>FR997849.1:10000000-12400000 GCA_905475405.1 Schrankia costaestrigalis
AATTTCATTGCTAGAAATTTGCGTCAAACCTTTTACTAGGTATATTCTTTACAGAATAAATCGCATAATAAACCATCACAATCCTATTTATAGCCTTAACATCCGCCATTTTAATACAAGCTAAGTAAGGCTAAGTATAAGCTATACTTATAAAGCTTATAAAGTAATGACGAGAGTTATCTAGTACAAAACCTGTTGCAAAGACCTAGTTTTCTTGAATACTAGTTTATAATGAAATCGAATTCATTCTCCGGAGAAATGGTGGCTAGGAACTTTTATTGGCTATTGTTGCGACTGGGAAATGTTTTAAAGTACGTACCTAGGTAGGGGGTCGGTGAAAGGATATAATTATAGATATGTGCGGTTTAGTGGCAAATAGATCATCTTTATCTATTTATTTCTTTAAAAAATATATAATATCAATCTCTCAAGAACTAACCCCCTTACCCATAAACGCCGCTTAATCACTGTTTAGTGAGATTTTCATAAGTAAAACCAACCTTATACTAAACAAGACCGTAAGAATTTAAGCTAATCAATTGACTAAAATTTAAGAGGCGTTTAGAGTAAGGGAGTAAGTTGGTAGTTTCCCTGTCTGATAGAATCATAAATAAGGAGATTTGGAGTAAGCAAAGTGTTAGGGCAGAAAAGTTCTGGAATGGTGACCATATCGAAAGACCTGGGGTGGGGATACCCGTCACATGATGGTGGATCGACGACCTAGCTAGGACGGCGGGACACCGATGGATGAAGGAGGTACAGGACAGCACAAGGTGGTAATATTTGAAGGAGGCCTATGCGCAGCGGTGGACGTCAATCTATACATATACTTAGTATAAAATAAAGTCGTTTTTTCTGTCCCTATGTCCCTTTGTATGCTTAAATCTTTAAAACTACGCAACGGATTTGGATGCGGTTTTTTTAATAGATAGAGTGATTCAATAGGAAGGTTTATATGTATAATAAGAGCCATTAAATAGTGGAAAAATACTGTCATTTTTGAGGTTTTCACTATACAGTGTAAAACAAAGTCGCTTTCTCTGTCCCTATGTCGCTTTGTATGCTTCAATCTTTAAAACTACGCAACGGACTTTACTTAATGCGATTTTTTTAATAGATAAAGGGATTCAAGAGGAAGGATTAGGCATATATGTATTAAGTACACATGCATAACATAGTAAAGGAACCCATATAAATTTAGAGATTTCTAATGTAATCGTCTAATGAAACTGTACTTAAACGTTGTTTAAGGACATTCTGTAGTAGGTGCCCGTGCGGAGCCGGGCCAGGTCGCTAGTTGGCTTATATGATGATGATGAAGAATACCCTTCACACATTCACACAACGCCTGCAATCCCAAACAAAAATAATCAACCGTTCGAGCGTTACCAATTACTCATCCATCCGGTACAAAAGGCCAATGCACAGGACTAGACAGTAATTACAGAAGAAACCCAAACAGGTTAAAATAATTCAATTGTATAATCAATTAACCGGTTAATGTAATAATAATTTAAGCGTAAAATGAATGCGTAATTGATCAAAGATAAACTAAATACATAAATTGTAAAATACATAAAAAAATTGCACTAGTTTGTTATATAAAAAGTTTATAGTAATAGTGATTTTATATCAAATAAACACGCAATAGCAATGTAAAATAATTAGTGTAATTTTGACGTTTAAAATACGCTCTAGAGACATGGGGACCTAATTGCTAATGTATGGTGTGCGTAATATTTTCCGTGTGGTGACGGAGTAAGAATACAATATATTTATGTCACTACCCCATCTCATCCCATGGGTGTCGGAAAAACCGATTAAGGAACTTAACGTAAATATTATCTTTACGAAATAAAAAGAAGGAAAATTTGAAATTAAACCCTATGCATTGGCATAGGGTTGACGCTGGTCAGAAGGATTGCCTTCTGACCAGCGTGGTATTAGTAGGCCAAGTATCCCTCCGTCATGGGAGGAGTCCCGTCCTTTAGAATGAGCAAGTACGCAACTATGGTGCCGATATGCAATATGCATTGTGTATTATTTTTAGATCGCGCGATAATTACCTGATCTGCCTGAATTTACCTTGCACAGATGTTTGCGCATGTACAGTCACTAAGAAAACACCTGCTCTACACGGTCCCGTTCATTTAGTTCTACAAATGACATCTGCGCAACCATTAGGGACAACTTCAAGCCGGCTAAAGCGCCGATTACACTAGACTACATGTAGTCTCCTAAATAAGGACGTCCTAACTTTTTAGTGTTAGGACGTTCTGTTTACAGTGTCCTACATGTGATTACACTAGACTACATGTAGTCTCCTACATGTAGTCTAGTGTAATCGGCGCTTAACTTATAGGTATATTTGTCTTCGCAAGTGAAAGATTTTCTAACTCCTACATTTTATTTTAATTAAATTCTTTAGGTATTTTGTTATGTTTTATGGACACATATCGCACATCGAAGAACAGATTCTGGAATGGCGACTGCGAACCGGAAGGCCAAGGGTGGCGCGGGAAAGTGATGGAAAAGGGAGGCCCTGGACCACACAAAGTGGCAATATTTGAAAGAGGCAGAAATACACATCCATTGGCTGTTACGATGATTATTGAAATGATTGTCGCTTTTTACTGTGGATCACTGATGATAGTAATCCCAATTGTGGGAAAGTGGGTGGAATGATAAAATTGACATATGAGAAAGTCAAAATCACATGTTAGTCAAAACACCAAACAATTTTGCGCAACAGTCCAAATCACAAACCATTTGTTCCAATTTCACTCTTCGTATTTTCACTTGTAAATTGATTTTGATATACGTCCTGTTACAAATACAATCAAAAATCTACTCTATTGTATAAAGAATAGAGTTTATTTGTAAATATTAATGTCTGGTTGATACGTATCATTTGATCAACGGAGCGTAGTGATTCTTAAGATGAATTAGAGCGTTGTAGTATTGAAAGAGTTAAAACAATGGGTTTCTTTTGTTTTCGCAGTCCATTCAATGTTCCTATTTGTTTCATTAATTGTAAAGGAAATGAGATTTACAATCCTTTGATGACCTTTGTCGAGCAGTGGTTTGATGGCTGATAATGATTTCGGGTTCGATTCCCCTTCTATGAAAATTTTTGTGTGCATGAAAGTTTGTATCCTTCGAAACTACGCTGAGCTTGTACTTTTTAAATATACACATACTTAAATATATTTTTTGTAAATTTGAAAACACCCAGACGCATGCAAAGAAACATTGCAAGCTCTCTCTGTGTGGTGACTGGTGACGGATTAAGAATACAATATGTCACTACCCCATCTCATCCCATGGGTGTCGTAAGAACCGACTAAGGGACTATCCGTTAATATTATCTTTACGAAATAAAAAAAATAAAAACTTTAAATTAAACCCTATACCAATCCGTCTGGCCAGCGTGGTATTAGTAAGCCAAGTATCCCTTCATCATAGGAGGAGGTCCGTCCCTGTAGTGGGATATTAATGGGCTGGTATGATGATTTCAAGCTCAAAAAGATTTGCATTACCTCAAGCGAACCCGAGACTTATGCTTAGCAGCATAGAGTCGTCAAGTTAATAAGTTATTAGAAACTTACTCGTACGTAAAACTCTAGCCCCTTACTCATAAACGCCACTAAAATTTTAGTCAATTGATTAGCTTAAATTCTTAAGGTTTTGTATGGCATAAGGTTGGTTTTTCTAATAAAAATCTCGCTAAGCAGTATTTAAATTTAAGAGACGTTTATGAGTAAGGGGGTTTGACTACATATTTTATAATTGAAAGTAGCTAGCAGCTAAAGCGCCGATTACACTACCCTACATGTAGGGCCCTACATGACCTAGTGCACTAAATGACCTAGTGCACTAAATGACCTAGTGCACTACATGATCTAGTGCACTACATGAGGTAGTGCACTACATGAGGTAGTGCACTACATGAGGTAGGGCACTACATGAGTTAGTGCACTACATCGTGTAGGGCACTACATGATGTAGGGCGGTCGGGACTCGCCAATCTTCGATATGTAGTGTCCATCCAGATCTAAACAGAGCTAACTCAAAAATTGACGTTTTTGACTTTTACACACAGTTTTTTTTTTTAAAAGACAACTCCCGCACTAGGTATCATGCCCTGTGTCGCGGGGACCTTTTACAAACATCAATTAACGGACACAAAGAACACCCAGACCAGGACAATAATTTGTGGATCTCACAAATTATTGTCCTGCGTGGGGATCAAACCCACAACCTCTTGCACGGCAGCCGCTTGCGCTACCGTCGCGCCACCAAGGTCGTCGAATTCCTTGATTCGTTACGCATCGACCACGAAAACAGATTTAAATATACGAGTCTACACCACACGACGCTAGATGTAGACCAGCAATACAAGTTTAACTCAAAATGTTTCATATAGACACTTGAAACTAATCGTTAAAATAGAGACAACTCAAAATAAAATTACGAAAAATGTCAGATATAGTCAGTAAAATAAAAATAACTCCGAGGAGCGGAGTCCGTTTATCCAACAATTAAGACTCCTTACGACATCTAGCGTCGTGTAGTGTTGATATATTTAAATCTGTTTTCGTGGTCGATGCATAACGAATCAAGGAATTCGACTGTGTGTAGAAGTCAAAAACGTCAATTTTTGAGTTAGCTCTGTTTAGATCTGGATGGACACTACATATCGGAGATTGGCGAGTCCCGACCGCCCTACATCATGTAGTGCCCTACACGATGTAGTGCACTACCTCATGTAGTGCACTAGGTCATGTAGTGCACTAGGTCATGTAGTGCACTAACTCATGTAGTGCACTAGCTCATGTAGTGCACTAGCTCATGTAGGGTAGTGTAATCGGCGCTTAAGAAGGAATTAGTAAAACCACATCCTTACGCAAAGCACTCTATTTGGTGAATTACATTCTATGACAAATGCATTTCATAGTAACTCAAAGGGAAAATAATCTTTATTTCCATATAATCAAAGCTTATTTTACTATCAAAAAATAATATTGGTCAAATGCATTTCAAAATAATTCACTAGAAAAATGATCTTTACTACCATAATTATAAGGGTTATTTTAGTATGAAAATAGAATGTTGACCAATAGAATGTTTAACAAAAAATGCAGTGAAATGACAGGAAGAGTGGCCGATCCAGTTTGAAATGGATTGAACTAGAAGGAACCAGTTTAAACCGGTTTTCAAGTAAAGTTAATGCAAGTTTTTTATTATCATTATGCACTTGTTCATCCATAAAAGTTTATTTGAATGTAGTTTTTATTACTTTGAGATATACTTATTTACTTGTATGAGTTGTATGTAATTAAAGTTTTTCATTTACTTACCGCTTTATGTAAACTTTTCTCTTTAGTAATTAAAAACAAGATGGTGGATACATAAATTATTTATATTAAATTTATCATAAAGTCTCTACAGGGACTAGCTCCCTTTACTGAAGGAGAGAAACTTTTGAAGAGTGATCTTATTTTTAATATTTTTATTTTATTTTTTACATAAAGCCCGATTTACACATCGACAAGTACAGTAGCGAGTTAAGTAGTAAGTTGTTGATTAAGTTGATATGAATAGATCTCCATCCTATTTGTCGATGTACTTGTCGATGTGTAAATCGGGCATAATGAACATCGAGGCTCAAGACTTCAAGATAGTCGGAATTCCTTAAACAGATTGCAAACCCAGGTAGGACGAAGCAAGGACAACATGCTCCGGTGGGGCCTCACGGACAATGGCGGACTGAGTTGCCTGTGCGGCGCTTCACAAGCTATGGCCCACCTCTCATCATGACCTAGATGCCCCTGCACTCAGGAAGAGCTAATGATTACCAGCGATAACGCAGTCAGTGTCGCAGAGTTTTCGGCTACATCAATTTAGTCCAAAGTTTCGTTTTGTCATCGATACGCTAAGAAGAAGACTTCAAGATAAACAATATTTGTGATTCACACGAATACATTGTCTTGCGTGGAATTGTCTTGACCGAATTCGCGACATTATTTACCGAAAGGCTGTCACGGAAGGTACTTTTGAAAGAAATTACTTGATTATGGACTACATTTTATTTCCGACTCGATCGAAAACATCATCTTATTTGAAGTTAACCTGCGTCAAATAACCTGTTATTCTTCATCATCATGTCCGCCAACAGATGTCTACAGCCGGACATAGGCCTCCTCCAAATATCTCCATCTTGCGCGGTTCGGAGCCCCCTTCATCAATCGTTGATATTATAATATACTTAAGTAAATAGGGACGGTAATAATATCATTACCTACCTAGGTACCTACTGCTACCTACGCCTCAGCATAATTAATGAGAGAGTTAAAATACCATGTCAAACCAGCACCTTCGTGCTAACAACAGCACAAACCACACCTAAAACACACATATTTAAACTAACAACTAATAATACATATTTATTTATATATATTTAACTAGTTAAGATGACGATACGAGTTTTCTCCAAACGGAAACGAGAGAACCTCGTCTAAATACCTACTTGTATACCGGTCTGGAAATACTTTCCTTTAAACACGGTGCCTTGTTCGCTTTCTAAGGAAATGCACGTGAAATAAAACTTTAAGTTAAATGATTATCGTTAAAGTAGGACGTTGTAACCTCTTTAAACATAGATTGTTAATTAAAAAGATTAGATTTGATAACTTTGGAATGGAGGTTACGATAATATCTCACCACCCTATCTCATCCCATGGGTGTCGTAAGAAGCGACTAAGGAACTATTCGTCAATATTATTTATTCAATTTAATTTTTACTTTACGAAGTAGAAGGAACCATTGAAATTAAACCCTCTACCAATCCGCCTGGCCTGCGTGGTATTAGTAGGCCTAGTATTCCTCCGTCACTGTGGGACATTAATAGGCTGTTATGATGAATACACCCACATACCAACCATAGTTATATATAGGTAATACAAAAGTTCCTACTTCATACTAATAGTAGATATTTCAGTAAAGTAGTATCACTAACGTAATTCTGTGGTCATTTTGTTCCTACTTTGGCAGTAATAACTATTCTTATAATGGATGTTACGCAAGCTTGCAATATGAGTGTATGAAGTGATTGGTGTATGATTTGTGTCAGTATTGACCGATTAGATGGGGAAATATGAAGAGAAATTATTGAAAAATGGATAGGATTTGATCAAGTTCTATTTATTTGTGACTTGGAAGTTGTCTCAAAATACAAATCATCATCATCATCATAACAGCCTTTTAATGTCCCACTGCAGGGACGGGCCTCCTTCCGTGACGGAGGGATACTTGGCCTACTAATACCAAGCTGGCTAGACGGATTGGTTTAAAGTTTCATTTCAAGTTTACCTTCTTTTTATTTCGTAAAGATAATATTCACGGATAGTCCCTTAGTCGGTTTTTACGACACCCATGGGATGAGATGGGGTGGTGACATATTGTATTCTTACTCCGTCACCACACGGAGAATATGTCTCTATCGCACATTAATTTATTTGGCTACTATTTATATATAGGTTGGAGAAGACCAGCTGTGGACGTCCATTGGCTGATATGACCATGTCGATGATGAATGCTCCAATGTCAAGATATTCATTAATCTCGTTACTTTAAAAACAAAAACACAGAACAACAAACAATAGAGACATTTCTAGTCCATTTTGTTATGTAACTAAAGTAATAATATATTATGACAAACACAGGACACGTAAGAAAACTAATTATAAATACATTTTGACAGGTCGTTGACTTACTACGAATAAACATTTTAACTTAGCTCTAGTTAGAGTTAGTACTACTGCTGTGGATACTTTTTCATTCGGATTTTATTTAATTTAAAAGACTAGCGATCAAGCCCTTTTTCGCAGGGGCTTTAATCCCGGATATACACGCTACGGTCTACCGGAGTGGTCCACCTACACAGGCGACTGGAGTACACGCACACACGGCGTCACTCGATAGAATCGATTTTCGATCTTGCGCCGGTCACCTGCGCAGGTGGACCTCTCCGGTAGACCGTAGTGTGTATAGCCGGCATAACAGACACGAAATTAACGAACACACAGAATAATTAATTAGGCTCAAGACAATAATTTGTTAATCGCACAAATTATTTTACGTGGGGTTTGAAACCGCGAACTCGTGCACGTGCTTAGAGCTCTCTAATTGTGCTCGAGAGATACTAGGTGTGAAATCCCAAAAGCCCTTAACTGCACCAATTTACTCTATCTACCTTTCCACCTTAATATTTCCATACAACTGTTTAGGGTGGTTGATGCTGGCACAGAGGTGGTACCTTTCTATAAAGCCTCTTGCTACAAAGACCTACCTACCTACTAGTAAACCAATAATATAATCTAATCTTAGTATCCCTCTTAAATTTTATACCCAAATCAAATCAAATTAAAATAAATTACTCAATTCTCTACACTCTTACACAACTTTAAATTATTCTCAAATGCGTCCAGCAATTAAATTGTCTACATTCAGTACATATTAAGTCACTCTTTGGTCATTACAATTACTGCTCACATACATTTATCGGACAAAAAACAGGCTTTATAATGACAGGTGGCTGTCAACACATACACAGACAAAAAACAGGTTTCGGCGAAAGTGAAAACTTTTTGTTGACGTACAAGATTAAAAAGTGAATTTTATTTACTTATTGGCTGTATGTAGGTATCATTCTGTTGCCTCATTCGTTGTAATATTTATGAATGGTTATTTTTTATCGCTGGTGTTTTGAATTTGGAATGTTGTGTTGGTTTGATTTCTAACTGTATGCCTTGCACAGTATATTTATATAATCTTTGTGTCATAACTCTAAACATTTACAAAAATGTATGTCAGGGGGATTTTTTTCTCACCATCAAAATGAATTTTTATTATTTTTTTATTTTATTTAAATTAGGCTATAGTCAATTGAAATATAAAATATATTAATTAAAAAAAAGGTTTACCATTCTTTTTAATTTGATAATTTTTCATGCTGTCATATCGAAAGTGAAATTTCAAAAGTGGAACACGAGCTACTAATTCCCAAAAGCCGCATGTCCATATCGGGAGCTAGTCGGCTCAAGAAAGTTATTGAGAAACTGCCACCGGGGAACTTATTTGGTGCTTGTGGAGAGAAATTTTATTTATTTGTTATCAATGTAGTGACAGTGTGTTCTTTATCGGAAATATCTCAGATATTGTGCTCACGAAAACAAAAGAAAGAATAATTTACATAATAACTCTATACCAATCTATGGATTAAGCATTGATTGTTCCGCTACCAATCTTTCAATTCATCATCATCATAATAGTCCATTAATGTCCCACTGCAGGGACGGGCCTCCTCCCGTGACGGAGGGATACTTGGCCTACTAATACCACGCTGGCCAGACGGGTTGGTATAGGGTTTAATTTTAAGTTTTCCTTCTTTTTACTTTGTTATGATAATATTTACAGTTAGTCCCTTCTTTCGGTTTTTACGACACCCATAGGATGAGATGGGATGGTGACATATTGTATTCTTACTCCGCCACCACACGGAATCTTTCAATTGACATAAATTAAAAAAAAAAACCACCTGCACTAAAGACTGAGCCATGTGTCGCGGGGACTTTTACAGACACTGAGGCAGTTTCTCTGGCAGATTGTATTAATAGACCACGTTTTTGTCTATCACCGAAGAAGGCTAGTAATTGCTAGGGGTAGTAGCTGTAACGCGTACAGTTAAAACAATTAACGCATGCAATGGTCTACTGGTTACATAGAGTAATTAGCACTTACTGGGTGAGCAAACTAGGCCTAATTAACCATAGTTTAAGGTTATATTAACCTAGTGGCCATTACTGTTAATAATATAGACTGAGTATGGTAGTAAACATTGGGCTGGATGTTTTTTATGTCATTTGTATTATACCTATGTATAAACTAAAGCCCGATTTACACATCGACAAGTACAGTAGCGAGTTAAGTAGTAAGTTGCTGATTAAGTTGATTTAAATAGATCTCCATTCTATTTTTAGGCGAGTTAGAATGGAGATCTATTTAAATTTATTATCTATATTTACTTAACTCGCTACTATACTTGTCGATGTGTAAATCGGGCTTAAGAATCAAAAAGTCAATCAGTGTCTATTACTCCAAAGTACAAGCTCTGCTTAGTTTGGGAATAGATGGCGTTGTGTGAATGTGTGAGGAATATCCCAGTGCAGTGTACCATATATGGTACACGTGCATTGTTTTACTATTGTGTCTGCTGGCGGTACTGTGAAAGGGTTAATATTGTATGTCTAGACGTTTATTTACTTCTAGAAATTGTGCTGAAAGTCGAAAGTAAGATGGTTATATACAGAAAAGCTAACTATCATTTTAGATAATTATTAATTTGTGCAAATTGTATATTTGCACAAATCATTGCTTATGATTGTGTGTGATGTAAAATTTTATTATAATTTAATGATAAATCAATTAATTTGATAATCAACGTCTGTTGATCATTCGTCAGTCAATTTAATCATCAGTGAAATCAGCTATCTACAATGACAGTCACTTTAAAATTAGTCCAGCTTTTTCAAATACTACCCGGAAAAAACTGATAGACAAACAAATAAAGTTAAATGAGATTTCGCCAATAATTTCTAGTCGTATGCAATTGGTAAAACTTGTGAGCTCATTCACAAAATGCCATCAAGTTTCAAATATGCCACATAAAGTTAATACAGAGAATATTTTTTTATTTAATCAAAGGTTTTGTTTAAATAGTTTTTAATTTTAACTGTAACCGATAGTAGATGGTTTCCTTCCTTACATGCAGTCAGTTTTTAGTACAGGCTCTGCTTAGTTAGGACCTAAACAACGATAGTGTAAATGTCTAAGGAGTATTATTAATACAATCAAACGTGCAAACAAGAGAAAGTAAAAAAAAGTAATATAATAAAAAGGTATATACACACAGAAATCAATGTAATTAAGCTATTAGAAAGTATATTCACATAACAATAATATAATTATACCTATACTTAAGTAATACAAAATGTAGAAAGTTGAAATCGTCCTCTATTTAGGGACATAACGTAGGTACCTTAAAAAGTATTATGTAAATGTCTTAAAATATTGCCTTACAAGAAAATATAAACCGGATTTTAAAGCGTTGATTCGATTTGCATTGCAAAATTAATTTCGACATCTATTTCCAAAAGAAAATAATGTTAGGTATTTAGCGAAAAATATTAAAAACCGCCTACCAAAAACTATTTAAAAAGTAGACTAACTAACTAAGACTTCTTACTAAAAGTCAAGTAAGGTAACTACTTAACTAGCTACACAAAAAAAAATAAAGAAAAAAAAATAAAAAAAATACAACCGAATTGAGAACCTCCTCCTTTTTGAAGTCGGTTGAAAACTTTATAAGTAAATTCTCTTCTACGAGAATTACAATCCACGCCCTCGTGAAAACACATTCATTTTGGTTCACTTCTAATAATTTATTTAAAGGGTTATTTGGCTGAGCGACGTCTTTGTTTAAGGATGTGATTTGGTGCTTCCACTTTTATGTACTACCTCCTTCGTTGTATGGATATATATGGTATACTTACAATGGTTGCAGCGCTTAATTACAATGTAAAAACATATGACGTCAAGAAAATGCAGCAGTAGAGTTTGTTGCGCCGCTTCTTCTCTACTAGCGCTTTGGAGGCGGTGGTAAAGTTTTCTAAACTTTTAAATGTAAGTATTTAAACTTAGATTAAGTAGTTTAAAGGACGTCAAGAAATAAGTATATAATGAGAATTGTATTTATCTTGATTAAAGCTACTTTGACTTTGAAAAGCAATTAACTATACCTACTTACTAATATTATAAAGAGGTAAGGTTTGTGTGTTTGTGACGTTGTAGGGTTGTAAATTCTTTCTGTGTTAAATAGTCCATTTATCGTGGAGTGTCACAGGCTGTATAGTATCACGCTATGACTAATAGCACTGCATTTACAGCCAGTTGCAATTAATAATTCATAAACGAGATTAATACGACTGTCCGAAATAAAAAGAAAGGAAAACTTGAAATTAAACCCTATACTGATCCGTCTGGCCAACGTTGTATTAGTAGGCCAAGTATTCCTCCGTCACGGGAGGAGGCCCGTCCCTGCAGTGGGACAATAATTGACTGATATGATGATGAAAACATGTATTTTGACTAGGTATGCAAAATAATACTCCCCACCAAATGGTCAAAGAAAGTTGATAAGATGGTCATTTTGATGTAAAGAGGGAGCCACGGCACAGTTGTTACCACACCGTGAACAATGTTATTAGATAAAATTAGAATATACGTTTCTTATATTTTTTGGTAGTATGCTTTCTAAACTAATTTTATAGTAGTATTATTATCCGTGTGGTGACGGAGTAAGAATACAATATGTCACCACCCCATCTCATCCCATGGGTGTCGTAAAAACCGACTAAGGGAACAACCGTAACTACTACTACGTACTACTTTACGAAATAAAAAGAAGGAAAACTTTAAATTAAACCCTATAGCAATCCGTCTGGCCAGCGTGGTATTAGTAGGCCAAGTAACCCTCCGTCACGGGAGGAGGCCCGTCCCTGCAGTGGGACATTAATGGGCTGTTATGATGATTTGGATAGTAACTCCAAGTGTCCATCTTATTCTAAAGAGAACGAGAGAGATTTCACAAGACCATTGACTGCTTCGAGGGCGAAGCTTGTGTATGCAGTTGCCATGCGTCAGGTCACGAGATCAAAATGTTTATTTGTACGATCTGCAAACGATTTTTAGTATTCTGTGTCCGTTAAGTTAATTTCTATAAAAGGTATATTTATAAACAATAATTGTCCCAATGGAAGAACAGGGATGCCGAACCATTAAGTTGTAGAACCAGCTACCGGTTCACGTATTTCCTCCATCGCATCGTATGATATTGGGTCCTTCAAACGCAGTGTGAAGAAGCATTTGGCCAAACCGGCAAGATGATGACGACGGATTGAAATTATTTTTAGTCTTCTATCCGTTGGCTTCATTTGTGGACTGTACTCGCGCTTTCCATCAGGTTCGATATAGTCATATTGCCGTGTTTTGTATAAAAAGAAAAACAGGCTGCAAGGCAGGAGTGGCTTTGCTACGGAGATGGAAAAGTGACTAGGATACCATTTCAAGTTATAGTCCCCCAGAACACTTCCCGTGAAGGGCCGATAGAACACGCAAAGCTGTCCCTTCGTTTTCAAAACGACTCCAGTAATCCAATCGTAGTTAATAAAAAAATACTGACTTATAAAAAAGTAGGTTTACTTGTACGATATTAGATTTTTTTAACATAAAATTAAATAAATGACATCTAGAGTAAAAAATTAATATTAATTAATTAAATAAAACCATTAATAATTTATTGTATAATAAGTATAATAAGTTCGTGCAAGGTTAATGTGATTTTAGTGGAAAGTCGGCATTGGCAATGAAAGTGGGGTCGGTGACCTTTACGCTATGAAAGGAACCGCAAAATTATGTAGAGATTTCTTTTTAATTCATAGAAATAAATTTTGCGATGAATTTGATGAAATTGTTATTTTATTTCTAAGTTATTTACATGATTTCTATTTCTTGCGGTCAAGTTCGTATCCTTTTTGCGGATAATATAAATAGGAATAATAATATAATATTTTTGTTGGTCATAGTTTATATAGACGATAAAAATTGAACTTGTCATTAAACTTGTCAAAATAGGTCTCTTTTATACTTACTTAGTCCAGTTCGCTTACTGAAAGTGGTCATTGGCAGAATCGAAGAATCGCCGTCTCAAGGAAAAAAAAATTACTTTTACCAGCCTTTTGGCGCTACGCTTATTGGCGCGGTCACGGTGATATCAACCAAGACAGACTCTCGTCAAAAGGGTCTTATCATCATCATAACAGCCCATTAATGTCCCACTGCAGGGACGGGCCTCCTCCGTGACGGAGGGATACTTGGCCTACTAATACCACGCTTACTAGACGGATTGGTATAGGGTTTAATTTCAAGTTTTGTTTTTTTTATTTCGTAAAGATAATATTCACAGATAGTCCCTTAGGCAGTTTTTACGACACCCATGGGATGAGATGGGGTGGTGACATATTGTATTCTTACTTCTTCACCACACTTAGAAACGTCACCACACATAAGGTACTTCTAGGTTCTTCTTCTTCATCTACTCTATGTAAATATAAATTGCTCTTAATAGGATTTTAATTTGTAAAACAAAAGTAATTAGTGAACAGCATTTTGTTATAAATGGTAAGAAAACATTCTAAATTTAAAAATACACATAACCTTGACATTCACAAAATTCTCACAGATAAACAATACATAATCACTATCCCAATTACATAATTATTATAACAGATGGAGCTGTTTTAAATAATAAAACCTAATTCAAATTCTGTTCACAACACTATTATAAATGCGGAACAGTAATAGTGATGTAACAACGCTGTTATTGAATACTACGTTACTTATATTATATATTACTCGATACTATTAAGTGAATGGGTAAAAGTTGTAAGAGGTATTACTTGTGTAATGGAGGCGGGCTTTTGTTTGATATCGATTAATTTGGTAGTTAATCAAGTTTCTCTTCATGATAATAATTACAAAATTTCTTTAAACGGTTGTAGAAAATTTCTCCGTATTGTCTCGATAAGTTTTTAAACGGTGATTTTTATCAAAATTATACTCAATCGGTTAAAGTTTTCTGTTAATATTTTCCCGCCAATTATACCTGTCAAAACCGCCATTTTAGAACCGTGGCAAAGACGCACATGCGGCCTACTTTACTAAAAACACAACGAAGGTTTCTAGCTGACTTTTACTAATAACAATATGTACATGCAAGACAAAACCACAATATATATTGTAAAATATGCAGATGTGTTTGTTTGTTTGCGTATTTTAACAGTTTCCGTGTCTTTACTGCTTTCTGGTATAGGTTAACTTAATAATTATAGTTTCTAGAACATTTACGATAGTTTTATTATTTGAGACTTGCATTTCAACAAGTTTGTTTATGTAAGAGAAAGTAAAGTAATTACAGGTGGAATAAGTAAAGGTCTATATGTCAGTCATAATCATAACAGCCCATTAATGTCCCACTGCAGGGACAGGCCTCCTACAGGAGAAATACTTGGCCTACTAATACCACGCTGGCCAGACGGATCGGTATAGGGTTTAATTTCAAGTTTTCCTTCTTTAATAAATAAATATGTCCGTAGATTGACATATATATTTATTGAATTATCGCAGTGCAATGGTGGTGTATTGCAAAATATAGTTTAATTTTCCAAGAATATGTATTACAATCATTTATTTGCTTCAATTAATGCATTTCTTGGTATTATAACTTTCTTATGTACGCGCGTGTGTACCTACTTCTTTATATTTCTGTTTCCTGAATGAAAGCAACGGATGGCAGTCATGAAATGTCACCATAATTATCCTGGTCCGACCACACGTGAGTTGGTGAATACTGGCTGATCCCTGCGGCCCTGATCACGATTTGAAAGTAAAAACTGTTTACCCGTTGTCTGTCTACAATCGTGATTCCAAGTGTAGGAATTATCTTTAAAAAAAGGAACTAAAATTCAGTCCACAGTCTCAGATTAGTTTGGTACTAGATGGCGTTGTGCAATAGAAGTTTTACTAATAGAATAAAACAAACTCATTGTACACAAAAGCGACACGTGTTTAAATAGTTTCGTGTTCCGGTCAAAGTAAGACGGACATTTTGTATGAACTTTCTCTCACAAAGTGTGGGCTAACATTGGCTCCCTTTATCTGTCGGGTCGATGCACCTGTCTACTGCTAGGCTTAGAACGGTTACGTCAATCATGGTTATTTGGAAATTGTTTATATGAGAATCTCTTATTGATGGTTATAAAATACTGTATAGTGAGTTACGATATTATCATTTTTTTTTGCTTGACGTTTCGCGCACAGTTTACACTGGCCGTGGTATCGTCAGTTGTGTCTCCAGACGATCCATACTAGCCACGACCCGTCAGTAAATGTCTAAATGTGGAATGCCGTAAATACAAGCAAAATAAAGTTAAATAGCATACTGTGTAATCTTTCGATTATGTATACTAAAGAGGTAAAGTTTGTGTGTTTGTGACGTTGTAGGGGGTAATTTCTGGATCTACTGAACCGATTTTGAAAATTCTTTCTATGTTGAATAATCCATTTATCGGGGAGTGTCATAGGCTATATAGTATCACGCTATGACCAATAGGAGTGGAGCAGTAATGAAATATGTTTAACAAAGCGGCGTGTTTTTTTCGCCGCCTAACGAAGTGGGGACGGGTAAGCTAGTAAGAAATAAAGAAGGAAAAAATATTTATTATTTTCACACACTGTCACAAAAAATGAAAAAAGGAAAACAATTTAAATACATACGAGTAGATAGCAATGAAACAGTGAGAGACCAAAAGGGGAACCCTTCTCAGCATTATAGTCATGCGTTAGTTAAAAAGTTATGATTATAAAATGATAAAAATTACTTTTTGATTGATTGTTTAAATGCAATTTTAGTTTGCTCTCAACAATTACTCTTCGAGTCTATGATTAGCGTTTGGCGATATATGGTTGGTTATTATAGTGTCATTTTTGACATTTGATTTGTGAGATTGAAACAATATTATGAAATTTAAAGAAATATAATATCATGTATATGGTACGGGCATTTGGCCAGACAGGGCGCGGATTCGAATGTACTGTTTTTTGGTAAATTCCTTTCATTGGTTTTCATTTTATGATGACAGATGTATTTATAAAATAGTTACGACAATGCAATATTCAAGAAATTTTACAGGCTGTAGGAACTACATGAGTAGGGCGCATAAATTTTAACCCCCCAAACAGTGAGATAGCTCTACTAAGTAAAAACAATAAAAAACATCGGAAAATGCCCACCCGTATAGGAGATATGACCATTTCAATTTTCACTTCATTTACCTCCTTTCGCCATTAAATCTGTTGGAACGAGTAGAGTTATAGATGGTCACCCATCTATACCATAAACTCATTAACAACGTTGATTAACCTATCTAATAGTCTCTCGATCTATGATTGCAACAGTTTAAGCGCTTCGAGTAATAAACGAATGATTAATTGAGAAATATAATTCATTTTGTCATAAAATTTATTACAGCGTATACTCTCACGTAGTCAATTCTAATAAAGTTTTGTCTTTTATGTCATCAATTAATCACACACAGACACACACAGACATACACACACATACACACACACACACATAAACAAAAGATGTCGATAGTTATTCATACACATACAACACATTTATCTCTAGTGACGTACAACGCTGTAAGTATCAGTATTAAAACAGTGAAAGTGATGTCCGAAGTTGTAATAAAATACTATGTATTATTATAATTATAAAAGTATTATCTTTGAGTATTTTCGTTACGCCATTCTGTATGATGGTTGGTGACAGTTTGTAACTGAGCCTTCTCATTATATGTATATTGCTCATCAGCCATCACAAACTTCAAACTAATATAATTATATATCAGTAAAAAGTGAAAGTAGAGTTGTAGGCATAGTTAGTGAAGTAATAAATTGTAATCTGAGTATTTGATATATGATACCAGTATTTTATTATAATATATAACATATTGTGTAAGTTCCTGTTTGTGATCGCGTTGAGTTCCGATAAATTATATAAAGTAATTAACACGAGGCGTGGCTGTCATTTTGTTATTAAGTCCGGTATTTAAAGCTGATTGGAGTCATCAAATAAAGTTGTAAAAATGCCGTGAACTTCGTCAGCTTAACAGTCTATTAATGTCCGACTGCATGGACTGGCCACTTAATTAAATTTTATGTTAAGTTTGCCATGTTTTGTTTTCATAGAGAGTAACGTAGATGTTGTCTCTATGAACTTTAATTAGTGTCATTGGCACTATGAGATGAGATTAGGTGATGAGATGGTGTCGTTATTCCATCTTATCCAGTTACACCATGATCGTGATGAGCTGTTGACGTGCATAGTTGCAGTATCGAAACCTACGCGCATGCCAATAATCTAAATGGTCACCATTTAGATTTATTGGCATGAGCGATTTATGATATAAATTCATAAAAAATAAATAGTGTGAAACTCACAAGCCGTTGTTCTGCAACGGGATTCGAATATGCAATACTCAAGCAATTGCCCTACACCGGGAGTCAAACCCCTTATTGCCACTGTTCTGTTTTTTTACCAAACTACCTATCGTTGTGACCTAGTAACCTAAATTATGTTTAATCATGAAGCATAGAAATTCAAAACATTAAGTATTTTCTCATCAATAATATAATCAAACAGAACAAATTACTTATAATATATATAAGCCGTATAAAATTAAGCACAGTTTCCCCCATTACGATTAGAAATCTGGGATGTAACAGCATCCGCGACGATGTCGTTTCACTACATGAATAGTATATTACTCAAGTCTTAAGTAAAAAGCAATATATCTTATGTTAGGTACTCGATATTTGTATTAGTAAGTATTTATGCTACGGTACATCACTAATGCACGCAAATGTCATTAACAATATTTGAATTTCGAAGCGACAAAGTGCTTGTGAGATTTTTTTTTAATCTCACTTATTTTAAAGCCATACATCATTGTGACTAGCGAATGCAATCCGGACTATCCGTAATCCGAAAAATCCGGATATCCGCCCACTTTTACGCGGATTGTAAATCCGGATTCGAAAATTAAATCCGCGGATTTTCTGAATAATAAGAAATGTAATGTTAGAGTGGATATGGCGTTATTCGAGGATAGTGGTTCACCAGGACGTTATTAGGAGGCCACTTACAAGCATCTTCAATGCATTCCCCCTACAAGCGTTGAAACAGAGCGTGCTTTTTCTACAGCAGGAATTATGTGTAACCGAATTCGCAGCAGGTTACACAACTTAAGATGATTTATTATTTTTGAGGTCACTTTTTGATGACAGCAAAGTTAATACAGACATCTATAACATAGCAACTTTACAGGAGAGCACTTTTAGTAAAATATGTTACCATTTTGAGAATTATGAACCAATTAAAATTAAAGTTGGCAGAATGAATTAAAATAACCTTTTTTATATACCTATAGTATAAAGAGTTTTATCCCTATGTTGTCATTTTACTGAAATAATGTACCTATATTCTATTCGCGTTTAGAATGCAGTGAGTTGTCATTGTCCACCGACCTAAATTAATTGAATTTTAAAAGATTTTATTGGTTAGACGGCGGGGCTGTCACTGCATTCTAATAGAATAGAATATATATGTCTTTTTATACATAGAAAGATATCTTACGTGGAAAAAGACATTCAGACAGCATTCCATTGATGTTCTAAAACAAAACAATATTAAATTTGTCAACAAAAATATTGTCGATTCTTCATTTACATTGCATATAATATTTATATTTATGTAAAGTAGGTACTTAGGTAAGTAAGAACTTTAAACAAAACAAATTCATTTAAAAGACAACAAAACGGTACGGGCCAAAGCAAGACAAGTGACTGTTGTCTTTATTTAGGTTACAATCATCTGTGGATCCAAAGTACTTTTTTTTTATATATAAAATATAACTTTAACTAAAATAAATTTAATGCAGAACTTTAGATAAGGTTATATAAGGCTCATTTTCGTAAAACAAAGAAATTTGCAGAAATGTAGTTGTCCGCATTAACTTGGCCGCCATCGATTTTATGTCTTATAAAATAACAGTCTTTTTAAAATTAAGTTAAATAAAAAGAGCTTAAATTATTTTGTTACTTTTGTTATGTTATTAATTTTTCAAGAAGTCAATTATTTATGTTTACCTACCTGAATTTCTATTTATTTTAACTTTTAATTGTTTTAGTAACGTTCCTCAGCTTCACGAATTATACACAGATTGTTTGAAGAGAAGTTTTAATAGTCTTATTTTTGATCTTCAAAGTTTTATTTTAATTTGTACTTATTATTTTGATTTGAAATTAAAAAATTACAAATAACAAAAACAAAATAAAAATCGATTATATTAATATGTTTTGATTTTCCAATGTTTTCATTATAATCCATTTACACATGTATAAGAAACATCACATTTATAAACTGATTTAAGTGGATTTGTTTAATTTTATAAAAAATCCGTAAAATCCGGATAATCCGGATCGGACCAAAAATCCGTTCTCAAAAATCCGGATTTTAAAACAGAACGGATTTGCATTCCCTAATTGTGACCACAGAACTCTTTTAATGTTCTGTGATTGTGACAATGTTTTAAAATGAAATTTGAAACAAACATAATTTGTATTTTGAATGTCAAAGTTTTTTAAATTTAATCAAGTAAGTAAGTATTATAAACTTATGGTTTTTGTCCAGCGTGCGTCCTTTGACAAGGAATATAAAGATGGTATACAAAAAGTAGTATACTTAGTTACTAGATATTGAGTAATAGTTTAAGCTTATTCACATTGTAGTTAACCTTCTACATTATGCCATCCACCCACGTTTGTTGTCACTATTAAACTTATAATAATAGGGGCAAATAAATCCTTTGTGTAGTTGATACGCCTAAATAATAATATGACCTCACACATTCACACAACTCAATCCAGTCCCAAACTAAAGCGCCGATTACACTAGACCACATGTAGGACACTACATCTTGTAGGAGACTACATCTTGTAGGAGACTACATCTTGTAGGAGACTACATCTTGTAGGAGACTACATCTTGTAGGAGACTACATCTTGTACGAGACTACATCTTGTAGGAGACTACATCTTGTAGGAGACTACATCTTGTAGGACACTACATCTTGTAGGAGACTACATCTTGTAGGAGACTACATCTTGTAGGAGACTACATCTTGTAGGAGACTGCATCTTGTAGGACACTTCATCTTGTAGGACACTTCATGTTATAGGAGACTACATCTTGTAGGACACTACATGTAGTTTTTCTATTTCCAAATTGGAAATGGAAAGTGTAGTGTCCTACAAGATGTAGTCTCCTACAAGATGAAGTGGCCTACAAGATGTAGTGTCCTACATGTAGTCTAGTGTAATAGGCGCTTAAGAAGAACTTGTACGGGTATAAGAAAGCTAATAAAGATACTTTATTCTTTAATTTTTATACGTAGATGCTCCCTAGATAAAATTAAAAAATATAATAGTTATATATAGACGAGATCGCGTTGTGTGAATGTTTAGAATAGAATAGAAAATATTTATTGACCAAAGCCACAGAAAAATACAAAATTATAGGAATTGTATATGCATGCAAAAAAATAAAATATAGTTTAAATAACATTTAACAATAAATACAATTCATACAATAAAATTAATTAATATACATTTTTTATATTTTACTCATTGTAGCATTAGTACAAAAGGAGAGAACTCAGCAAATGTCACAGCCTAAACCATGACGCTGGTTTTCAGTTCCCCCCTAAGTAACGCACGGATCTATATAAATTCAATATTTAAAATGAGATGCTATTACCAATCTATTCATGTGTTATAGGCTCTTCAATGATATTTAACTAACAAATGAAGGTATTCACACTACGCTTACTTACTTTCATTTTATTTATCTACAAACACAAACAAAGAAAGTAGGTAGCTATATATAAATCATAATTATATAAGATTGTATGTAATGTACAATTAAACATGTCCATAACAAAATGCAAACAGCAAGAAAATCCCAAAGGGCACTCGTCAGGCAACAAACTAGACTAAGCTACGCCCATAACCAGGTATATGAGTTCAAGACCACCGTCATCGTTGGTTTGTAAATTCATCAAATACCTTTTAAACCTTTTCTTAAATGTACTAAATGTTTGAGAAATATTATTACGTACTTAGGTAATTAAAACACGTAATGTTAATTACTTACAATAACGATTTATGTTGATTGTAATGTTTACCTGTAAAAGAGAAAATATATTTATTAATAAATGTTACGTAAAATAATATGTTAAGTACATGTACTCCGTGTGGTGATAGAGTAAGAATACAATATATCACCACCCCATCTCATCCCATGGGTGTCGTAAAAACCGACTAAGGGACTATCCATGAATATTATCTTTACGAAATAAAAAAAAGGAAAAACTTGAAATTAAACCCTGTACCAATCCGTCAAAGCGTGGTATTAGTAGGCTAAGTATCCCTCCGTCATGGGAGGAGGCCCGTCCCTGCAGTGGAACATTAATGGGCTGTTATGATGAAACCCGCGACCTCGTGCAAGGCAACCGTATACACAATCCTTTTGCCACCGAGACATTCCTCGCTATTCAGTAAGACAATCAAATACATATCTAAGTACGATTAATGGCCTACGCAGACCCGGACGGCATGGCAAGGGATTTTAATTTTTACTAATGGACATTCAACCGTACTGTTACAGAAATACGACATAAATTGCTTTGCTTTAAAATGAAAAATGCCGTGCGATAAAATCCCTTTCAATGCCGCGGCATCATTTTAAAGCATAGCAATTTATGTCGTATTTCTGTAACAGTACGGTGTGATTAGACTACATGTAGTCTAGTGTAATCACATTTAGGCTGTTAGGACACTACATATCGGAGATTGGCGAGTCTCCTACATGATGTAGGAGACTACATGTAGTCTAGTGTAATTGGCGCTTAAGTAACAAGCAATAGTACAATAAAGTACATCTGCCTACAACTTAACCTATATGGTAAGTTTAAGTAAGGACAACCGCCTACTAAGAAATTGTACCTAAGTTATTACTATTGCGATAACTTGTATTGTATTGTATTGTAATTATGTACATAACTTGAAGAGGTTATAGCCAGTTGTATTGAGTAACATTTATGCGGTCATTTTATTGATGGGTGACCATCATAAATCAGTTATTTTTTGCATAAATGATTCATTTTGAATGTTGTTGCATTTTGAATGTACGTTCGGGATTACCACACGTAAAAAAAATTAATTTTAATGTATTTTCAAACTTGACTTACCCCCGGTTTCCGAATGACTGATCAAGTAAAAATCAATTAGACAAGTGTAAAATTTTAGTTTCTGTAAATGATAGTTGACAAGAGTTTTGACACTTGATTAGTTGATTATTACTTTTTTTTTTGATTGGATTTGATTTTATTCGGAAATCGGTGGATAGTCTGTTTTTCGAGTAGATATTCGAAAAACTAGGATCATTAACACTATTCTTTTTCTTCTTCTTCTCTCGAGTCGTAGATATATAATTTCTTTTTTTTTCCTTAAACATAACCACCCCAGAATTTGGCCACAGTGCCTGCCTTGTCAGTAGCGTCCATAAGATCTTTCTCTGTGCAGCTTTGCACTACCACTATTAAGAAGTAACAGTCTTACTTCATGTTAAAATTAAGATGTCATAAACAAAAGAACATGTCATATAATTAAATAATTTTGTTAGTAACCGTAATAAAGTAACTTCAAATAATAGTTAATTACAATTTTTGTGAGGTTAATGTACACACAGCAACTAATCAAGCTAGACACTCATGTACCTTAATACCTTGAAATAAGACACAATTTCAAATGAAAATGTTTAACTTAATGTGTTGCTGTGTGTACGTGGGACAACCTTCATAAACTTATACTTAGTTGATTAGTTACAAGCATTGTTTTGTAACTAACATTATGCCAACGGTTAATTAAAATTATGTGTTGCCATTTTTAAAATGAGTGCAAGAACTTTTTCGTAAGTTATAGTACCTTATTTAATGTAATATAACCTTCTTTAACTTAATAATGCAATTAGCACTTCTGTCAAATCAGTAAGAAGATTTGTTGCGGAAATAAAGGGAACAATATTGTGCTTTGAAATGGAATTGGCAGCCTTTAAAGATAATGGGCACGGTAGAACTTGTAAACTACGAGTATGAGGCAACAAAGTTTAGCGCTCTTGGTCCAGTCACGAGCATAAATATATTACTATGGGCAGGTTTGCAATAACATCTGATAATTCAATGAGTTCAATAATATCTCTCTGCACGAACGCAGCAAAAACATATGATCACTCATTGGCTACATATAATTATGACAGGCTACAAGACAAAAATATATGACGCGCCACTTTTATCAAAAATATCTCCTAGTTTGTTCTCCTGTTTTTGGGAGTACTATTTTGACCTGTACAAATACATTTTAAACTTATCTTTTTTCAGGTAAAAGATGTTGTTAAAAATAAATAAAATGAGCTTGTAAATTAATTTTTAGGTACTGAGCGTGACGGCTTCGTTAGCGGACTTCGCCCTCAGTAGTTGAGTATACGGTTGAATAGGGACTTAGGTTACCTTAGTAATAGACTACATATTTTGTTAATATAAAATAAAAATTGTTATTTCCTTTCAATGCTTTTGCATTTATCTCCTCACACAAAACCCCACACTACATATGGTAATAAATTTATTTATTTTAGAGTTTTATGATAGTTGCGGAAAATGTTTGCTAGTTGAATAATTCGATTTATTGGGTGAGCCCTGTAAACCGGCTTTTGGTCTTCACGACAAGTGAAACTTACTAAGCAAACCGTTTAATACCGGATACAAGTTCGCAACTAACAAAATGTTTTCAAATTTATTCAGCAAGCTAGTTTCTTAATAGTATTACAACATCGATACATATAACTAGGCAATAGGCGTTTACAGAACACACAGCGATGAATTACAATAGATATAGCCTTCGTAAGGATGCTACTACACCAAGCAAAAAGTCAAAATCATCATCATAGTCATTGATATGATGATGATGGGTGATGCTAATGGACGTCGTAGGCCTTTTCCAAATATTTTCACCTTATGCGGTCTTGTACCTTCGTTTCCCCGCCGTTCTAACTAAATCATCGGTCCTCCTTGTCCTTGATCCTTTAAAAGGAGAAGATATCTACAAGAAACTCACTCGAATGTCGATCAACGTTAATTGAGGTCCATCGATTAGAGTGGTAGCATTGATTGTTTGTTTTCTATGAAAATAAAACTTTGTCAGAGCCCTCACAAGGTGGTTCAATGATCTGGCAAAGGTTGCGGCCAACCTATGGCAGAGGAAGTCACAGGACAGAGGAAGGTGGAGACGTTTAAGGGTCGTACTCGTAGTACATGTAACGTAACGTAAACGGATCGGCACCGCCTTACCTTTTTCCTCGGTGTCAAACGTCAAAAATCCGATTACATTACGATTCCGATTAGTGTGCGTTGCAGTAAGGAGTATCATACAAATAATACTGGACGACTCGAGTTGATACGGTGCCGATCCGTTTACGTTACGTTATAATTATGTGCTACGACCCTAAAGAAGGCCTACTCTGTACAGCAGTGGACGTCCTATGGTTGAAATGGTGATACATCAATGACTTGATAGCATCGATCGGTGGCTTTCAATTCTACTATTCAATTGTTGGAGTAATCCATTCGACTATCCTTCGATCAGTGTGGTAGAAACTATTGACTAATTGATTCTACGGTCGATTCTGCTGGTGTGGCAACACCCTGAGTTACAAAGTAACTACTTAAGTAATCTGTGCCCTTAGTATGTAGTGTTAATCGAGGGATATGTTGAATGAATAAAATGCTATAAATAATGCATCCTTTGTTGGCAAAGTTAGTGCATATATTTGTGTCATTCAGACACTAAATAGTCTAGTAATAAATGCCAGGAAATAGTGTCAGTTTTGATGATCGTTTTCCTGAATGATGGAATGGAAAATGCGGAGGCCCGCTGAAGAACTCCCCTTCCAGCGTAAGTTTGGCTTTTTGACAGTTCACGTCCATGAAGTTTCGTAATACTTCCGCTTATTTTTCGAACAAATAATATTGTAGTCATGGACGTACCCATGTTTTTTTCAGTTACCATGGTTACTTAGTGATGGACACTCTTAACGATTACCACCTTTATGAAACAATTTACAAATAATCGGTAGAAATAAATGCTATGAATAAACTTGAACTCATCAGAATACGTTTATAAAATGTAATATGATATTTTAGATTAGCTTTAACCCGCGAATGTGTCACGATAATTATGTATTTTTAAATAACACCTAAGCTAACTATAATATTATCGTTTTAAGCTATAGGCTAATTCTCTTAACATAGATACATAAAGTAACAATAATAAAATGATAATGTAAGTTGATGTAAGGATCCAAATGTGTAAAATAAAGTAATTTGAAAAATCGAAACATCGCTATCAAATCATTACAATCGAATGGCATTACATTCGAGATGCTGCCGAACGTCACTAACGTCAAGCTGTCAAATGTTGTTAAATATAATGGAAAGGCATTGATTTACAAAAAACCAAAGATACACACTCCACTTCCCAAAAACGTCCGCAACAAATGGGCGCATTGTGCACTTTTTTTAAATTAGTATCGCGTTGTTCTACCGGCAAACGTCAATCATTAAATTTTATTGCTTTATGTGCATTACTTTTTAAATACAACTTTATGTCATGCGTGTAAGATTGAATTTGAAAAAAGAAATATGTTTACGATATTACTATACGTATTTATTGCGTATGTTTAATTTGGTGACACTTTTGGCTGTTAGTTTTGTTTGAAAATGTGCATCTAGGGTTTTTTATAAATCAATGTGGAAAGGGTATAGTAATTTTTTCAACATGACTGTATTTGAATGAAGTCCTGCTATTTCATCTTCTGAGGGCACGTAAAAATTCGGGCCCGGCTGTCGTCGTAGAGACATAGTTGGATAGTCGTTAAGCGGCCTCCTCCCGCGACGGAGGGATACTTAGCCTACTAATACCACGCTAGCCAGACGGATTGGTATAGGGTTTAATTTCAAGTTTTCCTTCTTTTTATTTTGTAAAGATAATATTCACGGATAGTCTCTTAGTCGGTTCTTACGACACCCATGGCATGAGATGGGGTGGTGACATATTGTATTCTTACTCCGTCACCACACGGAGGTCTTTAGGCGCCCTAAACAACTCTCGACACTAGGTTGGACGCTAATCAAACGAAAACAAAAAAATAAACCAAGCTGTTCTATTTTCAAATCAGTTCTCAATGATTTGTTCTCTATTACAAAATACATTCAAACAACAATTCGTTACAAACTATTACAGATAAAAAAAACTCAATATTTATGTTCTTTTTTTAAACATTTATTTTTATTGTACTAAAGAACTTTCGCCGAAAACCCGTTGAGCCAACTCGGTCGACGACTTTCATCTCAGCGTAACTTTAACTGACGCGTTTACGTTACCTTTTGTTTTGTGCCGTCATACTAATTATAGGATTACGCAAACTAAGATGTAATAGGACTTTATTTTTATTTGTTTGTCTTTAGTCACGGTATTTGGGTACAAATCCTGTTTTTTGTTACGCATGTGAGACTTTTTTTAGTGTTTTGTCTATGGAAGAGCTGCCATGTATATAGTTGGTCTGCAAAGGGATTTAAAAAGGAGTGGTTGGTAATAACTATCCCAGGTAATTGCGTTTTGTTAACTCTAGACAGAATTGAGCAGAAGCAATATTTTAGCGCAATTGATTCCCATATTACTACTATACTTACTATTATTACCATAGTAGCTATACTCAAAACATATTGTTTTATAATAGAATCACAGATTCGAAATGCAGAATTGAGTTTCTGCATAGTTTCTCTTCCGTGTGGTGACGGAGTAAGAATACAATATGTCACCACCCTATCTCATCCTATGGGTGTCGTAAAAACCGACTAAGAGACTATCCGTGAAAAATCCGAGACGAAATAAAAAGAAGGAAAACTGGAAATTAAACCCTATACCAATCCGTCTGGCCAGCGTGGTATTATTAGGCCAAGTATCCCTCCGTCACGGGAGGAGGCCCGGCCCTGCAGTGGTACATTAATGGGCTGTTATGATGATACATAGTTTCTTATTTAATCAACTTTAAAAACCCCCACATGATGAGAAGGGGTGGAGACATTTTATACTTAATACTTTATCACCACATAGACAACACTCCAAAGTCACATAACAACTTGGGTGTTGCAAACAATTACTTATAACGAACGAATTAAAACTCTTTATTGTTTACGCTTCCCATAAAGGATATTGCTAGTGGATAAAATGTTTTGATAGGTATTTTCCTACGTGTGGCAACACTGTCTCATACGCTCTGATGACTGCACTGATTGGATATACAGTCCTACTATTTATTGCTTAATATTATTTAATGATTTTTTTTTGCGATAAAAAGGCTTGGCTGTTGATTGCGAAGGCTTACTGGTAAAACGAATTGAATAAACTAGTAGAAATATAAAGAATTGGTTGGTTTAGCTCACAGAACATTAAAATACATGTATTTTAATGTTCTGTGGTTTAGCTTGTAGTTATGATAGATACAGAGGTCGGTTCTTAATATAATAATATAGGTTCTGGATTTGATTCCTAAACTTGTCAGAGTTTGTACTTGTATTGTAAAATAGTAGGGATTAATACTATAATACTAATACTAACCTGTAATACTATTCATATTATGTATTTTTTTAACATAAATATCATTAAATAAAGAACAGAAAATGTTTGAATCTTCTTTATCGAATACAGACTCACTACACTTTCATAAAAAAAAATATTACATCATGCAGGTTTCAATACGTTAGGGTCTGGTTTATAAGTCATCGATTGTAGCTGGCTGTGTATATCAACAGCCGTAGAAACATAAATAAAAAAAAATTCTCATTTGACAGTACAGTATAAACTAGGTACCTACAATTAAATTAGCGTAACCTCGAAGATAACTATTCACCATTCACTTGAATATTATCTTTACATATTGACCATTTGAAAGTAAAGTTCTAATAGGTATTACATGGGTTTAATACAATTTAAATACTCTACATGGATTTATTATTGTATATGAAAGTGTATAAAATAGAATAAAAGTGTGTTTGTCCGTTGTCTAGTACCAGAGTACAAGAGTGGGAATAAAAGCGAGAATTTTCAAAGTAGACGTAGTGGGGACTCGACATTCTGCGACTCGACCTCGTGGGAATAAACCGTAGTATGTGTAAGGTATATCATTATATTAAAAAATATTTTCCAATTCAGAAACAGACTCCAAAATTAGAGTTGATACTACTCTAATCAGAGTTGATATCAATTAAATTAAGCAATTTCGCTGGGTCAGTCTGAACGGGGTAATCGAAAGACCGTGTTCTCTGGAGCATGTTGAGAAAGGCCTATGTCCAGCAGTGGACTGCGATAAGCTAATTGATTGATGGAGCCTCTTAGGCATTTTTTTTTTTTTTTTTTTTTTTTTCTTTATTTAAGGAGCTTTGTCTCTTAGGCATTGTACAGCTGTACTATGTTAACCTAAATCGAATTATCGTAAGTTTCGAAACTCTTCCCTACGAAATACCAAACTTCACGCCATGGTCCTGTGAAGAAAGGCAGAGACCACGGAACCCCATTTTCTTTCATTCCCTAGTTTGTATAAGTATATAAGATAGTATAGTAATAGCTGAATTAAGTGAAAATGTTTAGATCGCTCTAGATACGCGGAAAGAGTCTGTGCAGCGGTCGACGTCCCCGCGGAATTCTATCGCGTCTCCATTGTCACACGACATTGCGAATTATTTATACTGTGTTAGTTATGTTAGATAGAGAAAACCTATTTAAAAAAAAAAAAATCTAAAAAAATATGTACTTTTTTATGTTTATGGTAAATTCCGTACATGTTGTTTTGGATTCTCATAATATGTAAAGTAATATGTATCTTGTTATCAAAAATTCTTGTATGGGAAAGACATTGTTCAAACATTTCCGTATGAGAAAGGTACCCATTACATCCTGATACATTTTTAAGAAAATAGTCTTCGCACGTAGCTATGTAAAGTAAATGTATTAAGGTTAAAAATATTTATGTTACTCATTTCATTTTTGTAGATTTTTCTTTTACTTAAATAAATTAAATTATTGTTTAATATGAAAATGTTTTCTTTACTTAAAGATTTGCTAGAAGATACCTTATTTCTTAGTTAAGTAAGCCTTTGTATTAAATTACATATATTTTTACCTATAAAGCTTAGGTACCTATAACTAGAAAAATCCGAAAAGAAGAAAGATAATGGAAAAAATTGGTACTCGATGCGGGACTCTAACCCGTCTCTGGACTATACGCGTCCAGCGCCATGACCACTAGGCCAACCGAGTAACCGTCTCGACTACCAAATTTAACCATTGCTTTATACGGCACCGGGCAACAACTTAGAACTCAACTGTACAACGCCATCTAGGCGCGACAGCCTTTAAGCCTTTGTAGTAATAATTTATACAGATTTATTATTACAATACAATACAAATAAACTTTATTGTACACCAAAGAATACATAACATAATAATATTTTACAATTTACTATTTGTTGGTAGGTACATGGGCGGTCTTATCGCTAAAAGCGATTTCTTCCAGACAACCCTTATATATGGACATGATGAATAGAGTGTAGGTGAATGACAGTAGTTGGCATACCTTAAAATAAATATTACTTACATACATTTTAATATAAACAAATAAACACACAATTATTCATAGATACGTAAACCAATAGACATCACTATACACTGTTATTGCTGGTTTAAATAGTATTTATAAATGTTGTTTTTAAATATAGTTATACTTTCAGAAGGCCTTATCTCATCCGGCAAAGAATTCCATAGTGTAATTGCCAAAATTGTAAAGGGCTTCTCGTAAAGTTTTTACAGTAGAGTGCAATAGCATTCTCAATTTCAAGTTTTCCGATGATCTCAGGCACTTTATTGTGCGCATATTGCATAAAATATTTTTAAGCACTAATTTTTTAATAAATATTACCTAATCACGTTTTAATTACCGTACAACAAACAAATATGTAAATAAACAATGTGCAATGGAAACAGTCGTCCTACTGCACTAGTTGTTCGATACCCGCGTCGCACGCGACAGTACATGCTAACTCATTTACATTTATACACTAGTTATAACTTGATATTAACTATTACTTAGTTAAGTAAGCTTCTTAATAAGGCGTGACGTTCATGTAGTAAGTTCTATTTTGACTTAATTATGTACGACATAATTTTTTTTTTTAATAAAAAAAAATACTTATTATAATTAATCAATTGCACGAGGAATGGCCAGTTGGCCAGACGTAAGCTTCATAAGAATTTAGTTGCAGAAGTGCTCTATGCTGTATAGATTTAAGGCTTTGAGGGTCTGTGCAATGGCCTATAATGTCACTAGCTACTGTACCTTTTCACTTAAACACAATAACAGGGCTTAAAGTTGGATTAAGAAGGTAAACCGGTAGTACCTATCAACTAAGATGAAGTAAGAATACATAATACAGAGTAAAAAATAGAAGAATAGTTTCAGACAAAACCTTGAAAGCGTAATCTTAATTGAACAAGATTTTCTCTATAATTGGTGGAGGTTCGTTTTTGCAGTGGGACATTATAGAGTAGTTATAATACTATACAAGACAAAATTATTAGTAATTTATTAAAATTACTAATATTTTATTTAAATAAATATAAAATAATACGAGAATTTGTATTAGCTACTACCATCTTTAATAAAAAAATATTCTCATGTGTTATTGAACCCAATTTTTTTTTAAATTGTATCAATCATTGATCCAAAAACACTCAAAAGCAGTTTGCCGCGTAAATTTTAAAAGCAAAAGCAATAGTTATTGTAAATTTGATTTGAGTAAGAAAGTATTTTTTTAGACAACCTCCTAGCATGGCGTCATGGGGAGATTCACAGATAAATAACTCCAGAAAACATGAGGCACCCAAATTATATTATGGATTTGTAGATGACAAGAATAATATTAATAGATATTGCGGGGGTAAACAAATATAAATTTTCAAAAACATGTATAGGCCCTTTTGCCTTGCTCGGTTTACGAATTGACACACACGCAGACTTTTGAAAGTGACGCCAACATAGACAAGATTAAGTTAACTTTCTTGACAATATCGATAACTAGAACTCGATTAAAGTCTGGAATCCAAATCGATTCAACATTAACTCTAGCTGTGCCTAATTCTATTCTTATTAGTTCCGGATTTCACCAGTTTAGCATAATATCAGAATTTTACTTCATCACTTTCTATGGAAAGAAAGAAAGTGATGGGTGACCAAAACTGGGCGTAGTTCATGCATTCCTTAAGTTATGTAATGTGAAAAGTGAAGCTATATGCCCTTGTATGGGGCCGTCTGATTGGTTCGGTAATAAAATTACATTACACCGGTTTTAGTGCTGTCGGTTATGTAATATGGTTACGTTATTAAGCGTGATAACGGTCGTGTAGAGTTTTTATAGATAGGTGTTTATTGGACGAGGATCGAGTACATCTCATCATAACTGCCCATTAATGTCCCACTGCAGGGACTGGCCTCCTCCCATGACGGAGGGTTACTTGGCCTACTAAAACCACGCTGGCCAGACGGATTGGTATAGGGTTTAATGTAAAGTTTTCCTTATTTTTATTTCGTAAAGATAGTAGTTACGGTTATTCCCTTAGTCGGTTTTTACGACACCCATGGGATGAGATGGGGTGGTGACATATTGTATTCTTACTCCATCACTACACGGATAAGTACATACATAAGTCGAGTATATCTAAGCTCAGAATAATTATTTAAGGATCGAACGATTTTAATACTTTTTGGGAATGGCGATCGCGTCCTGGCGAGACACAGAATGGGTAGACTTTTACATTACTACCTGATTAAGACCGAAGTTCGATGGATGAGCGAAACACAAGGGGTGGATAGATCAGGTGTATGTCTAGCTATAGATGTATTTTGCTTAATATGTATTATCCCTTTCAATGCCGCCAGCAGACACAATAGTAAAACAATGCACGTGTACCATATATGGTACACTGCACTGGAAACGTGTTAACATATAACATGGATACAAATCATCAATAGATAAGGGATTCAAACTCCATACGGAATCCCATCAACAAAACCAACATTTTTTTAATCTTTTAAATGGCAACATAAAGCTTTAGAGGGAGCCACTGAAGCTCAACCACAGACTAAAGTAAACTTTCTTTATAATAATATAATTAATGAGAGTTCCTGAACTTGTACATTGTAATGTCGTTGAACGTAAACAACTCGTTAAATTTCGCAAATAAATATATACATTCACTTTCATACTATTGACTAGATATTATTTATCGAATTTAATACTAGACTTTATTAGCAGTTTGTCTGTAAACTCGAAAATTTATACTAAAGCCCGATTTACACATCGACAAGTACAGTAGCGAGTTAAGTAATAAGTTGTCGATTTTTTGGTGAGTTAAGTTGACGAGACGCGAGAGAGGGAGCTACTTCGTACTTAACTCGCCAAAAAATAGGATGGAGATCTATTTAAATCAACTTAATCAACAACTTACTACTTAACTCGCTACTGTACTTGTCGATGTGTAAATCGGGCTTTACTCTTGGCGACTTCGTACTTAACTCGCCAAAAAATAGAATGGAGATCTATTCAAATCAACTTAATCAACAACTTACTACTTACATTACGATATAAAATTATCAAAGCACGGATAATTTTTTAATAATATTTAAGAAATATATTAATTATAAATTTTCATAATCTATTTAAGTTAAAATCGAAAAGGTTTTATTATCGTGAAACTTTCTACAGATAATAAATCTCGGAGATTTAATCGTATATTGAATGGCATGCCTTATTCGCCCTTGAACTTAACACAGGTGAAAGTTTAATATGAATGGCAAGTGAATAGCTTCTTTATTATGACTTTTTTATATTGCAGTACGTACGATGTTAAACAAATGTAAAGTGTGACAGTCATCACCATCATAACAGCCCATCAATGTCCTACTGCAGGGACGGGCCTCCTCCCGTAACGCAGGGATATTTGGCGTACTAATACCACGCTGGTCAGGCGGATTGGTACAGGGTTTAATTTCAAGTTTTCTTTCTTATTATTTCGTTAAGATGACAGTCCCTTAGTCGGTTTTTACGACACCCATAGGATGAGATGGGGTGGTGACATATTGTATTCTTACTCCGTCACCACACGGAGTACCCGCGGATTGTGGCGGCTGAAAATATCGTTAACTAAATAATGGTATTCCTCTCTCAGCCATTAAGTCGAACAAAACTCAGTAGAACTGGGACGTTAATGCGGGCCCCGGCAACTATGGAATAGGGCTTAAAAGACTTTAATGGCCATTCAGCCATTAAAGTCGCTCTGCGAGGACGGGCCTGCTACAGTGATGAAGGGAACTTTGTCTATCTTATGTTAAGATGATCAAGTTAAAATATGTTTTTTTTTATATGATAGGAGGCAAACGAGCCAGCAGGTCACCTGATGGTAAGTGATCATCATCCAATTTTTTTTAAGTCGTCTTTTCTGACACCCACGGGAGGGTTAGGAGTTTGGCACAGTCTATGATTTCCGTCACGACCAGAATATACACAAGATACACACAGATTTTATTTCCTAAGCAGACTCTATTGATTTATTGAAATATTAGCGATACTGCAGCGAACTTAGCCCTTTCTTCTATCAAGATAGCGCTTTTTTAAGCTTATGCTGGCTGTATGATCGATCATGGGATCATCGATCGATATTATGTTGTCACCCAGTCTCTACCAGAGGGGGAGTAAAAGGCGAGTGAGGGACCTCTATTTAGTTGACTATAACTCTAGCAAAGAAAAAACAACTCAATACGATAGCTACTAGCTTGGGCATTGGGCTATCTCTAGGCCAACTTTCTCTTTATACATTGAGACCCATCCCTGTAGTGGGGCATTAATGCCAGGCTTTAATGTTCTATTTTTACTTTTAAGGTTTTTTGTTAGATGTTTATTATATGTACATGACAATTTATTCCTAAACTAATATGCAAATAGGTATACTTAAGTATTTTAAAAAAGAAAAAATATAATTAATAAAAAACTTACCTTTTAAAAAATAACGTCACTTCAATTCCAAATAAATCAACCTCCTTTATAGTTCGTACACTATGAATCCCAGAAAAAAAATAAAACAATTAAAAAAATAAAATTAAAAGTTCAAAAACCGAATCCGCTCGTTGACTGAATCACATTTTTCGATATATTAAAAATGGTTCAACATAACACTTTTGTTCGTGATGCGTTTAATAGATAAAAAAAAAATAAGTATTATTAAGTTAAAGTTACTTAAGTTACGTGTTACCACCGCGAGTGGCGCGCAAACACTGATCCGATGTCTTCGTAACTTGAATGCAACTTAACTACCACTCTACAGAGACGGATTTGGTCGCTTACTTAATGAATCTGTGAAATAGAGCTTTATAAATTAAGTGTTTTTTCTTACCATTTTTAATTTTTTGGTGTGTGGTGATGAGCTAAGGATAAAGTGTCACTACCCAAAAGACAGCTTAATAGCTTATCTGTTAGAAACTAGAGCAGTCTAATTCTTTTTCTTACCATCACTGATTATTTACACCTGTTATAATATTTTTTTTTTTAAATAATATAATATTGTCCATAAATTACCCGGTGAAAGATCTTTTTAGCAAACGGCTGTTTAGATCGATACCACCTTTGTCCTATTTTAATACACCTCCAGCAGTAATGTGTTAAGGTAAAAGGGTAAAGTAGCTAGTGAAATTACAGAGCTATGAGACTTAACAGCTTTTGCCTAGGATAGGCAGTGGTTTGACTCTAGTCTGGAATTGCTGAACATGATTATACTATTTATTAGATAATGTCAAGTGAAAATAACTAAATCGAAAAGATGTTTTTAACTATCGGGAAGGATGCCTTATACAAACCGGAACAAAACGGAGCTGTTCATGATCACGTGGAATTTAACATAAAACGCAATAAAACACGAAATGACTTTTAATCAAAGCAAATTTTTAATTCTTTTTGAAAATAAAATTAAATATAATGAAAGTTAAATTAAAAAGAATAATTTCTTCTGGTCCTACCCTGTACAAATAGCTCCCACCGAAGTTATTTTTTTAAGCGATTTATTTTATCTACGGACGGTCTTTTTATATTTCCTGCCATCAATTTTATTTAATACGAGGGAGGCGATTAGTTCAGGTACAAATTAGACTCATTACAGTTAATAGATAAAAAAAGATAAATTAATTACTAAAAATATAAATCAAATTATGTAAAATCTCCTTTTTGATACGCTTTTGAGTGGACTTAAAGGCGACTATTAAACCCTTAGTAAGTACGTATTATGAGCTCCCCTTATTGTTAGGCAAATATGACAAGGCTTTTTATTATCAAATAAGATGTTTAGGAAAAAAGATAATTAAAAAATAACTAAAATTTATTTCAACTCTACTTTTTGTCCCTACGGAATCCTTTATTAAACGAACCTCCGGAATGGCAGACTAATTTAGTTTTATATATCAATAAAAAACAGCCTTAAAATTGTCTATGGCTTGCACAACTTATTTTCATAAAAAAATAAACAATAACACTTTTTTTTTTCTAAACTATAACACTATAGGTATTTTTAATTACGAAAAAATAACATTCAAAGCTTTCCTATTATTAAAATGTAAACAAATAAAATATAATTTCTTTTGAAAAAACGCGAAATTTCTTTCTTTCTTATAAATATTTATTGAGCGGTATAGGCTCGACGGTCGTTTGACAACATTGTTGAATGAGTGAAAGAATGTCGGATCTTGTTGCGAAACTATTATAATATTTGACATTCGAAAGGTGAAGATCGCCACTCAATGGCATTGTATAACCTTTCATTTATTGAATGGTTAAATAAATTACATACAATTAATAAAACTGCGTGTGAATGTATCTTAAAATACACGCTGTCAGTTGATCATTCCCATAACAGTACATCAATTCAGCAAAAAAAAAACTTCATAATATTTAATTTTAATTTTCTATGTATAATATTTGTATTTACAAAACAAAAAGTATTTAAGTATGTTTATCCGTTGTCTAGTACCCATAGTACAAGCTTTGCTTAGTTTAGGACTAGATGGCGTTGTGTGAATGTGTGAGGAATATTTATTTATTATTATTAATTTTCAGAATGTGGTTTTATGGTTTTCTTTATTTAGTCCAAAAATTTTATTGCTTTATGCAGACGAAAAAAAAAATTCGTTATCTGTATTATAGTTGTTGCCCCATGGTTCATTACAGTCATCCACTTCCTTGCGTCGTTTTACCTTAATGATCAGGGTTGTAGCCTCTTTGAACAATTTTCTCCTGGACTATCTTACATCAACTGGTTCTGTCTTCGGCTACGTAGATGGCATCACAGAATCAGATGCTTAGGGCAGAGCGGATCTGGTATGACCACGACCAGCATATTGGGGTTTTTCTTCTAAGCCTTCTTCCGCTCACTTTGCCTGGTATTAGCAGCTTTTTCAAGTTGTCAACTCTCTTCCTGTCAATTCTCTTTCTCTCTTCTTTCTCTTTTTCTTTTTTTTTTTTAAGCCGACTTAATCTATATTATGATGTATGGCTATTTTAAATATATGACATTTAAAAAAACTTTCTTCCTGTCTAATCAAAGAACTCAAAGCTCTACTTAGTTTGGGACTCGATTGAGTTGCGTAAATGTGTGAGGAACATTATTATTCGAAAATATACCATTCTTTGATTGCTGTGTGTTGTTGATGACATAAAGCAATAACAAAAACATCATACAAAAGAGTTAAACAACAAATGTAGAAAGGAAAAGTGTCGTTTACAGCTTTCTTTGTGTGTTTGTATGATGTATGGTAAGCGTAGTGCGAATGACCGATGCGTAGCCAATCATAATACTTACTTGTGATGCAATCAATACTCCTACTTAGTCTATACTAATATTATAAAGAGCTAAAGTTTGTGTGTTTGTGACGTTGTAGTTGGTAATCTCTGGATCTACTAAACCGATTTTAAAATTCTTTCTGTGTTGAATAATCCATTTATCGGGGAGTGTCATAGGCTATATAGTATCACGCTATGACTAATAGGAGAGGAGCAGTAATGAAATATGTTTAAAAAAGAGACGCGTTTTTTTCGCCGCCTAACGAAGTGGGCACGGGTTAGCTAGTATTAAATAAGACAACAAATTATGTACTTAAACAGCTTTACAAAAGTATTTAACTAAGTATACTAATAAGAAAACTGAAAAGCAAGGCAAATCGATAAAAAAAATTGTCTAACTACGGGTCTTATCATGAACTAGTCAAAATATGTTTCAAAAACTGGACAACCTCGGTGCCGCGCCGGTAGAGCCAGCGGCTGCCGCACAGAGGTTGTGGGTTCGATCCCACGCAGGACAATAATTTGTGAGATCCACAAATTATTGTCCTGGGCTGGGTGTTCTTAGTGTCCGTTAATTGATGTTTGTAAAAGGTCCCCGCGACACAGGTCATAATCCCTAGTGCCTAATGTCATAAAAAAAACAAAAAATTATACGTAAAACTGGACTCAATCATTTTGGGTAAGGTAGCGGCCTGGCTGTGCATTGGCATTGTTGGCATCCATGACCAGCGATTACCACTTACCATCAGTTGGGCCTCCTGCTCGTTGACCGGTAATTGAACCAGAGACATCAAACCGGTACGGCACAGAGGTTGTCTAAATGATACTGTGAATACTATATTTATAATGATAGTTGTTTTAATAAGAACTTTTTAACTCTTAGGCGCGGTTTATACTGAAGAAGCGTATGGCATATGGCGGTGGCGAGTCAAGAATCAAAGAATCAAAGAATCAATTTCGTTTATTCAGTTTAGGCACACAAGGAGCACATATGAATGTCAAAATTTTACAGTTTTATTAAATCTAAATTAAAATAAATATAATAAATAAATCATTTGAAAATGATTCTTTCGCTGGTTCGGTAAGTTGAATCTACTGAGAAGAGACCAGCAAGAAACTCAGGTAGATTATCGTTAACCTTTGTTTTTTATTGTTTTACATCATTTAACAAATTTGTGCTAGAGCAAGAGATTAGGATGACCACGCATTTTTATCTTTAAGGTAATCGTCTACTTCATAATAACCCTTTTTCATCAAATTTCTTTTCACTTCCATTTTAAACTTATTAAGTGGCAAGTCAGCTAAATCCTGAGGGATTTTATTAAATATTTTTATACATTTGCCTACAAACGAATTACTAACTTTATGAAGCCTGAGTTTTGGCACTGCTAGTTTACTTTTATTTCTCGTGTTATATTTGTGTATGTCAGATTTTTTTTCGAAGAGTTCTAAGTTCTTCCGTACATATAAGATGTTGTCGTAAATGTATTGAGAAGCAACTGTTAAAATATTAATGTCTTTAAATAATTCTTTCAGCGAGTCACGTGGTCCGAGGCCATAGATTGCTCGTATAGCTCGTTTCTGTAATATGAATATGGTCTCAATATCGGCAGCCGAGCCCCATAGCAGCAGACCATATGACATAACGCTATGAAAGTAGGAAAAATAAACCAGTCGTGCCGTTTCTATATCAGTTAGTGACCTTATCTTTCTGACCGCATAGGCAGCTGAGCTAAGTCTTCCTGCTAAGGCTGTGATATGAGAACCCCATTGCAGTTTACTATCTAACGTTATTCCCAGAAAAACTGTGGTATTGACTATATCTACAGACTCATTATTCATTATAATATGATTATCTATCTGTCTTACATTGGGCATAGTAAATTTTAAACATTTTGTTTTATTCGCATTGAGCAGCAAGTTGTTACTTGTGAACCAATGCAAAATTTCAGAAAGGGTATTATTTACATCGTCAAGTACTACTTTTTGTCTGTCAGTTTTAAATATTAATGATGTGTCATCCGCAAATAATACTATCTCACAAAGATTCTCAATGAAGTAAGGAAGATCATTTACATATATCAGGAATAAAAGGGGTCCTAATATCGAGCCCTGAGGTACGCCCATGACTAATGGTGCGCCAAAAGAGTCGGTGCCATTTACGTTAACTTTTTGTATTCTGCCAGTGAGGTAAGACTCAAGTAAGCTAAGGGAGCTGTTTGAAACACCATAATAACCTAATTTTAATAACAAAGTCTCATGATCAACACAATCGAAAGCCTTTGAAAGATCACAAAATATACCAAAGGCGTCCTGTTTATCCTCCCATGCATCAAAAATATGTTTCACAAGTGCAACCCCTGCATCTGTCGTGCTTCTGCCTTTGGTGAAACCAAACTGTTTGTTATGAAGTAACTTATTTTCTGTAAAATGTGAAAGCAGTTGATTACATATAATTTTTTCAAAAATTTTACTGAGAGCTGGAAGTATGGAAATTGGCCGAAAATTTGAAGGATCACTTTTTTCCCCTGCTTTAAATAACGGAATGATTTTACTGAACTTCATAAGATTAGGAAACTGTTTTTCATCTATACATTTATTGAATATTAATGCAAGATAAGGCGCAATAACGGGCATTATTGATTTTAATATGTTAGTTGAAATGCCCCAGAGATCCTCAGTGTTTTTTATATTCAGTTGCATAAAAGTTTTAAATATAATTTCAGAGTCAATGTACTGAAAATCAAAGTTAGAACTACATTTATCAACACAAGATCTAAGTAGAGAATCGGCTACCACCTTTGAAGAATTCAATTTACTTGTAGTGGTAATTGGAACACTCGTGAAAAAAGATTCAAATGCATGGGCCACGGCAGAATCCGTACTAATGCGTTGATCATCTATTTTTAACTCGAAAGATCGATCACGTGACCTTGTTTTACAGGTTTCTTTGTTAATAACATTCCATGTTGCCTTAATTTTACTATCAGCTTTTTCTATTTTAGCCCGAATGTAATTAGATTTCGCTATAGAACAAACTTTCTTAAACAGTTTTGAGTATTTTTTAATATGTTCAATCACATGTGGCTCATTAGCAGATGCCTTTGTCTCATATAATTCATATAATTTCTTTCTACTTTTATAAATTCCAGATGTAGCCCAATCACTAAATTTAATTTTGGATTCATTAACGTTTATTGTTCTTTTAGTAAAAATGTTATTAAATTCGTATTTGATAACTCCGAATAAATCTCTGTAAAGATCATTCGCATTTTCATAATTATTTAACTCTAAAAGAGGTACTTTTTCCATAATGTTTACTTTAAATTTATCTAACCGATATGTTGTGATTGGTCTACATACAATATTTTTAGTTAATGGAACATGTTGGTGCTCAAATCTAGCTAGCTGGCCCTTATGATCTGAATTTATGAATTTAATTATAGATTTCTCATTTACATCACTGTTAGAAAAAATATTATCTATGCAAGTAGCTGTAGTGGATGTGGTGCGAGTTGGTTCAGTGAAAAGATTATGTAAGTTAAAAGATTTAAAAAGATTAAGGAACCTTAACGCGTTCTGGGTATTTTCTAAAATATTAACGTTAAAATCACCACATACAACTACCGTCTTATTACATTTACATACCTTTTTTAAGGTTTCTTCCATAATAGACTCAAACTGGTGGTAATCTCCAGAAGGAGGTCTATAGACGCTTATAATAATATATTGCTCAAGCTCTGCACATGATAGTTCAATAATTCGCTCACTAGAGAGTGCTACTACATCTTTCCTATCTTTCGATTTTAACCTGTCATTTATTAAAATTAGTGACCCACCTCTTATAGCGGATTCTCTAGTAAACGAACTAATAACTTTATAATTATCTATACTAACTAATAGTTCATGTCTTTTTATCCAGTGTTCAGTTAAACAAAGCACGTGAATGTGTTTTTCATTTAAATATAATTCTAATTCTAACTCTTTGCCAGAAAAACCTTGAATATTCTGATGAATAATATTCATGAACGTAGACTTTTCCTTTGTCTTTGAATTTAATTTGCTAGAGGTTTCCTCTATTGTCCTAGAATTAAATTTAAATGATTGACATCCTTTCTTGGAACAGATTCCAAGGTGACAAGGCAAACATTGACATTTTTCTGCTCAATAAAAGCAAGTTGGTTAGCCAAATTCTTGGCTGAGTTTCTAATATAAAAAGATAGCGAAGATGCTATTTGTTTCTTAAAATATCTATTCAAATAGAATTTGTCTGCTGTTAATAACAATTTATTTTCTAAATGTATGTTTATGTCAATAAGATGAAATTTATTTTGATTATAAAATGTCAATGTATGTAATAATTGATTGAGCTTATATCTAAGGTTGTTTTCTGCCTGTGACAAGCTACGGCTATAAGGGAGTGTAAATAAAATTATATTTTTAACATCTATTAAGCTAAGCAATTCAAAACAATGCATAATTGCATTTCTGTCTGTATTTCCCCTGTCTCCAACTAAAATTATAATTGTATTATTGCTGTTCAAACTATAATTCTTAATTTTTTTAATAATGTTACAGTAAGTTAGTCCCGGCATACAATAATTAGTAACATCTTGCTCTAAATATGAACCTAGTAACTGACCCATTGACTTCCCCAATTCATCACAAAACATCACTATTTTAGATTTGACATTATATTGTTCGTTATTTTGTTCGTGTTTTGTTTCATGATTGACTGTTACGAAGATAATTAGTTATTCTTCGTTGAAGAGATGAACTAAATTAGTCAAATATGACTCTATATTAATGCAGTTAAGATTTGTATTATGTTTTCTTGACTTAACGCCACGCCACTTCAGTATAACTCGGGCTTTAGGTTCAAATGGCACTTGAGACATAGACAAGGCCGCCATTTTTGTTATATAAGTAAAGTTCGCTTTCATGTTTTATTACAATGAGGATGAGCGCAGGTGGCAGATTATACTTTCTCAGGTCAAACTGTCAAAATAATAAAATTCATAAAAAGAATGTCACCTGATGAATTACTTAACGGTCTTAACCGGTTATAACCAGTTCTGTTAACTTTTAAACTCAAAAGGCCACGTCTCTGCAGTTAATCAACATGATATCAAAATTTGTCGTTGCTATTAGTCTTCTATTAATTTTTGTGCGGTATTGTCAAGCTGTTTTCAGTATGAATGGGCCGACTCGACAGGGGCAGTAAGGATAATAATATTAAGGACTAACCACACACGTCAGGGACGGGGTTGGGCCCGGGCCGTGACGTGACCCAGCCGTGTTCCGTTAGAAGTAAAGAAAAATATCGTTGCATACATTTTATATGGAGTTGATCACACATGTCTGTGTCCTTGCCGACAACGGAGCTTAGTGTAAACGTCGCGGCACGGCCACACCCGAGCACGTCCCGGCCCCGGCTCTGACGTGTGTGATTAGTCCATTATATATTCTTTTACAGAAAAACGACGTAAAGCAGTAATTTCCTTTACTGCTGCATTTCGTTCAGTGAGTGTAAAGTACCGCAGGTTCATCTATAGGAATACATCCTCTTCTCTTTTTTCTTGGGGAAAGTTGAGAGAATATGAATGTTTAGGCTGGCAGTTCCTTGCATTACAGGAGTCCATGAGCTATATATTTAAAAAAATCGAGTTCAAGCCGTGGTTTGGCCGACATGATGAGAATAGTCCGAGTAGCTATATTGACGGCTATGAGGTAGCAGTTGTCATAATTACAATCCATTCATGTCCTATATATTATGGAGATAAACTTATCCTACGCCAAAAATATTGACTACTAATTATCCCATTCCTTAGTCGCCTTTTACTACAGCATCGTAATAAAAATTGACATCCTTCACTACAACAATGCATAGATAATATTACTTTCCCCATTCATTTAAACTGTCTGTCTATACATATGTGTTTATGGCTAAACCACTTTTGAGTAAACACAGTGTTTGGTAACTTTCTTCGGCGCGCCTACCAAGTTGCGTAACGATATACGAGCCTATATGTATGAGTAACATGCTTATTTATGAGTTTTATATGTGTGTGGATAGATGGCGTTTATTCAGTAACTCAGCTCTCCGCGTGGTGACGGAGTAAGGATACAATATGTCACCACCCCATCTCATCCCATGGGTGTCGAAAAACCGACTAAGGGACTATCCGTGAATATTATCTTTACGAAATAAAAAGAAGGAAAACTTGAAATTAAACCCTATACCAATCCTTCTGGCCAGCGTGGTATTAGTAGGCCAAGTACCTATCCCTCCGTCATGGGAGGAGGCCCGTCCCTGCAGTTGGACATGATGGGCTGTTATGATGAAGCCGCGGGTAGATAGCCGCTGGCCTGGTACGAATCTGTCAGCGGTTAAAAAAATTCGGGTTTAGTCTGCTTTTACGACACCTTCATGATGAGATAAGGAAGTGTCATTTTGTATGATTACCTACTGTCACACTTTACATTTGTCTATGTAATAAACGCGATAGTTTAAAAGTTAACAAAGATAATTATCTAATAAATAACATCGTTCATCACCCGCCTACGTAAAAAGAAGGGTAATGTGAATGAAGGTTGGCTATCAACTAAACACAATTATGTACCACCATAAACAAAAAAACCTTGTAAACTTTCATTACGCCCGCGGCTGTCGAACCTCGCACCTGTTCACTGGCGATTATGTAATCTATAGGTACATCATAGAATTTGGGCCTCTCGATTACATTTTGAAAATTAACACTTTTTAATATTTATTTTCATCTAAAAAAATTCCAACATGAAAAGTATAAACTTGCTTTTCGCGTTAATTTCCGTTTAAGTACTATTCATTTGCAAGTGTTATATTACTCTTATACTAAAATTAATTAATTTATCAAGAATTTGTTTGTTAATGATTAATTCCTAAAATAATAATTTTTATTTATGTAAAGAAGAATGGGCATTTTTGTATGGAAGCCGTCCCCACCCTTGTAACACTTACACCTATACATCAAATGAAAGTACTTGAAATGTGGAGCATTTTATTGTATGAAACTAATCTGTCAGTCATGGGAGAACAGAGTTATTGAGGATAAGAGAATAAAAATAATAAACGATAATATAACATACTTTATGTTAATATTTACTTTAAAAGCACGATTAAGTCAAAGGCTATCTTACTAGTAGACGGACCATACATCTAGATCATCCTACATCATCCAGAAAATCATCCACACCATTTTCCTGACTTTCGGATAGCTAGCCTTGCTAAACTAAACATTCAGAGAACTATGTAAGAAATGTTCTTTATCCAGCAACCATTGCAGAAATAGTAAATGACAGAATTTATGTTCCTCAGGCTCGGCAACGGCTCGATTAAGACTAATAGGTCGATAACCAGCTGGTTCGGACTTCTTTTGTCGGGTTTCGGTATTCCGATAACCACGGCGTCTTTCTACTGTTGTGGGAAGACACAATTTGATATTGCGACATTGAAGATGCATGTTAAGGATCAAGAGACGTTCGGGGAATAAATTGATGACTATATTTGTTATTCTTTTTGAGCCGGGTGCTTTTTTAGGGGCGAGAAGTTTATATGTCCGTATGGTGAAGGACTAAGAATACATGATTTCACCATCCCCTTTCGTCCCGTGGGTATCGTAAAAGCCGACTAAGGGAATCCTTACGCAGATGGTATTACTGCTAGAGAAGGAAAACTCGAAATAAACCCTTTACCAACCCGTCTGGCCAGCGTGGTAAAGTAGGCCAAATAACCCTCCAAAATGAAAATGACAACACACTAATACAAAAGGCCCCTAGTCCCCGGTCATACAACGCGCGCACACTGCGGACCGACGAGAAGGTCGTAGAACTGGATGAAGAATTGAGAAGGTTACGGTGGGACATTGTCGGCTTATGTGAAGTCCGAAGACAGGGGAGGACTCGATAACCATGATAAATTAAGTCTGGTAACCTGCTCTATTTCCGGGAGGGCGACCAACAGTACTAGGGAGGTGTCAGGTTTTTACATCCACAAGTCTCTCGTGAACAACGTGGTGAAGATCGAGAGTGACCTAGAAGCCTCTGCGAAGTTGGGCCCTAGAAGTGGAAATGAGTGGAGAGTGAGGTTCTTTGGATTTGGACAAAGAAATCCAGGGGGCCAAACGCTTGCGGACTTTATGGAGAAGGAGGGACTTTTTATGATAAACTCCTTCTTCAAGAAGCGTTACTGCCGCAAGTGGACTTGGATTAGTCCTGATGGTGTCACTAAAAATGAGATTGACTTCATCATGTCGACAAAACGCCTTATATTTAATAATGTCTCAGTGATCAATTCGGAGAAAACGATCACCGGATGGTGAGAGGCTAATTAAATATCAATCCTAATCTGGAAAGAAGTCGGCTGATAAAGTCTACGCTCCGACTTACACCAGTCTACATCACCGAGAACTTCCAACTCATATTACAGAACCGCTTTGAGAGCCCCAGCGAAGCATTACATTGGAAGTAGTTGCCGCGTCGGGTCTTTATACCCAACTTTATCTTTCTAATATATCCAACTATGCATACGAACACAGCGCTCAGAATTGCCCGGTTAAAGTGGCGGTGGGCAGGGGACGTAGCACGGAGAACCGACAGCCGTTGTGGTTGAAAGGTTCTGGAATGGCGACAGGGTGGAGAGACGCCCCACCACGACCTAGTTAGGACGGCGGGAAATCGATGGATGAGGGTGCCAAACTCGCCATGTTTGGAGGAGGCCTATGTTCAGTAGTGGACATCAATTGGCTGATATGACGTACGAGTTTTTATATTTATGAAAGCTGTATGTTTTTTATTTGAAAAGCGAAATTCATGGTTATCTGGATGATGTAGGATGTTCTAAATGTATGGTCCCTCTGCTAGTAAGATAGCCTTTGACTCTATCGTGCTTATATAGTAAACATTAGCTTAAAGTGTCTTTATGAGAATCTGTCCTTATGAGATAAAAGGATTTTATCGTTTATTATTTTTATTCTCTTCTCCTCAATAACTCTGTTCTCCTATGACTTACAGACTTGCTGTCATACAATAAAATGCTTAACTTTTCAAGGGCTTTCATTTGATGTATAGATGAAAGTGTTACAAGGGTGGGGACGTTTCGCCCATTCTTCTTTCCCGATTGGTAAACTTTGTACTTACTTTAATTTTTTAAAGAATAAATGTTTACCAAGCTCCTAACATACGCCCAAGGAACGCCGACGCCAAATGTGGTGTGGAGGCCTAAAAGCGGATATATTTTTAGTTATAATCATCTCAGTGACAACACGTCCACTGTGGCTGCTTCAAACGTCTTCTTCCTATGTCCTGTGCCTCCATGACTGACTAACAAATAGTAACATAAACAAAACATAGATTTCTCATTTTAATTTAATTTTTTTAATTTATATTTGTAATGTTTGTTTTTAATTTAGTTTGTCATTAATTTAGTTTTTTTTTTTTTATTCGCATGCTGTGGTTTCCTGTTATTAAAGAAAACAGGCAATGTTCCTGTAATTTTATAAATTAATTTCTAATGTGTATTGACTTTGTTGGAGACCCATATAATAAATAAGTAAATAAATAAATACTTAGTATATTTTTCTCAATGAATCATAGGAAACCATATAAAATAATTAAAGTGAAAGTGTTGTCGTGTAAACTTAACATACTCAATCCGCTTTTAGAAGACAGCCTGTCTGTATAAGTGTCGTTACATAATGAAATTCCTATACAAATATTTTAACTCTCACTGAACCACTTTTAACATAGGTATATTTATAAATCATAAAGGTTTCATCATAACAGCCCATTAATGTCCCACTGCAGGGACGGGCCTCCTCCCGTGACGGGAGGGATACTTAGCCTACTAATACCACGCTGGCCAGACGGATTGGTATAGGGTTTAATTTCAAGTTTTCCTTCTTTTTATTTCGTAAAGATAGTAGGTAGTTACGGTTATTCCCCTAGTCAGTTTTTACGACACCCATGGGATGAGATAGGGTGGTGACATATTGTATTCTTACTCCGTCACCACACGGATAATCTATTTATACCTAAATCATAATAGTTTGTTAATCTGTAAAAAGATAGCCTGTTTCACTGGTGGCACTGGTGATTTGGCCTATTTATTTCATGTTCCTATAAAATTCTAGGTACTTATTTATTAAATTAATATCTAGCTTATATACCACATGCCGCGAATAAGACCCAAATTAAAAATATATTATTATTATTTGTTGTAAGGAATCTGCACCAAACACAAATACAGTCCAGGAAAACGGATCACAATCTTTTATTAAGTTCAATCCGTGGGCTTCCAAAACCGTTACCGAACCACTACCAATATCGGCATAAAAAGTCCTGTTATGTAAAGGGGAAAAGGGCCCAAGTTTAAATAAATAAATAGGACTTCCATGTGGTACTTGGAAGAGCTGGCTTATAAGTGTCAACTGCCTTCGTAGTACTCCGAACTAGCACGCCAGTTTACTCTTAGTCGACTTTTAGAACACCCATGAAATGAGGTATTTGGTTATTGTTACAATATGAATAAACGGCTCCATAACCAAAGCGTTCAAATCGACAATATCAAACAAAATCCATTTTATCAAAATCTTCAAAAAAATATAGAGTCTAAGATAACAAACATTAAAAAACAAACTTAATTGGCAACTTCCTAATCACTTTAAATTAAAGTAAACAAATAAATTACGTTCATATTTCACCATCGGAAATTACGTATACTTATTCCTACAATGTCTATAAAAAACCTTGGTAAGTACGTATAAAGAAATGCCTGCAACGGCTCAGCAATGATGAAACGCTTAAAACTAGTTAAGATTCTACGGGTAACCACCTATGTATGTCAATTATATTAAATTCGTTAGATTTACTCTCAATTTGTTAATTTATTTATATATTATATTATATATTTAAACTTTACTAACATAGGAAGTGTTGTAAATATTTTGCAATATTAAAATTTAGTATAACTTTTGTAATAAACGCTAGGAAATAATGTAGTTTTGCACTAAATGCTAACGAAGATTTAGTTTTATAATTATGTATGTTATTTAATCTGTGTTTGTGTTACAAAATAATATATGTATGTAATAATATAATAAGATGTATGTATAAAAAAAAGTATAAAAGTAAGTATGTTTATCCGTAGTACAAGCTCTGCTTAGTTTGTGATTAGATAGCGATGAATATTAATAGCTATATTAATATAACATTTTTTTTTAAATTTATTTCTAGTTTATACATAAGTAGAGCAGCTATATGAATTTGTAAAGAATTCTACCTGGGTATGCCAAAAGATGCAGACAATAAAAAAGAAAACTTGACATAAAACTCTATGGTAATATGTCTGGCCATGGCCAGTGTAGTAAGATAAGGGCAATTCTCTGTCACCTACAGTACGACATGCAAAAGAAGAAAAGTGTTTTCAATCTCAAGGCAGTTATTTTTTTATGTTTGCTACCTTTTGACCAATTTGTTACTTTTTTATTTGAATAGACTAACCTAATATAAATTTTATTTAGCATTGTCAAGTAATTAGGTATTATTAAAAGATTGTCTTTTACAATCGGTATTAGCTTATTCAGCTCGGGTTTAGGAGTCAGTTTTCTAAATTATTTACGAGTATAATCCTACTATCTCCTTATTACGATTATGATGAAACATTTAAAAGTTTATTTACCAATGCCTAGTTCTAGCAAATTCTGTGTAGGTAATTATGGCAATAGTTTTAAAGGAAAGACGGTAAACTGATCACTGACTAAGTGATCAACTAACACATATATAGGAACCAGTAATAATCAGCTATGGTTGGTATTTTGTCTGCAAGAAAGCGCCTAGGACGAAAATAAACCCTAATAGAAGTATCTTTATAATTTAAACTACCTCTATGGTGTAGTAGTTATAATTCATGATTGCGGTGCGGAGGTTTTGGGTTCTCGAACTATAAAATTGTATCGAACTTGATGGAAAACGTGGACACACTCGAAGAATGAAGGCAGTTTATGTAAGTAATTAACCATTTCACAGTGCCGCCAGCAGACAAATGCACGTGTACCATATGTGGTACACTGCACTGGGAACGTGTTAAGTACTAGTTAAACCGAAAGGTATTCGGTTACTCGCTAAAGTAATTATTATGGTTATGTTTAAATTTGAAAAATAAAATTATTTCTCAAATCTCTGAAAAACATTTTATCCTATTTGCAAATTATGATTTTTTTTCAATTAGCGGCGCTAGTGGGCTCACTAGATCGATTAAGAGCGTTTAAAGGGCTCTATAAACGCTATTAATCGATCTATGGAGCGAGTCTATCTTGTATTCTTGATCCGTAACAACTCAAACACTCACAGATCTACTATTTCAAAAATTTTCATTAAAAAACAAAGCATGAGTAACAAAATTTTAAATTATGGCAACATCTTACAAAATAACACCATAATAACACTTTGTAACCAAATAAAGTGTTGCACTATTAAAATATTCAAGTGTCCGTAAGTACAGTCGAGTACAAAAGTTGGCATTTCACATTCAATTTTACAAGGTCCGTTTTTGTGTATAGCGATTTATGGAAAATTGGTGTTCAGTGTTTACTGGACATAATTACTAATACCTATATAAACTCAAGCCTTATCCCGTCCGGAGTAGGCATAGACGACAGAACGCCACTTGTCACGATCCCGGCAAACAGCTTGGGCCTCGGCCACATTTATTAAGCGAGTCATACATGCGCGGCGGTTACGAGTGTGTTACTACTAATAATAAAACTATTTTCTCTTCTCGTCACAAAAATAATAGTCCGAGCAATATTACTAGGCCGGCTTGAAGTAGTTCGCGCATATTGGTATATGCGCGAACTTCTCTACTTCAAGCCGCCATTTAGTTCCAATTCCAAAAATGACAACTGCGCATTTCCAACAACTTCAAACGGACCAACATAGATTATGTACTTATGGAAGCATTTAGTGTTGAGATGTTTTGTAATACTGGATCCGTGTAGTGTGACGGAGTAAGAATACAATATGTCACCACCCCATCTTAGCCCATGGGTGTCATAGAAACCGACTAAGGGACTATTTGTGAAAATTACCTTTACATAGAAAGAAGGAAAACTTGAAATTAAACCCTATACCTACCATTCCGTCTGGCCAGCGTGGTATTAGTAGGCCAAGTATCCCTCCATCACTGGAGGAGGTCCGTCCCTGCAGTGGGACATTAATGGGCTGTTATGATTATGATGATTACTAATTGTTTTTATCAACTCTTGTAGTTGACTGTACATAAGTAACTGCGACACTTATGTCGTAACTTTACTTATCTGCGTGAGAGTCACACGGACTGGCATAATAACTAATTCTTTTATGGTATATTTAAATTGACTATGGTGACAGATTAAGTAAATATGGTGACACCATCCCCATTATTCTATGCGTGCTGTAAATAAGGGAAAGTTGGCAGATATTATATTTACGAAGAGAAAAGATAGCAAAACTTTAATCCAAAAAATATAAACATTGTTTTCTTGTCCCTGGGCGAGAAGTTATCTGGAGTGGGACATTAACCCCCTTACTCATAAAAGCCTCTTAAATTTTAGTCAATTGATTAGCTTAAATTCTTACGATTTTGTTTGGCTTATTAGTTTTACTAATAAACATCTCGTTAAATAGTGATTAAATTTAAGAGGCGTTAAGAATAAGGGGGAATAGGTTTCGATTGAATAATAAGAAACCAGTTTCTGTGATGTCAAATTAACAAAATTCAATTTCACCACACTTAAATTTTCGTCCCTCGGGAGTACCGTCATTAGAACTGACGAAAATCTCAAAATAACCAATTCATCACAAATAAAGGCTTGTCCTTGCAGTACGGTATTGAAATGTTGGAAATAAATTAGGAAAAATGTTCAATACGCGGATTGTTAATACGGGGGGAAAGACTACTTCCCTTCATGGTGAACTCATGCAATGGGCCTCACTGAAAATCAGCGCTGTAAGCGACTGAGCATTACTGCTTGGTGTGCCGCAGCATTATGCTGAGTGGGGTCCGATTCCTGCACATATGTGACTTCATGATTTTTGTTTTATATTTTTGTTTTGTTTTTGTAGCAGGAATAAATGCACTTTCTTTCTTCTTTCTTTCTTTCTTTCATGTGATGAGTTATAAAGCTAAGCTAAGATGGCACCTGTTTTGACAACGACTAGTACCTGCCCGTTGTATTTTCGAAGAATAAATGAAAGAAGAGCATGTTACTCTTTAGATTTAGAGATAGTTTTTGATGGAAAACTGGCTTCTAATTAATAAAAGGTTTTGTACTCAGAAATTTAACTCACCAAAACATGAATTTCTGTATTTTTAGGGTTCCGTACCAGTTTTGTAAAAACGGAACCCTTATAGGATCACTTTGTTGTCCGTCTGTCCGTCCGTCCGTCTGTCCGTCCGTCTGTCTGTCAAGATCATTTATCTCAGGAACGCGTGGAGGTATCAAGCTGAAATTTTCACCAAATACTAAGGCTTGTTGCCTCTTAGTGCCGTAAAAAAATCAAACTGCTAATCCAACCCAATCGAGGGATATAGCCGTTTTTGTCGCAAATTTGGAGGGGTAAAGGCAAAAACCTACAGGGTACTTCCAGTCTACTTACAAACTTGAAATTTGGCATGAAGCAAGGTATTATTGTACATGTAATGGGAAAATTCCGAAAACCTTAAATTTTTACTTCAATCATATTATATTTTGATTTCATAGAATTTTGGCGGGAAAGCTGAGTCGCGTGACCTGTGACGTCATAAAATTTTGGTCACGTGACCCGTGACGTCATAGAATTTTGACAGATGAGTCGTGACGTCACAGAATTTTTGACAGATGAGTTGTGGTGATATTATTTTGGCGGGAAAATATATTTTGAAGGCTGAGCCGTGACGTTTTTGAATTTTTGACAGATGAGTCGTGACGTCACAGAATTTATGACAGATGATTCGTGACGTCACAGAATTTTGGAGGGAAAATATATTTTTTTTTATAGAGAGAATTTGACTGGACGCCATGACGAGAGGTTGAGCTGTCATTTATATATTTTTTACAAAATTGATTTTTCGAAGATTTTGTGATGCAGAAGAGATGCAGTTTTGTTTTGCAAGTTCGTCGTCAGTCAATTTATATGAATAAATATGCAAGTGATTGGTGAATAGCTGGTGGCATCCTGGTCCGTCTGTTCCTGTCTCCATTATACGCGTTCCCGTCAAGTTCTCAAGAAAGACAATGAAAAGTAAAGCATCGACTTTTTAATGTTGTTTTTTATGTTATTTTTATACTTACTTTTACTTATACTGAATGTAATATCTCTCACTTGACACTGGCAAAATATGTAACTATGTTCATGAGGCCATTAATATTTTGACAGCTGAACCGTGACGTCTCAGAATTTTTGACAGATGATTTGTGACGTCATATTATTTTGGCGGGAAAATATTTTTTGACAGCTGAGTCGTGCCGTCATTGAGTTTTGGCGGGAAAAATAGTATTTAAACAGCTGACTCCTGACGTTATCACAATTTGGCGGGAAAATAAATAGGTTTGTATGGAACCCTCGGTGCGCGAGTCAGACTTGCACTTGACCGGTTTTTTAACATTACCACAGCAACCGTTTGGTGTGTATCGTCAGGTAATTCCGTTAATACACTGTATATGACCGGTAACGCGTTGTGCAAGGTAGGTATAGTGGACTCACAGGCTTGTATTAAAAAACAGCAACATTACTAATTAACAGAAATAGCGTTAACTATTTTTTTTTTATTAATGTGTGGTCTACGAAAAAAGAACACATCTCTCGTATTCATTGATAGAGAAATAGGTACACAATATGTAGGTATAGCTAGAATTATGTTTGGCAGCTAAAAGATTCTCTATATATCTCTAGAATATGGGTTTATATTTTTTATTTGGTCTGAGGGGTTACTTACAAAATTATTAAAAATTGTCTCACTTGCGCCATCTATTGTCGAATAGATCAAAATAATTAGAAATTCCTTTTGTTCATAAATTTTATTTATTCTACAGCGTTTTGATTAATTATGATTTTATATGTTGTTTAATCAAATGTGTTTACAAAAAACTCCTAATTTATGGCCGAAGCACCGAACTTATTATCTGATGTAGCGACATCTAGTGGTGAGTAGTAAATTTATGAAAGAACGGTTCTTCCATCATCACTTCAAATTATTGTTATTAGATGGCGTAACCATCAATTTTATTTTAAAATAAACCACTAGAAAAAAAATTTAAATAAATTTTACGTAAATAAATATTGTAAAATGAACTAAGTAAAAGAATTCAAACTGTGTATTTTATATTATTAAACAAGGTATTTTTTTTAACTTTACATTGAATATGTACAACTGTATTATTTTGTTCCCGCATATTTTTATTTCCTAAATCATTAAATTTAAAGACAGAGAAATGAGAGAAAAGTATGTATTGACATTTAACGTGGCAGTGTCATTTGTTTATTCAGCAATTTTCTAATTTAATTCTAATGGCAATGTTTACTTTAACAATTGGATTTGATATTTAAATGCGCTCTACCTAGTGCGCCGACATGGTAACAATATCAAAAGAAAAGTATGTATTGTTAACGCTAATCTGCAACAGATGGGGTGGTTCAAGCCTATTTTGTTGTTAACGAAAAATAGAGAAGTTTGTGAAAATATTTCTTCTACTTAGGTATTTAAGTTTTACCAAAGCTTCTTTCAAATGTCAATAGCCAGTTGCAAACACAGAGCAAAATCAGCAAGACAATTGATTGGTCTGTCTCAAGTTTTCTTTACTTGCTAATAGATGTCTCTGTTGGGAAATTCTATCCTCTACTGAGATAGGACGACAAAATGTTTAATTATTTTTTGATAAAATAAAACTAATAATATTTGAACATTGTCTATTTTATTGTATGTATGTTTAATAATACTTATAAACTATAAATGTAACACTAGAATGTATGCTATACACGGGCGAGCGATGTACCGTGAGGTAATCGGTAAAAAAATTATTTGTTCTACAATTTAATAATAATCACTCAGTCCTTTACTTACACAAAATACATCATAATTTTTTTTTCTTTTATAATTATTAATTTAAAAAAAATGTACGATGACAATCACTTCAGCAATTTTTAGGATATAATTTTGTTAATCGATTCTTTTAATACAGAAATGAATTCCCTTTGGTTTAAAAATATCGTAAATAATTATAATGATTTTCACTTAAAAATTAATCCGATTAAAATAAATCCCCGAAACTTTATTATAAATAAAATTACATAGAAAAACAACGGACGGAAATAACATTACAAAATATGAAAAAAATAATGTATAAAATCAACGAAAATTAGTTACTTCGGGGTGAAACTTAATAGGAACTATCAACCACTTGAAAATAATACATAAAATAAAAAAAAATACATAAAACAGTGGCCGTGAGTTTCCGTTTTTTTATTTATTTATAATTTTAATACCTAACTATACATTTACACACAATATTATTATGGATCGAAATTCCGTATACATGTTAAGGTCTGGTTACATTTTTCCAGATTTCTGGAATGGCGTGATACTTCGTTATATTATAATCTAATAAAAAATGTACAATTTATGAGTTTTTTACCCTTTTTGTCGTATAGCTATTTAACACTTGGTAATCTGGACTGTTTTTTACATTGGTAGGTAGATTATAAGCACGTTTTCTGAATGCCTTATTCTGGAGAGAGTCTAAATTAATCTTCCAAATATTGCTATTACAAAATGAGTCGTGTTTTGCACTTTAACATTACCTACCAATGTAAATTTAAATTCCAGCCTTACAAAAACTGTATGCAGTTTTAGCGGAAACTTACAGAACAAAAATTTGCAGATATTGTGAGAGTAAAATGAATATGCCTCGTACGCTTAGGCGCTGCAGGAACGCTGGGGGAACATAATATGTTTTTTTATGACAATTAAATAAATTTTTAACCAGAGCCAGGCACAGTTTATTTTACCATCAAATCCCTTTTTCAATAACATTTTATCTGAATTTGATTGCGCTAGGTTGTGTAAATAATAATGTTTTTCGTGAGCTCTGTAGAGACGTCTCGGTACGAGTACACAAACGAGGAAAGACGACATATTGTTGCGGTAGATAATGGCAAGCATTCAATCACCGAGCTAAGAAATAAATGAAGTGGCAATTAAACTTTGAAAGAATCTAATTAACCAAAGTTCATTAACCACTACGACAATATGCCGCTAGCTAAACAATATGCGAGCTAAATCAACAATAATTCGTTCAGATGATACACACTTTTAACTTTTTAATTTTAATGTGATCTAAAGTACTTATTATGAGATACAAAGCAGATTTGTACTCGTTTATTTCAGATACTTTTTGCAAAACCTAAAAATCTTTAAGATAAATAAACGTACCGACCACAGGGCTCAACAAAAAACAAAATAAAATATATCTATTCTAGATTTGGAATGTATAAGTTATCTAAATCTATTTTGGATTAGGTCGATCTGGGTAAATACACCAATAATTATTAACTATTTTTTATTTTAAATCTAAGTAATACTTTATTATGTTAATTATTATTATAAATAGCTTATAAATTAAACTATAATTTATTATTGTACGTATGCGTATACATGTATTTTTCTTGAATACAGCTCACAATTTCATCGTAAGATTTAATAATGTCTTTGAAAAAACTTTATTTAGTGACATACTAGTGTTTAGACAAAGCGAGTCTGATTTTGGTATTTTTCTATATTCTTCGTATGGGACGTTTGTCGTCTCTATATATCCTTTGTAAAGAACCTATTCTGAATATATTATGTGGGATGGAGCAACACGATTTTTTGTAGTTAGGGATAAGGTACTCTTAGAGGAAATACGAAGAGATAGAAGTAGTTTGAACAATCCTGTTACTTCTTTTTGACTCGAAGTTACTGAGTGTTTTTAACTCTTAATAATTTCAGTTTCTTGTTAAAATTACTTTCTGACTTGTCTTCTCACTGCCAAGCTCTGTCTGATGAAAGTCAGACAAAATGCTGAAAAGGTTCCTTTTTGTATACACCTCTCCAGAGCAGATGCTTATTACAATTGCGGTGTATTTATTTTATTTTATTACATATTTATGTACCTTTTGTAATGTGTTACCAAATTTAATTGTGTACAATGTAATGTGTGTACGGAGACTGTACAGTCAGCTGCAAAGAAATCTAACCCCGTTGGCGTACTGTTATGCTTTTAAAAGGGGTGAGATTTCTTTGCAGCTCACCGTACATAAATAAAGTATTTTTTGTTTTGTTTGTTTAATTCAAATGATTGCAATGTTTACTGCTCTTTCTTCGTGTTATAGAAGTAACAGGAATGCTCATGGGTTGTAACATCGTGGTAGTTAGGTAAGGGTCAGTAAGACGGTTGCCGAGGTCAGTAGACCGGGCTGTGTGCGTCGTAGTTCAACTGTAAGTAGGGTGGAATGGCCGCCGATAGTTCTGAGGCCCGTCGACGTAGGGCGGCGATACTGTGTCCGCGCCATACTTCCTCTTCAACTGGCTCTCCACCGCCACCTGGTGAGGGAATATATGGGTTAATATGTGGTTTAGGACTTGAATCACAGGTCAACACTGATTTCTACTGTGATGTAGGGAGACTTACTCCGTAGAAAAACGATGGAAAGTATATTTGGTTTTGAATTTACTATAAGTAAATGTTTATTCAAAACAAATAGTTTTCGGGTTAGTAATTATTCCAACGAGTTTGCTGCAATTATTTCAATGATGAACAAATCATTGTCCTCAGCCTGGATATCCTTTGTTTGTTACATATATGGTTCATTATGCTCGTGATACAGGATGTGATTTATAATGACGAAACTGTTTAACACGTTTACTGCGTTACGAGATCTCATGAGTCTCGTATGAGTCTTTCCTATGGCGCGTAGCTGAAATAGTATGACTTACTCTGTTTGGCAAATGTATTTACAGTGCTTTCTTTTAAAGTAAGAGTGAGATGATTGAACTTATCCTAATTAGTTATAGTAGTAGTAATATTTTCATAAAAAAAAACGTACGAGACTTAGTAGGACACGTAGCGACCAGATACTCATCTGGGGCGGTACGAGATCTTTAAGACTTGTAACAATCTCGTACGAAGCTAGTTGCAAAATTAATTAGTGTTGTGTCATACGAGTATATCTCTATACATGGATGGTCCCTTAATACGGTAATTTAAAGAACTTAGTATAGAGAATGTTTACCTGAGGCTGTAGGTGAGGCATTGTTATTAGAACAATGCGCCATGTGCGGTGGTGTGGGCGACCCTTCAAGGGGCCCTCCTGACTGTTGACCGCTGATGTTGTTGCAGTATGACATCATTGTGTCTCCTGGATATATTACAAGAAAATAATTATTAAAAAATTGTTTAACTGCTAATAAGACGTTTTTTTAATTCCTCCTAAGGTAATTATTTTCGTGAACTAAGTAGGTAATATTGATTGACTTGAGCCTGTATGTCGTTTGGGTTTGTAGAATTTATTGCTATAATAGTATTGATTGATTAATTAGTAGACTACTAACACGAAAACGGGTTGGTAAAGAGCAGTACGTTTTTACGATTTTCCTCCAAATTCAAAAATGTTTCATTTCTGATATCTTTAAAATGTTGTGCTAAGGCTTTAAAAAAAAATCATCTAAGTTATTTAAATAAGATACAAAAATTATTTAAAATACTTATATGACAAAGGCAATAGGACCACGTGGCCAGAGCTTTTTTTTCAATTCTTATCAATTGCAAATTTTAATACAAAATTATGATGCATACCAAGAGAATTGAGAGGATAATGTCCTTGGTACGGCTGTCCTGAACCAACAGAGCTGATAGGTAGCGAGGGGTTGAGGTCCGCAGCTAACTGAGGTAGACCTCCAGCACCGAAGCCACCCATCGATACACCACCTTGAGATAGCTGGCCTAAACCTGCAATTGATAAAGATAAAAATGTTATCTATGTAGATACATTAAAGAAATTGTTACTTTTTAAAATGTATGCATTAGTAAAGTTATTGTTACCTATTCTATACCAATCCGTCTGGCCAGCGTGGTATTAGTAGGCCAAGTATCCCTCCGTCACGGGAGGAGACCCGTACCTGCAGTGGGACATTAATGGGCTGATGATGATGAACCTATTCGTGACCTTAATTGCGTGGACCACTACGTCCTAACTTAGTCCCGATGCATGCATGAAAGTTTCGGGGCTCAATTGACACTCGTTTGACACTCGGAAAATGAAAATACTGAAAATTTTAGACCTTATGCTAGGCTTGGGTACAAAATGAAAAGACTATAAATCGTCCAGTTTCGAAATATCTATCTACCTTCTTTATCGTGTAATATTAAAACACTCGCTTCGCCCACGTTGATGCTGTTATCCCGATAGAAAGAAGCCTATATACACACCTCAACAAAGTCTAGGGATATTTTTACGATATTTTGTAATAAGTTGTGAAACTAAAAAAAAAATGGTTTGTTTTTAATTCTTTTGATGAAAACTTACTTTGTTAACCTTTTTCAACCATTCTAAATTTGAATTTGAAAAATAAAATTAAAAATAAAAGATTTACGCGGCTTGAACGTAGTCAAGTTCAAAAATTTGCTTTACCAACAGTAAGTTTTGACTGCTTTTTTGTGTAAAATTTAAGTTTTATAACAATTTATACGTTTATTTCGAATGATTAATATTGTGTGCATCAAGCAGCGGCGCCATTTCAACATAGAGGAAATGTTAAGGGCAGTAAGCATGCTCCCAGCTGCGGGTACTGAGCATAGTATTGCTGAAGAGATTGGAACAATACAAAATATGAAATCAAGGTTATGGTCACGTTATCGTGCTACTGGTGAAGTGGCTGAAAGATTTCACAGCAAAAAGTCTATCACCACTCAACGACATGATCGATTTTTGCAAGTTCCCGCGATAAGGCAGCCAAATGTTACTACCATGCAACTGGCTTAGAGGCTCCAGCTCTTGGTGGGAGCCTCTTGCGGGTGACCAAACTGTCAGAAGAAGTCTGCATGAAGCCCACCTTTATGCTCGCATACCGCTTTGAACTCCAGCAATACGTTGAGCAAATCGCGCACGATGACTAGAGTGAGGTCGTGAACATTTGCTATGCAAAGATGACCTGTTATCTGTAGTGGTGTTTACACCTGAGTCCTGGTTCGGTTTCCACTCGGATTCACGTAGAGAACGTGTTTGGCGAGTTCCTGGTTGTGATAACCGTCTGCAACATCCTCAGAAAAACTATTCATACCACGATAGAACAATTATGATTTGGACGGGAATTTGTGTCGGTCGAAGAATAGAGCGCGTTTTGATCATAAACACCATGACGGCTGAAAAATAACTTAACGAGGTGCTGGCACTAATAATCTACCCCCGTAGACTACAATTGGGCCAAATGTTTAAGCTCATGGACGATAACATCCGTTCGCATAAAGCGAGAGTGATGGCAAGCTGGTTGGAGGAGCACGACGTATCAATTTTATGCTGAACCACTCAATCGCCTAACCTTAAAACCATAAAATATGCGTAGGACATGTTCAAAAGAAGGGCTTTGATGAATTTTCCTGCATAAACTTGCGATGGAAGAGCAACTTTTTATGTATCCTAGTCGGACCTGTAACATTATACCGCATCAAGACCTGGATAACTTAATCCAACCAAGAAAAACCGTTGCAGGACCGTTATTTACGGTTATTTTAATGTACTGACTACTGATTACTCACATAACAGTTAAAAACAGATTAATTTTCGATTATTTTCACTTTTGCTTAAGAAAGAAATTAATTGTTAGTTTTACTAATTTTTCAAATTTTTTATTTATTTGAATAAAAAATTATTTACGCAAAAATAATACTTTTATTTAATTCTGGATTGTAGCCTGATAAATTACCTTTATAAAAATATAAACATGTTGTATGTTATCTTCAATAATTTTGGAGTTAATTGAGTAAATACCAAATATCCCTAGACTTTGTTGAGGTGTGTACATGTTACTCCGGGGTGCCAGCTAAGTCATTACGAAATTGAATCCAAAAGGTAGCTGGTCAGTTCGAACTCGATCCGGAAGGCGGTGGACCGTGCTCTCACGCATCATCTCATTGGGTTAATTGATTGATAGATTCCCACCTGTGGGCATAGACCAGGGTCTATCAGCGAACACTCCACCGCCGCAGACATCTCCAGCGCCGAAGGGTGGTAGACCATGAGACGGCAGCAAAGCTCCAGGGGATCTGAATACGTTGGTACTCTTCTTACGCTTCTTCCATTTTGCGCGACGGTTCTGGAACCAGACCTGGAACAAAAAGGAACAAAAATATAAATGTCTGTTATTGCTGTTTTCCACACACACAGACCACCAGACAGGATATTAACAGCGCAGTCTCTGCCATATGAGTGACGACCTCTGTGGTGTAGTGGTTATATTACATGGCTGCTACGCAGAGGTCTCGGGTTCGATTCCCGCTCAATGCAAATCTTTGTGTGTATGAACATGATTCTTTGAATTGGTCTGAGTGTTTCTTTGTACAATATGTATGTATTTACAAAAAAAAAAGAATACACGAATACACGAATACAAACAGAACAACTACGGATATTAAATCCGTAGTTGTTCTGTTACCCATAACACAAGCACGTTAAGCCTAGCTTTCTTTTAGCTTACTTACTTTGGGCTGTGTAGACATGTCCGTGAATATTTATATTTATTAAATGTCAAGTCCCGTAGGCGTTGTAGAAAATTATTAAAAGAAGTTTGACATGCAATACTATTAAAGAGTGTTTTTGACGTATCAAACATGGTTTTCACCGACGTGGTTTAATTATTTTAAGTAATCAAATTTTATTTTATCCATGCGGCGACGAACTAAGATTACGTCAAGTAGTCAGCACGCCGCGCCATCCCATCTGTGTCGTAAAGGCGACTAACGTAGTTTTTTTTTAAATTTTCGTAAACATATTAAATGTGAATTTTATACGTCATTTTTACGACACCCATTAAGATAAAATACTTTCATTTGTCACTATACCTCTGTTACCTTCAAGAAAAAAATTTCATCAAAATAGTAGGCCAAAAATTTACAACAAAGTAAGGCCTTCACAGGGACAATCGGCCTGATATTTTTGCAAATCGTCGTACGTCAATAACGGAAAGGCCAATGATAAATGATGTCGGATTATCCGGATAAAACCGGAATCAATATCACACATATTGACAAATGAACCACGATTTACTGAAAATCCTATCGTATAGTCGCGATTTGTGAGGGTCGGGTAAAGGCTCCCTTGATAAATGATTTGCAAGGGTACAAGAATTTAAGACAGAAAGATTGCAATAAGATTTTTTTGAAGAAAATTTTGTTTAGGTATACTGACAACCGTTAGTTAATAATGGACTGCTGTCTCGGGTTCGATTCACGCTCAATGATTGTTAGCATTTATCCGGGTGTTTTCTACGAATAATATTTAAGTATGTTTAACCTTTCTTTAATTCTCCGTGTACCACGCTGTCCAAACGGATTGGTATAGGGTTTAATTTCAAGTTTTATTTCTTTCTATGTAAACGTAATATTTACAGATAGTCCCTTAGTCGGTTTCTACGACACCCGTGGGATGAGATGGGGTGGTGACATATTGTATTCTTACTCCGTCACCACACGGATTTTCGTACACCTATTGTACAAAAATTATGTGAATTTGATATACTGTTATTCGAGATCGCATAATAAGTTATTGTATTGTATCGTTGTTAAGTTATTCGTTGTGGCGTGCAATCGTTGTTACGTGATTCGTTTCAGCAAAATTACGGGGTCGTGGTATTCGTTGTTTCACTCTTCGTTGTCACATATTACACCCGCCATTATGCACCAAAAGTTAATATTATGGTACTATTATATCGGAAATTCATGTTGTAAAGAGATAGTAATTTAATCAAAAGCTTTAGCAAAGTCTGTAAATAAAGAACTAAAAGACAAACACTGCTATCATTAATTTTAAATTACATTTTTAAATACAAACTGATATACGCATAGGCAAGCACAATAACATTACATTACATTAAAACAAAACAATCCCAGTCCCCACCACGTGAAAACGTCGAGGACATTAAAAATGTATGTTAGGATGCTACGGTGTGTAAGCGGAAGCGATAGCGATTTATAAATAAATAATTTATGACCTATCTTGATGTATGAATGCGTTTTGTTAATCGCTTGAGCGTTTCTTTTTAATACCGTAACTGAAAGTGTTTTTATTTTGTACACAGTTCTTAAGGCCGAACGTCCACCGCCGCGCCGGCTAAACTAAGTTGGTTTAGCTTAGCTCGTATAGTTATGCCAGTTTTCCATACAGAAATATAGTTTGAGGTGGACGCACATATATGGAAAACTGGCATAACTATGCGAGCTAAGCTAAACCAACTTAATTTAGCCGGCAATGGACGTTCGGCTTTAGACTTTAGTGTGTTTTTATAAAAAAGAGTGTATCTATGTTTATCAGTTGTTAGGATGAGTGAAGAATGTTTGAAAGTAGATAATTCTCTTCATCATTTGTATTCAAATATGAGAAGTTTACACAAATAAAAAAATCAGCGCTGTAAGCGACTGACCATTACTGCTTGGTGTGCCGCAGCATTATGCTGAGTGGGGTCCGATTCCTGCACAGATGTGGCTTTCTCATGATTTTTGTTTTATATTTTTGTTTTTGTAATTGTCTGTATTCCCATTGTATCCTTAAGGCAGGAATAAATGAATTAAATTTTTTACTAATATATTTTTTTCCCGAGAATTGAAAAATCTATGCTAATATTAGATAGCGGTGTGAATGTATGCAAATACGACCGGATGTAGTACACCAGATAAGTAACGAAACTTAGTAGATGACGTTCCATACTCTTTATTTCCTCTTTTAAAAACAAATCGTGGCTTGGAATATGTACGCATGTATTATCCGCTATCTCTCATACCACCGTTGCAGCCTAACACCTCGAGGTGTGAATGAGACAACACTAAGTGGGAAAGAGACAAACGTATTCATTTGGCAACTGTCACAAGCAGGAGTCCATTATTTATGGTAGCGGTCGGTACGCTATTGCTACTAGCTATTCCTTTTTGTTTGTTCTGCTGGTAAACAGTCGAGTTGTTATTTGGATAAGGTTCTATCTGTATAGGTATGGTTTGTATGAGAGCACTATTGCATAGTTAGTTTTGCTAGTGATTTTGTTGTTTTGGTTTTAGTATTTTGTTTTTGAATTGGCTCTCTCTAGTTCTGAGATAGGTCCCGCATGGTGATGGGGTTTCTTTATATCCTTCCTTCATTTTGACCTATCCTGAATCTCAGATCACGCGATCAGCTCGTACTCTTCCAAATTCTTATGAACGTTGTTATTTTAACTACTATCTCGGTAAGTTTTAACTACTATATCGTGACAACTTGTCTGGACAATTTGGCTATCAGATGGTCCTGGCTGAGGAAGGCAATGATTTAGAGGAGGCTTCTACTAACTTATCCATCTAGGGAAGGTAGCTTCGTCTATCTAACGTTTTAAAACTAAACCTACATTTTATGAACGTAATTACATCTAGAACTTACACAATAATTTGAGAATATCACAAAAAAATCTACGCGTAGTGACGGAGTAAGAATACAATATGTCACCACCCCGTCTCATCCCATGGGTGTCGTAAAAACCGACTAAGGGACTATCCGTGACATAATTATTATTATCTTTACGAAATAAAAAGAAGGAAAACTTGAAATTAAACCCTATACCAATCCGTCTGGCCAGCGTGGTATTAGTAGGGCAAGTATCCCTCCGTCCCGGGAGGAGGCCCATCCCTGCAGTGGGACATTAATAGGCTGTTATGATGATCACAAAAAAATACGGTGTTTAAAATTTAGTAGATGCATTCGTTCGTCGTTCGATTATCCAATATTATTTCGGTACGGTTGTGGGGTCAGCCTTTTTTACTTATCCTTCCACTATGACCTATTCACAAAATTACTATGGGTGATCTTGTACTCTACCATATCATTTAGCACCACATCTATCCACCTTGTTTGCCTTTTGACTGGATTCTATTCTGATATTCCAAACTGTAACGTTTCTAATTAAGTAAATTTAAGATCAAAACATTACCCATTTATCTTAAATTTGGATAACTAAACAATGGTCTGATTCCCAAAGGATTAAACCCTAATCTCAAATAACTTTATATATAAGTTTCAAATTGTATAATGTTATTAATAGGAAGATTTTAAGCTTTATTATTGTTATCCAATTGCTTTTTTCACCATATTTTAATAAAAAATATCTAATTCCTAAGCAGTCCTGTGAAAATCTTATTGCGTTAAGCTGAAAGGATATCGTAGCTAGTGAAGTTACAGGTCTTTAAGACTTAAGTTAAGTTCTGTCTATAGCCCAGTCAAAATAGACTAAATTATGATTGAAGTTTGCAATAATTCCCAACAAGCTGGATTTTTGTGCAGGCCTTGAATACGTCATTACAAATGATACGTCAAAAGGCCCCATCGATCGACACAAACATCGCTAAATGTTGTATCACGACTAGCGCTCACGCCTATCATATGTACCGTATGAGTGAGCTAATGTGTAGGCAGGTATTACTAGATATATCATCATAACAGCCCATTAATGTCCCACTGCAGAGACGGGCCTCGTCCCTTGACGGAGGGATACTTGGAGATTTTAAGCTTTATTATTGTTATCCAATTGCTTTTTTCACCATATTTTAATAAAAAATATCTAATTCCTAAGCAGTCCTGTGAAAATCTTATTGCGTTAAGCTGAAAGGATATCGTAGCTAGTGAAGTTACAGGTCTTTAAGACTTAAGCTGCCTTATTACAAAATACGGTCTAACTATAAACCACGATTTATTACGTCACAAAACCACTGTTTTTGAAATTTGTTATTGCAAAATCAGTCTTAACGCTAAAGCGTTAAAACTGATTTTGTATTAACGAATACAAAATCATAAATTTATTAATACAAAATCAGTTTTAACACTTTAGCGTTAAGACTGATTTTGCAATAACAAATGGATTTTTGTGCAGGCCTTGAATACGTCATTACAAATGATACGTCAAAAGGCCCCATCGATCCCGCTTGTGCGTTGTTTTTTATTCGAGGTCAAAGGTCACAGGATATCGTAGCTAGTGAAGTTACAGGTCTTTAAGACTTAAGCTGCCTTATTACAAAATACGGTCTAACTATAAACCACGATTTATTACGTCACAAAACCACTGTTTTTGAAATTTGTTATTGCAAAATCAGTCTTAACGCTAAAGCGTTAAAACTGATTTTGTATTAACGAATACAAAATCATAAATTTATTAATACAAAATCAGTTTTAACACTTTAGCGTTAAGACTGATTTTGCAATAACAAATGGATTTTTGTGCAGGCCTTGAATACGTCATTACAAATGATACGTCAAAAGGCCCCATCGATCCCGCTTGTGCGTTGTTTTTTATTCGAGGTCAAAGGTCACAAATTTGCGTTTTTTGCGTATATCTCTGAAACAACGAGAGCTATTAAAAAATGGTTCAGACAAAGTTGGTAGACCATAAAATTATCTACAAAAATATCTCCACACTTTTCTCCTAAAAGGCATCGCTTTCGAGATATCGTGACTTTAGAGCGCAGGAAAGTCGTATTTTTGACTAGCGAAATCGCGGGAAAAAGCAAGTGTGTGCATACTTGCTTTTTCCCGCGATTTCGCTCGCGTTTATAAGTATTATTGAAAAAAAGGCTTATTTCAATATATATAGTAGCAATATGCATGCTTGGTCTCAGCCTAATCGGTTTGAAATTGACAAAGCTACATACAAACTTTCATCCCCTATCTTATCCCTTTAGGGGTAAAATTTATCAAAATCCTTGCTTAGCGGATGCCTTCGTTATATCATCTACCTGCATGCCAAAATTCAGTTAGATCTGTTTAGTGGTTTGGGCTGTGCGTTAATAGATAACAATGTCAGTCATCTTTGAGTTTTATAAATATAGAAGATTTCCGCACCACCTCTGAGGTAGGTAAGGCCAATCTTGCACCAACATTGAATCAAATACAACAGTACATTAAATCAAATATAACAGTACATTGAATCAAGTAAACGGCGCTTTTTTTAACGTGTTTTCTCCAGTAGGAATACTCCTACCACATAGTGATCTATGAACGCACAGCCCAAACCACTAGACAGATCTGGCTGAATTTTGGCATGCAGGTAGATGAGCAAAGCAGTTTAAAGGCTGGTCTTCCCATAAACATATCAAAGACAAAATACATGGTGATATCGCGTGACCAAGCCCTTGATCCTCGTATAACAGTTGCAGGAGCACCGATCGAAAGAGTCCACAGATACAAGTACCTAGGCGCATGGGTCAATGAAACCTGGGAGTCCGAAAATGAGATCAAGACCCGAATTGAAATAGCCCGTGCGTCTTTTAATAAAATAAAAAAGGTACTCTGTAACAGAAAACTCGACGTCCATCTTAGAGTACGAATGCTTCAGTGTTACATCTGGCCAATAGTATTCTATGGCTGTGAGGCATGGACGATTACAGAGCACATGCGTAAAAGACTAGAAGCCTTGGAAATGTGGTTTTACCGACGTATGCTCCGAATAAGCTGGGTTCAAAGAGTCAGGAATGAAGAAGTACTTCGGCGTGTCAAGAAATCCCGAGAACTCATGAAAATCATCAAGAGAAGAAAAGTAGCCTATCTGGGACATGTATTAAGACATGAGCGCTACCATCTTCTCCAGGCAATAATGATGGGAAAGATTGAGGGGAAAAGGCGCGTCGGAAGAAGGAAAATGTCTTGGCTCCGAAACGTTAGACAATGGACCGGTATCGCCAACGTAGAAGAACTGTTTCGTCTGGCGAGGGATGGCAAGAGATATGCAGAGCTGACGGCCAACCTCCAGTAGTGGAGAGGCACTGAAAGAAGAAGAAGAAGAAGGTAGATGATATAACGAAGGCATCCGCTAAGCAAGGATTTTGATAAATTTTACCCCTAAAGGGATAAGATAGGGGATGAAAGTTTGTATGTAACTTTGTCAATTTCAAACCGATTAGGCTGAGACCAAGCATGCATATTGCTACTATATATTGAAATAAGCCTTATTTTTAATAATACTTATAAACGCGAGCGAAATCGCGGGAAAATGCAAGTGTGTGCATATAGTCGAAAATATGACTTTCCTGCGCTCTAAAGTCATGATATTTTGAAAGCGATGCCTTTTAGGAGAAAAAAGTAAAGATATTTTTTGTAGATAATTTTAGGGTAGCATTTAAACGAGTGACTGTAAATTACAATTTTAAGTGTGAAAATTAATTAATTTGGCTTATAATGCGACTGACTGTAGGTGACGAGAAATCAACAGAACAGTATCTTACAAACATTAATTGAGTTACTTAAAATACAAAATGAGCAGCTTCATAATATTTGAGCGACTTAATATTTGTTTAAGTGTCAACGTTACGTCCTGCATTTTTTTTCAATATTTGGCAAATGTATTTTTTATATTGAGCGGCATTTTATCTTAAATGAAATGTTACGAATACGAAAACGGCGAGTGCAAGAAACATTTTTTTATGTAAAACTAGAATGTAGTATGTATTACTATATTCTAGCACTCGCCGACCGCTGCCGCGGCACGCTCGCTTCGCTCGCTCGGCTCGTGCGTCCTTTGGTCACTGTACTAACCTAACCTAACCAACTGTTACTGACTTTTGCCTTAATATTGTATTTTTGCCATATATAATGGCTAGTTAATGTGATTAATTCTGCGACATTTATCACTTTAGCTAAATTGAGTAGCCCTTATACATAATGGCTAGTTATTATGTACAATATTCATTACTTTGGCTGTAACATTTGTTATTATTTAACTATTTTAATATAGAAGTTGCCCTCTCTGTATTTCCAGTCGCTCACTTAGTAATGTAGTCGCTCGGATAAAAATTTTATATATGAAATGGATTAATCACAATCCACTTTTTGTAAGCTCGTTCTGGATTTTATTATTAATCAATATTCGTCGTTAGTTTAGTTATTTTTTCGCTTACTCAAATTCATACCGCTCAAGTTATTAATACAGTATGTCATCATCAGTCGCAAAGCTTTTTTTTAATCGCTCGTTTTAATATTTTCTATAATTTTATGGTCTACCAACTTTGTCTGAACCATTTTTAATAGCTCTCGTTGTTTCAGAGATATACGCAAAAAACGCAAATTTGTGACCTTTGACCTCGAATAAAAAACAACGCACAAGCGGGATCGATGGGGACTTTTGACATATCATTTGTAATGACGTATTCAAGGCCTGCACAAAAATCCAGCTTGTTGGGAATTAATGCAAACTGGATATCTATTTTGACTGGACTACTAGGGTAGGCAGCGTCCAGGCTGTGCAAAAAATTAAAAAAAAAACCCAAAGACATCATAAAAACTAAGTAATTATTTTAAAATATTTTTCAAGAATGTATTCTTTCTCAGAATGAATGTAATTTTATGTTAAACAATTTACTGACATAAAATTTACGGACACAAAATACAGTTTAATACAATTGATAGTGGATAGCTCATATAATTGTTAGCGTTGAATTCGAACCCGCAACAACGCGCGCGTCAGCATACACCACATTACCACCTGTATATATCTAGTAATAGTATCCGTGTGGTGACGGAGTAAGAATACAATATGTCACCACCCCATCTCATCCCATGGGTGTCGTAAAAACCGACTAAGGGAATAACCGTAACTACTATCTTTACGAAATTAAAAAGAAGGAAAGCTTGAAATTAAACCCTATACCAATCCGTCTGGCCAGCGTGGTTTTAGTAGGCCAAGTATCCCTCCGTCAACGGACGAGGCCCGTCTCTGCAGTGGGACATTAATGGGCTGTTATGATGATATATATAGTAATACCTGCCTACACATTAGCTCACTCATACGGTACATATGATAGGCGTGAGCGCTAGTCGTGATACAACATTTAGCGATGTTTGTGTATCGTGGCGAGAGAACGGGGCGTGCACTATTACGCGTTTGTGGTACAAGTTGTGGGAGGAAGCGATTTATATTTTTTTCTTTATGGATACTGTTAGTTTTGCGCGCTATAGTAGAGAATATTCCGCTTACACTGGAAAGAAGAGGTTCTTAAAGTAATGTTATTTAGAAGTCAGGATGCCTTCCGGTGTTTTAGGTAGATCAGCATGTCAATTCTCGTACCTTAAATTCGGTTAAGTTAACTTTTAGTTGTCAAACTGTCTTGTTTTTTTGCTATTGCAATTGTAACCTTTTGTGGTCGTGTTAAAGTTTTATTTAGAATGTGACAATTTGACAACTAAAGTTAACTTAACCGAATTTTAAAGAACGAGAATTGACATGCTGATTAAAAAAACTTCCAAAAACCGTTGTCTTTTTCATCTATTGGTTCCTTAAATTATTGTTACATTACTAAGTTGGCCCTATTATTAAAGATGCCTTGCCTATTGCGCTGTTTATTATTTTTTTTTACTTTGTATGTTTGCAACCTAATACTGCCCATGTGGTGATGGATATCATGTCATCACCCGGTCTCATACTACTTATTTCCTAAAAGGGTAGCACATTAGTGAGTAGTAGGCTAAGCATGGCAGCTTAAGTTTTTCGATATTCGTGTATGAAAAAGTATTTATTTTTATTTATTTATTTATTTGGCTCTTCAACAATAAGTACACTGTTACATAATAAGAAATAAAATAACTTACATACTAAACTTAAATCTAAGTGTCTCATTAATTATAGAAGAGCATGCACTACATTGTGATCCGTGTGGTGACGGAGTAAGAATACAATATGTGACCACCCCATCTCATCCCATGGGTGTCGTAAAAACCGACTAAGGGACTATCCGTCAATATTACATTTACGAAATAAAATAAAGGAAAACTTGAAATTAAACCCTATACCAATCCGTCTGGTCAGCGTGGTATTAGTAGGTCAAGTAACCTTCCGTCACGAGAGGAGGCCCGTCCTTGCAGTGGGACATTAATGGGCTGTTATGATGATTCTTACATTACTAATTTGGCCCTATTATTAAAGATTACTTGCCTATTGCGCTGTTCATTAATTTTCCTACTTTGTCTGTTTGCAACCTAATACTGCCTATGTGGTAATGGATATAATGTCATCACCCAGTCTCATAGTACTTGTTTCTTAAATGGGTAGCACATTAGTGAGTAGTAGATATTCGTTTATGAAAGTAAGTGTAGAGGAATATTATGTTTTATCATTATGATATTCTTGTAGGAAGGTGATTGACTTATATGTAATCAGCAATGTATTGTTAAATTGAATATTTGTTTATTTAAATATGTGGCGCCAAGATGAGAAGAGACATTGTAAAATTATATCCAAATATATAATATTTGAGTAGCCAATGTTAAATAGAAAAATAAGTACTTGTCTGAACTATTGTTCAGGTGTTTGATTTTTGCGATTCATTATTTATTAAGATGTAGGATATAATATACATATTTATATATCATGCGAAATATAGAGCTAAGTAAGAAGTTTTAAAATATAATTTAATGGATCAAAATACATCCAAGTTAAGACAATCATTTGTGGATAGCACAGGCAGTTGCATACCCGATCGCTTTTTCAATGTGCGTAGTTGAGATAAATAAGAGATATAAATAGGAGCAGGAACGCTTAGCGGTCTAAAAACGTTAGTAACATAGGTGATCTTTCAGCTACAAGACAATACATTAACCCTAAACCCTACAAAATATCTCAGTTTTGAATCCACGATTGCAAATGTATACAAGTATGTAGTTAGTTAGTGTAATCTTATATCATTCCACTTTTGGGCAAAGACCTCTTTCCTTGACTAACACATATCCATGGTCAATGAAAATAAGTGTTTCTGTGCCCTATTAACTAAACTGATGCAATCTATACTAATATTATAAAGAGGTAAAGTTTGTGTGTTTGTATGTTTGTGACGTTGTAGGGGGTAATCTCTGAACCTACCAAACCGATTTAAAAAAATATTTCTGTGTTGAATAGTCCATTTATCGGAGAGTGTCATAGGCTATAAAATATCACGCTATGACTAATAGGAGTGCAGCAGTAATGAAATATGTTTAAAAAACGGACGCGTTTTTTTCGCCGCCCAATGAAGTGGGCACGGGTCAGCTAGTAACTAATAAAAACATTTGTCAATGAGTCATAAAATCGCTATCGCCTATACCTCGTACCACACACAAATACGCTAACCATTAGAACAAATATATAGTCACGGTAGTACGTGTTGCTAGTTTAAAGGAATATTTCGATTTGGTCACGAGTTTTTCATTACTGGAAAAGCGGTCATAGACTTTCCCTATAGGAAGATAACTAATACATGTGTTAGTTCGTAATGGGAAAGAATGAAGGAAACATAGGGGAAAGAAAGGTAGAGATGTTTGACGTTTTCTTTTTGTAGCATAACCTATGTGCTAAAATATTCTTTTAGCCTGTATACAGGTTGGTCCGAAAACATTACATGAATTGCCAACAATAAGCTAATCGACAAATAAATCTTAAAATATTGCTAAACGGCTGCCAACAAAGAGGCTGATGCAGGTGCATTGTAGATTTATCATTGTTGTTTTTAACAGAAAAACAACCTAAAACCTAGCAATATTTACCCCAGAAAGCAAAGGGTTATTTTCATTATTTAAAGCGCATTCGGTAAAAGATAACATTAAACTTTGTTCTGAGTAGAATGCATAACGAGATACTCTTACATGTAGTTAAAATACTATTTGCCATATACCCCTTACTCATAAACGCCTTTTAAATTTAATCACTGTTTAGCGAGATTTTTATTAGTAAAACCAACCTTATGCCAAACAAAACCGTAAGAATTAAGATAATCAATTGACTAAAATCTAAGAGGCGTTTATGAGTAAGGGGAATAGTTTATAAGTATAGGCAAAGTGTCGCTATCAGTAAATGCTCGCGCACATTAACCTATAAAATATGTTTGATATATTCTTCATCTATAGAGGATATAGGCTTCATCGAGAGATAAATAAGTATCCAATTTTATTTGTATAGAAATTAGTAGCGGCCATTAAGGCTGAAATCGAATGTATCAAAGACCTTGCATTTTGTCTAAAAGACTATCTTTTTACTGTATGGTTAAATCAAAACCTAATTTAGCTTAGGTTTGGTGATGTAGCTATCATCGAATCAAAAAAACGTCTAGGTGCTCAGAAACGTATCTTCAAATGATACTTTATTGAAATACAGGGCTATGAGATTTGACAGCTTGTGTCTGAGTATTCCAATTGCAGTACAAATACACTTTAAATAGCACCGTTATTCATCTCATCTGGGTGCATTTTACCATCAAGATAACGTTTAGCTAGTGCGTTTCGTCAGCATATTGTATAAAAAAATATTCATTGCTATTATTTCCCATGTATCAAATTTACTATTAAAACGCACACAGCACATTAAACTGTTTACATCCTCATTCGAACCGAACGGCGACGTATATAAAGTGAAATTTATTCTCTTTACGCGAACAACATACAGACTTTACTGAACGAAAATTCAGCTATGTAAACGTTTCTAGTGTCATAATATCAGCATATAAATGACCCACTGCAAGGCGGGAAGGTGTAGTATGGTATTTTAGATGGCGTTTTCTTATACTTAGTTCAACTCTTTATACGAACAATATACGACGCGAGGAAAATAAACGAATAAACGTTTGTAGCGTTATTATATCAGAATATAAATGTATTTTAAAAATTCCTTCTGTGTTGAATAGTCCATTTATCGGGGAGTGTCATAGGCTATATTATTACGCTATGACTTATAGAAGTGGAGCAGTAATGAAATATGTTTAAAAAACGGACGCGTTTTTTTCGCCGCCCAACGAAGTGGGCACGAGTCAGCTAGTACATTATACAAAGAAAACAGGCTGACCAGAGTTAACTTTTATGTTCAAGCACACAATGGCTTTTTTTCATATAGAAATTGACCATACAATATGACCATATCGATTCGGAAATTCAGTTCACAATTAATTAAATGCCTGGTAGGTCAAAACAACTGACTTCTGTTGTCATCACCTTGCGGACTGGCTAAATGCTTTTTCATACTACGTATGAAGAATCCTTTATCAGAAGATAAAGGAAATACTTGAGCCGAAAATGTAGCCTATTTGCATTGAATGGGAATTGAACGTAGTACCTCTGAGTAATAGTCAAGAATTAGAACCACTCCTTAAGACGTAACTTATCATCATCATCATAACAGCCCATTAATGTCCCACTGCAGGGACGGGCCTCCTCCCGTGACGGATGGTTACTTGGCCTACTAATACCACGCTGGCCAGACGGATTGGTATAGGGTTTAATTTCAAGTTTTCCTTCTTTTTATTTCGTAAAGATAGTAGTTACGGTTATTCCCTTAGTCGGTTTTTACGACACCCATGGGATGAGATGGGGTAGTGACACTACACGGAAACGTAACTTATAAAATTGATTAATAATTATTTAACAAATCAATTCACATTTCTTTAGAAAAATGAAAATTAAAAAATGTAATTAAATGTGTACTTCAGCTACAGTAGGTAGGTATAAAGTAGGTTGTATTGAGGTACATAGCACGTCGCTCGATACATACACGCGCACGCGTACATCCCTCGCCGTACTTAGTGATGGGACGATGTTATATCGATGTTTTACTAACAATACAATTATATTTAACTGGCTGATGCGTGTGACAGTTATTTATTAGCTTACTAGCTGATGCCCGCGGTATATAGGTAGTTATATGATCACTCGCGTTATATAGGTAGCTTTAAAGTTGTTCTACACCCTAAACTACCTATATTCCAAATTTTATTATAATCCATTCAGTAGTTTTTGCGTGAAAGAGTAACAAAGATCCATCCACCCACCTTTACAATCTTTCGCATTTATAATATTACTACATAGTAGGATTCTATAAAAAAGATTTTATAATGAGTGCTCCATGTAATTAAAATTTCGTGAAGGCTGGAGATTTTGTAGATTTGAAACCTGTATGACAATTGGTCCTTCCTTTACTGAACATACTGTGCAATGTTTTGAAGTAAACGTATTTGGCAAGTTTAACGCCAATAACGCCCGTTTGTTACTTAGAGCTATCTTCCTTAATCGATGTCGCCTAGTAGACGTTTGAATACTGTCTCCTGACGACTGGACATTAAACCACGCAAGACACAAGGCAAATTTCGTGAGTAAAATGACATAAGATTAGACACTGCTTTGCGTATTCAATCAGTTTCCTATATATTATTTATGCCTATTGTTTATGTATTGAATTGTGTTAATTTTATTCATTGTAAATTTTAATTTATTTTATTAATCGTACCTTATTTAATTTGCGTGCCATTAGATTAAATATAGTGATACTTTACTTATGTAATCGAATCGCCCATGTACCTATATTTGAAAATAAAAAGAATTGAATTGAAATATTTGGTGACAAGAAAACTCGGTTATATTTTTTTACACCAAGCAGTAGAAATAAATTATTGGTATTTGGCACTATTTTATGTCAACATGAGTATCGTAAATTCACCATATAATTCACTTTCTTGAAATTATCTATGTGACTTTATAAATAAATATCAATATGACGGAAGCATGTTCTATTGTAAATATTCTCCGAAAGCCTAAACAGAACAGAATTTTGTAGTTTGGGGTGACAATAAATTCATTTTAAGTTAAATTTGTCAGTAGATATGCTCCGTTTCCCTCCATCTATGCAGAAAATCTATTCGTGGAATATTAGTAAACTTTTATGATCACAACATAATTAATTATCCCTTTAAAAGCCCTTTACTCAAGGTAGGGAGCAGTAACAATCTTTTTTTGTAATCGTTGTAATCATGTATGGCAGTCACAATAATTAAATGAATGTAAACATAATAAGTTCTGTGAGTTCTGTGGCGCGTGTTGGGAGAGGCATATGTCTAGCATTGGACTGCTGCAATAAGCTAGTTGATTGTATGATTGATTGAAACATAATAAGATAGTTTCCATTTTGATAGCAGTTTAACTCGACTCATGAAGGATCAACATTATTTAGTGTGTGTGTTTATAACTTTTAAGCTATCGCGTGTCATTATAATAAATATTATATTATAAACGGGCAGCAACATGGAATCCAGTGATTTTAAAAACAAATCTTCTCTTTTTTGAACGGTCGGGTAACGTACAGAACAGCGATACGGTCAGTGTTGTGTGTAGGGACATTATAGTAACATCTCAAGATATGGATGATATAATATATAATATTATTTATCACGAAGACGAAGCTGTGAACCTCACATCACCAGTAAGCTTGCGACCACGGCCAGTGCAACGTGTGCCGAAACGTCAATTAAAATAAAGGTAAATAAAATGCGTGTGTGTGTTTAATTACAAATAAAAGTAATTTATTCAAAAACTTTTTTACATTGTTATAAGTAATGCCAACATAGTTTGTACATCTATTTATGATCTATTAAATAAAGTATCGATATTTATTCGATGTTGTTGTCATCACTAGAGAAGACCCCGCCCGCCGACCGACGGCGCCTATATATCTATGCGCCTATGTAAATAATGCGCGAGGGATCTTTATTTCTTATGGCTTTTAAATAATCGTATATTTCATCGATATATTTACTTAATATTTTATAGAATACTGGCTTAGGTTTGTGACTTTGTTTACGTGAAATCATGACTTTCATCTTTCTACCAATTCAGGTATAGTTCGACTTTGCGCAATTGTGTAAGAAGATTAAATTAATAAATTCAAGGTACAGAAAGAGCCTTCTTAAAGTTTGATTCCCTGGCAAGCACATCCTTTTGTATACATGATTATATGCATAGTTCTGGATGATTTTTGTGTATAATAAATTATGTTCTTATGTGTTTACACAAAATATATGATAAGTATGTTTATTCGCCGTCTAGAACCCATAGTACAAGCTCTGCTTAGTTTGGGACCAGATGGCGTTGTATGTATATTCATTTAAGTATCTTAATCATAATATTCCCAAACTAATAATTTAATTAGAAATGATTGATTGTATTTCTTGTTACGATATCTTTCTCATGTAGTGTACACTTGTTTTTGTATAAACAAGTCTGCACATTCATTGATTTACAAAAAACCAAAGATACACACTCCACTTCCCAAAAACGTCCGCAACAAATGGGCGCATTGTGCACTCTTTTCAAATTAGTATCGCGTTGTTCTACCGGCAAACGTCAATCATTAAATTTTATTGCTTTATGTGCATTACTTTTTAAATACAACTTTATGTCATGCGTGTAAGATTGAATTTGAAAAAAGAAATATGTTTACGATATTACTATACGTATTTATTGCGTATGTTTAATTTGGTGACACTTTTGGCTGTTAGTTTTGTTTGAAAATGTGCATCTAGGGTTTTTTATAAATCAATGTGCACATTACTTTGTTTTCACGGCTAAGCTAAATAGGATCTGATTGTTAGTAAGGTCTGATACGGGAGGTAGGTGTTGTAGAGGTAGAGGTGGAGAGAGAGAGACGTCGGTGAGGTGTTATAGACCTGAAGAAGGCATTATTCGTCCAAAAACAAATGAAAAGTGTTTATTTCCTGATCATATATTCATCATTGATCAAGAAATGGAACAAGGGCACAATTGATTGCATTTTTGTAATTTTTTGAAAGCTGCTTATCCCCGTATTTTCGTTTGCTAATTTAAAAGTAACTTGGTTTTCTTTTAAAGTTCAAACTTAAGTTGGTCCAATAGTAATTTTATCAAAAATTTTAGTTTCTTTGGTTTTCATACCAAAAAAGTTTAAATTTTCGTTAATCATCCGTAATAGTTTTTAGCGTCCTATTAATAAACGAAGGAAATAAATAACCATTAGGCTACATACAAGTACCTATACCTAGTTTGTAAAAAAAATATGAAAGTTTTCCAATACTATATTGAATCGGTATTTCCAAATTGGCAACCGCCCCCGTCGGAAAAACGAAATATGGACTTTGGCAACCTTGTAGCGCATGCTTAAAAGTATATAACATGAATTTGAAATAAAATTGTTACTTTTAATGAATATTTAAGTATGTATCTGCATATCATGCTGACTTAAAGTTCCACTGCAGGGACGGGCCTCCTCTTGTGAAGGAAGGATACTTGGCCTACTAATACCACTCTGGCCAGACGGGTTGGTATAGGGTTCTATTTCAAATTTTCCTTCTTTTTATTTCGTAAATATAATATTCACGGATGGTCTCTTAGTCGGTTTTTACGACACCCATGGGATGAAATAGGGTGGTGACATATTGTATTCTTACTCCGTCACCACACGGATATGCTGACATATTACGTTATAAAGCTACATTTATATAATAGTATGAAAATGTTTCTCGTATAATATCAAGGCTTAATTTTTCCAATGGAAGACTATACAAAAACTTAAGATAATAAGAACACTCTTTATCTATATCTATATATATAAAACTCAAAGGTGACTGACATAGTGATCTATCAACGCACAGACCAAACCGCTGGAGAAATCTGGCTGAAATTTGGCATGCAGGTAGATGTTATGATGTAGGCATCCGCTAAGAAAGGATTTTGATAAATTCTACCCCCAAGGGGATAAAATAGGTGATGAAAGTTTGTATAAAACTTTGTCAGTTTCAAACTGATCGGGCTGAGACTTTGCATGCAGATAGCTACTATAAAGTAGGGATCTCCTTAAAAAGTATTTTGATAAATTCTACCCCTAAAAGGGTAAAATAGGATGAAAGTTTGTATAAATCTTCTTACATTTTCGAATGATTGAACTGAAATTAAAGATTGGAGCTACTATGAAGACGTCCGCTAATATAGGATTTTGATTAATTTAGCCCCTATTAGGACGTCACGTCTCAGCTGCCAAAAATTCTATGAAGTCACGACTCAGCTGTTATAATTCTATGACGTTACGACGAAGTTGTCAAAAAAAATTCCCTCCAAAATTCTATGATGTCATGTCTTATCTGTCAAAACTTCTATGTCGTCAGGAATTATCTGTCAAAGACGTCACGTCTCAGCTGTTAAAAATTCTATGACGTCACGACTTATCTGTCAAAACTTCTATGTCGTCAGGGATTATCTGTCAAAGACGTCATGTCTCAGCTGTTAAAACTTCTATGACGTCACGACTTAGCCATCAAAATTATATGACGTCAAACCGTATAATTTTATGATTTCTCGACATAATTTTATGACGTCACAACGTAGCTGTTAAAAAAAATTCCCGCCATAGTTTTATGACGTCACGACGTAGCTGTAAAAAAAAAGAATCCCGCCAAAACTTTATGTCGGCACGACGCACGTAGCTGTCAAAAAAATCCCGCCAAAATTCTATGACGTCACGTCTCATCTGTCAGAATTTCTATGACGTCACGACTCAACTGTCAAAAATTCTATGACGTCACGAATCATCTTTCTAAATTTCTGTGACATTACGACTTAGCTACTCCACGCATTCCTTAGAAAAATGGTTTTGACATACAGGCAGACAGACGGACAACAAAGTGATCTCATAAGGTTCCGGTTTTTTTAAAACATAATTTATAATAATACTTTTTAACGCGAGCGAAGCCGCGGGCAAAAGCTAGTTAATATTATAAAGAGGTAAAGTTTGTGAGTTTGTGACGTTGGGGGGGTAATCTCTGGATCTAATAAACCGATTTGAAAAATTCTTTCTGTGTTGAATAGACTTTTATCGGAGAGTGTCATCTACTATATAAAAATAAGTCGGGTTTTCCATCCTGACTCCAGAACTCACGAACCGATTTCCACGGGTGTGCAGTCTTTGGAAAGGTCTCGGGCTCCGTGAGCTTTATAGCATCTGGTGGCGAAACAGAGTTCGCCGGGTTCGCTAGTAGGCTATAAATATCACGCTATGACTAATAGGAGTGGAGCAGTAATGAAATATGTTTGTAAAAAAAAACGTTTAATAACGTTTTTTTCGCCGCCCAATGAAGTGGGCACGGGTCAGCTAGTAAAATACATAAATATGTATGTATTTTACTTTACGATACTAGGCATAGGTTTGTGTGAATGTATAAAATTACATTCACACAAACTCTGCCTAGTTTGGGCCTAGATGGCGTTGTGTAAATGTATAAAATATTTAAATTCTTGTTCTTCTTATTCGTTACACTCTTGACAGTATGTTTGTATGGTAATCTTTGAAAGTTTATTCCAGTGTTTTTTTTGTTATAATGATATATTTGACGACCTCTGTGGCGTAGTGGTTATATGGCATGACTGCTACGCAGAGGTCTTGGGTTCGATTTCCGCTCAATGCAAATCTATGTGTGTATGAACATGATTGTTTGTATTGGTTTGGGTGTTTTCTATGTATTTAAGTATGTTCATCCGTTGTCTAGTAAGTACCCATAGTACAAGCTTTGCTTAGTTTGGACTAGATGGCGTTGTGCGAATGTTTGAGGAAAATTTATTTATTCTATTTATATATTTAATTAAATTAAGCATTAAAATTGTGCTTTAATTAATAAAAGCATTTCGTTAAGAAACTCTTTACTTCTCCACACAAACAGAAACCAAGTTTCTACAATATGAAGTCTTATACCTAACCCATAAACCATTTCCACGTTTATAATAATGAATAATTTATACAAAACTTTGTTCTTAACTTTCAGTTTAACATTTTGGCTTTATGAAATGTTAATTTACTTGTCACTTTAGACGTAATCCTACGACTTTGGGTTAAGTAAATTGAATGAAGGCTGTTTCATTACGGCGAGGTTTAATTCATAAGGCTTTTCTTGAGATTTTCAAGGCTTTTATGAGTTTCAATGTAAACATTTGGGCTGTTTTTTGGAAAAGGAGTACAAACTACCCTTTTGCTGTTGAAAAACATGCAGTTCTGCCCTATAGCCCTGTAATTTTAGTAGCTACTGTAATCTTCTGCCTAAACACAGTAACCTTAGCACACCAGTAGTGTGTACTTGGAAGTGGCAAGTTAAGACTGCGGTGTCGATCTCGACGGTTTTTGCTAAGAAGTCACACTACAACCTAGTTGAAGCTAGGTTGTAATAACAACCTATTTATAGGCGAAATAAAAATAATTGACGATCTATTTGGCGTAGCTCGTAGTTATTATCCATGAATTATCCGCAAAGATCTCTAGTTTGATTTTATCTAAAGAGACATAGTACACGATATTACCTATAATAAGAACTAACTTAAACTCGTTTGAAACCTAATGTAGGAAAGAGTAAAAGAAACGTAGTTAACTACATAACTTCCATCTATGCATTCACTTAAAAATAAAAACCAAAACGCGAATCACTCACACCCACATCACGACACAAAATAAAAAGACTTTTAAATATTAAAACAATATTATTATTTATCACCCCACAAAGCAAAGACATCTGCAAAGTACTAGGGCTGCATGATCCCTGGGGAGGTTTAATATCATTCGCGTGTAGCTGTCCAACTCTCGCCTGGGATGATATCACGGTACACAGTTTTGTGTTTAATGCTACAATTTCTTCTTAAAAGGTACGCCGCCATCTTGTCATGAAATTAGGTAATAAATGAGGCGAATGATTTTTGTTTTGTTATTTTATTAAATATTTTTGATTTTTGTGTAGTTTTTTAGGTAGTATTAATTGCTAAGAGGTTTTTATTTATTTTTCAGGAAGTGGCACGATCTATTTTGCACTGCTAGGTAATCAACAAAAAAACTCTCAACTCGTTTGTGGAAAGCTTACATACTTCTCTCTTATTCTGGTCATACGGGATTTTATACGGAAGAGAAATAGACGTTTTCTTAGATTTTCCAATAATTATTAAACTTAATAGGATGAAATTTGGTATAAGTAATGGCGCACATTTAACACATTTTTACGCTAACTATTGTGTTTTAAACAAAGAAAAAAAAAGTATCAGGAAAGAAGTTACAATTAAACAAATGGGAAAATCCGCTGTTTTAAATTGGATCCATGTTCACAGGCTTATTATTAAACAAATAATAATAATTTTTATTTATTATCTTTTGTTAGATGTTGGTAATGTCCTATATTTCCTAAATAACAAAAAATATTTAAACAAAATATGTTTTAAAAGAATATAGAGTCCAAAGACTGTGCAGAAATAAAACGGCAATTTCATAGGTATATACCTATTTCATAGAATTTTGCTCTTAATTAGTATAGAAAAGAGAAAAATGGATATTTCTGTCACTTTATTATTATTTTTTTTACCTGACTGATTGTTGAAGCTACCAAATTTCTAAACACACAGAAATTAAAAGCCAAAAACCATTACCAGCCAATTTAACAGGACACCTAATTATCAGAGTTCCCCCTACGTTGATAAAATCCCTACACAATATTGACTTTTAAATCCGTTTCTAGCCACCAGGGGGCGCCAGCTGCAATGTTATTAATACGGATTAAGACGGTCAATTAAATACGTGTTTGGGTTTATGATATCCACCCTATTATTGTGTGGTATGCAGATATTATAACATTTTGTATCTGTTATTAAAAAAAAGTTTATCATAACAGTCCATTAATGTCCCACTGCAGGGACGGGCCTCCTCCTGTGATGGAGGGATACTTGGCCTACTAATACCACGCTGGCCAAACGGATTGGTATAGGGTTTAATTTTAAGTTTTCCTTCTTTTTATTTCGTCAAGACAATATTCACGAATAGTCCCTTAGTCGGTTTTTACGACACCCATGGGATGAGCTGGGGTGGTGACTAATAATGTATTCTTACTCCGTCACCACACGGAGAAAAAAAAGTTACCAAAATATTAAGTATTTAAACCGGAGGACTTTTGTGGCACGTTTTAGGAAAGGCCTATGTCTAGCAGTGGACTGCGATGAAAGGCTAATTGATGATAATTAGCACAGTTATTCAGATTTAAAGATCTCAGAAGACTTTTGTGACTTCCATGGGATGAGATGGTTTACTGTAATTAGTTATTTTTACACTATGATCACAAAACTAATTATTTTAGTAAATATTCTTTTAACATTTTCAAACATTTTATTTTTAACTAGCTGCTGTGCCCGCGACTTCGTTCGCGTGGCGGATGTTACTTACTTCGCAATTCGATTTAATACTGAAAAATCGTTTTTTAAACCTTATAACAAACAGATATACCTACACACGAATTGTAAAATTAACGAACGAACCAAAACCTTTTCAAAAACAGACCTTTACAAAGACAGATCTATGAAGACTGTGTCTAAACTTATACTGAAAGACATGAGCGAAAGTCATTCTTTCAAGTAAAATCTTAATACCGCGATACTGAAAATGACGTCACAGGCACAATGCCATCTGTTGTCAAATTTGTAAGTTGAAATAAATGACATCGCTTTTTTCATCATAACAGCCCATTAATGTCCCACTGCAAGGACGCGCCTCCTCCCGTGACGGAGGGATACTTGGCCTACTAATACCACGTTGGCCAGTCGGATTGGTATAGGGTTTAATTTCAAGTTTTCCTTCATTTTTATTTCGTAAAGATAATATTCACCGATAGTCCCTTAGTCGTTTTACGCCACCCATGGGATGAGATGGGGAGGTGACATATTGTATTCTTGCTCCGTCACCACACGGATAATCGCTAATTAATTATGAATGAATACATTTGCACGCCACGTTATGGTGCGGCAGAATTACCTGCCTCGGTGGCGCGGCGGTCGCATTACATGGCAGGCGTGCATGAGGTCGCGGGTTCGATTCCCATGGAGGACAATTGTGATACACAAACTATTGTCCTTAGTCTGGATGTTCTTTGTGTCCGTTAAATTGATATTTTTAAAGGCTAGTGTGAAGACTTATAATAATTGATATTACACATACGATTCATGGTTAATTTTATTAACATTTAAAAGGAATAACTTATTAATAGCACTTAATAATAAAATAGTTATATATTATTTAAAAACTCATTTATTTTATGATTACTACTGGTAACGCCATCTCGTGAACAAAAGAAACGAAATTTAAATTCATTCAACATTGAACCAAATCCATTTTTCATGACCCCTGATTTGTATTGGACTGTTCTAATAAAGAAATCTAGCGAAATCTCGAGTATTACTTATCCGATTCCGATTGTTTTATTATAGTATAGATAGATACCTACTTTAAACTTAATACCTAAAAACTACGTATCTATGTATTTTAATATCTAAAGCGCGCTTATTCCGAGAAGAGTCAATAAGAACCACGTCCGTTCGCATTAAGAGTCAATGTGAATGAAATTATATAGATGCACCGGTTGGCCGTTTCGGACGTTAAACAAAAATCAACCGTACTGCCGTACTCATACTGGCGCTGCGACATTTGGAAATTTTCTTTCATCTAAATCTTGTGTGTTTATAAACCGATTTCTATAATTTTTTTTTATGAGTAAGGTATTAAAGTGTACTTTTGAAATATGAGAGTTTGAAAAAGATATGTCTATGCAAATTACAATATATTTATGTATTTAATACACTTTGAAGAAAACCCTAACGATTAAACAGGTTATTGTGACTAATATATAAAAGATAGATATATACTATTCAGGACTTTTTTGTTCATCGTTTGAAGACCATTATTTTTGTAAAACATATTTTTGGCGTATGATCAACGTATGCGATGATAAGAGCTCGAACGCGCTTTTTTTCAACCGACTTGCTTCAAATTTTTTGCCACTGCTCAGCTCCTATGTGTCTTAACGTTATGTTATACAGCCTATAACCTGCCCGGGAGTATGGACTACAATTGTACCAAGTTTGGTTAAAATGCCTTCAGTAGTTTTTGACCCATGCGTGCACATACAGACAGACAGACAGACAGACAGACAGACAGACAGACAAAAAATTTATTGATTGCATTTTTGGCATTAGTATCGATCACCATTCATCCTCCAATATTAATTTTTAACATATATTCAATGTACAGAATTGATCTCTCTACAGTTTTATTATAAGTATAGATAACATTGTAGACTAAAGCGCCGATTACATTAGACTACATGTAGTCAACTACATCTTGTAGGACACTAAGTACATGTAGTCTTTCCATTTCCATGTAATTGTTTTGGAAATGGAAAGATTACATGTAGTGTCCTACAAGTTGTAGTGTCCTACAAGATGTAGTCTCCTACAAGATGTAGTTGACTAATGTAGTCTAGTGTAATCGGGGGTCCATATTGGCTCACCTAAAGTTCTTCATCCGAAAATGTTCTTCCTAACGATTTGTAATCCGAATGATCACTCTTCCTAAAATTTTAAATCCTAAAGTTTTCATTCATACTATTTGTATTGCTACCGGCGATGTTCATAACACTCATGTTTCCGAAAATCGTTATTAATAATATCGTTATGTAAATATATTTAAACTCCTAATGTTTTTTATCATAACGCTTTTATCTCTAAACATTTTCACCATAATATTTTCTCTCATACTCAGAAAGAAATATTTACCAAGTGAAAGTAATAAAAAGGTTTGTTTTTATACTATTTCTTGTGATTAAAAAACAACTTTTTACATTTTTACATTAAACCATTTTTTTTAAATTATTGTTTATTAAAATTATTAGAATATTTTTGTCTTAAATGAATGAAATCAATAAAACAGGACTCGTTCACGGTTATGCTTATGGCCTGAGAGTTTACCGTAACCGTAATTAAACCAATAAGTAAAGGACCAATTCGGTTCTGCCACTTGCCTCGTGCGTTGGGGTCACAGTTCTACCATAACCTAACCCAATAATTATAAATAGGACCCATTTCTTTTCTGGATCTTGAATGAATGATTGGAGAGGGACTCTGGTTTTGCTCTGGTCTTTGGTATATTATGTTATACCTACATGTTGTAAACAAAGTTACGCAAAATTAATGTAGGTATATAATATTGATTATTATGAATAAAAAGAAATCTAAACAAAAAAGATATGACTTTAAATTATAGTTAAAAGATGGTTATGTTGAGAAAATATAGGAAAACAAATATTAGTATGTATAATAGATGTTTATTGCTACTGAAATTATGAAGTTGAATACTTCGGATTAGGATTTCGGATTTACATTAGAGACAAAAAAATTAGGAATTGCGATTGTTAGGATGAAAAATGTTAGGAAGAACATTTTCGGACTTACAATTATAGGAGTTGAAATTTTAGGTGAACTTTGGCGCACCCGTAATCGGCGCTTAAGCTTGTCTTATTACGTACACGGGTGACTGTTTAGTGGTATTTCGTCTGAGGGTCTCCGTACATAGGAAGGCATGTAAAAAGTCGGGTAGTCCCTTTCCCATCGATCGTCCGAAAATCATAATCCCAAACAAGTTTACTATAATCATCACTTTCCATAATGTTTGCGTATACGAAATCGTATATTACCTAATTGTCTTTACCTATAATACTTGTGTGTCATAAAATGGGGTACTATAATTATTACATATCCTATTTTTACTAACCAAATAATGGAAGAAAGAAGAAGTCCTTTAGGGTTAGTGCATGTTGTCACTTTGTACCCGGAGTGTATTAATCTGCAGTTATATAATAAAAAGAGGGTTCCAAAACTATAGTATATCTTTACAACATAGATTAACGATTACTATCAAACATTTTTACGTAGACCATTAATATTAACAAATCCTACCTTTGACCAAACAAATAGAGTACCTGCAGTTTCAGACAGTCCCTTCGCTTACCATCAGGTCAAAGAAACTAATGATCACTCATTTCTTACATCTAAACACCTGGGAATCGAATACTGACCCTACCACACCCCAATAGCTACAAAATTAACTCGCCACTGATCCGCAATACAGTTTTATTGCAAATGGCGTCGAATAATGCTAAATCACAAGTAAATCCCTATAATATGGGGTTGCCAGATTCCGGGGTGTATTTTTTTGTCGGTTGGCAACATTATCTTTTATTGTGATAAGTGTTTATGTGATGCAATCTCTGGTTTTCTCTAATGCTCTATGAATAATGATGGGTTTATAATGGTTTAAGGTTAATTTTTATGCGAATTTTGTTTATTATGTATTGAAAATCACGCCTTGTTTTTGTGCTAGGCTACGAAATGTTATGTAGCAAATCAAACACAGTATTTATGCATAGAAATATTTGACTTGTGCGAAAATCGAACCCACGGCCTTTTCGAAGCAATCATGATTTATACCCACTAGGTACACCACAAATGATTATTTTTCTAAAAACGACAACTTTATTGAACTTTGTGCCGCGGCTACTTTTTCCTAGATTCATCAGTGTATTTTCTTAAAACGTGAAAATATATTTTCTATCAAAAATACTCTACCTAGCGAAAGTTAAAACTAAATATTATTCACCAATAAAGTAATGGGCTTTCTTAAAGTAAAACCTGATTCTATTATCTGTACTTATTTAAAAAAAATCTTATGTACAATACCGTAATATCGATAAATTAGTTAATTATATTGACCGATATTCAGTCCAGGTGTGTATTTTAATAACTTGTATTTTAGTTCCGTCTATACTGACCCCATATTTACCGCTATCAATCATTTTAAAGAAATCAGATTTCATTTCAATTATTTTAATAACTAAACTGAGTATTAAATCCATAGTAATATTTATAAATGGGAAAGTGTGTCTGTTTGTTTGTCTTTCTTTCACGGCAAAATGGAGCGACGAATTGACGTGATTTTATTAAGTGCAGATAGTTGAAGGGATGGAGAGTATAGTTTGGGACTAGATCGCGTTGTGTGAATGTGTGAGGAATATATAAATATATTTTTGGGGAATCCAACACACCTCCCAGCCTGGGCCAAAGGCAGGACGGTCTCTAAAAAATCTCCACCGTTAAAAAAAGCTTTAAGACTAGCGTTGAAAATAGCCGGAATATTTCCTGTTTTTTTTTTCAAAGTCCTTCGTTTTAATCCAAGTTTTATTCGAAAGTTTCTAGAAAAATATAATTGAAATATAATAAGTAAGGAGTTCTCCGACGGACATTGATCGCCTTAACATCACAGGGAAACATAACCTATGCCTATTTCTAACCATTAAGCTGTGCAATAAGCATCCGGCTCATGTGTTTCCTAAATCTTGTGATATAAGGTCCTTCGCAAGTTGTGCAAAGGATCTTTTGAAAATAAGCGGAAGTATTACTAAACTTCATGGGCGTGAGCTGTCAAAAAAAACAAACCTATAGTGGAAAGGGTATATAGTCTTTGCACCTGACGCGGACCATCTCTGGGTGTATCATATTGTGTGCTCAGAGATTGTATGTGTCTTGTATCCCTCACCAGCATGTCAATTCTCGTACCTTAAAATCGTTAAAAATTCGGTTAAGTTTACTTTTAGTTGTCAAATTGTTACACTCTAAATAAAACTTTAACACGACTACAAAAGATTACAAATTGTAATAGCAAAAACAAAACAATTTGACAACTAAAAGTTAACTTAACCGAAATTTTAACGATTTTATGGAACGAGAATTGTCACGCAGGTAAGACAATTTGACAACTAAAAGTTAACTTAACCGAATTTTTAACGATTTTAAGGTACGAATACTGACATGCTTTCCAAAGACTCAGTTTTCCAATAGGCCTAAATATTATGGAAACAAGAAACATGATAATAATACTAAATAATCAAAGACCAGACGTCTAACTAAGCGAGGGCCTAGTGGTAAAGTTATTAGGTTAATAAATCTTAATATAGGGAGCTACGGACCGCATGCTAATGCCTCCTAATGTTGTGGGGGTTGTACGATGCCCCATCTAATTATATTTTTGTAAGGGGTTAAACGGACATTGTATTAAAACTCATGCTTTTGTTGTAGATATTAAAAAATTGTGTTTGTAATAGGGAAGACGATACGTCTGTGGTGTAGTAGGCTGCTATGCAAAAGTCATAGGTTCTATTCCCACTCAAGAATTTTTTTTGAGACCAAGAACAAATAAAATGTTTGGACTGGTTTGGGAGTTTTCTATGTAGAATATGTATGTATTTATAAAAAAAGTAATTAAATAATAATTGGTACTGCAGTTTTCCGTTTTTATAAAGTAGCTTTTATGATTCTGGATGAGATAGGATGGCACATTTCTTTGTTTCTGTCACGAATACAACTAGGTGTATGGATAGATAATACATGGCAAGATGATAGTTATCAGTCCCAAGATGTTTCTTAGCCAAGTCCACGTTATGTATATTATGTAAATAATATGATTTTCGTATCTGACTGCATTACCCGAACGTGGGTGCTTTAAATAGTACAAATTACTACACAATATACCTTATCACCATTTTATCTAGTCCCACAGAAAATATAATATGATCGATTCTATAATCATATACCTACTTTACTTAAATAGTTATAATGATTTAAGTACTATAACTACAATCCGTCAATGGGATAAATACCTATAACTATACACTCGTAACAACTCAAAATAGTACCTCCCATTGTAAACCAAAAATAAAACATCAAATTACACTTTTAAGTAAGCACAGCCCACGAACGTATAACGTCCGTGGCACAGCCTCATCAATTATCCATTAAACACAAATTTGCACTCGAACAAACTATTAAAAAAGATATAAAAGTCACAAAAAAGATATAAAAGTCACAAAAAAGATTGGAATAATTAATGATAGAAAAAGATTTCCCATGTAACGAAGTCCGGCGCCATTATAACTGTCTAATCGTTGAGAATAACGAATGAGAGGAGCGCTGTAGGTTTATTTTTATCGATGTCGATAAAACATAGCATGGACAGTGCATCACTACGTTTTTACACCTATTTTATTATTAAAGTTTTATGCAAACAACTTTAATAAATGCTCTATGAATTTTGGCAGACGAACAAAATGTTTTGCGACTATATGGATGGTGTAGTGTGAATAGGAGAGGTATAATGCTCTCTTATGTGTGAAGGGACTCCTGGGAACCCACGCTTCAGCTGAAAATCAGCGCTGCGAAAACCAATTACAGCATTATGCTGAGCTGTTGCCTTTTTGCTGCACAATTTATTTCAGGTTTATTAAATCACATATTGTTTCCTAATTCTTTTATTAAAAAAAATGTCTAATTTAGGTTTAGTTTTAATTACAATTTGTGTAAAATGTAGTGTTTGTTGTGTGACCAACGGTCCTGCAATTTTTTTTATATTATTATTTATTTCAATAGAGTAGATATCTTTCACTAAAGTAAATATTCAGTTATTCGTGTCTGAACTAAGTATCGATCGTAGTTCGTAATGTGGAATGTGCGAATTACTAGAAACATCTCAACAGTTTGAGTAAATACGAGCATGGAAACAGTTGCTGGACTTACTGTGCGTAGGGTGTCCATGAGTTCTTATTTAATTATTGACAAGGTTATTTGGAAAGCTGTTCGTTTGGGGACTAAGATATTTCCGCCACACTTACATGTCTATGTCTTTTGACGTTGTAAAAGTCGACTATAAACAATTTACTACTAATTAGTAAATAGTACATAAGATATTTAGTTGTTCTTTAATAGTGGAGAATACAGTAAAGCATGGAATGCTTTTCACTAAATCTACACAGACTAAATCTAGAAGCATAAAAAAACTTTATTTTTATAGTGATTTTCGTAAAAATATGCTAGTTGATAGAATATAATCGTCAAACTGACTCGAATTCAACTAACTCTTAAGGTTGTGACAGACTTAATAAGTCTGTCAATAATATATTTATTACATACGTTATTACATATGTTAGGAAATACTACTTAGGGACATCCATAATCATATTCATTCAGTGTCAGAAAAATTTAAAATATATTTCTATACCAACTCAAAGTAGGATCATACATACATACATAAACTCACGCCTTATCCCGGCCGGCAGAGACGACAGAACGCCACTTGTCACGATCCTGGCAGACAGATTCGGCCAGGATAAGATTCGATTGGATTCGACAGTAGGATCAAGGTAATCTTTTTAATATAGGCCAGTAGAGCACAAAAGTGCTGAAAAAAACATTAATTAGAAATATTGCTAAAGTAATAAATAATACATTATTAAATTGGGAAGCTGACAAAAGAAATATCTGTCTCAGACGTTCCATATTACTACACACCACATGGTGAACCTACAGACACGATTATATATTTATGGTAGTGCTAAAACACGGGGCTGCATTGCTCATTGTATTTCGGTTCATTCTTTGTTCTCCCACCATAAACTTCTTGCTCGATATTATAATTAATATTAGTTATTTGTTAAAATAAATCCATGACTTTTAAAGGTAACCTTGTGTATGGTCGTTCTCTTATACTTAAGTCTTGTCTTATAACTTCGACGACCTCTGTGGTGCAGTCGGTATATTACATGGCTGCTACGCAGAGTTATCGGGTTCGATTCCCGCTCAATGCAAATCTTTGTGTGCATGAACATGATTGTTTGCATTGGTCTCAGTGTTTTCTGTATATAATATGTATGTATTTACAAAAAAAGTATTTAAGTATATTTATCCGTTGTCTAGTACCCATAGTACAAGCTTTGCTTAGTTTGGGTCGCAATGTGTGAATGTGTGAGTATTATTTATTTATTTATAAGTTGTTGATTGCCTACAGCAGAGACATTATTGCTACAGTGACGGAGGGAAATGGAATGGGGAGAAACTTATCTGTGTACTTTTCTAGTATTCGGCTTTTAAGCACCACTTAATGGGTGGAACGTAAGCAAAAATAATACTTTTTTTTTGACACAATTTTGATGAAATTTCAGCAGTTTTATGGAGGAAAAAAAAAGGTGTTGTAACCTGTGTGGTGACGGAGTAATAATACAATAAGTCACCACCCCGTCTCATCCCATGGGTGTCGTACAAACCGACTAAGGGACTATCCGTGAATATTATCTTTACGAAATAAAAAGAAGGACAACTTGAAACTAAACCATATACCAATCTGTCTGGCCAGCGTGGTATTAGTAAGCCAAGTATCCCTCCGTCCCGGGAGGAGGCCCGTCCCTGCAGTGGGACATCAATTGGCTGTTATAATAACCCGTAATAAGCTTATTGTAAGTTTTTTACAATCACCTTACATAAGGTGTTTTAATTTGGGGTACTATGGACCTAACGCATTTTGAGTAAAAGCTTTATGTTATCTTACACTACTACCTGTAATATGTAACCTTTTGACTACTGTATTTTTCTGTATTGTGCCTCAAAACATGTCGTAAAAAAATATTATAACATCATAGCTATATGAAATAAATCCGTACAAAACAAATATTACTAACCTTTACACCTTAAAAAAAGTAGTGTCGACAAAAAAAAACGTACGCTACGCACAATAAATAAGTACGAGGAGTAAGAATCTCACAGTTGCCACACTACCAGATTCTTACTTAATCAACTAAACGGTAACCCATGTTTATTATGACCTTACTAATGTCGCTTAACCAGTATCATCGTTTATAATCATCAGCCTAGCTTACTTTGGGAACAGATGGCGCTGTGTAGAGATGTCCGTGAATATTTATTTATTGTCTGCATTTCAAGATGAAAGTCAATGGATAAATTTGGTATTCGAGATTCGAATCTGCGCTGCGTTTCGGAAAATACGCGTCCGCGTTGCGTGCATTAGCTTTAAGCTGTAGTTTGACTACTGTAAATATCTTTTATTGTATCAAAAACATTTTGTCAAAGTTAAAAAAATTAAATAAATCTGTACAAAACAAATATTACTAACCTTTACACCTTAAAAAAAGTAGTGTCTTATTTTATTTTATTTATTTGGAAAAAAAAATAAACGTTATTACATTGTATAATGCATAATTGATACAGTTTTGGTAGTAGGTAGTTAATGCAATAACAACGACATTTTTCACACATATTCCAAAAACATTGCTGTGATAGGATCATGAACTTAGATCTAGACAATTAATTGCTTAAACTATTATAAATCTATTTACATCTTGACTTACAAGTATGTAGTTTAATGTTTTGATATGTTGTGTGTAGTGAGTGTAGTGCTTTATTGTGTGTAGTGAGTGTAGTGTTATATTGTGTGTAGTGAGTACTGTACTATGTCATGCTACGTTTTTTATATTATATTAGGTAATTTTATGGTATATTGTGTTGTGTTATGTTAGGCTACTTCAAAATAACCGTTTGGTGGAGCTCGTTTACTACTACTTTTTTAAATTTTTCTTTAGTTAAATGGAATATATCAGCATCTGTGAAGTATTTATTATACAAAAGTACAAGACGTTGAAGTGGAGCACGGTTACCTGCATTGGTCTGACTAGTGTCCACTGCAAAGAATGGGTAGTTTCGTACTCCACGACGAAGTGTAGTTCTAGGCACCACGTACCTGATCTCATTTGTCAGTGTTGTGCAGGCTAATATATTATTACATAAATCGTACAGAGTCATCGTCTGAAGAAGCATTCGTCTCTTCTCAAGGGACATAAGTTTATATTCTATTAAAAGTTCATCATATGATGGCTTAAGTTGTTGTATTGTAAATAAGTTATGACATTTATAGTGAATACACCGCAGAAACTTTTTTTGTACCCTTTCTATGATATTTTTATACTTATCGTACAGAGGATCCCATATTACGCAGGCATATTCTAACTGTGAGCGAATAAGGGAATTGTACAGAGTTAAATAGGTAGACGAGTTAACAAACTCGCGAGCTGACCTCATTACAAATCCGAACATCTGAAATGCCTTTGTGGTGATGGCTTCGATATGTAAGTCTAAGTGTAGTTTGTCATCAAACAGTATTCCCAAGTCTTTTATGTGTCTTACTCTACTTAATACATTATTACAGAGGGAGTAGTCATATATTGTAACATTCTTTTTTTTAGTGAAGCTGATGGTATGACATTTAGGAATGCTAATACAAAGTTTGTTGCGCTCGCAATATTCCGAAAGTCTATCCAGGTCACTCTGCAGCCCATCGCAATCGTCATGGGTTTCTATCGGCGTATATATTTTTAAGTCATCGGCGTAAAGAAGAAAACTAGAGTACTTAAAGCACGTATTAATGTCATTTATAAAGATAATGAATAGCAGAGGTCCTAATATTGAGCCTTGAGGAATACCTGATGTCACTCTAGCAGACTCTGACTTGTATCCATTAACAACGACCACTTGACTTCTGTTGTTAATGTACGAAATAAACCATCGCAACAGGTTGCCCCTAATGCCGTTAAATGCAATTTTATTAAGTAGTATGTTATGATCCACTCTGTCAAATGCTTTCTGGATGTCGGTATAGACTGCATCTACCTGAACACGTTTATCAATTTTCTTAAATAAATAATCGGTATCGACAGAAAAAAACGTAAGCTACGCACAATAAATAAGTAAGAGGAGTAAGAATCTCACAGTGTGGCGTGAAGTGGTTCCGAGACGTTGAATAAAACGAACAAAACTGTTTTGTCTGACTTCGGTGCACCATCTCGGCTACTGTTCAATGTTCATTGACTTATATTTTGAGTCTTCCTTCATCCTACTAATATTATAAACGCGATTGTTCTAGTATGATTGGATGTTTGTTTTACTCGTACACGTATAAACTACTGAATCGAATTCCACTTGATGTCATGAGTATCGTAAAATGAAATTAAAATTAGTTTAAAAATTATTTTAAGTTAGCAGGGATCGAACGCGCGACCACAAGATATGCGAAAGCTAGCAAGTATACATACTGACTGAGTTAGTACTTGACTAAGAACAGCTTGCCTGGAAATATAAGAAACGAACCGAAAACCAAAGGTTTAGAAAAATAACTATAATATAGCATCATTAAATTTATTAGTACAACTATGTGTATATTATTATGTTAGTTCGACTGTTCCTACAGACAACCCGTGTAAACGGTTTTGAGTGACATTATTAAAAGCTTTACCTAAAAATCGAAACTAAATGCATACACACATACATAACGCCATCTATAGGCCGACCGTTTAACTCAGACCCCGCCTGCGGTAATAGGGGTGCGCGGGGGGCGAGGACAAAGGAGAGAGCTGTCTCTTGATTTTTTGGCAAAACGGCGCCATCTAGATACTGTGACCCGAACTACATCACATCACAACACAGGTCTAATTTTTAGCTAGCTTATTTTTATGAAATAAAAAGAAGGAAATATTGAAATTATACCCTAAACCAATCGAAATACCTGGAGAGGTTTTTTTATTTTTCTGGTCAGGCTTTAAATTGTGTAATAATTTAGATTGCATATTTTCTCTAAGAAAGTACGAGTTTAAATGCCAAGATGACGCCACCATCTTTGAAATTTGTAAATTGTATAGAAGACGGACTAGCTTACTGCACTAGTGTCATACTGACATACTGACTAGGTGTCTGTTATGGTAGTGTGTAAAAATAAAAAAAGCTCCTATTATTGTTCTTATTATCTGTAAATATTTTCTAAGATTGATTCTTACAAATTAATATGTTTAAATCATACCTGTTTTAATGTATATATGAGTCATATAATTTCAAAACCCCCTAAAGTGCTTTTTCTTAAATGTCAACAATTCATGAAAAACGTCTTAAACTTACTAACAACCTTAATTCTGTACGATTTTTAACATTATATTATTATTGTAATCTAGCAATCCCAACAAACATCTTACTTTAATAAAAACAATTTGGTGGCCACGAATTACAGATTATATTATTATATGGCTTCGACATTATGACATAAAGTTGTTGATTGTTTATGGATTGGTTTAAAAATTAAACAAATATTAAATAACTAGTTTTATCATATTTCAATAAATATATTTTAAAATACCTGTGTCACGTTCAAACGTTATAATGTACCTATTTAGTAACTGATTAAAGCTTTCCATAACTTTTGGCGTTTATATAGGTTTAACCAGCACCGTCAATTGAAAAAAATCGTAATTCGCAAATAGGATCAATAATGCAAAATGTTGTCTACAAAGTCGTTAGAAAAGGCAATAAAGTTCTGTATAACACATTCTGATCACTTTAAATGGTTTTTAATTTTAAGTAATTGTCTTTGATTCGTAGTACTTTCTCATCTTAGTCTTTAGTCTGTGTATAACACGACGCCATATTTCTTTAAATTTTAAGTCAGTAATATAAAATAGAATATAATTATCGTGGCTGACACCGACTCAAAAAATAACAATAATATTACATTATTTGTAATAATTTGATTATATTTTAAAGAATCTACAAATAAATATATTTGTAGACTCTTCAAGAAATATCCTTAAAAATACTTTTTACAATAATTAAAAGAACCTATTCTTTAGATTATAATTAAGTAAAAAGAATGTCTGATTTAATGTTGCAAAACCAAAATACAACTAATTATTTTTTAATTTTTAGTGCATTTTTTGTCTTTGAAGTCGGTTTTTTTTTTGTAAAACCTTATTTTATTTGGCATAGCAACCAACTCGATATAGCTCTTGTGTACGCTACCATAACGCACACCGCTACCCCGCCCCCTCGTCCCTTTCATACCGCAGGCGGGGACTGAGATAAACGGTCGGCCTATAGTTGTCGATATTACAAAGTAACGTCATTGAAAACCTGCTTCTTCAAGAACATTTTAGTACGTGTTCAATATGTATGAGTATTTTAATCAATGGAGTTCCATTCAGTAGCCGTGTTGGTAGTTGGACACAAACCGATAACTACATTGAACATAAACTTAATAACGATAGCGTTAAACCGGCAATTTTAAACAACCGGCTACTTGGAGCTTAACACACTGCTGTTAAGAACGTCCAACTTTGTTAGTATTGTGTCGCTTAAAGTGAATGACTGTTTAACTGCCTTTAAATGGGCTGGATGCGACACGGTTTATAGAATTTAAATAAGGTGATAGTTGTTTGTTGCTCTGAGTTTGCAGACGAAGCGGTGTAACCACCGGTCGAGGATGTCAGCAATTCCAGAGCACAGCCAAACTGCTAAAGTAAAAAACAATACTAAGTCTCATAATTTCACCAGCTACTGTTCCTTTCCACCTTAACAAAGTAACATTTTGACATAACTCCATGAAGATGACCTATTAACAGCAAAATAGGGCTTTATAAAATCTAAATTTAAATTATGTGTTACAATAAAAATATTGTCTCGGAATACCAACATTGGATTCTGACGCAATACTTAGTAATTTTCCAAGAGAGAGTCTGCTATAATCTTTAAGTAATCAGGAAACATGCGTAAATTGTTCTGGCGAAGGACGAGGCTTTTCTATGTTTTGTCTAAAATAAAATCCAATTTCACTAAGAATATCATAAATCATATTTATGTTACATAAAGTACTAAATATTAACAAGAATTAACCAACACAAAACTAAGCAAAACTTACTAAAACATTTATTCAAACAGTAACCAACAAACTTCATTAAAGTTGTCAGACCACGAGGGCCGTGTGTCTCGTATGTTAACGAAATACAAATATTAGTCAACACGCGACACAAATTAAGACTAATGCCTAATGCAAAGCATAGTTTAACTTTAAACTAAGTGCTTGGACAAAGTGACAGTTGCTCATTACTCCCCGTTACCATTAGTTTACTCTGCATTATCTGTGGATTCAGTTTATATAGTATTTGAAGTTCAAAACTTGAATGAGTTGAAAGAAAAAACAATGAATTGTGAGTGAAGATCTTTTTGCGCTACCCTGGGTCAACAGCATAATTATAGTTTTATTAATACTTTTGATTTTTATTTACGAGGATGATTTTTTGACAGTAATTGCGTATTTATTAAAATAAAAAGCAAATTACTTGATCAATTTGTATGGAACGAACCTTCACTTACGCTCTAAGAACTGGGGTGATTTAAAACCTAACCCAAAATTGAAAGTCTGACGTGAAAAATGTGTATCGTTATTGGTTAGTCATCTTAGTTTAATTAACAATACTTTTCTTCGGAAAGTAAATAGTTTTACTTTGAATGTGGCTAGCGGAACATCAAAAGGATTAGTTATTCTCAAAACTGCATGAGGTCTCTCCTTGCAGTGGGTATCTATACTTATAATAAAACTGTAGAGAGATCAATTCTGTACATTGAATATATGTTAAAAATTAAAATTGGAGGATGAATGGTGATCGATACTAATGCCAAAAATGCAATCAATAAATTTTTTGTCTGTCTGTCTGTCTGTCTGTCTGTCTGTCTGTCTGTCTGTATGTGCACGCATGGGTCAAAAACTACTGAAGGCATTTTAACCAAACTTGGTACAATTGTAGTCCATACTCCCGGGCAGGTTATAGGCTGTATAACATAACGCTAAGACACATAGGAGCTGAGCAGTGACGAAAAATTTGAAGCAAGTCGGTTGAAAAAAAGCGCGTTCGAGCTCTTATCATCGCATACGTTGATCATACGCCAAAAATATGTATTACAAAAATAATGGTCTTCAAACGATGAACAAAAAAGTCCTGAATAGTATATATCTATCTTTTATATATTAGTCACAATAACCTGTTTAATCGTTAGGGTTTTCTTCAAAGTGTATTAAATACATAAATATATTGTAATTTGCATAGACATATCTTTTTCAAACTCCCATATTTCAAAAGTACACTTTAATACCTTATTCATAAAAAAAAAATTATAGAAATCGGTTTATAAACACACAAGATTTAGATGAAAGAAAATTTCCAAATGTCGCCGCGCCAGTATGAGTACGGCAGTACGGTTGATTTTTGTTTAACGTCCGAAACGGCCAACCGGTGCATCTATATAATTTCATTCACATTGACTCTTAATGCGAACGGACGTGGTTCTTATTGACTCTTCTCGGAATAAGCGCGCTTTAGATATTAAAATACATAGATACGTAGTTTTTAGGTATTAAGTTTAAAGTAGGTATCTATCTATACTATAATAAAACAATCGGAATCGGATAAGTAATACTCGAGATATCGCTAGATCTCTTTATTAGAACAGTCCAATACAAATCAGGGGTCATGAAAAATGGATTTGGTTCAATGTTGAATGAATTTAAATTTCGTTTCTTTTGTTCACGAGATGGCGTTACCAGTAGTAATCATAAAATAAATGAGTTTTTAAATACATAACTATTTTATTATTAAGTGCTATTAATAAGTTATTCCTTTTAAATGTTAATAAAATTAACCATGAATCGTATGTGTAATATCAATTATTATAAGTCTTCACACTAGCCTTTAAAAATATCAATTTAACGGACACAAAGAACATCCAGACTAAGGACAATAGTTTGTGTATCACAATTGTCCTCCATGGGAATCGAACCCGCGACCTCATGCACGCCAGCCATGTAATGCGACCGCCGCGCCACCGAGGCAGGTAATTCTGCCGCTCCATAACGTGGCGTGCAAATGTATTCATTCATAATTAATTAGCGATTATCCGTGTGGTGACGGAGCAAGAATACAATATGTCACCTCCCCATCTCATCCCATGGGTGGCGTAAAACCGACTAAGGGACTATCGGTGAATATTCTCTTTACGAAATAAAAATGAAGGAAAACTTGAAATTAAACCCTATACCAATCCGACTGGCCAACGTGGTATTAGTAGGCCAAGTATCCCTCCGTCACGGGAGGAGGCGCGTCCTTGCAGTGGGACATTAATGGGCTGTTATGATGAAAAAAGCGATGTCATTTATTTTAACTTACAAATTTGACAACAGATGGCATTGTGCCTGTGACGTCATTTTCAGTATCGCGGTATTAAGATTTTACTTGAAAGAATGACGTTCGCTCATGTCTTTCAGTATAAGTTTAGACACAGTCTTCATAGATCTGTCTTTGTAAAGATCTGTTTTTGAAAAGGTTTTGGTTCGTTCGTTAATTTTACAATTCGTGTGTAGGTATATCTGTTTGTTATAAGGTTTAAAAAACGATTTTTCAGTATTAAATCGAATTGCGAAGTAAGTAACATCCGCCACGCGAACGAAGTCGCGGGCACAGCAGCTAGTCTACAATAAAAAGACAGTTTTCCAACACTAATTAAAATCATTGACCACGAAGAAAATATCACAATGAATTTGTAAATCAAAATCACGTCAAACGTGTATATAATTTAAGAATGTGAACAGTAGCTGAATAGGAAGATAAAACCAAAATTAAAACGTTAACAAAATAAAAAATAAAACACTAATAGCATTCAAAGTAGATAAAAGAAACACGGCTACCGACTATATTCAGACAACGGTGTTAATAAAACTTAAGACACGGGAGTTTTAAGCTCATAAAACTTCAATATACTGACTCATGCGTCTATGAAGTTTTTACAAAGGCATTTGACACTATCGACCACCCATTCGCAATGCTTTTTAAAGTTTAAAGTTTGTGTAAAATACAAGTTTTATACGTGCAACTCGAAGGTTGAATCAGGTAGAAGGATCCGTGAAATGTATCAAAGTAGTGCAACTTTTGTATTGGACGTGCGAAGAGGGTGTCCTGCAAGGTGAAATACTGGGGTCGATTTCTTTTTATTATGTATTTGTTTTAAGCGGATGTTGGTAAAGGAATAACGGTTTGTGTGTATGATTATTATTTGTTAAATATATTTATCACCTGTTTGATTTTAGATGAGAGGGATATAGTGAACTATTAATTTAATTTTTATCTCTTATTTTACTCGTGTTATAGAATATGTTTGGATTCATTTAGTTTTTATTTAATTAAGTTCATCCCCTTGGTCACAGTGGTGATGGGCTAATAGCGTATATGCATCGCATCTAACAAAAATAAAGTTTAAGGTAGGATTTATCCTAGTCTTTATGGGTAAAATTTTTAGGTTACAAACGGATAAGTTATAGAAATCCTAAACTTTTATTATGTAATTTATTTACAAGTCAACTTCAGTGCTGCTGATGTGAGCAACGTCATCAGTTCCTCTTAGGCTGAAATTTCGATGCAATTCGACCGACTAAGGATGGTTAGTAAGAAAGGTACTAATTACTTAAAGGTACTTATTTATTAAGAAATAATGTAAGTGATTGTTTCTCACTTACCTGTACTCTGCTTTCCGTGAGGCCGATCCTCATCGCAATTTCTTCTCTCATAAAGATATCAGGGTAGTGGGTCTTCGAGAAACATCTCTCTAGCTCGTTCAATTGTGCCGGTGTAAACCTGAGAACAACGAAATAGCATAAAATACATTTTCTATTCCCGCGCATTGTGAATTTTGTATGCATGATTTTTTTTATATAATGAGAGGTAAACGAGCCATGCAGCTCACCTGATGGTAAGTGATCGCCGCCGCCCATGAACACCAGAGGAATCACAAATGCGTTCAGATTATTTTGAATAAATGTTTGAATTGGAGTAGATGTTTTTTTATGAATAAAATTAATTTAAAATAAAAAGATCTATAGATTATATTTATAAAAAAATTATGTAAGTTTATGCTTTAATTCCGTAAATAATCTCCGTGTGGTGACGGTGTAAGAATACAATATGTCACCACCCCATCTCATCCCATGGGTGTCGTAAAAGTCGACTAAGGGACTATCCGTGAATATTATTTTCACGAAATAAAAAGAAGGAAAACTTGAAATTAAACCCTATACCAATCCGTCTGGCCAGCGTGGTATTAGTAGGCCAAGTATCCCTCCGTCACGGGAGGAGGCCCGTCCCTGCAGTGGGACATTAATGGGTTGTTATGATGATGCTTTAATTATTAACCTTATACAGAAAACGCTTACTTAGAGACTTAATTATAACATTACATCGAGACCAGAGGCTATCTGTGCTATATTTGTCAAGCATACATTTGGTATTAACAAGCGCAGAGCTAACCTTTGGTCGAGCGTCTCGTCGCCATGACGTAAAAAAAACACAAATATACAAAAACGGAACTGTGTGTTTGTGTAGAACAAACACTATTTTAATGCAGAGGCTTTGGTTCCAAAAATCTTACTAATATTAAAGATAGAGCGAAGCTTAGCCATGAAAGCGAAAGATAGAGCTAAAATAGATGTACTTACAAATTAGAAATAAATGACCTGAGAAGCTTATGTTTACTAGATAACTACTATCAAGAATTCAATGGCGGCATTTAAAGTTGACTGCTAGAGTTTCTAGATGGCGTTGTCGAGTTTAAGTGTATTTATGAGTTAATGGCTCTTTAATTCTAAACAAAGCAAAGGGTAAATTTGGAAATTGAAATCAGATTTCGTCGGGCATAAATAATTTTGTCCAATATATTTAGGTATACTTAATCAATTTTGGTTCTGAACTTTGAGCGTCAAATCAAAATATATTTTAGAGGCAGTTGGAACAATTCGAGTTCGGTACAATTTAATCAATTTCAATTATAAAATAATTATCTGTTTCATTTCAAACTGTTTTCGACATTTTGACGACAGTAAAAAGTTAAATGCAATGTGAATTGGACTTTACTCTTAAAATAAGGCACATAATTACCAATACCCGATGGGGTTAAAATGTTTTAGAATAAAGACCGCGGATCACAGGATTTAGAGTAGGCTGGCTCAGGCTCATACATCGAATCGAAGTAAATAAGTTCGCTGGAGGTATTTTCCGCAACAATTATGTGAATATGTTATGACGTGTATTAAGTTATCGCTAAATACAATAAAATATTGATTCACAAATCTAAACCTTATAATCTAGTAATTACGTCTGTAAATTGTGTAAAACAGTATCACTAGTTACGCTCTAACTCTTTGCAATTGCCAGCGAGCAGCCGCGCTTTGACCCGCCTTCGCCCCCGCCAGAAACGGACAGTAATATATTTCCTGTGTTACCTGTGTGAGTGATAATCATGAGTGTACAAAGATCACCTATACGCTCAACTTCCACTACTACATCTGGAGGTGGATCGCAGCCGGACCTATCAAAGCTTAATGTGGATACGAACATTACTAAACGTAACAAACGTAAGTGGGAAAAAGATTGTGATTTTTCTTACGACATTACGGAGATGCGTACCGAAATGAATCGTATAAGTAGTCTGTTAGAAAAATTTGTAGATACGAATGAACAGACCATGCGAAACATGCAAACCAGTATTGCCGACATTAAAACCCAATTAATCGATATGAAAGACTCAAATGAGCAAACAATTCATGCTGTCCGAGACAAAGTAGATGGAGTTATTAACCAAATTACTGAGATTAAATTATCAACGACTAGCATTCTGTCAGAACAACAAGAAATGAAGAGCCACATAAACAAAATGGATCAGTTTATAAAGGCGGGTCAAAATAAAATTGATACACTAGAGTCTGATCTCAGCAACCTAAAACAAACTTTCCAAATAAATTTTACTGATACCACTGAAAATAATCTCATTCTTTGTGAAAAAATAATTAAAGAAACCCAAAACCGAAATAACAGGGATAGAAACATTATTCTTGTTGGTTTACCCGAGCCTACCTCTTCTCAAAGTGAGGTAAGAATAGCAAAAGATGAGGCTGATGTAATGACAATGCTTTCAACCCTCAGCAAGGACACTCTGAAGCCATCAAAAATCTTCAGAATTGGTAAGAATATCCCAGGACGAAACCGCAGTATAAAAGTATGCTTTGACACTCATGGACCCGCTAAGTTACTACTACGCAATAAAGAAAAACTTCCCAAAGAAATTAAGATATACTCGGACCAAACTCCAGCTCAGCAAAATTACCTAAAGCATCTGAAAACTGAACTGAAACATCGAGAAGACAATGGTGAGACAGATTTAATAATTAAATATGTTCTCGGAACGCCAACAATCATAAAAACAAATTCAAAAAACTAACAACAATTCCTGGTACCGTCAGTAACAATAAACACAAAATAGTTGACAATTACCAAAATCTTACAGCTACAAAACCTCGGTTGACATTTTTATATCTAAATATTCGAAGTATACGCAAACAAGGCAAGTTTGAGGAACTGCAATGTATAATACAGGCTATACCAAATACAATACATGTTATTTTACTGACGGAAACTTGGATACGTACGGAAACACAAGCCACTCAATACAACTTACCAAACTACACACATTACCATAATATCAGAACTGATTGCTGTGGTGGTGGAGTGTCAGCTTTTGTCCATAATGATTTACAGCACAGCAGTTCCGAATCTAAATATGTTGATGGAAACAACTATTTGTGGATACAACTACACAAATATGCCCTCCAAGTAGGGGTTGTATACAATCCTGGCCACACAGATTTTGAAAACTTCCTTGACGAGTATGAGTCACAATTGGAATGTAGACGTCGAGCAATAGTCTTTGGAGACTTTAATATCGACTTATTGAACAAGAATAGAAAGTCTACACTATACAAAGAACTCTTACAAGCCACGAACCATAAAATCCTTAACAAAATTAATAAAGAACACTGCACAAGAGAGGGAACTACAAATAAATCTATATTGGATCATGTTAGTACAAATCTTATCAATGAAAATTTTCACATGACCATAATTAGTTCTTCACTATCAGACCATAAACATATATATTTGCAAATGGAAAGAACTAAACCTCCACCGAAGATATATTATAAATACGAAATGATTGATTACACTAAACTGTTTGACTTAGTCAAACAATCAATCAATACACAGGGAACTGATTCCAACTATATACTCTTGGAAAAACTTATTTCAAATTGTACAGAAGCTAGCAAAGTAGCAAAAACGAGGATCTTGAACCCACCATTAAAGACATGGATAAATAATTCAATTATTTCTGAAATTAACAAAAGAAACTATGCTTGGACACAATACAAGAAAAATCCGAACAACACTGAACTGAAGGAGGAGTTTTACAAAAAGCGAGACCACGTACATAAACTTATAAAGAAAACGAAAAAATCATATTACTACGAACAATTTGGACAGTGTAAAAATAAACCAAACAAAATGTGGAAATTAGTTAACAGTTTAGCTACCAATAAAATCAGACAAAATAATATCCCTCAAAGACTTGTGTATAATTGTAAAGAGATAACGGACCCAATTCACATATGTCATGCATTTAACGAGTACTTCGCTAGTATTGGTCAAAAATTAGCAGATGCAATACCAAAACAGGCATCCAATCCAAGTACAAACTTACCTACAACTTTTTTACCACAACAATCACTAGCAGCTTTTAAGCCATGTACAGAAAAAGAAATATTAACTATTATTAACAATCTTGATTCTAACTGCAGCGTAGGTTTAGACGGTATAAGTACAAAGACAATTAAATGCTTAAAAAATCTCATATCTGGTCCTCTAGCGCTTTGTTTTAACAAACTGTTACAAACTGGTACATTTCCAGACACTTTAAAATCAGCTAAAGTTACCCCTATATATAAGTCAGGGCCGAAAACGGATCCAGGCAATTATAGACCCATTTCAGTACTTCCAGTGCTTTCTAAAATCTTGGAAAAAGTTTTACATATTAGGTTAGAAAAACATTTACAAAGAATCAATTACATTTCAGAACATCAGTACGGTTTTAGATCTAAAAGTAACACTTTAACAGCCACCATTGATCTTGTTACCAAACTAAAACAAAGTATAGATAAAAAAAATGTAAGTTTAGGTATTTTTATCGATTTAAAAAAAGCCTTTGATACAGTGAGTCACAGGTTGCTTCTGACAAGACTAGAACATATCGGTATCACGGGAAAAACGTTGCTAATGTTTGAATCATACCTGAAAAATAGATCACAAGTAGTTAAGATCGACAACACTAAAAGCAATACGCTACCCGTCACTTGCGGCGTACCACAGGGCTCAATATTGGGCCCTCTGCTATTTAATATTTATATAAACAGTATACATGAACTGAATTTACACGGGCACATAACTCAGTACGCTGATGACACCTGCTTATTTTATTTCGGGTCGTCTATTCATTATCTTGTTTCACAAGCTCAAGAAGATCTAAATACTTTGTTTGGTTGGTTTCGACAGAACTTATTGACCATTAACATCACTAAAACCTGCTATATAATATTTAAAGCTAAAAATAAACACATACCATCCCATTCTATCTTAACAATAGATAACATACCGTTAGAAAAAAAAAACAATGAAAAATATCTTGGCCTCTATTTAGATAGTCAATTAACCTGGAGTACCCATATAGATTACATAAAGAGCAAATTAGTAGCGTTACGCGGTTCACTTCGTAATATGGCAAAATGTATACCCAATAAACTAAGAGCTACTATTTACAACGCCTTAATTAAACCTCATCTATCTTATTTGGTTGAAATATGGGGGTCCGCCACTAAAACAAGAATCTCTAAATTACAACGACAACAAAATAAAACAATAAAACTACTCTTTAATTATCACTATTTAACTCCGACGACACAAATCTACAATGATACAAAATTTATGAATATAAAAAAATTATATCAATACCAAAGTTGTATTTTCATATATAAGTCTTTAAATAAGAACATCCACACTAATATAACGTTCACTAAACGTAAACAGCAGTGCGATTCGCTAAGCGTACCGTCTAAGATGCCAACAACGGCGAGTTCACAGATGTTACAACCTACACATCGCCCATAAAGTCATCGTTATTTAAAACCGTATTCGCTAAACACGATCATCTCGTCGACGATCTCTCGGATGTGATAAGGCAAGGATGTCGGCTACGATGTTAACAATGTTGCTACTTTTTGACTAAGTATAATCGAGAAAATATAGACTAACAAATATCGTTGTTATATATGACTTTTAAAGAAATATAATTACATCACATTATGTAATTATATTTCTTTAAAAGTCATATATAAATTAAGAGATAATACATTCATAACAAATTATTAATTAATGTTATTGTTTTCGACTTGTAAAATTAATATTTTTAAGACTGGCAATGGATTCATAACTTTTTTGACATGTGCGAAATGTAAACAAACAGTTTGGAATTGTAAACAACTTATATTAAGTTTTTTGTCACAAAATTCCTAAATATGAAGTGTTTTAAGTGGCAAAAGGGTCTAAGGCTAAAAGTGCTTTAATATGCACCAATGCATGGAGTGTTTCATATTTAGTGTAGTCTTGATCGTGTCGACAGTAAGTATGTTTAAATTTGTTTCATAACATTTTTATAATTCCAGCATTTTACTGTAATTACTAACCACAACAATATTATCTATTTTAGTGTCTCGTAACGTAGCTCCATCACCAAGTCAACTTAAAAAGCTAGTCAACTTAAAAAGCTAGTCAACTTAAAAAGCTAGTCAACTTTTTAGAAGCTAGAAGTTGGCTAGCAACTGGCCATGCTCGTACTGCAAATGCTCGCATTCGCAGTCGTAATGCATGGGTAGAAATAGCAAATGCCCTTAACAGTGATGGTAGTGGATGTATAAAAACTTCAGAGCAGTGGTGTAAGGTGAGTTTTGCTTATTAATAGTATGTTTGAAGTGGTGTGTTGTACTATGTACCTACAAGAAAACTCTACATTGACTGCTCAAACTATTATTTATATGTCTATAAATATTCACAGTATTGGAAAGACAAGAAAGGGTCAGTGAAGAGGAAAGACTGTCAAATTTTGTGGCTGCCAGGCGTCGTACTGGTGGTAGAGTTGATTATGTACCTGAGCTCAATGACACACAACAAAAAAATTCTAGCCATAATGGGAGAAGAGAGTTTTGCCTGTGGCGATAGGAATTTAGAAATTAATTCATTTGAGGTTTGTAATATTCACGATTATTTAATTTAGTATACTTACTCAATATACTTAGATAATTTATTTAATTTCTCATCCATATTGTAAGACCAAGCAGTGACAGAGGTTGGTTCTAATATGAAACTTGAATGAATAATCTCCCAGCATTTTACAAGTAAGATTTTCAAGTAGATGGTAGCTTATTAATAATTCATATTGGTGAAGTATTTAATGCTATTTATTATTTTCAGGAAGCTGTTTTCTTTCAAAGTGTAGAACTACATGAAGGACAGCAAAGTGAGGCTGATGAACTCGAATCACATAGTCAAATACCATGGGTAACTATATTTACAATAAATATCAATAGACATTATCTTAGAATTTTATAGGAAACCTACAAAAGCTTGTAATAGTAATTAAATATTTTTTGTTTTAGTCTACTATTGCTGCCATAGATGCAGGGAGTGTTCAAGAGACACAAGTCTCTTCAACGTCACAAAATATTGTAGTAGAATCCGGAACTCACAATATGTACTCCTGAAGTAGGTAAGCATAATATAAAAAAAATAATTAAATTGTTTATAGGTATTAATTATATTTTTTTACATAATGTATTTATTTTACAGGTTTCAGTCACTGTTGAACCAGTAAGACCTGTATCACCACCAGAAGTTTCACATAGGAACATTCCAAATAAGGTTAATTACAAGATTTTATGGTGTAATAAATACAACAAAGTACTCCAAATATGAATTATGCATGTTTGTTGAAACGCCAAAGGGAAATATTACGCAGTCGTCGATGTGTTACCCAACAATCTCCACGTGCAAGTCCTCCATCGCAATGCCCCGCTTGGAAATGGTTAGCATTATAGAGAGGTTCATAGCCATTGAAGAACAGCGTGCGGAACTGGCAATAGCTCAATGCATGAGGCTACGACCAGAATTCGAACAAAAAATGGTGGAGGCTGTAGAAAGAATTATTGGTATTTTAAGTAATTATAAAAATAAATAAAACTATTTTAATGATGTAAAATGTTTTTATTTGTGCATAATTATTAATCTAACATAATACTCTACAATTATATATTTATACTGTTAGTACTGTAACATGTTTTGACTTAAATCTATAGTTAATATTTTTATTTATTATATAATTATCATTACAATGAATAAACAATAGTAGTTTCATTATATATTACATGCTCAAAACTTAAAAAATACACATACTATATTACTACTAATATTTATTAAACCTGACTACTTACTAAATTAGTAAAGACAAACTTAAATATTTAGTTATTATTCAGTATTACTACTTCGTGCACGACACAACTGATTAATTAAAGTGTCTCTAGCACGGCATCCACTATCCAAATCACTGAGTGTTTGCACTCTTTCTTTTTGAAGTAGCTGAATTAGGTACCCTATCCCCCCACATCCAATGACACCAGGGATTTTTAAGTCTTTAAAGAATCTGGATCATAACAAGATTTGTAAAGATAAGAAACTCTGTCTTTATAATACATACTATAATTTAAAACTCAAGTATAACTAATATCTGTGTGGTGACGGAGTAAGAGTACAATATGTCACCACCCCATCTCATCCCATAGGTGTCGTAAAAACCGACTAAGGGCCTATACGTCAATATTATCTTTACAAAATAAAAGAAGGAAAACTTGAAATTAAACCCTATACCAATCCTTCTGGCCAGCGTGGTATTAGTAGGCCAAGTATCCCTCCGTCATGGGACATTAATGAGCTGTTATGATGATAACTAATATATATATTTCTATAGGACCGCGCAAGGTGGCAATACTTGCAGGAGGCCTATGTCCAGCAGTGGACGTTGATTACTTACATTTCTTTGAGGATTTGTCTATCAAAGGGTGATTTAGGAAACTAAATATATTTATTTATGACATCCCTATGGTTTCTGGCATTTACAACAGTTTGTATGGCCCTTGATGTTGATGATTGTGAGACATAAGTTGTGACATTCCTACATAAAATCTTTTGGTAGCTCCCACTTGTTAAAAACGCAAGTGCAAACAAAATCTGAAACAAAAGTTATTTTAATCATAGATAGACAGTAGTATTTGTAAGTGAGAGTTACTTATTATAAATAAGTAGTTGGTACCTACCTTGGTTCTGTTACTTGTTTACTAATACCTCCCTGGCGTTTAACTTTGGAGAAATATGGGAAAATATCTTGTCCTAATTGTTCTATGTGCTCTTCAATGAGCCTTTAAGTTTTAATGTACTTAAGTAGGTACTGTCGGTTTTTAGGATATTCATATTTCTAATTAACCGAGCTTGACGCCTTGTTTAAGTTTTCTTCACGATTAGCTTCTTCCAACAAAAGTGTTTTGTATGTATTTTGCAAAATACACGAACTGCCGTCTAAACAAAAAAAAAACATTACTGGACCCAGAAAGTGAAATACAACAATTAAAATAATGGAAATCTACTTACCTTGTCTAAAAAACAATATTTAATATCACTTTGTAGGTTAACAACCAAGAGAACATCTACGTTATTGTAGCTTTATGATTTGACAGATAAAATCGAAGGCGAGGGCGAGGTTGTAGTCGAAGGCGAGGATGTTTCGTGTTACTGAATACCTATTTTCATACATTTGAACGAATATTTTAGTTCCGTGAAGCGCCGTTTACATCGTTGAAGCGCTGCGGTCGGGTAGTTTGATTGGAGCATACGAATATGTCAAACACTGATGTTGCAACTGTTGTACTCTTGGATGTAAGGATGTAGACCGTTAGTGAATCGCCCTCCTGGTCTTTAGTCGTCAAACGCGGCGAGCGAGCCACCTAGTCATACCTAAACATCGTACAAACCTCGGCAAATCAATGATCACAACAGACGGTGCGCGGCTTTATAATAGATTACCCTCCACTATAAAAAAAGTGAATTCTATTTGTGTATTTAAAAAGAAATTAGCCCAATACATAATTGATGAGAGTAGTAGTAAGTAGTAGCGAAGTACTTACTTAGTGGTTATTAGTAAATTGATAATAAAAAAGAAGTGTAATAGTGGTTAGTTTCACCCATATTATGTTGCCGTAGTGTGAAGTGAACTCCAAAATTAGTGACCGTGTGAGTACGTTTTAATATACATACATAATACCTACTTATTGTCCTAGCTTTTTAAATGTTAATGACCACAAACAAAATAATAATACCTATTAACTGGCTCTGAATCGTTATGTTTACTTATTAGAAATCTACTGCAATACCAAATAGCTACCTACACAGGTTTTTAGTACTTTATATATTATTTCCTAGCTGTCTGCTGCACATTACAAAACTAATACTAAGTTAATCGTACAAATAGGCAATATTTGGACGAAGTAACTAATTACATTTTGTTTTTAAATCATTAGATATATTCTTACTATGTACTTAAAATTAATTATTATAATAAAATGCTATCGACACATATAAGTACAAACATTTGTCTATTTTGCTCCACTTGGTAGTTATAGAATAAACTATATACATATTATGTGGATTGGGTTAGTTGTATCTGTGTAACTTTTCAGTGTAGGTAAGTGGTCGTTTGTTTTTGCTAGCATTGAGTTAAAGTTTTAGTGTAACGCTAAACCTGTTAAGTGCGTTTACTAGACAAATAGTTTATAATTAGGTATATAAACAATAGTAAAGGCGACAACCTATAAAATGTTAAGTATAAAACTGTGTTATCATATAAGTGACATATTTTGTCTTAATGATAATAAAGATATTAAACCTTATGTAGGTATTTGCTTTTGAAAATACGGTCTAAAGTGATTTAAATACTGTCTAAGTAATTACTCTATGCGGACGAAGTTGCGGGGTAAAACTACTTTTACATAACCATAAGCGTGGCGACAATTGTCCTGCGTTGGATCATAATCAGCATCATCATAACAGCCCATTAATGTCCCACTGCAGGGAGGGGCCTCCTCCTATGACAGAGGTATACTTGGCCTCCTACTACCACGCTGGCCAAACGGATTGGTATAAGTAGGGTTTAATTTTAAGTTTTCCTTCTTTTTATTTTGTTAAGATAATATTCACGAATAGTCCCTTAGTCGGTTATTACGACGCCCATGGGATAAGATGGGGTGGTGACATATTGTATTCTTACTCCGTCACCACACGGAGAATTGCCTGCGTTGGATACCAGCTTGTAACTTCTTGCAAGGTTTTGTCAGCGATTAGTATTATTATTTTAAGAAGGTAAATTACCTCGTCCGGTGTCTCTTCTGTTTGGCCGGCTTGTCGCTGTCTGACGCTGATGAGGACATGCTGACTGGCACTGTGGCCATATGCCCCCCGCTGTGCTGCTGGTGGATGCCACCTAAACAATAATACAATAACATCATTTATTTCAACATTATATTTTATGTTATATATCATGTCCATCCTAAGGTTGTCTGGAAGAGATCGCACTTGGCGATAAGGCCGCTCATTGTACATTTACTGTTGTCTTTTATTTATTGTACCTTTATACCTAAACGGTATTTATGTAAGTTGGTGTGCAATAAACTATTATCTATCTATAACATTAATGAAAATTAAGGCTGCCTGCCAACCGGAGCACAGCATGGCGAAGGAGCGGAAAAAATGGAGAAATAATAACCTGTAGGATTGCCCCAAATCTCTGCTCCTGGATTTTGTGCCTTATTTTTATAGCCTGCTAGTAAATTAATCGGCCACAAAGATGATACAAGGTTAGGTAAGGCCCGTGTTCTTAAGGTCTGAAGCGGTGGTAAAGTTTTCTAAACTTTGAAATGTTTATAAACTTAGGTTAACGAGTGTTAGATGACGTCAAAAAGATACAATACTATTGTACTTACTTTGAATAAAAGATATTTGAGTTTAACAGAATTGCTCGTTTTCTAAACTTTGAAATGTTATAAACTTAGATTAAGTAGTGTTAGATGACGTCAAAAAGATACAATATTACTACAATATGTACTAAGTAAGTACTTTGAATAAAAGATATTTGATTTGATTATGTAAAAAGAAAAGTCAGTCAGCTTGCGACCACAGCCAGTGCAACCTGTGCCGAAACGTCAAGTAAAATAAAGGTAAATAAAATGCGCGTTAATATCCCGTGAATATAATATTTATAATAATAATGAAACGCGATAGTTTAAAAGTTATAAAAAGGAAAGAAGGAAAATATAATGTTGTACCTTGCAAGTGTTCAGCTCGTATGTTATGCGCGATGTGTAGTCGGGCACCGAGCGCATGGTGGGAACGATCTATACTAGGTTTGATCTCGTGCGATTTGCTCTCCTCGCCGCACGAATCTTTGTGACCTGCTGGATAATACACAATATATTAATTATTAGTTTTATTATATTTTAAGAAAGCTCCCAAGTTGAGAGCACAGTCGCGGATTACGGGACTTATTAATTACGTTTGGATTTGGTCTATTTGTAACACATACATACATACACAACGCAATCTAGTCCCAAACCAGAGTGTCCAAATATACAGGGTGGCTCATTCAAAGACAATTCAACCACAAGAAATAGTCTAGAGGCGTTAAATCGGGCGACCTCGAACGACGCACGGTGGCCACATCGAACACCTACTATTATAAATGTAAGTATGTAAAAACAATGCATTTTATTCTTTTTAAACATAATGTTTTATATAGTTATTTACTGCTTATGACCTACAGAATCGGTATTTAAATAGAAAAAGTAAAAGTTTATTTTTGCAAAACAACCGGGTTCGATTCCCGGCTGGGTACTGTATCTTTTTCAAATGTATGAATGCAGTTTTTCTTTTTATCAAAATCGGTGTCATGGTTCCTAAGAACAAAACATCGTATGACTTATAGTTTAAGACTTTCCCATACTGACCCCTTTATATCACTTTTTGCCTCACCTTTATGACCCTATAATATCACTTCTCATAAAAAAATCGAAACAAACTGCAAGTTTGTGTTTTGTAAGGATTACTTATAAGAAGCATGAATGTGTATATTTAGGAATATGTGTTATGTCATTTAATAGGGAATTTAATGAGGTTTTCAAATAATAATGTTAATGTTCTAAATTCAAATTTAATTTTCGTTGATTTTGTGTTTTGTATAACAAGTCGTTTTTGCCCTGTACGTAGTGACATAATGAGACTATTTTGTTCCGAGAGGCACGACGATACTACTGGCGCATCCTGAAAGTCCCGTGGAAGTTGTAATAGGCGACCGATGGTCTTGAGATCATTTATGATCTTTTGGGTATGGAGTTTGTCTCAAGCGTACTGCCATTGCTCGCCGCATTGCACAGGAATGCAGGCAATGGTTTTAAGCTCTGAATGCAACTAGAATCGACTTCCCTAGTCAGCGTGATATGAATAGGCCAGCATGGTGCAGTATTCACCATACTGCTTCACGCGATATTATTATTAAATAGCGAGGAAAGCAGTAACTCATCGAAACTTTGTTTTTTAGGTTGATATTATAATAAAGATAGGTACTTACAAATATTTGGTCTAGTTTATCTAATAAAAGAATTATCAATATTTGAACTAACATGACTCGAACCACCTTTATAATTAAATATTCCTCACAATATTCGTCACACATTCACGAAACGCCATTTAGTCCCAAACTAAGCAAAGCTTGTACTATGGGTACTAGACAAGGGATAAACATAGTTAAATACTTTTTTTTGTAACTACATATATGTACATAAAAAACACCCAGAACAATGCAAATAATCATGTTCATGCACACATTATATTATTTGCATTGAGCGAACCCGAGACCCCTCTGCGTAGCAGTCAATTCAGTTTGTTACATACCACAGCTGCAAATTATCAATAATACAGGTTTCCGCCTGTCGCATCCTATATTTCTTCTACAAGCTAGCTTCAACTGTTAACTTTGATTCTTTGTCGGATTACCTAACATAGCTCGTTCCGTAGATCGCTGCTTGGGCTTTGAGCCTATAAGGTGCAACAATAGATGTCCCGGAACCCCATATTCCTAGGTGATTGGCCCTAATTTTCATTAGGTATAACCTAGCATTTCCTATAATTTTATTATATATCCCAGCAGAAATTAAGACGCGCATCTGTAATTTATCCTTTACCGCCATCTAAATCTTGTCAATTTTATTTTCGACTTATATCGTTGTATTACAAAATTTCACTATGCCGTTAAATTTTCTAAGCATCTTTATTAACTTAGCGATTTTCGAACATATTTTACCATGGACTCATCATCATCATAACACCCCATTATTGTCCCACTGCAGGGACGGGCCTCCTCTCGTTACGGAGAGACTGATATTTTTTACCATGGACTGTTATCGAAAAATCTTTTCGTTTCGTAAACAGAAAAGAGTAGAAAGCTAATTTTAATGACGCATTATGTTTATGAATTTTGTATAAGGAAAGTCCAGAACACAGTTCAAACTATCATCATAACAGCCCATTAATGTCCCACTGCAGGGACGGGCCTCCACCACGGAGGGATACTTTGCCTACTAATACCACGCTGGCCAGACAGATTGGTATAGTGTTTAATTTCCAGATCTCCTTCTTTTTATTTCGTCTCAGATTTTAGTCCCTCAGTCGGTTTTTACGACACCCATGGGATGAGATGGGGTGGTGACATATTGTATTCATATTCCGTCACCACACGGAGTCTTGCTCCGTCACCACACAGTATAGCAGAGACGGATGGTAGTTTTAAGAAAAGGAGAGTGAAAATATGTACAGAATGCTTCACCGATGCTTCCCCCATGTTAAAGATTACATTATAATATGCCAATTAACAAAAGACAAGATTCGTATTGTTGCACCATTTATTTAATTGCCTTTTATAAAAAGATAAAACAGTGGGTGCAAGGGTACAATAGCTAGCAAAGTAAAAGGAATATGATCCTAAACCATTTAGGTTCTCAGGGTAATTAATGTAGAACAGAAACACTAAGCTTTGTCTTTGCAAAAACCAAAGTTACCCTGAATTTTTCCGACTTGTTTGTTTTATCACCATGCCTATTCAAATAAAGAAACATAAAAAACTGTGTAAAATGACGTTTTACGGTTTCATTATATATTATTAGTTCAATATTAAAACACTCAGCTAAAAGAAAATCTTTTCAAGCGGCCAGAAGCGTTACACATAAAAGTAACCATTATTACATCCTTTTACAACCTATTATGCAAGTTTTATGCTTGAAAATAAGCAATTTCAAAGTAAATAGAAAATTCTGAGTATCGCAAAGTCGTTGAGAGTTGGCGACCGACTGAACTTTGCCAATTTTCGGCATTAGCACTTTTGCACGCAAGCGTAGGTATTGGATTTGTTAAAAGTACGTAGGTACTTATATTTTTTATCATCTACTAGTAGCTTAAAAAAAGTATTGTGTATTTGGCAGAGTTATCGAATAGCCCGTTTCTTTGCAAAAAAAATAACTCTCTGAGATATAATAAATACTTATACCTAAATATTTAAACTGGTTGTAACAAAATAATAGCATCTCAATGTATTTTGTTTGATTTGAAACATCTATCTAATATCGCCACCTTGTGCGATCCTGTGCTTCTTTCATCCCTGTAAAGTGGCGGTGGGCAGGGCACATAGCACGATAAACTGGGCAGAAAAGTTCTGGAAAAGTTGGGAGACCTCTCATGCGGTGGAGCGAGGACTTGATTTGAATTGGAAACTAACAATTTTCAATAGGTTCTGCACCGTGTGGTGACGGAGTAAGAATACAGTGTGTCACCACCCCATCTCATCCTCATCCCATGGGTACCGTAAAAACTTAGAATATCCGTGAATACTATTTTTACGTAATAAAAAGAAGGAAAACTTGAAATTAAACCCTATACCAATCTGAGCGTGGTGTTAGTTGGCCAAGTATCCCTCCGTCACTGGAGGAGGCCCTTCCCCTGCAGTGGGACATTAATGGGCTGTTATGATGAATACTGCACCTTGCTGGCTTATTAATATCACGCTGGCTAGAGAAGTCGGTGCTAGTTGCATTCAGAGTTTAAAAGTTTCGGGTCTTTAGAATTGATCCTGTGTTTTCAAATATCCTTTAGTTGACTTTTACTCAACCAACAGGGGGCGAAAGGATGGCGATAATTATTACGTTAATATATAAGGTTACTTGATATTAGCCCAAACACGATCTCTGCTGTCTAACGTATGTCTAATGTCTATACGCCTCCTCCAGACGTCTCCACTGCGTGTGGTCTTGTGCTTCTCTCATCAGATCGCTGGCCAAAAGAGCAAATTACTATAAATATTAAATAAGCTCTGCCTGCTGAAAACCATCACGGCCAGTGTAACTTGTGCCGAAATGTCAAGCAAAATAAAGATAAATAGCATGTTTACTTTTAATATTTATAATAATGCCACTCGGTAGTTTGAATGTTAAGACTGAATCTCTGCTCTGCAAACTGCTACACACACCCTAATCCTAACGTTCTTTGTTAGTCATTTGGATAACCATGATTTGATTGCGAATGAAAACACCTAACAGAACTATTTTTATAGGTTCTTCGACGTATGACCTAATTTTTTATTCTTATAATTATTGTGCATGAAATCATCATGGCTCTCCTTTCAATGTATTTAAAAGTAATTCTCCGTGTGGTGTTAGTTAAAATTACAATATAACTAACAGTTAAATAAAAATAAGCACATATGCAAAACTTACCCCCGGTTTCTTAATGACTGATCAAGTAAAAATCAACTAATCAAGTGTCAAAACTTTCATTTTAGTTCCTGAAAATGTTAGTTTTGACACTTGATTAGTTGATTTTTACTTGATCAGTCAATATTGTTTTGTTAATCAACAAAACAATATTATGTGAGTATTTTGTCAAGAGCAGTTGCAGAATAACGTGCACAAAGCATCAAGATGAAAAATACCCAACCATTCCATTATAATTAATACTGTGTAAGGATTAGATATTGGACTATTGAAGAAATATTAAAACACCGAACGATTAGACCTTATTATTCACTTATTGATATAAAAACATATTTATATATCATCATAACAGCCCATTAATGTCCCACTGCAGGGACGGGCCTCCTCCCGTGACGGAGGGATAGTTGGCCTACTAATACCACGCTGGCCAAATGGATTGGTTTATGGCTTAATTTTAAGTTTTCCTTCTTTTTATTTCGTAAAGACAATATTCACGGATAGTCCCTTAGTCGGATTTTACGACACCCATGGGATGAGATGGGGTGGTGACATATTGTATTCTTACTCCATCACCACACGGAGAATATTTATATATGGAACAATATTATAAGGTGGTTTACACACTACTGACTAAATAGGTACTGATTTTACTATTGTACTGTTTTTCAACTGCCAGAATTAATAAACGAATAACTCATGTACAATGGATCATGTGCCACGAGGATAACTAGCCAATCATCAATGTAATGGACACATAGAACAGCCAGGGTCAGCCAATGATTAGAACATTAAATAAGTACTTAATTTCGCTGCTATATATTGTGAATGATACGCCATACATTAGGCCTCACTGAAAATCAGCGCTATAAGCGACTGAGCTTATACTGTTCGGTGTGCCGCAGCATTATGCTCAGTGGGGTCGGATTCATGCATAGATGGGGCTTTGTCATGATTTTTGTTTTATATTCTCTATTTTGTTTTGTTTTGTAATTGTCTGTATTCTTATTGTATATTTACCTTAAAGCAGGAATAAATGTATTTTCTTTCTTTCTTACTTAAAGGCATTTATGTCTCTAAAAACATAATAACTATTATTAGTAATAATCTGCTAAAGTCAACTTTTACGACACCCCATGGATGTAATAGTCACGGTTTCATAACATCAATCAAAGTGCATTACATTATTTTTTAAAACAAAATAAAGTTCTATAAAGGGAGTCAAATTCGCAAAGTCTTAGCATTTCAGCCCGCGGCGGCTTTAAGGATTAAGGTGGCATCATAAACACGGTTTAATGGAATCGAGTCCCATATAAAAGAAAGGGGACTATGCAAGCAATTGCTTTTATAGTCCTTGTAACTGTATATAGCAGTTTTGTGAAGCAGTATTGTTACTGAAGAAAATCGGTATTGGCAATTTGTTAACTATGCATGACTGTCGCATAAATTGTTAAAAATTCATTCAAATGTGTTTTCTATTTTATCTTTCTGCACATATTACGCTTGTGTATAAGCGGCCTAATTCCTTAAGACATTTAATTTTTATTCTAGCCATCTTTTGGGTGAAGCAGAAAACTAGCAATGGTGGGTGCAGTTATGTGAAATTAATGTTAAAATTTGGTTTTTAATTTAAGTCACACAAAATTTAATACTCTTCCATGTAAGGTTCCGGGATCAGTTAGTGCACATCATCATCATCATCATCATAACAGCCCACGAATGTCCCACTGCAGAGACGGGCCTCCTTCTTTGCCGGAGGGATACTTGGCCTACTAATACCACGCTGGCCAGACGGATTGGTATAAGGTTTGATTTCAAGTTTTCCTTCTTTTTATTTCGTAAAGATAATATTCACGGATAGTCCATTAGTCGGTTTTTACGACACCCATAGGATAGGGTGGTGACATATTGTATTCTTACTCCGTCACCACACGGAGAAGTGGTGTCACAGTCAGTGCACATACAGAGTCCAAATGCGTAGTAAACTGGCAAAATGTTTGTATGTTTGTACCTATAATTACCATCCATTGTTTTGAGGCCAGGACTGTATTCGCGCTTGTTTTGTCGTGAAATTGCAATCTTCAGTCCTTTTCATAATTAAGATCATGTCACAACAGACTCAACTTACTTAATCAGTATTCTTCTTATTCTAATCGCTCAATAAATACACACATCAACATGGTCTAGGGATACCTATATTTTAAAACTTTTTTAAATAACTTAAAAAGTACTGGCCTAACAAAAAAAACGATTGATAACAGATTACAAAAACATTATTATGTTCCTTTTTTAAATTAAAATTTGAAGTGGTAGAACGGCACCGAGGACCTCAACGCATATCCCTAGACCATGTTGATGTGTGTACTTGAATATTATTAGACCTGCGCTACATAGAATGAAAAAGCATTAAGAAGTAAATAAGCCGCGCAGGTTGCGGATAGGCAACCTAGCAAACGGCCCAGAGTAGCAAAACAATTTAATATTAAAGTCAGTAAAACCAGGATGCTTTTTAATGGCTTACTGTACCTACTTTACAATGCAAATCAAAGGCTGAATGTTTGCCTTGGTATGGGTTTTTCTCTATGTATATTATGTAGTTATTTCCAATTCAATATGTTGGTATGTATGTGTGTTTATCTGTTGTATGGTATACATGCAGTACTAGCTACTTATGGTTAGTTTGGGAATACATGGCGTTGTGTAATATGTATTAAATTGCACGTAAATTAACTTGTCCGTGTGGTGACGGAGTAAGAATACAATATGTCACCACCCCATCTTATCCCATGGGTGTCGAACCAAAAACGGTCGTAGTCGGTTTTTACGACACCCATGGGATGAGATGGTGTGGTGACATATTGCATTGTTACTCCGTCATCAACGCAAATCCCAAAACCTAAAACTAAACTTAAAACTAAAGTAAATAATACTCGTAATATATTATGTACTTCAATCAATCAATCAATCAACTAGCCTATTGCAGTCCATTGCTGGACGTACTGCCTCTCCCAACACGCGCCACAGAACTCGGTCCTGCGCCTTCCGCATCCAGTCCGACCCAGAGACCTTTATGACCATTATTTTTATATGTACAGTCACGAGCAATAATATGTACACATTTTCAAATTTTCTAAACTATCTGCACGTTTATCTAGACATTACAATATCAAAATGAATTCGTAATTTAGAAGAGGTTCCGTACAGTTTTGAATTAATCTTCGAATTTTCAATTTTGGATTGGCAGAACTTTAGATAACTGGTTTACAAAATGCGAAAATGTGTACATATTATTGCTCGTGACTGTACTTACTTTAGTTTGAATTTTTTTATAATTAATAAAATAAATAATAAAGAAGATTATACTTCTATATTGGGTTAGGTCCCTTCCCCTCTCGTATTGCAATGCCCGACAAGGTCCATAATAATCTAATATTATTTTTTAAGTTACCACCTATACCTAGTATACATTGTGGAATGCAATAAATATATTGAGTATTGAGTAACCAAATCACTTGACACGTCACATCTTTCGTAGATGTTAAAGGCCACTGATGGTGTCAGAGTCAAGCGGGTTTGTTTTTTTTTTATTCTAGAATCGCAGCAATATAGCTATATGGAATCTCATAGAAAGCGCAAGTCCAGTCCAGAAATCAATGTAACTGATGGTGGCTAAAAAGAACTTCACTCCGTCATCATCACAAACAATGTTAAGAGGTTACCGACCGCTACTAATAATGCAAGTCGCTGCCTATCTTATGAATCTTCACACTTTCTGGAACTTCCCCAAGTGACTTTTCATAGGATAGAATGTGACGGGCAAAGTAAGGCTCCATCGAACCAAATACAGCAGTAAAAGAAACTGCTACTTTAAAAACTGGTCGTTGGAAGGCAGTAAACCTCTTTTGACTGATATGATGTATTTAGATGTATGATATTTATTAATATCATACATCTAAATTACGTTTAAAGCCAATACATTTTTTAGTTACAAAACACACACAAACACACACTCACACACACCCTTTAATCACAAAAAATTACACACACACACACACACACACACACACACACAAGCAAACACCCCTCACAAACACACATACACACCCACAAACACACACATGCACACAAAACCAAAAAATTTGTAACCACGGGTGAGTGTCCTGGAGTCCTGAAATACAGGGTTTCCCTAGTTTAGGCTCCAGTCCACCACCAATACCTAGAAATAAGTTATGTTTTTGTAACACTTTGCTAATGGTGGAAAATAAATGCATTTTTACTTTTACTTTTACTTTTACTTTTATGATGATGTTTCCATCCATCCATATCAGCCTATGGACGTCCACTACTGGACATAGGCCTCCTCCAAACGCTTCCATCCTGCGCGGTCTTGTGCCTCCCTCATCCTTTGGCTTCCCGACGTCTTAACCAAGTCGTCGGTCCACCGTGTGAGGGGTCTCCCCACCCTGCGATTCCCGGTGCGCGGTCGCCATTTCAGAACTTTTCTGCCCCAACGGCTATCAGTTCTCCGCGCTATGTGGCCTGCCCATCGCCATTTTAACCGGGCAATCCTGAGCGCTATGATGATGTTTAATTGTAATTAATTTACATTATTTGAAAGAATAATAATATAAGAGCTCTTTAGGGGTTTTATGTGTAATAGTGCTATACTATTACGACTGAATACTGAATATACTCCGTGTGGTGACGGAGTAAGAATACAATATGTCACCACCTCATCTCATTTCATAGGTGTCGTAAAAACCGACTAAGGGACTATCCGTCAATATTATTTTTACGAAATTAAAAGAAGGAAAACTTGAAATTAAACCCTATACCAATCCATCTGGCCAGCGTGGTATTAGTAGGCCAAGTAGCCCTCCGTCATAGGAGGAGGCCCGTCCCTGCAGTGGGACATTAATGGGCTGTTATGATGAAACCTAAAATGTACAAGAAACAACTTAACTATGTGAAATACATTGACGTATCGGATTTCTAAGAATTCTATTGAAGGTTATGATGATTACGACTGAATATTTTTTATAGTTGTCAAGAAACTTTAATGAAAAAAGTTAAAAAATATTTTAGCTGCGTTTAAGATAATTTAGTGCCTTGCGGCTTCCGGTCAGAATAGGACTGCCCCATAACCTCCCGTTGGTGTCTTAAGAGGCGACTAAGGGATTCCACGATCTGGTGCATATCACCTAGCTCCTCGGGTTAACCTCCTGGTGGGGAGTAAACCACCAACAACGGCTTTCCCAAGGAGGGTAGGCGTTAGGCAAGTGGCCGTAAAATAGAGGCAAAACTTTTAGCAGCATATGGAAGAGGAGAACATGATGCACCGATCCCAAAATAAAATCTATATCCCAATTTTTTGCTGGGGATTGATATGCGTTTAAGATAATTTAAGGTACTTAGTTATGATCTTAGAAAGTGACCGTAAAAAGACTGAATTAAAATTAGAACAATACTTAAAGAGCAGGCGAACATAAAGCCTTGTTGTGGCTTTATATTCACCTGCGCTTTAAGTTTTGTTCTCTAGCACAATGTAATAGAATATTTACGACTCTCATACTGATTTCCGAATTACTAAACCCAGAATAACGTTACCACGAAAACATGTAATCACGAATAACGTTACTGTACGGGCCAACGACCGTACATTTGCCGCGGTCAGCATTTTACGTCCACAACGACGATTTTGTAATAAGTTACGTTAGTTCACTTTCAGCAAGCGTATCGTGTACTCATTATCATAAATCATATAGCATTATTAAGTTTAGATTGTTCATAATTACAGTGAAAATATACATTTGTGTTCACTCTAAACAGACTTATCATTTCTATCAATTATCAATTCGCATTTGATGTACGGTGTAGCACGAATCCCTACATCAATTTGGTCCTTCGACGGTTGACCAATCGCGCGTGTCTGTAAAAAGGAGGCCCGTAGCCTAACGCGTGTGAGGACAATAACCAGTGGCTATCAAGGTTATCAAGCAAGCGGCGCTGAGCTAGCAGGAACGCACAGCGACCACAGCAGCAACCAAGCGGTACATCAGTTATCAAGTAAGATCTTTCCGATTTTTTAATATAAAAATGGAAGACATTTTAGCCAACCAGGAACAAGTAGTCGCGGCGATGGAGCAGCTTTTAACTTCATTCAAGAAGTCGGGCCGGGACCGTCGCACGGCCGATTACGTCAGCAGAAAACTGGTGACGTTAGACGCGTATTGGAAAGAATTTGAATCCAATCACACTCTACTTATACAATACGAAGTAGAGAATGTCACGTATTTCCAGGACAATCATTATGAACAGGCTTTCGAATTTTACAAAAATGCGAAAGCCCATATGCAGCAATGTATAACGAAGCCTACCACTCCGAGCGTAACGTCGGGGGAGAGGTACCTTCAAACACTCAGCCCTAGCATGCCGGGCCCTTCGAAGGTTTGTCCGGACGTTAAATCTCAAGGTTCTGATAGCAAGACTGAAGAGCTGTTGAAAAAGCAATCAAGCAATTTTAGAGCCTTTATTCGCACGGTTGAAGACTTCGATTTAGAGGCGGTAACAGAGAAGTGGGAGTTTGAAGATTTGTTACAGCAGCTCAAGTCAAGGTGGTCAATCATAGACTCACTCCACTGGGAGATCGATAGCGATCTCAACGGCGGGAACGTAGAGTATGAGCAGGCATTTGCCACTCATGAGAAACAATACAAGAGCATGAAAAAGGCAATCAACGGCAAACTATGGTCAACATCTCATAGAGAGAAGTATACACCTAAGATTGAGATCCCTACCTTTGGAGGTAATTATTATCAGTGGGCATCGTTTAAGGATTTATTTACAGAAACAATTCACAACAATCCTTCACTTAACAATGCCCAGAAAATGCAATTCCTTAAAAGCAAAGTAAGAGGGGAAGCTGAGAAATTGATTCAGCATCTGGCGATTAATTCCGACAATTATCAAGTTTGTTGGGAATTATTAAATCAAAGGTATAATAATAAAAGGCTCATATTCACTTCACACGTAAATATCCTTTTGAATTTACCGACCATGCAGCATCCTAATGTTTCTCTCATCAAACGCATTCATGACACAACCAACGAGTGTCTAAACTCTATCAAAAACCTTGGTGTTGATGTAAGCACCTGGGGTCCGTTATTAGTTCAACTTATATCATTAAAATTAGATTCGGATACATATAACGACTATTTGGAATCATTAAAGCAGCCACGTGAACTACCAACATTAAAGGAATTTCTAGACTTCCTAGAAATTAAGTTCACTACCATGGAGTCTTCGGCTACACGAAGAAAGCAAGAAAATATTTTCAAATCTAGCTCAACGATGCTGTCACAAAAATCATCAAAATCTCATTTTAAATCCTTTGCTACCAATCAGGTTGCAAGAAAATTTTCGAAGACAAATAATAAATTGTATAAAAAATTTCATAATTCATGTCCAATGTGTAACGAAGAACATGGTATTTATCATTGTCAGCAGTTTTTAAGTATGTCACCGGATGACAAAAGAATAACAATTTCGAAATTCAATTTATGTAAAAATTGTTTATTCGACCATCAAGGCAAGAAATGCATCTCAAGCAAAACGTGCCGCGAGTGCAATGGTCAACACAATACAATTTTGCACGAGGCCTTCGTGGGTTCATCAAACTCTAACAAGAATAAACCTTCGAATTCTGAAACATCCCACGGCAACGCATACGTGTCGCAGAACACAACTTCAACGGAGATTCTTATAACGACAGCTATTATCAATGTACAAGATAAAGATGGTACTTACCATAGGATGCGGGCATTAGTAGATCAGTGTTCTCAGATGACCTTAATAACAGAAAGGGCTGCACAAATTTTACAACTACCGAGAAGGAGATGTAAAGGAGTTATTTCAGGAGTAGGCGGGCAGGAAAGTTATTGCAAAGGCGTTATCACATTGAATTTCTCTTCTATATACAACAAAGGCTTTACATTAAAAGTGGAAACTTATATAATGAACAAGATAGTAAAGAACTTACCTAGCTGTACATTAATCAAGCAGGATTGGCCTCATCTAGAAGGATTACAACTAGCAGATAGCGATTTCAACATTAGCCGACCCGTAGACATAATATTAGGATCGGACGTTTTTCCATCACTCATCTTAGATGGCCTTCGTAAAGGAAAGAGTCCTTCTATGCCAGTAGCACAGCAGACCCAGCTTGGGTGGATAGTTTGCGGTAGTAGTAACATGGCGTCACAAGATCGACAATGTTACGTAATTGTTAGCGACATGGACGATATCCAACGCTTTTGGCAAATAGAAGACATTACAGAAGATACCGGCTTATCGGCGGAAGATATGCGTTGTGTTACGTACTTTGAGAATACTACGGTTCGTAAGCAAGACGGACGGTATGAAGTACGCCTTCCTATCAAACAAGATCATGAACAGCGATTAGGGTCTTCAAGGTCAAAGGCGGTTGCTCAGTTTCGTCAACTAGAACAAAGATTTTCACGCAATAAAAATATAAGCAACGATTATAAGTTGTTTATAAACGAGTACATTGCACTCGGTCATATGAAACACGTATTAAATAACACGACACCTGACTACTACTTACCGCACCATTGTGTACTTCGCGCAGATTCAGCAACTACAAAGCTACGCGTTGTATTTAATGCATCTTCTAAAACAATAAATGGGTTAAGCCTAAATGATATCATGGCACGGGGCCCGAACCTGCAAAAGGACCTTCAATCTCTCATTATAAAATGGCGTCAATATCAATATGCTTTTACGGCTGATATTGAAAAAATGTTTAGGCAGATTTGGATAGCGGAAGAAGATCAAAAACTACAAAAAATTGTTTGGAGAGATTCCCCTAGGCAGCCGTTACAAGAATATCAGCTTACCACAGTCACTTATGGCACAAAGGCAGCACCATTTTTGGCCATGATGACCCTGAAACAACTGGCTAAAGATGAGCAAGAGAGACCCGGAGCAAGCGAAGCAATCAAAGCTTTGAATGAGTCATTCTATATGGACGATTTACTCCGAGGAGAGCACAGTATTCCATTAGCAAAAGATTTACAAGAAAAGCTAAAAGAAGTTTTACTATCAGGTGGGTTTAACTTACGAAAGTGGGCATCAAATTCTATAGAGTTACTCAACGAAACAAGCCCAGGTCAGCCTGAGCAAGATGGCTATGACTTTAAACAAGCAGAGTCAACAAAGACCTTAGGGCTTCGTTGGGATTGTAAACAAGATAATTTTTGGTTTGATTTCAAGTTAAAACCAAACATTTTAAACCCCACTAAACGCTCTATGCTTTCAGATATATCAAAATTATTTGACCCATTGGGGTGGCTTTCACCCTTAACAACACATTTGAAAATCATGTTTCAATCAGTATGGAAAACTGACATGCAATGGGATGACAAGTTACCTGAAAGTATTAAACAACAATGGGTCAAAGCAGTAGAAGACATAGATATTATCAAGCACTGTCAAGTACAGAGATGGATAGGTATACGTCCAAACCATGACATAGAGTTACATGGATTCTGTGACGCTTCTACTAAGGCCTACGCATGTGTTATCTATTGCAAGGTCGCCACAGGATCGAATTACAATATATATTTAGTAGCAGGAAAAGCTAGATTAGTTCCCATTAATAAGGAAATTTCTTTACCTAAGTTAGAATTAATGGGCGCATATTTGTTATCAAGATTAATGTCTAAGATCAAAATTTGTTATAGCGACTACAACATTAAAATGTACACTTGGATTGATTCGATGGTAGTCCTCGGGTGGTTAAATGGTGATCCCGGAAGATGGAAGCCGTTTGTAGAAAATAGAGTTCAGCAAATCAGGGAGGTGATACCAGTAGAGTCATGGAGATATGTCAAATCTGCCGAAAATCCAGCAGACTGTAGTAGTCGAGGTATATCTGCAACACAACTGAAAGAACATACCCTTTGGTGGCATGGACCGATTTGGTTACAGGAATCGAACTCCACATATGACATCGAACGTCCGAAATATTCCACTGAGCAAGAGGAGAAAAAAATCGTACCGTAAGCAAGTAAACGTCGTCGCTAAGCAAGACAAGGACAGCGATATCATAGCAATACTCATAACACGATTCAGCAGTTTTTTATTTATTATACGCGTCATAGCCTGGCTACGTCGATTTATTACAAAACGACACGTAAATGGAATAAATTATTTATCTTTGCAAGAAATAAAACAAGCAACTATGATCGTTATTAAACATCATCAGCAAGCAGACTTTAGTGATGATATCAAATATCTTCAGGAGGGGAAATCTGTTCTCAACAAAAGCAAGATAAAGAATTTAAACCCATTTCTAGATCAACATGGCATTCTACGTGTAGGTAGCCGGTTTAGGCATGCACGTATGAATGAAGACAGGAAAAATCCCATTATCATTTCAACTGGGAGATTAGCAGAACTCATCATCGATCACGCCCACAAGTTGACTTATCATGGGGGAGCAAGATTGTGTTTATCAAGTATAAGGCAAAAGTATTGGATAATTGGAGGCATGCGTACCGTTAAAAAACAATTACGCCAATGTGTAATTTGTCGTAAACACGACCCTAGCAAAATGCAACAACTTATGGGCGACCTACCTCAATCGAGATGCAACCCGTCTCCGAGAGCGTTTTATCATACAGGCGTGGATTTTACAGGATTCGTTACAGTGAAAGCTAACAAGGGCCGTGGAATCAAAACCACAAAGGGCTACATAGCGGTATTTGTGTGCATGGCGACAAAGGCCGTGCACTTAGAGCTTGTGTCAGATCTCACAACGTCGACGTTTATAGCAGCATTGCGCAGGATGGCAGCTCGTAGAGGAACACCTTGTCACGTATACAGTGACAACGGTACCAACTTCCTGGGAGCAAACAATGTCTTGCAAAGCGAGCTCAAATACCTACAAATCAACAATCAAGAGCTAATGAAAGTCGTCACAGAAATGGAAATTAAATGGCACTTTAATGCACCTTCATGGCCGTCAGCAGGAGGACTTTGGGAAGCTGCTGTGAAGAGCTTAAAGTACCACTTAAAGCGGGTATTAGGTGAACAACATCTAACATTCGAAGAGTTCTCTACACTACTGACACAACTGGAAGCATGTCTGAACTCTAGACCATTGTGTACGTTGTCAGAAGATCCAGACGACTTAAATTATCTCACGCCAGCGCATTTTCTAACTGGAGGGTCAGGATTGACTATCATGGAGACAGAAAGGGATCTACGAACACGTTGGCATTTGACGCAGAAAATCTTCCAAGACACCTGGAAAAGATGGCGTAATGAATATCTAGACCAACTAACATTACGTAGCAAATGGAAGAAGCCATATGAAAATATAAAAATTAATGACGTCGTGCTTATTCGCGACGACAATCTGCCAGCAGGGAAGTGGCCCATGGGCAAGGTTACTGAGTTACACCCCGGAACCGATGGCCACGTTCGAGTCGTAACACTTAAGACAAAAAACGGTTTCATAAAGAGACCTATCATAAAACTGTCTATCCTGCCAGTCCACTGTGAACAAAAACAACAAACCTCGCCGTTAACGTCAACAAACACACAAACTAAGGAAAAAGAGAAACCTAAACGTTTTTCCCTAAATTCAGTAGTTATGACATTACTATTCTTTACATCAATTATATCATGTGCATCGAGTTCTTATAATATAACAGAAATCAAAGATAAATATGTATATTTCGACAAGGTGTCTGATATGAGACTTATAAGCGATGAGTGGCGTATATTAGCATATTACGACATGCGGCCATATCAGCAAGGAATATTGGCTTTAAATAAATATATACAGTACTTAGACACTCAATGTACAAAAATAAACAAAGCAGTTAGATGTGAATTAATATTACTCCAATTACGTCACGGTTACAATGAATTGGAGTACTATAACCATATGCTACTGAGTCAGCATTCCAGCACGCGACACCGCCGAGGCCTTATCAACGGTGTCGGTTACCTCGCCAACAGCCTGTTCGGCGTATTAGATCAACATTTCGCAGAACAGTATCAAAAAGATATCCAGCTAATTAAAGAAAATCACAATCATATGACTTCTCTGTGGAGGAATCAGACCTCTATCATCGAATCAGAATACGACGTTTTGAAACGGACTACGAGTTTAATTGATAAACAACATAAAGCAATAAATCAGCGTTTATTAAGTATAGAAACGACAGTATATAACACGCAAAAAGAAACTCAAATGAACATAGACATTAATTCATACACATTAACAGCAGTTATAGCCAGCAATATGTTATTAAACTTAAAAAACATACAAGACATTTTATCTGACACAATAATCGACATATATCATGGTAGATTTAATCCTCATTTGTTGTCACCAGAACAATTGATAAACGAACTGAGTAACATCGCTAGTCAATTACCTAAGGACTTCAGCCTACCGGTCGAGCACGTACAAACTGACATCAAGGATATATACCAGCTGTTAACTGTAAAAGCCCGAGCAACAGAAAAATATTGCCTGTTTGAAATAAAGGTGCCATTAGTCAGTCAGGACTATTTTGAAATTTATAGACTCATTCCGATAGCACAACAAAAAGGTAGCAGCAAGGTCAGCATTATGCCAAAATCGGATTACGTCGGTATCAATCTCCATAAGGATATTTACTTAACAATGACGGAATTGGATTTAAAACAATGTTTACATAGTGCTGAAACTTCACTCTGTTATATACAGGGGCCTGTTCACCACCTCACAAATGATAATGACCTTTGTGAGGTGAATCATCAAACAAATCAATGCATAACTAACATAAATGTATGCAGTAATGAATGGATTAAAATGTACAACGTTAATTCATTTGTTTACTTTTGCTGTAATGGGTGTCAAGTGCGAATATTATGCAAGGATCAGGTTACCGTACGACCTGCTGTGGCAGTCTGGAATTATTTATATCGGACAAAATTGTATGTTAAAAACAAACAATTTTACTATCCATTCACACAGGGATATGAGCAGTGACATAAAAATTTCACCCCCTCTTACTAGCTGGGATTATATGCCACCTATAAATCACATTATCAACTTCACAACAACGCACTCAGAAATTACTAACTCATCATTAGCATTAGATACAGAAAAGGAGCTAAACGAAATACATGACAAAATTCGTAATTTAAAGGAAAATCAATGGGAAGCCGAAAGTATCTCATATCACGATGTACATCATTACGTTGCGATATATATATTGGGCGGTGCGCTAGTGATACTTGGTTGTATCGTCGTATATCACATGTACGTAAAGCGACGCGCGTCTGTCGGGATACCGGCCACCTCGCCGGCGCCGGCGGCGCGTTGGGGCGGAGAAGCCGCGCCGTCGCAGGCTCCGACCGAAAGAGCCTCCTCCAGCAGCAGTGTAATGAAAGAACAGTGTCAGTGTAAAGTGTTAAGTTTTCATAGAGCAAACAGTGAGCGTAAAAATAAGCGCGATAAAGGCACGTCGCCTTTTGTGAAAAAATCTGTGTTTAAAGTGTGTGAACAAGAAGTTTAGCGTGTGGTTTAACAAAATTAATTAGAGACATTAAGTAATAGGTATATCACCTTTATTGGTTAAGGACCTAATGTCTCACCTTGTTAAATCATTTTCATTTATCATTAATCAGTCATTTTTATTTTCTCTTTGTTGTCCCCCGGGAACATGTACGGGCCAACGACCGTACATTTGCCGCGGTCAGCATTTTACGTCCACAACGACGATTTTGTAATAAGTTACGTTAGTTCACTTTCAGCAAGCGTATCGTGTACTCATTATCATAAATCATATAGCATTATTAAGTTTAGATTGTTCATAATTACAGTGAAAATATACATTTGTGTTCACTCTAAACAGACTTATCATTTCTATCAATTATCAATTCGCATTTGATGTACGGTGTAGCACGAATCCCTACAGTTACCACAAAAATATGCAATCACAAATTTTTATTCTTGCACTCGCCGGCTGCTGCCGCAGCCCGCTTGCTTCGCTCGCTCGGCTCGTGCGTCGCATTGTCATCGTTCTAACCTAACCTAATCTTTCAACAATGTGAGAAACTATGTCAAAATGAAAATTCGTGATTGCATATTTTCGTGGTAACGTTATTCTAGGTTCAGTAATTCGGAAATCAGTAATATACTTGTATTTTGTTAATCAGTATTGGAATAATATTTAACTATGTAGGTAGCACTAACCGTTTGTTAAGTAAGGAAAAACATGTATTCTTAACTTATAAGACACAACTTATCATCATCATCAGTATTATAAATGCGAAAGTTTGTGAGGATGGATGGATGTTCGTTACTCTTTCACGCAAAAACTATACGGCTCATTAGGTCCAGACATTACCCCCTACAACGTCACAAACACACAAAATCACCAACACACAAACTTTACCTCTTTATAATATTAGTATAGAAGTATAGATAAACTGCTCAATAGTTCTAATTTCTTCAGTTGTAGCAACAATAAAGTATTTGTTTTTAGCTTAACTGTTATTCTATCTGTTATTTCATCAAAACCCATTCAGTAGTTTCTGCGTGAAAGAGTAACAAACAGCCATCCATCCGTACATCCTCACAAATGTTCGCATTTATAATATTAGTAGGATAGTAGGAACCAGGGTATTAGTAGGAAGTAGCATAGTTAGACAAAACATTTGCTGTCAAATTTGAATTTGAAATTTGAATTTGAGGAATGCGAAAGTGTGCTGTAAGATGAAGACCAAAAAATATATTTTGCAATCAGGAGTTTAACTATTTGTTTTTTCAAATGATTGATTGAATCTAATAAGTATTGATTATTACCTATACTTAAACTCCGTGTGGTGACGGAGTAAGAATACAATATGTCACTACCCCATTTCATCTCATGGGTGTCGTAAAAACCGACTAAAAGACTATCATCTTAACGCAATAAAAAGACGAAAAACTTGAAATTAAACCCTGTACCAATCCGTCTGGCCAGCGTAGTATTAGTAGGCCAAATATCCCTCCGTCACGGGAGGAGGTCCATCCCTGCAGTGGGACATTGATAGGCTGTTATAATAATTACACCTAACTATTTAAGTACTTGTTTACTGTATAAAGATGACAACATTACAGAGCCAAAGAGACTTAAGTTGGGGACAATCATTAAAACAAAGGACTATCGTCTTTGTATCACTATACACAGTACACACTATACACATAACTCTACATAGTAGAGTTCGAACCCACATACGTACGTACTTATATAGTTTGAGACAAGATGCCATTATATGGATGTGTGTTAAATAGGTTGCATATTGGAGAAGGGCCAGACAAAGAACACTCGTAACCGACGCGCATGTATGACTCGCATAATGAATGTGGACGAGACCCAATCTGTTTGCCAGGATCGTCACAAGTGGTGTTCTGTCTTCTCTGCCTACTAACCCCGGACGGGATAAGGCGTGAGTTTATTTATGTAGGTATGTGTGTTATATATTTAGTATTCCTATGGTATTGTCATATTCCTTTAATTAATAAATTGTTACATTAATTAATTAAATTATAGATACATTCGAAAGAACATAATACCTATTAAATACCTACTTAATGGATAAATATGTATGGCTATATAAATATATGGCTATACAATATGGCGTTTGCTTTGGTCCGGGTATCTCTGTTATAAGGACCTAAAATAGGTGTACATGTTTAGTAGGTATACTTATTAAATGTCTAGTACCTATCCGTAATACAAGCTCTACTTAGCTTGGGACTAGATGGCGTTTTGACAAAAATATTATATTTCATACATTTGCTAAAAAAAAATGTTTTTAAGGACTTACCTCCCAAAGCTGTAGCAGTGAGGTTGTTGAGCATGGCCTCTAAAGGCCAACCCTGGCCGCCCCCTATATCGACATCGTATACACCACTACCGCACAAAGCACCGACTTTAGCCGTAACACACCCTACAAACACCTCTATTACCTCTAACCCTTATAACGTCAAATACACCATATCAACCAAAAAGTCCACATAACATTCGACCACAATTAAAAAAAAAATTAACTATGACACTCCCGCGAAACGTCAAAAAGGACCAAATTCCAGCTTAAACTCGATTTAATACAAAATAAATTAGCGCTATATTAAACCCAATTAGTTTTAATTACTACTCCGTTCAAACTTATTTACACACTTAATTTTTGTTATAAAATTAATATAACCCGTTTAGTATCAATTTGTATAAATTTGCAGTTTGATTGGTTCGCCCTTAAAGTGATCGTTTAAGGTGGAAACCGACCGACGACTGCTACAAAAACAGATTGTGATCACATTGTTGCCAACCCTGCCATACCGAATGCTCTACTACAAGAAATATAACCATCCCACTCTAACACATAACAAAACGCCAAACCTCTCGCTCACATCGCACGCGTGCATCAGTAATGGATGCTTACATTTTGTTTACGTTCGATTTGAACAAACGAATAATCTATTATTTCATTCGTTCACGTATTATTGATACGAACCTTTCCCATTCATACAATATTCATATACTGACATAACTATCTACCTCTCGCTCTTCCAAATGGCTTGTTAATTGTGTACGGGTATTTCTATCTCTTTTTAGCGTTGATTTCAAATATCGAACGCATTCCTCAGAGTGTACCGCTGACCAATAGGAGTCGAGAGAAATCACTTTGGTGTAGCGTAGGGTTGGTACCTAAGTCGTGATATTGAAATATTATTGCTATAGTGGGTACAGGGCGTTCCGTACTTTTGTAATGGAAAAAACAAATACAGGCAGTATGCTCTTGATATACGTGGCTATAGCTGTGTCGTAGGTAAATAAGAGTACTCGAATGAGATCCGTTGGAAATATTTCAGCTGGGTTGCGTTCGGAAACGTCGCAGACTGAGTGCGATTTCTTGTAAAAGCGCCTTTAATTTTCGGACGCTGTTGAATAAGGAATGCGAGGGAATGGACACTTGACGGAATGGGAATGGATCGCTTTTTTTTTTGTTACTTTTGCTACACCAATGAGTTTTTATATTTGGCTCTACCTGTGTTTAGGAATAGAATTTTATTTTGTTTCTTTTTTTTTCTTTCTGTGGAATTATTTTGAATTTTATTTCGTTCGATTTCCTTGTTCTAAATTGGAAATAATTGAGGAAACTTGTGAGGGATGAAATTAAGTAAAAAGTTCTTTTTTTTATTCCAAGGCACGGGGTTCTACAAGAAAGGAGGTTACCGACGCCATCATTTTGCCAGTTTAGTCAAATGGTTCTTCACGACAGGATACGTTTACGGAATCGAAAGCATATTAATGACGGAACTATGTGCCCTAATATTGTTTCATAGTTTAATGGCTCAACTTAGAAAACGAGGAAACAATTCCCGAGCATTATACTATGTCTCCGTGTGGTGACGGAGTAAGAATACAATATGTCACCACCCCATCTCATCCCATGGGTGTCGTAAAAACCGACTAAGGGACTATCCGTGAATATTATCTTTACCAAATAAAAAGAAGGAAAACTTGAAATTAAACCCTATACCAATCCGTCTGGCCAGCGTGGTATTAGTAGGCCAAGTAACCCTCCGTCACGGGAGGATGCCCGTCCCTAGAGTGGGACTTTAATGTGCTGTTATGATGAATACGATGCCAGATGGTTGTATTTTAAGTTTATTTTCTTTCAAAGAGAGATTGTAAATGCTAGTCGACTTTTACGTCACCTATGGGATGAGATGGTTTGGTGACATCATGAATTCTTCTACCTCACCACACGAACAATATAAATCAAATTAATTATTATCCTCTAACCTAATACAATATGATGGTCGGACTGGATGCGGAAGGCGCAGGACCGAGTTCTGTGGCGCGTGTTGGGAGAGGCCTACCTATGTCTAGCAGAGGACTGCAATAGGCTAGTTGATTGATTTTTGATTGATTGAACCTAATACATTATCCTTTACTTAGTGCATTTGTCCAGACGGACAAGATGAAAGCGACGGTATTAAGTTATGTTTGGTACTACCATGGGTTGATCTTCTTTTTTGATATTTATTCCCTCTTTCCATCAGTATCGATACAGCTAGAATGCATAGTCTTTTTATAAAAAGAAAATATCCTTTGGTGTTAGTTAAGACCTTAATTAATAGCTCTGAAAATATATTTTGCCGCGCGGTTCCCGGTTGGAATAGGACTGCGTCATATTCTCCCGTAATCTATAGGTACTTAATATTGAATTTTTTTTTTTTTTTTGAAAAAGACAACTCCCGCACTGGGGATCGTGCCCTGTGTCGCAGGGACCTTTTACAAACATCAATTAACGGACACAAAGAACACCCAGACTAGGACAACAATTTGTGGATCTCACAAATTATTGTCCTGCGTGGGGATCGAACCCACAACCTCTTGCACGGCAGCCGCTTGCGCTACCGTCGCGCCACCGAGGTCATCAATTTGAAAACAAGTTTACTTTATATCTCTATAAGGTGAATTAGTGCGTAATCAAAAACTTCTTTCTGAATCCATGTACTTAAATGAAATTGCGTATTGTATTTACTGGCCACCGCGGATTACGTTTTTTAATTAATTTAAAGTGTGTTATTTATAATATTTTTTTGTTATTTATATCCGATGACCATTGGAGCAAACGTGTCCTAGAGTGGAGACTAGGACTAGCTAGGTGGACAGACGACCTCAAAAAGGACCTCTGTGTCGGACTGGATGCGGAAGGCGCAGGACCGAGTTCTGTGGCGCGTGTTGGGAGAGGCCTATGTCCAGCAGTGGACTGCGATAGGCTAGTTGATTGATTGATTTTTTGATGTTATTTATCATCACCATCATAATTATTTTTTGATGTTATTTATCATCACCATCATAATTATTTTTTGATGTTATTTATCATCACCATCATAATTATTTTTTGATGTTATTTATCATCACCATCATAATTATTTTTTGATGTTATTTATCATCACCATCATAATTATTTTTTGATGTTATTTATCATCACCATCATAATTATTTTTTGATGTTATTTATCATCACCATCATAATTATTTTTTGATGTTATTTATCATCACCATCATAATTATTTTTTGATGTTATTTATCATCACCATCATAATTATTTTTTGATGTTATTTATCATCACCATCATAATTATTTTTTGATGTTATTTATCATCACCATCATAATTATTTTTTGATGTTATTTATCATCACCATCATAATTATTTTTTGATGTTATTTATCATCACCATCATAATTATTTTTTGATGTTATTTATCATCACCATCATAATTATTTTTTGATGTTATTTATCATCACCATCATAATTATTTTTTGATGTTATTTATCATCACCATCATAATTATTTTTTGATGTTATTTATCATCACCATCATAATTATTTTTTGATGTTATTTATCATCACCATCATAATTATTTTTTGATGTTATTTATCATCACCATCATAATTATTTTTTGATGTTATTTATCATCACCATCATAATTATTTTTTGATGTTATTTATCATCACCATCATAATTATTTTTTGATGTTATTTATCATCACCATCATAATTATTTTTTGATGTTATTTATCATCACCATCATAATTATTTTTTGATGTTATTTATCATCACCATCATAATTATTTTTTGATGTTATTTATCATCACCATCATAATTATTTTTTGATGTTATTTATCATCACCATCATAATTATTTTTTGATGTTATTTATCATCACCATCATAATTATTTTTTGATGTTATTTATCATCACCATCATAATTATTTTTTGATGTTATTTATCATCACCATCATAATTATTTTTTGATGTTATTTGTCATCACCATCATAATTATTTTTTGATGTTATTTATCATCACCATCATATTTAGCCAATCGCCGTCCATGTTATTATATTTGGATAGGTAAATATACTTTTAAATTAGTCTCAAAAACATTTTATCAAAATGTATTATACCTATACCTAAGTATATAATACATTTGTTACTTGTTTTTATTCCAAACAAATAAAGAATTACAGTGTGAAAATCATTGGATAATTTTCAAACCACAACACACAACTCCAAAACTAGAGTCGATTATAATACATTATGTAATCTACAATCGACTTCATTTTACAAGTTATTTGTTAATTAAAAATTAAAAGTAAGTAAGTATTAAAATTAAAGTAAACTTATTTTCCTTTCAAAGTTTATACATATTTTCCGTTCTCAATGTTAAAATATTTTCATATATCAAATTTAACTTTTATAAAAAAAATTCTTTCAACGTAAAAATTGTTCAGGAATTTCATAAAATCTGTGTTATATTAAACCTGCTCAGTGTAGCGAAAAGTTGTTCACATTTTCGACGCATATTTGAAACTCTGACTCGAAATGAAACATCCTGTATAAGGGGATACAACGTATTATATTTTTGGTGCATTATTACTTAAGATTAAATTAATATTTATGCAAATTAAATTAATATTAAAGTAGAGCTTGCAAAAAAAGTATTAAGTCCTGAAGCTTGTAGGTATACTAAGCAGAGCTAGAACTATATTTTATGCAGTGCGGAGTCCAGTTGTTATCAGTACTATATCGTCATCATCATACCAGCCCATTAATGTCCCACTGCAGGGACGGGCCTACTCCCGTGACGGTGCGATACTTGGCCTACTAACACCACGCTGGTCAGACGGAATGGTTTAGGTTTTATTTCAAGTTTTCCTTCTTTTTATTTCGTAAAGATAATTAATATTCACGGATAGTCCCTCAGTCGGTTTTTACGACATGGGTGTCGACTAAGGGACTATCTGTGAATATTATCAAAGTACCATATCTTAAGCTGTCGTAAAAACCGACAAACAGTATATTGTTTTAGCGATTGATTAGCCTTTAGATAAATAAATGCTCACCACACGGTATAAGGTTTGATATTGGTATAAAGCTATATGTAGAGTTAACCTTTGTTTCTTTTTACAAAACAAAACATTTCTTTTGTTTTTTTTGTCGGTATATTACATGGCTGCTACGCAGAGGTCTCGGGTTCGATTCCCGCTCAATGCAAATCTTTGTGTGCATGAACATGATTGTTTGCATTAGTCTGAGTGTTTTCTATGTATAATATGTATGTACTTACAAAAAAAAACAAGTGTTTAAGTATGTTTATTTGTTGTCTAGTACCCATAGTACAAGCTTTGCTTAGTTTGGGACTTGATGGCGATGTGTGAATGTGTGTGGAATATTTATATTTATTTTTGTTCGCTGTACCGCCCCCACCTATCTCCTACCATGGATGTCATACTCATCAAATTAACAATATGGTGACACCACTCTACCCCGTAAGACTTTTTTTACAAACTTTTTAAACAAATTCTTATCTCAAAACAGAGCTGCTACGACAAACTACGAGTCGTAGATGATGCTACGTCCTTTTAATTTATCTTAATATAATTATTGTTTTTTTTTAAATTAATTTAAATATAATTTGGATGAGTTTAAAATAAATATTTGGAGCAGCTCTATGATCGATAAAATATGTTAGTTGATATTATATATACCTAGTGATGGAAAGAATAGATTTTAGGAATATCAAAAATAAGAATCTCCGGGTGGTGACGGGGTAAGAATACAATATGTCACCACCCCATATGATCATCCTATGGGTGTCGTAAAAAACGACTAAGGGACTATCCGTGAATATTATCTGAACAAAATAAAAAAAAGGAAAACTTGACATTAAACCCTATACCAATCTGTTTGGCCAGCGTGGTATTAGTAGGCCAAGTATCCCTCCGTCACTGCAGTGAGACATTAACCATCCTATTCCAGCGCCAATCAAAAATGTATGTAGTCGGACCCATAGACCGAAGCGCGGGTATAGGAAGATTAATAGGCTGTTAAGATGATGAAAAAGAAGAAAGAAAACAATGGATAAATTTGATATAAGAAACTATACGACTTCAAACAATATGCCACCGACGCGATTAACCGCTGGGCCACCAGAGTCTTGGTTTCATTAACCTAGTCCATTGCTTTCTACGGATCGATTATCCCTCGATCACCCAACTGTAACAAGGCCATTTAAGATAATAAATGCAACGGATAGTATTCATGAAATATCTTCACTTTATCGCCATCACTCTGGCGGTATTGTTTGGTCTTATAATCGTCATCATTACCTAGCGCATTCTCGAGAATTCTCCGGTACCGTCTAGTTTGTTTGTTATACACTTGACATAAAGTTCATTATGCGATGTACAAAAACTTCCATTCCGCGGCGGTATAAATGGAGCCTTAAAGGAAGTGAAAGAAAATGAAATAGACCACCTCCAAACGAATTAAATTGAATGAGCGTGCAGGCTTTCCCCGCGCGCAATCCTGTACGTTCCAAAGAACGCGCAATAGAGTGTATGTAAAAAGGTTGCTCACAACCTTTCAAACACAAAGTTTTAGTTAAATTAGTCTAGATATATCCGAGTTCCAAAGTAACAAACAAAGAAATCAACCGAATTGAGAGCTTTTTCTTTTTCAAGTCAAAAAGAATAAAAAAAGAACGTCACAGGATACCAAATTCCGTGCACAAGGGCACACAAAGCTCTTGTTGAGACACAGAATTACTAATTGTTACATATTGCACTATTGTACAACTGTAGCTAAATTACTACACTGTGTAACGCGGTACAGAGATATGGCACAACTAAAATTCAAATGTTAGCTAATAAAAGCTATATTTTGTAATAGGATCCATTTTATGTCCCTCTGCAGGGATGTGACCCTTGCAGTGATGAATTGAAGTATAGAAAATAGAAAACATAAAATTTAATATATATTAGTCCAGAAACGTCTGAATTTTGAGCTATCAAACATTTTTATGTAAAAATAATAAGTACCTACATACAACTGAATTGAAAACTTTTACTCTTTTTCAAGTCACAAAGAACGTCACAGAATATGAAATACGCGCACAAGGGCACACAATGCTCTTGTTGAGATGAGGCACAGAATTACTAATTGTTACATATTGCACTATTGTACAACTGTAGCTAAATTACTAGACTGTGTAACACGGTACAAAGATAAGGCACAAATGAAATTCTAATTTCATTGTTAGCTGTTAAAACTAGCTAAGCCTGCAGGTTGGTCTTGAGGTGTATATTGTATTATCAGCATTTCTATATGCCTTTATATCCCTCTGCAGGGACGGTTTCCTTTCCTCGGGGGGAGAAAGGATGCATCATGTTTGTAGTAATGACATTAATGATTTGCTTCCAAGGCGTGTGGTTGTCGTTGTATGCGGTTGATCTGCTTGTTGTTACACATTCAAATCCTTTGCAGGACTGAGAGTTGTTTTTGCAATCAACAACGATTAAAATAATGTTTATAAAAGCCCTCGTTGTACGAGAGTTGTCTTGAAAAATTATTTTTATTTATTTATTAAAAAAGACACAATATTAACAATTATAACTAAAAATAATGCAAATTCAGGCTACACGGGAATGGTCTAATATGCTCGCTTATTTTACTTACCATACTCGACTTTTTTCACACCAAAATCGATATTAAAATAGTCCTTAACCATTACCCAACCCTGAATTAGGTACAAGATTTAGGTATTACGTAATTTTTGTACCAAGTGGTACAAAAATTCGTGTACCATACAGCTTTATTAAACCGTACGCTTGGCGCTTTGTACTGTCACATAGTACTTGTACTATGTAGGTATGCAAGTTATATGTGTAATGTTATAGAGGAAGTGGATGAAAGGGGATAATTACATCCACAAGGCAGGCTGGCCTAGTGTGGGGCCGCTGGATATTAATAATATTATATTACCTCTTGTGTTATTAAATGTTTTTTTATTATTTTAATTTTACCATAGTCGATTTTTATGACACCAATACCACCAAAAGAAGAGATGACATTTTATATTCTTCGTCCATTACCACACTGATACCTAACTTAGAACATTTATTACGTAATTTTTGTACCAAGTGGTACAGAAATTCGTGTCCCATACAGCTTTATTAAACCGTACGCTTGGCGCTTTGTACTGTCACATACCTAGTACTTGTACTATGTATGTATGCAAGTTATATGTGTAGTGATACAGAGGAAGTGGATGAAAGGGGGATAGAAGAGTATACTTATAAGGAAAGATAGGAAATAGAGGTATTATAAAATCAATCAGCATGTCAATTCTCGTACCTTTCAAATGGTTAAAATTTGGATAAGTTAACTTTTAGTTGTCAAATTGTCTTGTTTTTGCTATTGCAATTGTAATCTTTTGTGGTCGTGTTAAAGGTTTATTTAGAGTGACAATTTGACAACTCAAAGTTAACTTAACCGAATTTTTAACGATTTTAAGGTACGAGATGCAGGTTTAAATGCCACACTGCGAAGACATGCCTAATATTTTTTACACCAAGAAACCTTCTAAAGCGTTCAATCAGGCTTTCTTTTAGCCTAAGTGAGCAGGTAAGCCGGTCTGCGGAAAGATGGAAAATAGGGGTTGCCAACTAAAACGCACGGTGTCTTTTAGTTACCAATAGGTCTGAAGAGCGAGGCTCAACTGCATTACTTGAGCCCTAGTATCAATATCTGATAAAATAATTGTCCTTTCCAAACTGGAATATCATAAAAAACCGTAAACTACACATAAATTCACATCTTCAGAAAAAGAAAAAAATCCTACATTAAACCTTATACCAATCCGTCTGGTTTCCCTTCATCATTAGAAGGCTAAATTTCCCGTTCCATCACAGGAAGCCCGACCCAGCAGGTTGACATTAATGACCTGTTATGATAACACATGACCATGGACAATAACCTAATACATTTTTTGTCATTTATTAGATTTAATAAACCTTATGCAAACAACCAATAAAGGGGATAAAGCATTATGAGCATAGAGTTAAGCGATGATTTTTTAATAAAAAAATAAACTACCCTCCCCTTAATATCGTATGCCTATAGTACTATAGATACAGAAGAAAAACGTCATATAACACATATCTATTTCATACAAAAAGCAACCTTAACTTCAATAATGTAAAGTTTCAAATCAATTCTCTGATCAAATCTGATTTTAACACAGCTAAGACGTAAACACAGTAAAGAGTTTTCAACCTTACGTACTTAGAATTAAGGTATAATTTTATATGTAAGTTTTTTAAGGAACACAATGGTGTGTATAATGCATAATACGAACAAAACCGCGTGAAGTATAATATTATAAGTTAATACGCAACCGAATTTATACGCTTTTTGCTTTTACACTTTTGGCCCAACATTATTTTTTTATTGTTAATTAAAGTCTCTTTGGATAACTACAAGTAAATCTTTGAGTACTCTTTGAGTAATGGACAAGGAATACAAAACTACTATATTAATGTAGTAGGTCTATTCTTAAATACTGTTGTTTTAAAAAGGAGAGCCTTCATAATTCAGTTGTATTTTATTGAAAAGTAATTTTTAAAATAGACAACTTTAAAATCATCTATGGTTCATGCCCTGTACTGCGGTGATCCACCAATGACTCTGCTGAATCTGGCTATTCGTTGGCCGGTGATACAAGGTATTATTACTCCAATACTACAACTATAATACATAATATTACTAAAAAGAATCATCACCATAGTCATACCACGGGATCATCCAATAGTTACTCAAAAATCATGCTAGAAAAAAACCAAATACCACTTATCTATTCATACCTTATTAAAAATAAAACACAATTGGCACTCAATTATTATGCAAGGCAGTGTACGCCTCACCCTAAGCCACAGTACAACCAGTAGTCTATCTCGGCCGAATATTTATTATAAATGCCTACGGCTGCGCGGTACGTAAACATGCGTAGGGCTGCCCACCTCCAGCTTTTTAATTACACTTACCTTCTTTCCCGCTCGTTACTGCGGCACAGTCGCGACTGTTTACTCCGCAAAGCCGGCGCTATCGTGAGCGTGTAGGTATAACTCGCGTTTCGTCCGTTTCTATGAAGTCGAAATACTGTATATATTTGTGCTATGGTACGAGCCACTCTAACTCCTATTGTAATAAAGTTACACGGATTTTAACTCGGTGGGCACTTGCTGTGCACTGCCGAGCAAATGTTTGGCTAGTCAGAATAGCAGATGGCACCATTTTACTTGACGTGCACGAGTTTATATTTTGGGGAAGGAGACAATAGATTTTTTTTTGGTCTAAGGGGACTTTGGGTGTATCAAAATATTTTCTTTCTTTTTATGTAAGTAGAATACGTTTGGTGTAGAGAATATAGATGGTTTTGCATTTATTATGTAGTGAAGAACTAATATAAAAAAAACCTTTATGTAATTGACAGTATTATTACCATTAAACTACTAAACTTTTTGCTTCAATTTGTAAATCGCTCAATTCAAAGGAAAACGATATTCCTAAAAAAACATTAGCTTTTCTCATTCTATGGATAACGTAAAAACCTTATAAGAGAAATTTAGTAGATTTTATCATTTAAAAAAAGCAAAATAAATACTTAATAGAAAACCCACTACCACACCGCTCTATCCCGATATCTTCAGACGTAGGCATAGTGGTTATATAACATGACTGCTACGCAGAGGTCTCGGGTTCGATTCCCGCTCAATGCAAATCTTTAAGTGGATGAACATGATTGTTTGCATTGGTCTGGGTGTTTTCTATGTATTGTATTTATTTACAAAAAAAAGTATTTAAGTATGTTTATCCTTTGTCTAGTACCTATAGTACAAACTCCGCTTAGTTTGGGACTAGATGGCGTTGTGTGAAAATGTGAGGAATATTTATTTATTACCCAGCTCAAATCATATCCCTGCATTGATACGTTAATGGGTTCCTATTAAATACAACTAAGTAAAGGTGGGCAGTCGGATATTTCATTTCGTAGAGAATACTTCCTCGCTACCTAAATCGTACCGAACATAAAGTTGCCTGGATAGTGTTGGGAAACCGTCGGAACATCGATATTTTATTTACTAAACTTTTACTTTAAGATACAGGAAGATACATACGTGTTTTAGTGCGTATCCATGTTTCATTGTGAGCTCAGAAATTATTGTTAAATATATATTGAATTATTAAATAATAATAAATATTCTTGACACCTTCACACAACGCCATCTAGTGCCAAACTAAGCATAGCTTGTACTATGGGTACTAGACTACGGATATTTTTTTTGTTAATATGTACATACATATTATACATAGAAAACACCCAGACAAACGCAACCCAGACAAATGCAAACAATCATGTTCATGCACACAAAGATTTTCATTGAGCGGGAATTGAACCCGAGACCTCTGCGTAGCAGCCATGTAATACACCGACTGCGCCACAGAGGTTGTCAAAATTTATATAATTTATTGCTACATATAAAACTAATTACAAAATAACTAAACATTAAACTCACCTAAATAAGGATCAATAATGCGTAAATAGAGAACTCTGTCAATACTCAATGTAGGTAACATTGTTAAAGGTGATAGCACTTTTGTTGAAATGAAGTTTTTTTTTTTTTTATTAGAAAGACAACTCCCGCACTAGGGATTATGCCCTGTGTCGCGGGGACTTTTACAAACATCAATTAACGGACACATAGAACACCCAGACTCAGGACAATAATTTGTGGATCTCACAAATTATTGTCCTGCGTGGGGATCGAACCCACAACCTCATGCGCGGCAGCCGCTGGCTCTACCGGCGCGCCACCGAGGTCGTCAAGTTGTTGATCCTTTCTGAATTATTGTCTAACATCTATATGTTCCTGAAAGTCACCGAGGCTCAGGTCTCGATCTCTTGTACCTACGTAAAAATAACAGTAAGTAGGTAGTTCTTATCCTCTTCTCTCAAAAGTTGTGGCAAAGCTATTAGTAGTCTGTACAGCTTTAATGTAAACATTTAATTGGGATCCGATATCCTTAACTTTCGTATTTTTACGAATCGAATAGCTACCTCCAGGTCAGAATGCTCAAGTTTTTAGCAGAATTTGGCTTTATTATCGTCCTTTTATTATCGATATCTCCGTGTAGTGACGGGGTAAGAGTAAAATATGTCACCACCCCATATCATCCCATGGGTGCCGTAAAAAGTGACTAAGGGACTATCCGTGAATATTATCTTTAGGAAAAAAAGTAGGAAAACTTAAAATTAAACCCTATACCAATCCGTTTGGCCAGCGTGGTATTAATAGGCCAAGTATCCCTCCGTCACGGGAGGAGACCCGTCCCTGCAGTGGTACATTAATAGGCTGTTACGATTATCGATATCAACAAATATTAGGTCGCAACACTGGCTGATGTCGACGTAAGAGCTAAGCCCTGTTCGCGCCCCCCTGGGACCGTATATATTGTTATTTGTTACTGAGATACCCACTGCGCTGTGAGGTACACTGTACGCTTTGTTTTGTACCATATTTGACACATCTACTGTACCTATAGAATAAAAACTTGGTGTCGTTTATACTTTTTATTACAGAATATTTTCTTAGATGATGCCCCTGCTATTTTTGTATCTTCTGTTTACGACAACATTATCGATATCTACAAATATTAGGTCGCAACACTAGCTGATGTCGACGTAAGAGCTAAGCCCTATTCGCGCGCCCCTGGGACCGTATATATTGGTATTTGTTACTGAGATACCCACTGCGCTGTGAGGTACACTGTACGCTTTGTTTCGTACCTTATTTGACATAGCCACTGTTTAGGTACACAAAAAAAATAAGGGGATATTTACTTCTCCTATTTGTGTGATCTATAAATTAATGTCCTGGTCCTGGATGTCGTTTGTACATTTTTTACAGGATATTGACTTGGTTGATGCCCTGCTAATTTGTTATTGTCATTTTATCGATATCAACAAATATTAAGTCACAACACTGCCTGATGTCGACGTAAGAGCTAAGCCCTGTTCGCGCCCCCCTGGGACCGTGTATATTGTTATTTGTTACTGAGATACCCACTGCGCTGTGAGGTACACTGTACGCTTTGTTTTGTACCATATTTGACTCAACCTCTGTATACAAGCAAAACGTAAGATGACTATGTCTTCATGAAATTTGAATTGGAATTATACGTAAGACAATAATTTGTGTGATTCCGAAATGAATCATCATCATCTTCATAAAAGCCCATTAATGTCCCACTGCAAGGACGGGCCTCCTCCCGTGACGGAGGGATACTTGGCCTACTCTGGCCGGACGGTATAGGATTTAATTTCAAGTTTTCCTTCTTTTTCGGGATGATTTTGATGATGATGATTTGATTTTGATGGGATGAGATGGGGAGGTGACATATTGTATTCTTACTCCGTCACCACACGGATAAGAAATTAATGCTCTGAGCGTTTTGTACAGTTTTTTTACGCTACAGACAAGTTGTTTGGCTGACGTAGAAGACACTTACAACATAGAATCAGCGCTTTGTTAGGGAAGTCCCACAATGATGCATCAAGCCGAGAGTTAAAATATAAAATAAATAAATCGTCCCATTAGTAGAATATTGTTGTATCATCACAAGTAACAAAAATGATTTTATTGTAAATTCGTTATCATAATGACGTAAGCTATCTAATGATATATTTTTTTTATAACTTTTGTTCTATATTTTAAAAGTTATGAAGTTCGAATAAAGTTTTTGCCGCGCGGCATACGTAGAATAACGTCTCACGACCACTTAACGCGCGCTCCCGGCTCCGTGCGTCGCGTTTCTTCATTACAACGCACATTGTTCGACGGAGTCGGCAAGAGTGAGGTGTTGTAACAATGGAAACCGACAGTGGCGATCAAAATGGTCAGAAATCGGTCAGAAATCAATTAAATTATTGTTATTTTGTTTACATACACAACGTTGTTCATTACTATTGAGAATTAAACGTTTAAATTAGTAATAAGAAAATTATTTACAAAATAGAATATACGTAAAATACATATTTCATGGATTTTTATAAAATTTATACAACATCCATAAATTTAAATTATATTTAATGGAAAATAAACAATTTTAGTATGTTAATTACATTGTTTTAGGTGTATTACACAAAATTATTGACATTACCACAAAGACAGTATTTAAAATCACATAAAACATTTTTCTACCAAGTTGCCGCATCTTTTTAAAATTAAGTGTAATCCACTAAAATACTTTACTGATAAGTTTCTTAACATGTTAATATACAATGAAGCTTGTCTTATTTGTTTTTCTAATTTTGTAGTTACTTATGCACATATTATATTTTACTACGCATAATTGTATCTTCTTTTCGTCGGTACGTAAACATGAAACATTATTCGACCAAATTATATTTTAAAGTGTGCGTCGTAAGCACTTATGCTACTTTTTTCTGTTAATTAGTTTCTTGTAAAACATTATTCGAAATCTAAAAGTGTTATAAAATTATTAAATACAGTATTAATTGTACACAGCTATTCTTAATATCAAATTTTCGGCTAACTCTACATAAAAACCAACAAATTTTACAATTATATTGGTGTTTCAAAAAAAATCTAGGTCTAACTTCATAGTACACACATCCGTGTGTACTACATATAAACAGTCTAAGCTGGCCGAGCGATGGTTTCATAATATGTACAACCAAATGCGAGATCAGCTTACACTGATTCTGTATAGGTTGAACGGTAGCAGTGTGTACAATTGTAAACGTCGTTCTACTTGTCGTGATGGACCAGCGGATCCATCGACTCTTACTGAACTGCGTCCTGTAACTCCGTTCCAAATTCAATCTGCATCCAGTTATGAAGCATCATTGTTATCAGTATAGCAACGATTTTAAGTATAGTATCGAAGATTTGTATACCTACGCCTATGCTATCACCACCTCCGTATCAGACAAAGTGTTATAGTGATTTTTGTCTGATATATTCAGATCAGTCAATTGAATCTGACTTGAGTTATGATAAAATTACATTTCCCAGCAGTCGACTAAAAAAGCGCCACTTGCCAGTCAAACATTCAAGACAAAAAACGTATTTAAATAGTATTCGTAAAAAGTACTGTATAAAACTGCAAGGTATTGAAGAATATTTTTCAGAAGAACATCATAATCCATTCAATTCAGTGAAGCAACCGAATGCACCCATAGCTAAATCTTACCCAAGTCAGTTCAACACTGAGAGTAACGTGATGGCATTACGTGCACTTTCTGATCAAAGTCAATCGCTTTATGGATCGCTCTGTTTCTAATACTGTTATATCACTTTAATCACAAGTGCAAGCTATCGAAGAACGTTCTTCAGAAGGTCCTAGTTAGTCTAATTCTATGAAGCAACACTAGCTCCCAAATTGCTCAATCTTGCCCAACTCGGTCAAACACTGAAAGTAGTGTGATGGCATCTCCCGCTCCCTCAGCTCAAAGTCAATCATTTTATGGTACAAATAGCTCTGTTTCTGAACTTGCGATACCACGCCAATATGTCGCGATAATTGGACTGATCTAGGAAGGAAACGACAACCTTGGACAGGAGCATTCTACTAAAGCTGGGAACGTATTTAATACAAAACAAATCTATCAAGTGCTTTGATATTAGTTACGTACAAAGCTTAGATATATTTAAATAGTTTTAGGTGTTTTGTGACTGAAAAAAGCAATGAGAGTATGTGTTAAAGTACACAACTAAGAGGTCATGTTGTGCGTACGTGACGTGTTTGGCCAGTTCCTAGATGTGATAGCTGTCTACAATATCCTCAGGAAATCTATTCATACGACGATGGAAAAATTATGGTTTGGACGGGAATTCGTGTGGGTCTTAAAACAGACTTAAGTACGTTTTGATCAGAAGCACCATGACGGCTGAAAAATAGCTTAACGAGGTTGTTTGAGCTTCTAGTTCCAATAATCTACCCCCGTATACTACATTTTGACCAAATGTTTAAGCTCATGGACGATAACACCCATCCGTTTAAAATGAAAGTGTTATCCAGATAGTTGCAGGAGCACGACATATCGGTCTTATCCTGAATCACTCAATCACCTGGACAAAAACCATAAAACACACGTAGGAAATGTTCCAAAGAAGTGCTTTGATGAATTTTCCTGCAAAAATTGCGATTGAAGAGCAACTTTTTTGCATCCTAGTCGGACATGGAACAATATACCGCACCAAGACCTGGATAACTTAATCCAAGCATGAAAAACCGTTATTTACGTTTTTTGGATGTACTGACTAGTACTAAGTTAAAAACAGATTAATAATCGCTTTTTGTTCAGTTAAGTTTTTAATTTATTTGAATAAAACATTATTTACGCTAAAATAATATCTAGATTGTAGCTATATGCCATTTATATGGCTACAATCTAGAATTAAATAAAATTTTAGTGTATAAAAATATTAACGTATTGAATGTTATCTTCAATAATTTTTGAGTTAATTGAGTAAATACCAAATATCCCTAGACATAGTTGATGTGTGTATTTAGTCTATAAAAGCCGGATCTCAAATTTAACCAGCACATATTCATGTGATCAATAATTATTATAATTACGTGTACCTTCTTTATAGTCGTAATCATAAAAATTCGGCTTAGTTAACTTTTAGTTATCTGTGTGGTAACGGAGTAGGAATACAATATGTCACCACCCCATCTCATCCCATGGGTGTCCTAAAAATCGAAGGGACTATCCGTGAATATTATATTTACGAAATAAAAGAAGGAAAACTTGAAATTAAACCCTATAGCAATCCGTCTGGTCAGCGTGGTATTAGTAGGCCAAGTAACCCTCCGTCACGGGAGGAGGCCCGTCCCTGCAGTGTGTGTGCAAGTGCATTCAATACTTGGAAATTCACATCATTATTTACGTTAATTCTTAAGACGGGCGGAGCCGGCCGACAAACTAGTATTATATAAAACATCTTCTCGAAAAACATTGAGATAATTTTAGGATTTCGTAAAATATTGTTTCACCTGCACATACAACGTGATTAATTTGGTCAAATAACGTTGCATGTGTTCAAGAGACAGCTCCTGAACTGTTTTCGTTGGCAGTACAATGTTATGTATGCACATGCGACACACTATCTACGCACAGGAATAGTTTTTAGACTAAATAATTATATCATTAATAGCTGTATTTATATCTATGTACACTGTAAAAATATTACATGGCTAAAGTCTTCCGTAAAAAAGTTATAAGCAAAAAATGCTAGCGCAAAACTTCAAATCGCTCTACTGAAAAGTAGACATTTTGTAGATACAACATTGTTCTACTAATGGGACGAAATGTAAATATTACTCACACTTTCACACAACGCACGCTATCTAGTCCCAAACTAAGCAGAGTTTGTACTATAGATACTAGACAACGGATGAACATACTTAAATACGTTTTTTTTGTAAATACATACATATTATACATAGAAAAATAGTCATCATAACAGCTCCTTAATGTCCTACGGCAGGGACGGGCCTCCTCCCGGAGGATACTTGGCCTACTAATACCAGGCTGGTCAGACGGATTGATATAGGGTTTAATTTCAAGTTTTCCTCCTTTTAATTTCGTAAAGATAATATTCACGGATAGTCCCTTAGTCGGTTTTTACGACACCCATGGGATGAGATGGGGTGGTGACATATTGTATTCGTACTCCGTCACCACACCGATTTAAGTTAAGTCTTATAGCTTTGTACAATACAGTAATATTTTAACACTTCTATCTGTGAATATTACTTTTATATAGAAAGAAGGAAAACTTGAAATTAAACTCTATACCAATCCGTCTGACCAGCGTGATATTAGTAGGCCAAGTATCCTTCCGTCAAGGGAGGAGGTCCGTCCATGCAGTGGGACATTGATGGGCTGTTATGATGATAAGACCTAACAGCTTCTTTCTAAGGTAATGGCTTAGCTGACATCCATTTGGAGTGATTACTACCTTCCATTCGGAATCAGTGTATGCAGTTAGGTACCTGGTATTCATTAAGATGGGCACGACGATAGGTCAGCCCGGAGATGATTCTCACATCCATACTAATATTATAAATGGGAAAGCGACGAATTGACGTGATTTTTTAAGTGAAGATAGTTGAAGGGATTGAGAGTAACATTGGCTACTTTTTTTTCTTCTGTGTCCAGGAAAGGGGAACAGTGATACCCCGAATTTATCGCGAGCGAAGCCGCGGGCAAAAGCTAGACATATTGTAAAGCAAAAGTGACGTTATTTATTTAAAAAAAACCGTGTAAACCGATGTAAGATATATGTTTTGTATTTTAATCTATCAAAAAATACAGGATTAAGAACAATATTTCATCTAAGATTGTAACTATATTCTATTTTCGTTACTATTTGTCCCAAAATTGTAAAGACACGTCTAGTACATTATAAAGCTATAACAAACAACCTCTAAGCCACGATACACAAACTACCCAATCCAATATACATCTCTGACCTAAACTAAATCCAAAAACACCCATTACGTCATCATAAAAAACAAGCGAGGAGCGAATTTTTTTCGTTCCGCCATTTTTCGCGTAAAGCCGTTTTATAAATCAGACGTTACTTAATACAGTTTGAAATATGTTGTTTCGAGGGTACTTAGTGGCAGTTTGTATTCGACCCGGGTTGGTGTGGATCAGACCTTATTGCAGGGTTTTAGGAAAAATTTGTACAGCCAACGATTTTGCGCGTTTATCCGAGATTTTGTTGGATTTTATTTTTTGTATGGAAATTTTTATAAGTTTATTAAAGTTTCTTTTCTTTGAACTAGTTATTACCCACTGCTTTGGCTTCGTAGACGCTCTGATTTTCGATAAGATCTTTATGGTTGCTACGCAGAGTATAGTAGAGCTCTAAGTAGAATGTGGCAAAGAATCTCAGATTAATTTTTTTAAACATAATTTGATGTAGTTAATGTCATTATAAACCAGTATAAGAAAGATTTAAAAATAAAACCTTTTGGCAAATTGTTTACTAGGTTCCTAAAAAAATATGTGAAGCTAATAACAGTAGCAAGTTTATTTTAACTTTGATTTGGAATAAAGTCATAACTTATTCAATGACCCACCGAGCTAGTCAACAAAAAACTCGATTGCCTTCCATAAAGGACCCTTTTAATAAAAAACTACACTAATAAAATCCTTCTTAAGCCTCTCAAAATAAGTACCTACAAACTACAAAGCAATCATTCGCGACATTTCACCAAAAGATTAAAAACTTAATCAAATTCCGTCAATCAATTTCGTAGATTAGTAGTGACAGGTATACGAACACTTTGTTGCTGTTAAAGTACAAAGGTGTAGGTATTGCATTTTGTACTGAATGCAATATAAAATGGACGTCAAATAAAATTATTTCGGCAGGGATGAGCACTGATTAAATGTTCTCGTGAGAAACTGTAGCGTTTACTATGGACCGCATTACAGGTAAATTGCAGAAGAACAACTAAATTCTTCTGTGTGGTGACGGAGTCAGAATACAATATGTCACCACCCAATTTCATCCCATGGGTGTCATAAAAACCGACTCAGGGACTGTGAATATTATCTTTACGAAGTAAACAGAAGGAATACTTGAAATTAAACCCTATACCAATCTGATCGGTCCAGCGTTTTATTTTATTTTCAAAAGACAACTCCCGCACTAGGGATCATGCCCTGTGTCGCGGGGACTTTTACAAACATCAATTAATAAAAAATTATGAGTTAATCAAAGACATATCAATTTTGGTATACTGAATTAAGGTCTACTGTGACTCTGAATACACTAACAAACATATAAATAAATACCAAGTTAATATTACCATTTAAACATCTGCAATTCAACCCAAAATCAGCTTTATCATGTATGTTATAAAGTCGTTAATTGTTGTAACATGACTGCAGTAATAAGTTTGCATTAGAGGTCAAATTGTAAATCAGCCCCTCGCCAATAAACATCAATCAACAGACTATTAAATGCACCTTTGCTGAATAATATTGAGTTTTGTTCCGCTTTGAACTAGGCTATTGTTACTTTAACTTACATTTACATTAACTTTTTTGTTTGATTTCGTTGTTACTTTTAAATTGATTTCAAATAATTATCATTTTTATAATAGTCTTATTTACCTTAAAAACATTATGTTTCTCAGAATCGACCACGAAAACCTAATTGTGTACATTCTTGTTGAAGCCGGCTTACCTTAGACATAAGATCTTAAGTCAGGTTGCTCTGGAATATCAAAAGCTACTATTTTATTTGGGCAGAAAGGTTTGAAAATAGCGAACGCGTACCGGAAAACGCTAGGTGGAGAGACCCTTCACTCAAAAGGTGGACCCGTCGGTCACCATGTGAGGGAGGGGTCTTGCAGCAAACCGATGGATGACGGTCCTCCCTCGTCAATCGGTGGCAATATTTAGAGGATGCCTGCGTCTAGGAATGGACATCAAATGACTGATATGATGATGATGATGACTATTGCCATTTCTTGCTATCGTCAAAAATGATTTTTTTGTTTCTTTTAAGGCGCGTTTCCATTATGCAAGTTTGTTGCATACAAGGTACAAGTTGCATTTAAATTGTATAGTGGAAACAATAACTTGCAAACAAGTTGCAACTTGTATGCAATCCAAGTCAATACAACAAGTCATACATGTATGCAAGCACTTGCATAATGGAAACACGCCTTTAAGTGCAATTCCCAAGTTGTATAGGGAACAAACCAATCTCTAGTATCAGTTGAGTCGCGTGCCTCACCTGCCTACGTCACAAGGCACGCTCCGCCACGCGCTGACGTCACTCCCTATACATAACGCACAGTTTTGATACTTTAATAGTTTATGTATGTATCTGTTATTATATTGTTCGGATGTTTTGTAGGGTGATATGTAATTTAATTTATTATTAGTTGATGTAAGATAACGTGGGATCACCATCCCATTCTTGCTATCGTAAAATAAGATTTTTGTCAAATCAAAAATCTTTTAATTAAATAATTATTACATTGGCTTCAGGGAATTGTAACAAAGACAAAATATTTGAAAACTTGGAATAAAACCCTGTAACAATCCGTTTGACCAGCGTGGTATTAGTAGACCGAGGAGACCCGTCCCTGCAGTGGGACATTAATGGGATTTTATGATGATGATGATGATTTGTAAAGAGTGAACCGAGTTGTTTGGCGACATTTTTCTCAGAATTTTAATAAGTATAGTCTGGGTAGCAGCCAAAGACTACAAACATGTTAGTCGACTAAATTAAATTAAAGTAATAAATAATGTGGTTCTGACAGCCTTTTTAGTTAAGTAAGTGTTTAGAGCTCCCCACCTATTGCCTTAGGCGATTAGTAATAATATGTTACTTATTAATTTAATTATACATAGCTGTAAGTAAATCTATTTTAATTTTTTATAACGTGCAAAAATCCCAAAGGGACAATTCAACACGGTTTTAAGTCTCATTTTTGACTTAAACTGACCAAAAACAGACGGTTTTAATTATAGCTAACATAATGTCTAAGAGTTCAGGTAAGTCCTAGAATAGAAAAATACTATAGAGTACTACTACTACTATACTTATTGGAAGATTACTTGTCAGTAAACCCTACATCACAACCAGGATTCCCTCAATCAACAAACCATTCCCAGCAGTATGATTAAACAAAGATGCAACACAATTATTAATATCAAATTGTCCATAAACCTATTTAAACATACGCAAAGCCCTAACACAGTACATGACTTGTATAATTTAAACAAAATACAATAGGCGGGAGTAGAACTTGCACCCTACCGCGATAATGACCTTGCAAACACAGGACTACAATAATAAATAGATATTAGAAGATTAACGCTGTCGTCGGTGGCACGTGCCACGTCGACACGTCTGCCCGGGACGGACGCCTGAAGCATTATGAATTTTTAGTTCATTTTATTGGGGTTGCCATGTAATTTATGTGTTTATTTTTAATTTTATTTGACGTGTATTTGATAGATTAAGAATAGAGGGTAGGAATCAATCAATGTTGTCTTGTGAAGCGATGGTGTAGTAAAAGACTATTAGACCAAGGAAGTTTATAGTTGGTACTTCTAGCTAAGGGGGAAAATCTATGGCGATTCGCCCACAATGATTTTTGTAGGGATGCCGTCGCATCTCTGCATCGATACAGTCGCTAGATGTGTACGCTTGCCCACGGACTCAGAATCAAACGCGATGCAAGCGAAATACTGTTGCGCTTCTTCCTCGATGCAAACGCGATTCAGTTAAAACACATATTACCTGATTACCACCCTCCCTCCTTTCTCTCCCCATTTATGCCAGACACGGTCGTGTGTTTATGGTCCTATGTCGTAGTTTAAGAAAGATGGAGAAGACCAAACTTTCCAGCAAACGGTATATTAGCAGTCCACGAGATGATAGGTCTTTTCAGCAAAAAGACGTCTAAATCGGTAACACCACTGCGCCCGCTTAATCTACGTCCTATTATACAGTTATAGTAAGAAAATGTTATTGTGGTTAAGTAAAAGAGTACTGGAATGGGACATAGGCCTCTCTTAAATATTATTACTAAAAAATAGGAGTTTTGTAAGTAAGTCTATCCGTTGTCTATACGCATAGGCCTATGTTTTCTTAATAATGTTATGTTTTTTCTAAAGAACAGCTGATTGGTAAAGGACTGAAAAACAAATCTTATTTGCTACTTTATAGTACCTTTGACTAGACAGCTACTTAATTAGTTATTGCTACGGTCATTATGTTCCACCAATCATTAATATTAATCAGATTTTGACAGACCAGCTAGTCATTGATAATTAAATACATCATAAAAACATCTAGATCACTGCAAACTTTTACGTTCATAAATACAAAGATTAACATTAAACGGGAGTCGAACCTAAGACCTTTGGATGGATGGATGGATAATTTATTACATTAAAAAGTTCATATATCTAATACATCCATGTGGTGACGAAGTAAGAATACAATATGTCACCACCCCATCTCATACCGTGGGTGTCGTAAAAACCCACTAAGGGACTATCCGTGAATATTTTCTTATCGAAATAAAAAGAAGGAAAACTTGAAATTAAACCCTATACTAATACGTCTGGCCAGCGTGGTATTAGTAGGCCAAGTATCCCTCCGTCACGGGAGGAGGCCCGTCCCTGCAGTGGGACGTTAATGCGCTGTTATGATGACGTCACAGAGATCGCCGTAATCTTATTTACCATCTAGTAAAACTAGACAACTACATAAGTAGTTATTGCTACGGCCATGTTCCACTAATCATTAATATTAATCAGACTTTGACAGAGCAGCCTTGTCATTGACAATTAATTCTTGTGTACACACAGCAACTAATCAAGCTAGACACTCATGTACCTTAATACCTTGAAATAAGACACAATTTCAAATGAAAATGTTTAACTTGATGTGTTGCTGTGTGTACATCGAACCAGACCTTATTGTTTCGGGACAAATCAATTAGGATAGTACATAGTTTTACGATAGTGATTAGCATGTGGCGTTATACGAAGATTTTTTGCAATGGCTTTATTTATTTATTTAACAATAGACATGCCAACATTATATAATATAAACATTCAATAAAAAAACACATCTATATCTATACTTGTATTGGCCGCGCCCTCTTGTACATAAAACGTACGTAAGCGTGCGCGGGTGTGCGTTGGTGTGTGTGTATAGATAACGCACACAGGACACACACGTGAGGGATACCTCCCTATACGGGTGACGGGGTTTGTTTCGGGAGAGCAACACTAAAGCTCTAGCCCGCGCCGGTATGCCCGTCGATTCCTCAACTATGGAAGATCTTGCTGTAGGTGCTTTGTATGCGCAGGTTCTTCTTGGGATATAAATAAAACACTTTTTCACTATTTCAGTATTTCTTCCAGTTTCCGAGGTACTCAAAGCTTGATGTTTTACTTTTCTTCAGGATCCAACTACAATTTTCCAAGAAAACGCAATCGCTTAAGTACCCCGGAGCATTACCGTCACGTGGGCACCGCGATTTAGCGCTTAATCTCAAGCTAATTTTCACTTTGAGTGACCTCGTTTTCTGTTCATATTTCTTTATTTAAAACATAAAATATACAGTATTATACATGGTTATATTCGTTACAATGTCAGTTACTATAATTAAAAATAGTTTTCTTTATATTTCAATGGTACAAAAAGTTATGACAGTATAATCACAAAAAATACACAAAATATCGTCGATCTCTAACAGTTATTCGTTTATAATTCTTTATTAAATTGAAAGTTATATTCAAATGTTGTTTATTATTTATCTCTACTGTTAAATTAACAATACACAACAAAATTAAACTATATAAATTAACAATTTGGCTAAGTATTTAGCGTTTCAAAGTCTCTATTATAATTCGACACATTTTCATACATTTTCATTAATAAAAGTCTTTCTAATCGTTCTATTTTAATATTTTTACACTTATACTATATATCTGAGGTCTCTCAATCACTATATCACTGATTCACAGTCTTTTTTGGTCTTTTAGTTTTAGTCCTTCACTCACACAGTATAGTCAGTCACTATACGTCGTTAACATTCTCCCCCTCGTGCGTCGCACCATCCTGTGGCAACGACGTCTGGGAAGGCACCAGTAGCACCACCTTGGAGCAGGGTCGCCGCAGCTCTCCTCCTCTTGTCTGCACGTCCACAATCCGAACCCGTCCATCGGGCCCTGGATACGTGCGGATGATGCGTCCTCTCGGCCACGTACAGCGTGGCAGTGTGTGGTCCACGATGAACACGATGTCACCAACTTTCATGTTCTCTCCGACGTTGCTTCCTGGCGTACGTCTGGGTATTAGAGTAGGTAGGTATTCCCGTACCCAACGTCGCCAGAAATGGTCGCTGAGCTGCTGCGTCGTCTTCCACGTCTCGCGACCAACCAAATCGTGGTCACTAAATGCGCCCAGTCGTCCAGCACCGCACGACCGCTTAATGAGAAAGTGGTTGGGCGTGAGTGCTTCTTCATTTTCATTTTCGTTTAACTCTGTTAAAGGTCTAGAGTTAACAATATGCTCGGCTTCTAGTAGAAGAGTGTGTAGAACTTCTTCTCTCGGATGTCGTTCTCGGAGTGTGGCGGCTAGTGCGGTTTTCACCGATCGCACTAGTCGTTCCCAGGCTCCTCCCATGTTTGGAGCGCCAGGTGGTATAAATTTCCACCTAACACCATACTTCTCGGCCTCAGTAGCTAGAGTTTCGTTCTTCAATGCTTCTGCAGCTTGTTGTAATTCTTTGTTGGCCCCGACGAAGTTCGTGCCGTTATCACTGAACATCACGGATGGCATACCGCGACGCGCAGCTAGTCTTCTGAGTGCCAGTATCATAGAGTCAGATGATAGAGAGGCAGCTAACTCCAGATGAACTGCTCGTGTGGTCAGGCAAGTAAACAAGGCACCCCACCGCTTCTCGTGTCTTCTTCCCACCGTGATGGTCATCGGTCCAAAATAGTCGACGGCGGTGTATGTGAACGGATGTTCACCATGCTTCAGTCGCTCGATCGGTAAGTCTCCAAAGGCTGTCTCTTGCGGTCTGCCTTTCCTGATGCGGCACCATTGACAACCATGCTGAGTTGCTCTGACTGCTGCTCTCAGACCCAATATATAAAATCGTTGTCTGAGCTCGTTCATTACCGTAGCGTGGTTGCCATGATTAAATCGTTTGTGATAGTCATAGATGATGAGACGAGTGATGTGGTGCTTACTATCTAAAATCACAGGTCTTGTATAGCTTCTCGATAATCCAGCTACCGCATCGATTCTCCCCCTCAGTCTGAGAAGGTTGTCTTCTATAACCATATCGAGCTTCTTCAATTTGCTGCTTCTTTCTAGAGGTTCTTGTTTCTGCAATCGTCTTAATTCTTCTCGAAAACTGTCTGTCTGACATTTTCTGAACAATATCTCTTCTGCTCTAGCTATGAGTTTCTCATTTATTGGTAACCATTTTCTCTCGATATTCTCTAATTTCATTTTAAACGCAGGTTGACGTTTTCTATTCTTCCTTCTCCAGTCCTCTTCTTTTACAAGATTCGTCTTTTGGTTTCTTCCTGCTTTGCATAGTTCTATAAATTGCAGAACTCTCGTCGTGGTTCTTATTAGTTTATTCCATGACGAAAATCGTTCTGGCTCAAGCGTGCATATCTCTTTCATGATCATAGTTGATTCGGTTTCTCGGTCTTCTATCGTCTTCTCTCTACCGAAGCTTCGTTTTTCAGGCCACTTGTCTTCTTCAAGTCTTAAGAACTCTGGACCTCTATACCATCTGTGTTCACTATTGAAGTCTTCAGCGAGGATTCTAGTTGCGTCATCGGCTGGATTCATAGATGTTGGTACCCAGCGCCACTGCTGGGGTGTTGTCAATTCTTCTATCTCGGCTAGTCTGTGAGCGACGAATGTCTTGAATGTTCTTGGATCAGACTGTATCCAAGCTAATACCACACTAGAGTCTGTCCAGTATGTCTTCTTCGTAATACACAATTCTGTTTCTTCCTCTACAGTGCGTGCTAATCGGCTTCCCAATAGTGCAGCTTGCAATTCTAAGCGAGGCACTGATATCGGTTTCAAGGGTGTTACTCGAGCTTTTCCTGATATTAATGTTATCATGTAAGTACCATCTTCAGACTTGGTACGCCAATATACTGCAGCTGCATATGCTGCTAAGCTTGCGTCGGTAAACACGTGAAGCTCCCTTTCAGCGTGAAGTGGCGATATACATCTTGGCACTTGTAGAGTCTTCAGTAGATCTAGTCTGCTCACGTATCTTTTCCAGCGTTCACTGTCGCCGTCTTTTACCGGATCATCCCAGTCTATGCCGCTTCTCCATATATCTTGTATGAGCTTCTTTCCTTGTATTAGAACTGGTGTCAATAATCCAAGTGGGTCGAACGTCGACATCACGGCGCTCGTCACTTCTCTTTTCGTTGGTTTTCTGATGTTATTCAATACATCTTCAGGCAACTTTCTTAGGTTTGTACGAAAGGCTAATGTGTCTTCAAACGTCATCCATTTCAGTCCTAATGTCTTCTCTTCATTCTGGCCCAAGTGTATCTCTTTAACTTCTTGACCAGTTAGATGTGATGGCAGCAACGTAGGTTGATTCGAAGTCCATCCTCTTAGTTCGAAACCAGCTTTTCTTTGAACTAAGTCGACTTGCGTGATCGTCTGTTGCAACTCTGTTGACGAATGAAAACTATGAAGATAATCGTCCATATAATGATTTCGTACTATTGCCTTTGCTGCATCTGGATATTCATTCTCGTACTCAGCAGCGTTCCTATTCTTCACATAGATGGCAGTCGATGGCGAAGATGTAGCACCGAATATTACAGATGTCATCCGGTATTTTACAGGTGCTGACGTCTTGTCGTCACGCCATAAAAATCGTAGACTGTCTCTATCTTCTTCTCTAATTCTTATCTGCAAAAACATTTCTTTTATGTCGGCTGCTACCGCAATAGGTCCTTGTCGGAATCTTATCAGAACTCCGAACAGAGACTGAAGCAGATCAGGTCCAGGTAACAGCGCGTCATTTAAACTTTTCCCTCTTGATGGTGCTGCGGCATCAAAGACGATTCTTATCTTCTTTTTCTGAGGGTGTACCACTGCAAAATGAGGTAAGTACCATTTCTTCTTAAAATCACCTTCAATGTTTACTTTCTCCGCATAACCCTTGTCTAATAAATTCTTAATTTGATTTTCATACTCTGCTTTAAATTTAGAATCTCTTTCCATCTTCTTTTCTATGGTGCGTAACCTTCTCTCAGCCGCTATATAACTTTCGGGCATTTCCTCTTCGGGGTCTCTCCACAGCATTCCTGCTTCGAATCGGCCTTCGGGTCGTCTTCTACAGGTGTCTTCTAATATCTTGAGAGCCTGTCCCTCGAAGTCAGTTGATGGTCTGCGTGGCATCACTCCTAGCGCTTCGATGGCGAAGTGGTCTTTTATTTGTTCATGCATTTCTTCTTCTATTGTTTTAGTGTGAGAACAATAGTTTATGTATTTCATTGTCTTCGCTATGCTTGTATCTAGACCATGCAGTACCCATCCTAGCTCGGTTAACGACGCAACTGGTTGTCCAGGTTTTCCTTTTCTTGTGTATCTTGACACTATTAAATTCCAGTTGTCTTGGCCTATTATCAGCTTAGGCTCTTCTGCTTCGTGATATAATACGTCGCTAAGGTTTTTCAGGTGTGAACATTCTTCTAATCTGCCCTTGTCAATGAACTGCGGTGTGAGTTTCATGTCATCAATAGTTCTGACTTGACGTAACTGCCGGATTTTGTCTTCATGAACTCCTCTAATTTTCAAGTTTATCCTCATGGAGTCCTTAGTCTTCAATCGTTGTCCACCGACAGTTTCAATTGTTAGATCTTCACTGATTCCAGTAGCTCCTAAGTCACGAGCTACCTTGCTATCTAACAAAGACACTGTTGACCCTTCATCTAATAGAGCCAATATATTTTCTTTTCCTGTGTCAGATATCAGCTCCACAGGAATAATCTTCAAATAGGCACGTGATTTCCCAGCACTGGACATCTTCAACGCTATGTTCGTTGACTTCTCAGCTTTCTCTTCTTGTTGTGGTTCTACAGAAGTATTCTTATTCTTCGTATTGTGCAGTAGGAAATGATGCGAACCTTTACACACTTTACACGGCCATCGTTTACACTGTTCATGTCTATGATCACTATTTAAACACTTAAAACACAATTTTTCACGTTTCACTAATGTCCACTTATCGTCAATGTTCAATGTCTTAAAACTATTACACTCATGTAGTCTATGATTGTTTTTACACTGTGGACACTTCACTGTATTCACTTCACTTTCACTTGCTGTGTGAGTCACATGACGTTGGAACGGTTTCTTGTATGTGTTCGTTTCTTTCATCTTGTTCCCGTCTTCATATGTAGTATGAGCCCCACACTTATCAGCTTCTTTATCGAAGAACTTCGCTACTAGAGTTAAGTTGCAAAATTCTTCTTCTTCATTTTCTGCTGTGAAGTCATACCATCTAAACTTCATAATAGGTGGTATCTTCGCTATAATTGTCTTCATCATCTCTGGCGAATGAAGATATTGAGATTTCTTCAATCCTTTGATGGCTGCTACACTATTATTTATTTGACTAGCGAACATGCAGATATCCTTAGGGTTGTCACTAATCCTAGGCAATGTTCTCAGCTTCTCCAGTTCGGCTAGTGCTAGAGCATTCGGTCTGCCAAATCTTCTTTTCAAAGCCACCAATACTGCATCTGGTACTGCTTCAGAGTATAACAAGCTCTTCACTTCATCTCTTGCAGTTCCTTTGATTGATTTTCTTAATCGTGCCATGTTTTGTACGTTATTAAACATGGGCGATGTATCTTCGTAACATGTCTTGAAGGCTATCCATTCACTTATGTTCCCATCGAACGTAGGTAATTCGTACACATACTTCGGTTGTGAAGTGTTTGTTCCCCTCACAACATCTCTCAGGGCTTCGGCAAGGACCTTGACTTCTATGGACTGGCTGCTCACTGGTGTTGTATCTTCAGGTTTCACGGCGTTGTGCTCCACGGACACCATACGTGCATGCCCACTCTGAGTCACATTATCTGCCTTTTTCTTCTCGGTACTGTCCATCCAATCACACACCTTTGCAGTCCTATCTTCATGATCTTCCACAGAGTCGTCATCTTCCTCTGCATCGCTATTCAATCGAAGCCTGTCGAGCTTGACGCGTGCTAACACCGCTGCAGCTTCCGCCCGCTTTAATTCAAGCAGCGCCAACTCTTCTTCAGCCTCTAGTTCTTTTCTTCGTTTTATTCTTGAACTCGAGGATTTCAATGTTCTCGCTTTGGTTGACTTGGGAACGACTGTATTCGTCGACCCAGGTACCTCGGCACGACGTTCTTCAGTTGCCGTCGCATTCTCGTTCGTTTCAGTATTCTTGGTAGTGGCAGTATTCTCGGTAGTTTCAGTATTCTCGGTTGTTTCAGTGTTCTCGGTTGTTTCAGTGGCCGTAGTCCCAGTCCCGGTTGTCGTCTCCGTGTTCTCTGAAGATGACTCCGTCGCTTCTTAGCCTGAGCGTCGCGTCGGCGCGCCCTTCTGTGACCTGGTGACCGGCATCTTGAACCGTTATCTTCTTTCTTCAGCGCACACAGCTATCGGCCTACAAGCAAGCTCTTAAACCCGTTAAAGGAATAAGATCCGGCTGGAAGGACCAACTGTATTGGCCGCGCCCTCTTGTACATAAAACGTACGTAAGCGTGCGCGGGTGTGCGTTGGTGTGTGTGTATAGATAACGCACACAGGACACACACGTGAGGGATACCTCCCTATACGGGTGACGGGGTTTGTTTCGGGAGAGCAACACTAAAGCTCTAGCCCGCGCCGGTATGCCCGTCGATTCCTCAACTATGGAAGATCTTGCTGTAGGTGCTTTGTATGCGCAGGTTCTTCTTGGGATATAAATAAAACACTTTTTCACTATTTCAGTATTTCTTCCAGTTTCCGAGGTACTCAAAGCTTGATGTTTTACTTTTCTTCAGGATCCAACTACAATTTTCCAAGAAAACGCAATCGCTTAAGTACCCCGGAGCATTACCGTCACGTGGGCACCGCGATTTAGCGCTTAATCTCAAGCTAATTTTCACTTTGAGTGACCTCGTTTTCTGTTCATATTTCTTTATTTAAAACATAAAATATACAGTATTATACATGGTTATATTCGTTACAATGTCAGTTACTATAATTAAAAATAGTTTTCTTTATATTTCAATGGTACAAAAAGTTATGACAGTATAATCACAAAAAATACACAAAATATCGTCGATCTCTAACAGTTATTCGTTTATAATTCTTTATTAAATTGAAAGTTATATTCAAATGTTGTTTATTATTTATCTCTACCGTTAAATTAACAATACACAACAAAATTAAACTATATAAATTAACAATTTGGCTAAGTATTTAGCGTTTCAAAGTCTCTATTATAATTCGACACATTTTCATACATTTTCATTAATAAAAGTCTTTCTAATCGTTCTATTTTAATATTTTTACACTTATACTATATATCTGAGGTCTCTCAATCACTATATCACTGATTCACAGTCTTTTTTGGTCTTTTAGTTTTAGTCCTTTACTCACACAGTATAGTCAGTCACTATACGTCGTTAACAATACTATATAATAAAACTGTAGAGAGATCAATTCTGTACATTGAATATATGTTAAAAATTAATATTGGAAGATGAATGGTGATCGACACTAATGCCGAAAATTCAATCAATAAATTTTTTGTCTGTCTGTCTGTCGGTCTGTCTGTCTGTCTGTATGTGCACGCATGGGTCAAAAACTACTGAAGGCATTTTAACCAAACTTGGTACGATTGTAGTCCATACTCCTGGGCAGGTTATAGGCTGTATAACATAACGCTAAGACACATAGGAGCTGAGCAGTGACGAAAAATTTGAAGCAAGTCGGTAAAAAAAACGCGCGTTCGAGCTCTTATCATCGGATACGTTGATCATACGCCAAAAATATGTATTACAAAAATAGACATATCTTTTTCAAACTCCCATATTTCAAAAGTACAGTTTAATATCTTATTCATAAAAAAAAAATTATAGAAATCGGTTTATAAACACACAAGATATAGATGAAAGAAAATTTCCAAATGTCGCTGCGCCAGTATGAGTACGGCTGTACGGTTGATTTTTGTTTAACGTCCAAAACGGCCAACCGGTGCATCTATATAATTTCATTCACATTGACTCTTAATGCGAACGGACGTGGTTCTTATTGACTCTTCTCGGAATAAGCGCGCTTTAGATATTAAAATACATAGATACGTAGTTTTTGGGTATTATTTTTAAAGTAGATAATCTATCTATCTATACTATAATAAAACTATAGAGGTCGAAATGTCTGTTCTTTTCGAAAATTCAGATAAAAATTATCCATAAAATCTAGAAAAAATTCAAAAGTCAATTTTTAGAATTAATGTCTATCTCTAGTCAATTTTTAGAATTAATGTCTGTCTGTCTGTTTGTTACCGCACATCTTTAAAACGAATTAAAATATAATCTTAAGACCAATACATTGTATTGTAGCCTTTCTTATTAGGCTTAAACTGAGGTATGTTTCATCAAAATCGGATAAGTATTACTTGAGATATCGCTAGATCTCTTTATTAGAACAGTCCAATACAAATCAGGGGTCATGAAAAATGGATTTGGTTCAATGTTGAATGAATTTAAATTTTGTTTCTTTTGTTCACGAGATGGCGTTACCAGTAGTAATCATAAAATAAATGAGTTTTTAAATAATCTATAACTATTTTATTATTAAGTGCTATTAATAAGTTATTCCTTTTAAATGATAATAAAATTAACCATGAATCGTATGTGTAATATCAATTATAAGTCTTATTAAAATAAATCAATATTAAGTTTACTTGATTGTTATATTTTTCTGTTTTTCGTAATTGAAACGCAATTTAAATAAATATAAATTGTATTAGTAAGCTATTAATCAAAAGTATCAATTATTCTTTTGGTATTAATTTAGTTTAAACTGTAGTAGTTACTGGTCAACGTAAAAGTATGCAACAGACTCTCCACCTGTTTTTGTTAATGTAAATAAATACAAATAACCCTTATTAGTTAATCACAGGTACAAAACATCTGACAAAAATAAATAGTCTTTCCCTGTATTGCTAATATTGGCGTACAAACTTAATTTTTTAAAGTTAAACAATACCTATACTTAATCATAAATATTAAATTGAATTAAAATAACATTCCTTTTCTCACAATCCTATTATAACTGCAATTATAACACACTTATATAAATATTTAATAATTGATAATATATGGGTATAATATAACAGACAACATAATAAGTAAAACGTTTTTTCTTTATAAAATCATTTTACACATTATTGCTATTTGTCAACATTAAAAAAATACAAAACTGACAATAAAATATAGAAATACAATCACAAAACATTAAATTATTATTCAAAGTGTTTGTGTTTATTTTATTAAGTAATTCAAAAATACTGCACGCAGTTTATCTATAGATAATAATAATAATATAGTCGAGTCTAAGTTTAGTCAAATATTTTTTGCTAGATGGTAAAAATGTGTTAGGTACATTAATTTATTTCAGCATTTTTTTTACAAAAGACAAATCCCACACTAGCCTTTAAAAATATCAATTTAACGGACACAAAGAACATCCAGACTAAGGAAAATAGTTTGTGTATCACAATTGTCCTCCATGGGAATCGAACCCGCGACCTCATGCACGCCAGCCATGTAATGCGACCGCCGCGCTACCGAGGCAGGTAATTCTGCCGCACCACAACGTGGCGTGCAAATGTATTCATTCATAATTAATTAGCGATTATCCGTGTGGTGACGGAGTAAGAATACAATATGTCACCTGCCCATCTCATCCCATAGGTGGCGTAAAACCGACTAAGGGACAATCGGTGAATATTATCTTTACGAAATAAAAATGAAGGAAAACTTAAACCCTATACCAATCCGACTGGCCAGCGTGGTATTAGTAGGCCAAGTATCCCTCCGTCACGGGAGGAGGCGCGTCCTTGCAGTGGGACATTAATGGGCGGTTATGTTGAAATAAGCGATGTCATTTATTTTAACTTACAAATTTGACAATAGATGGCATTGTGCCTGTGACGTCATTTTCAGTATCGCGGTGTTAAGATTTTCCTTGAAAGAATGACGTTCGCTCATGCCTTTCAGCATAAGTTTAGACGCAGTCTTCACAAATCTGTCTATGTAAAGGTCTGTTTTTGAAAAGGTTTTGGTGCGTTCGTTAATTTTACAATTCGTTTGTAGGTATATCTGTTTGTTATAAGGTTTAAAAAACGATTTTTCAGTATTAAATCGAATTGCGGCGAAGTAAGTAACATCCGCCACGCGAACGAAGTCGCGGGCACAGCAGCTAGTACCTAATAAACACGTATAAGAGGCACATTCACAAAAATATAATCAACGAAGAGCGGTAATTAAAAAAAAATATATTATTCTCAAACTAAAATCTAAGTGTTCACAACAATAGGCAAAATTAAATTAAATTAATAAAAAAAAGAGAGAAATTAAATTACTCAAATGATTTTAATATTTTTTTTTAAAACTGTGAAAAGATAAAAGATAGTGTAAAGGAAGATAAGAAGACCTCAGTGGCAAAGCGATAGTTTCTGCTGCCGTCTTGCAATCCATGTTTTAAAAGAAAATTGAGACTATATACTGCGTAGAATAAAAACGCCAATTTAATAGGTAAGGGTCTAATCATCATCATAACAGTCCATTCATGTCCCACAGCAGGGACGGGCCTTATCCCGTGAAGAAGGGATACTTGGCTTACTAATACCTCGCTGGCCAGACGGATTGGTATAGGGTTTAATTTCAATTTTCCTTCTTTTTATTTCGTACAGATAACATTCACGGATAGTCCCTTAGTCGGTTTTTACGACACCCATGAGATGAGATGGGGTGGTGACATATTGTATTCTTACTCCGTCACCACACGGTTAAGGACTTTATACAAACATTAATATTCATAGTAATACAACATAACATAAACAAAAATATATACATCTATATACATAAACATTTTTAATTCCGTTCGTCTGTACGTAGAGAGTACTCGACACAGTGAAGTGTGCTTGTCTGTCCGTCCTGCCTCTATCCCCGGTGACGCTATCACGAAAACGCCTCAAATATTTCTGTGGAAACATACAGCTGTTTATTGCACAATTAATACATACATATAGAACATGGGCAGAAATATATGTTTCATAATATCTTATACAACATTTAAAACACTATCCCCCAGTTTCCGAATGACTGATCAAGTAAAAATCAACTAATCAAGTGTCAAAACCGTCATTTTAGTTCTTGAAAATGATATTTTTGACACATTTCATGAACATTATCGGAGTTGAAATTTTAGGTGAGCTTTGGCGCAACCATTTTTATCATCATGTCATATGAGTCTATAGACTTTCACCGTGCTGGACATAGGCCTCTAGCAAACATTTCCACCCTGCGCGGTCCTGTGCCACCCTCACCCATCGGCTTCCCACCGTCCTATCTATCACTTAGTATAAAAAGAAAGGGAGGAGAAAGAAAAAGCTTGAATATTTATTCTTTTTACATTCATATTAAAACGCAATTCCTATCCGTATGTTTTCCTAACATAGGATGAAGGATGAATTAATATATCCAGACTTGGTCCACCATCTTGTTGTGACATTGTACATTCCATAAACGTGAACATTCCACTATGGAAATAGCAACGACTATATACACACACTAGTTTCCGCCCGCGACTTCACCCGCGTAGTGTTTTGATAAAAAGTAACTTATGTTCCTTTTCAGATTTCAGACTATCCATATACAATTTTGTAACAAATTGTTGCCTAAGAAATTTTTAAGACACCGACTGAATATGATCGGTTTATGACATTTTTTATTTTTAGTTCCTTTTTCATCACTTTACTGTCTTTTTTTCTATATTATTTATTTGTAGCCTGTCTTTAAAAGCCTATATTGTATGTTATTCTGACGTTTAAGCTGTATTACTGTAAAGTTTCAACAAAATCCGTTTAGTAGTTTTTGCGTGAAAGAGTAACAAACATCCATCCTCACAAAATTTCGCATTTATAATATTAGTAGGAAGTAGGATTATTGGGATAGGATTCACACAACGCCATCTTGTCTTAAACTAAGCAAAACTTGTATACATTAGGGGTTTTTAGGCAACTACTGCTCCAAGTATCGAGCCTTGTGTTGTAGGGACTTTTCAAGCAAACAATCAATCAACTAGTCTATTGCAGTCCACTGCTGGACATGGCCTCTTAACACGCGCCACAGAGCCCAGTCCAATCAATCAATCAATCCTGGGAATTTTACAGACATGAAATTAACAGACAAAAAGAAAATCCACACACAAATTGTTTGAAATCGTCGTTTACAATTTACTTAAAACTGAAGCTACAGTTGAAATTATAGATCGACACAGCACTAAAAAAACCGCGTTGTATTGTCCAATGTAAATTAGAGGAGAAAAATAAAACCAATCTACTACTCAAATCTACTTGTCTGTCTCAAACAGTTTTAGAATAGTGAGCGGACACTTCAATGGCATTTGCAGTGGCCGCAGATCGGTCATCATACACCGCTCAGGACACAAAGGGCACACCAGTAAATGCGACATCGATTGCTCTGGATTGCCGCAGTCACATTGGGGAAGACAAGCGTCTTTAAATCCCCACTTACACATTTGATCTACAGCGGCCAACCCGTGTACGAACTCGGTTTAATGACCTCCAGATCGGCCACTGCAATGTGTGTCCCGGTGGAAGACTTTCGCGCGGGGTCATATAGTCTGGAGGTGGAGGACACTTTACAAACCAAAGTTTGCATCTTGCGGCTTTTGGATGTTCTGCCAGAGCTTCTGTGCAGCGGAGAAAACTTTTCCGGCTTTTGAGGCGTCCCGGGGGCAGTTGGTGTCCAAAGAGGGGAAGGCGGCTATCTGACTCCTGTCTGTATTTCTCCAGTGAGCAGGCCACATCTCGTCGAACCCCAGGTGGAGGTATACCCACCAGTGGGAAAACCTTATTTAACGCTGCCGGTTTAAGGCTTGCAATGACGGTACGATAGGGGTCATGCAGTGCCACACTGATGACACTTCTTTCACCTAGATGTTTTTTATGTTTATTTCGATTTTCCTAACCACGATATAGGATGTGAATCGTAGCGCGGGAGTTCTACCAATAAAGGTCATAGAGATTCCAGAATCAAGTCTATTAAAAATTAAAAACAAATATATTAAAATTTCATACACAAAACTCAGGACATAAACCATAAACTATAAGAATGAAGACTGTAAACGAACACCCGAAAGCCATTTGTAACTACAGAAAAACAAAAAGAATTAGACCGATAAAAGGTGCTATTGTTTCTTACAAAATGAACCTTATGTCTTTGATATAAGGGTTATTGTGTTTGTCGACCTCCCACGCAAGTTCGAGAGACTACAGAGGTTGGAGTGGCGGGAGGGGAGGGCCGGAAGCGGCGCATGCGCGGTAGCACTGAACTGATACGTCAATTAGCGGGTAAACGTCAAAATTCTATGTGAACTACGATACTGAGTACAGGGTGTCTTATTGGATCTTCCAAGGAGGTAAGTACTACTTCGAAGGATCATCATAACTGTCCATTACTGTCCCACTGCAGGGACGGGCCTCCTCCAGTGACGGTGTGAGTTTAATTTCAAGTTTTCCGTCTTTTTATTTAGTAAAGATAATATTGACGGATAGTCCCTTAGTCGGTTTTTACGACACCCATGGGATGAGATGCGATGGTGACATATTGTATTCTTACTGCGTCACCACATGGAGACCTAGGTGTTAATCCTATTAGTATCTAGGTTAAGTACTATGTACCGCGAATAAAAATATTATGATGTATATGTCGCAGGGAAATGAGAAAACCAGGGGTAGGGAAATGACAAAATCCTTTCTACCAGAAAATAAATGCTCATGTTTTTGTTTGTAGCTAAAACCATAAGGATTTCAACTTCTGTGGGTTAGGTTAGAACTGTGACCATTTTCGATATTTCCCGGGATTTATTGATATTCGGACTAGTGATTTTGTGAAATCCCTGGTTTCCTCATTTCCCTGCGACTTAAAGAAATAACGATAGTTTAAAAATTCTAATGACTAGGCAGTGGTTTAGACAGTTAAGAAAATTTGACAATGTGTATAAAATTGCTCGTGGCTGTACGTAGATCATCCATCGCCATCGTGTAAAAATAAAACACACTGTATATACACAAATGAGTTACACACGCCGGCTGTATTCACACGTTACAATGTACTGCCATGTTTTCCAACTGCCATGGTTAAGCACCGTCGGCGAGGTCATGCCATTGATGGGTGACCACTGACGTCTATGAGAAATAGAGTCGCGTAATTTCTTTTCATTGTCGACGTGGATGTTATCTTTCGAAACAAAAAGAAGAATAACTTGAAATTAAACCCTGTACCAATCCGTCTGACCAGCGTGGTATTAGTAGGCCTTAAATATCCTTCCGTCATGGGAGGAGGCCCGTCCCTGCAGTGGGACCTTGATGGGCTGCTATGAATGCCAAGAAATGAAATAAGTTATGAAACCATCTTATAGGTAGGTACCACAGATATCTGAACAGGTACATACTCTCATTAGCTAGTTACTTGATATTGGTCACAGCGGTTTTATTATTTATTTATTTATGATAGGTACACAAACAGATTACAGTCCTTACATGAGAAATTTAAGTGCGGCCTTATTATATAGACTAGACAGTAATCCTAAGGCAGTGTACACAACATGCTAGTATTAATAACAAATACGCAATAAAATGCATCGTTACGTGTAACCGTTAGGTAAATATGTAACAATGCATTTTCAAGTGTGTAAACTAATAAAGTAAAACAAAATTACAAATTAGGAAATTAAATTAATTATTAATTTAAATTAGGAAGTGTTCTAATATTATTGCCAACAAATCAGTTTTAATTATATTTTTATGACGCACCTAGTAAGTAACAGAGAGTAATAAATAATTTAAATAGTTTTAACCTAATATGATAGTATCAAATACAAGGTGCGATAGTCCCTCAGTAAGTCAATAGTTAAAACCGAGATTAACTCGGCGTCGAACCCCCTAACCGAATAAATCACTGCACGCTGATTTAATATTAATGATGTTTTAACCTTAGTGATTTATTGTGAATGGTGCAATGTGTGAGCTGTAGCGTTTTAGTTTACATTATGGTGGCTTTGTAACTTATGGATATACTTGACGACCTCAATGGCGTAGCGGTTATACAACATGACTTTGTTTGGACAGAGGTCTCGGGTTCGAATCCCGCTCAATGCAAATATTTGTGTGCATGAACATGATTATTTGCATTGGTCTGAGTGTTTCTATGTACTTATAATATGTTATGTATGTATTTACAAAAAAAAAAGTATATGTAAATGTATAAGTATTAATATCCGTTGTTCAGTTACCCATGACACAAGCAGGTTAAACCTAGCTTACTTTGGGAACAGGTGGCGATGTGTAGAGATGTCCGTGAATATTTATTGATTATTTAATGCAGGAACAGCAATAACTGTATAATTAATTATCTATCACACAAAGTAGTTCACATAGTACACAATTTAGTTACAAGCTAAGCAGAGCTTGTACTATGTTGTAAACTAAATACATACTCATTTATACATCGAAAGCCACTGGAAACATTTATAAAGAATTGCATTGAGCGAGACATTAGGGTAACATCCATCTATTGACGACATCTATGGCGTAGAATAAAACCAACATTCATCATATCATACCATAGCCCATTAATATCCCACTGCAGGGACGGACCTCCTCCCGTAATTGAGGGATACTTGGCCTACCACGCTGGCCAGACGGATTGGTATAGGGTTTAATTTACTTCTTTTTATTTCGTAAAGATAATATTAAAAAGATAGTCCCTTAGTCGGTTCCTACGACACCCATGGGATGAGAAGGGGTAGTGACTTAGTGAGTGACATATTGTTTTCTTATCCGTCATCACACGGAGAAAACGACATTACGTAGTTAAGGTTAGGATTGTCGCCCTAAAAGTTCGATTCCCGCTCAATGCAAAACTTTATGTGCATGAACATGAATGCTCGCATTAGACCCTAAATGTTGGTATTATTCAATAAATTAATGTTTGTGAAAGGGTCGCTTAACATTAATTCAAAATAACTGAAACAATTTAGTTCTTATTTTATTTTATTTTATACTTTATTTTATTTTATACTTGCAGAAGCTTGTAATCGGCAATTTAATGTAGTTTATTTAAAAATATATTACTATGTTATTAGTCTGTAAGCTTCTTGTAAAAATAAATAAATAAATAAATATTTACTACCTTATCGAAGGCAGTAAAAGCTAGGTACTATTATATTATGTCTTTGCCATGTAAAAAGCTACTTCGCTACTGTTAAAAAATTATACCAGTTACCCAAATTAAAAAAAAAATAATAATAGTTAATAAATAATTCTATTTTACTATAATATTCTTTTGTTTATGTTAAGAAGTTCATTGTAAATGGATACTGAAGAGCGAAGTTCACCTACCACAGGCATACATTTGCTTAAAAGGTGACTTCGTCAACTTGTTGTTTGTAATATGAAAATAAATAAATTTATTACCCGCTAAATCCTATAACTTATAAAAGGCAAGAATCTCCGCGTAGTAACCGTCCCCCACTTTTTGTTTATTGCTAATAAGCTATCGTAAGCTATCTCCGAGCAAATTGCGTGGTGCGGGGAAATGTTCAACTTTTTACTCCCTACCCTCAACCAACGTGAAAAATATTATAACTTTGTTTTTTTAAAGAAAACGAGTTGCTTTTAAAATGTGCGGTGGAGTTTCGTTTAAAATTTGTTTTTATTATATTTTTATGAAAATACTTATTGTTAGTTAGCTTTTTATTAAAAAATTTCGAAGATGGTACTTAATGTCTCTGTCCCTTATGGTTCCGTGGGTGTCGTAATAAGCGACTAAGTGACTAATACTCAGAATAAAAACATTTTTAACTTATTCTAAAATATATTATTTTATTGTTTGTTACATCACAACTCAGTTTTTTTAACAAATTTAAAAACAACTTCTTTTACTTACATAGTTTTATCTTAATTTAGTTTTTATCTCTAATAAAATCGGATTTTCAGTGCAAACGAAATTTTATAAGTAATCGATATCATCGATCTACTTAGATGCCTCCATGTTTGGCTTATTGTTTTTAATGCCTTGTTTTTGTGCCTTGATGTTTTTAATTAGATTTTTTATTAATTTGTGTATGTAGTATCAAACCTGATATAAAGCGTGAGTCAAGGAAAGAAGAAAAGGTTGGTATGAAATGACTAAGTATACTCTGACGCTATCACGTTTTCTTTCTTTCCATCTCTTTGTCGGTCTTGTCAAATAACACACGCTATGTTTGAATGATCCAAAATACTGGTAGAATAGATGGATTAACAACTACAATAAGCGCCAACCTACTCGGTCGACTTGAAGTTGTTGCAGAACGGAACTAAAGCCTGATTTACACATCGACAAGTACAGTAGCGACTTAAATAGTAAGTTGTTGATTAAGTTGATTTAAATAGATCTCCATCCTATTTTTTGGCGAGTTAAGTACGAAGTAGCCCCCTAACTCGCGTCTCGCCAAGTTAACTTGCCAAAAAATAGGATGGAGCGCTACTGTATTTGTCGATGTGTAAATCGGGCTTGAATGCCGGGGAGCGGGTATTTAATTCTTCCTGTAAATGTGCGAATTTGTCTGATTGCTAACTTCAGGTCCACAGAATTAGTTGTCGCGTACTGCAGTACCTATTATTCGCAATGTTGATATCGCGGAAAAAAAAACTTGCAGGTGCATGAATTGTAAATTTGTATCGTTTTTTATCGGTCCAAATATTACATAGAAAGATACTTTACAAGCTACATCCATTTTAGGTGCACTGCTCCGATTTCAAAACAATTAACAGATACCATATTTTTATTTAACAAATCAGTTAGAACGTCGAACGTACGAAAGCGCTAAGAGCCACTTTTTAACAATAGGTTCAGTAAATAAACGACATGTGTGCAGGGAAGCCAGTTCAATATTCTAGATGTTATAATTGTAACCGTTTAGTAATTCGGTATGCAGGATTGTATAGGAAGTAGTGGCTTTCCGTGTAAGATTTGGAGATCCGTAAATGTTTATTCTGAGTCTAGGCCACGTCTAGGCCATAGGCGCTACTTTATAAAAAGCAAAAAGTTCTTAATTTCTGTCGTCTTATTTTAATACGACAGAATTACTTAGTTATATTTTTATTAATTACTTAAAAGTGTTTATAGGGCTCACTAGAGCCGCCAATTGAAAAAAAAACATAATTCGCAAATAGGATCAATAATACAAAATGTTGGTAACGAAGTCATGAGAAAAGAGGCATTTGTATAACACACTCTCAACACTTCCAATGTTTTCAATTAGTTTTTCGCATTCGAAAAAGAACGGCCGTTTTTGTTTATACTTATTGCAATATTTATCTAATTGAAAAACATAATGTATGATTTTTTTCTACAGGCGGCGCTAATGTAAAGGCCCTTTGTATTGGCCAAAATAGAAATTTTGAAAAAAAGCAAGAAATATGCATCTTTTGAGAGTTTTTACTGTTACTTCATAATATTCCAAATTGGTTATCATGAATGAAATAAAAACCTTTTGATACCAGGTATTAGCGGCCAAATCGTTTAAAATAGTGCTTTATGTTAAGTTTTCCGTCTGTGTAGAAATTAACAACAATCCTTATGCCGGATATTTGATTTCCATGGGATGATAATTACCTAAATGGAAAAATTGAACTCAGTTACCAAATTGACTAGAAAAATTCAATGACCTTTTAGATTTGTTCCATTAAATAAATTCCTAAGAAAAAACAATTACATGTAAATGGAATTGAACCAATTATCACTATTCTGTCACCCACCTATTGTTTTATCGTGTACATGTTATATTTGTGTACACCCTGTATATGGTAGTAATGGCATATACGGTATGATTCTAAAACGGCACATCCAATTTTGATCAGTATACCTACTTTACTTAAAACAGTATAAATATTAGTTTTTAAGAAAATGCGTTTAGGGTCATGTGTTTTTATGTAATTATTAACTGTTCTTAGGGCCCCATATCATACCCAAATATTTTGATCAAAAGGGACTATATTCACAAATTCACTATAACATCAGAAGTCGGCATGAAGCCCACCATTATGCTCGCATACCGCTTTGTACTCCAGCACTACGCCGAGCGAATCGCGCACGACGACTAGACTGGGCTCGTGAACATTTGCTCTGCAAAGATAACCTGTGATCGGTAGTAGTGTTTACACATGAGTCCCGGTTCGGTTTCCACTCGGATTCACGGAGAGAACGTGCTTGGCGAGTTCCTGGTTGTGATAGCCGTCTACAACATCCTCAGGAAATCTATTCATACCACGATAGAACAAATTATGGTTTGGACGGGAATTTGTATCGGTCGAAGAACAGAGCGCGTTTTGATCAGAAACACCATGACGGCTGAAAAATAATTTAACGAGGTGCTAGTACTAATTATCTACCCCCTATCTACCTACAGCGTAGGACATGTTCAATAGAAGGGCTTTGATGAATTTTCATCCATAAAATTGCGATGGAAGGGCTACTTGTTTTGTATCCTAGTCGGACCTGGAACAATATACCGCACTAAGACCTGGATAACAATTTTCCCCTATACACCGCTTGTCCAAGACATATAATAGTATTTGCGGAGAGGTAGATGTCTTTGCGGATAAGTTATCCACATTTAAGAATACTGTTGTAAGGTTGTTGAGAGATAGATTAGACTAGCCCAATAAAGTCCCAAACGATCTCATTAAAATGTTTTAGTTTTATATTTTGAGTTTTTTTATTCTAAGTTTTTTGATTTTATATTTGATTTTTTTTTTAATGCTATATTATTTTTTAAGTAATTCTTTCTTTGTGTTTCTTTTACTAAATGTTTCAAATTCAGTGTTTGCTTCAAACTCTTTGTTATTATATTATATGTGGCATTTGTTTTTTTTGCAATTTAAATAAATATGTTACCTCTCTATGCATGTTGTGGCACCTTAAAATGTTGTGCATTTACTTTATATTTAAGCTGTTTTTATTGTAAATCTATGAAATAATGTAACAACTACTGGTTGTCCATAATAATAAATAAATAAATAACTTAATCCAAGCATGAAAAACCAATGCAGGACCGTTATTTTCGGTTTTTTAAATGTATTGACTACTGATTACTCACATAACACTTAAAAACTGTTAAACTTAATTTTCGCTTATTACTATATTATTTTCACTTTTGCTTAAGAAACACATTCATTGTTAGTTTTACTAATTTTCTAAGTTTTTTATTTATTTGAATAAAAAATGATTTACCCAAAAATAGTACTTTTATTTAATTCTGGATTGTAGCCTGATAAAATGCCTTTATAAAAATATAAACATGTTGTCCAATAATTTTGGAGTTATACCAAATATAATTGAGTAAATACCAAATATCCCTAGACTTTGTTGAGGTGTGTAGGTAAAAAAATTTAAGTGAATCAATTTAAAAGCCTCAAAGTACATCTCTCAAGAAAATAATTTATGAATCGCACCAAGAATTTGTAGGGCGTGGTATTCGAACCCGCTACTTCGTGCACGGCAGCCCCTACAGACATCGCCACCAAGCCAAACAGTATTTAGCACACAAGAATATTATATGTCCGTGTGGTGACGGAGTAAGAATACAATATGTCACCACGCCATCTCATCCTATGGGTGTCGTAAAAACCGACTAAGGGACTAACCATAAATATTATCTTTATGAAGTAAAAAGAAGGAAAACTTGAAATTAAACCCTTTACCAATCCGTCTGGCCAGCGTGGTATTAGTAGGCCAAGTATCCCTCCGTCACGGAAGGAGGCACGTCCCTGCAGTGGGACATTAATGGGCTGATAAGATATGATGAATATAATATATCTAGTAACCATAGTACAAGCTCTGCTTAGTTTGCCACTAGATGGCGTTAAACAGATGTTATACTAGTTAACTAATACCCAAGAGATGACACGTCACAGTACTGTCACACAACTTATACGTTACATGCAAGTTTCATTAGACGCGTGTCGGAGTTCGGACGCGTGACGTCACTGTACTACATGTATTGTGACCAAGGAACTTACACTCTAACTGGAATGCTTACGAAGCAAATTTAGACAAATTAAATCGTACATTAATACTGACAACATAAGGTTTATATTTGTTTATATAACATGAAAGGGAAAAATACTCCGACAACCACAAAGGGGTATTGCATCTCTCTCTTGCAACTGTAAGCTAAATGTTGGTATCTCGTTTAGAGAGGGATACACACTAGGAACGAATTTTTTGTGACCGTAAGCATTCCAGTTAGAGTGTTAGTTCCTTGATTGTGACTTAGAAGGATAAGTCATAGCGTTCGGAAAACACAACAGCTGGCAGTTCTGATACATAACTGCCAGCTACTTCGTTGTCTAGTGCCCATAGTACAAGCTTTTGCTTAGTTTGGGACTAGGTGGGGTTGTGTGAATGTGTGAAGGACATATTTATATTTATTTATACACCATCGGCTGTAAGTTCTCCGTTCTAGATAAAGCGTACTGTATTTTAACATAGGTACTCATTGTTGTCTATTGTATCTTCTGACGGGCAAATATTACTAACTATTTTTTTTAATAAACATGAATAATCCATTAAGACGTGCTACGCCGTAGCACTCGTAGGTCGTAGCACCCCTAAGGGGCGTGGCTCCTACGGGACCATCGGACATGACTACGCAATTATGACGTCACTGCTACGACACCCTATTGTTACGGCAAGAGTGATTGGTACATGCAGTTAAGTAGGTAGGTATGTAGGTAGTTAATGTAGGGTTTAATCTGTGGATGATTGATCTGAGACGTTGTCTTATTATAAATTATGTTTTGTAATCATAACAGCCCATTAATGTCCCACTAAAGGGACGGGCCTCCTCCGATGACGGAGGGTTAATTCGCCTACTAATACCAGACGGATTGGTATAGTGTTTAATTTCAAGTTTTCCTTCTTTTTATTTGGTTAAGATAATATTCACGGATAGTTACTTATTCGGCCTTTTTATGACACCCATGGGATGAGTTGGGGGGGTTACATATTGTATTCTTACTCCGTCACTACAAGGAGAATACTTATATAATTAAGTTAATAACTTTAAAATTAAAAGGATGTTTTGCATGTCTTATTTTTTGTTAGTTACCTCAGAAGTCAGTTAATTAATTGGGTAATGATTTTTGTTATGTTTGAAAAGGAAGAACTGCCAAGTTGCTCCCATAGAAATTTTGTCTAAATTGTTTATTTAATTTTTCCTCTAATAAATAAATAAGGTATTTTTGTAAATCATTTATTTATCAGGATATATACGAAACGCAAACGTTAGTATTATTTTAACCAGCAGGTTATTTCTCGTAATTTATAATTTAATTAAACTTAATTTTAACATTTTTTTAATTAAATGTTCAATTAATCCAAAAGTGGTATTCTGGTCCTTAAACATTTTGGTGAAAATAAAGTTAAAGCTAAATGATAGCATAAACGTCAAGTTTGACGTTTCTTAATAGAGAAGATTATGATTTTATGAACTGTCACTTTAAAAATTAAAAGAATGCCGTTCTAAGCTTAGTTACAGTACGATTACATTTCTTTAAAAAAAATAAAAATTATAACTATACCTATTGTGTGACAATTTGGCTTTTAGAAGTGAAATTAACCGAATGTTAAGGTAAGAGAATTGACATGCTGCATCAAAACTGGTTGAAATCGGCTTTTTGGTTTAGTCTGCTTTTCTGATTATTAAAAAGACAACTTTTTTCAAGATTCTTTTAGAATGAAAAAGAAAACGTCCTGAACCAAAACTACTGAACAACAGTATGGGTTGGTTTTACCTCGTTTTAATATTCTTTTTACATTTTACCTACTTATACTTTGTAGCATTTAGTTTAGTGAGCTGTGAGAGTATGTTATTGTAATCTTAACGCTTCCAGTCCGTCTCGGTATTCCTGACCAGAACTAGGTAACTAATACATCCTACATTAATTCTGATATTTTCAAAAATTTACCTTATCTTTACGACAAAAGAAATTTTAGTTTGAAACAAGTAACGCCATCTGTTAATAAAACTAGTAACTGAATTAAAAAAGTTTTAACAGTTTTTTTTTTTGAGCGTTTATAGGGCTCACTAGCGCCGCCAATTGAAAAAAAAACATAATTCACAAATAGGATAAATAATTTAAAATGTTGATAACAAAGTCTTGAGAAAAGGTAATAAAGTATTTGTATAACACACTCTCAACACTTTAAATGTTTTTCAATCAAATAAATATTGCATTATAAACAAAAACGGCCGTTTTTTTTTCGAATGCGAAATTTGACTAATAGAAAAACATTTAAAGTGTTGAGAGTGTGTTATATAAATACCTTATTGCCTTTTCTCAAGACTTTGTTATCAACATGTTACATTATCTAACCTATTTGCGAATTATGATTTTTTTTCTATTGGCGGCGCTAGTGAGCCGCGTAAAGGCCCTTAAAAGCGAGCTACATAAAAATATTAAACCACCAGTGATCCTCTAAAGCTAAATGATACAAATAAGTTTCGCTAGATGGCGCTGTTCTATATAGTATCGTAAATAAATAATAGGTGGCGTTGTTATACATTTTACAAATCATTACTTGGTTGAGTATTGACAAAACAAAAACTTTGTTTGCACTTCACCTGTTTCGTGTTTGATAAGTATTAGAAAATGTCTATAAAATCACAGAAATCATTGTACGATGAGTGTTCAGAGATATTTGAAAGAAGTTATTCTGTTAGGAGTGCGTCTGATGAAAGTTTTTCATGGTTTGTATAGAACATTATTAGCTATAAGTACAGTCTTAGTATCATCATAACATTGAAAAAGATTATCCAATCCTACTAATGTTATAAATGCGAAAGTTTGTGAGGATGGATGGATGTTTGTGACTCTTTCACGCAACAACTACCTACTGAACGGATTTTGATGAAATTTGGAGTATAGGTATTTTAGGGTTTAAAATAAGATTTAAGCTACGCGGGCATCAGCTAGTTATCAATATATCACTACAGGAATGCAGTGACTTGTGACACAAGAAAACGAGGCCTAGTTTTACTGGCTAGACAGATTATAAAAGGGTTTTAATATTTATGTTAAGTTACCTTTTTTTTAACTAGCTTTTGCCAGCGGTTTCGCTCGCGTTAAATTCGGGGTAGCACTGTTTCCCTTTCCTGGACGCAGAAAAAAAAAGAAAATAGTAGCCTATGTTACTCTCCATCCCTTCAACTATCTCCACTTAAAAAATCACGTCAATTCGTTGCTCCGTTTTGCCGTGAAAGAAAGACAAACAGACAGACACACTTTCACATTTCATATTAGTATGGATATCGTGTACCGTAATTATAAAATGATCACGTATTTCTTTCAGTGATGATGAAGACGAATGTCTTGCCCGCGAGTTGATGAATAAGCTGACACCTCCTGTACTTAGCAAACTTAGAAGAAGCTTCAAAAAGAATAAAGAGAAATTGAAAACTCTCGATATTGACAAGTAGGTATAGCTACCTGAATTTAAAATACAACGAATCCTTTCTTTACCTTCTCGTTTGGGTCCTATACATATTGTATTCTTTCTCCGTGTGGTGACGGAGTAAGAATACAATATGTCACCGACCCATCTCATCCCATGGGTGTCGTAAAAACCGACTAATGAACTATCTGTGAATATTATCTTCACGTAGTAAAACTACTTAAAAGAAGGAAAACTTGAAATGAAACCCCATACCAATCCGTATTAGTAGGCTAAGTATCCCTCCGTCGGAGGAGGCCCGTCCCTGAAGTGGAACATTAATGGGCTGTTATGATGGGTCCTATGACGAAACGCGGGTCTAGACATCATATTTCACTTTTTGAGCTTGATAGTATGCCAACTTATGGCCGCCTGGTTACACTCGACCGAAATACCTCACGATTCAGCCAGTGTATATTCAGCGGACACGTATGGCCATGATTGTTGCATTGGTCTGGGTGTTTTCCATATATGTATAATATGTAAGTATATGTATTTACAAAAAATAAAAGTATTTAAGTATGTTTTTATCCGATGTCTAGTATCCATAGTACAAGCTTTGCTTAGTTTGGGACTAGGTGGCGATGTGTGAATGTGTGAAGATTATTTATTTATTATACCTACTTTAATGAAGACTCCTTGTTAAACATTTTCAGACGTGTAGAAGAAGTGATGCGAGTAGCGGCTGCAGAAGAAGGGATAGAGTTCGCTTCATCAGCTCCACCAACTGAAGACAAACTGTGGCTTGACGAAAAAGGATTTGTTAATTCATTGAACAAAATATTTGGTAAATAAATAATTATTCACGGACATCTCTTCACAGCGCCATCTGTTCCCAAAGTAAGCTAGGTTTATCTTGCAATGTGTTATGGGTAACAGAACAATGGATATTAGTACTAAAACTAATAATGTTAAATCATATACCAAGTTTTCTGTCCAAAAAGGTATAAGTTCCCTCTTATAGTGGAGGTTACCCCCAGAGATTCCCCCCTACAACGGCACAAACACACACACTTTAGCTCTTTATAATATAAGTATAGATTACGAGCACAGGCTCATACCCTTATTTTAACGTTACGAGCCTGGAAGTCGTTAAGACCCTTAGCCCTGTAATTTTACTAACTACTGTACTCTTTTTTTAGCCACATTATATCTGGGAAATCTCAGACACAAATTTAGTGAGAGCGGTCTCCCCACCCTGCATCTTCCGTACCGCGGTCGTAACTCCAGACCTTTTTGCCGGGCGCTTTGTTCAGGCAACTCTAAATGCTATGTTCGTCGCTTTGGTTCTTCTCATCATCATAACAGCCCATTAATGTCCTACTGCAGGAACGGGCCTCCTCCTGTGACGGAGGGATACTTAGTCTACTAATACCACGCTGGCCAGACGGATTGGTATAGGGTTTAATTTCAAGTTTCCTTCTTTCTATGTAAAGGTAATATTCACAGATAGTCCCTTAGCCGGTTTCTACGACACCCATGGGATGAGATAGGGTGGTGACATATTGTATTCTTACTCCGTCACCACACGGTTCTTCTGATGTTATAAAAATCATCAGGCTACTTACATAATGAAAGATTTTTTTGTCAAACAGGTCACCACAAATACAAGACTCACTCCCACAAACTGTTCCAACTCCTCGACCCGTTTGCCAGTGGTAAGGTGTGGTGGCGACAACTGGTCACTAAGTTAGTCTCTATAGGAGCACGAAGCACGAGGTCCAGGGCTGAAGATTGGACACCCATTAGCCATATTAATATTAAGAGATTGGAGCATTGTAAGGTAAATGTAGTTTTTAAACGCGTAGCTTTTACTGTGCAAAAAACAATGCAGGACTGGTGTTTTTTTTTTTTGTTTTGTTTTTAAAAGACAATTCCCGCACTAGGGATCATGCCCTGTGTCGCGGGGACTTTTACAAACATCAATTTAACAGACACAACGAACACCCAGATCCAGGACAACAATTTGTGGATCTCACAAATAATTGACCTGCGTGGGGATCGAACCCACGACCTCGTGCACGGCAGCTGCTTGCGCTACCGTCGCGACACCGAGGTCGTCGGTTTACTATTACTACTACTACAGAAAAAAAACAAACATATCTATTTTCTTTTGCTCCATGTGGCGATGGAGTCGTAATACATCTACGAAAACAAGAAAAACTAGAGGATAAATCATATTTCAAGTTGTCCGCCCATAAAGGTTCAGACAACAAAGTCCATTTTGTTAGTAACAATAACTTAACCTACTTGTTAGTAACAATAACTTTACTTAATATTAACACTTATTATTAACAATTAAAAAAAGTCGACTCACCCAGCCGCACCTCTCACATGCAGACCAGTGAGTCGACTCAGAATTGCAGAGTCCAGTCTGCTAGCTATCATACTCAAGATGCCATTGCCGCTACCCCGCATACTTTGCACCACAGACAATGTTTTCTTACGCATCATTGTCCTCTATATGTGCATCTGCAAACATGCCTGAGGCCCTACAGCAACGGGGCAACCGCACCACCACCCTGAAAATATTAACTTATTATATCTATTATATAAAAATAAGTCGGGTTTTCCTTCCTGACGCTATAACTCCAGAACGCATAAAACGATTATCACGATTTTGCATTCGTTAGAAAGGTCTCGGGCTCCGTAAGGTTTATAGCAAAGAAAATTCAGAAAAAAATTCAACAGAAAAGCGGGAAAATAATGCCCGTGCGAAGCCGGGACGGCCCGCAAGTTACCTTATAAATATAGATACTTAATGACATAAAAATATTCACTGATTTAGTGACTGCAAAAAACAATAACTTACTCGTTATAACTTTGTATTTCTCTTAATCAGAGAGAGACCATAGTAAAGCTGGTGAGCTTGGAGCGCGAAGACTCATTCTGCTACATAGCAATATCACGAGGAGGTCGGGTCGGAATCTACAGCGGTGAACTGAGAGTACTACAAACTTACGATGTAAGTATCTTGTATATCTATACTTCTATACTAATATTCTTCATAACAGCCTATTAATGTCCCACTGCAGAGACGGGCCTCCTCGCGTGAGGGAGAGACACTTGGCCTACTAATACTAACTATACTAATGTATACTAATATTGTATAGAGGTAAAGTTTGTGTGTTGGTGTGTTTGTCACGTTGTAGGGGGTAATATCAGGATCTAATGAACCGATTTTGAAAATTATTTCTGTGTTGAATAGTACATTTATCGAGGAGTGTCATAGGCTATATAGTATCACGCTATGACTAATAGGAGTAGAGCATTAATGAAATATGTTTAAAGATTTCATTTCAAGATTTCATGGAAGGAATACAAATCATCTTAAGGATATCATCAATATAAAGTCACCTTAAGCAAAAAGTATACAGACAATGTCTTTAACAAAGGAAGAAAACTTAACTGGCAATAATAAATAAATAAAATTAATTTTCTGCTTACAGCCTTACAAATATAATATTGCGTGGAAAATTCTCGAGAATTTTTTGTATGTACCCTTTGTGGGCCTCTTTCTTTTTATTTTAATGGTTTGACAATATTTTAAAATAAAATTATCTTGTTCCGGTTTTGTCAGCATACTGTAGAAACTTTTATGAATTTAAAAACGTCATTTGAATTTAATGTGTGACACGCGTAGCTTTTCGTATTATGTCCACATGTAGGTTTAACTGGCAATCCAGGAGCCGCATATCTAAAAAAGAAATAGAATGCTTTCATAATAAACGCTATAAAAAATCATTTAATATTGTTTAAATGTACATTTTGTTTGACAAAATATTTAATTTTAAATTAAATCCGTTTATTAAAACATTAAAAAAATTGTATTCGTTTTACATTATTCATGCTTTTATGATGTGACAAAACCACACAATTTAAACAAATAAAACAAAAGTTTACCTCATTTAGATAATGAATTCAGTGAAAACATTTGTTGGTACTGCTAGTGACAACCCTATCTATCAACCCTAGCTATCGTCGATCAAAACAATAACAACGTGTTGGTAAACTTACAATTTCTCCTTCAATTTCTTCTTTTTATTGGATGCTGTACAGCTACTACGTTTCCTCGCTTTATCACGAGAGACTTTAGGTATTGCACTCATTTCCAAAAACAGTTAAATTAATTAAAACTAATTAAAACAAAAAAATTAGCTCTTGTCACGTCCGTTATTAGATGCAACTAAACGGCCATATTGAAAAAATGCTGTGTCGTGATTGGCTAAAGTGGATTTTGCCAACTTTGAAAAAAATCTCAGTTTGGATGTTGCCGAGTTTGATATAACGTCGCACTTTAAGCATGCATTATAATGAGAAAATCTTGGATTTATCCATTTCTGTAAAAAGCATCTTGTGCCATACTAATGTCTCAAATGTATTGGAACATAAAAATAAAATGTTTACGTTAGGGATTTATCCAATTATGATATCTACCGACACAAATATTCACGGACGTTCCCAAAGAACGCTAGGCTTAACCTGCTTGTGTTATGGGTAGCAGAACAACGTATACTTATTAATACTTATATACTTTTCTTTTGTAAATACATACTTATTATAATAGAAACACTCAGACCAATGCAAACAATCATGTTCATGCACACAAAGATTTGCATCGAGCGGGAATCAAACCCGAGACCTCTGCGTAGCAGCCATGTAATATAACCACTACGCTACAGAGGTCGTCAATAACATACCGATTCTGTTTGCATGATAGTCTATGTGATAATTTCTTTAAATTTTCTAGGTATTTCATCAGAGTTGTGGAGTAAAACGCCGGGTAAAGAACCGATGGGTTACCGATGCTATGTACCTACCTGTAAGTATTGTTATACACATCTGTGCTGTCAAATGTCACAGAATTATAGATGTATTTCTGACATCTAAATACTACTCATTATAACAGACTTACTAATACCACGCTAGGCAGACGGATTGGTATAGGGTTTAATTTCAAGTTTTCCTTCTTTTTATTTCGTAAAGATAATATCACGGATAGTCCCTTTGTCGGTTTTTACGACACCCATGGGATGAGATGGGGTGGTGACATATTGTATTCTTACTCCGTCACTACACGGAGATATTACTCATCTAGTTAAAATTTACAGGACGTGCAGTACCTGATAATATCAGCATCAGATCGCAGTTTAACAATCTATGACGTGACCACACTGACACACATGCCACTATTCTGCATAACCGGATTGCCTAATATACCAACTGTATGTACTGAATTATTCTTCTTATTAATTTTTTATTAATCTCCTTATGATGAAAGCACTTCGATTGTCAGATCAATCATTTGTATAAAAGATAGAAAAGAAAGTTAAGTAGAAAAATAAGCTACTTACTAAAGGTAATCTGGCCAACATGGCATCGAGACTTGTTCAGCAAATGACGTGACTAACCGACTCAGTCAGTACAAAAACGACGACCTCGGTGGCGCGCCGGTAGAGCCAGCGGCTGCCGCGCATGAGGTTGTGGGTTCGATCCCCACGCAGGACAATAATTTGTGAGATCCACAAATTATTGTCCTGAGTCTGGGTGTTATATGTGTCCGTTAATTCACATCGTTCATTGAAAACAGGAGTCAGGTTGTTGTACTGAATGGTTACGCGTCGAGGTCCGTGTTTATTCCTTCAGGAGTACCACAGGGATCATTATTAGGCCCTCTTCTGTTTAACATATTTATCAGCGATATCGCTTCCTGTTTTCAAACGAGCAAAATATTATTATACGTGGATGATATGAAAATTCTGCATGTAATAACATCTGAAGATGATACCATAGCCCTACAACGCGACTTGGATCGTTTCCAACATTATTGCGTTATAAACAAATTACAACTGAACGTATCTAAATGCTATGTCTGTTCCTTTACGCGTAAGCCCAAGCCCATAATCAGTCATTACAAACTGTCAGATGCCACATTGACTAGAGTATCCACTATAAAAGACCTAGGAGTTACGTTTGATTCTAAGTTACTATTTGACACACACATTTCTAATATAGTAAACAAGGCCTGTAAAGCGTTAGGATTCGTATTTAGAATATCTGCTGAATTTAAAAGTATTAAAACTATAAAAATCTTGTATTGCGCTTACGTACGCAGCCACCTTGAGTATGCCTCACAGGTATGGAATCCCAACTATGATATCTATATATCGAGGTTGGAAGGAGTTCAGAAGAAGTTTGTGAGGTATGTTCAATTTCGCTGTAATACTTATTTACCAGATTATTTTACTAGATGCAAGAAGTTTCATTTGCTCCCACTACAAGAACGAAGGAGAATAGCTGATATTTCATTCTTATTAGGCATCATGAATGGAGCGACAGATGTTTCCGAGTTCGTGAACGAAATAGGCCTACGCGTACCGACAACATTACGTCGAAGGCACGATCTTCTCCATCGAAACTGTCTACAGACAAAACTCATATTTCATCAGAGCCTGTAATTCGTTCAATACTGCCAACCGTGGGGTTGACTTCGATCCCTTCATCATGAATGCATCAGTGTTAAAGAGAACTCTTTGTTGTGAATACTTTGAGTGATTGTTTATTTATTAACTATTATTATTATTTTTTTTTTTTTTATCTCTTAGATAATATTTTAGATATCTTCTAATCCAAGTTATAAACAACATCATTGTCGTCCTACTGTATACACTTAATCGATCATTCACAAATAGTTATTAGTGAAAACTTTTAATTGGCCATAATGTTAAATACTCAATCCGCATTATATTTGTAAAATAGCTGTAAGTTTTCTAAATCTGAAAATAAAATAAATAAAAATAAAATAATTGATGTTTGTAAAAGTCCCCGCGACACAGGGCATGATCCCTAGTGCGGGAGTTGTCTTTTTAAAAACCAAAAAAAAAAAAAAAGGTGAGACTTTTCAAGTACACTTATATGAAATACTACTATGCGGTTTCCCATCTAAATAGTTTATAAATCAGTGATTGCAACTAGCTGTAAGCCTTATTGATTATCATTTCGCAGTTTGTAATATTTTTTTCATATTAAAGTCTTTATTTACATTTTTTACAATCTTTTACATTTTTAAATATAAAAATAAAAACATTTAAAAATATAAAAAAAAGGTAGACCCACCAGCATTGGGTACAGGGACCAAGCTACTGGTAGTTAGGGCTCCAGAGATAGGAACCTCCTCACAATACGTGCCGTGTCAAGCAGTACTGCCTTCTGCATCAGACCTATGATCCATGATTATTCATATTATAATTATTATGTTTCCAGTGTTTGACTTATTCTCCATCGCTGAATGCGTCTGATACTTCAGAGTTAGCATTTGGTACAGAACGAGGTGACATCACAAGGATAAAGTTCTTACAGCCTAGACTGCAGTTCATGCACATGAACACTACTGATCAGATCAACTATTATTTTTGGATGGTAAGAGAAATCAAGAATCAGCGAAATCAGCTGTTTCTTCAAATTGGTTCAACAAAATACCGACATTGCGCTTAAGATTGCCTGTTTGAAGTAGCAATTGCCAGGCCACATAGCCAATAAGACAGGAAGGATCTTGGATGGCGATGCGTATCTGATGACACAGAAAAGTTGACTCTGAAGAAACTACCATCTCTTGCCTTACCATACTGTACTTAGGACCGTACTCGCGGTTTTGTCAAGCTTAGCATTTGCCGTGTAACTACAAGAAAAAAATAATAATAAAGAGGTAAGAAAAAGGCCAAATAAAGAGCACTCGTAACCGACGCGCATGTATGACTCGCTTAATGAATGTGGATGAGGCCCAAGCTGTTTGCCAGGATCGTGACAAGTGGCGTTCTGTCGTCTCTGCCTACCCCGGACGGGATAAGGCGTGAGTTTATGTATGTACGTACTACAAGAAAAGGCGTAACGCCATTTGCATTATTTATTGGTTGTTATTTTCTCCAGGAGTTAACCGCTACCCCCCACACATCACATTGTACAATCACACATTGGAAGCGCGTGCATTCTCGCAGTGTTCGCCGAATACGTTACAGTGGAGCTTGGCTGTTGTCGTGTTCTCATGATGCTGTGTCCAGTCTGCGGCTTAGACATGGTCCTGGGAAGATGGATGATTATGTGTTTAAAGTTTTGAGGGTAAGTTGTCTTTTTGTGTGACTTAATTTATTCAAACTTAAATATGAACTCCAAAAAGATAAGCTAGATTTTTTTGCCCTAGTAGTCAGTAATTTCGTGAAGAATATGATAAATCTTTTTTTGTTCGATAATACTCATAACCGGCATGACCATAGGATGAACAAATCGCTTAGTCAACTTTAGGGTTCTACATAACATATACAAAAGAATTATATACTTTACAAATATAAAAACCTACCTTGGCACTGTGCTCATCACTAGCTTGAAAGTCTCATAACCCTGCTATTTGAAGATGGATAAACGAACACTGTGGTGATACTTACCGAGGCAGCTTCTTTCTGAGATCTTTGACCTTCTTTTATTTTTCCCCAAGGTGTTTTATTTGCTACCTGCATGACGTCATGGACTCCAACTTTTGGCCGCAGAACGTGGTGTTCCGTCACTTCCGCGGATAAATTCCACAAGAACGAAAGCCGTAACTGGAAGCAATATTTTATTTTATTTATGTTAGTCATTAAGGTATATATTATATTGTTTTATGTATGTTAGTCTTAAGGTATTTTTCTATGGGCCTATGCAGCCTGAAATAAAGGTTATATTATTATATTATACTATTATTTTGACATACCAATAAAGTAACAGTCTATTGCTAATTTCAGGGAGTAAGCTGTTTCCATTCAGTACCATCTCTACACATGGTGGCCGCTGGTGGATGCGATGGCTCCGTACGTCTCTGGCAGCCTGGAACTCGCAATGCATTTGCGACCTTATTTACATCTACAACAGCTGCTATTTTGGATGTAGTCGTCATTGCTGCTCAAGAAATTGTTATTGCTTATTGCAATAGTTGCGTGAGTAATAGTTTTTGTCCACGGAATTAAAGTTAATGGTGTCAATATTATCAATAAGTATCAGCAGCTTAAAGTTTTAAGACAGTACAAAACAGAGATAGGCAATTAGTCAATCTATATGTAAAGCACTCAATGTATGACCGTTACTCACATAGACTCTTTGTTATGATTGGACACTATCCCCCTTCCTCATAAACGCCTCTTAAATTTTAGTCAATTGATTACATTAAATTCTTACTGTTTTGTTTGGCATAAGGTTGGTTTTCGTAATAAAAATCTCGCTAAACATTGATTAAATTTAAGAGGTGTTTATGAGTAAGGGGGTATGTCTCAGACTGGCCTGAGCTTCTAGGCCTCTTGCTTACGTGGTGAAGAAAGGAAATGACGACGATGAATGAAGTAACTACAGGACGACACCACTAAAAACCTTTAGAGAAAGCTTTCATCTTGCAGCTAAGCACATAACTTAATATGTCAAAATCGGTAATCAACGTTCTGAGAACTGTGCATGTATGTTGCACTGGCCGGTTTTTTTTAGCCTCCTTTAAAGAGGAGTTAGTTCCTATAGTGGGGTAAGTACTTATAGTCTACAGTACAGTCTATATATATTCTATGTGCTCTTTTAGTATAAACCACGAGAGAGCGTGTGCTCGATGGGCGTAAAATACATAACACCACCTGGTTCGAAACACTAAAGACTAGGCAAGCGAAACGTCACCATACCGACAACACTCCTGCAGCGTTCGGAAATTTTGTCTGCAGAGTATGCGACAGAATCTGCCTCTCTAGCATTGGCTTGCACAGCCATGAGAAAAAAGGCATGGCATCCACGAGGCAATAAATGAATCGTCTGAAATAGATGCCAAGGCCCATGAATGAATAGTCTCTAATAAACTTTTTGTATTCACAGACTGTTCATATCTGGGATTTGTATGAGGAATGCCTCCTGCAAAGCATTAAGATCAAGTTTCCTTTTCTTGGTGTTTTGGGGAAGAAAGTTGAGTTTGGTCCGTACTGTATACATTCAGGTAAGAAGAGTTTCTACCTAATACTATTATACTAGTAGTGGGTAAGCAATTTGACCAGTTATTTAGGGTATTACCTGACGGTCCAAACAACAAAATTCAGATAACATTTCAGACTTTTAAATTTTCGTGTATTTTTTTTTTGGTTTTTGAGACAGAGAATTCAGAATTCCAAGGAATCGCTTCGCCATTCATCATATGTGTTTATTATTATTTATTATTATTATTTATTTATTAAACAAAAATACAACTAACTTTACAGGATTACCCTAATGCGATAGTGTATATCCAGGTGCTAACTTACAAAATATCTATCATAAATCTATACTCATATAAATATGTACATTATCCTTAGTTAATATTCATAGATACTACACAATAAGTTACTCTTGTGAATTCGTTCAATGAACACGAAAACAAGTCAATTCTGTTCGCAACAGTGTTGAGCGTACTGTTAGATCGCGCTATCCAGCACTTATAAAAAAAAAACACAAGGCTGGTTTAACTAAGCGATTTATTAATAATATTTACTACACTTTTAACTACACTTTAACTTAGGACTTAAAACATTTATTATTAGACTTGGTTTTTATTCACTGCGCGATTAACTCTAGTGAAGAGTTATTTTTAGAGAGAGAGACCCGGAGTAAGTCTATTTGCTCTAGGTTTGGGCTGAAAACCACAAGTGGGCAGCAGTTCTAAGACCGCTATTATATCAGCACTAGAGAAATAAACACTGAACTTAATTTACGAAAAAACGGAGTATTTATAATGAAATATCTGCTGAATTGCACTATGCAATTGACGTCAATCATTGAGTATTGCAATTCGGCAGTATTCGTAGGAAAATAGGGATGTAACACCTCCCCCCTTTAAAACGAAACATCCGAAAAATAGAAAAAGGGATGTGAGTATAAACCAAGTTTGATATAGTAATATTACATTAGTTACTTAGAATTAAGATAATGATAATTGATTAGATTTAGTAATAGATTTAGTAATTAGACATAGATTTTAAACATTATAAGATAAGATATCATAATAACTATAATTATAAGACAAAGGTAAGACTTATATCTAAATTTAACATTAAGAATTTAATATAGTAATTAAAACATTTAGGAATATTAAAATTATAATTAAGTATGCTTATTAGAATTTACAATACTTCAAGATTTCGTCTTGGTAAACTAAGATTGGAATCTGTACTTTCAGTATCATATTCTATGTTTGCCATGTGTACACTGGATCTAGTATGAATATTAGTTCTAGGTTTAGTCATACAGGTGTTTACAATTTTTACACAGCAAGAAGAACTTTTCTTACAACAAAAACATTTGTATATTTTATATGAAAAATATGAAAATACAGAGATTGATAATATAGATGTTAAATACTAAAATAGTAACTATACTTAATATGATAGGGTTGAGTTTTAATTTTAGTCAGTTCTTCATCAAATTGATTTAATCTATGTGAAGCATATTGCAAGGAGTCTAAATTAATATTTGATAATTTTACAGGAGTTAAATAAGGAATAGTATCATTTAATTTATTCTTTGAACAACAGTCATCATTAATAATATTAAAATCAGGATGAGGTATATAAATTTTAGTTTCAAATTCCTGAGATGGTATGAACTGAAGTAGCTTATGATAAGCTTTACAATATTTAGGTAGTTTTAAAATACCTGTACCCACAATATCATAGTCTTCTAAATTACCATTACAATTAATAGATATCTTTGTGATATCTGATTGGACATATATCCATTTATTATTACTAAGTTTTTGCCAAATGTCTATTTCACCATTAATTATCTTAAAATTACAAGAGTCAGGGATATTTTTAACATGTTCACTTAAAACCGTCACTTCACAAATCGGATTCGCGACACTAGATTGAATGTTTCCTAACCTACACAAATAGTAATTATTGTTTATCACTTTGCACTCACTTAAGTCTTCAAACACCGAGTACATTAATTTATCATGTGTTAATGCTAAAAACTTTGCAGATGGATTAATCAACGCAAATGAATTTATATTATTAATATCGTGAGGAGTTGGTAAGGAATAAATGTGGTATAAATTATAATCTACAAAAGATATAACTAAAGGAATTCTTATAGCAAATATTAACTTATCATTATAAATAAAAGATGAAATTTCGGCTAAATCTAAAATAGTATGAACATTATGTAAAGTTAAATGTAAAGGTAAACTGCCAGTAATATCGTTATTTTTAGAACTTAATTCGTTATATAATTGTATTGGACTTAGCACTGAAGGGTGAACTATATTTTGTTTCCCAAATAGAATTGCATCGATGAGGTCCTTTAAGCTGAAGTTAAGTATCATTAAAGAACTTTCTAAGGCACTGAAAGTCATAGAAAGATGTGAAATTATCTCTAATTTGTTAGCATTCTGTGAAACAGTATCTAGAATCTTACCTAAATTTTGTATATTAGAATTAAGTATATGTTCATTTTCATTAAGTTTAGAAATAGTATTATTAAATGAGGATATAGTAGAAGACATTATATGAATGTTTTCTTTCATAATAGCAGCCAAGTGTCTTTGATCATCTTGGACTGCATTAATAGCATCAGTAAATGTATTAGCATCATCTTCATCAAGAGAGCCAAAGAGTTGTTTGAGTATTGGTCCACCAATACCAAACCAAGCTGCTCGTTTAACTTTACGAGTATCATTCGTATTTGTCAAATGAGATAGAGACAAATAATTATTTTGAACATTTATAAATAAGCTTTCTAAAGGACTTAAAACATTCCAACAATCAGTTTTAACTTTAGTTGATTGATGGGAAGTACATATATGTTTACAAGTTTCCAGAATATGTTCCAGAGTAGAAATATGAGGTTGTATATAAGATAAATCAGAAAATGTAACAATGGTCCAATAATTATTATAATATTTCATAGTACCTATAGGGTCATAATAGAGACCTGGACTATTTACAATCGGCGTAGTTAAGTTGGATCTTGCGAAGAGTCCTGGCGCGAAGGCCCTGGAAGAGAATTATCGTGAGCTAGTTTAATTTGATCAAAATGATATCTGTACGGTGCAGTACCGTACAAATGCACAATCAGCAATTAATACATCGCGCCGTCGTGCCGTGTAATATTAAAATAAAATCAATTAGTTCGCGATCAGTCTTTATTGAGTAATCACGGGCTCAACCATACGTGCTCCGCGGCCTTATAGCACTATCTTAGACCAATACAGCCCTTTTTAACTGAAATCGAATCTTTTATTTGTTGACCTCATCGCACGGTTAACAAATTGGTCCTTCGAACCTTGGACCTCGCGCGTCGGGGACTAGCATAAAAACTGTCGGAAACAGTTTACGGTAGAAACACGTGGTACTGACGTAGCAAAAGTACAAGTGCCGTCGTCACCAAGCAAGCAAGCAGCAGAGAAGGCAAGGAGAGCATCTAGCAGGAGTCAGCAGCAGAGCATTGCCGAGTATCAGCGGTTTCAAGTAAGATCTTTCCATATTTATTTTACTTACCAATACGAAATGGACATGGAAAATTTTTATGTCAATCAGCAGGAAATAACTGACGCTATTCAGAAATTTATAAAAAATTTACAAAAAGCAGGGTTAGAACGTCGTACAGGCGATTACTTTAAAAGGCGTCTTGATATTTTGGAAAATTATTGGTCAGAATATGAAAATAATCACAGGAGCATATCTGGGTTAGGTATTGTGGAGCATGTATATTTCAGTCGACGAGAGTATGAGCAGACAAAGGAGCTGTACTTAACGGGTAAGCAGTTAATTTATCAACAAAGTCAGGAACTAACACTGGCACTACCTCTATCTACGATTTCTGAACCCGCCGGGCAGAAGATCGAGCAGCGGGAGGAGATGTCAAGACCCGAACCAGTACATCCATCAGCACCAGAAGCAGGAACATCATCTCAACGCATGGTATCCAAGGGTTCCATGAGCAGGTTAGATGAATTGATACGTAAGCAGGCCGTTAATTTTAAGGCATTCATGCGCACCGCAAACAATGTCAAACTAGAGACAATAAACGAAAAATGGGAGTTTGAGGACGTGCTAAAGGAATTGCAGGCCCGGTGGACCACAATAGATACTCTTCATTGGGAAATTTATATGGAATCAGACGGAGACGACCCCGAGTACGAAGATAAATTTACTAGACACGAAGTTATATTTAACAACTTAAAGAAAGCAGTCAACAAAAAACTGTGGTCCGTTTCACACAGAGAGAAGTCGGTGCCAAAGATCGAGATACCAGTATTTACGGGTAACTATCAGCAGTGGACGTCCTTTAAAGATCTTTTTAATGAAACAGTACATAATAATCCTTCTTTATCGTTAGCTCAAAAAATGCAGTTTTTAAAAGGTAAATTACGTGGCGAACCAGAACGGCTTATTCAGCACTTACACATAAGTTCAGATAATTATAGCGCGTGTTGGGAAATCCTTATCAATCGTTATAATAATAAGAAATTAATTTTTACTGCACATATGAATACGTTATTAGGGCTTCCTAGTTTGAATCAACAGTCAGCAGGTCAAATTAAAAGGATGCATGATGTTACGTTAGAGACGCTTCATGCCATAGAAAACTTAGACGTAGACGTGTCCACGTGGGACCCATTTTTAATTCATATTTTGTCACAGAAACTTGATAGCGATACTTATAGCGATTATTTGGAATCGGTAAGCTCGCCACGAGAGTTACCGGTGTTAAAGGAATTTTTATCTTATCTCGAAAGTAAATTTACTAGCCTTGAGTCTGCGCGAAGAAAGCAAGACCAGATTTCGGTAAAACCATCTCAATCTCATAGCAATAGTAATAAATCCCACGAATTTGTAAAAAAGCCTTATAATTTATCATACAATAAATCTTTTAACAAATCATTTCCTGTCACAGCAAGCCAATGCCCTTTATGTAATGCAGATCATAGCCTTTTCCATTGTAAAGATTTCAACTCTATGTCTAGCGATTTAAAGTTGAAAAAAGTACAGGAATTAAAAATATGTATTAATTGTTTGTTCGACCATAATGGCAAACAATGCATTTCTACAAAACGGTGTCGAAAATGCAACGGAAAGCATAATTCGCTTTTACATGACGCGTGCGTCAGAGCGAAATTATCATTTAATAGGCACGAGCCAGTTGCAAAATCGTCTGGTCACGTTGGAAATAATTTGCACGTGTCCCCCGCCCAATCAGCAGAAATACTTTTAGCAACGGCGTTGATTAAAGTAATATGCGATGATGGCTCATCTCATATTTTGCGAGCGTTAATCGATCAGGGATCTCAGGTCTCATTGATATCAGAAAATGCCGCGCAGAGGTTAGGCGTGAAAAGAACATTCTGTAGAGGTATAGTGTACGGAATAGGCGAAAACGCGAGCAACTCTAAAGGCATGATTAGCATACGATGTATGTCAACATACAATGACTTTACGTTCAGTACAGATGTACTTATTATGAACAGTTTAATGAAGCGATTACCGAATGTAACGTTTGAAAAACCTTCGTGGTCCTTTATACAAAACATTGACTTGGCAGACCCGGAGTTTTATATAAGTCGACCCGTAGACTTACTATTAGGTTCAGATATTTACGCGTTAATTAAAATGGGGGGCATAAGCAGAGGCGATGAACCGACTCAACCATTAGCAGAACAAACCCAACTAGGCTGGATTTTGTTTGGTAGAATGCAGTCTTATTATTGCAATGTAGTCTTAAATAACATAGATAATATACAGCAGTTTTGGGAAGTAGAGGACATTGAACTTCCGTCTACTTTTTCCTCAGAAGATCAAACATGTATTGATTTTTATCATGCAAATACCGTACGTCGACATGACGGTCGATACGTGGTTAAATTACCTATTAAACAGCACATACGTCACAAATTAGGGTCGTCTAAAGGGATAGCCGTAGCGCAATTTAGGAATTTAGAAAGAAAATTTGACAGACAGTTAGACTTAGCGACTCAGTATAAAGATTTTATTAACGAATATATAGCATTACAACATATGATTCCTGTTACAATAAAAAATAATACGGGTAAGGAGACACCGGTACAATGTTTCCTACCTCATCACGCTGTTCAGCGGGCGGAGTCATTGACTACAAAGCTAAGGGTAGTTTTTAACGCCTCAGCTAAAACATCGAGCGGTTATAGCCTTAATGACATAATGTATAAAGGGCCTAATCTGCAAAAAGATTTACAATCATTAATAATAAAATGGCGATTATATCGTTATGGTTTTACATCCGACCTTGAAAAAATGTATCGACAAATTATGGTACACAAGGAAGATCAACATTACCAGCAGATTGTATGGAGAGAAAAACAAGAACATCCTATACAATCCTATCAATTAAGTACGGTAACTTATGGCACGAAGGCCGCCCCCTTCCTTGCTATGATGACTTTAAAAAAGCTAGCATCTGACGAAAGCGGGAGATACCCTCAAGCAGCTCAAGTGCTAGAGGAAGCTCTGTATATGGACGATCTCGTTCATGGGAGTCATGGGATCGAGACGGGTAGGCAGTTAATAGCAGATCTTAACCATCTAGTACAATCAGGCGGATTTACGTTGCGAAAATGGTTATCAAATGAGCCAAATTTATTAACGAATTTAGAGAATGACATTAGCAAGCAAAAACAAATATTTAATTTTAAATTAGATGGCTCATCTAAAACATTAGGTTTACGATGGGACTCACAGCAGGACAAGTTTACCTTCCAGTATAATATTAGTGGTACACCATTAAACCAAACAAAACGTACGATCTTATCAGAAATATCCAAATTATTTGATCCATTAGGATGGCTGGCCCCTTTATCAACCACACTTAAATTACTATTTCAAAAAGTGTGGGTTGCGAATTTACAGTGGGATGACGTTATACCGAAAGAGATAGATGTAGAGTGGAGTAAAATTAAATCGGATATTTGTAATTTAGAGCAGTGTTGTATTCCTAGATGGATAGGCTATGAGCAGAGGGACGCCATAGAATTACACGGATTTTGTGATGCGTCTATAAAAGCCTACGCAGGCGTTATTTATGCCCGTATTGTAAAAAACGGACAAGTATCAGTAGTGTTAGTCGGATCTAAAACTAGATTAGTTCCGGGTAATAAAACCATATCTTTACCTCGGTTAGAGATATGTGGGGCACACCTGTTAGCACAATGGATGGATAAGGTCGTACATTGCTTAAATGAACATAAGCTAGAAGTATACGGTTGGACAGATTCTATGGTCGCCCTGGGATGGCTACAAGGCGACCCGGGTCGATGGAAAACGTTTGTAGCTAATCGTGTCCAAAGTATAACAAAGATAATAGCACCAGCACGCTGGCGATATGTCAAGTCGGGCGAGAACCCCGCGGACGCAGCCAGTAGAGGACTTTTAGCATCACAGTTAGCAAGTTCTGAGTTATGGTGGCAGGGCCCCGCTTGGTTAAAATCATTAGAGTTAGATAATACTAAACAAAATACAGTAGATTATGTCACTAAAGAAGAATGTAAAACTAAACAAGTTCATGTGGTCCAAGAAAGCATAAAAAGTGAATGTATTATTATAGAACTATTACAGAAACATAGTTCATTTTGCAAAATAATCAGAATACTTGCATGGATTTTACGCGCGTTAAAGTCCATTAAATTTAATAACAATAAATGTAAACAAAGGCAATTATATCTAACATTAAGCGAAATTAAGTATGCAAAGCTGTTTATTATAAAATATGTGCAACGATGCGAATTTCAGAACGATATATTGAGTACTTTAGAAAAAACAATAATTGGAGTAGTAAGAGCAAGTTACTTAAATTAAACCCGTTTTTAGATTTAGAAGGTATTATAAGAGTCGGTGGACGTTTGAGAAACGCTCAAATTCATAGCGATATGAAATACCCTATTTTAATTCCCTATAATAGCATTTTAACAACATTGCTTATCGAGCAAGCACATCACTTAACTTACCACGGCGGTCCTCGTCTTACATTAGCTAATTTGAGACAAAAATATTGGATCATAGCAGGCGGTAGAGCAGTTAAACATGCACTTACAAAGTGTGTTACGTGCCGAAAACATGATCCTAAACCGCATTATCAATTAATGGGGAACTTACCAGCAGAAAGAGTTAACCCGGCCCCTCCGTTCTATCATACAGGGGTTGACTACACTGGTTATGTGGAGGTCAAGGCCAGCAAAGGAAGGGGTATAAAAACTACGAAAGGCTACGTCGCGCTATTCATATGTATGGTCACGAAGGCGATACATCTAGAGCTTGTCTCGGATTTAAGTAGCACCGCATTCCTTGCAGCTCTTCGTAGAATGGCTGCAAGAAGAGGTGCGCCACGCCATCTTTATAGCGATAACGGGACGAACTTCGTAGGAGCAAATCGTGTTTTGCAGCAGGAATTTTATGATTTAAAGAATAGGCTCGACGAAACCTTCTTTCGTGAAATAACCGAATTAAATATAGAGTGGCACTTCAACGCGCCATCTTGGCCCAGTGCAGGGGGCTTATGGGAGAGAGCTATACGTAGTCTTAAGCATCATCTTAAAAGGGTAGTCGGCGAGCAAAAGCTTACATTTGAAGAATTTAGTACTTTATTAGCTCAGCTTGAGGGATGTTTAAATTCACGACCCTTATGTCCGTTATCAGACAATGTGGACGATATAGATTTTTTAACGCCAGCACACTTCTTAACAGGTAGAGTAGGATCCACCGTCATAGAAGTAGAACAAGACGCTAGAACTAGGTGGAGTTTAGCAGATAAGATAGCCTTAGATGTATGGAAGCGATTTAAAGCTGAATATCTTGCTCAGCTATCTCTTCGGAGCAAATGGCTCAAACAGCAGGATAACTTAAAGATAGGCGAGTTAGTCACTATCCAAGATGACAATTTACCTGCCGGAAAATGGATGCTAGGAAGGGTAATCGAATTACATCCGGGTCCTGACGGTCTAGTTAGGGTAGTGTCTCTAAAAACTAAAAACGGTGTCTTAAAAAGACCTGTTGTCAAATTATCAGTACTGCCTATAACGTGTAAACACAAAGTAACGAACGCTAACGTTATAAACAGTACAAAAAACAAATCATAAGCATAAGTTAAGTAATCGTTTTTTATCAATGGCAATCTCTTTAATTTTATTTATATCATTAATAGGTAATTCGCTTGCCTCTTATAATATTACAACACTTAAGGATTACCGTGGCTTGTATTTCGATAAAATAGGAAACATGAAACTGACACGCGACGAATGGAAGCTCGTAGTTTATTATGATATGAAACCTTACTGGGAAGGTATGATCGCATTACAAAAGTATCAGGCATATCTTAGTACTTTGTGTTCCCCTATTAGCAACACGTCACATTGTGACGTCCTTTTAGCTCAACTACGACACAGTTTCTTAGAAGTTGAGTTCACAAACCGTATACTACTAGGCCAGCAAAATAGTTCTCGTAGCAAGCGTGGTCTTATCAATGGGATCGGGTACCTTGCGAATACTTTATTCGGGGTATTAGATGATCATTTTGCGGAACAGTATGAAAAAGATATTTCTCTATTGCGTCGCAATCAACAACATTTAGCTCAATTATGGAAAAATCAAACCTCTGTAGTCGAAGGTGAATATAATGTTCTTAAAAGAATTGAAGACACAATTAATAAACAACACAAAACCATAAATCAGCGCATAAATGCTTTGAATAAGGCTGTGGACACATTGAATACGGAAATTCACACGATAGAAATTATGAATGACTTTATTTTTACCGTCATGATAGCTAACAATTTAGTTCTAAATATTCAAAATATTCAAGATCATTTGGTAGAGATGCTTACGGACATTAATCATAACAAGTTTAATCCTCATATTTTATCTCCAAAACAATTTCAAACAGAACTTAACGTCATTGCCGGGCAGTTGACTAAAGATTTGTCCCTCCCTGTAGAACATATACATAGTGAGATGTTAAAAATATATCAATTACTCAAAGTAAAGGCTCGTTTAACTAACACATATTTTATTTTCGAGATTAGGATACCTTTAATAACTAGGGATAATTATGAACTTTATAAGATTCTGCCTATTCCTTTTAAACGATGGAACTCCACGCTGATAGTGGCCCCTATATCTGAGTATATTGCCATCAATCTGAAGCAAGATAAGCACCTACCTCTTAAAGAAAATGAGGTACAGCAGTGTGTGGAGACCGGGTCCTCTCAATATGTATGTGACATGCGAGCCACTATTTACAACCTGAAACTTGAGAACGGCTTCTGCATCATAGATCCATCCATCAAGAAATGTCAAACAAACATCATCACTTGTAGCACCCAATGGATAGCATTACATAAAATAAATCAATATTTATTTGCCTGTTGTGGACAATGTACACTCCGCTTTATGTGTGGGGATCATGTTACTTTAGAACAAGTGAATGATACTTGTATCATTGACCTAGTGCCCGGCTGTATTGTGAAAGATAAGCATTTTACAGCGTATGCTCACAACAATCAGCTGTTTAATAATATACGCGTCGATGCCGATGTTCATAGCCCACAGATAGCTCCTATCAATCATATTATCAATATTTCGTCAAATATCTATGGAAATGAAACCGCTGACTCGGACTCGGCTGTACGTTTACAGCTAGAAGAACTTGGTGACAGAATCCAACGTATGAAAAATGACTCCCTGGCAGGAGAGGACTATGGTTTCTATCATCATGTCCACCACTATGCCATTAGCTATGGCCTGGTGTTAGCAGCAATAGCAGTAGCAGCAGTATTGTTATGGAAGCGACGACGCGTGTCGAGGAGGCGCGCGCGGGGGAGCGCAGCGCCTCCTGGCTCTCCCATCAGCAGCATTAGTGTAGTGAGTGAGCGTAAGCAAAGAAAGGCACGTCGCCTATCGAAAGTGCAGTGTTTAAGTGTTAACGTCATAAAGGACAACAACAAGTCGGACCGAATTGACTCTTCTACATCTCCGATACCTCGTAGGGTGTTTACAATCTCGGATGACAGTATTTAATTCTTAATTCATTTATTTATTCATGTTAACGCGGTTAAGTACCAATAACATTAACAGATAATTATATTATGGTGATAAATAATTATTGTAATCTATCATGTATCAACTTACTTTTAACTTGTTTGTTATCATTTCGGCCCGGGAGCATGTACGGTGCAGTACCGTACAAATGCACAATCAGCAATTAATACATCGCGCCGTCGTGCCGTGTAATATTAAAATAAAATCAATTAGTTCGCGATCAGTCTTTATTGAGTAATCACGGGCTCAACCATACGTGCTCCGCGGCCTTATAGCACTATCTTAGACCAATACAGCCCTTTTTAACTGAAATCGAATCTTTTATTTGTTGACCTCATCGCACGGTTAACAATATCTAACATGTTTGCGATTAATTAAAAGAGTAACATTATTATTATTATGAACTTGTATAACTCTGAAGGGACCTTTCCAGACATTGGAAAGAGCTTTGCGTAATCTATGGTGTTGCTTTACATACACCATATCTCCAACATTGTAAGATATGTTTCGAGTATTCTTATCATAATGATTTTTAGAATTTTCTTTACTTCTTTGTATATTTTCTCTAGCTATTCTTCGAGTATTAATCAATTTTTGTTTTAGTGTTTTTAGATAATCAGGATAAGTAGCTGTAGGATTTATATCATAAATAGAACTAGGAAGGTAAGGTTTACAGCCAAATAATAACTCATGAGGCGTGAAATTAGTAGAAGAATGGACGGATGAGTTATAGGAAACAAGAGCGGTTGGGAGAAATTTGTGCCAGTCACTCTGATTTTCATTAACATAGGACTTTAAATACTCTTTTAAAGTAGCATGACTTCTTTCAAGAGCACCATTAGTTTGGGGATGATAAGGAGTAGAAAAAAGATGTTTTATTTTAAAAAGGGCTACGATTTGTTTATATACTTCCGCGATAAAATGAACTCCTTGATCAGATAATAGAGTTTTAGGTATTCCGAAATGACTTATGAATTTAATTAAACAATCAGCTGTTTGCTCAGCTGTTGAATTAGTAATAGGATATGCCATAGAGTATCTGGTTAAGTCATCTTGAAAAGTGACTATATATTTATATTTTTCAGAGCCAGATTCTGGTAAAGGACCTACTATGTCAGTAGATATCCTCTGGAGTGGTTCATAAGATGTAGAAGTAATCTCCATTGGAGCTCTATTACAGGCTCGGAGAGTTTTATTTTGTTGACACTGAGGACAACGTTGGACATAAGCTTCAATGTCTTTTCTCATACCTTTCCAATAGTATGATTCTTTAAGTTTATTATATAATCTAGTGGAACCAGCATGTCCACCTATAGGAGAATCATGATTATCTTTTAGAATAGTAGGAATTTGATTAGGTGTAGGATAGATTATTTTGTTATGATATATATTAATTTTAATTTGTGTGTTATGAAATAGAAAAGCAATCATTTCGTAAATAATAATGAATTGATGTTTATCAAATTCATTAGCAAAATCAGACATAGAAATTTCTTTGATGTCAGAGTGAAAAATAATTAACTCATTACGAAGACATGTTAACACTTTGAATATTTCTCTATAAGTGCATGTATCGTAATAATGGACTTTAGTAAACATATGAAAATAAATTTTATTATTAATATTAGAATATTTAATAGAATATAGTTCTTTCTCTGAATTAATAAAAACTTCTTTATTATTTAATAGTTCAAGAATTTCTTCACAATAAGGGTTAGATGGATCTAGGTCAATGGAAGTAGGATAGGCTATAGCAGGACATTGTGTTTTAAGTAAATGTTGATTATGTTGACAAATAATAGTGTCGAAATTTATAGGACTAGAACGTGATTTTAGAAAATCTCCGTATGTTAGGTTATTACTAAGATTTATATCATTAAGATTGTTTATAGGCGGACGAGATAATGCGTCTGCGTTTAAGTTGGTTTTACCGGATTTGTAAACAATTTCATAATCATATTCTTCTAGTCTTAGTCTCCATCTGACTAATTTACTACTTGGATCTTTGCAGTTAAATAACCATACGAGAGGTCGATGGTCAGTGACTATTTTGAATCTACGACCATAAAGATATGGCCTGAATGTTTTGACACCGAATAGAATTGCAAGAAGTTCCTTCTCTGTGGTGCTATAATTACCTTCGGCTTTATTCAGAGTTCGAGAGGCATATGCGATAGGAAGATCTTTGCTTACTTCTCCTTGAGAAAGTATAGCACCTAAAGCATAGTTTGAGGCATCAGTAGTAAGGATAAATTCTTTAGAGAAATCGGGATATTGAAGGATAGGAGCACTAGTTAACATAGATTTAAGAGTTATAAAAGAATTTTCTTGTTCTTGAGTCCAATTGAAAATAGTATCTTTACGAAGTAGTGAAGTCAGTGGTTTTGTGATTTTAGAAAAGTCTTTTATGAATTTACGATAATACCCTATTAATCCTAAGAAGGATTTTATTTCTTTTGGATTTCTAGGAGTTGGATAATTGGAAACTGCTTTAACTTTGTCAGGATTTGGAGAGACACCTTTGTCTGTAATTATGTGACCGAGATAAGCGACTTCTCGTCGAAGAAATTCGCATTTATCCGGTTGAAGCTTAAGATTATGTTTACGTAGGGCTTCAAATATGAGTCTGAGCTTACTAATATGCGTAGAGAGACAGTGAGAGTAGCAGATGACGTCATCGAGATAGATATAGCAGTGGAGCCCCTGGAGGCCAGATAAGACAGTATTCATCAATCTTTGAAATGTAGCAGGTGCATTTTTTAGACCAAAAGGCATTCGAGTATATTCGAAGTGACCATTCGGAACAGAAAAGGCAGTTTTAGGTGCATCTTCTGCACTCATAAGAATTTGGTGAAATCCGGACACCAGGTCTAAGGTACTAAAGTATTTACTATGACCTAATTGATCCAGAATGTCCGTAATATTAGGAATAGGATAGGCATCACCAACTGTGATATCGTTGAGCTTTCTAAAGTCTACAACGATACGCCATTTCTTTTGACCGGAAGCATCTTGCTTCTTGGGTACAACCCATATAGGAGAGGACCAAGGGGAGTCAGAGGGTCTTATGATATTTTGATCTAGCATCTTTTTAATCTGTTTATTTACTTCTTCTTTATGAACTTCAGGATATCGGTATGTTTTAACATGGATTGGTTGTGAAGAAGTAGTTTTGATTTTATGATCTAAAGTATTAGTATGAGTAAGAGTATCTCCTTCTAAATAGAATAAGTCAGCAAACTCAGAACACAGATCTAGTAAGGCTTCGGCTTCTTCGAAATTAAGATGTGAAGTGCGTATTTGTTTCTGCACTTTCTCACATCTATTTGATAATGTTTTATCATTATTATTATGATTTAGGGAGTTAGTAGAATTTATATTGTGTATGAAATCACCTAATAAGTCACAAGGAATTAATTCTACACAAAGACATTTTATGATAACGTCTTTGTTAGTTGTATTAAGAATAGAGACAGTAACATGATTATTTTCTTTTAAATTGACTAGACAGTTAGATAGAAACACTCCTGGTTGAATTTCAGCTTTGTTAATATAACCAGTTGTAACTTCAGGATTAAGTACATTACATTCTATAATCATTTCAGAACGAGCTGGAATAATATATTCAGGTTTAGTAAAATAAATTTGTAATTGACAACCATTTATATCTAAAATTTTTGATTTATAGTTAATGTTAGAATTATGAGAGTTAAGGTAATCGTTACCAATTATGCCGTCAAATTCTATATCGACACAGTCGGGTATTAAGTGAAATTTACCTAATATTGTTTTATTATTTTGAAAAGTAAAATCTAATTGAAAATGACCCAGGCTCTTTGAGTATTCTGTACCTTTGTCAATTCCTTTGAACTGTATAATTTCATGTACTAAAGCAGGCTGAATATCTAAAGAAGACTGTTTTATTAGTGATATGCCTGCTCCAGAGTCAACTAATAGAACTAGTAGACGGTTACAATATTTAGATTTAACATACACGTGTGGGAGATGTATTCTCTTATTGTAACTTATTTCATAGACATTGGAGTGAGACTCAGAGGTAGGAAGAATAATTGGCTGTTCTAAAGATGTAATATTATTTGAGTTACAGTGTTCTGAAATGGTTTTAGTAGGAGTGGTAGATTTAGTAGGAATAAAATTATTATGTTCCGATATAGTAGAATTAGATTTAATAGAAATTATTTCATTATTTGATTTAGGACAAATAGTAGAATTAGTAGGATATAAATTATTATTATTCGACTTAGTAGATATAGTAGATCTAGTAGGAATTATATTATAATTGGATTTAGTAGAAATAGTAGAATTAGTAGGAATTATATTACTATAATTTGATTTAGTAGATATAGTAGATTTAGTAGGAATTATATTATTATAATTCGATTTAGTAGATTTAGTAGGAATTATATTATTATAATTCGATTTAGTAGATATATTAGATTTAGTAGAAATAGTAGATTTAGTAGGAATTATATTATTATAATTCGATTTAGTAGATATAGTAGATTTAGTAGAAATAGTAGATTTAGTAGGAATTATATTATTATAACTCGATTTAGTAGAAACTTGATGTAGAAAGGCGTCGGTTTGTGTGGACAATTCCGTACGACGCGTAACCGGAATCCCTTTTAGTTTAAATGGTTATGAGAATCAGAGTTGGCATCATTCAGAGAATTTGAATAATCATCTACGTCGTTTCCTTCAGAATAATTATGAATTTGCCTATGCGAGTTATTAGGAGGGAATGTTTTCCTCGAGTTATTATATTGGCGTTTTCGACATTGCATAATGTCGTGGCCAGGACTTTTACAGTACCTACAAATATTACTCTGAGGATAAGTTGATGTAGAAGGTTGAGGAGAAGGTTGAGGTTCATGAGGAGGAATAGCATGAATAGGACGATTGCGATTAAGGAAGCAGGATCTTTCTGAATGTCCTAATTTACCACAAGTCCTACATTTTGGCCTTGAATCAGGCGATTTGGAGGTGGAAGACTGTATATAATTATGCAGTTTCTCCTCTTGGATAGCTAGGTTGATGGCCTCGTGTAAGGAACTCGGGTTGCGACATCTTAAAATGTTGGAAATATGGCTAGGCAATCCGAGTAAAAAGGTATGCAGCGCTAAGTCTTCTGTGCTGGCTATTCGACCTTTCAACTCACTTGGATCCCTAGTGGAATGCGTTATATCTGTTTGCAATCGCGTTAAAAATGTCTCTATACGAAGACTATATTGTGTAACTGACTCGTTAGACATTTGTTTACAGTTTTGTAAGTCTAACAATAAATGGTCTCTATGTTTAGTCTCGCCAAACGTAGATTTTAAATATTGTTTCAGCTCAGCCCAAGTATCAAATATCTTAAGGGAACAAGCGGACTCAGCTTTGCCTTCTAATTGGGAAAGAATATATTTTAAAAGTACATGTTGTTGCGAAACAGTAGCTAAGTTCAAAGCATTTTCGCAATTTCTAATGAATGGTGATAGTTTATTCCTATCGCCATCAAATGATTTTATGAATTTAGCTAATACGGAGAAATGAAGTTCCTCCATGCCGATGTTATTTAAACTCGAACACGACTGAACGTTTTTTTTATCGAGTTTATTACTTTCAAAGGCCATTATAGAATAAAGCTAAAGAGTAAATGAAATAGTAATGAAAATAGGAAATAGAATTAAGGAATTATTTAAACAAAGGGAATAGGAAATTATAATCAATTAATCCACTCGCAAAATTATGCTAATAACACAAGTAAATCAATAATAAACGACTCACAGTAGCAGTAGTAGACACGACGTCATTGGCGGCGTCGAGTTACAGGCAGGAGCGGCGGCGGCGATGCGATGTTGGCGGAATGTGCAGCGTTGCAGTTACGGGTCGATGCGAAGTGTGTAACCTTGTCGTATTTGACTGCAATGTTTTTAATATAACATGCAGCACGTGGCTCGGTGCTGGGCAGAGAACCCTCGGGCACAGTGGAACACGATGAAGTGTCGATGTCCTCTATATGGCGGCCTCGCAAGTCGTCAGTGAGACGGCAGAGACAGCAGGTAGCCTTCCCAGTGGTCTAAATGAGTGACCTTCGACTGGGTTGTGTAGCTGGTCGTCGTCAGGAGTAGGCGACCAGAGGGACTTAACAAATCCCATTCATATGTATGGTCACGAAGGCGATACATCTAGAGCTTGTCTCGGATTTAAGTAGCACCGCATTCCTTGCAGCTCTTCGTAGAATGGCTGCAAGAAGAGGTGCGCCACGCCATCTTTATAGCGATAACGGGACGAACTTCGTAGGAGCAAATCGTGTTTTGCAGCAGGAATTTTATGATTTAAAGAATAGGCTCGACGAAACCTTCTTTCGTGAAATAACCGAATTAAATATAGAGTGGCACTTCAACGCGCCATCTTGGCCCAGTGCAGGGGGCTTATGGGAGAGAGCTATACGTAGTCTTAAGCATCATCTTAAAAGGGTAGTCGGCGAGCAAAAGCTTACATTTGAAGAATTTAGTACTTTATTAGCTCAGCTTGAGGGATGTTTAAATTCACGACCCTTATGTCCGTTATCAGACAATGTGGACGATATAGATTTTTTAACGCCAGCACACTTCTTAACAGGTAGAGTAGGATCCACCGTCATAGAAGTAGAACAAGACGCTAGAACTAGGTGGAGTTTAGCAGATAAGATAGCCTTAGATGTATGGAAGCGATTTAAAGCTGAATATCTTGCTCAGCTATCTCTTCGGAGCAAATGGCTCAAACAGCAGGATAACTTAAAGATAGGCGAGTTAGTCACTATCCAAGATGACAATTTACCTGCCGGAAAATGGATGCTAGGAAGGGTAATCGAATTACATCCGGGTCCTGACGGTCTAGTTAGGGTAGTGTCTCTAAAAACTAAAAACGGTGTCTTAAAAAGACCTGTTGTCAAATTATCAGTACTGCCTATAACGTGTAAACACAAAGTAACGAACGCTAACGTTATAAACAGTACAAAAAACAAATCATAAGCATAAGTTAAGTAATCGTTTTTTATCAATGGCAATCTCTTTAATTTTATTTATATCATTAATAGGTAATTCGCTTGCCTCTTATAATATTACAACACTTAAGGATTACCGTGGCTTGTATTTCGATAAAATAGGAAACATGAAACTGACACGCGACGAATGGAAGCTCGTAGTTTATTATGATATGAAACCTTACTGGGAAGGTATGATCGCATTACAAAAGTATCAGGCATATCTTAGTACTTTGTGTTCCCCTATTAGCAACACGTCACATTGTGACGTCCTTTTAGCTCAACTACGACACAGTTTCTTAGAAGTTGAGTTCACAAACCGTATACTACTAGGCCAGCAAAATAGTTCTCGTAGCAAGCGTGGTCTTATCAATGGGATCGGGTACCTTGCGAATACTTTATTCGGGGTATTAGATGATCATTTTGCGGAACAGTATGAAAAAGATATTTCTCTATTGCGTCGCAATCAACAACATTTAGCTCAATTATGGAAAAATCAAACCTCTGTAGTCGAAGGTGAATATAATGTTCTTAAAAGAATTGAAGACACAATTAATAAACAACACAAAACCATAAATCAGCGCATAAATGCTTTGAATAAGGCTGTGGACACATTGAATACGGAAATTCACACGATAGAAATTATGAATGACTTTATTTTTACCGTCATGATAGCTAACAATTTAGTTCTAAATATTCAAAATATTCAAGATCATTTGGTAGAGATGCTTACGGACATTAATCATAACAAGTTTAATCCTCATATTTTATCTCCAAAACAATTTCAAACAGAACTTAACGTCATTGCCGGGCAGTTGACTAAAGATTTGTCCCTCCCTGTAGAACATATACATAGTGAGATGTTAAAAATATATCAATTACTCAAAGTAAAGGCTCGTTTAACTAACACATATTTTATTTTCGAGATTAGGATACCTTTAATAACTAGGGATAATTATGAACTTTATAAGATTCTGCCTATTCCTTTTAAACGATGGAACTCCACGCTGATAGTGGCCCCTATATCTGAGTATATTGCCATCAATCTGAAGCAAGATAAGCACCTACCTCTTAAAGAAAATGAGGTACAGCAGTGTGTGGAGACCGGGTCCTCTCAATATGTATGTGACATGCGAGCCACTATTTACAACCTGAAACTTGAGAACGGCTTCTGCATCATAGATCCATCCATCAAGAAATGTCAAACAAACATCATCACTTGTAGCACCCAATGGATAGCATTACATAAAATAAATCAATATTTATTTGCCTGTTGTGGACAATGTACACTCCGCTTTATGTGTGGGGATCATGTTACTTTAGAACAAGTGAATGATACTTGTATCATTGACCTAGTGCCCGGCTGTATTGTGAAAGATAAGCATTTTACAGCGTATGCTCACAACAATCAGCTGTTTAATAATATACGCGTCGATGCCGATGTTCATAGCCCACAGATAGCTCCTATCAATCATATTATCAATATTTCGTCAAATATCTATGGAAATGAAACCGCTGACTCGGACTCGGCTGTACGTTTACAGCTAGAAGAACTTGGTGACAGAATCCAACGTATGAAAAATGACTCCCTGGCAGGAGAGGACTATGGTTTCTATCATCATGTCCACCACTATGCCATTAGCTATGGCCTGGTGTTAGCAGCAATAGCAGTAGCAGCAGTATTGTTATGGAAGCGACGACGCGTGTCGAGGAGGCGCGCGCGGGGGAGCGCAGCGCCTCCTGGCTCTCCCATCAGCAGCATTAGTGTAGTGAGTGAGCGTAAGCAAAGAAAGGCACGTCGCCTATCGAAAGTGCAGTGTTTAAGTGTTAACGTCATAAAGGACAACAACAAGTCGGACCGAATTGACTCTTCTACATCTCCGATACCTCGTAGGGTGTTTACAATCTCGGATGACAGTATTTAATTCTTAATTCATTTATTTATTCATGTTAACGCGGTTAAGTACCAATAACATTAACAGATAATTATATTATGGTGATAAATAATTATTGTAATCTATCATGTATCAACTTACTTTTAACTTGTTTGTTATCATTTCGGCCCGGGAGCATGTACGGTGCAGTACCGTACAAATGCACAATCAGCAATTAATACATCGCGCCGTCGTGCCGTGTAATATTAAAATAAAATCAATTAGTTCGCGATCAGTCTTTATTGAGTAATCACGGGCTCAACCATACGTGCTCCGCGGCCTTATAGCACTATCTTAGACCAATACAGCCCTTTTTAACTGAAATCGAATCTTTTATTTGTTGACCTCATCGCACGGTTAACAATATCTAACATGTTTGCGATTAATTAAAAGAGTAACATTATTATTATTATGAACTTGTATAACTCTGAAGGGACCTTTCCAGACATTGGAAAGAGCTTTGCGTAATCTATGGTGTTGCTTTACATACACCATATCTCCAACATTGTAAGATATGTTTCGAGTATTCTTATCATAATGATTTTTAGAATTTTCTTTACTTCTTTGTATATTTTCTCTAGCTATTCTTCGAGTATTAATCAATTTTTGTTTTAGTGTTTTTAGATAATCAGGATAAGTAGCTGTAGGATTTATATCATAAATAGAACTAGGAAGGTAAGGTTTACAGCCAAATAATAACTCATGAGGCGTGAAATTAGTAGAAGAATGGACGGATGAGTTATAGGAAACAAGAGCGGTTGGGAGAAATTTGTGCCAGTCACTCTGATTTTCATTAACATAGGACTTTAAATACTCTTTTAAAGTAGCATGACTTCTTTCAAGAGCACCATTAGTTTGGGGATGATAAGGAGTAGAAAAAAGATGTTTTATTTTAAAAAGGGCTACGATTTGTTTATATACTTCCGCGATAAAATGAACTCCTTGATCAGATAATAGAGTTTTAGGTATTCCGAAATGACTTATGAATTTAATTAAACAATCAGCTGTTTGCTCAGCTGTTGAATTAGTAATAGGATATGCCATAGAGTATCTGGTTAAGTCATCTTGAAAAGTGACTATATATTTATATTTTTCAGAGCCAGATTCTGGTAAAGGACCTACTATGTCAGTAGATATCCTCTGGAGTGGTTCATAAGATGTAGAAGTAATCTCCATTGGAGCTCTATTACAGGCTCGGAGAGTTTTATTTTGTTGACACTGAGGACAACGTTGGACATAAGCTTCAATGTCTTTTCTCATACCTTTCCAATAGTATGATTCTTTAAGTTTATTATATAATCTAGTGGAACCAGCATGTCCACCTATAGGAGAATCATGATTATCTTTTAGAATAGTAGGAATTTGATTAGGTGTAGGATAGATTATTTTGTTATGATATATATTAATTTTAATTTGTGTGTTATGAAATAGAAAAGCAATCATTTCGTAAATAATAATGAATTGATGTTTATCAAATTCATTAGCAAAATCAGACATAGAAATTTCTTTGATGTCAGAGTGAAAAATAATTAACTCATTACGAAGACATGTTAACACTTTGAATATTTCTCTATAAGTGCATGTATCGTAATAATGGACTTTAGTAAACATATGAAAATAAATTTTATTATTAATATTAGAATATTTAATAGAATATAGTTCTTTCTCTGAATTAATAAAAACTTCTTTATTATTTAATAGTTCAAGAATTTCTTCACAATAAGGGTTAGATGGATCTAGGTCAATGGAAGTAGGATAGGCTATAGCAGGACATTGTGTTTTAAGTAAATGTTGATTATGTTGACAAATAATAGTGTCGAAATTTATAGGACTAGAACGTGATTTTAGAAAATCTCCGTATGTTAGGTTATTACTAAGATTTATATCATTAAGATTGTTTATAGGCGGACGAGATAATGCGTCTGCGTTTAAGTTGGTTTTACCGGATTTGTAAACAATTTCATAATCATATTCTTCTAGTCTTAGTCTCCATCTGACTAATTTACTACTTGGATCTTTGCAGTTAAATAACCATACGAGAGGTCGATGGTCAGTGACTATTTTGAATCTACGACCATAAAGATATGGCCTGAATGTTTTGACACCGAATAGAATTGCAAGAAGTTCCTTCTCTGTGGTGCTATAATTACCTTCGGCTTTATTCAGAGTTCGAGAGGCATATGCGATAGGAAGATCTTTGCTTACTTCTCCTTGAGAAAGTATAGCACCTAAAGCATAGTTTGAGGCATCAGTAGTAAGGATAAATTCTTTAGAGAAATCGGGATATTGAAGGATAGGAGCACTAGTTAACATAGATTTAAGAGTTATAAAAGAATTTTCTTGTTCTTGAGTCCAATTGAAAATAGTATCTTTACGAAGTAGTGAAGTCAGTGGTTTTGTGATTTTAGAAAAGTCTTTTATGAATTTACGATAATACCCTATTAATCCTAAGAAGGATTTTATTTCTTTTGGATTTCTAGGAGTTGGATAATTGGAAACTGCTTTAACTTTGTCAGGATTTGGAGAGACACCTTTGTCTGTAATTATGTGACCGAGATAAGCGACTTCTCGTCGAAGAAATTCGCATTTATCCGGTTGAAGCTTAAGATTATGTTTACGTAGGGCTTCAAATATGAGTCTGAGCTTACTAATATGCGTAGAGAGACAGTGAGAGTAGCAGATGACGTCATCGAGATAGATATAGCAGTGGAGCCCCTGGAGGCCAGATAAGACAGTATTCATCAATCTTTGAAATGTAGCAGGTGCATTTTTTAGACCAAAAGGCATTCGAGTATATTCGAAGTGACCATTCGGAACAGAAAAGGCAGTTTTAGGTGCATCTTCTGCACTCATAAGAATTTGGTGAAATCCGGACACCAGGTCTAAGGTACTAAAGTATTTACTATGACCTAATTGATCCAGAATGTCCGTAATATTAGGAATAGGATAGGCATCACCAACTGTGATATCGTTGAGCTTTCTAAAGTCTACAACGATACGCCATTTCTTTTGACCGGAAGCATCTTGCTTCTTGGGTACAACCCATATAGGAGAGGACCAAGGGGAGTCAGAGGGTCTTATGATATTTTGATCTAGCATCTTTTTAATCTGTTTATTTACTTCTTCTTTATGAACTTCAGGATATCGGTATGTTTTAACATGGATTGGTTGTGAAGAAGTAGTTTTGATTTTATGATCTAAAGTATTAGTATGAGTAAGAGTATCTCCTTCTAAATAGAATAAGTCAGCAAACTCAGAACACAGATCTAGTAAGGCTTCGGCTTCTTCGAAATTAAGATGTGAAGTGCGTATTTGTTTCTGCACTTTCTCACATCTATTTGATAATGTTTTATCATTATTATTATGATTTAGGGAGTTAGTAGAATTTATATTGTGTATGAAATCACCTAATAAGTCACAAGGAATTAATTCTACACAAAGACATTTTATGATAACGTCTTTGTTAGTTGTATTAAGAATAGAGACAGTAACATGATTATTTTCTTTTAAATTGACTAGACAGTTAGATAGAAACACTCCTGGTTGAATTTCAGCTTTGTTAATATAACCAGTTGTAACTTCAGGATTAAGTACATTACATTCTATAATCATTTCAGAACGAGCTGGAATAATATATTCAGGTTTAGTAAAATAAATTTGTAATTGACAACCATTTATATCTAAAATTTTTGATTTATAGTTAATGTTAGAATTATGAGAGTTAAGGTAATCGTTACCAATTATGCCGTCAAATTCTATATCGACACAGTCGGGTATTAAGTGAAATTTACCTAATATTGTTTTATTATTTTGAAAAGTAAAATCTAATTGAAAATGACCCAGGCTCTTTGAGTATTCTGTACCTTTGTCAATTCCTTTGAACTGTATAATTTCATGTACTAAAGCAGGCTGAATATCTAAAGAAGACTGTTTTATTAGTGATATGCCTGCTCCAGAGTCAACTAATAGAACTAGTAGACGGTTACAATATTTAGATTTAACATACACGTGTGGGAGATGTATTCTCTTATTGTAACTTATTTCATAGACATTGGAGTGAGACTCAGAGGTAGGAAGAATAATTGGCTGTTCTAAAGATGTAATATTATTTGAGTTACAGTGTTCTGAAATGGTTTTAGTAGGAGTGGTAGATTTAGTAGGAATAAAATTATTATGTTCCGATATAGTAGAATTAGATTTAATAGAAATTATTTCATTATTTGATTTAGGACAAATAGTAGAATTAGTAGGATATAAATTATTATTATTCGACTTAGTAGATATAGTAGATCTAGTAGGAATTATATTATAATTGGATTTAGTAGAAATAGTAGAATTAGTAGGAATTATATTACTATAATTTGATTTAGTAGATATAGTAGATTTAGTAGGAATTATATTATTATAATTCGATTTAGTAGATTTAGTAGGAATTATATTATTATAATTCGATTTAGTAGATATATTAGATTTAGTAGAAATAGTAGATTTAGTAGGAATTATATTATTATAATTCGATTTAGTAGATATAGTAGATTTAGTAGAAATAGTAGATTTAGTAGGAATTATATTATTATAACTCGATTTAGTAGAAACTTGATGTAGAAAGGCGTCGGTTTGTGTGGACAATTCCGTACGACGCGTAACCGGAATCCCTTTTAGTTTAAATGGTTATGAGAATCAGAGTTGGCATCATTCAGAGAATTTGAATAATCATCTACGTCGTTTCCTTCAGAATAATTATGAATTTGCCTATGCGAGTTATTAGGAGGGAATGTTTTCCTCGAGTTATTATATTGGCGTTTTCGACATTGCATAATGTCGTGGCCAGGACTTTTACAGTACCTACAAATATTACTCTGAGGATAAGTTGATGTAGAAGGTTGAGGAGAAGGTTGAGGTTCATGAGGAGGAATAGCATGAATAGGACGATTGCGATTAAGGAAGCAGGATCTTTCTGAATGTCCTAATTTACCACAAGTCCTACATTTTGGCCTTGAATCAGGCGATTTGGAGGTGGAAGACTGTATATAATTATGCAGTTTCTCCTCTTGGATAGCTAGGTTGATGGCCTCGTGTAAGGAACTCGGGTTGCGACATCTTAAAATGTTGGAAATATGGCTAGGCAATCCGAGTAAAAAGGTATGCAGCGCTAAGTCTTCTGTGCTGGCTATTCGACCTTTCAACTCACTTGGATCCCTAGTGGAATGCGTTATATCTGTTTGCAATCGCGTTAAAAATGTCTCTATACGAAGACTATATTGTGTAACTGACTCGTTAGACATTTGTTTACAGTTTTGTAAGTCTAACAATAAATGGTCTCTATGTTTAGTCTCGCCAAACGTAGATTTTAAATATTGTTTCAGCTCAGCCCAAGTATCAAATATCTTAAGGGAACAAGCGGACTCAGCTTTGCCTTCTAATTGGGAAAGAATATATTTTAAAAGTACATGTTGTTGCGAAACAGTAGCTAAGTTCAAAGCATTTTCGCAATTTCTAATGAATGGTGATAGTTTATTCCTATCGCCATCAAATGATTTTATGAATTTAGCTAATACGGAGAAATGAAGTTCCTCCATGCCGATGTTATTTAAACTCGAACACGACTGAACGTTTTTTTTATCGAGTTTATTACTTTCAAAGGCCATTATAGAATAAAGCTAAAGAGTAAATGAAATAGTAATGAAAATAGGAAATAGAATTAAGGAATTATTTAAACAAAGGGAATAGGAAATTATAATCAATTAATCCACTCGCAAAATTATGCTAATAACACAAGTAAATCAATAATAAACGACTCACAGTAGCAGTAGTAGACACGACGTCATTGGCGGCGTCGAGTTACAGGCAGGAGCGGCGGCGGCGATGCGATGTTGGCGGAATGTGCAGCGTTGCAGTTACGGGTCGATGCGAAGTGTGTAACCTTGTCGTATTTGACTGCAATGTTTTTAATATAACATGCAGCACGTGGCTCGGTGCTGGGCAGAGAACCCTCGGGCACAGTGGAACACGATGAAGTGTCGATGTCCTCTATATGGCGGCCTCGCAAGTCGTCAGTGAGACGGCAGAGACAGCAGGTAGCCTTCCCAGTGGTCTAAATGAGTGACCTTCGACTGGGTTGTGTAGCTGGTCGTCGTCAGGAGTAGGCGACCAGAGGGACTTAACAAATCCCACTTCTGACACCAAATGTTAGATCGCGCTATCCAGCACTTATAAAAAAAAAACACAAGGCTGGTTTAACTAAGCGATTTATTAATAATATTTACTACACTTTTAACTACACTTTAACTTAGGACTTAAAACATTTATTATTAGACTTGGTTTTTATTCACTGCGCGATTAACTCTAGTGAAGAGTTATTTTTAGAGAGAGAGACCCGGAGTAAGTCTATTTGCTCTAGGTTTGGGCTGAAAACCACAAGTGGGCAGCAGTTCTAAGACCGCTATTATATCAGCACTAGAGAAATAAACACTGAACTTAATTTACGAAAAAACGGAGTATTTATAATGAAATATCTGCTGAATTGCACTATGCAATTGACGTCAATCATTGAGTATTGCAATTCGGCAGTATTCGTAGGAAAATAGGGATGTAACAGTACGCAATGCCCGCGACAAGGGTGCTCGCTGCAGCAAGTTAGTGCGCGCCCGCGGCACGTCCAGCAACGGAGGCAGACGCGCCGCCTCCCCACGTACTCGTCCGGGACACAAAATTGAGTTACTTGCAGGAGGGCCGGGTTGTGCAACGTACCGCGTAATACTTTCAGTAAGTACGTGGCCGACGCTACTTCCCTTCTCACCTCCAGTTTGTAGTACCCTACCATACCTAGCACAAATAGAGTCGGGTACAAAAGTGGGTACCCAGGATACACTCCATAGTGTTTCAAATAAATAAATCTAAGGAATTTATTCTGAATTCTTTCCAGCATAATTTTATACTTGTCTTCGTGAGGAGACCAAATAAAAGAATTATATTCTAAGTGACTCTTCACTAGAGCCTCATATAACGCCTTTAAAGCTCTGATATTCGTGAATTGACGCGCTTGACGCAGAATAAACCCTAAATTACGGTAAGCTTTTTTGCATACCTCTATTACATGCTTCCTGAAATTTAAATCGGCCGTGAAGCCGACTCCCAAGTCCCTAGCCTCCGTGACACGCTTTAATGAAATCCCATTCATGCAGTACTGATGGTGGCGTGGAGACCGCGCGCGGGTGAATGACATCACACTACATTTTGCCACATTGAACTGGAGCTTATTGTCCCTACTCCACTCAACAACTCTGTCAATGTCCTGTTGCAGAATAAGGTGGTCAGAGTCCTGCGTGATTTCTCGAATTATCTTCAGGTCATCGGCGAAAAGCAAGGGTATAGAGTTATAGATAACGTCCGGTAGACTATTAATTGTCAAAATGAAAAGAAGAGGGCCTAAGTTACTCCCCTGGCTCACACCAGATCTGGTGAAATAAGGCTCAGAATGATGTCCGCCATAGTCTACGTATTGACATCTGTCCTTCAAATAACTAGAAAAAAATAAAAGTGTATGGGGACTACATCCTACACTAGCTAACCTTGATAGGAGGACATCGTTGTCGACCAAGTCAAAAGCCTTTTTAAAGTCAAAATATGCCACATCCACCTGCCTGCCCGCATCTATAGCTGGTACTAGAAGTGACATAAGATGCAACAAGTTTCCTGCTGTTCCCCGCGCAGGACGAAATCCGTGCTGCGCGTCGGACAACTGGGAACCTACCTGGGTGTAGATGTCGCTGTGGATGGCCGCCTCGAAGACCTTGGCTGGAGTGCATAGGACAGCCACGGGCCTGTAATCGCTAGGTTCCGAGCCACCACCGCCTTTCGGTACCGGTACGACACGTGTTAGTTTCCAACGACTAGGGAAGGAAGCGGTTTGTAAGGGCAGTTATAAAAAGAAGCTCAGAAGATCCCATAAACAGCAAAATAAGAAGGAAATATTGGCAAAAGTCTCTGTGCTGGACATTCTAACTCCGCGACCTGCCTTAAATTTTTTTTTTTATTAATTTAAAGCTCATTCTTAATAGGTCCAGTTCGTAAGGAAATAGACGAAGATTCTACGTCAGAAGTCACAGATTTCCCAATGTCACGTCGAGCTTCCAGCGTGTTCCAAGGTTCTACAGGAGGACTGATGATACAGATGGATTCTGATGATCTGGAAGATAAAAGGAAATTGGAGGAGGAAACGTTAGTACTTACCACAATCGCTGCTTTTGGCTAAAAGGGGCTTCTCAATGTGCTTTGCTTTGCTTTGCTTTAATGTGTCTTTTTAACTTTAATACCAAAACATTAATGATAATAATTTACCATGTTCGGTTTTGCGGTTCACACAAATGTATCTTTTTTTAAAGACCTGTCTTGTGGAGCCTTTTAGAGATACGATATTACTTATGCCCACAAAGAAAAAACTCCAGACAATACTTTTTGGATCATAGAAAATTAAAAAATCTTGCATGCGTTTTGAGCTGCGATCTCGTGAAAGACAGCCTCACCACTAAGGCAGTTATATCAATCCTCGCTGCGCTAATTATCAGTTTCAGTTTCTTTATTTTCAACATAATGTTACAAAATAATAACAACTTATTGACGTCAGTTTAAATCTACTTAACTTAGTCTACATAATAAAAGTTATTCAAACTTTACCACCACTTCCAAGGCGCTAGTAGAGAAGAAGCGACGTAACAAACTCTATATTTATTTATTTATTTATTTATTTAATGCACAAAACACATTACAATCAAAAAATACAATCAACTTAATACTAAACATTTAGATCTAGATTGTAACGTAACACTATGTGCATACTTACGAAATCACAATGAAAAACTTATACTAAAAATTAAAAAAGATGAAAGTAAAAAGTAAAATACGCGAAAGCACAATACATCAAATGACGTATCACGGGTTTAAATATAAGTGCACAATTTACGATGGAGAATGCCCTTAACAATGGAAATAAATTGGCGAAGGCTGTGATTAAATATGTCAATAATTTTGTGATTGCTCCTTGCCATCTCGTTATATTGACGAGCCATCCTGGTCAGAGGGTTGTAATAAGAAATATTGTTTTTATAAATTTGTAGGGAAAAGAGATTAATTTCGTTCGATCTACGAGCGCTAAATGTGATGTTAAAGCATATGTGGGAGAGTAATTCGGGAGAGTCTACAATTGAGTGAGTAATTTTATAGAGACAAGTTAAATCTGAACATATGCGTCTGGTCTCTAGTGGCTGAACTGCAAATTTAAGAAGTCTATCGCGATAATTTAAGCTTGACCTGCCGGGTTTTATGCGATAACATAGAATTCGGAGAAATCTTTTCTGGATTCGTTCTATTTCATCGATATGCACCCTATAGTTCGGTGACCATATAGGGCTACCATATTCCAGTATACTTCTCACGAGGGTAAAGTATAAGTATAAGGTGCTGCGGGGATTTTTAAAACCTATAGTCGATCTCAAAACAAAACCTAAAAGACTGTTTGCTTTGGCTGTTATATGAGCATAGTGCGCACGGAATGACAGCTTGTCATCAAACAAGATACCCAAGTCTTTTGCAACGTAAGATCTGATCATTAGTTGGCTTTCCATGTAGTAGTCCCATATAATTTTATTGCGTTTATTAGAAAAGGATATGACAAAACATTTCTCTGTATTTAAACACATGAAATATAGCTAATAGCTATAGCTATAAATATAGCTATAGCTGCATTTTTAGACGTCTCTATAATTTTACAACAATTTTGTAACTGTAATAAAGTGCTGCAACCATTGTATACCTTATAAAAACTAAGGATTGTACTAAAGGATTAATATAAATTTTAATATCTTAAACTAGAAAGAATCGTCCTATAGGTAGTACATAAAAATTATCTTGTCCTTTTAGTGAACACAGACGTTACAACCGAGCAGAACTAATGATTACAACTTGCGATTTCGTCTGTACCATCGCTATAAATAAAGTTCATGGTACAATACTGGCACCTCCGGCAGACACTCTGCGTGTTAGACGACCTTCTGCATGGGATCTTACTGACTGGACTAATGTTAATGGTAAGGAGCCTACTTAATTTTACATCATTACAACCCAGTTTACTTCTTGGGACGGGGCGCCACTCCAACTCATACATTATTAAAGCTGATAAAGGAAGAGTTACTTTTAAAACAAAAAAAAAACGAAAATAAAAAGAGTGACATAAAACCCGAAATCAATACTTTTTCTTGCCGTAGGACCATATAAGCTACTGGTGAACAAAAGGCTGCTGTATTTTCATAGCTGGTTAGGCAACCTATCTGTCGGAGAAGGGAGTATTGCAGCCACCATTGCCAATAGGAAAACCGTAATTTAATTTAGTAGTCTCAGTAGACAAAGTAACTATTAAGTAATCTATAGTAGATTTCTTGGGATCGCAACATCTGCCTGTAGTTTTATTGAGTAAACTGATCAATTATTATTATTGGAATCACGAAATAATAAATATTGTTATTTCAGCCTCAACATCAAGCACATGTACTACTCCTCGACCTCGCCTGTCTTTACCTCTAGCTCCTCAACTGCTGTCACCTGCCACAGCTGAATTTCCACTCACTGATTTGGACACGTTATTGGAAAATGCAGGTTAGTAAGATACATTTTTTCTGGTTGACAAAAACAGTAGAGTGGAGTCACCACGATGATACAAAAACCCTGACTGAGGCTAAATTCGGAGACTACCATCACGAAAATAAAATAAAAAAGTAAAAGTTAAGGAATCCTATACCAAATTGTTTGGTCAACGTGGTATAAGTATGAAAATTTCCTTTTGTTTGAAAAGGAGGTCCGTCCTTGCAGTGTTACATAAATTGACTGTTGTGGTTGAGGGCAAAACTAAGAAATTTATTGTAAATAGGCATTACTTAGTACTTTATAAAACGTTTTTCCAGGTACCATATTCTTTAAAAATAAAATCGCATGCTAGAAAAATTATAAAATGTGTTGGTAATAGAATAAGAAAATGAATTTCTAGATTGTTTAGAGTTTCGAGATATTTAACTTATTCATGTTCAAGATAATTTTACAAGTTTTTCAAGTTGACTGAGTAGTTAATATTAATATTTTTTCATAATTTCAGGTTTACAAGGAATATTGGAAAAAGATTTCGTATTAATGCAGGGCTTGAAGAACGATTTGAACAGAAAACTTGAAGCCATAGAAGCTAATAAAGCTGTGGTAAGTTTTGTTGTATTTGTATGTTTGTTACTTCAAAACTCAGTTATTGCTTGACTTATTAAAATAAAACTGTTTTAGTTTGAAAAGTTAAATTTCCAAGTTAGATAGACAACAGTAATTATAACAAAATTGGTTCAGTAATTTGGTTGTTTTTGCTAATGGCGACAACGAACCGTAAAACGCAAAGTAGAGAGACCCCTTAAAGGTGGACCCAAGATCTGGTAAAAATTGCAAGCAGCCAATGCATGAGGAAGGTACAGTCAGCTACTTATATAAAGTGACATCTAACATATTCAAATTTAAAGTAACTCCCAAAGTGATCAATCATGCGCAAATATATCGAAACAATTACATCGTCAAATATATTGTAATGAATCTCTTAATTAAAAATTGCGCATGATGGGTGCTTCACACATTTAGAGGACTTTGGTTTTATTTTTAATATTGATCATTTTGGGAGTTACTTTAAATTTGAATATGTTAGATGTCACTTTATATAAGGAGCTGACTATACAATACAGAGGAACCAGGTCTATGTCCAGCATTGGCCGTCTTTTCGCTGAGATCAGTTTAGTTTAATAGTCTAATCTAATAAAAGTAGGTACATCGTTATAAGCTACGTTTTTACATCTAGATGGTGAACGCAGTGACAATCGGGGCTCCTTACTTGGCGTTGAAAATGTATGAACCATCACACGTTGAACCGGTCGACGAAATGAGCGAGAAATACAGGAGTATAATGAGGTACGAAAATCGTCCACCACTCCAAAGACCACTGTTAAAAGGAAGCCTTCAGTTATGTTAAATCTTTTTTTTTTTTAATTATATTGGTAGGTATATATTATTAGGTATTTTTTAATATTTTTGTGGACGAGGCCGAATCTGTTTGCCAGGATCGTGACAAGTGGCGCTCTGTCGTCTCTGCCTACCCCGTACGGGATAAGGCGTGAGTTTATGTATGTGTGTATATTCCACGGAATAGAATTTTCCGTGTGGATGGAAATAGATCTTTAAATGTTTTTATTGCAACAAAAATGCTATTTTTTCTTTTTTTCTGTAGTAATAAACTGTGTAGTTAGCTAATACTACGGTGTTGTTATTTTTATCAGATTATTCCCCGGCCCCAGTGTTGCAGCCACTCCTAGCGGTAGTGATAAATCCACTCCAAGGCACACTAGAACCCAGAGATTATGATGCGGTAAGTATTCTTCTTAAACTAAAGTCTTAAACTTAAGGTGCCAGATTTGCGGGGCATTCTCATCGCTTGCCTTGCTGGAGTGTACACACAGCAACACATCAAGTTAAACATTTTCATTTGAAATTGTGTCTTATTTCAAGGTATTAAGGTACATGAGTGTCTAGCTTGATTAGTTGCTGTGTGTACATATTAAGCATTTTTGACTATTTTGACTGATTCATGGCGAATATTTAAACCGGAAAAACGGGAGCACAAGTTGTGTATAGACCGCAATTACTGAATTTTGTACCAAAATTAAATTTGTTATTACTTTTAAGAATATTTTTAACTACTTTATAAAACAGGTCCCTTTCACAGTTCCGCCAGCAGACACAATAGTAAAACAATGCACATGTATCATATATGGCTCATGGGACAGGGAACGTGTTAAGCGCCGATTAGACTAGACTACATGTAGTCAACTACATCATGTAGGAGATTACATGTAGTAATCACATTTAGGCTGTTAGGACACTACATATCGGAGATTGGCGAGTCTCGACCGCCCTACATCATGTAGTCTCCTACATGATGTACGAGACTACATGTAGTCTAGTGTAACCGGCGCTTAAGTCAGTACCACTGTTATGCCCGCATGACACATTTCTATACTATTCAGTGTGCGGAGAAAATGGTGCAGTTGAGACCCATCACACAGTGGAGCGACGACCCAGTTAGAACGCCGGGAATGTGGAATGTGGGAGGCACAGGGTGGCAATATTTGGAGGAGGCCTATGTGTAGCAGTGTACTTCAATTGGCTGATATGATGAGACTTCACAATTTCATCATAACCATGAATGTCCCACTGCAGGGACGGGCCTCCTCCCGTGACGGAGGGATACTTGGCCTACTAATATCACGCTGGCCAGACGGCTTGGTATAGGGTTTAATTTCAAGTTTCCTTTTTTTTATTTCATAAAGATAATATTTACGGAAAGTCCCTTAGTCGGTTTTTACGACACCCATGGGATGAGATGGGGTGGTGACATATTGTATTCTTACTCTATCACCACACGGATTACTTCACAATTTATGTCTAGGGAAAGCAGCGGCTTAGCTACCACCACTTACTAATCAGGTAGGCGCTTGGTCATCCACTACCTAAAAGAAATTAATAAAAATAAATAATAATATTTGCCTATCAGATGGTACAGGTCAATGTCTCATCAATCAATATTCAATAAAACAATAAACATTAAAGGTTAATAAAATTTTGTGAAAGACATTCTTGTTTATAAACATACAACTTGATGTATGGTTACATACATTTGATAATATTTATCTTTAAAATTAACCTTACATTCACAATTCATTCATTCATAACAGCCCATTAATGTTTCACTGCAGGGACGGGCCTCCTCCCATGACGGAGGGATACTTGGCCTATTAATACCACGCTGGCCAGACGGATTGGTATAGGATTTAATTTCAAGTTTTCCTTCTTTTTATTTCGTAAAGATAATATTCACGGATAATCCCAATATCGGTTTTTACGACACCCATTGGATGACATTCACAATATTTTAGTATTATTGTTTGCCCACTGCAAAGACTGACCTCCTATAGTGAGAATGAGTTTCTTATATAATGATAATAAAAAACGATGACAGTATTAATAAAACATTAAATAATTCAGAGTAATAAGAATAGGTACGACGTCGATTATTCGCTATCAAAAACGTGTAAGGTACTTGCGGTAAATAAGGGCCACCTTAATCTAAACCTAAATAATTTCTATAAATAAAGGAATATAATAAAATATTTAATATCATGGTAATGTTTATTTCAATATCTGCATCAGAAAGTACTATTACAAGTATTTTCATCTCAATTAGGCATAGTAATCATGATTTTAAAAAACCCTTTCTTTGGCCCTTAATAAACGTATGTAGTTTTATAAGGACCAAATTTTAATTCAAATATTAAAAGAGTAATCAATTGAAAAAATATTGTTTTCGGTTTCATTTGACTTTAATTATCATTTGGCATTAAATCACGCTTTTAACATTACTTAATCAAAGGAAAAACTAGCAATGGCTCTTAATAAACTAACGTAGCAAAAACATGTCATAAAAACCTTTATCTATAACATATCCTCAAAATAATCACAGACGTAAACAATGAGTTTGTAATTTTTTAAATATTATCTATGGAAATTACAAAACTAAAACATTTTTTTTTTATAAATAAGTAGTACGGTATAAGACAGGCCACGTATGTGGCCCTTCTTATCCTTATTATAAAATCTATTGTTATCTAGATCAACAACTTGGACACTTTTAAGTTAATTAAAGATATTAGGGATGATTTATGATACAAAAATAATAACAAATACATGCTTAATAATAATAACTATGGTATGTATTAAAATAACGAAGTCTATTGAAATTTGTTAATATTAATTTACATTCTATATGTATAATAAGGGCCGGCCTATGTACCCGCCTCCAGCGTAGCCCGTATTAGCCCCTGATAATAGCATAATTGAAAACGGTAAAAAGTATTGTATTTATTAACAAAAATTTATAACTTATCTCCACTAGCCCACACTATTTGTATAACATTCACAATTAATTAACAAGATTTGAACAAACGGCTGTATTTTAGGTAAAAATAAAATTATTTTGGCAAGATAAAATTATAGTGGAGCTGCGTTGTCTATCACTCTCAACTGACTCGTGGCTACTGGTAAGATTGATGATCGTGCGACGACGCGAGCTCGGATCTTAGCTTTCCTATTGGTCATTTTTAAGCATGTGTAAATGTAGGGTGCTGTGATCATTAAAAGTGTCATTTTCAAGCAACGGCTCTTGATACCCACCGGCTCTTGTTACCCGCAGGTACCTTATGTATTGTACAATCGTGAATTTTAATAGCAAATTTTGTTTCGCCAGTTAATTAGTTTCACAGCTCAATAATCTTATCAGAATACGCGTGGACGTATCGTTGAATTTTAGGTAAAAATTAGTTATTCGCTCGCAAACTATAGCTAATGTAGTCGTGCTGAAAAAACATTATCAAAAAATTGGATTCTTTTCAAAAAAATATTTATATAACTGGATTCTTTTCAAAAAATTATTAAATAACTGGATTCTTTTCAAAAAGTTCTTCAAAAATCGAATTCTTATTTCAAAAATGCTAGTGACAACGAAACTAGGGAAGATAAATGGAGAATTAGCGAAGAAGTTATTCGAAATTCGAACAGTAGCCGTGTTATTGAAGAAGAATTATTCGCAAGAAGTTAATTTGGAGAAGTTTTTCAAGTTTTACAGTGATGATAATTATTTTGATAGTAAATATAAGCCGTTAAGTGAAAAGGATTATGATAGGTTTATTAGTTCTTGGGCGAAGAAAAGGGAGCCGAATTTTACAAGGCAAATCAGTAAGTACCTCCTTCGTACTTTCCTTTTTTGTAGTGGTAAATATTTTTAAGACGAATGACCGACATGATTGATTGACTGATTTACGCATGTATGACTCGCTTAATGAATGTGGACGAGGCCCAATCTGAAAAAACTATAAATCAATGTTACATACGAATATTATATGTTTATTTCACCATAGTACTTAGTGCTTACATTAAAATCAAGCAATTTACAGATTCAACAAATTATAATTAAGTAAAAACTTTTAAAAAGTCCTGTGTTTTTTATTTAATTCTGTCTTTAGTTCAAAAATTTCGTAGAATAATAAAAATAACAATATTCCTACCTAATTTTAATAAATTGTAGAATAATAAAAAAATATAATAAATAAAATGCCTTAGAATAATAAAAAATAATGAAACCTGGCTTGGATTGGTTAGTCGATGCAGCGTACTATCGATTTGGTGCACTGTCGATGTAGCGACCATCGATGTAGTGTACTGTCATTGTAGCGTACCGTCGTTTTAGTGTAGGTACTGTCGATGTAGCATACCGTCGATTTTGGGTACTGTCGATGTAGCGTACCATCGATTTAGGGTACTGTCGATACAGTAACCCATCGATAGAGCGTTTGCGATGTAGCAACCATCGATGTAGTGCCTGTCGATATTATAAACTAGACCCACGGTTAATGGTTATTTTCCGTCGTCCCATCGATGGGACGACCAATGGGACTACGGAAAATAACTGGTGATAGACTATTTATTTTAAAAGTAAAGCGAATGAGTTTAACTGTCTTAGACTATATATTTTAATGTCTCACTGCAAGGATAGGTCTTCTCAAGGGCAGTAAGATAATTGGCCAAAACTGATCTCTAACTGGTTGGTTTGGTTTTAAGTCACGTTTTTCTTGACTTTTGAACCTGATGTAGCAAGGACTTTTCATCATCATTCCCCTGCCCTTATCCCAATTTTATTTAGGGTCGGCGCAGCATGTCTTCTGCTTCCATACTTTCCTATCGGACGGACCTCACAAGTAACACTCTTCGCAGCCATATCGTCTTTCACACAATCCATCCATCGTTTCTTTGGTCAAAAATAAATATAATAATATAATAAATTTTATAATATGCATTTGGTTTTTTAGCAAGGACTTTTATTGACATGAAAGTAACGAACACAGGTACCTCTATTCCCAAAACAATCATTTATAGATAGGACAAATTAGTATCACCCGTAGAATCAAATTGTTAGTCGCCCGCTTTGTAGTACCACTGGTGGCCGGCACCAGTGGCTGTAGTCGGTAGCCCGATTGCGCCTGGCCTTAGTCGGCTTTTACTTACGACTCTCAGGGAATGTGTTAGGATAACGTGAACATGAACTTATTTTATTCAGTTACACGGACCATTTGTGTGGTGACGGAGTAAGAATACAATATGTCACCACCCCATCTCATCGCATGGGTGTCGTAAAAACCGACTAAGGGACTATTCGTGAACTTAACAAAATAAAAAGAAGGAAAACTTTAAATTAAACCCTATATCAATCCGTTTGGTCAGCGTGGTATTAGTAGGCCAAGTATCCCTTCGTCACAGGAGGAGGCCCGTCCCTGCAGTGGGACATTAATGGGCTGCCTACTATAATGAAACGGTCCATGTATTATATTTCTATACCTACCTAATATAATTCTAATCTATTACATTGGTATTCATAACGCTTGTTATCGAACTCCGCCAAAACGGCTTGACCGATTATTAATTTTATGAATATTTTTGGGGGCCGTATTTTTTTCGGAAAAAAGTAAAAATGATACAATATGTCCGTAAATATTTATTTATTTATCTGACATTCGTGTTAAAGGTCTCGATTTGACAAAACATATTCGATTCTCTGTACATATTGATCGTAATACTTATTGTAAGTAATCACGCAACTAACGTAGCTTTAAAAATGGAGCGCAGAAATTAGAAATTCAACCTTGTAAAGCTTTTTAAAAATTAAAAATAATTTAAGCCCGGTTTCCGAATGACTGGTCAAGTAAAAATCAACTAATCAAATGTCAAAACTATCATTTTCAGGAACTAAAATTACAGTTTTGACACTTGATTAGTTGATTTTTACTTGAACAGGCATTCGGTAACCGGGAGTAAGTCATACACGCGATAATTAAAAATATAATTTTGTTTTTACCTACTTACCTACTTAGCTAGAGTAATTAACGCATGTACTTATATTAGATTTTAATTTTGACAGTTTGATTTGATTTCCTAAGTAGTATTAATGTTGGTGCTATTTACTTGATGTGTTTCTATGTTTCATTTTTTTAATGTTCTATGTGTGTAACGTTTAACGTCTTACATCCGGTTTCCGAATGACTGATCAAGTAAAAATCAACTAATCAAGTGTCATAACTATAATTTTCAGGAACTAAATTGACAGTTTTGACACTTGATTAGAGGGTTTTTACTTGATCAGTCATTCAGAAATCGGGGGGTAGTTATGTATGCCAATAATATCTTATATGTTTGTTTAACAAATAAAATGCTATTTCTTAAATTAAAATATAGAAATAGAAATCTCAATAACAATGTTATTTGTTTTGTTTATGAAGATTAAAAATATGTTTGTTTCCTATTTCCTAATTACTTTTGTAGATAAATAACACATCAATGTCATTATGTATTTATGTTTTTCTAAATATATTTTCCGCATTTTATTGTTATCTTTATATAAATGTGTATAAAATATGTTATCTTGTGGCATATTATCGTTATATTATAATGCAATACCAGAAACAACAGTGATTTTATGATTATTATCGTAAAATCGGTTAATATTGATTATTACGGATAGTTCAAAAAAGGTAGGCTAGTGTTTTATACTATAGACGACCTCTGTAGCGTAGTGGTTATTTAATATGACTGCTACGCAGAGGTCTCGGGTTCGATTCCCGCTCAATGCAAATCATTGTGTGCATGAACATGATTGTTTGCATTGGTCTGAGTGTTTCTATGTATAATAAGTATGTATTTACAAAAAAAAAGTATTATGTATGTTTATCCGTTGTCTCGTACCCATAGTACAAGCTTTGCTTAGTTTGGGACTAGATGGCGTTGTGTGAATGTGTCAGGAATATTTATTTATTTACTCTCAGTTGATGACTTGAAAATGCTTTTTCATACAATTATTCTATATCACAGAATGAAGAAAACATATGAATCGAGAGTTTGTTCCAGCCCTTGACGGTTAGGCGGGTCCATATTGGCTCACCTAAAGTTCTTCTTCCGAAAATGTTGTTCCTAACGATTTGTAATCCGAATTCATACTATTTGTATTGTTACCGGCGATGTTCATAACACTCATGTTTCCGAAAATCGTTATTAATAATATCGTTATGTAAATATATTTAAACTCCTAATGTTTTTTATCATAACGCTTTTATCCCTTAACATTTTCGCCATAATATTTTCTCTCATACTCAGAAAGAAATATTTACCAAGTGAAAGTAATATAAAGGTTTGTTTTTATACTATTTCTTGTGATTACAAAACAACTTTTTACATTTGTACATTAAATCATTTTTTTTTTAATTATTCGAATATTTTTGTCTTAAATGAATGAAATCCATAAAACTTGACTCGTTCACGGTAATGCTTATAGCCTGAGAGTTTACCGTAACCGTAACTAAACCAATAAGTAAAGGACCAATTTGGTTTTGGCACTTCGCCGGCCGATGCCGCGGCACGCTCGCTGCGCTCGCTCGGCTCGTGCGTTGGGGTCACAGTTCTACCATAACCTAAACCAATAATTATGAATAGGACCCATTTCTTTTCTGGATCTTGACTGAATGATTGGAGCTGGACTCTGGTTTTGCTCTGGTCTTTGGTATATTATGTTATATCTACATGTTGTCAACAAAGTTACGCAAAATTAATGTATATAATATTAATTATTAGGAATAAAAAGAAATCTAAACAAAAAAGATATGACTTTAAATTATAGTATAAACGATGGTTATGTTGAGAAAATATAGGAAAACAAATAATAGTATAATAGATGTTTATTGCTACTGAAATTAAGAAGTTTAATGCTTCGGATTATTAACATTAGAGACAAAAAAATTAGGAATTGCGATTGTTACGATGAAAAATGTTAGGAAGAACATTTTCGGACTTCCAATTATAGGAGTTCAAATTTTAGGTGAACTTTGGCGCACCCCGGTTAGGCAATATGAAAGATTTCCGGAACCATTTTTTTTTTCGCTTTTTTCCTTCTGTAAAAATCCCCGCAACTCAAAATACTAAGTGCGCAAATTAATCAATTCAGGTTTAATTAAATTGGTTGTGAGTATCGCCTTGTTCTTTCTAGAAGAAATTAGACGTATTTTCAAACATTTTTACGCATTTACAAATCAAAACGGAAACATGTCATTGGCTTAATTATTGATTATTACGAACACGTTTTTACAATTATGTGTTATCTTATAATGATATTGTAGTATATGTGAATGGTTACATCTAGTATGACATTTGTCTCGAGCGCATACGTCACAAGACGGGCAGAGAGGGGGTCAGTCAGTAGCCGACCGTAGACCCGAGTACAAGTGGTGGTGCGTTGACGAGCCAAATACTAAACATATTATTAAGTGCATATTATATAATATATAACATATTAACAGTGCAAACACTACATTGGCGACGAGGATAAAACCGTGAGTAATATGTTTTTACATAAAAAGAAAAAAAAGAGAGAGAGAGAGTTTCAATGATAATTAGAACAGAAAATCAAATTTGTTAGACAATTACAAGTCCAGAAACAGTTTTGATACTTACTTATTATACCAAACGTAAAAAGTAGGTTAACCGACTCTAAGTAACGCAATTCCTTTTTAAATTACAAATAAGTATCTTAGTGGATGTTCTGTTATTTATGTTAATAGTTAATGACGACCGTTTATGCGTTACAATAAAAAATATTACATCAAAAGATTTTAAAATAAATATATTTGAGTTTTCAATAAGTTCGAACATTGAGATGAATAGCCAGCTGTATTTAGCAAGTCAATTTAATTGTTAATATGTATTGAAGTAAATGCGTATTAATTTTATAACCCAGATTTATTACATTAATTGTATTAGGTTGTGTAATGGTTATTCACATAGGTTGTGTATCTTACTAATAATTCAATAGCTATGAAATTGAATTAAAAGATTAAGGTTTTCATATACAGTGCTATTGTGTGGCTTATAGGCTTTAAAAGCCTAAGTTAGCTATGTATGTTTAGCACACATAAGATACCCACAGGACAACAAAGGTACTTACTTATTACTAAAATGAATAAACCTCTAATACACAATACATGAGAAATTTAATCAAATATTTTATTAACATAAACTTTATGTTATATAATCAATTTACATATTGATTTAATAACATATTTATAGTATTAAATAATGCCTAGACTATAAGGACCTAAAATAAAAATAATATACATTTATTGAAATGAACATTACACAAATAGTTCATAGTTCATTTATTTTCTCAATGTTATGTTACAAAATAACAACTTACTGAAAATGTACATGTATAAGGAATATCATTTAAAAGTTACATATTTAAAATAGTAGTATGCTTAAATATTATACTGAAGTAAATAGGATAATATATTTAAACCATTTGGTCTAGTATAAAGAAATACAAATACTAATAAACATAACTTATTATAGTATTAAAGAATACCTAGACTATAGAGACCTAAAATAGCAACAATTTATTGAAATAAACACTACTCAAATTATTATATAATAATTACATATTTAAAATGAAGTATGCTAATTTGATGCTTCTCCATATAAATATAATATTAAAATCTAGCATCCTCATCTCTTCCAAACTGCCATACCCAACAGGGACCATATTGTATCTGTGATATTATAAGTAACACCTTTTGTAACATATGGAGAGCAATAAAGATATTAAGTATTGAATTGCTGGTTCCTTTGCCAAATCATTTTTAATCTTAAACAACATCGCCTTAAAATAAATAGTATTAATAAACATACATGTTTTGTAAGATAAATACCTTTTACAAAAATGTTTTTAACAGGTTACACAATAAATATAAGTACCTATGAATTTATATAAATTGAATTAGTTGAAAACAGAAGTTACAATATTTGATTATTTGTTTGAGAAAACTTAAAGAGCTATTAGTGTTCGACATTAATAGAATACGAAAACCTCATTACTGTTTCATCCACAAATCCGAATATCCTGCAAAATAAGCGATTTAAACACCGGTAGAAACCAATGATTCGATCAAGCTACTTGCAGCTACAGCAGCACACCTTTATCTTAATAAAGTTTATAAAACATGCAAATGATAAATACAATATAAGAAATATGATCCTGTATATAACACATGGATGCAAATGTGATACTGGTATCATTATCGATAAATTAACAAACCAGCTATAACTGGGCAATAAATTGGAAAGAAGGAGAATAAAGGAGTATTGACTTATCTTTACAAAAGCATAAATAAATGGTCGAGCTAAACATTTATTTGTCACAAACAAAACTGCTTGTTCTTTATAAACACTAACAGGTCATATCTAGGAGTATAAATAAATGTGCAGTATCTGGTCATTAAATTAGATAAGACAGTGTTAACTGGTCACTAAATTGACAAGTCAGCAGACGTTGACAGTAGACGCGGTAGAGATTACCTACTGGTCATTAAATTGACAGGTCAACAGACGTTGACAGTAAACGCAGTATAGTGAACCTACTAGTCATTAAATTGACAGGTCAACAGACGTTGACAGTAAACGCAGTATAGTGAACCTACTAGTCATTAAATTGACAGGTCAACAGACGTTGACAGTAAACGCAGTATAGTGAACCTACTAGTCATTAAATTGACAGGTCAACAGACGTTGACAGTAAACGCAGTGTACTACACCTACTGGTCATTAAATTGACAGGTCAACAAACGTTGACAGTAGACGCTGAAGATAGTACCTACTGGTCATTAAATTGACAGGTCAACAAACGTTGACAGTAAACGCAGTATAGTAAACTTACTGGTCATTAAATTGACAGGTCATCAAATGATGACACTAGTAGTCACAGAAGAGTGTACCTACTGGTCATTAAATTGACAGGTAATCAGACGATGACACTAGAGTCACAGTACAGTGTACTTACTAGGTCATTAAGTTGGCAGGTCATTACATGATGACACTTGTCACAGTACATTGTACCTACTAGAAATTAAATTGACAGGTTATCACACGATGACACTAGTCACAGTACAGAGCGCCTACTGACCAGTAAATTGACATGTAATCAGACGATGACAGTAATCACAGTAGACTAAACCTGCTGGCCATTACTGGTCATAGACATGTTATCAGACGAACCTTCTTCAGTAGTAGGAGACTCTGGAAGCGGGCATGCTTGATCTGCCTTGAGGCTGCTGACATCAAGAGCAGTGTAAGTACAATTTCATCTAAATACGTCCTTGATGCCGATATAAATCATCGCATAGGCACAGCATCATTTGGTAAATTACGAGCCAGGTTCCTACACTCACATGATTTGGGGCTTTCGTCGAAGATCTCAGTATATATGGCCATAGTGGTTTTTAATCCCATGTCTCTCAAGTGTATAATAGATATACACTTGAGAGACATGGGACCTCCATTGGAAGCACTTAGGAATGCTGGACAGGTTTCACTGTAGGTGTTTACAAGACATTATAAAGATTTAATCTTTGGATAAATGTCTGCAGTATAGAAGCATCCCTCATGCGGCGGCAGTTCCAATGGTGTAGAGACGACTGAATTCCTGATGAAAGGGTACCAAAACGCATCTTCTTCTCTGATGTCGAGAAGGGCAAGCGGAAACAAGGCGGCCAGGTCTTACGCTACAAGGATATTTAGAGATGTTATATACAAGACAGGTGAGAAGATGCAATATTGATACAGAGATGGTAAGACAAAACCACGTGTCGCCCTGAGTATAGGCGTTTGGTTAAAGAAAAAATAAACTATTTAGAATAAGAAAGAAAGGCTGAGCTGAATGAAAAGGGATATGCTATTAATGCTAAACAACTATCTGCCGTTGACGCTATCTGCTATAGTACACAACTACAAGAACAGTGTTCTCACTTGCAAGCAATGCTCGCAAACATATTTAAATAAAATTGGATACTGCAGCATCAGCAGTCACATGTAAGAGCTGAACATTCCAGTTCTTCTATCAAGGTATTAGAAGCAGTCATCATGGCCGAATTCAACTAGGTAGCATACCTATATCAAGAGAAGTGAGAAGAAACATGCTTCGCTATACTACATTTCAGTATACTAGAATTGCAAGAAATATATTGTAATATACCAAAATCACAAGTATCAACAGCGATTTAGTTGATATTTTCAGATTGGCTATCATCAATTTCGATGCATACTTTCAGCCCAAACATAATAACATCTATGATTGTCATCTTTTTGACTAATCAAACAAGAAGCAAACAAATGACAGCAGATGCCCTGCAAAAGAAAAAGATTGCCATAACTGTAACTTAAGTAGACATTATTGTCTATTCTGCACAGTAATAGAACGGCATATTACTAATAAAAATATTTACAATACTTTAGTGTTAATTTAAGAAAACTTAAATAGGATTTTTGGGACATAAGATTAAGAAAATGAAGTTCAACTATTACAGAAATGTATCTATCCTTTGATGTTCAAAGGATTTTAACTGGTATAGTAAACACAGATTTGAAATAATTATTACAACGAAATGCTATAATTAAAGTAATACAATAACAGTGGATATTGAAGAACAGTGCAAAAGTGATGCATTATCGCATATGGACATAAACAGTTTCATGTCCATACCTGGTTGTTAATGACGTGACTGAGAAAAGAGGCTTTAACATAAGTTAGGTTTATGGAGCATTTCGACTTTCTATATAGCAATACAGTAAGTTAATCACAAACCACTTTGGAGAATATTTAGATATTAAGTCATATAAGTAATAGGACTTAATATCTAAAGTATAACAGTTTAAAGAATTTTCATTTCTCACCATCCTAATAAATAAACACTTATGTTATAACAAATAACAGAATTTAATTTAGGAGATTTACCTATGTGAATCTAAAATGCTCATGTTTTTTAAAAAAAATGAAGAGACCTTTTGTCCTTTAAACAGTGAAACACACAATTCACAAAATATGATTGTCATAATATCACAATAATTTGTACATTGTTATGGCTCTTTGACATCAACATACACTTGAAGTAATACCTAACAACTCATTCTTCGGAGTAAATAGGTACTTAAAATATAATAACAAATCACTTATGTCTTTTATAAAATTTAGACTGAATATAAATAGCCATTTTTGGGTGAACCGGGATCTTCTAAACAGCTGTTTCTTGCAATACCTACTGGTAGACTGCAGAGCTATCAATAGGAACTTGTTGTAGTGCCTGACCCTTTCAAATTAATTGATAATCTTTTTAGAAACAGTGTTTCAGTTAACAATTTTTCATCATAGGCACTTAAAATGTACAGCGTGGACCACTTAGAAGTATTTAATAGTTCTTTAAAACACAAAATTACATCTTGCATAGGTAAGTACTTCATTACGAATTGATAACAACAGCAGTTTCTGTAAAAACAATAGTATCACAGCTGTAACTTTGATAATAAAGTCATGCTTGCACCTAACAGAAGTTTATTTTATAAATAGCTGAGGTTTTATTAAACTTAGGCTGAGCGCAGACTTGGAACACGACAGTCTTAAGACAGACTATTGCTTTACGTCGTAGAGACAATATTGTCTCAGATAGACAGTTTTGTTTTATGTGTGCTACGTATCGTAGTCAAAACTGTTTCGTTTTAGTTTTAAGACAGACTTGTCTATATGAGGCAAGTCAGTCTTGAAACAGTCTAGTCTCCAATGTGCGGTCAGCCTTAAACTACAAAATTTTTAATAAAAAGAATTAGAAGTAAGAGCAATGACATTGTAGTACTTACGACTTAGAAATGTCAAAATTTTAGAAAACTAAACGTATTGCGTTTTAAGCTTGCTCTTGATTACGCATAGTTTTAATGTTTTTGCATTTTACTAACTTCTTTTCTCTGTAGATAGCTTTTAATACTATTAAATAATGTTAAAATTGAATCGTAGTTTTATGAAAGTCATTTCTACCATCACAATAATTGTGAAAAAAAATAAATATTGGGAAAATTATTTTCTATTAATGGCAATACAACCATGCCATTCCAAAGTAACTCCACTGGCCGATCATTTAGCCGACTACGGACTTTTAACACAATGACGGTTTGTGACAATTGACAGTTGACATTTGCCGGGCGTCGGAATAGAAAATTTATAAAAATAGCAGACTTGGGCCCCAGGTTAAATAATTAAGAATACAAAAAATGACTTCAAGTTCATTTAAAAATTAGACATAAGAAAGCATTGCAGATTATTTACCTATTATGAAAATAAGAAGAAAACATCAACAAAATTTAAACCTGTATAAGCTAAACCTATAATTATATTACTAGAGGATATTATTGATCATCGCCAGAAGATCTAGTAAAGGCAGCCGCGACGAAAAAAGATAAAGAAAAAAAAAAAGGGATAGGTAGTTGGAGAAGAAGTTCTGTTTTACAAAGGAGTCTTGTCAGCAAGCATAGAATCGTGAATCAACCAATTTTATCTAAAACGAAATTAATACAATATCTGATCATTTTAATTTGAACATAATTTAAATTAAAATAAGGAAGGGATGTAGTATATGTGAATGGTTACATCTAGTATGACATTTGTCTCGAGCGCATACGTCACAAGACGGGCAGAGAGGGGGTCAGTCAGTAGCCGACCGTAGACCCGAGTACAAGTGGTGGTGCGTTGACGAGCCAAATACTAAACATATTATTAAGTGCATATTATATAATATATAACATATTAACAGTGCAAACACTACAGATATATCAAAGATATCCAATGAATTAACGTACTCCCAAGTGCATGTTTTGTTTTAAAGTCCATTGTTAACCGTCTTCAAAAAAAAGAGGAGGTTCTCAATTAGGTTGTATTTTTTTTTTCAATTTACTCCTTGCTTATGACTTATTTTTAGCCTAGTCCTGGCTTAACAAGGGAGGATCTAATGCGAAGCTATAAATGACTCTCGTTTAGTTCTGAAGGAAAAACAAAAATATATTTTAGAGCATATTCAAGGCGCGTACCCTGGGTAGAAGTTATAAGCTGTTATAGCCTATGAATGTCCCACTGCAGGGACGGACCTCCTCCCATGACGGACAGATAATTGGCCTACTAATTCCACGCTGGCCAGACGGATTGGTATAGGGTTTGATTTCAAGTTTTCCTTCTTTTTATTTCGTAAAGACAATAGTCCCTTAGTCGGTTTTTACGACACTCATGGGATGAGATGGGGTGGTGACATATTGTATTCTTACTTCGTCATCACACGGAAATTGTATTTTATATAACCTCATAATAGAAATATAGCCCGAGTAATCTACGCCCGTTGCAATATAGACCTTAATGTCGTTATAATAAAATTTAATTTTTTTTACTTTTTTTGGTTGGCAACCCTATTAAGAGTAACAAACATAGTAAACAATTAATTGAATAAACTTAGAATTACCGAGTATAATTTCATAAGTGTATATAAATCCTTATAAGTGGACTGCAGAGAGGTGACACAGTTGTGGGCAGGAGTGTATAGTGATTTTAAAACACAAAAATCGATAATTGCAGTTTCGGCTAATTTGCAACAATCATTTATTTATACAAGTGGGTACATTTAAGTGGAGAATAATATCAGTGTCAATTCTTAATTCTATTTGTTTAATTATAAATTGGAGAACTCCTAGTAAATTTCAAAATAGCACAATAGTAAACAACAAATACTTTAATTAAATATTAGTTAAAATAAATAAAACGTTGCACGCCATCTAGTGTCCGGTAGCGGTACCCTTCCTTATTAAATACTTAAATAGTACCAAAAATGGCAAATTGTGGAGCCTGTGGAAGGTTCTTGTCTGCATCGGGTGCGGCAGCTTGTAGCACTTGCTCCATGGTGTATCACAGGGCATGCGTAGCAATTCAGGAGAATGCAAGAATAAAAAGTTACTGGCAGTGCCCTAACTGCAAGAAAAACATTCGTCGTGGAGACAACAGCCAGACGCCAGTGAAGGGTATCTGTGACGCTGAAGAAGGTGAGGTGTCCACGATCAGTGTCGAAACCGTAAAAGGAACTGGAAAGGAAAAAGCCTCAGTTGCTGCGGAGATGCATGTTGATGGTCTGAGATATGGCACTGAATGCGAAGAATACCGTAGAGAATTTACAGCTTGCATGACAGAGATGCGTCAATTCCGCGACGAGATGACTCAGTTGCGCGAGACCTTCTCTTCTATTATGTCACGCATATCTAGTGTCGAAGACAGACTCGAGAAGTTAGAGGCACATCAGAAAAACGAGGATCCAGACCGCTATAAAGAACTGGAGCATACAATAGAAGGGCTTAAATTGGAGCTCAATGACAGAGACCAGGAGGCTTTGCTGTCGGACCTGGAGATTAGTCAGCTGCCTGAGGAAAAGGGGGAGAACACAATCAGCACGGTGACCACACTAGCTGCACGAGTGGGCGTGACTCTTGACCCTCGGGATGTGGTCTTTGCGGAGCGTGTGGGAGCGGCACCATCACAGGAAAACGGTGGCAAGCCCAGGAGACTTGTTGTCAGACTAGTGAGAAGACAGTTGAAGGAGGATCTGCTGCGTGCCGCTCGGGTCAGGCGCACTCTGGCGGATGACAAAGGGTGCCGTATTTACTTCAATGAGCGTCTCACCCGTCCTAACCGTCACCTCTTCTTTCGTGTCAGAGAGGAGTGTCGCAAGCGGCAGTGGAGGTACTCCTGGACCAAGCGAGGACGCATTTTTGCCAGTCAAGGAGAAAAAAAAAAGGTCTTCTCGTTTCGTGTCGAGGCTGACCTTGAACTGGTCTTCGGTGCTTCCGCAAACTGATATCCATCCAGCTGACCACTTCTGGTATGGACACTGGAATTCACAAAATATTTTATTTGTAGATTTGTATTGTTACATTTTATTTGCCTGTGTTTGTCTAAGTTTTCAATGTCATTGTTTTTGCCGCATTGTAATGTACATGGTATTGTCATATTGCTTGACAGCTATGCTATGGGAAGAGAACAGTGATAGCAGGAAGGTTGTGTTTGTGATGAATAAAAGTTCTAGTCTCTATACTTTAAGGAAGGTACATAACACTTTTATTGCCAAAAACTCTAATGTATTTTATGCAAATTTTATTATGGGAAACACAACTTACTTAAATACATCAATGTTTAAATATAAATATTTGAGGACTAAGAATCTAAGTATCTTTTACACAGAGCTATTTGATATTAACAAAACTTGTTACAGTGCAGTACTTATTAAAATTTATCATTTAAAAGTGAAAAATCTAGGTATATACCTTGCAAATATTATAAATAGTAAAACTTACTTTACTGCACCGATTGTTAAAATTATACTTATACAACCTATTAATGCCTTAATCTTATTAATGTTATCTAGTAGTCATGCAATTGATTGCAATGCATCTGTGGTCTCTTTTTGCCTAGTAATGGCAGTCCGTAAGTTACAATATAATTGTATTAATGACATTTGTGAGAGTAATTGTTTGAGTTGTCCTAGGTACATACTGCACAAAGCATTTTGCATTATGTTTTTGGCTACATCATACATGTTGATTTCCTTTTATTACATTTCATATGCCTGTATTTGTCTAAAGTTTCAGTGTCATTACTCCTGGTGCAATGTAATGGACATGGTATTGTTGCATTGCTTCACAGACATACAATGGGCTGAAAATGGTGATGGAAGGAGTGTTATAATTGTGTTGAGTGAACATTCTATGAATGTTTTAGGGAAGGGACATAACACTTATAATGCCAAAAGATTTAATATTCTCTATACGGATTTTATTAAGGAAAATAAAACTAACTTCACTACATTAATGTTTAAATCTAAATATTTGAAGGTAAAAAGTCACAGTATCTTTTACACAAACCTATTTGAGAAGTGCAAAACCTGTTACAGCACAGTATTTATTGAATTTGATCATTTAAAAGTAAAAAAATTAAATATATATCTTGCAAATGTTGTAAATAGTATAACTTGCTTTACTGCACCAATTGTAATTGTTATTGTTTTACTATATTATGTTATTGAAAACAGTTATGACAATGATTATTTAACTTGTTCAGGGTACACACTGCATGGGGTTTCTTGCATTGTTGTTTTTGATTGCATCATATTATTATCATATATTAATATCAAATCTGATAATCATAATCTTTATAAATGGTAGGGTCTCAGCTAGTAGTTGGAATGTTTAATGCAGGGTCTCTGTGTACAAGACATGAGGAATTTATTGTGGCTGTTGACCAACTGAAACCTGATATTTTGGGAATCAACGAGACATGGTTGAAAAAAGGGGAGGAGAATAAGGCGCCTAACATTGTTGGTTATAAGTTGTTACATAAACCCAGGCCATCACATATTAAGGGAGGTAAGGGAGGAGGAGTAGGATTTTATATTAGGAAGGGTATTAAGACATGTCTCATTGATGAGCCTAATATTGGGCCGGTGGAGCAGTTATGGATAAGGGTTAAGTTACTTAACTTATCTGTTCTTGTTGGTACGGCTTATAGACCACCATGGCAGGATGTGGACTTGTTTTTGGAATCAGTTGCGGATACTTTGGCTTCTATACATGGGGCTGATGGAGTCATTCTGGTTGGAGATTTCAACATAAATTTAATAGACACTCAATCCCTCAAATACAAGACTTTTGTTGAATTTGTAAATAGTTTTGGACTGTCACAATTGATTGATGCTCCCACACACTTTACTAGTCATAGTGCTACTTTAATTGATGTGATATGTACAGATATGAGATCAACTAGGAACTATGTTAAATATACCCCTGAGTTAGGGGCTCATGCTATGATAGCATCCGAATTTAAAATTAAAAAAGAGAAGTATAAGCCCCGATGGGTTACCTACCGTCCCCTTAAAGACATACTACCAAACCAGTTGAAAGTTGACCTGGATCGTATAAATTGGAATTATTTTTTGGAAAATAGGGATGTTAGTAGGCTGGTTAATAATTTCACTCAGTGTGTGACAGGTTTGTTTGATCTCCATGCTCCCATTAAGCTGCGCAGATTCAGGGACCCCCCTCACCCATGGATAACAGACACTGTCAAGGACATGATACGTATAAGGGACAAATACCACCAGGAGTATAAGAGATCGGGTGCTGATACCATGAGGAGGAACTACAAGGATATGAAGCAGTTGGTAGTGAAAGCTATCGATCAGGAGAAAAAGACTTTCTTCTCCAATCATATCACCAGTGGCAGTGGCAATTCCAAAGTACTATGGCGGAATCTAAAGAGGGTGTTAACACCAGACAGCGAGAATTTGGATTTGCCACAAGGACTTGATGACCCTGAGTTGGTGAACAGCCACTTTCTGAACCTGCCTGGGGAAAAAACAGTTTCCTTCTCCCAACTCACATACTATGAGTATCACAGGAACGGTTCTTCTAGTTTTTCATTACAGACAGTAAACGAAGATGTGGTGCTCAAATCGATTCGAAGTCTAAAATCGGGGGCTTGTGGTAACGACGGTATATCCTTGGACATGCTTCTTCTGACCTTGCCCCAATCACTGAGTGCTATTACAGCCATAGTTAACAGGTCCATAATGGAATGCACATTCCCTAGTAGCTGGAAGATGGCAGTAGTAAAGCCCTTGCCAAAAGTGACCAGTCCAACAACCCTAAAAGATTTGAGGCCGATAAGTTTGCTGCCGTGTCTTTCCAAGATATTGGAACGCATAGTATGTGATCAACTCATCAAGTATCTAGAGGACCATAATATTCTGCCTCGTTTTCAGTCTGGATTTCGCAAGGGTCATGGAACGGCAACGGCACTTAGTGATGTAGTTGATGAGCTGCTAACGGCCCAGGATCAGGGCATGGTTAGTATGATGCTGCTACTGGACTGCTCACGTGCTTTTGATACTATTAGTACCACACTGCTTCTATCTAAACTGGCCTATTACGGAGCTCATGAAAATACTGTGCGTTGGTTTCACAGCTATTTGAAAGATAGGCAGCAACTGGTGGAGTTAGTGAATGTGGATGGTGTCAGGGTAAGATCCGAGCCTCAGCGTGTGACGTGCGGCGTGCCTCAGGGGACTATCCTAGCTCCTATTTTATTTATACTGTACACTGCTGATATTTCTAGTCAGATCTTAGATTGTAAGCATCATCTTTATGCTGACGATATTCAGCTTTATTATTCATTTTGCCCTGACCTTAAGGCTGAGGCAGTCAAGACTGTCAATAGGGACCTTAAAAACATTACTAATTGGTGCAGTGAAAATAGTCTTGCTTTGAACCCTAAGAAATCCAAACTAATGCTTACTGGAAGTAAAACTAATATAATAAAAACATATGATATAATAAAACAAATAAATATTAATGGGGAAGAAATTGAATATGTAGAAAAATCAAGAAATCTAGGTTTGGTATTTGATAATCAACTAAAATTTGACAGCCATATAACAGAGTGTGTGAGCAGCTGCTTCTATAGGCTTAGACTCTTGTATAAAATAAGACCCTACCTTACTGAGAAAATAAGAATAACTGTTTGTGAGTCTCTTATATTGTCCAAGTTCAACTACGGTGACACTGTGTATGGGCCGTGTATACTGGGCAAGACAGCTAAGAAGATCCAACGTGTACAAAATGCATGTGCTCGATTTTGTTTTAGGGTGCCTCCTAGGGCCCATGTCACACCTTTTCTTAACAATAACAACATAATAAAAATGGAGGCCCGTAGGAGAATACATTTTGCTACATTACTCTTTGGTGTAGTTACACAAAAAATGCCAAAGTACCTATACAACAAGTTGGTGTGGGCGCAGGATCACTGCAGATATGAGAGGAGAACATGTACGCACGTATTATGTCTTCCTATGCATCGAACTTCAGCGTTCAGGGGCTCTTTTAAATTCAGTGCGGCAAAAATCTGGAACGACATACCGCCGCCGTTGCGCGCCCTGAGAAACAAAAACACTTTTAAGTACCATTTAAAAGTCTTGTTTTTGAACATACAAAAGCAAGACAAATAAATAAAATTTCAGATAATTACCTTGGTTATGCACGATGTGTGTGAGAGTGGCGGAGTGGAGTGTCGATTGGGTGTTCCTGCTATCCCTTTTTCCTGTGCTATTGCGGCAAGCGTCAATTTGTGTGTGTCTTGCATTGAAAGACTTTAAGTTGTTCTTCCATTAGCTGTTGTAATGCCTGCTCAGTGGCATTGTATATTGTATATTGGAAATTTGTTGCAGTTTCTGGTGTTGTTTATGTATTATGTTTTTGTGTATACTGTGTTTATAATAATAATGTTTGTTGTATTTGTACATGAATTTTATTTGACTTTATAGAATAAGCTCAATAAGGTAGAGCGACGTGGCAAGTGACACGTGCAACTACGTGTCCATACGTGTCAGTCAACTTCAGTCAAGTGTCAACCCGTTGTCACTGTCACTGTCGTTCATTTGAATGTGTTTGTGACGTACCTTAGTACTAAGTCTTGTTTGTGTTTTTTGTCCTCTCTGTTTTTGTTTTTTAAAAAAAGCTGTATTGATTTATTAAAATTTTTAAGTTTACAACCAAAAAAAAATAAATAATAACGGGGCCCTGCCAGAATACCAGCGCTACTACGGTTAACAAGTCGTAGTAGCAAAATGCTGAGGCAAGGTCCTTTTGGCCAATTTTATGTGTGTGTAGTTACTATTTGTTTTTTTTTTTTTTCTTGATTCTTGTGTCTGTGTAATATTTTTTTTTCTAAATTTTTTGTCTTTTTCATTTAATGTATGTGACTTTTATTGGCCAATAAATAATTTTTCTTTCTTTCTTTCTTTCTTTAATTTGTCCACAGCATCCCTAGCGTATAAAGTAGGAAAAACAATGATATCCTTAGCAGAAGGTATGCCAAACGAGAAAGTGTTCCCTTTCCAACGAGTATCAATAGAGACTGAGAACGGAAGAGGTCTGGAGTTGCAGGGAAAGGATCTGAGTGCTGCTTTTCAGTATTTACCATCTCAAGGGTAAGCAAACTTTTAAATATAATTAAATATAATTTGTAAATAAACTGTTTAATTTAAATAAGCATGACATTATACATTAATATAGATTTAATTTAATATTTTTTATTGTATTTAACTGTTATTATGCATTAGATATTTAGCAACATGTATATTATGTACTTATTCCATATTTGCACGCCATAATTTGGCAGAACATGCTGTAAAATGTTTTTTTTAACACCTGTAACTCACCATGTTCTTGGAAATAAATGATTTACTTACTTACTTACTAAAATATAGTCTTAGGAAAAAGCCAGGTAGTTGAGCTGACAGTGTCTTCATTGAGAGGGCCGTAGCCCCTTGTGCCCCATCACACTACCATACCGCATTACCATTCTGCACCAGCAATAGTGTCATAGGGAATATTTTTCCCTCTGCACTACTGTCTAGTGGAGTCGTGTGAAATTTGTAATGCGTCTGACATCGTCATTCCCTATAATACTATTATCCACCATACTACTGACAGTCTATTGGTATAATGTATAAATATGTCGCAGGGAAATGAGGAAACCAGGATCATGATATCCCTAATGACTGCGTGAAATCCCTGGTTTCCTCATTTGCCTGCGACATATATACCCTTCTGTATTATTAGATTTAACAAATAAATAATAATATGGTTGTTTTCTGCGTGCGTTTTAATACCAGTTAATAACTCACATGTATTGAGGTGCCACTTTTCAGATCATAAAAGGGCTAATACAATAATTATTTATTTTGAACTTCTTATTTTAATTATTCAGGAATTTAGAAAAGGTTGAAGAAAGGACCTTGGAATTTGTAGTAGGATGCTTTAAAGGTTATGCGAATATTCTAGTTAATTTGGTGTGCCCATTATCACCTATAAAAATACCAATGCAGACCAGATCTAAACTGAATTATTTTTCCTTCCGCAGCCTACCGACACTCCTCACAGAGCTTCGTAACTTTCAAGAAGAACTTCATCGTCCACCGCCATTACCACGAGACATCCTGGTAACAAACGGCAGTCAACATGGTATATATCAGTGTATACAGTTGTTGGTGGAACCAGGTGATCCGGTTATTACCACTGAGTTTGCTTATGCGGGATTTTATAGTGCTGTAAGTTCTTTATTTATTATTGTCGTAGAAATGCAAAAAATCAGACTTAAATGCCTTAAGGTATCACTCAAACCTAAACCGCTAAGAACAGCATGTCAATTCTCGTTCCTAAAATTCGGTTAAGTTAACTTTTAGTTGTCAAATTGTCACACTCTAAATAAAACTTTAACACGACCACAAAAGGTTACAATTGCAATAGCAAAAACATTTCAACTAAAAGTTAACTTAACCGAATTTTAGGAACGAGAATTGACATGCAGTTTAAAAATATGAGTTTACTTTTGTATAAAAATTGTCAGTTCCTATTGTCAAACAAGGATCCATCATAATTATCCACTTATCATATTTTTGAATACTTGATAGTTTCTTTAACGACTGACGACAGCATTTTAGTTAAAATTTTGTGTCACCTGCCAATTTTTATATTTTTCTTACATAATTTTTTTCATCCATATTCCTACACACGATAGTCGTAATTGCGTTAGGAGGGCACTAGAAACCAGCCTTTTGCACAATGCTGCAGTATGAAATATCTTTTATATGTACTCCTTTGTTAATAAGTATTTTTGTGTTTTTTTTTAAACTGTAGCTTATTCAATAAATGTTTCTTCTTCTATTTATTGTTCTACATATTCCTTTAATATTTCAACAAACACAATACATGGGAATCCTGAATCGTAAGCAAAATTGTTGGGTATCTCATCAAAACGAAGGAATGAAATGAACCCACAAAAACTTGGTTTAATCTTGATGAAATCACTTTGTAGAAATATGCTGGGGAAATCAGACTCTTATTAAAATAAATCTTTTTTTTTTCCAGTTAAAAACATATCAGCCAGAAATCTTAAGTATACCAGAGGACGAAGACGGTATGATACCCGAAAAATTAGTCTCAGTTCTAGGCGAAAGGCAACGTTTAGGCCTAAAAATGCCCAAAATGATGTACCTTATACCTACAGGAAACAACCCGTCGGGCACAGTACTGCCTGAAAGTAGAAGGAGGCAGATATATGAATTGGCCTGTAAATACGACTTTCTGATATTGGAGGATGATGCGTATATGTTTTTGAATTATTCCGATGTAAGTACCTATTACTCGTATATTATCGAACAAGACATAACTCGCAGATATTATTATTCCTAAAATAAATATTTATAAAACACTATCCCAATCCGTTAAAGGTTGTAGTATTAGTAGGCTAATTGACACTTACACTCATTACTGGAGAAGGCCCGTTTCCTGCAATGAGACACAGGCTATTACTGTAATAAATTATGATTTTCAATAATCACGACTATTGTGGTAAATAATTAATAAGCATTTTCCCTAACTAGTCTTGTTACCGATAGAGTTTAATTAGGTACTTCTTCTCTTTATGTATTAGGTTATTTCGATTAAAATCTAAATGTATTATATTAATAGGTACATACATGAAGCATAGGTTAATATATAATAACGAGCTGATTGAAATCCTGTCTTAAGGCCCTGATTTTTACCATTGTCGTTTCGAAAGTAAATGGTACATATTTGCAGACGATTTTAAACTCGCGATATCCTTTACAGATCCAAGTCCCATCATTCCTATCAATGGACACACATGGCCGCGTCATCCGTCTGGATTCCGTATCGAAGGTGATTAGCGCTGGTATGAGAGGTGCTTGGGTCACTGCTCCTACTCCATTGCTGCAACGTATGGAATTGCATATGCAAGCTGAACTGTTACATGCTTGTACTTTGACACAGGTACGAGTATATTTCTTTATAAACTTATTGTAATTAAAGGAGATTGCAATTTCCTATTAATAAATGAACTTTCGGGATATTTACCATGCTTAGGGTTTTTGAGTATTCGACTTATTAACCGCAAGTACTTCAGTTCCTCCGTGATCATGACGCTTGTAACAGCGTCGAAATATCGGATACTCAAATAGTAAATATCCCGAAAGTTCGTTTATTAATAGTGAATGTGACCATGACAGTTTAAATAATTAGATAGCAATTTGTTTCGGAGACTATGTAGCCTTAACATATAGAGACTCTGGAGTTTATTCAGAGTCTTTGCCAGTAGCGGTCGCGAAGAAAATATCGCGACAGATTTAGTATTGGTTGGCTTCAAAAGTTTTAGTTACTCCGTGTTTATGTGCTGGTATAGCCTCAATTATATAAGTAAAATATAATAAAAAGCAAAAAATAATGTATGCCTGAAGGTCTCCTGAATAAAAACGCTTCTTTTTAGTAAAATAATGATTCAAGCCGGTTCATTATTTCACAGATAAGGCTGAAACCTAATTATCTACTTACAAACAACATTAATAAAGAAATAAATACGTCACTGATAATTATAATCCTAAATTATCATTGTCAATAAAATCCGCAATCAGTATTCGATAAAATACTTTGTTTGATATTTATCAAAAAATGGTGATAAATGGTGATAATGTGATTATCCGTGTGATGACAGAGTGACACATAATGACACTACCCCATCTAATCCCTTGGGCACAGTACAACCAGTGTTCTATCTCGACCGAATATTTAATATAAATGCCTACGGTTGCGCGGTACGTAAACATGCGATAGGGCTGTCCACCTCCAGTTTTTTAATTACATTTTACCTACTTTCTCGCTCGTTACTGCAGCACAGTCGCGACTGTTCACTGCGCAAAGCCACCTCTATCGTGAGCGTGTAGGTATAACTCGCGTTTCGTCCGTTTCTATGTAGTCGAAATACTGTATATATGTATTTGTACTATGCTTTGGGTGTCGTAAAAACTAAATGAAGTGAAAGCAACGGAATGTCTGCTAATCAATTCTTTAATTTGACACAAAACCCTATGTCAACAGTCTAGCAAAGAAATTTACTCCATATCCGGAAGAGACCCGATCTTGAAACGGTCCGATCTTACTAAGATTTTTATGTAGGTCTATAAATGGTTAAAAATATTAAGAGCGTTTGTAGGGCTTACTAGCGCCGCTTATTGAAAAAAAAACATAATTCGCAAATAGGATAAAATTAAATAATGTAAAATGTTGGTAACGAAGTCTTGAGAAAAGGCAATACAGTTTGTCTAACACACTCTCAACACTTGAATTGAAGCTTTCCTTCTTTTGTTTCCTTTTCGTAGAGATATTAGTTTTTACGTTTTTACGACACCCATGGGATAATAAGGCTTGGTCATAAATATGATAAAGGCATAAAAGAATTATAAAGTAATCTAATAGATTCAAACTCTATTCAACAAAATGTGTTGCACAATTTTTAACTGAAGTAGTAGTTGTAAAATAGTCCAAAATAGTACCTACCTATTGGAAAACTTGTAGTTTTCTTTTAAATATGAATTATTTCTCAGTGTGGTGACGGAGTAAGAATATGTCGCCATCCCATCTCATCCCATGGTTGTCGTAAAAACCGACTAAGGGACTATCCGTGAATATTACCTATCTATGCGAAATAAAAAGAAGGAAAACTTCAAATTAAACCGTATACCAATCCGTCTGGCCAGTGTGGTATTAGTAGGCCAAGTATCCCTCCGTCATAGGAGGAGGCCCGTCCCTGCAGTGGGACATTAATGGGCTGTTATGATGATGATGAATTATTATTTTGTCTCATATTTTCAGGTAATACTGCTACAACTAATAAAATGCAGGTCATCACTTGCCAATCATCTGATAGGAGCAAAGAATCTGTATCGAAGACGCCGAGACGCGTTGCACACCGCTCTAGAACCGGTCTCAGATGTGGTGCCTTACTCTCTGCCTAAAGGTGGCTTGTTCTTCTGGGTCAGAATTAATGGTGTAACGGACGTTTATGATATGGTATGTTTATTTTATTATTTTTAAGTTTATTTATTTGTTTATGGAACTCAGAATAGAAATAGGATATGATGTTGACCCATATCGTCATGTGGATATTGTAAAAATCAACATTGGAAGCTTTGTGATGGAGTAAGAATACAAATGTCACCACCTCATCTCATCCGATGGGTGTCGTAAAAACCGACTAAGGGACTATCCGTGAAAATTATCTTTACGAAATAAAAAGAAGGAAAACTTGAAATTAAACCCTATACCAGTCCGCCTGGCCAGCGTGGTATTAGTAGGCCAAGTATCCCTCCGTCAGGAGGCCCGTTCTTGCAGTGGGACATAAATGGGCTGTTATGTTATGATGATGCTAGAGAAAATAAGTATGAGATAGCGCTATCCAAACTAAGTGTGTCAGCGTAAGACCGTCAATATGACATGAAATACAACCTCCACGCTCACAGTTGAATGTACTCTCCCTTTAAAAGTGGTGTGGTGTACACCTTCCTTATCTATCTGCATGTAATTTTTACAAGGCTATTAAGTCACTTTTTAAGCATTCTGCACACCATGCAATTTTTTTTTATCTTTAACCTCCTAGGGCCCAGAACATTTTTTTTTTAAATTATAATATATTTTGTAATATATTATATTATAATAATATAATACATACTTACGTTTAAAAATTTAAATAATCATAGTTTAATTATTTTTATTATTTTTATTGATTAAATAAAAAATTAAAAACAGAAACGAGAAGAGAGAGAACGAGAGAAACGCATCCCTGGACGAAAGACGGCCCATATTATGACGCCAGGCCCCAGGAGGTTAAAACTCTTTCGTTCGGATGCGTTTCTCTACGGAACACAACATGACTCTACCACATTAAAATTAATGTTTAATATACAGGTATTCAACAAGGCCCTACAGCGAGGTCTAATCCTCGTACCAGGACAAGCTTTCCTCTACAACACTAGCGCCCCCTGCCCTTACATACGGTTAACGTTCAGTAAGATAAGATACGAAGACATGGACACAGCTGTGCGACTCCTAGCGGATGTTATCCGCGAAGAACAAAAACAGAATACGAAGTTGTACGCCAGAGATGGACAGATGGCGCTGTAATCAATTTTTGAAATTGTTGTCATAGTTTGACAATAGATGTCGTTACAATTAAAAGATACTTTGTGATGATTATTTTTAATTATGTTACCTAGGTATTAATTAAGTTATCTGTATGTAATACTAATTAGAATTTAGTAACACTAATTTAATGTTAACTTTTAAGTACCTAGTAGGCTATTTACTATTTCAGGAATAACAATCGTAAATAAGTATATTTATGACCAATTAGCTGTTACGAATAATAAAAGTATTTTATTGGATACCTAATATAACTTTAGGACTAAGTTTAACAAAATAAATCAAAAAAATATGTTATAATATACGTATAATATTGCATTTTGATTAAATATTGTGTGTATTAATTATAAAACTAAGGTTAAGAACATTGCTGTAAAGAATCATTATCGATACGTGAATAATATTTAGATAAATAAACCTTTATATACCTTTGTACTTTATCAAAAAATAAGACGATATTAATAATAATAATATAACTATTTTTTTAAACCTATATAAAAAGAATAAATCATTTTAGTGCGTTTCTTGCTACTCAACAATAGATGTCACTACCAGAGAGCTCTAATTATTGGCATTGTTACAAGCTTTTGTATTTATGTGTTACTTATCTAAAAAAATTACTATTTATTTTATTTCTAAATAAATTATGACGTTATTATTTATGACTGTATTTTCTTTTACATTCGATATTTGAACCAATATGTATGTATTACGATATTATTTTATCTCTGTGTGGTGACCATTGAGGTAATATTTACTAAGTACGTAATATGTACTACGTACATATTACCTCAATGGTGGTGACGGAGTGGGAATACAATATGTCATTACCCTATCGCATCCCATGAGTGTCGTAAAAACTGACTAAGGAACTATCCTTGAATATTATCTTTACGAAATAAGTAGAAGGAAAACTTGAAATTAAACCATATACCATTCCGTCTGGCCAGCGTGGTATTAGTAGGCCAAGTATCCCTCCGTCATGGGAGGAAGCCCGTCCCCGCAGTGGGACAATAATGGGCTGTTATGATGATGATGATGTATCACGATAATGATGATTACAGATCAATGAGTGCATTACAGTGTGTCTCAGAGTGACAAGCACAGTCCAGAAGCAAGCGAAGCTTTATATTAGGTATTTACCTATGAAATTGCAGTTTTGTATGAAGATTTTATCAGAAGTTAGATTTTTCATACTAACGTTTTCTTAGTTTTTTTTAATAATAATTAAACATAATACAATGAAATTTGGTATAAGTAATGGCGCACATTTAAGCTAACTTTTGTGTTAAAAACAAACAAACAAAAGTATCAGGGAAGAAGTTACAATGGGTTATAAATTGGACACGTCCAATTTAATTTATATTCAAATAATTGTAAACATTCACAGGCTTATTAATAATACAAATAATAATTATTTTATTTATTATCTTTTGTTAGATATTGGTAATATCCTATATTTCCTAAATACCAAAAAACATTTAAACAAAACATATTACATATTATATGTTTTAAAAGAATATGGAGTCAGACTGCGCAGAAATAAAACGGCATATTTTATTCATAGGTAAATAATTTGTAAAACACCGAGTACTTTCGCATCTAAAAACAACAGACGTAGAGTTAACGTTGGGTTAAAAATATATATTAAAGCATATCTATTATTAGGCATAGATATGTAAAAGCAATTCTTGTAGCAGATTGCACATCCTTGCTAGTTAACATTCGATGTTTGACTCCTTACTTACTGAATACACAGAGTAATGTACGCGTAGAGATATTGTTAGGATTCTCCTCTTGCTTAAATTCTCACGGTTTTGTTTGGCATAAGGTTGGTTTTACTAATAAAAATCTCTCTAATCAATGATTAAATTTAAGAGACATTTAAGAGTAAGGGGGTTAGTGTTAGTGTTAAAATGGTCTATCATGGATGGTCTAAAACTTATCACATTCTCATAGAGGCCATCATGACCAACTAACTTAACATTAATCCCCTTACTCGTAAATGCCTCTTAAATATTAGTCAATTGATTAGCTTCAATTCTTACGGTTTTGTTTAGCATAAGGTTGGTTTGACTAATGAAAATCTGCTAAACAGTGATTAAATATAAGAGGCGTTTATGAGTAGGAGTAACCCCCTTACTCATAAACGCCTCTTAAATTTAATCACTGTTTAGCGAGATTTTTATTAGCAAAAACAAACTTATACCAAACAAAAATGTTTATGAGTAAGGGGGTTAATGTTTATTTTTAATACCTGTACTTAATGTATTTAATACCTTTATTTGCAAAATAAATAAATATCCGGTTGTTTGCTTTTAAGGGACCGTGGTCCCTTTTTTGCTTGCAACTTTTTTTTTTGCATGCAAGGGGATATTCTATTTTATTCATTTTTTTAATTTTTTTTTACATTATTCATAAATAACACCATTTCTGATTAACACCATGCTTTCTGTAGGTCCTCCGTGTGGTGACGGAGTAAGAATACAATATGTCACCACCCCATCTCATCCCATGGGTGTCGTAAAAACCGACTAAGGGACTATCCGTGAAGGTTATCTTTACGAAATAAAAAGAAGGAAAACTTGAAATTAAACCCTATATTAATCCGTCTGGCCAGCGTGGTATTAGAAGGCCAAGTATCCTTCCGTCACGGGAGGAGACCCGTCCCTGCAGTGGGACATTAATGGGCTGGTATGATGATACGATCTAAAATATGCCAGTCTCTGTACTCAACACTACCCTGTAAACTCTTTCTCATTATTAGCGCAAAGAGTTGTTTTATTCCAACGTCGGCGAGTTAGTGTACAATTTCCCATTTAGCTCGCTCATCATCACTTTTCACTTAAAATTTAAACGCTAATTACTTCGCTTTAAGGTCTATTTTACAATATTGAAAACTGTCTGGAAAATTACTTACGTTGCTCGTTGGAAAATGTACTTTATTTTAAAAGTTGAAGGTGTATATTTGTTTGTTGGTAATCAAAGGCTTTTTAAACGTCCGATTGCTCCGAATTAAGGAAATAAGCAGTTTTAATTGCCGAGCGATTATTTCGGAGCGATTTTGCGTTTTGTCGCGTTCGCCGTCGCGTTTCGGAATTAATCATTGGAGTTTAATTTGCTTCCACGAGTTGATTGTGTCCTTATAATTGAGGAATCCATTTTGTAATTGGTTTGTTAAATGCGGAATTAATTGAATATTTACTGATTGGCTGTTTTGAGAAGCCCAAAAAAACCACGAGCGAAGAAAGAAGTGTATTGCTATTTTACCAGAGTGTATGTCTTAAGACACATACAACAATTAAAAGGTATTAAGATACCTCCAAACTATAGTGTCTAGTACTATCCGTGTGGTGACGGAGAAAGAATACAATATATCACCACCCGATCTCATCCCATGAATGTCCCAAAAACTGACTAAGGGACTATCCGTGAATTTATCTTTACGTAATAAAAAGGAAAACTTGGAATTAGACCCTTTACCAATACGTTTGTCCTGAGTCAGGACGAACACAATTAACATATCTCGGTGTTCCTTGTATCCGCTTTTATGTATGACTAGCTGACCCGTGCCCACTTCGTTAGGCGGCGAAAAAACGCGTAAAGCGCGCTCTTTTTTAAACATATTTCATTACTGCTCCACTTCTATTAGTCATAGCGTGATACTACCTATGACACTCCCCGATAAATGGACTATTCGATGAATTTTTAAAATCAGTTCAGTAGATCCAGATATTACCCCCTACAACGTCACAAACATACAAACACACAAACTTTACCTCTTTATAATATTAGTATAGATAAAGTCACCGTGATTTAAGGTGCGGGAGATGACTCTAAAGTTTATTTTTGGATTAAAGTTTCTTTTCTTTTTTTCAGATTCGTAACAGTTTTAGATTAAAAAAAGACTGAGTACTGGCCGGTAGGTATTTGGATTCAGATTCAATACAATCACTTTATTATTACAAAAAATACATCTCTTAATAAGCATCGGTAGGATCAAAATATCTTTGTGTAATATATCCGTTTCCTTAAAACCTTTACACGTGCTTTTAATCCTACACTATACTGAGCATGTTACACCAAATATCTAATAACTACACTCAAAAATACACTTTATTTCAGCGCAAGTAGACACATTTGTTGATTGCACAATCAACAAAAATAATTCTTGCATGACAAACTTTTATTTGCTGTTTTAAAATACTTTTTTCATACATTTGTTTGGGAAGTTCAATTTTGAGAAATGCAGAAATAATTTAGTTTTTAAACAGTATTGTGCAAAGGCGTTATTTTTCACACAGAATGTATTTTTTTGGTAATATTTTCGAGTGTTTTGTGTATAGTACTTGTAATCTGATTGAGTGCATGTGGCGGGATTTAAGAACTTTTTTTGACAATATTATGTTGTCGTCAAATCTTAAAACCTTTACATTTTGAAAAAATTCTATTGTTCTGTTTGTTTTTGTGGTAAAAACATGGTTGCAACTTCTTTTAGAGACCGCAGGGTTTCTTTCTTCTTTTTAGAAAGGGCAGGCTTTCTCCAGTGACAGAAGGTAACGAGCCAAAACTGCTTTTTAGAAGATATACCTTTCTCACACTTCAATTTACGTAGAACTACTACAGTCCCTTGTTAAGCACTCTTGCATCATTATCATCATCATATGAGCCCATGAATGCTAATTAACTGTAGGGACGGGCCTCCTCCCGGGACGAAAGGATACTTGGCCTACTTTTACCACGATGGCCAAAAGGATTGGTAAGTATAGGGTTTAATTTCAAGTTTTCCTTCTTTTTATTTCGTAAAGATAATATTCCCTTAGTCGGTTTTTGGGACATTCATGGGATGAGATGGATAGGTGACATATTGTATTCTTACTCCGTTACCACTCACCACACGAAGAAAAATAAGTAAATAACTGCATTTTAAATATACCAAATAAAGCAATTCCTAGATTCTATTATAAATTCTCCTTTAATATTATATGCATTGCATAGCGACTAATTGTAAATGAAATCGATGGGAAACTGCAAGACGAGTGGAAATGGAAAATATAAAGCGATTAGCGACACTCATTCATTGTAATCGTGATGACTTTGAGTTAAAAGCGATAGCTATTCTTTGAGTAATATTGTTAATTGTTAGCGTGGTTTCAAAAAAAATAACTTCTATTAAGCAGAATATAACTAACTATATAACAGAATTCTATGCTTATTTTTAATGATATTGTTATTTGTTTGTTAGCGTGGTTGCAAGAAAAATAACTCCTACTTAAGCAGAACATAACTAACTATATAGCAGAACTCAGCTATGTTTATTTTTAATATCAATAATGTCTTTTATACCTATATTTGCCTACTTTGACGACCTCAGTGGTGTAGTGATTATATAACATGACTGCTACGCAGAGATCTCGGGTTCGATTCCCGCTCAATGCAAATATTTGTCTGCATGAACATGATTATTTGCATTGGTCTGAGTGTTTCTATGTATAACGTATGTATTTATAAAAAAAAAAGTACATAAGTGTTAATATCCGTTGTTTTGTTACTTATAACACAAGCAGGTTAAGCCTAGCTTACTTTGGGAATAGATGGCGCTGTGTAGAGATGTCCGTGAATATTTATTTATTTATTCTTTATTCCTTTTCATTTGCAAAATTAATTTTCTATTCTAAGTACATTTTAAATATCTCATACTGTCACATGCTTCAATAGCGTCGTTGACAGAAAAGAACATAGAAAGCTATGTGATCTGCAATTTATTTTTTTGAGCGTTTAATTCAATGTCTTTTTTATTTAGAAATTCCCATGATGTTTATTTCATTTAGAAATTCCCATGATGAAAATGCACGACTCTAGGAAAAAGCGCAATTATTTAAATGGTTTTTTTACTAGTCGTTTGGTTCTTATATTCTATGCTGTTAATTCTACTACATACTATTTACCTAATGTTTTTATTATTCAGATAGTTTAATTAATCACATTTCGCTTTGTTTTTGATTTATTTAACTAAATAAGACAACTTATTAGGTAAATTAGCAATTTTGCCAAAAAAATTCAAATGACTGTAGGAAATTCTAATTTATTTGATGGCAAAACGACACGTGTTACGTTACGACTAGGGGAGCTTCAAGAAACGAGCGTACTCCCTTTTTATAGATCAGCAACGCATCTGTGATTCCTCTGGTGTTGCGGGTGTCCATGGGCGGCAGTGATCACTTACTATCAGGTGACCTGCTGGCTCGTTTGCCTCCCATCAGATAAAAAAAGTGTACCTACGCGGAGTACTAGATATGACGAGTTCCAGATCTTAGCAGGATAATTATTTATGAATGCATATATTATTTTCTTTAGCGTTAATAGTCTTCGTGTCTATTAATGACAGGTCTGTAAATGTGTGGGAGTCGTCTTTGAAAGAAATAAACGGCCTTATTACAAAATAAGGTCTAACTATAAACCACGATTTATTACGTCACAAAACCACTGTTTTTAAAATTTGTTATTGCAAAATCAGTCTTAACACTAAAGTGTTAAAACTAATTTTGTATTAATAAATTTATGATTTTGTATTTTTGTTAATACAAAATCAGTACATTAACAAAATTCAAAAACAGTTGTTTTGTGACGTAATAAATCGTGGTTTATAGTTAGACCATATTTTGTAATAAGGCCGAATGAGTCTAAAAACTGCACAGAAATAAAACGGCATTTTTATAGGTAAAGACCTATTATATCTTATAACTTATACCACGCAACTAAATGCATTTGAGTGAGTGCATTTTCTTTACTATTTCCTAACAAATAAGTTCATCCTTATGAAATATTCTATCACAATTTACTTTGCTTCGCTTCCTATTGCTTTTAGTATTAGATTTAGTACTTATTACTTAGTCAATTTGCTTAGTCTTTTTGAAAAGATTAATATTATAATGTGTGCTTGAACTGTGCTTTTTTGTTGTTATTATGAGACAAGATAAGATAATTTATTTGTTTCACAATGAAGTTTATCTATACTTCTATACTAATATTATAAAGGGGTAAAGTTTGTGTGTTTGTGACGGAGTGTCATATGCTATAGTATTACGCTATGACTAATAATAGGAGTGGAGCAGTTATGAAATATGATTAAAAAAAGTAGGTACGCGTTTTTTTTCCGCTCAACGTAGTGGACACGGGTCAGATAGTATAATATATTATTACTTTCTTTTACTAAACACACTTAAATTTATTTATGTTAATACTTAAACAACATAGATTTGTTAATGTACAGATGTGTTTTACTTGTGCTTAGGATCGTATTGAAAGTTTACAAGCGTAGAAAACAATCATAATAGGTCGGGGAAAAAGTCTTTTCGCATAACGTAGGTATAAACTTATTATAAAATTTCTTTGACTGTACTAAGGTAAAAGCTCCTATTACGGAGGTATTTCGCAACATTTCAAAGTAAGAAACAAAAATAAGCATTTGTTAATATTTTTAACTGTGCAAAAAAATGTCATCGTTAAAAGTGGAATTTATATTTTGTATTACTGTCGAGTTTGTTTCTTTTAATGATATTAGTTATTTTTTAAAAAAGATTTAAATAGTCAGGTCGATTTTCCCTAATTCGGAGGTATTTTTTTCGTCAGAGCCTACTACTGCGGTAAACGATTCCTAATACGGAGGGTCAGAAATTATATTCATCCAAGTTCCGTACAAATAATATTTATCAAATAATTTAAATGTATTAGTAAAGTAAGTTGTATTTTTGGTATTCATTGACCATTGATTTGTATCTTATTTAATGAAATTATTTTTTTACTAACTGACCCGTGCCCACTTCGTTAGGCGAGGAAAATAACGCGTCACTTTTTTAAACATGATTCATTATTGCTCCTCTCTTATTCGTCATAGCGTGATACTATATAACCTATGACACTCCCCGATAAATGTACTATTCAACACAGAAATAATTTTTAAAATCGGTTTATTAGATCCAGAGATTACCTCCTACAACGTAACAAACTTTACCTCTTTATAATATTATATAAGTATAGATAGAAATACACGTTCTAAAAAGAGTTTTGTGTTATTAAAATAAGGTTAACTTTTCTTTTTATGCTTAGTAAAATAAAAACAGAAATATAAAATTACATAGATTGCATAACTTTACATAAAAAGAATATGTATATTTAAAAGTTTTTATTGCTTTTAGTTTTATACAAAACAAAAAAACTTACGTATTACATAACAATTCTATTCTCAGAATTAATAATCACGGTACCCTAAAACTTGTAATTTTATGTTCTATGAATAGGGCCGTAATAGGAAATCATAGATCCTAACACAGACTTACTTGGAAATAATTACCACCGCAATAGGAAAACTACTCCTGTTTTAAATAATCCTAATTCGGACCTATCAAAACTTCGATAAATGGAACAATGTAAATGTCTAATGAAACTGGAACAGTTTTTTGGCTCATATGTGTAAACAGTAGTCAACAGTTATACAAAATAAATGATTTATGATAAGTTAAAATACACCTTCCTATTTTTTCCCGTTCTATGAAACCTACATTTTGCACTCAACAATTTTCGTATTTAATTCGATTTCTAACTACGAATACATACCGCAGAATATGGTTTTTAGTTTATGAGATTAATAATTATTTCAAAAAACCTTGAAACAATTTCAATAAGTTAGTAAATTAAAAGTTACAAGCAATTAAACATGCCCAGTATTTTTTCTATTACGGAGTTATACCACCGTATTAGGACGAATCTAAAAAAATTGTGTCGTATTACGGTGCTATTTTATTTCTTATTTTTGGGATATAAAACGAGTTACAAATATAAAACAAGCTATTGACATAGTAAGTATAATAGTAAGAAAATGCTATGAATAAGAAATAAACTATCTTAAACGGCTTGTTAATACGAAAAATTTAGTTTCTAAATATTAGTGTACCTAATTTTGTTGTTTAGCGTTTGTATGGAAATCCCTTTCACGTCGATGGGGTTACACAGATTGATTGATTTTGATTAGTTATCTATATTCTTTACTTGCAAACGTCAGGTAAATCATGAAGTAATAGATGTAGAATAAACTGATTTCGTTTTGTTGTACATAAACTTAATAAATACCAGAATAAAACACGAAAGTAGAAATACCTCCGTAATAGGACGCGATTTTGACTACCGCCGTAATAGGAGCTTTTACCTTACTTGTGTCTGGCTGGTTTTGGTAACATTAAAAAGGTTACATTATGAAGAAAAGAAAAAAATAAAAAAAAGTTGTTTCCCGCTATTTTTCATTTGTTTTTCTCTCCGTAAAAATGAGTGAATCTAATGAAGAAATTCGATACATTTTAAAATTTTATTATAAAAAAGGCAAAAATGCAACTCAAGCAGTGAAAAAAAATTGTGATGTTTATGGACCTGATGCAGTGTCAGTAAGAGTAGCACAAATTTGGTTCAAACGTTTTCAGTCCGGAAATTTTGATGTTAAAGATGCACCTCGCTCTGGTCGCCCTGTTACGAATAAAATGGACGCCATTTTTGAAAGAGTGGAGCAAGATCGGCATATTAGTAGTTACGATGTAGCTGAAGAACTGGGAATTGACCACAAAACAGTTTTGACCCATTTGAAGAAAGCTGGTTATACAAAAAAGCTCGATATTTGGGTGCCACACGAGCTCACTCAAAGAAACTTAATGAACCGTGTACTCCTATTGCGATTCATTATTGAGACGTAATGAAACCGAGCCGTTTTTGAAGAGATTGATAACTGGCGATGAAAAGTGGATCACGTACGACAAGAACGTGCGAAAAAGGTCGTGGTCGAAAGTTGGCCAGGCTTCACAGACTGTGGCCAAACCTGGCCTAACACGAAATAAGGTGATGCTGTGTGTATGGTGGGATTGGAAGGGCATTGTTCATTATGAGCTTTTACCGCCCGGCAAAACCATCGATTCTGATCTTTACTGCCAGCAACTGATGAGATTAAAGGAAGCAGTCGAGAGAAAACCGCCGGAATTGATCAACAGGAAGGGTGTGGTCTTTCATCACGATAACGCTAGACCACACACATCTTTAGCCACTCAGCAAAAATTAAGAGAGTTCGACTGGGAGGTCCTAGTGCATCCACCATATAGCCCTGGCCTTGCGCCTTCAGATTTTCACCTGTTTCGGTCTCTTCAGAATTCTTTAGGTTCTGTAAGGTTGACCTCAAGAGAGGACTGCCAAAACTATTTGTCCCGTTTTTTTGATCAGAAGTCCCAAAGTTTCTACAGTAACGGGATAATGTCTCTGCCACAAAATGGCAGAAAGTTGTTCAACAAAGCAGTACATATATATTGTAAATAAATGTAAATAAACTTTGAAAAAAATGTCTTGACTTTTCATACAAAAATACGAAAAGACTTTTTCCCCAACCTAATATACAACATAGATTTGTTAATGTACAGATGTGTTTTACTTGTGCTTAGGATCGTATTGAAAGTTTACAAGCGTAGAAAAAAATCATATATACTTACTAATTTTTTTTATAGAAAACACTTATCCAAAAACATAAAATCACTATCATACAGACAAAAATTTGCATTAAGCTGGAACCTAACCCGACACCGTTCCGTAGTTGCCATACACTTTAACTACTATATCCCATTGAGCCAGAATAATACATAATGAACCCAAAACACATTTAAACTATAATCCCTCAGGAACTCCTGCTGTTTAGTCTCTTAAACCGTGAAGTAGTTTGTGGATGGGAATGAATGGGAATGAATGAGCGGATTAAGAGCGAGGTGTCGATAATGCCAAGCTTATTGTGGTTATTATACTTTTACACATCGATGCATCGTAATAACGAATAATTATTACATATTAGTTGCTTAAGGTTCAGTTGGGGTTTAGATGATTTATGTGGAGTAGGGGGTTTGATGCTCGGAATTGAGTTAAATGTAGTTACATTTTTATAATCATAACAGCCCATTAATGTACCACTGCAGGGACGAGCCTCCTTCTCTAACGGAGAGATACTTGGCCTACTAATACCACGCTGGCCTGACGGATTGGGTTTAATTTCAAGTTTTCCTTCTTTTTATTTCGTAAAGATAATATTCACGGTTACCCTTAGTCGGTTTTTACAACACCCATGGGATGAAATGGGGTGGTGACATATTGTATTCTTACTCCGTCACCACACGGACGTTACATACATTTTTATACTGAGAAGTATTTTTTTTTACTACTCGAAAACCTGGTGGTAAATAGTACCTAACCATCGGCCATGGATGTCAGCAATGTCAAATCATTCTGATTACATTTACTGCATCGTTGGCACAGTAGTTTTTAATGCGTTTGCTGTGCACAAAGTCCGCGGGTTTAAATGTCACGTTGGATAATTACACAGGTCTGCAAATTTGAACTCTTATTTTCCCCTTTTGGCTTTGATTACTGATCTTGAGGTATTTTGGTGCGCTGATTACGAATATGTGCTTGGATTTGTCCTATCACCCTCAGTTTTTTTGAAAAATCCTTTTATGTGAAATCGGAAAAAAAGGCCAACTTTACAAAGTTTTTTTTTATTACAATGAAGTAACAATTATGTTACTTAACTTAAAACATTAAAAATACATTGAAGGGACAGTAAATAAATTAAAAATATTAAATACTTTTATGGTATCTTGCTTTTTTTTCACCGAAGTTCCGATTGTGAGGTTTTCGCTTGAAATTCCGACTTGGATCATCACGCTTTACTAGCCAACAGTAGTCTGCCATCATTACTTTATTCCACTTTCCCTGATAGCAACGTTCCATCTCCTTCAAGTCCTGGTAAAATCTTTTGCCTAACTCTTCACTTACAGCTCCCAAGTTATCAGGAAAGTAGTCCAAATGTGAATTAAGGAAGTAAAGTTTAATGCTCATCGAGCATCCCATTTTGCCGAAATTTTCAATCATTTTCTTTACAATTTCCTTATAATTTGGACTTTTATGGTTTCCTAGAAAATGCCTCACTACTCCCTAAAAGATTTCCAGGCTTCTAATTCAATTTCACTCAATTTTTCATCGAAATCTAACTTAACTTTATGTGGGACTCACTGTTTATCTTGATTGGTGATTGATAGGCCAAAATACATATTATAAACGTTCCTTATAAATTCGGTTATGTTTTGCTGCTGTTTTTCAGCATAAATTGCCCACAAATGTAGCAAAAATTGTCCGGAGAGTTTAAACACTTACGCGATGACATTTTTCAAGTAAGCGTTACGAATTGCACAGAAGTACTGACTTTTTAAAAATAGTGATGGCGCTATTTATACAAAATAATATTAATCTACCCTCATTAACTGTCTTCTAACGATTAAAGTTAATTTCTATAAAAAAAGCATTTAGCCTACAAGTAATGAGGTCTTTAGCAAATGACCTAAAAATCCACTAGTTTTTTTGATAATAAGGGTATATAACATACTTAATTAAAAGTTATGTTTAACTACATTTATGAGAACTCATTCATTAATGTCTACTTCAACCATTTAGTGTGTTTTTTGTTCAATAAGATACGATTTAAATAAAATATTTAATAAATTACTAGGAAGGCTTAAGTAATTTAGGCTAAAAAAAGGATGGTCTATAACTAAAAATCCTGACGTGATGGAATTTTTTAAATATTTTTCCCGTAATCAGCGCCCCAAAATCTATCCAAATCGCTCATAAAAACTGAAAGGGGAAAACCATTGCAGACCTGTGTTATTTATGCAATCTACAAAATCAATGATTTTAATTTTTTCCTAATATGCACTACTTTTTGACGACCTCTATGTGCGTAGTGGTTATATACCATGACTGCTACGCAGAGGTCTCGGGTTCGATTCCCGCTCAATGCAAATCTTTGTGTATGTGTTTGCATTGGTCTGGGTGTTTTCTATGTAGGTATAATATGTATGTATTTACAAAAAAAAAGTACTGAAGTATGTTTATCCGTTGTCTAGTACCCATAGTACAAGCTCTGCTTAGTTTGAGACTATATGGCGTTGTGTGAATGTGTGAGGAATATTTATATTTATACTTACTGCGGAAATTACTATTCGGTTTTAATGTCTACGCTAAAAAATGTTGGAGCTTCGGTATAATAAAAAAATAATTTAAAAGTTATAATAAAATAGAGGTAGATTAATTAAAAAAAAATGTAAAATATAACTAACTTAATAACTCAGTTATTAGCCCAACGGAGTTTTTAAATTGCCACTTAAAAGAATTACAACAAAGTTGAATAAAATTACATTTATTTTATAACAATAACTAAAACTTGGGTTTTTTATATTGGTTAAATTTTCCAAAACAAAATTTGGTAAAACTTGGTAAAAATAACATAAATCCCAAAATAACACCGTTAGGTGTGTTTATTTGCCATAGGTATAAAAAACTATAACTTATAATGTCTTATTATCTTTTATCATAAATGATAACAGCCTATTAATGTCAGATAACTAGGTTGGACCTCCTTTGCTAATAGAGAGAAACTGGACCAATTTTATCATAGCAGCCCATTAATGTCCCACTGCAGGGACGGGCCTCCCATGACGGAGGGATACTTGGCCTACTAATACCACGCTGGCCAGACGGATTGGTATAGGATTTAATTTCAAGTTTTCCTTCTTTTTATTCCGTAAAGATAATATTCAAGGGTAGTCCCTTAGTCGGTTTTTACGACACTCCCATGGGTGTCGTAAAAACCGACTGATGATGGCGTGACGTGATGGCGTGGTGACATATTGTATTCCGTCACCACACGGACGACCAACTTATACCACGCTTAATAAACAAATTGGTCAAGGTGGGTTTCAGTCAAGTGTCGCGTAATATCTCGTAAAGACGAGTAAACGCATTCCTTTAGTAGACTTGTACGACACCCACAAAATAACATCATGCATTCTTAGCCCATCACTACCAATCAAATTACTTTATAAACCAGTAACCTCTTTTGCTCAAATCAAATGGTTTGTTACGATGATCCTATCAAATATAGTAGGTCAGTTAATAAGGAAGCTTAGGTGTAAACGGTCTACAATTGAATTTTGTCGTGTAATAACAGAGAAATGATCGCTTGATACGTCCGCGTCTCTCGAGAAATACTTTAATGTTTAAACTTTAGAGATGAGGTATGTTTATCGATTGTCGATAACATTATTTAAATTAAATTAAGATTTATTTTAAATAATAGATTTTAAACTATCGCGATTTGTATTCATATTTCTATATTACACGGGTCTTAAAGCTGATTTACACAGGGTCAGTAACTGACTTCAAATTCGAGGCAAGTCAGTGCTGACTCGAAAAAAAGCCCGTGTAAACTGATTTGAAGTCAGTACAGTGGCTTGAAGTCAGCGCTGACTTGAATATTCGCACACGAATATTTTGAAGTCAGTTGGCGCCCCCCGCCACCCGCGCACCCCCGTGACAGCCAAATAAACCCCGTGTAAACAGACAAGTCATTGCGTGCTTGTCACTGCCGCTGCGTTGTAGAGTAACCACGTTTTTTTTCAAAATGAAGTTCTCATAACCAGTTTGTACTCCGCAGGATCTTCAAATTGCAATTGCTTCAGCAACAAAGCAGAGCCACCAGTTTCGTTTCTATCGTCAATCCATTTTCTTACCTACGGTCGTTTATTTTTAGTTATCTCATTTTCTACCATTTCTATTAACTCATTGAACAGCAAAATTGATTTTTTTTTTAACAAATAATTAAATCTTCGTTTCAGTTGTTTTCGCGAATTCATTTTTCCCACTGACTTCACACACGTGTGGTCACCGTGAGAAACGCACCACTTCTACTTACTTCATGTAAACAGTTAAAGTCAGTCGCGGCGCCGACATTGGCGCTGCGACTGACTTGTCTACTGACCCTGTGTAAATCAGCCTTTACTCGCGGTATGTTTTACTTAGTCTAGATACCCAAAGATAAATTATTTTAAATAGTTAACCAGAGTAGGCCATCAGTGGAGTCTATGAATGATAAAAATACATTCTAGTTGCAGAAATTGAAAACACAACACAGTAATCTTCAATAAGGCGGATTTAAAAGTTTATTTTTGAGAGAGGGACATCCTCTTATAAGACCTAGAAAAAGAAGTGGGTAACGCGTTGACGCTTATACGATATAGTCGTGCTTTTATAGCCTATAGTAGAATTTAAACCTTATACTTTTACCTGACACATAAACGAAGAACTGTAGTGAAAACTTAGAGTCCATAAGTCCGACCGGAAAGCTGGTTGCAATTACTACTTTTAATGTGAGCATAAAGCCTCATAACCACAGACACAAAAGCATGGTTTAGGCGCATTTGGGCTAATTCTCATAATGGCAACCGACTCGCTAATGGGCTACTTCTCATTATAGCTAACTCTGATTAGATAGAAGTATCTAATCAGAGTTAGCTATAATGAGAAGTGGCCCATTATGGCTAATTCTGATTAAGGACTACTTCTCATTAGGGCTACTTCTCAATATTTGGGAAAATAAGTACAGTACTTTAATTTAGCTGCTCACACTAAGTTTCTGTACTGAAACTTAGATAAGAATAAAACAACTCTATCGATATTTACACTTAATCACAACACTAAAAGGGCGGGGGCGAGAGCGCGAAATTGGAGGAAAACTTTCGTAAGGGGAAATGAAATGGGATTGATAAAAATTGGAACCAAGCCGCCCGAACAGGGACGGACTTTGACTTTTTATTGCTTAAGACAATGTCATTATTAATGTATCAATTTGTCTCGACCATGAAAGCAAGGCCATCAGGCGAGCGACTTTTCTTCTTGTCACCACGTCGTATTACATTTTTACATTGTAAAACTACGGATTAAGTTTCAATGTTACATGAGTTTCTCTGCACGATTAAATAAATGTGAACCGCTGAAAAACTGAAGTGCTCGTCATATCACAGAAGATTTCCTGATTAAAGTAGCGGTGCTCATTAAGCAGAGAACGAAAATTTATAGGAAAAGTTGGCTGAGTAGATGGTATACTTTTTCCATATAAATAGAAAGTAAATATCTCCAAATACATTCACCCAAATCCGTCCCTCACTTTTCCGAGGGCTCGAAATTCACTTAGCTTCGTTTGTTGAAGCTTTTCGCCTCTTGAAACTTTTCAATAGCCCGGAATCGAATTCAGGCACCTCCTCCACCCCTCCCGCACTCCTTTGGCTACCCCTCTCGCCCTGTACCTCTCCTTTGAACACCTGGCTATGGCCCAATGTATGTAGTGTGTGAAAATGGAGCAAAATAAATATGTACGTAGAATTTACTTACTTGAAGTTGCATTAATATTTTGTGTGCGCAAATGTTCAATGATGGTTATGTGTTATTTTCATTGTTTTTTATTTTATTTTATTGTTTGTTATCGTGTGGTGACGGAGTAAGAATACAATATGTCACCAGCACCACCCCATTTCATCACATGGGGGTCGTAAAAACCGACTAAGGGACTATTCGTGAATATTATCTTTACGAAATAAAAAGAAGGAAAATTTGAAATTAAACCCTATACCAATCCGTCTGGCCAGCGTGGTATTAGTAGGACAACTATTCCTCCGTCATGGGAGGAGGCCCGTCTCTGCAGTGGGACATTAATGGGATTTTATTATGATTGTTTGTTATTGCCCTTTAGCGTCGCTTGGGTGTTGTAAGAGTAGACTTAAGGAGATTTAAGGAATAACATAGTATCAAGAGTAGGAAATTTCAAAACAAGACTGCGTTCAGGTGTAAGGTCAAGGTAGCTATTGCAATTAAAGCATTAGCAGATTAGTGTTAGGTGTTACGCGGTGTCCTGCGTGGGGGCCCAAAAGCGAGGCGATGAGGCGCGACGAACGCGACGTACGCCATCAAATCCAATTTTACTTCGTACCCTACTTGAGTCCTATGTGACCGTCTGCGACGAGACGCAACGTAATCATGTGGAACACTTGTCGCGTGTAACTGTAACTGACTTTAGAACACTCCCATTCCAAATATGAAACTATACCCAACATTCCTACTAAAAAAAAAACCTAACTAAAAATATACAGATATTCTAAACAAACAAAAAATCATTTCACTCAATGATAGCTTGGTAGCCAAAGAAAAATATGCTTGTAATGCCATTCAATATTCGAATAAATCTCTATAATCTATCATAACATTAGTAAAACCTTCAAAGAATATATTACAAACATATCAATAATAACAAAACACAATAGACACACTCGAAAAACATAATCCAAGCAATGGTCATTTGGCCAAAAGATTTTTTTTATAGCCCACTATGCATTGTGCCTCACACTTACGCACAGTAATGCGAGACCCTTGAAATTCTACACAACACCGATCTGTGTATCTATCTCATCGTAACTTCTTAGCCGCACAGTGGTCAATTCCTCAAGTATTCTTGACAAAAGATTCTACGAAATTTAGCGGCGTATTAGTGATTTTTTTGGATGTATTTATAAAAGGATTTGCTTTATATATGAGCGGTTTGTAAAAGAGAATTTTTGTGAAGAGATTTGTTCGGAGGCGTTCGTGGTAAACTTTTTATTAGCGTGTTAAGGATTTTATGGTCGGCTGGTTTTCTTGAAGATCTTTGAGAATTGATTTTTCGTATGTAATTATAAACAGCTGGTAACATCTTATCTTGGTTGTAGTGTGAGTGGAAGGAATCCTGAAATTTATTGTAGTTTTCCTTAGTTCACTTTCTCGATAAATAGTTACCTATTCTGATTTTTCAGTGTCATAATAGTTTATGCAGATTTTTGGTCTGACGGCCAAGAAGTGAATCTAATATAAATACCATCCGTTGCCTTCATTTCTGGATTGTATTCCCACTTTCCAATTTTTATAAGAAAAAAAAATACATTTTATCAGCATTAAAAGTTAAACGGTACTCTTTGCTAAGTAATTTTACATTCATACTAAGAAAGAATGAAAAACAATTTATTACTATGCTATTTAGTCCCAAACTACGCAAAGCTTGTAACATACAAGACAACGGAAAAATCATCGCAATCGTTTATGAATAAAAGTACTACTGCGTTTTAAATTGCGGTTTATTTTTTGCAAATAATAATTACTAGTTACACATCCGTTACTATTGTGAATACAATACAATATACAATACATAACGATACAATTGTATTTCTAAACACAAAGATGGCCGATGTAATATAATCTTAGATATTTGTAGCTTTGTTATTCACCAATTTATTTAATTGTAGGATGTTTTTTTTAGTTTAATGTTAAATTGACTGCCTAAAGCTTGTTGACAATAAGAAATATATGGTAGGTACTATAAAAAGTGGCGATGGATAGCGCACATAGTGACTTGAGCAGAAGGTTCTGGACTTCACATGGTGGACGGACACTTTAGTCAGAGCGACTGGATACCGATTGGAAGAGCACAAGATCATGAAAACACCATTGAATATGTACTTTTATCTAACCATCGTCTAGCAGCAATGGGTCAATTACCATATTATTTACCTAGATTTTTATCTAGGCTGATTAAAAAATACTACTAAGTACTCAAATCTACTCAAATTTACTGCTTTTTATGCAGTTAGTAAGTAAGTGTGAGTTTTTTTACATCACCTAAACATAAGTAGATAATGGTTCATGAAAAACTGTTAAATATACCTACCTACAAACGGCAGGGTGCTAAATATGGTAGGGTGTGTTAAAAGTGAATAAGCATCCCAAATGTATCTAGTTAAAAAATAATTTATTTTTGTATTCATCATATTCGACAAAAAAACAACAATTTGCTCCAATTAAAACCAGAAAAAAGAAACTCAATTTTATTTCTCTCTTTCCAACACCATATTGGGTGAACGCCTCGAACAAATGTCATACTATTCACATTTCTAAATATACCCTCAAAACAAGCAAAAATGAACCTTATTGCGCGGTACTAAGGTCTTTTGTAAAGTATTGCTATGTTTGTGACGAGTATTTTTTAAACTATTTTCAGTTTTATTGTATTACTAGGTTTATTCGTACTAACGAGTCGGTAGGGAGCCTGTGCGAGCGAGAGGTCCGAGCTAAAAAGAAATGGCGATATGTAATATGATTTGTTTTGTTGCATTGTGGTTTGAACGCATAAGATTGTCAAAGTTTTTGTTTTAGAGATATTAAAAGTGTTTTTTAGTTGGTTTTAGAGACCACTGTGCATAAAGTATTTAAGTTTGTATTATGATTTTAGTTTATTGGTGGAAGGTGGATATAGGAATAAATAATAAGGAAGATAATTTATACAATAAATAATTTTTTTTTTAACTGTTCATTGGTTAAGAGTACATAAGGCTAATTACTTAAGAAGGCACATTGTCACTGGTTGATATCACGCATGCGGTGAAGCAATTAAGTATACAGTTGAGACATGCCATTGGCCCAGCCATTACCGTTTTTACAGCTTGTCCAGTGTCCCGTAGATCCATAAACCATAATTCTGAGTGTAGATGTCTGACCCCCGGTTCCCGAATGTATGGTCAAGTAAAAATCAACTAATCAAGTGTCAAATCTCTTGTCAACTATCATTTTGCGAAACTAAAATTTGACACTTGATTAGTTAATTTTTACTTGATCAGTCATTCGGAAACCGGGGCTTAAGTAACCCTTGATTTTAATGTTTGCACTATATCTATATGTATCTAATTTTCCGTACAAAAATAACAAAGATTTGAGACATTGCTCTTCATGACATAAACAAACTATTCGAAAAGTAAGTCTACTTTTACGTATAAAAATTACTAAGATTTGAAACTTTGCTCTTTATGACAAAGAAAAACCTTTATAGAATCTAAGAAAACATGTACCTACCTACAAGAGCAAAATATATCCAATTAAAAATAAATCTTTGAGAATCATTGCTCTGACATCATTACGTAGGGTAAACGTTACAATTGTTATCCCTACGCGTTAAAGAATATTATTTGTAAAGTAATTTGTGCTAATGGTTGTTATGTAATGTTATTGTAACATTGTTATAATAACAATTGTTATGTTTTCTATGTAACCACATTTATATTTAAGTAATATTACTTATGTTATTTTTTAACAATTTACATACACAACTTACAAGCTTTCGTGATTACGGCAAACATTTTAATACTGGAAAAATAATCTTCGGCCACATTTGTCCACTACTAACATGTGCCCCGCCCCGAATAGGCATCCCTCTTATAATATTATGGGGTCCTAAATGTCTAAACACATGAAGAATACCATTGCCGTAGAAGTTTAGTAGGTAGAGACGTATGAAAATCCGCCATTGGAGAGAGAGGAGCCCTTTAGCTCAAGACGAGCGGTATATAATTAGGTACACTGGGTACACAAAATAGAACCACTACTAAAAGAATAGAGATTAAGGCCCTACATATAATGTTGCGGAGTCTTTTTCAGCCTTGAAAATAATGGACTAAGAGTACATTCAGACATCAATAATTTATGGACCACACAAATAATTCTCTTGCACAGGATTCAAACCTACGACCTCGTGTACAGCAGGCTCATACACAAATCCTTTGTCACCGAGTTTATACTTAAATCACATTATAAATACACACAGTAATTCTTGTTAAGACATTATATTACAAAGGACATAGGTAGATTTTATCTGAGATCGGCCCACTCGTGTTTGTTCGCGACAAATTGGTCGAAACTTTACCGATCTGATAACATCTTAATAAAGGATCTTTCGTGTTATTTGTGAGCTTTTATTTAGAAGCAGCTGCTTGATTGTGCAATGTCATTTTGCTAGTAAGTGTCTATTTTGAAGTGTAATATCGGTAGTTTAAAGTCTTACTTCTGGGATGAAGTTTCGTACTACTAACACATATTTATCTGTAAAAGATTTGCGTTGCGTTTTAAGCGCCGATTACACTAGACTCTAGACTACATGTAGTCAACTACATCATGTAGGAGACTACATGTAGTCTTGTGTAATCACATGTAGGACAGTGTAAACATAACGTCCTAACACTAGAAAGTAAGGACGTCCTTATGTAAGAGACTTCATGTAGTCTAGTGTAATCGGCGCTTTACTTTAGTTAAATCGTATTTTTTAAATGATTCTGTCGGTATAGGCGTTTCTGCTATGTAAACAAATGAAACAATATTAAATATCCGATTGATTGTTATATTTTTGTGTTTTTCGTAATTGAAACGCAATTTTATTAAATATAAATTGTATTAGTAAGCTATTAATCTAAAATATCAATTATTCTTTTGGTATTAATTTAGTTTAAACTGTAGTAGTTACTGGTCAACGTAAAAGTATGCAACAGACTGCAACTGTTTTTATTTATGTAAATAAATACAAATACAAGTAACCTTTATTAGTTAATCACAGGTACAAAACATCTGACAAAAATAAATACTTAGTCTTTCCCTGTTTTGCCAAAATTGGCGTACAAACTTCATTTTTTAAAGTTAAACTAGGTATACCTATACATAATGCGTAAAATGATTTTATAAAGAAAAAACCAGATTACTTATTATATTGTATGTTATGTTATATACCTATATATTATTTATTAAATATTTATTTAAGTGTGTTATAATTGCAGTTATAATAAGATTATGAGAAAAGAATTGTTATTTTAATTCAATTTATATTTATGATTAATGATATTTGTCAACATTGAAAAAATACAAAACTGACAATAATTATAGAAATACAATCACAAAACATTAAATTATTGTTCAATGTGTTTTTGTTTATTTTATTAGGTACCTACCTAATTCAAAAATACTGCACGCAGTTTATCTATAGATAATAATAATATAGTCCAGTCTAAATTAAATCAAACATTTTTGGTGCTTTTTGTTGAGTGCATTACCCCAGCAGAATCTTAGATTACGCTCAAAATTTCCTGGTATAAAGTTGACACAAAAGTCTAATTGTTTATATAGAATTCAGCAAGTAAATCGATACGAAACTCAATTAATTAATAGGCAGTTTAATTAACCCGTTGCACATCGTTGGCCAAAATGAACTAAATTAAATGATAACTTTATAATTACTCACTGGACACTAATGAAACTTCACACAGACCTGTAGCTAACTGTAAACTATAAAATGACGTTTTAAACAAGTCTCTAGAGTACATATCTTAGGAGTAAGGGCCAAAAAAGGGGTATTTATATAATTTAAAATAACTTGCAAACGGTGCATTATTATTACTTTTTTATTCGTGGACTAATTTAGACTAATTAAGACGAAGCTCTGTATAAAAAATTAGAAAATTATACTGTACCGTTTTGGAGATCCAGAAAACACTCAAACGTTACGCCAGCAGAATCTTGAATATCTCCTAAACCATGAAACGTAAAAATTCAAATTATATCGAAACATTTACTTCGTCCTGCCGTCTAAAAATGTACTTAAAGATTTTTTCAATAATCCCATTATTTAAAAAAGATTCTGCTGCGGTAACGTTACGCCAGCAGAATCTGTTTTTGTCAAATATCTTTAAAATTAGGACTGGACTAATTCCAAAAAGTACACAGACATTTACAGGAGCTAGAAGTCTAAAAATCTGATAAATAAAAATTACAAATTTCGACAAGATTCTGCTGGGGTAATGCACTCCTAGAATATGGTATTTTGGTGTTTCAGCACTTTTTTTATAAAAGACACATATCCCACACTAGCGGGGGTTTTTAAAAAACATCAATTTAACGGACACAAAGAACATCCAGACTAAGGACAATAGTTTGTAGATCACACAAAATTGTCAGGTATTGCGACCGCCGCGCCACTGAGGCAGTTAATTCTGCCGTAGAATTCATAATAAATTAGCGATTTATCCGTGTGGTGACGGGGTAAATACAATATGTCACCTCCCCATCTCATCCCCAGGGTGACGTAAAAACCGACTAAGGGACTATCGGTGAATATTATCTTTACGAAATAAAAATTAAGGAAAACTTGAAATTAAACCCTATACCAATCCGACTGGCCAGCGTGGTATTAGTAGGCCATCTATCCCTCCGTCACGGGAGGAGGCCCGTCTTTGCAGTGGGACATTAATGGGCTGTTATGATAAAATAAGCGATGTCATTTATTCTAACTTATAAATTTGACAACAGATGGCGTTGTGCATGTGACGTCATTTTCAGTATCGCGATGTTAAGATTTTTCTTGAAAGAATGACCTTTGCTTATGTCTGTCAGTATGAGAAAACAGAGACGATACGGAATAGCGTGGCAGTGCAGGACCTCGATGTTATTCTTCTAACGGAGACATGGCTGAATGATTCAATTTATGACCATGAGGTCTTGGATAGTAGATACACGATATTTAGGCGTGATCGCGGCTCTTCAAACTCTTCCAAAGCCGATGGGGGTGGAGTGCTAATCGCGGTTTTAAAAAAATATCAGCCAGTGCGAAAGTTGAAATGGGAATCCGGTGATGAGGATATTTGGGTTGTCTTTAAACTCAGACGCGGTAACTCTAGTGTGTCCTTGTGCATTTGTAACTTATATCTTCCCCCGCCTGTTACTCAAAACCGCCTGGAAACCGTTATGGCTCATATAACGAATATTATCCAGCACAGTCTTCCCAAAGATTCGATTATTTTACTGACCGGTGACTTCAACCTGCCAAATTTGGCTTGGGAAATGGATGTCAATTCGAATATATTGGTTCCGGTTGGGCGTCCGTCTGCTACAGAGAATGTACTCATAGATGCTCTCTCCATCAATGGTCTTTTTAGTATAAATCCAATCTGTAATGCCAAAGGTCGAACATTAGATCTGGTCGTAACGAATTCGTCTAAGTTCTTTAAAATATCAAGAGGGACGAAACCTTTGGTAGATGAAGACACTCACCATCCATCATTGCTTATATCTTTAAATGTTTTTTCCCAAAGACCACCTAAATCAAACAAGTCAGTATTGTTAAACTTTTCTAAGGCCAATTATAATAACATTAGAGATGAACTTGATTTTATTGACTGGGATAAGTATTTTAATGCTAACCATACCATTGACGAAACTGTAGACACATTTTATGCCGTGCTTGATCAAATAATTATAAATAATACACCAAAATGTCGTAGTGGTAGTAGTCACTATCCTTTTTGGTTCAGTCGATCACTTCTAAGCGCACTTAAAGAAAAAAACAAAATACATAAAAAATATAAAAAATACTTAAACCCTAGGGACCTAGTCACATACCAAGAATTACGTGATCAATGTAAGGGAATGGTACGGGAATGTCTTGGTCAGTTTAAAGATAATTCGAAGGAATTAATTAAAAGGGACCCTGCATATTTCTGGACTTTCGTAAAATCATTACGATCTAACAGTTGCGAGATTCCAGACGAGATGTATTACGGAGAAAGGGTGGTACAGGGTGGGCAGAACATTAGCGACCTTTTCTCTGAATTCTTTCACTCGGTATATCCAGATAAACGACCGCCAAATTACGCTACACAAGAAAGATTATTCGGGCATGCGGAATCACTTAGTTCCTACCACATTTCAAGAACTGATATTTTGAGGTCTCTCCAATCGTTAAATGTGAACAAAGGACCAGGGCCAGATTCTATCCCGCCCATCTTTCTACGAAACTGTTCTGAGCAGCTGGCCCACCCATTATATCTCATATATAATGCATCTCTTTCTCGTGGCATATTTCCGTCCAAATGGAAGCTAGCGCATATTACCCCGATATACAAAAGGGGAGACCAAAGTGATGTATCAAATTACAGACCTATATCAATCCTCTCTGCAATGGGGAAAGTTTTTGAACAATTAGTTAAAACTAAAATGTACTTTCACCTTAAAAGCACCATTAACCAAAATCAACACGGGTTCATACCAGGGAGGTCAGCCGCTTCCAATCTTCTAGATTATGTCACTAACATCTATGAAGCAATAGAAAACAAAACAGAAGTGCACGCTATTTACACTGATTTTTCTAAGGCATTTGATGTGGTTGATCACGGCATTCTTGTACATAAACTAGCTCATGCAGGAATATGTGGCTCCTTACTCAGGTGGTGTGAGTCATACCTTATGAACAGGTCACAACTCGTTAAAATCAGAGGTTATAAATCTACAGGCAGAATAGCGTCATCAGGCGTACCGCAAGGTTCTCACTTAGGCCCGCTTTTCTTTTTAGTCTATGTCAATGATTTGTGTTCTTCCATAGCATCTAGATTCCTTATGTTCGCAGATGATCTTAAGCTATACCGAATAGTGTCAGACCAAAGTGATTCATGTTCTCTTCAAAGCGATATAAACTCAGTGATTCACTGGTGCTCTTTGAATGGAATGACAATTAACACATCTAAATGTTACCACATTAAATTCTCACGAAAAAAGAATCCTCTGCCTTCCACTTATTATATATCTGACACTCCCATTACTGAAGTTACTAGCATTCGTGATCTGGGAGTTGTGGTGGACACGAAGCTTGACTTTCGAGAACACATGGACGAAATTACAAGTAAGGGGGCACGTCTAGCGGGTTTCGTCATACGTCAGACCAAGTTTTTTAAAGACTATGAAATACCCATTCTTCTTTACAATTGTTATGTCAGATCAGTATTGGAATATTGTTGCCTGATATGGAGCCCATCATATGCTGTGCACATTTCACGCTTGGAAAAACTACAAAAAACCTTTTTATATCATTTATCATATTCAAATAATTGTTGCCGTGAATTGACTTCATACGAGTCAAGACTTTCCCATTTCAAAGTTTTAACATTGCAGCAGCGACGAAGTATTGCCGATATCGTGTATCTACACAAACTAGTAAATGGAAAGCTGGAGGGCCCCGCGGCACTAGCAAAATTAAATTTGACAGTGCCTAGGTCTGGCAGTCGTATTAGTAACCGGACAACTTTTAGTTTGCCATTCCATCGCACAAACTATGGCCAGCACTCACCGCTGTATCGTATGTGTTTAGCTTACAATAATGTTGGTAGTAGGATTGATATTTTCGGTGCATCTGTCTCTACTTTAAAATCATTTTTATTGCAGAACTCTGATTTACTGTAATTGTTGCTTAGGTACTATGTAGGTATTACTGCTAATAACATAATATATTTAGGTTAATTTTATTGCATGCTGTGTTCACATCTAGAAGGTCATACACTAGAACTTTTTTTTTTTAATAATTATAATTTTTGTACGCTATATTTATGTGTTATGGTCAGTTTTGTGAACCTATTAATAAAAAAAAAAAAAAAAAAAAAAAATGAGTTTTGATATCTGTCTTTGTAAAGATCTGTTTTTAAAAAGGTTTTGGTTCGTTCTTTAATATCATAATATTCGTTTGGAGTATATTCTTTCGTTACAAGGTTTAAAAAACAATTTTTTAGTATTAAATCGAATTGCGAAGCAACATCCACCACGCGAACGAAGTCGCGGGTACAGCTAGTATTAAATATCCGTGATGGCTCTCACTTTACTTAGGTGTAGCCTTATATAACATCATTAGGTGTAGCCTATTTGCATTCCAATCTCATTTCCGGGGGGAATAATTCCTTGATCTCCATTTTTTATAAATAAAAAAAATAATAATTATTTTACGGACATCTCTACACAGCGCAATCTGTTCTTAAAGAAAACTAGGCTTAACCTGCTTGTGTTATGGGTAACAAAACAACACATATTAATACTTATAATATATTTTTTTTTTAATACATTCACATTATACATAGAAACACTCAGACCAATGCAAATAATCATGTTCATGCACACACAAATATTTGCATTGAGCGGAAATCGAACCCGAGACCTCTGCGTAGCTGTCATGTTGTATAACCACTACGCCACAGAGGTCGTCGAATTATTATATATTCTTTGAAAAAATTCGTTGTGGGTTCCAAGACTGTCAAGATTATTCCAGGATTATTCCACTTGACTTATGTTCATAATAGGTCACGCACGCTGTTTATTATAGCTTACAGGATTCATACCTACCTAATGGTAAAATGGGTGAAATAAATCCCAAAAAGAATGTCTTTGTTAAAAAAATCAGTATCTTGTTTTACGTGTGATATTTATTGTATGTAACATATTTAACTAATACATTACACAGATTTTCTTTTCTAATTCCGTCGACGCTCTAAATAAATATAATTAGCTGTAACTAATATAGTTATTAAGAAGGAAGCATGTCACCGATATCAAACATTGTATTTGAGCTAGTTATTATGTAGTACCGTGTAGTTAACGCCGCGGGAGATATCAGACTATCAACTTCTACATAAATATCACAGTTAGAACCCACAACGAATGTGACTGCAATGTCAAGCAGAAACACGCTTGTTCGATACGGCAACATTTTGAGGCTACAGTTAATAGGAGTCACTGTTCACAGACAGCTCGTTTCGCCGAATCAAGAATGGTATTATCATCATAATCACAATAACAGCCAATTAATGTCCCACTGCAGGGACGGGCTTACTCCCGTGACGGAGGGATACGATCTTTTAGCAGTACTTTCTATATAAATAAATATAATTAGCTGTAACTAATATAGTTATTAAGAAGCAAGCATGTCACCGATATCAAACATTGTATTTGAGCTAGTCATTATGTAGTACCGTGTAGTTAACGCCGCGGGAGATATCAGACGTACGACGATATCATTCTTTTGTGTTGCGAATTTGTTTGGGTACCGCGGAGTAAGGGTAAAACGTTAGGTGACAAAAACTAAAATGGACATGAAAAGGTGCTTATATTGTTAGGTGTTTCTTACCTTTAATTTCCTTAGTGATTTTTAGACTAATTTTAAGATCTAATCAAAATATAATCTATTTTTGTTCGAAAGGTTCGTCCCGTCCAAGTTCCTTAGTTTAGTAATTAGGTTTAATCTTTATGTGAATAAAAAATACAGTGTAATCCAAATATGAAATTGCGTATTATATCTAATCGGTATTAAAATTTATGAATCGGTTTTTCAGTTAAAATGAATTACCTAAGCTGTTAGGACGACAACTTTTTTCATTCAGAAGCTGCAGATTGCTTAAACTTAGTCTTTGGCCTTTTTAATTTTTCGTTTTTTGAATATATTTAACGTCGTAAAATTGTTCTTGTGTCAAATGTCATTATGCATGAGGTCGTAGGTTATTATAGTCATGATCCACAAATAATTTAACATAAACTTAATTAAAAGCTAATATCAAATTGAATCATATTCTCTATACTGAACCCACCCAAACAAAACGATATTCACTACAACGTAACAAAGTTACAGACGGGATGTTGCCAGCGGGTGTCCTGGGTTCGATCCCCGGGCGGGGTTGACGCTGTTACCATACATATCCCGCGGCTAACAAACTGTTCAAATCAATTCTTTAATATCAAACTTGGAGGGTGACATTTTATATTTAAATTAACTAAACACAAGCAATGGATATTGAAGAGGGAGTTTAACTGATTGCGAGGAAAGATGGATTTAGACGACCTCTGCGGCGTAGTGGTTATATAACATGACTGCTACGCAGAGGTCTCGGTCTCGGGTTTGTCATCATGTCATCAATGCAAATCTATCTGTGCATGAAAATGATTGTTTGCATTGGTTTGATTGTTTTTTAAGTACAATATTGTGTATTTACAAAAAAAAAGTATTTATGTATGTTTATCCGTTGCCTAGTACCCATAGTACAAGCTCAGCTTAGTATAAGACTAGAGGGCGTTGTGTGAATGTGTGAGGATTATTTATTTATATTTATTATGTTATCTAAATGGTAATTCTTCGTATGATGATGGATTAAGCACCAATGAGTTGTGGCCAAGGCATGGTGACACCATCAAAGGTTATTCCATGGAATGCCCTTCGACTGACCCTGTAGTCGTAAAATCCGATTACAGGGTCAGCTCGCAGATGTATCACCATCGTATCTCTACAAAGACAAAAGAATATGAAACTTTGCTTGGTAAACTAGCAGCGAGCTCTTGCGCGGGCATAAATGGTTCATACTTACATATCCGAAGATTAGCCAGTAAACATCCAGCGCACGCATCTGATCAGACCTGTACAGTGATGGTGACGAAGTAAAGACGTGTGGTGGGTGACGGAGTAAGAATACAATATGTCACCACCCTATCTCATCCCATGGGTGTTGTAAAAAGCGACTAAGGGGCTATCCGTTAAGGGTGATTCTTCAAGCCCTACATTTTCGATGTCTGGAGGTTTTTCTTTGTAACTAACAGACCAACCAAACTGCAATTATTTTTTAAACATAGTATAGACAGTTACCTATCTTGCACACGTTATTGTTTTTTAATAATAGTTTTTTATATAATATTTAAACAAAAAATATTAAAAAGCGTTCTTCTGATTAATATGGTGTGTCCGTACCCCAGTTTCTTGAACGTTAGTAACAGTAACATTTTTTCCTATTAACGAATCGATGTGCGTTATAAATATTACGATAGAATATTAGTTGTTTCTTTACACAAAAAAAATGGTACTAATATTTGCGATAGTTTTTTAATAAAAAAATAAATTGTGAGTGTCCGGCTCAAAAGTCTGATTCATATTCGCGAGCTTTACGGCCCTGTTACGACAAAATGCTGTAAACTTTGAAGTGCCAAGTTTCAGAAAACGCGGTTTTAAGTTTTAATATTCAACTCGTTACCAAATTACATCAAGTATAGATAGACGTTTGATTTTTTTTTTAAATTATTGTTAATAGTGTTTGCTAACTTTCATTAGAACATAACATTATCAAATTTTGATTAGAAACCTCACAATTTAAGAAAAATTGACTTGTTACGATAACATGTATTGGCCAGTAAGCGACAGTATTGTCATATAACGATGCAACCTGAGCTTACCGCGTTTTGTTGTGATAAGTATAGGAAGAATATAATAAGTTAGGATAAAATTTAAATAAAAACACTGAGCTTACTGGTGTTTCAAATTTAAATATTTCTGAAGTCTCATCTAAATCTTTAGTTATGTTAACATTGACTGTTAAATTATAATAAAAGTGGTGCCTGGACGTGGCCATAAATTTTAATAAATCTTTTAAATCATCTTTATTTTTTTGAGAAATACCTTTTGGTGTGTTCTTCTTAGTAGGCCAACAAACCCCTCAAAATGATAACACACAAAAAGTAGGGGGAGCGAAGAATCTCCGGGGGAGGTCAGGCTACCAAAACAACCGACCTTTGGCCCTGGCAATATACAACACACCACACTGCGTACCGATGAGAAGGTCGTAGAACTGGAGGAAGAATTGAGCAGGTTACGGTGGGATATCGTCGGCTTATCGGAAGTTCGGAGACAAGGGGAGGATTCGATAATCCTGAAGTCCGGTAACCTGCTATTTCCGGGGGGCGACCAACAGTTCTAGGGTGGTGTTGGGCTTTTCGTCCATAAATCGTAATCGTAAATAACGTGGTGAAGATCGAAAGTGTGTCTTCAAGGGTAGCGTACCTTCTCGGCAGAATTACCAAACGATATTCGTTGAAGGTAATGCTGGTATGTTGAAGGTATGAAAGCTGAGGTAGTATCGTAAACCAGTTTACGATCCCACATCAGCTCATGCCGACAAAGAGGTGGAAGAAATGTATAAGGATATTTCCTAAGCCATACATACATACCTTTAAGACCCATTACACCATCGTCATGGGGGACAGGAGAGTAGGTTTTTTGGGTATGGGCAAAGAAATCCACAGGGCCAAATGCTTGCGAACTTCATGGAGAGGGAGGGACTTATTATGATGAACCTCTTCTTCAAGAAGCGTAACTACCGTAAGTGGACCCAGCTTAGTCCTGATGGTGTCACAAAAACTGAGATAGACTTCATCATGTCGACAAAACAGTGATCAATTCGGTGAAAACTGGTAGTGATCACTGGATGGTGAGAGGCACAACCACTTCAATAGGCTCAGCGAGAGCGTGGGTTTGGATGAATATCACGAACGGTTTGTGGAAGCTCTCCGTACATTCGTTTCGGTGCATGAAAAACCCAGCACCGGAGAAGATAAAAAAAGATCTTCGACCACACTCTGTCGCTCCTGGAACAAAGGCCTAAGATGGCACTGCTGTCTCCAGACGACGCTGAACAGTATAGGCGGCTCTATCGGCAGATCTCAAAGTCACTAACTAGCGACTTTCGGAATTTTAATATAGTTTGTATTAAAGAAACCATTGAGCGAAACAAGGACTCAAAAGTGTTTGCAAGAGCCAACTATCTAGGCTCAAGGTGGCTCACTCGGTGTGGCAGAATAATGTCATCAAAGCCTGAACTTCTAGAAGAGATTTGGAAATTTTTCGGGCAGTTATACACTCCAACACAACCACCTGGAAAAAAGCCAAAGGCGTAGGAGAGAGAGGTGTGGTGGTACTGATCATGAAAAACGGCGATAGAACGCTCCTTCAGAATTACAGACATGCGTACATGACATGTGGTCATGGCCGAGACCGTGGAAGACCTAAACACAATGCTCGGGGACCTCAGAGTCTCTCAACAAGTGGGTCTTAAAATAAACATGGACAATACCAAGATCATGTCAAATGTTTGGGTGTTGCAATTGTCTGCGTATAAAACTACCCCTTTATAAACTCTACAGAGTTTTTTTTATGAATAAAACATACTGTTGCCTAGTCAAATGCTTTACGTCCAGATTCGCCTTCGTGCCACAATATAGTCGTCACCACTTTATTTCCTTTACCTATTCTGCCAAAGGTTTCATTAACCAAATTTAATTTTCTGCTAAAGAAGAAATCTTTATTACATAATATAATATATAATTTTGGCATGGTAATACATTTCTGCATATCTACAGTAAATTAGCCAATTTCCAAACGTACCGAAAAACCGAAACCTACCATTTCGTCGCACGAATACTTAAGTGGCCAAGCTCCATTTTCAACATTTTACACCAGAGACGTTTAACTGATTAGTTTAAGCAAATAATATGATTTTATAAAAGTATTATATTAAAAAAATAGTTAATGTGTATATGATATGATATATTACAAATAATCATTAAAAAGTCAAACAGTTTTGTTTATTTTCACAATTTTTTATGGAGGTTGAGCAAATAAACACATAAATAATTATGCAACTGGAGATAGACCACTACTGGAGTGGAGGTTGAGCATTTTGCATTCGAATATATTTAGGACTTAAGTGCCCTATAACCAAATACAGTATGTTTGGGTATCGTGGTAAAAAGGAAAGATAAACTAAGTACTAGTCAACTTGCTAATTTTATTAATAAAAAAAACACAGAATTTAAAAAAAAATACTGTTTAATATGTAAAATACATAAGACTATTTTTTTGTTTTTTTTTTGTTTTTGTACCGGTACAAGATCGTTTACTTCGCCTGGTATTGTTTATGTCGTCTGATCCTGTCAAAACCTTTTTAATTAGAGCTTACATAAAGGTTTTGTCGTCAGCTTTCATAATAATTTGTAGGTACTTCTAATACACACATCAAAAAAGTCTAAGCAACATGCATGATATTACAAATTTACCATTTATATTAATTTATTTTACCATTTATTTTAATTATAACGTTGTATTTTATTTTTAAAATAATATTTTTAGGGTTCTATGATGTAAAAATAACAGCTGTTTTCTTTATAAGTTCTTTTAATAACAGAAATTAACAATATTAGAATATACAGGTACATAAGAAACTAAACTTTTTTTTTACAAATTGAAATTTCTTAAGAAAATGAATTTATTGTGAAAGAATAGGACAATTTAATACAAAGTATGGCCTCCTCTGCTATTCAGAACTTGTCGGCAACGATTATTCATTGAATTAATGAGACTGTTTATGTCATCTTGCGGTATTCGCTCCCAATGGAATTGTAGCAAATCCTTCAGCTGTTGGGTTGTTGTCACTCCGTCCAAGTCCTTCAAAACACGTCTCTGGAGCATGTCCCATGCGTGCTCGATGGGGTTGAGGTCTGGCGATTGTGCAGGCCAGGGCAATACCTGGATGTTCTCCGTTGCCAAGTATTCACTGGTTCGCCGAGCTGTATGTGAACGCGCATTGTCATGCATTAACGTAAAATCGGAGCCAAGGTTTGTGCAAATGGATGGACATAAGGTCTGAGAATATCCTCAACGTAATTTTCAGCGTTCATGTTTCCATTTACAAAAACGAGCTCAGTTCGCCTGTTCTTCATAATACCCGCCCATACCATAACTGTTGAGCCGCTGTATGGATGAACTTCCTGAACGCACCTGAGTCTTTCAGTATTTCCGGGTCGACGGTACACTCGCACCCTTCTTGTATCAGGCCTAAACCCGAATCGCGACTCATCGGAAAACATAATTTTATCCCATTGTTCCTGGGTCCATGTTATGCGTTCTCTACACCATTCATTTCGACGAGCGCGATTCCCGTGACGTATCGGTGGGCACCTGATAGGGCGTCGAGCTCGTAGGCCGTACTCATGCAGTCGATTTCGCACAGTTTGGGGACTTACATCAACACCACTTGAATTTTGTAGCCTCAAACTTATCTCTCGAGCGGTTAACATCGGCTGGCGTCTTGCAGTCAGTTGTATGTACCGGTCTTGCCGAGTGGTTGTACTCCTTTTACGGCCTGGATGCTGTTCAGCGGGTTCCCCTGTATTATTGTAGCGCTGCCAAAGACGACAAATAACACTTCTATGAATACCAAAATGTCGAGATACCTGAGATTGATTACTTCCCGCTTGCAACATCCCTACAGCTCTTTGCATTTCATCTGCCGTCAAATGACGTCGCTCCATGACGTAAAGAATATCTAACAATTCAATTTTGTCGCCAACTGTATTTAAATGGTTGGTAAAATTATAAAATCAAGACTAAAACGTAGCAATTAACATGCACTCAAATTCAAACAAATTCGCAGTCATTTGAATTTTATGAAAAAAAACAAAACATAATCGAAATTTTTTTTTTACAACCAGCCAGTATGTCATCAATAACAAAAAAGTTTACTTACCTATACACTTTGAGTGAGTAAATACTTAGAAATTAATTAATATAAATGGTAAATTTGTAATATCATGCATGTTGCTTAGACTTTTTTGATGTGTGTATATGTATTTTATTTTCTTTTTGGTTAGTGTCTGATTTGAATTAGTTCTTATTCGTCGGATTCTTGTTTGGTCAGATTCTTGATTCGTCGTAATGTCAACATAAAATGAAACTATGGTATTACCGTGACTCCACTTCTTCATTTAAATATGTACAATAAAAACAACATAAATTGAAAATAAAACGGTGATAATATCATACCTACAGTTACGTATAAAAATAATTAATACACTGAGACTAATTGATTTATTTTTTCAAGCAAATTGACCCTTTTTTGACGAATCTTTATGTTTTCATAAGGAATTCTTTGATTTATCGGCTATTTATCCCGCAACGGCGTTATTAGTTCTGAATTTCTTATCCAAAATAGGGAAGAAAATGCAAAGCAACGGACGTAATAAAAATAGATGTACAATGTGAGTGGATCAGTGGCGAGTAAAAAATAGTATTAATCTACTTATCTAGCATCTAACATCATTGCGAACACAAAGCGTAGGTATACGTAAACACAAAACTTATAATGGTAAGAAATTTACTCATTTAACAATTTAGCAAATATGGTAGGGGCAGGTATATTTTGACAAAAAATCATACAATAAGGCATTTTAAACAAGCCCGTACAAAAGCAATATTTTTTATTATTATTTTAGTTATATTTTACAACCTTACGAAATGTTCATTAGATCACAATTTCATTTAGGGATATAATTAAATCTTAAATTATAAGAATTAAATTTGAACATCCTGTACTATAAGTTAACGATACGCAGTGATAATCTACAAAGAAATGTTAACAAAAATGCACCTTACCGATTCTTTTCTATAGTTGCGACTATATTTTTCGACTTACATTTCGTTACGGACTTTTTAGGTACTGTTTTCTATTAAAATTAATACTTTTTTTCTATATTTGGCGTTCATTTTTACTTAAATGCGTGCGAGCACCAGCTTCGTCACATAAGAAATTAATGATGGCGGCGTATGCGTCATCAAAATGCGATGTCGTGATTGGTTACCTGTGTGGAGGTTGAATACTTAAGCACGCAATCGATGCTTGGATGCACGTTTGGTGTTTCTCTACGGACTTTGAGCAATTAAGCATGAAGTTTTAATTCTCTTGTGTTAGTTTAAAAAAACTTAAATTCCTTTTAAATCATGTATTTAAAGTCCAAATAGCAAGTATTATATACCAATCGAAGCGCAATTTGATCCTTAATAAAACTGCATTAAAAAGTGAAATTCGTTAAAATGGTCGGTTGAGCAAATAAGCATTCAGGCGACGATTTGTAAATTAAACTGTGTAATTAACTTCAAATCAATTATTTAGTAAGTTATCGTATATTATTTTGACAAAACGCGGCAACCCGAGTTTGCAGCGATTTGTTGAAATAATAAGAGGTTCGCCGCTCGCTACGATTTCGGTAGAACACTGCAGTCTAGTATGCAGCGTTTTGTCAAGATTTTTAGTTAAAATTTTGGGTTGCAGTAAAATGTTATTAAGAATATTTCAGTTAGAAAAAGTGATATTGAAATTTTGATTGAACTAGTAGCAAGTTGACATGCAGCAGATTATTTTAAATCATGTTACGACAAAACGCTGTAACCCGGGTTGCAGTGTTTTGTCGTAACAGGGCCGTTTACTCGAACGTACCTAGCTAAGTACGAAACATCAGGAGATCCCTTCTAGTGCTGGTGGTAGCCAGGGACTCTGCTGACGTGGTCACGACGTTACATGCGGCTTGTTCGTGTTGTTGCGGAGTTATAAATGTAAATATCTGATTCATATTACTTTGGTTCACCTGTGTTTCTGATTACTATGTTGGCTGTTATAATTAACTTAAATGGTTTTCAAACTTGAATCTGTTGGAAATATAATTCAATTGGGGACTAAAAGCCTATTTATAAATAGCAATCCTTAATTGTATACGTGTAGTGATTAACCGATGTTAAAAGGCAAAATTTTGATTTATATGTACCTGATTCATACGGTAAAAATACTATATTAATCAGAATTTCACACATACCTATTGTTAATATGGCGGCACGGATAATGATTGATATTGTCAAGTTGTCAATGCTTCTAATAACTAAATTTAGGTGTGGTGATAATCATTGTGATTATCAACTGTGATTTTAATAAATAAATGACTGATTTTTATAACTAGAATTTCATTTTTGTTCCTAATTCTGATTTATATGACCTCAAAAAATTTTAAGTTAATTATCTCGAAAACCATTTTATAAAAAAATGTGCCTTTTTCAGACATTGTATATTAGGTTATCATCTTTGACAAAAACATGTTTTATAAGCCAAAATGTGAAAAAAAAATTTGCCTATATGAATCCGACAAAGAATCGAATTTCGATGAAACACCCTTAATATTATCTCAACGAAATAAAAAGAAGGAAAATTTGAAATTAAACCCTATACCAATCCGTCTGGCCAGCGTGGTATTAGTAGGCCAAGTATCCCTCCGTCACGGGAGTAGGCCCGTCCCTGCAGTGGGACATTAATGGGCTGTTATACACTTACGCGGGCTCAAATGGTTCATACTCACATATCCGAAGATTAGCCAGTAAACATCCAGCTCACGCATCTGATCAGTCCTGTAAAGTGATGGTGACGAAGTAAAGTCATTTTAATCCTTTGCTTTCATTCCGATCTAAAGGTCGCTCAACGATCAAACCTTTTTATTCAACCGACTTCAAAAAAAGGAGGAGGTTCTCAATTCGGTTGTTTTTTTTTTGTCCAAACGCTTCGATCGAATCGCATCGAAAAATAGTAAAAATGCCTATTTACTAAAAAGGTATTTCTATTTTTAGAACTGTAACGCGAATGTGTGAATTTGTTTATTTACTACTAGCTGACCCGTGCCCACTTTGTTGGGCGGCGAAAAAAACGCGTCACTTTTTTAAATATATTTTATTACTGCTCCACTCCTATTAGTCATAGCGTGATACGATATTATTATAGCCTATGACACTTCCCGATAAATGGACTATTCAACACAGAAAGAATTTTTAAAATCGGTTTAGTAGATCTAGAGATTACCCTCTACAACGTCACAAACATACAAACTTTACCTGTTTATAATATTAGTATAGATTTTAACCCTTTCTCGGAGGAGACAGATCTCCTTTATGATATTTGAAACGTTCATATTGTTTTACTATTGTGTCTACTAGCGAGACAGGGAGCTTGTTATAAGATGGTAGATGAGGAAGTGGCGCAATTTAAGGTAGGTAAGTATTACCCACCGCGTGGAGTTGTGACTTGACATGTCCCACTGCAAGGACTGGGCTCCTACTATGACGGAAGAAAACTTATGCTAATACTTTTGTCCAAATAAGTTGTGATAGGCATTTACGTTTTTTTTTTTTGACCTGCTTTTTATCCTATCTTGGCACAAGACCGCGCAGAGTGGAAACTTTTGGAGGAGGCCTTTGTCCAGCAGTGGACGTCCCTAGGCTGATATAGATGGATGTATGGATTCTATCCCTTTGAGGTGATGTGGGCTTGGTGGTGTACAGTCACGAGCAATAATATGTACACATTTTCGCATTTTGTAAACCAGTTATCTAAAGTTCTGCCAATCCAAAATTGAAAATTCGAAGATTAATTCAAAACTGTACGGAACCTCTTCTAAATTACGAATTCATTTTGATATTGTAATGTCTAGATAAACGTGCAGATAGTTTAGAAAATTTGAAAATGTGTACATATTATTGCTCGTGACTGTACCTATTCTGAGAATAGGGTAGCGACAACAAGTCATTGTATTCTAACTCTGTAACCACACTGAAAGACAATAACAAATTTGGTCAAAAATGTTTGTTTCAAAGCCATTGTTATAGGGTAAACGCCGTTGTTGGCTCGCACGCATGATCATTCGATTATAGAGGCGAAAAACACACAGTGCTTCTATATGGACAAAAATACGTGGAGTCGTTGTTGATATTAAAAGTTTTGGTAACAATAGACAATACATACAATTAATGTTTTTTTTATTCATTGCCTTAGTTTTAATGAATGTAGGACTGTATATAAATAGTACTTAATATAATATTCACATAACGTAAATGACGTTGTCTTAATCTTAGTTAAGCTGTTACTCCTGAAACTAGACAACAGATAAACGTACTTTCGTTTTGTAAATTCATACAATAATTACATAGTAGCTGTGCCCGCGACTTCGTTCGCGTCGATATGCAATAAGCGGGAATCGGACCAAAGACGTGGCGTTCTGCGTAGCTTAGCAGCCATTGGCTATAGAGGTACCAATACGCTACAGATTTTCTTTAGTTGAGACAAAGTAATGAATAAATGCATTGAGCGGGAATCGACCCTGTGCTTGGTTATAAAGGGAATGTAAGATAGAGTTGGGATAGGCGCGTCCTTGCAATACGACAAAATATTAGGTAAATGCCTGCTAAGAAAATATAAGTATGTTTTAAAGCCGAAATACAATTCAAGGGATATAAGATAATTATAATTGACTATTGTTAACAGCTCCACAGTTTTCTTTATTCCACGTTAAGTGATGTAAAATGGCAAAAATTGCTCGCCAAATCACTGGCGTTTTTTAATAATTGTTTTATGCTCTAACAAATGAGTTTGAAATTGGATCGGGCTCCAAGCGCTTACAAAAATGGATGCTTAACACGATTAGAGCGAAAAGGATAAAGCTATACGGATAAATAGAGATAGATAGTATTCGGAAGGTTTTTGTTCTCTTTCATAACATTTTGATTTAGTTGTATTATATTCGTTTTTAGTTAGTTTCGATTCAATTTGACGTCAATTTAAAGGGTCCCGATGATTCTGTGACAACTTGACTGTGTTTAAAAGTTATTTTATTTTGTAATAATGATATTTTTCGATTGAAGTTTTAAATTGGCTTTTATTTTAAATTTGTTTTTTTAATATTATACGGGTGTTGATTAAAAATGTGTGAGGTTTTTGTTGTGGGATATAAAGTAAAGCTCATAGCTTGTACAGATAGCTTTTTTTTTTAGGAAGGACTGACCCCATAGTTGTTAGCGGTGTCTGTCTACCCAAATGGGAACTGGGTGTGATATTATGTATGTATGTAAGTATTTTTATTGTATTCTATCTCCGTGTAGTGACGGAGTAAGAATACAGACAATATGTCACCACCCCATCGCATCCCATGAGTGTCGTAAAAACCGTGAATACTATCTCTACGAAATAAAAAGAAGGAAAACTTAAAATTAAACCCTATACCAAACCGTCTGACCAGCATGGTATTAGTAGGCCAAATATCCTTCCGTCATGGGAGGAGGCCCGTCCCTGGAGTAATGATTAGGACATTAATGGGCTGTTATGATGATTTAAAACATAGGCGAACTTACTGCGGGTGGCAGAGTAATTAGTATCTTTGCCTGCAACGCCGAAAGTCGTAAGTTGGATCAACAAACAAGTCATTTTGTATGCATGTGTATCTTTTTGTAAAGTTATTATGGATAAAAAAAGTTAATTTAAGTATGTTTATTTGTTGTCTAGTACCCATTACAAGCTTTGCTTAGTTTGGGACTACTTAGATGAAGTTGTGTAAATGTGTAAGGAGTATTTATATTTGAGGAATATTTATTTACAATACCTAATCCGTTGTAAGCCTGTCATTGCAGCGGATCATTCAATGCCTCCGTTTATATAAAATATTATGTTGAGATAACGAATGTTTGTGAGTTTGGATTTACATAAAGGATACTTTTTGTCTTGAACATTACTTAAATGCAAACGGAGCCACAAGCAAATACTAATACAGTCCCGAGCAATAATATGTACACATTTTCACATTTTGTAAAACAGTTATCTAAAGTTCTGTCAATCAAAAATTGAATATTTGAAGATTAGTTCAAAACTGTACACACAGCAACAGATCAAGTTAAACATTTTCATTTGAAATTGTGTCTTATTACAAGGTATTAAGGTACATGAGTGTCTAGCTTGATTAGTTGCTGTGTGTACGTAACCTTTTCTAATTTACTTTAATAAACGTTTAAATAGTTTAGAAAATTTGTCAATGTATTTTGCTCGTGACTGTACAAACACTGAGCATTTGTACCAAAACAAATACTTAATAATTATTTACTTATTTATCTATCTCATAAAAATAAATCTAAAGGTACTAGGTAAATAAGTTAATAATGAAATAAAACCTATTTCACAGAAGCAAATTGCTCAAGAAATACTCAAGATACGGCTTTAATGGGATTGCCTCGTTGTCTTAAGGCGCTGATAATAATTATATCCTTCGCTGGACGAAACAGTGATGGCTGAAAGTGTGACAAGGATAGAGAAAGAAACCCTTAAGTGGGAAAGAGATAGATTTATTCGTTCGTTGTTTCAACTTAATAGGGTTTTTATTGTTTCATAATGTGCTGTATCAACAAGGTGTGGTGTTGCTTAGGAATTTTGGGTGTAGCGTCTTTGGTTTTTATCTATACTAATTACTAATACATATATTACATATAAAGAGGTAAAGTTAGTGTGTTTGTGACGTTGTAGGGGGTAATCTCTGGATCTACTGAACCGATTTTTTAAATTCTTTTTGTGTCGAATAGTCCATTTATCGGGGAGTGACATAGGCTATATAGTATCACGCTATGACCAATAGGAGTGGAGCAGTAATTAAATATGTTTAAAAAAGGTACGCGTTTTTTTCGCCACCCAACGTGGGCACTGGTCAGCCAGTATTAAAATAAATTGCGTCATCATGATTTTTACTGTGATCGATTGGTTTCCCGAAATACCCATGTAGCTTGATCCGTGGCATCTCTTAGGTTCCTATGGAACAGGTCTTGGCCAAAGGGATAGGTAATGTTGTAGGAGGTGAAACCGCAGCCAAAACAAAGACCCAGGCTAACCGACCTGACAAAATTCTCTTTGCAACGCCGCACTATGGCTGGAGCCTATTGAGAGATGATTTCCCTTTATTTTAATAGAAAAGAATATCCCTATATTCTTTTTTTTAAAAAGACAACTCCCGCACTAGGGATCATGCCCTGTGTCGCGAGGACCTTTTACAAACATCAATTAACGGACACAAAGAACACCCATACCAGGACAATAATTTGTGGATCTCACAAATAAATTGTCCTGCGTAGGGATCGAACCCACAACCTCTTACACGGCAGCCGCTTGCGCTACCGTCGCGCCACCGAGGTCGACATCTGGTCACTCGGATTTGTGACCCTACCGGAGATTTTTGGCAGGCTTGCCGTAGCCCTTCGGTAGTCTATCTGAAGACTTAAACATACTTGGTGAATTGAACGGGAATAAAACGATAGACCAGTACGTAGCAGGCATGGGCTGCAACCAATAAGCCACTGCGGTATCAACATTTATTTTATTTGTAAATATTACAATAATATCAACAAAATAAAGTAGAAAAATAATTCCATAAACATTAAATTAAAATCTCACAGTTATAATGAAGTATTTAATTAACAAGTTGAAGTCAAAACGATTTGTAATATAAATTATATGTAAACAGAAACGAAAAGGCTTTTGGCACACTTGACAGGAATTCCGTCACGGATCTTTCACGACGGAACGCCGCCGCCTAAAGAAAAATTACAAATAGCGGAACGACCGATCTTTCAATTTAATTTAATTCTTTATTGCATTCCTTAATAGCATTTCTCCGTGTTGTGACGGAGTAAGAATATAATATGTCACCACCCCATCCCATCCCATGGGTGTCGTAAAAACCGACTAAGGGTCTATCCGTGAATATTATCTTTACGAAATAAAAAGAAGGAAAACTTGAAATTAAACCCTATACCAATCCGTCTGACCAGCGTGGTATTATTAGGTGAAGTATCCCTTCGTCACGGTAGGAGACCCGTCCCTGCAGTGGGACATTAATGGGCTGTTATGAGATTACATAATGTAAAAAAGATGGTAAGAATCATAAAAGTATCAATATATTGACCCTTTCTGGCACACTACAGTTTTCTTTTACAGTGTTTTTTCAGTTTCTGTAAGAGAAAGGAGAAAAAAAACTATTTACATTAGGTATGTGTAAAAGGAGTATTCCATAGTATACTATTTCGGTGCAGTGTATTTTTGGTAAGTATGAAAGGAGTATGATGTGAAGAGTGTACATAACTACCCTGTTTTTGTGTTTGATGTTGTGTATTATGTCGCTGTTATATTTAAATGCAACTAGCTGACCCGTGCCCACTTCGTTGGGCGGCGAAAAAAACGTGTCCGTTTTTTTAAATATATTTCATTAGTGCTCCACTCCTATTAGTCATAGCATGATACTATGTAGCCTATGACACTCCCCGATCAATGGACTATTCAACACAGAAAGTATTTTTATAATCGTTTAGTAGATCCAGAGATTACCCCCTACAACGTCACAAACACACAAACTTTACCTCTTTATAATATTAGTATAGATTATGTATTGGCATACTTGATGAAAAATCCGTCGCGGATCTTTCGCGACTGAATTTCTATCAAATGTGCCGAGGGCTAAAGTATAATCTAGTTTGTTAGAGAAGAAACATCTCGCTGTAATGTTGAGTAAGCGCGGGACACAATTGTACACTTAGGTTACGTCTTACTTTGGTAATGGCGAGTCTATGTTCAGATTTTTAATAACGAATTAAACTACATAGTTTTATTTTATATATAAATATAAAATAAATATTCCACACACATTCACACAACGTCATCTAGTCGCAAACTAAGCAGACCTTGTACTATGGGTACTAGACAACGGATAAACATACTTAAATACTTTATTTTTTGTAAATACATACCTACATATTATACATAGAAAACACCCAGGCCAATGATGACCTCTGTGGCGCGGCGGTAGCGCACGCGGCTGCCGTGCACGAGGTCGTGGGTTCGATCCCCACGCAGGACAATTATTTGTGATATCCACAAATTATTGTCCTGAGTCTGGGTGTTCTATGTGTCCGTGAAATTGGCGTGATCCCTAGTGCGAGAGTTGTCTTTTAAAAAAAAAAAAAAAAGGCCAATGCAAACAATCATGTTCATGCACACAAAGATTTGCATTGAGCGGGATTCGAACCCATGACTGCTACGTAGAGGTCTCCTCTGCGTAGCAGTCATGTTATATACCCACTACGGCACAGAGGTCATCTTTCAAATTAGAGCAATAAAAAAGTGTTAATTGGCCTCTTCTCCACCACAGCTGTTAACATAAACCACTAGAAATAATCCAACTACAAAATCCACACAAAAAAATAGGTCAGTACACATTCAACTCAATGAAGAAAGCACAGATTACTTATGTGCCAAAGTGAATGAAACACCAAAAAAAAATTCGCTAAATGGCGCCGAAGCGTCTAACACAAAGTTTTCATTCCCTTGACAACCCTTTACAATATTTAGCTTATTTAACAATCCTTTAACAATAGGCAGATACATTTTGAATAGGCGTTTTAATAAGTACAAAATATTTATTTTGTATTTAATCCTTTTGCCATTTTAGCAAGCTTTTATAAAGTATTTAATAATAGATTGTCAAGATTATCGTAGTGTAATGGATTAAGAATGTGATTGAGTTGACCACTTGGAATTTTAGTATGTTGATTTTTTTTTGGTTATAGAATATGCCTTGAGTGAAAGGATGATTGGCGCAAACCCCTGGATAAAAAATTCAAATAAATACAACCAAACCATTAATTCCATCCAAATATTCATTGCATGCGGTGTTCGCCTATAAGTAGTTATTACACTTACAATGTTAAACGTAGCTAATTAAGGAAGAACTGTTTTAGTGTAAATAGCTGTTGGTGAACCTAATAATAAATAAAATAAAAAATAAAATATACACACAGATTTGTATTGAGAGGGAATCGAATGCGAGGCGATTGGATAGCAGTCTTTTACTAAATCCAATACAACAAAGAGGGCATCAAACAGTATTAAGTAATATCGTGCTAATTTAAAAGGGTAACTATCATTTCGTCTCAAACGCAACTGGTAGCAGTAGCATTTAGTCTAAAACGCAGCTGGTCTCGGTATCATCTCGTCATAAACGCAAAAAATGAGACTAATCTATACAAGAATAGCTGGTCCTCGCGAATTCGTCTCCACAGGATTAGTATTTCAATTAGCTATTATAAATACAATATGTTTATAAATTGTAGCCTATGTGTTATTAAGCTGTACCTATTATTGTTAAGTTTTGGTAAAACTTTTTCAGTCGTTTTTAAGTAAAAGAGGACATCTACACATCCGTACAAAATTTTCCGTTTAAAATATAAGTAGGATTTATTAAAACATTAAAAGCATCACCGTTTCAACAGGATAGGATGTAGGTGCTTTTTTATCATTCGTAATTGCCTCTCACTTAAGTTTGTACACACAAGAATTCTTTTAAGTGCTTTTCGATTGTTTTCTATTATTTTATTATTGAGTTTTTATTTAATATTGGTTTGTAATAATAGACATAAACTCACGCTTTGTTCTCATCAGTAGGTAGAGACTACTAAGCGCCATGTACTATGGTCATAACAAACCTGCTTTGAGTCGTTTACATCATTGACCAACAATATTATACCTACAGACCGATCGAAAATAACGCCTGTTGACTGGGACGTTTAAAAGTGTTCTTTTGACAGCGCCCACTTAGACTAGCTAATTAAAACAATGAAAGACAAGTTTTCTCCTTACTACGAGTATGTTAAGACTTAAAATTCTATATTGTATTTTTTTTTCGGTTTTGTTTGCTTTTTGCGAATATTGTACTAAACTTACACTCGGTTAAACTTAGTCACTAACCCCCTTACTCAAAAACGCCTCTTAAATTTTAGTCAATTGATTAGAGATTATTTAATTCTAACGGTTTTGTTTGGGGTAAGGTTGGTTTTCCTAATAAAATCTCGCTAAACAGTGACTAAATTTAAGAGGCGTTTATGAGTAAGGGGGTTAGTGACTAAGTTTAATAGACTGTAAGTTGTGTAGGTCAATTGTCACAATAATACATTTTAGATATCGCTTTACGGATATTCGCTGAAGGGCTCGGTTCAGCGGTAGCTTTTACAAACATCAATTTCACAGGTTCAAAGAACAACTCTGATCACACTTACATTAACTTAATCTCCGTGTGGTGACGGAGTAAGAATACAATATGTCACTACCACATCGCATCCCATGGGTGTCGTAAAAACCGACTAAGGGACTATCCGTGAATATTATCTTTACGAAATAAAAAGAAGAAAAACTTAAAATTAAGCCCTATACCAATCCGTCTGGCCAGCGTGGTATTAGTAGGCCAAGCATCCCTCCGCCATGTGAGGAGGTCCGTCCCTGTAGTAGGACATTAATGGTCTGTTATGATAATGATGATGACACTTACAATAATCTGTCTTTTTATGGGCATTAAAACTTTAGTGTTATCTTCTAATAAGTAACTTTATTAAGTATGCTTTCTGAGTGTTGATAAGTGACCAAAAACATAAAAATTGTACAGTAGCCATAAAGCTAAGTAGCATTAAAAAAACTATCATTATACCTAATAATAAATGATCGACATAAAATTTTAATATCAATTTAAACGTCAAATTAAAAGAACAAAGTGGGTCAAATTACAATAATTTTAAAAAAGCAAAACATACGTTTTCGTTCGTAAATATATCGATGGCGTTGTTAAAAGCCACTCTAAATGCCATTCTTTACTTTTTTTGAACGAAACAACCCAAAAATTATCATCACTAATAAGCCTGTATTAAGATGTGACCAGTATAAGTTGACCTCTCATTTTTTAACCTCTTGTATTTTGCGTTCACGTTGAAATATGTTCTGTTTTCATGTGTCAAGTTATGTTGGACATCAATTTTACAATTTTATTATCGAATGGGCAGGTATTAATTTAAAAGAGTATTATTATGATCAGGCGTGATGGATTGGATGAATCAGCAAATGTTTGTTACTTGTTAGTTGGAACAAATGTTGGTCGATTATATTAGTAGTATTAGGAGTTTTTGTGTTGGTGAACAGAGCTTTTGTTTGGTTGATAGCACAGCTTACGAAAGGGCCATTGCAGGGATAAGTCAGAGATACTACGTTTTTCAGAAGAGTTTTTGTATATGCATTTGACTGTTAATTAGTATTCCCTTAGTCGCTTTACAGGATAGGCTCTAGATGTCCTAGTAGACAATAGCTTGGAATGAAAGTTCAATATTTTTATATCAGACTAGTTGACCCGTGTCTACTTTGTTAGGCGGCGAAAAAAACACGTCCCTTTTTTAAACATATTTCATTACTTTTTTAAACATGCTTCACTCCTATTTGTCATAGCGTGATATTATATAGCCTATGACCCTCCACGATAAATGGACTATTTAACATAAAAAGAAATTTTTAAAATCGGTTCAGTAGATCCAGAGATTACCCCCTACAACGTCACAAACACACAAACTTTACCTCTTTATAATATTAGTAAAGATGTATTTAGTATTTAGTAAAGGACTCTTTAACCCTAGTTACTCTTTATCTAGGGTTAAAGAGTCCTATACTAAATACATGAAACTACTAAATAAAATGTATAAGACTAAATAAATACCTTCCTATTTGTAATCGGTTAAAGATTAAATCTCTAAGCACCTGTAGATGTAAGTAGGAACTACGTTAGTGACAATAGTCCAATCAGACACAAGATGTGTTGCTACGCTTAGCTCATCTCAGCTGCAATCTAGTTACAGAGCTGTTACCTAGTGGACACTTGGACGATCACATAGAGTAGTGGCCACATACAGAGACAAAACATTTATTTATTTATTCGTTATAGAGAAAAGCTTAAGAAGTAATTGTGGTATTAAATAGGCAGGCAACTGTCCATCCATAGGGGTACACCGTCGTAGTAGTGGAATTTTGTAACGCAGCAAAGGGACATTAAAAAGCTGATTAGTTCAGTACCAAAGCCTACTCAAAAATTGTATAAAATAATAATATTAAATAAATCAATAATAAATAATTCATTTATTTTCCTTCACAATTTGACTATAACTAATACATTATTTGATGAGGTTACTATGTAATCTGTGAAGGATTGGTGCCTGAAATGGGTTTAGAAAACCTGTGCCACAGGTCACCATAAAACATAAATAAATACTTTCTTTTTTGTAATCGCAACAATCTTTCGGTATGTATCTTCTCTCTATCCTTTATTTTAAAAGAAAATTCCGAACGGGTTAAATGACACTGAGAACAGTCAGTGTCACGGACACGTTAGCCTTGAACCGTCAAATAAAAGAAGCTTTAGGTACGTTCTCGTAAAGGTAAAGGACACCTCCAAGTCAAGTTACGTAGACGTGCAAGAGAATAGCGAATAAGTGAAATCAAATTTTATGACTATCATCCGTTGTTTTATTCTTGGGATGTAATCGGGCTATCTGTTGGATTCAGCAGTTGAATCTTTTACATTGTCCAGTCCTGACTTTATCGAGGAAACTAAGAGTATCTGTACTTGATATTACTCTGTACAATGTACGTGCAATCACAAGACGAGGAACAAGTAACTAACTGACCACTGCAATACAGCGGAGAACTGAGTACTATCAACTATAACTCGGTTTACCGGCACCTACCTACGTACTAAACTATGAATAATGATCAGAATATATTTATACTGCTTTTATATATATTACCTTGTGGGTAATTTATGTTGGATATAGCGGGATGGGTGTCGTAAAAACCGACTAAGGGACTATCCGTGAATGTTATCTTTATGAAATAAAAACAAGGAAAAATTGAAATTAAACCAAATACCAATCCGTCTGGCCAGCGTGGTATTAGTAGGTCAAGTATCCCCCCTTCATGGAAGGAGGCCCGTCCCTGCAGTGGGACATTAATGGGCTGTTATGATGACACCAAAACTCTGCACTGTGTCATTTCTATTTGCTAGATTTTGCACTTGCTCATACAATACAAAAAATGCTAGGCAAAAAAAAAAGATTAGGGGGTACCTAAGTGGTCCCAATAAAATCTGAAGTACCCTTGCATCAAGAACAAAATCAAAACTAGCCACGTCATGCATGACCGATAAGGCTTTTTTTGTGGACTAAGGCTCGTGCCGTCTTCTTTGTGATCATGCAAAAAAAAAATTGCACGTAATCATATTTAGCAAAAGGTAAAATCACTCTCACTTATCGAAGTATGCCTTTGTACAATTTGCTTGTCATTTCTGACTGTTATAATAGCAGTAAACATCCCAGTCCAGGAATGGAATTCGTCTATTTAGGTTACCATATGCAAACATTTTGTTTGAAGCTTTTGTACTAAATAGGGTCCCGAGCCCAGTGTCGCGGTAACTGATCAGTACATCATGATATTGACGGATACAAATTACATCTAAGCTCTAGCCATTTGACAGTCTGTTAAAAGATATCTCTTGACAGTCCACGGCAACAATAGTTACCAAAGAAAAATACTCTCAGCAGTTCATGGCAACAATTGTCGCCACGTACGTATTCCACGGACTTGTATTCGATTTGTCAAAATTAGAAAAAGAATAGAGCGTAGCGTGTGCTTCTATTCCCTTCTGACGCGTAAATCAGTAGTGTGATGCGTGAACGAAAACACACTACTGATTTATCGACTGACATTATTTTAAGTGGGACTCGAACTCGACAAGGTAATCGAAATGACACGATGGTCTTCTGTAAAAGGGATTCTGACAATTAAACATCATAATCATAACAGCCCATTAATGTCCCACTGCAGGGACGGGCCTCCTCCAGTGACGGAGGGATACGGATTGGTATAGGGTTTAATTTCAAGTTTTCCTTCTTTTTATTACATTAAGATAACATTCACGGATAGCCACTTAGTCGGTTTTTACGACACCCATGGGATGAGATGGGGTAGTGACACACTGTATTCTTACTCCGTCACCACACGGAATTAGTATATTACGAATTTAATTTTAGACAGATCGTTCCAATTCCAAATTATTAACAACTCAATACGAGGAACTTAACCGACACAAATTAAATTCCCAATAATATCATAATTTTCTTGAAACTTCAATCCCTGTCATAACAACTGAAAGCCACGTTAAACAATTTAGCTGTTAATGAAGCCATTTTGTGTTTACCCTGTGAATTGTAAGTGATAATTACTGAGTTAATGAGAATGAAACAATCAGGTACATCTGACTGCTAATAAATTGTTCGAAGATAAAGGATAATTTCACAAGATCAAAGCGTGACAAGCACAGGTGTGGTAGGGTGACCATGGTGGTAAAGTAAGTACGGATTTATAAAATACTAGCTGATGCCCGCGGTTTCAAGCGCGTTGTATAAGTAGCTTAAATGTTATTCTACTCGCTAAGCTACCTTTATTCCAAATTTCATCAAAATCCTTTTAGTAGTTTTGGCGTAAAAGAGTAACAAACATCCATCCATCCATACAAACTTTCGCATTTAGGTATAATATTAATAGGATTTTTTTAGATTGCTTTTATGTCTGATGATTGTGGTCAGCATTAAGGCGTACCTGGAGTTGAAAGATTTGTCTCCAGCCGTTTCTGTCCCACGCTTGTTAACCTTAATCACAGTTTTAGGATCATTAAAGTATATGCGGATATTTTTCTGATCCCTCTCTGATGTCGATCTATCATGTATCACAATTGTGATCAGCATAAGGGTTGTACTCGGAGTGTATAAATTGTCTCCACTGGTTAACGTTCAGCTCATCCTTTTGTTACTACTGAAAGTAAAAAATGTTTTATGAAAAGGTCGTCCTACCCAAAAAAGAAATTGTTAAGTCTCATAGCCTAGTAATTGTCCTTTCTACTTTCATTTAAACACAGTAATATTTTTACACTACTTTGTAGAAGCGGATTTAGCGGGAAGAACAGATAACTAGATAACATCTTGCTGAAGAAACCTACTAAATAGTAAATCTCCATAAACACTGTGTACTGCAAGGAAGAATATTCAGGCTTATCAACCTTGGCCTTTATTCAAAACCTAATTTACAATTATAACCAGTTTCAATACAGTTACGTAAAGTTATAAATAAATTCATGCCTACAGTATCTTTGTAAGAGAAATATTTTTATTTGATTTCATTTCAGTCTCATAATTTTCTGTAAACATGGCCACCTTATTGCCGCCCGCAGCGTCCAACATTAATGGATCACGGGCAGGCCGCGTTATTAATTAACTTAGGGGTAACTCTGTACCATCACTGGACATTTTAGTGGTCACTGTTATATCCAGTGACGGTCTATAAAAACAGTTTTTATGTGGTAAAAGGGTTAAAGTCGTTCTTTGTTTTGGGTAATAGGGAAAATGTGGAAATGTTGCTGAAATATATTTTTATATATGTGAGGAAGGGAAGTATAGAATGTATGTCATACATAAGTCATAAGCATCATTAACAATTAAAAATCGTATCTGAAATTTACATTAAAATTTACTTAATTCATTTACAGTAATTGGTATAGGGTAATATAATTAACAAATAAATTAAAATAAATAGTTTTCATTTTTTAAATACATTTACATTACAATTAAAATTTTATCTCAATATAAGTACCTAAATAATTATATTTACAAGTCATTGACATTTAGCTAACAGAAATTCCCTGAGCCTATCCTTAAAGGATTTAGAATATACATCTTTTTATAATGCTTTGCTATACGTACGGATTGGTAAAGTCGAATCTTTTTAGTCAACTTTTACGTCAACCAGAACTTAACTGGTTGTGCCATTACACATGCACTGCCATTTCAGCTTACGAATTCTGTCTCGTCAATTTAACTTCTGATTTTTTTTATGAAAAAAATTGCTTTATAAATTTTTTTTTTATAAAAATGTTTATTATTTCTATTATTTTAATATGTATAAGATTTAAGATTATAACAACCTCAGTAGTGGGTCAGTCGGAGATCCAAATCACTAACACGTAATTTTTTACAAGTCTCCCTTTTCTTTGTCTCTAATTTTTCCACTAATATTTACCTCGTCCATCAGTTTCCCTCATAAATATTAAAAATACTTATGCACAGAATACATTTTAAAATGCCCGATATAAATGTAACCCGGGTATAAGGTACCATAACAGGGCGAGCGAAGGGTTGTGGGGTTAAAGTAGGGAGGGGTGGTTTTCAAAACCAATCAATGTTACTTAATTGCCGCTTTAATGTTAGCTCAATCAACAATTACAACGGTCGCTGTCGTAGCATGGAGATGGACTTTGTTAATTAATAATTATTATAATATGATATCTCCGTGTGATGACGGAGTAGGAAAACAATATGTCACCACCTAGATCTCTGAACTATGTTCTGGCAAGACTAAAAAAAACAAAACGTCAACTTTTAATCATCTGCCTTTTAAGCCTGAAACACAGGATTACCTAGTTCAGGCTAGATTATAAGATATAAATAGTACATTACAAAATTGTATAAATAAGGTTTTAATTGTAAAGATTAAATGAATTATCTATATAACAGCCCATTAATGTCCCACTGCAGGGACGGGCCTCCTCCTGTGACGGAGGGATACTTGGCCTACTATTACCACGCTGGTAGACGGATTGGTGTAGGGTTTAATTTCAAGTTTTCGTTCTTTTTATTTCGTAAAAATAATATTCATGGATAGTCCCTTAGTCGGTTTTCACGACACCCATGGGATGAGATGGGGTGGTGACATATTGTATTCTTACTCCGTCACAAAACGGACTCCGTCACAATTTTTAATACTTCTACAATTTATCTCATGTAGGCAATCCCTATGATCTAATTATATACCTATAGGTACTAATATACATAACGTAAACAAATTGTACGCTCGTTAGATTACCGGGTACCAGGTCAAATAATCCCCCTCTAACCCTTATAGACCCCTTGTATTCAATATATTCGATACGAATTTTACACAATCCGATATGCCGTGTCCGATTTTGGTGGTTTTCGGATGTCAATTTGATCAGAAGAATGTGAGGAAATTAATTAAGGACGTACATTGCTTGGATTGAGTTCAAACTTCAAGAAACGAGCGTGCACCCTATTTAAAGGTCGGCAACGCATCTGTGATTTTTCTGGTGTTGCGGGTGTTCATGGGCGGCGGTGAACACTTACCATCAAATGACCTGCTGGCTCGTTTGCCTCCCATTATAAAAAAAAAGAGAAACAAATGTTTTACTTCTTCTTTACTTGTAATAAAAAAATATTCTTTACTTATCATTCTTAATTTTTCCTTAAAGTTTAAATTCGTTTTTTAGAAATAAATATAGATATGTATTTGAGAATTATTTTCTTAGGCTTCTTTTCTTAGATGTCCTTGAGATGAAATTGGGCGATCATATCACGTATCATTTTGTCCTCTGTCACCTCACGGAGAGTCAAAATGTATATCAATCGTCGAAGTCATCTTTCATCCCAAGGCCAGGTCAAACTTCTCATCCAACAAATAATAAATATTCCTCACACATTCACACAGCGCCACCTAGTTCCAAACTAAGCAAAGCTTGTACTATGGGTACTAGACAACGGATAAACATACTTAAACTCTTGTTTTTGTAAATACATACATATTATACATAGAAAACACTCAGACCAATGCAAGCAATTACGTTCATTCGCAAAAAGATTTGCATTGAGCGGGAATCGAACCCGAGACCTCTGCGTAGCAGCCGTGTAATATACCGACTGCGCCACACAGGTCGTCAAACTCACTACGTTCACCGCTCCGTCACGTTAACGTCCCGTCAACAATAAACACATCAGTATACCAATCAATCTACAACATAAACTCGCTTAATTTATCCACCATTCGCCATTATAAGTTGTTATTATATTTAGTCTCGTTACCAGCTTTGAGGCAAAGGTATTGCTTGATACAGCCAACGACTAAGTGACTTTTAATTAATTTTGGTCAAAGTGCCGGGACTTTTTGATATTTGACAGTTGACGTTCCAAGTTTAAAATTAAATCATTGATCAATGAATAACGATCGGACATTGTTTTAATTTGTTTTTAGTTCAGTTTTGTGTCCTTTGAGATAGTTCTTGAAGTTTCCAACTGTTTTCTAATCTTAGACTACTTTTACGACCCCACAGGGTAATATGAGGTTCTGACACCATTTGCAACATAGCCGTTCAAATCCCGATAATTCCATTATGGTCGGACCAAAACCCGATAATTCCAAATTTGAAACTAAAATTGTGGGTAAACTATCGACATTAGATTTTTTTAGTATTACTTATTTAAAAGCCCTTACTACAAGTCATATTATCGTTAAATTTGTTTATCAATTAACATACTCATTGCTACGTAAGTCATAATTTTGTGTTTCCTCTAAAAATACGAAAAGTGGATTTATCGGTTTTTGTTCCGGAGCTCCTCAATTATCGGTTTATTTCAAGTGTCAAAAGTTTCAATAGACAATTTTTTATTTTATTGGCCATGGATTCAGTATAAAATATTGCTACTCCAAAATAAACGATTACTGCTGCCACAAGTGTTTTAATTCTAAAAAAATAAAAAATAAAAATACTTTTGTCGGTAATTGCTCAGAACAGGGGCATATTTTGAAGAATTTATAAAACATTTATCGGTATTAGTTACGAAAATTAATTTTTTTTTATAATACTTTATCGTATCGCTTCATTTGTCGGATTTTGGGACGGCAGCCCATCTTTAGACTCTTTTTTCGTACGTTTTTATCGAGATTTGTCGCGTCCTGACTGATGTATATTATGTATGAATACTATGACCAACAGAAAAAACAATAAAAATGGTTTAGACAAAAAGTGGAATTATCGGTTTTTGTTCCGGAGCTCCTCATTTATTATGTATTACTCCGTCACTATGTTATACTATTACTTCAACATCATCATCATATCAACCAATTGACGTCCACTGCTGTACATAAACTTCATCCAAATATTGCACAAATATTTGGACGAGGCCTGTTCGGTGTAATATTACCGAACAGCCTTGAAATCCACGCGCACGCGATTGCATTGCAACACATTTTACTTAATTAATTACCTATTAACTTTAGAGCATTATAAGATACTAACGCGATCGGGTGCGCTCATAACATTTCCCTAACATTTTTACATTTAGTCATAGTGGAACAATTTAATATACTTTTTATCTTTTAACATAAACATTCGTTTCACTCCACACCCTGCAAGGCCAAGCAGTGCTACCTACTTGCTCTGTTATTAAAAAGAAACAGGCTTCAAAATCAAATCGAATAGAATCGTTTACTACAAGGTTGAGTATACGTTTGGGTATAAGTTTGGGTTTTAATATGTATCGAAAAAAGCAACTGTATCCTGATAGGCCAAAATACTCTCTGACATTAGATAAAGATAATTGAAGTCCTCTGTGTGGTGACGGAGTAAGAATACAGTGTGTCACCCACCACCCCATCTCATCCCATGGGCGTCGTAAAACCGACTAAGGGAATATCCGTGAATATTATCTTTACATAAAACTTGAAATTAAACCCTATACTAATCCGTTTGGCTAGCGTGGTATTAGTAGGCCAAGTATCCCTCCGTCACTGGAGGAGGCCCGTCCCTGTACATTACGTACGTCCCGGGACATTAATAGGCTGTTAAGATGAATTAAAGTCATACCAGCACTTAAACGTCAAAATTAACTTTGCATTGTGTCGCTTTCTGGTATGTATGACTCATAAAACCATTTCGTCATTAAGTTTATTAATACCAAGAATTTAATCAATCAAACTACGAGTATTTATTAGTCATGTAAAAATTAAATTGAAAATCTACAGTTTAATCGTTAGGTGTGAGGGGTAGGTATATTTAAAAAGTAATGAGAAAGCTTTACTAGGCGCTACTATAGAGCGGGTTTCTCTATTATGTCTCATATTTATTTTATCCATTATCTAAGGTGTCATAACATTTTGTGTCCGAATCATCATGTGTCCGAATGGTAGCTAGCCCTAAATTCATGTCTTATAATATCACTTGTCCGAAAACCTAAATCCCTAAACATAACATGACCTAATTTTTTTTGCTATAACCGTCACAATCTATAATATTTAAAAAACATAAATACTATTATTCCAGTTTTACATAAAAAAATGTTTCTGGCACTGTTGCACCATCAAGATTGCTGTAAAAAGCGGTGTCTGTTGCGTCGCCCAGTTTAGATTGAGTGTAAAACAGCGTCTGGAGTAGCGTCTAAACCAGCTGTTGGACTGGAAGAAGCTCTGTTAGTTTTTATGGATAGGTGTTTGGAGTGGGGTCTGGAGGGTCATGTGGTGTGGCCTCTGAAGCGGCGTCAGGCTGGCGTCTCGAATGGTGTCTAAAACGGCATATGTAAAGGAATCTGGAGCGGTCTCTGATGTGACGTTGGATGTGGTGTCTAAAGTGGGGTCTAGTATATATGTGCGTATGTGTATATGGTGCGCCGAAAAATAGGTATTTATTTCAAACTTTATACATATTTATCATTTTTAAATCATAACATCCCATTAATGTCCCACTGCAGGGACGGGCCTCCTCCCATGACGGAGGGATGCTTGGCTTACTAATACCACGCTGGCCAGACGGATTGGTATAGGGTTGAATTTCAAGTTTTCCTTTTTTTTTATAGGTTTTCTTTCTTTTTTATACCAAAACAATTCACGTCAATTCCAGTACTAAAACATATCCTTGTTAAAAAAAAGTGTGCAATAAAAACCCTGTAAAAATATCGCGTGCAACCAATCAAGTGAAGAGTTAGGTGCAATGATTGTGTGGATGTTCAAATATTCATTATTCAATCATGTAATGTATAGTGACAGTGGTTTAAGGGTTGTATTAAGGTTTTTTTTTTATTGTCAGGCGAGATGGAAAATATTAGTTCTGTAGTTTAGCTGTACCTAAATACGACATTGTTTCTCAGACCTACTGTGTCCCCATTTTACTTTGTCATCATAACAGCCCATTAATGTCCCACTGCAGGGACGAGCCTCCTCCTGTGACGAAGGGATACTTGGCCTGCTGATACCACGCTGGCCAAACAGATTGGTATAGGGTTTAATTTCAAGTTTTCCTTCTTTTATTTCGTAAAGTTAATATTTACGGATAGTCCATTAGTCGGTCTTTACGACACCCATGGGACGAAATGTCGTGGTGAAATAATTATATTATTACTCTCACCACACGGAGAACTCCGTGAACTTTTACTCCGTCATCATGTATAAATTAGTAAACCTAATAGATTCCAAGGAACATAATTATACAAGTTTAAAAAATGCTTTTTATAACATCTTAACCTCCGCTTTAGCATAAAAGTTACTCAAGAAAGATACGTGTTTATAAAAAAAACTCATTCAGTTCTCTTTATTATGTCATACAAAACAAAAGACTACAAACATAATAAAAGTATTAATTTAAAAAAATAAGTAATAAAAATAAATAATAAAGTTATCTCGTAAAAAAAGCTAGTAGCGCTGTTTTATTGTAAAGTTAACCCTGTAACAGCGGCAAGCGAACAATCACTGAACGGTCGGACAAAAGGAACGCGTCGACAATACAAGACTTGCTAAGAAAAAAACAAATACTCAACTATGATTGGTCGATTGAAATGTGACGTCACGATTCGCCCCGCCCCTTAGCAACGGTCGCTACACCTGAGATGAGAGCGAGCGAGATCTTTATAGGTGTGAAGAAGACAAAATTATATTGACGAGTCTTTATCTTACTTCTATTCATCACAACTCTATCACCAAATACAAGCAATTATAAACTTTATGTTTAAAGTAATTGAGTTGGAATTTGTTTGTAAAGTCACGTGATATATGCTCTTTAGTTTTATGTGTCTGGTCAGTTGGAAAAGCTGTTATTGTTTGGTTACGGGTTAACCGATTTGGTTAAATTTGTGTGTTAACAAGCAGATGTCCGGCATTGCTCTCGCTCCCTCTACCCCCCATTACTGAGACAGGTAGCGTCTGATTGGCCCAGTATTGATTAGAGACGATTAATTAGAATTGAGTTCATTAGCATTCGCGTAATTGGACGTTTTGACTGAGATAAGTTTTTTTGTTCGAGTAGCGGTTGATTTATTCTGAAATATGTTTGTGTTTTTCAATTGAAAGTTTTGGTAATTAATTATTGTGGTTTTATATTAAGTAGATTGGAGTTATTAGTTATGAGATTCTTAATTAAAGATTATTGTAATAAACAATTTTTTTTGCAATATTTATAATTTAGAAAATAACAACATACAATAAACACATCAACATTACCTTCTTACTATGCTTATATTTAACTTTTTTTGACAAACACACAAGAAGCAACAAGCGAATGAGTTAGAATGGAGAACCCTCAAAGAAATCGCTAACAAACTCCGAGCAACACTCTAACACCTAGCACAATCGACCCAATCAAACATAAAAAAAACTATTCAACCATCACCAACTCTCAATACCGTTCAAAGAAACTCCAAGGGGAAAATGCTAATACGCCGCTTCTTGCTTCTTACCAAACAAAATCACTTCGCGACCCCAAATTTCGCACTTTCAATGGGCAATTTCGCTCGCCCCCCTTCCTATAAACTCCGCCCCTTTCTTCCCCGTCGACACTCGTAGTAGTTTCGAAGCGCCAGTGACGTACGCGTATTACAGCGAGATGGACGCGCCCGATGATCGTTATTACGGCAACCAGACGCCGGACCGTTCCGATACTAATAGTCCTCGATCACAAATGAGCAGTCCTAATTCTAATTCATCTATTAACGTAACCGATCAGTCAATTTCATTGTCACAACATCAGCAAAATTTAGAAACGTTAAACAGAATGGGAATGTTCTTCCACGCGCAACAAATGCAACATTTAAATCAGAGTTTTGATGCAGTGAAGTCTAGGTTAGGCTTGACGCAAGTGCCTAGTAGTGTGAACCCGGGTCCGAGGCATACGATAGACGCTATATTAGGACTTAATGGACAGAGGCAGGTGTCTAGAGTGCCGAGTGAGTTTGAGCAGAGGAGAGATGAGCGGGAATGTGAGACTGTGCCGGTGTCGCCGGGTGCCGTTGAAAGTGCTGGTATGTTAATAATTATATTAAAACAAAGCTACTTTTTATGTTATTTTTGTTGCAGTTTATTTAAGCTTTGAATAATAACAATACCGATTAATTTATTTACATGGTATGTGTTGTTATTTTAGAAATTTAATAAGTTCATCATCATTATATATCAGCCAATTGATGTCCACTGACGAACCTAGGCTTCCTCCAAGTATTTCCACTTTACGCGGTATTTTTGTTTAAAAGGTTGTACTATACCTATTAATTATATTGAAAACACACCATTCTTGTGGTTATTCTAAAAGAGAGGCTTACCATTATTTTTTTTATATAAAAGACAGAAAATTAAAATTAGTATCTAACTAAATATACAATATTTAGTTGTAGCATATTTTCTTAATATGACACTTAGAAATCAAATTTTAATGTTTAATGTTAGATACTTACCTTTTTCCTACTTGCATAAACGCAACGCAATTCAAAAATACGTGAATTTTCCTAGGTAAGTATTCTTGTATTTTGTAAGTTTATCTAATAATCTTCTTATTGAATACATTTTTGTATGGCTGCTCACTTTTACAGGATGTTTATTTTTATTATGTTCCTAATAGATAAAAACTGGCATACACTGGTTAACATACAAGAAACAATTAAATACAATTATATAAAACTTATTTTACTGAAATAAATTATTTAAGTAAATATTTAAACAATGCGTCTTAAATTACAATTACAAAGAAAACTATACTTTTATGTATTTATCCAATATTGACTATACTTATTAATAGGAATTATTATTAGAAAAAGACATACCTAAACTTTTTTTTTTAATCTATATTTATTTATGGAGGGTTTTAATCAAATACATTATTGTTAAATATATTATTATTTAATAATAATTTATAGCATGCTAAGTAGGTACCTACCTAAGTGTAATTTTAGTATATTTTATATATTTTTAAGGTATGTAGCCTGTAGTTCCGCATACCCGGATTTCTCTTAAATATGTCAAACAGACAGAAACTTTGTCCTTTACAAGCTAATCTTATCGAGATTACGTCAAAATCATCATACAATTAAAAATCGCGTCAATTCAAACTCAAAATATTTTATTTAAAATTAATACAACTTTCGTTTAATCTTTTTGACGTCATTTATACTACTTATTGTAATGTGGAAATGTATTTAAACTTCCATAGTTTAAATACATTTCAAAGTTTAGAAAACTTTACCATCGCCTCCAAAGCGCTAGTAGAGAAGAAGCGGCGCAACAAACTACTGCTGCATTTTCTTGACGTCATAAATTTTTAACATTGTAGATAACTGTATTTAAGCGCTGCAATTCATAGCCTATGTGTTATTGTATTGTAAAGCCTAAGCAGGCAAATTATCAGCAAAGTCAATCCAGTAGTTTCAAGGCATCAACAACTAAAATATTATGTAAGTAGGTATTTACATCTATTCTCACATAGTTTAACATATAGAATAATAGTAAAATTATATTATTCCTTTTATTACTACAAGATCCCCGTCCCTGTTGTGGGTCATAAATGACGCGTGGTAAAGATTACATCAATGCAAATGAGCATATAAAATATTAATTCAATCCAGTTTATTAAAACATGACTTAAATAATAAAATAAGTTTATTTTAATTTTAATTATAAATTTAATTAAGTTTTAAACAAAATATTTGCAATATCTTTGTATTGCACGTATTGCAAAATGTAGGCGTTGCATTATAAGCGCCGCCTGCTTATACCCGCCCGTCGCGTAATACGCAGCCGACGGGTTAAATTACTATGAATTGTTTTATTGTATTATAATTTATATTATGATACAAAATATGTTATTACTGAAAAGGTAACTGTTAAAAAGATATAGGTAAACTTAATATTTCATTTTAAGTTAAAAAAATATATTTTAATGTTATTTATATAAGTGATTTTTAATAAAGAAACTTGCTATTCATTTAAAAAATTATATTGTAACAAGCATTTTTGATTAATTTTGTTTTAATAAAATACTTAAAATTAACTTAAAGAGTTTGAAATATCTCAAGAAGCTAAACTAGTTTATACATAGGCAAATAAAAATAAATAAATATTCCTCACACATTCACACAACGCCATGTAGTCTAGGTAAGTATTTAATTATTAGTTTGGTAAACACAATTAAATATAATCTCTACTTCTTTGCTATTTTTTTTATAGACAGCTCCCACACATATGATTAGGGTATAGCGAGTATTTTAGAATTTTGTTACACCTTAATTAAACAAAGATAATAAGCATCCATTCAGGCCAAAAATTTTATATCGCACAAATTAAATGTTTCTCATACAACGTAGGACAAACTATTTTTTTTTGGGTGGCGGGAAACCGATGGATGAGGGAGGCGCAGGACCGCACAAGATGGCTGTATTTAGAGGAGGCCTATGTCTAGCAGTGGACGTCAATTGCCTGATATGATGATGATACAACGTGAGATTCGAAGTCACAAGCGCATTTAAGGCAGTTTATCCCTGCAGTGTTCCATTTAAAAGCTGCTATGCTTATTATAAATTATAATATCTAGACATCTTTACCCTCGTTACTCTTCATACAAATTATGTACATTGTTTTACGCCAACAAACACGAAATTTACATGCTTTTAAAATGGTGGACCATAGTTTAAAATTTTCATTAACTTCGTGTAAAGTGTAATTATGTCAGTTATCTTTTAAAAAAAAACACGGTTTACCTACTTTTATTTGGACACACAATAAAGTTCCTTATTATAAAAGGTTAGTAGAAAAACTGCTGTGTAACTTGGATATTATAAACCTTAAATATTATCTTTACGAAGTAAAAAGCAAGGAAAACTTGAAATTAAACCATATACCAATCCGTCTGGCCAGCGTGGTATTAGTAGGCCGAGTATCCCTCCGTCACGGGAGGAGGCCCGTCCCTGCAGTGGGACATTAAAAAACTAAAAGCAAATGTAATGGCATTTGAAGCATCAAAATCGATCTAGCTTTTTAGGCTATTGACCATCGTTGTGTAACGATTCACCAGTTTAGAGAGTTTACGTCCATCATATTTATTGATTTTGAATAGCCTACGGCACTACACGTAATCCCATCGAGTTTGAAATTTAAGGTCTTGTTAGATCTTTATATGTACCTAGACAAAAAAAGACCTCATAAAGATCTCTGGGTCGTTTTGGATGCGGAAGGCGCAGGACCGAGTTCTGCGGCGCGTGTTGGGAGAGGCAGTACGTCCAGCAATGGACTGCAATAGGCTAGTTGATTGATTGATTGATATGTACAAAGGTACCTTCACGAAAATTTGGTCAAATCATTAAGGATAAGACATGATATTAGAATGTAAAAAGCCCTTAAACATACATAATAGGGCAAACCAAATACTGCAGAGCAGACAAAAGATTTTGTCTTATATTAATATCTGTGAACTTATTCTTACTTTAGAAAAATCCAAAGAAGAATCTATTTTTACTCAATGATTACATGCAGAAATACCATTAAATACACCGACCATTTTTTTTCAATTATGAAACAAAGTTAAATACATAAAACAATACAAATACAAAATCAATTACATAGTTCTCTTAATACATAGAGTACGTCAACGTCAATACAATTATGTTGCAACAAATGTTTGTTCAAACGTTTGGCATTTCATTAGATAAATCGATACGATAGAGTCTGTATCCGCTTGTGAAATTCTATTAGTGAAGCAATCGTATTGATTAGAATTGTGATTGGACTTATTAAGTGCCTATTTTTTTACGTTGCACCTGTATTTATTAACCTGTTAAATGCTTGGGGGTCATTAAGACCCCGGTTAATTTATTTAACCTAATTTTTATTCCATCTATTCCACGTTTTTGCACTCGTTGGAAAGGTCTCGGGCTCCGTGAGGTTTATAGCAAAGAAAATTTAGGAAAAATTTCAACAGAAAAGCGGGAAAATAATGCCCGTGCGAAGCCGGGACAGGCCGCTAGTCTATCTATATTTTTTATAAGTTTTTTTAAGGTTTGTAATCTTAAAATTTGGCTTTGGCTTCCTGCTATTGGTTAATAAATGTTTATTTTACCTATTATATGGACGATTTTTATTTTTGTATTATTCACCTCCAAACACAATAAAAAATGCCATGAAAAGGTATGTTGTTTTCTTCATTTAATTTTAACTTTAAGAAAAAGCTTAAGTTACCCAAGTAACACATCAAAGCATTATAAGGGACGAATAAGAGTATTCTTGTATCCTTTTAGCATTTTGAGTTAGTTTTATAGTCGCATTATAAACGTTTATATGGCTACTGTAATGCTTATTTGGGCACAAATTATACAGCTTTATGCCGTATATAGGTTCACAGTAGCTGGTTAATAGCATTACTGGCGCATTATATTATCATTATTATGGTCAAGAAAGATGTCAACCGGATTAAAGAAGCATCATTTTGGTCAATAATATTGCCAATCGCATTAAGAAAGCATTAAAATGGTCAATGAGATAGCCTATTGCATTACAGAAGCATTATAATAGCAAAATTATTGACAGTGAAGATGCCAACGGCATTACAAAAGCATTAGACTAGCATTTAAATGTGCTAAAAGAATTATTGGAGCAATTTAAGTGTTCACACTTAGGAAACTTTATATTATTGCGTGTAAATTATTACAATCAAAAAAAGAATAAGTAAAGACGGTCAAAATAAAACAGTGAGTGACGCCATATTATAATTTGCATCAAAACAAATTCATCGGATAAGTTTTTGACTCGTTTGTTATTTCTTGCCTTCAAATATTACTGCGCAGTGTAGTTTACTGTACTTGTTTATATAAGATTCATTGAAAATTTTCACGCGCCTTCGATATTTTGTGGTTTTCATACAAAATGTTTTATAAAAATGATGTGTGTAAAACCAAAACAAATGTGTATTCCTAGTACAGAATAAGTTTTGAATAAATACAATCATAGTTTTGCTTGTACTGTATTAAATTAAGTTATATAAATATTTTAAATGACAATTCCTTTTATAAATAGATCCGAAAGAAAATATTTTTTGGTTATAAAATATTTACAAAATGGTGGTCAGCCTTAAGCAGCCCGGTGAGCCCAATTAATGCCACGAGCATTACAACTACTCACGTGTGATTGTTTAAAGAGCTATTAGCTACACAACAGCACTCAGTTCTTCCTTTAACATGCAAGCATTATATTGATTCACATTTATACTGTTCAGCAGCATTAAGCTTTTACTTACCCCTTACAAGTGCTTTTACACAGCAAAAGGCACAAAAAACAGCTTAAAGCTGGATATCGGATTTACATGGCATTATAGTGGTTCACGTTTGTGCTGTAATACAGCTTCAAGCACTTATTAACTACTTTAAAATGTCTTTGTAGAACCAAAAGCACTAAAAATAGCTAAAGGCTTTACAAAAGCATTCTGATATGCCATTATCCAACTGTTATACAGCGTAAAGCATTACAATGATTTTCAAATGCCATTGTTCAGCTTCAAGACGCTCGGTGAACTTATATAAGAGTTTGTACGGGTCTTAAGCTCTATATAAGTTCACTTGTAGCTTGTTAAAATGCTTTCTGTGTTACTTGGGTAGTTTCACTATAGCTTGAAAAACTACTTGCTTACTGCTTGCTTGATGATGGCAACCTTGAAACCACGTGCAAGATTATTTCTTATAGCGTTATTTAGTCTAGCCCCCCCGGCTAGCTAGGTACAGGCTTTTCCCTTTGGCCAGAGTTTCTCTACCTACAGTATTTATTTTCTTTTAATTTTCTTGTTTACAAAAAATAAATCTTTATTGGTGTATTTTTAACCCATTCTTTCTCATAACCTCAATATATAAAATAATAACTATAGATTTTCTTTTTTCTTTTTTTTTCACTTGTTTCAATCTCTAAACATATTTTATCTATTTTTTGTCAAACTTTTTTTTTATTTATTCTTACCAACAATATCCACATACAAAAATATTCTTTTTTTACTTCTACGCAGGCCCCTAATTATTATTAGTACGCTCACGCACTACACGGTCAGATGCCAACGATAACCTTAACTCGATTAGCTAATTATTAATTTCACACAAATTATAATGAACGTTCAAATTTTGACCCCGTTTTGTTAAAACAATAAAATAATAAGATTGATGTATAACATATTTTAGTATTAAATTATAACCGTAGGCTTGGTTTTGTGTTATTATGTTAAGTTATATTTCTTTGGTATAAGTTTATAAAATGCTAGTTAGGGGTTAAGAATATTTAGTTGGTATTTGCTGTTTGGATGGGTGAGAATAATTATATTTTGCAAACATACAAATCATCATCATCATAACAGCCCATTAATGTCTCACTGCAGGGACGGGCCTCCTCCCGCGGCGGAGGGATACTTGGCCTACTAATACCACGCTGGTCAGACGGATTGGTGTAGGGTTTAATTTCAAGTTTTCCTTCTTTTTACTTCGTAAAGATAATATTGACGGTTAGTCCCTTAGTCGGTTGTTACGCCACCCGTGGGATGAGATGGGGTGGTGACATTTTGTATTCTTACTCCGTCACCACACGGACATACAAACATACAAATACATAATTTTTTTAAAGTTTAACAATCGGCCATAAGAATAACTATAAATTCATCTAAAACTGCCATAATTTTATAAACGGTGCAGGTTTTTTAGGCTTGTCGCTACTATGTCTGAGAGTTTACGGACGGCATTATTATTTATTTCTGATAAATAATAATGCCTATGTATATAAATATAGGTATACCTACGCGCTAAAGACATAACGCTCTTTTCTGCATCAATCGAGTAAAAACTGTATGAAATAAAAAAATATAGAAAAAATTATTAAGTACTTAAAATGTTTGCACTCCAAAGAATTTTAGAAACATCCATAGTTTATTTAGCAAATAAGTAGATATATTTTAACTTATGACCTTTTAAGCAGCTGCGTATGTATCCGGCGCTATCTCTCAAATCTTTAATTTGATACAAACTTATACTCATACAAAGAATTACGATTTCGGAGCATTTGCCGACTTTTGTAATATTCAGTGAATGAAACAGCGGAGTGCCAACATTTAAAAATTTCTATGTAATTGTTTGCTGATTGCCGACTTTCGACATTGCAAAAAAAATCGAACCTGAAACACCCAACAGACGTGTCCTACAGCTACCAAACCATCCATCCCAAAACATATATACCTACGCAATAAATCGATAAACTCCAATACCTACCCATTAAGTGTGATCGAATGATCGTTTAGCGATGCGGTCAGTACCACAGGGGGGACATAATCGAATATTGGCTCGTAATAGCGATTGCAAATCGATTGTAAGCCACACAATTCAGTTGGCAATTGACCGGCTCTGATGAAGCTTGCAATTGGTAACTAAACATGGATGTTCAGTTTATTTGGGTTTATTTATTATTATATACTTTGTTATGTGTTTATATATGGGACTGTATAGTGATATAAGTAAACATAATTAATCATAACATACGCTCAACGCTGTCTAGTCTAAGCAGAGCTTGTACAGTTGGTGTACTGTAAAACTGTTTTTAGGTATATACTTGTAATACGTTCTTCCTTCTTGCCTTATGTTTAGCAATCAAGTTGTGTGGCTAATGTCTTAGAGGTCTTCGTCTTAGTAATAATAGAAATAATTAACTAATTAAAAACCCGAGCTAATTAGGGTTGAGTTGCTACCAATTATAATACTTTTCGTATACGTGAATGATTGCAGACAAAACTAAAATTAAATTGTAAGCCACACAATTCAGTTGACAATTGACCGGCTCTGATGAAGCTTGCAATTGGTGACTAAACATGGATGTTCAGTTTATTTATTATTATGTATATACTTTGTGATTATGTATACTCATTTATTATTAGTATAACACCACCTAGACTAAAACTAAGCAGAGTTAGTACTGTTAGTAGGCATTAGACAACTGTTTATTGTTATACTTTTTTTGAATCCTTGCCTAGTAGTCATAATTTTGTACTATGTCATAGTCTTACGTTTGATAATGTGCTACTACAATGTGAACGAGAATTTAATAGCAATTATAAGCATTTTGAATTCAGTACATGATAGTATTTTTTAGTTACAAATGGAAAATTGCTCTAATAAAATCATCCATTACATTATGGAGTGAAGAGTTGGTATAAAGATATACAGGGTGGGTCATTCAAAGGGGTCAGTATGGGAAAGTCTTAAACTATAAGTCATACGATGTTTTGTTCTTAGGAACCATGACACCGATTTTGATAAAAAGAAAAACTGCATTCATACATTTAAAAAAGATACTGTACCCAGCCGGGAATCGAACCCGGTTGTTTTCCAAAAATAAACTTATACTTTTTTTTATTTAAATACCGATTCTGTAGGTCATAAGCAGTAAATAACTCTATGAAACATTATGTCTAAAAAGAATAAAATGCATTGTTTTTACATACTTACATTTATAATAGTAGGTGTTCGATGTGGCCACCGTGCGTCGTTCGAGGTCGCCCGATTTAACGCCTCTAGACTATTTTCTGTGGGATTACGTTAAGGATGAAGTGTACAAAACAAGCTATGATAACTTTGAAGACCTTTTAGGTCAGCCATAAAATCAATTTTAACGCAAATTCACCACATAAAGATACAAAATGCAATGACATGATCGTTACCTAAACGTGCTGAATATTGTACACCTACCTACTATGATAAATTAAAGTATGTGAAAACAATGCATTTTATTCATTTTAGACATAATGTTTCTTAGAGACATTTACTGCTTATGACCTACAGAATCGGTATTTAAATAGAAAAAGTAAAAGTTTATTTTTGCAAAACAACCGGGTTCGATTCCTGGCTGGGTACAGTATCTTTTTCAAATGTATGAATGCAGTTTTTCTTTTTATCAAAATCGGTGTCATAGTTCCTAAGAACAAAACATCGTATGACTTATAGTTTAAGACTTTCCCATACTGACCCCTTTGAATGAGCCACCCTGTATGTCAAGATTTCATTCTATTATTTTCTAAGAGATGACAATATAATAAGCCAACTTTACCTTAAATACTTAGAACACCCGATAACATAATTATCCGCATTTGACAACATTTCAAAAGTTTGAAGGTGCTAAATTAAAAAGGCGTTTCTTTATTCTTTTATGTGATTCATGCATGATTGTTTGCATTGGTCTGAGTGTTTCTATGTATAATATGTATGTATTTACAAAAAAAAAGTATTTAAGTATGTTTATCCGTTGTCTAGTACCCATAGTACAAGCTCTGCTTAGTTTCAGACTAGATGGCGTTGTGTGAATGTGTGAGGATTATTATTATTATTATTAATCTTACACATACCTATGCTTTAGACTTAACAGCTTATGTCCAGGGTAAGCAGCTGCTGGCTTTTCACACATTGTTGATGTCCATAAACGGCGGTTACCACTTACTAACACATGGCCCATTTCCTCGACTGCCATCTTAAAACTTCGATGGACAAGTATTATATAAAATGAACAATTTAATTATGATTAATATATATTATAATCATGTTTAACATTCCTTACCGTCAGAAAGATGGATGGGGAAATGTGAGGCAAAAACAAAATGGATTTAATCATTACCAATTAACACGCAAAGTATACCTACGCGATTTGTTCGAGTAAAATTTATTATGTGGTTCCGTAGGTTTTTTATTTTTTTGGTTTAGATTGAGTAGGGTTAATATTTTTTTGAGTATTACATCATCCTCTACTAATATGTATTATAAATGCGAAAGTTTGTAAAGAAGGATGGATAGATGGATAAATGGATGTTTGTTACACTTTCACCCAAAAACTACTGAACGGATTTTGATTAAATTTGGAATACATGTACACTCGAGAGTAAAAGTTCCGGGTCACTAGCATTTACTTCAATATCTTGAAAACGAATAAAGCTATCGTATTGAAATAAATTGAGCTTTATAGACAATTTAATGTTACTAAAATAAAATGCATTACATTTACTACTGACCATTTTATTTTATTATGTTTAAAAGGACAAATTAAAAATGGCGTATTTTGCTTGTAAAACCAAAACTGAAAATATTGAATTTTTTATATTTACAAGTAGTTTTAACACGGTTTAGTACTTGGTATTACCCCCACGTGCTGTCTGGACTGCTGCAATGCGATTTGGCATGCTGTACACCAAGTTTCTGAAACACTGCTGGGGAATGTTCTCCCATTCCTCTACCAATGCATGTTTCAAGTCACTAAGCGTAATTAAAGGAGAATCTTGTTGTCTTACCCGTCGTCCGAGCTCGTCCCAGACGTGCTCGATTGGATTGAGGTCGGGGCTACGTGCTGGCCACACCATGGGACGAATATTCACCTCATCAAGGTAGTCTTGCACTACACGAGCAGTGTGGGGACGGGCGTTATCCTGCATAAAGATGGCATTCTCACCAAGTCTTGCCATAAATGGACCGACGTGCTCGTTGAGGATTTCATCCACGTATCTTACGCCATTAAGAGTACCGATTTCGATCAGTACAAGCTCTGTTCGGCTTTCCGCAGAAATTCCAGCCCACACGAGTACCGAACCACCACCGTATGACACCTTTTCTTCAATACAGGCTTGCTTAAATCTTTCTCCTGGTCTTCTGTACACCTTTGCCCTTCCGTCGTGTGTATACAGCATAAATTTTGATTCGTCCGAGAATATGACATTTGACCAATTTTCAATCGTCCAATTCGAGTGTTCGCGTGCATAAATTCGTCTTGCTATACGATGGTGTCTCTCGAGTTTCGGACCATTTGCGGGTCTAAATGGTTTCAAATTACCTTCAGCAAGTCACCGTCTTACAGTCCAAGCAGAAGGGCTGCTTCCACCAAGTCCTAAAAAATGATGAGTCAGTGCTGTTCCCGTAAGAAACCGATTTCGTAGCATAGAGTTCACTAAATATCGATCTTCCCGTGCCGTCGTACACCTGGGTCTGCCTGTTGTTGGTCTGCGTAGGTTCAAACCAGTTTCTAGAAACCGCTGGCGAACACGCTGAACTGTAGACAACGATACACCGACTATTCTTGCTGTTTCTCGCTGACTGCTCCCATTTTCCAGGATCGTGAGGATTCTCGTACATTCCTCAGGTGTGAGTGACATAATTACCACTTTAATAATGACTATTGAATACCTGGATGACTCCTTATAAATACATTTTATGACAGAACAAAAACAAAAGCAAAAATAGTAGTGAAAATTAGAAGTTCTGATTTTAAAAAAATGGATCTTTTTTTTATAACTTTTTTAATGCCATTACTTACCGCCAATCAATAAGTTTTTATATGTTAAATGAAAGATTATTAAATTGTCTATAAAGTTCAATTTATTTCAATACGATAGCTTTATTCGTTTTCAAGATATTGAAGTAAATGCTAGTGACCCGGAACTTTTGCTCTCGAGAGGTCGAAAAGTGTAAAAAAAAGTTTGTATGTAAAGTGCATATGAAAGGATCTTGTCTTCAAAGGATGTAAAAACTTTAGGGTTAGTGGTAGTTTAGGAGTAGAATAACATTTAAGCTACCTACGCCATGCGGGTGAAGCCGCGGGAATCAGCTAGATATATACTTACCTATAATATTTTGTGACAAGTGGCGTTCTGTCGTCTCTGCCTACCCCGGCCGGGATAAGGCTTGAGTTTATGTATGTATGTATGTATGTAATATGTTTAATGACTACTTCCGCTTCTGCGGAGTTATTTGCCCTCAAGTTATCATAGGAACTTTAACTTAACTGGTGCAAAGAGTAAGACGCAAGACATTAATTTGTGGATCAAACAAATAATTATCTTGTACTAGCGACCTGCCCCGGCTCCGCACGGGCACCTACTACAGAATGTCCTTAAACAGCGTTTAAGTACATCTTCATTAGCAATTACATTAGAAATCTGTAAACTTATATGACTTTCTCAACTATAATGCATGTATTACACATATAAACCTTGCTCTTGAGTGACTCTATCTATTTAAAAAAACCGCATCAAAATCCGTTGCGTAGTTTTTAAGATTTAAGCTTACGAAGTGACATAGGGACAGAAAAAGCGACTTTATTTTATACTATGTTTAAATGAGATTCGAAACCCCGATCTCGCACAAAGCAGCCGTATCATCATCATCATCATCATCATCATTGCGTATGGCTTCTGCTTTGAACCCTATACATCTATATCCAGCTGGAGGAGCCAATCTTTTGCGGCCGGAGTAAGGTTGTGGAGCTCACGCATTCCCCCAGAGAAACGACGTCGGGGACATTCCTCGACGATGTGCATCATCGTTTGTTTTGGAGCTCCACAATCACACCCCGGCGAGTCTTTGAGACCCCATCGGTGGAAATGGGAGTTGCATCGCCCTTGTCCAGTCCTAAACCTATTTGCCCTTTTCCACACAGTACGGCAGCTGTCAAAACCAGGGGGCTTAACAAAAGGATCGGGCACCAGGTCCTTCCAGGGGTGGTGTTCGAAAGATTCCCAGGTAGTTCTCCATTCCTCCAGGGGATTGGTGTCTGTTTGGAGGTTTTCGTCTGACCAGATAGGAGATCGAGATATCAGTCGTCGTGCGGGTAGGTTGTCGAGTGTCTCTCGTATTGGCATTGGTTTTCCATTTGGTTCTTGCCAGCATTTCTTCCACTCAGCAGCCGCCGCCTGCCAGCCATATATACCTCTGTTTTGTCACAGATGCATAAATAACATTATGATTATTTAACTTAAATATCTACATTACATAATAAGACTACTGAATCCTTCACAACAAAGACAAGCGCCACAAACATTTCATACATCAACGTCTGACATAAAAACGATTAATATAACATAATTGTAACAAGAATCACAATAAAACGTACACACGTCCAACTTGATTGAGTGATCAAGTCACAATACAACCTCTCACTCACACTCCACACGAAAGAAAGAGACAGAAACATGTCGCATTTAGATTTAAAGTAGATAAGAACAGACAGACAAAACAAATAAAAATATTATAGCTAACGCATTAAGATGTTTTTAACTTATCAAAACACAATCTGGTAATCTTTTTTTCTTTTTTTGGGTAATAATTATCGATAATCTGGCAACACTCGCGAGCATTATCGTCTATAATGGCTTGTCTCGTTTCTTTTTTTTTCGTGTAGGAACCCTAATCATGTGTCAGATTTGCCGTGTTGTATGTATTAAAGCTCTTCGGGTTTAATGATTTTTTCAAAATGGTTTCTTTATTAAATTATTTAGATTTTGAGATGTAAGATTAATATATTACATTGTCTAATGGAAAGTCAAACGTTCTTAATTCTTTTATCAGACATTATTATTATAATCTTGTGAAGTGTCAACTTTTATTTAAGTAAGTATAAGTTTTAAACGTCATCATAGTACAGGGAAGGACTGTTTCTTTGAAGGAGTAAAACAGCCGTCCGTTTAAGGCCTACGCAGACCGGGACGGCATGGCAAGGGATTTTAATTTTTACTAATGGAAATTCAACCGTACTGTTACAGAAATACGACATAAATTGCTATGCTTTAAAATGATGCCGTGGCATTGAAAGGAATTTTATCGCACGGCATTTTTCATTTTAAAGCTTAGCAATTTATGTCGTATTTCAGTAATAGTACTTTTACTTTAATAGTACTTTTGTAATAGTTCTTTTTATAACGGAAAGATAATATTCACGAATAGTTACTTAGTCGGTTTTTACGACACCCATGGGATGAGATGGGGTGTATTCTTACTCCGTCACCACACTAGGCCTTACAAGTAAAGAAACGCAGCTACGTTTCAAACTCAACCTTACTTTTACCAAACTAAAATATACTCATAAATCAGACAGTACAGACAACGTATTCATGTAAATAATTGTAGTTCAAGAAACCCCAGTTTACTGATCAAACGATACACGATGATATATCGTTTAGTACAAAATGCTTTCAAGATAGTATCGCTTACAGGAGGCCTTTGCGAGATAGTTGATTTGATTTTAAATGGATACTTAATCCGTGGTTTGTTTAAGATTATTTATTACACTCATTTCCTTGTCTACAGGGTTCCGTATTTGTTCCTTTAGTTGTTGCGTTGTATGCACTGGGGGTTTGTGTGTTTGCAGTTGAGACTCTAGATTTATTGCTTGTTATTTGCCTCATAGATTTTTGAGAAAGTTTGGCTGTTTTCCTTCATAAAAGTTAATTAATTTCCCTTCGCTGGGACAGGCCTTTAGTTGCGTAAAATAACTTGATCTATTTATCCCATGCTGGGCGGTCACCATGGTATAATAGTGCCTAAAATCTCTACTGCCCAATTATGATCAATTCTATTGGTTAATATTTTTCCGTGGCGACGCGACGCTCCGCTTCGAACATTGCAAGGAGAGAAGTTTCTCTAAGTCTAAATAAAGTAGGTGCGAGTCGCAAGATATTTTAGCTTTTTTAGAGATCATCAAGTAATATTTTTTTTTAATTCACTGGTCAAGTCAAGTCACTATAAAAACACAGTCTTGAAAAAATAAATGGATGGGATTAATTCCAAATAGTTCCGGGCCGTTACGGCTTGGGGAGCTTCAAGAATCGAGCGTACTCCCTTTTTAAAGGTCGGCAACGCATCTGTGATTCCTCTGCTGTTGCGGGTGTCCATGAGCGGCGGTGATCACTTACCATCAGGTTATCTGCCAGCTGGCTCGTTTGTCTCCCATAATATAAAAAAAATAAGAAGAAATCTATGAAAAAGTCTGTTTAAAAAATTCATACACCCAAAAATTTGCATTGACCAGAATTCAAATAGACCTTTGCTTATCAAAAATATAGTTACACGCAAATACTTTTTCGTGTCTCTACTTACTATCATAGTCATATTTCCATTATTATGCGTGCGTGTATCTATTTTCTATTTTGTTCAGCAAGTTTCTTTGTTCTAAGTAAATATTTCTAATAAATATTTAGATCAGTGCGTATGTTATTAGAATAAATCAAAACGTCTATTGGCAAGCTTACATGATCCTATGGAATGCATAATACACACATAAGCTCACGCTTTGTTTTCAAGATGGTAGAAAAATTCTACTAAACGCGATTTACTACTATCTTAACAAACCTGCTTTGTGTTATACAATACAGTACATGACAAACGACAAAATTAAAATTTGGCTCTATTATAAAAATAAGCTTTATTTTTCTCCTCACACAGTTAACAAAATGAACTTAAAGCTAATTAATATAATATAGTGCAACTTTGTGAGAGGCTGGAGTCCGTACTAGGGTAACCCTATGTGATGGATCACCAGGCCCTCCTCTTAGTTGCACGTGCTACTAAACAATTAAACAAAACATACCTTCAACTCCTTTTAACTTCCGCAGGTGAAGGATCCTGCAACAGCAACGACGGCTACAGCCAGCGTACCCCAACAGACGACAAATCCCCACCAGGCAGCGACGACGACACCCCAAGACCTGGTTCCGCAGCAGACAATAAGAAGAAGCACAGAAGAAACCGTACGACCTTTACTACTTATCAGCTGCATGAGTTGGAGAGAGCGTTCGAGAAGTCACATTATCCTGATGTTTATTCCAGAGAGGAATTGGCTATGAAGGTTAATTTACCTGAAGTTAGAGTCCAGGTTAGTAAACTTTTATTCTAGTCTTTAAATACAGCATTAGTAGACTCGAATTCTAGTCTTTTGTGTGAGGCATGGTGATGAGACTAAGGTCTCGCCTATTGGTAACTCAAAGGTAGTTCATACCTGATACAATAGAACTCGGTGCTTTAAGAATATAAAGTTTTTTCACTTTGACACTTGACACACAAGTATTTTATTTTACTAGCTGCTTTAACTTTCGTCGTTTTGAAGGCAATACAAATATTAAACTGTATTTAATTTTATACTATGACTTTTCACAATTATTTCCAAAATTATAGTTTTTGTCTTAATCTTCGTTTGACACACAGATAACATAAGATAGGGTAGTGACACCACATATTCCACCAAAAAGAGAATAACCCTTGACCGTAACTACGTGTGAATCTATTGGTAACGATTACAGCCCTTTCACGGAATCAAAACCCACTAAATGAACTTTTCACTATAATAAAGCGAACACTTTGCAAACATTGAGTGAAGGGTCCTAGGGGGAAGGCTAAAGGGGCAATAATGAACCCAAGGGGCTTATGCCACTCAATCCCCTTAGCTCAAGCGAACATATGTCAGGCGATTGATGCCAGACCAATTTAGTTGACCCTCCCTGTCTCCATTCAATAACAAAAATGCTACAAATCGTTACCAATTTCACGGCTCTTCTTATACTGGTCAAGTCTTAATTGCTTTCTTATTTCTCTGATTCTTTGCAATGGGTTATAGTACTAATAGCTTTTGTGTTAGAGTTTAATTTACTTTGGTGAAGTACTCGATTAGATAATGTTTGCCAAATAATGTGGTTCCCAACTAATCTGACACTTTATTTTCAATATTACGGTAAGCTGATTTTAATAGCTTGTAGTAAAATATCATATTTTAACCCTTTCAATGTCGCCAGGGGACATTAGTTAAGCAGAGAAAATGAACTATTCCTTAAACATTTACACAACACCATCTAGTCTCAAACTAAGCATAACTTGGTGCTTTAGGTGATGGAAATGGATAATTATATTTATATATTTCTTTTGAAAATATATTTTTAGGAACCTTTTAGGGGGTTTATTTTAAAAGGGTTTATTTTATGGCTCCATCGTTTATCGATGATTCTGCCAACGACAAGGTGGAGAAGTATTACTTCTCCACCTTCCTCTAAGAATATAAGTATTCAGAGTATACATAAGTACATAAATTTTAATATAGTAGAGCATAATTTTACTTTAAAAACAAAAAAAAAACATCGTAAAAATCCCATCCGTTTAGGAGCTATGACCATTTTTTGTTTTACTTCTTTTTAACATGCAGACAAATATTTGCATTGATCTGGAATCGAACCATAGCTACTACAATCACTCATCATCATCATCATCACAACAGCCCATTAATGTCCCACTGCAGTGACGGGGCTCCTCCCGTGACGGAGGTATACTTGGCCTACTAATACCAGGCTGCCCAGACGAATTGGTACAGGGTTTAATTTCAAGTTTTCCTTTTATTTATTTCGTACAGATAACATTCACGGATAGTCCCTTAGTCGGTTTTTACGACACCCGAGGGATGAGATGGGGTGGTGACATATTGTATTCTTACTCCGTCACTAGTTACAATCACTACGCAACATAGATAGTCAATACCTACACATGAAAATCAATAGTAAGTTAATAAAGCGAGACGTGCTTAGTTAAGTGTTTAATCACGTTAATGCTAGATGTAGTTTAGTGAACGAGGTGTCGTTGCGAGGCGCGAGTTTAAACGAATTACCGGCCGCTTCCGTGGCAGACGACAGTTTGTACTGAATCTATGTTAGGGACTATATACGTTGATTTTATACTGGTATACAGTTGAGGAGATTTTAGTAATCGATTTAGTAAGCTTTGCTATTTAAACTTTTTTCGTGTGGTAACAGAGTAAGAATACAGTGTGTCACCACCCCATCTCATAAAATGGGTGTCGTAAAATTAGTCGGTAAGGGACTACCCGTAAATATTATCTATACGAAGAAGAAAACTTAAAATTAAACCCTATACCAATCCGTCTGGCCAGCGTGGTATTAGTAGGCCAAGTATCCCTCCGTCAAGGGAGGTTGCCCGTCCCTGCAGTGACATTAATGGGCTGTTATGATGATGATGTATAAATTCACAACTTTTTATTATGGGGCTGGAAAGAATAATCGCTAAATATTACGATACTTACATACAATTTGCAACCCGTTTTTCGATCTGTGGAAACTTTTGGCTATGTGACGAACATCAGCGACCTCTGAGATTATTTATTTTAAATAAGCATTTAAATAGTAAGCTATGGAAATACTTGCCGCCGCGCCATCTATAGAATAGAATGTAATAAAATAATAATATACCAATTAATAAACTCTTGATTTCTTTTACGACAATCTCGGTATGCTATACAATAGCGAAAAACGGTAACTTACTTATAGTTCTCAGCAGTTCTCAGTTTTGGAATTAAATCGCGGGGAGCGCGGCGAAAAAGTCTTTGCAAGCTAACTTACGACCTTCCAACTAAGATTGCGTGGACTGTAAGTAATAACTGTTTTAATACCAATATATTACATTAATCGAAATCCTTCTCATCTCATTACTAACCTACATTTAATTCATATGAAATCAATCGTGATTTCAAGGAAAAAAAAAATAATTTTCCAAAACGTTGGTCACCCTACATTTTTCGATCAAAACTCAGAGAATGCGATTACAATCATTTTACCATTGTTGTCTATTAGACTACCATTATACTTCAGCCATTAACAATAGACCCTCCATTTCTAACTACTTTATGCGACATAAAGCTCAAAACAAAATGGTATGTAACGTCAGCTCAAGTGACCAGTTTAACTAGAGCTATAAGTTCGAATTGTATGTATGTTTTCAAAGGTCTACATAAATTGGTTGTCCAGCATAATAGAAAACTTCATGTTTGACTGATTTTTTAAAGGAGTATTCAATTAATATGAGAAGATAAGATTGTGAAAGTATACAATTGTTAAAGAGTTGCTTTAATGGATTTTGGCACATTGAGGTGTTTTGATGCATTTAAAATTGAAACTCAATTATAGGGGTCTCGAAAAGCAGCTGAATGGTATAAGGGTACTTCTGTGACGAAATGATCAAATTGCTCAGTTGAAATGGGTAATCTATTTTGAAGGAAACTAGGTGGGGATGTCACTACTTAATACGGGAAAGGCAGCTGAAATTACATTGTGTGACGAAACAAACAAATTATTCACGGGAAATACATACTATATTTCAAAGGAAACTAGGTCCCTTCCTATTGGCATCCCGATAATGCAATGCATGTCGATAATATAACTTTTAAACTATCGCGTTTCATACATAAATGTCGATAATGTTTGCGAACTTTCTCTAAGTGGGATTCAACAGCATCCTTAGGATGAGAAGGGGTGGAGGAAACCTATCTTTCCTTACTTCATCATCATAACAGCCCATTAATGTCCCACTGCAGAGACGGGCCTTCTGGCCTTCTCCCGTGACGGAGGGATACTTGGCCTACTAATACCACGCTGGCCAGACAGATTGGTATAGGGTTTAATTTCAAGTTTTCCTTCTTTTTATTTCGTAAAGATAATAATCACTGATAGGCCCTTAGTCAGTTTTTACGACACCCATGGGATAAGATGGGGTGGTGACATATTGTATTCTTACTCCGTCACCACAAGGAGACTTCGGACACTTTCCTTACTTACTCTAAACTAACTTAAACATCCCATTAGCCTGCCGACAGACCGTCTTTCCGCCTTTAGACAGGCAAGTGTGTCGGAGTTCCAATCTCATTGTTATACTGACTAAAACTTACTATGTTCATTTCTAACCTGTAAATGGCTATGATGGCGAGAAGACTGGCATTACTCGAGCCGTCCCAGTGGGTCGACATAGATCACGACATAGTTTTCTAAAATGAATTATTCATTAATTTTCTGCCTACCCCCAAAAATCTAGAAGGCGTGATGTTATAAAAAAGCCTATAGCTAACGCATCGTCACTTGTATTCGAAATACAGAGTTCACCCTAAACATCTCAATAGGTCTTCACTTATCGCCTCTACGCTCGACTGACGCCCAAACGTGCTAATAAACGTTTTTGTACCCCATTTTGTACACTCACCAAAGAAAAATCGACCTTATTTTTAACAAAATAGAGTTGGTTTTCTAATGGTAAGTAGTTTGAAGTGAATAGGGTGTCGACAAATGGGCTTTTATAATGTTTGTTTAGTGTTGCAATATTGTTTTGTGCGAATTTGTAATGACTAATGATGTTAGCTGGTTCTTTATGTAATGGATGTTTTTTGCAGTAGGTTTTTTTTAAATGTTATATTAGATAATAGATATGTATTTAGATATTGTAGTATGTGTGGTAAGTATAAATGTTACCGTGTCATCTTTTCTCGTAGGCGTGTCGTCGACGACTAAGGACAATGTTATATCTGTAGACTAAGAAATTACTTTCACGTAGTTGGTTGTGTTAAACTTGTAAGTACATTATTTAATTATCTATATCACAATACAATGCGGTGGCTCTCCGTGTGGTGACGGAGTAAGAATACAATATGTCACCACGCCATCTCATCCTATGGGTGTCGTAAAAACCGACTAAGGGACTATCCGTGAATAATATCTTTACGAAATAAAAAGAAGGAAAACTTAAAATTAAACCCTATACCAATCCGTCTGGTCAGCGTGGTATAAGTAGGCTAAGTATCCCTCCGTTACGGGACGAGGCCCGTCCCTGCAGTGGGACATTAAAGGGCTGTTATGATGATGATGATGATAATACAATGGTGTTGGTTTACAGAATGAACAATAATTATGTAAATATGATTTCTTGTGCATTTTCCGTGCAAAAGTATTTGTAAATCCACAGTATAGCTACTTCAGAAAATAAAACAATAGACATTCAAAAATAAAAATGAAAAAGCTCTTCTCTTAACAAAAGCTTACAGGTAGGTACTTATCATAAAACACTTTCATCATCATCATCATCATATCAGCCAATCCGACGTCCACTGCTGGACATAGGCCTCCTCTAAGTATTGCTACCTTGTGCGGTCCTGTGCTTTCCTCATCTATCGGCTTCCCGCCGTCCTAACTAGGTCGTCGGACCACCGTGTGAGGGGTCTCCTCACCATGCATAAAAAACTTTACCATAACAAAATCACTTAGCTAAAAAGAAAATTTAATATACAGTGTTAATAGTGCTGTAAGAAAACCGGTAATTTTCTATAATTGCCGTTTCGTTCACTGTTGTGTAGGTACAAGAAAGGGTACGCCATTAACGGTTTTTGTTATGTCATGGAGTAGTTAACCGTCTGGCTTCCGACACTAATTATAATTACTTTCATTTATTCGCTAAGTGATTCGTGTGTGCAGATATCGGTTTTTTTTTTTGGCTAGCTAGTTAAACTATGGCTTATGTATGTATGTATTTAATTTAAAGATGATGTATCGTCTTGTTAAAAAGTTTTCGGCGATGTGTAGTGTAACTGCCTCGTTGAAAAAGCAATCATTGTATGCGGTTGCTGTACGGGAGCTTGGATAATACCCCACATTTTGGTCTTGAGTGTTTCATCATAACAGCCCATGAATGTCCGACAGAGTAAGAATACAATATGTCACCACCCCATCTCAACCCATGGGTGTCATAAAAACCGACTAAGGGACTCTGTGAATATTATCTTTACGAAATATTACAAAAACTTGCATTTAAATCCTATACCAATCCGTCTGGCCAGCGTGGTGTTAGTAGGCCAAATATCCCTCAGTCACGGGAGGAGGCCCGTCTCTTCAGTGGGACATTAATGGGCTCTTATGATAATATATGATTAAATAATATTTTTTTTCTTTACATCTCTGCCAGCCTCTTCATTAACAAACTATAATAGCGACATTATATAAATGTAATTTACACGCTCGTAATCGTTTGTTAACCCGTGACTGATTCAGGATAGTCTCGCGTTATACGGGATTATGGTCACCCTAGCGCGTGTAGGCAAATGCAGCTGTGATGTCTGGAGAATGCATTTTCTGAATTCCACATAATATTTTGATATGTGTTTTAGTCTAAGATGAAAATATGCTAGATATTAAATATCTAATTTTTCCACTGTATAACGACGGAGAACTTGGCCAGGAACAGCCTTATAACAAAATAAGGTCTAACTGTAAACCACGGTTTAACACGTCACAAAACCACTGTTTAAGAAATTTACTTTAACGTTAGTAGTGATTAGTAACAAATTAAAATTTTAGCAGAACGAAAAAACTTGGATTTAGGCATAACGTAGTTAGTGTAGGACCTAAAGCTACAATGATGCCATGTAGTGCATATATCTAAAAGACATCATTTTTAAAGACGAGAGAAAAGTAAAGTAACGACGACCTCAACTCCTTTTTTTACAAACTATTTCTATTTATTGTATAATGACCTTATAATATTTATATATATTACCCTGACAGCTATCAATTTAAAACCCCGCTAAGTATGAAATACGTATTTTAATTGGAAATTACATAATAAAAACTCTACAACTAATATATATACATGCTTTCAAGTAGCACTTAAGTTATTCACGATTAGCAACTTAGTAGATATAATTAAATACACTTTCAATCAATCATAACTAATCAGATACAATCGACTAATGAACTGTTAAATCGATTTAATAATCGAGAGATGTAATTTTCAATGTATTTTGTTATGAAATAACGAATATGATTATAAAAGTAATGAATGGAACCTAGGGATTTCTTTTTTGTTTTTCGAGTGTACTGGTTGGTACTTTAGGCGATTTTTTTTTTTGAGAATGACTTGACAAATTGACAATTTTTGTATATACATATTATACATAGAAAACCCTACCGGACTCGTGGTTCCCCTCGCCCAGACGATTGCAAACAACCATGTTCATGCAGCATGCACACAAATCAACATCCAGCGGGAATCGAACCCGAGACCTCTGCGTAGCATGTTGTCATGTTATGTAACGACTACGCCATAGAGTCGGAGTTTAACATAATATACTTACATGCAACTTAGGTACATATAACTTAGATGTAGTGGTGGCGTCCACGCGTTAACTTAAGTTCACACCACGCTCGTACTTAACTAGATTATACTGGCTCGTGTACTCCTACCCTAACATAGACTTAGCAATCGCAAACAATAGACTAGTTTTAAAGTTTAAAATATTTTCGTGGCTCTAGAAATGTCAATGGAAAGCGCAGGACCGTGTTCTGTTTCGTGTTGGGAGACGCCTATGTCCAGCAGTGGACTGTTACCTATATGCTAGTTGATTGATTGATTAAAAAGCCACGCGACATAGGGCTTAATCTCAAATGCGGGAGTAACTTTAAACATAAAAAGTCGAAACAATAATATATCAAAGGTTAAGATATCCTTTTCCTGTCTCGTGTATCATATAGGACACTTTTGCATTATATAACAGACCTATTTTATATCTTCACACTTTTACAAAAGGTCATCTACTTAGTCCCAAACTAAGCAGAAGTAAAAGTAAAAGATATTTTATTTAAAAATAGTACAACTTTCGTTCTATCTTTTTTGACGACATATAAACTACTTAATCTAAGTTTAAATACATTTCAACGTTTAGAAAACTTTACCACCGCCTCCAAGGCGCTAGTGGAGAAGAAACAGCGCAACAAACACTACTGCTGCATTTTCTTCACGTCATAAAATTTTGACATTGTATATAACTGTAATTAAACGCTGCATTAGAGCTTGTTCTATGGGTACTAGACAATGGATATATCAAATACAGCACCTTTTAATTAAAATAAAAAAAATTGCCAGGTCTATAAATACATAGTTCTACAACGCCACGATGTTTCGTGTGGGATTAAGTTATAATAGTTATTAATTGCGAACTAACTCGATAGCCGGCGCGTCTCGCTCGCTGCTAATACAATACCAACAACACTGTTAACTTATTATTGTTTACTATTTACTTATAAAATAACTATGTTTTTATCATCAATTTTGGTATTTTGATTAATTAATTAATAATGATACGATATTTCCGGACCGTTACGACTTGGGGAGCTTCAAGAAACGAGCGTACTGCCTTTTAAAAGGTCGGCAACGCATCTGTGATTCCTCTGGTGTTGCGGGTGTCCATGGGCGGCGGTGATCACTTACCATCAGGTGACCTGCTGGCTCGTTTGCCTCCTAATACATAAAAAAAATAAAAATATTGTTAAGAATACAAGACAGGACCGCACAAGCATGCACAAGGTGGCAAGGCAATTGACGTCAGCCCGTCAAATCACGACCAGCAGTGGACGTCGATTGGCTGATATGATGATTGCAAAGATCCTTTTATCCGCGTGGTGACGGAGTAAGAATACAATATGTCACCACCCCATCTCATCCCATGGGTGTCGTAGAAACCGACTAAGGGACTATCCGTCAATATTATCTTTACGAAATAAAAAGAAGGAAAACTTGTAACCCTATACCAATCCGTCTGGCCAGCGTGGTATTAGAAGGCCAAGTAACCCTCCGTCACGGGAGCAGGCCCGTCCCTGCAGTGGGACATTAATGGGCTGTTATGATGATTGCTAAGACTGCTGTTTTAGTAGCTTTTAATGCTTAAGATTGAGAAGACTTGAGCATTCACGTGTAACGGAAAATTGCTACGGAAATCATTAGAATTCTTTATTCGATAATTGTCAAATTCGTGTGCTGTATTTTTATAGTAATTCGGGTTTTATTAAAAAAAATGAAGATGGTGACATAATAATCCGTTTCAAATGAAGAAAAATCTGTCCTTTCGTTCAAGATGTTTGCCAGATTGCTCAGTAGAATGCTTGCTAACATTTTCTCAATTTTTTTTGTAATGTAACATTCGCAAAAATGCTCCTTTAGACAAACAGTGGAACTCTTTGCCAGCCCACGTGTTTCCTTCAAACTATGATCCTGGTTGTTTCAAGCGAGGCGTGAAAAAGCATCTTCTGAAGCCGCCATAGTGGAGACATTTCATACCTCTATAAATATTGTAGCTGGCATGGTGCTCGCCATTCTTGGACTTTATTGGATGCTTAACATCAGGCACCATAGAGTCATACTGGTAGGCCAATTAAAAAAAAAATCGCAAGTTTCAGCATTGATTCCCTCGAGTTATAAGGAATCGTATCTGACCAATTTAAATACCTTTTTTTTCTCTTTTTATAAAAGCAATCACAAAATAAAAGATGGCAAAAACGGAAATATCAAGTTTAGGGGTCCCCCGGCCATTACAGTAATATACACTACCATGATACTTGGCTCTACAACCTACTATTAAACATTGAAAGGTTTATTCCTTTTAATTCTCCCTTTGTTCCCCATCCAGTATAAACTGACCCATACACGTAGAACTAAAAGCTTCCAGCCCAAACTTTAACAGAGCTCAAGTTAAAATGGTCGCTCATATCCACGAAGTAGCCAACATAAGTTGAACCGCGAACGAAGTACGACGAATAAGAATTTTATGAACGAATGACAGCTCAACTTAAAATGGTTTTTCAAGCTGTAATTGAATTACCCTTACAGTTGTTTCCTGTTATTTTAAATGTTTTTTTTTACAGGATGAAGCTGTCAAATTTTAATCAAATTATTATTTAACAAAAGCTAAAAAGTTATGATTACCCGATCGTATTATTGAAGTTTTTTAAAACTATTATTAGGGTAGTTACACACAATAGGTATTCAAGCATTAATTTATTAATAAAAATCTATTCAAATCATTAATATTTATATTTAAGGGTGGCTATAAGGTATAGAGGAGGATGTAAGGTCCGGTAGAGTGATGAATGCGGTACTCAATATCTAGGCTTCGATTATTCGATTTCGATATGTAGGGGTTACGTTGTGTTGCATGTCTTGAGACTGAGTACCGAAAACCAAGCTTCAGCAGCAGCTTAAAGCCCGATTTACACATCGACAAGTACAGTAGCGAGTTAAGTAATAAGTTGTTGATTAAGTCGATTTAAATAGATCTCTATCCTATTTTTTGGCGAGTTAAGTTGGCGAGACGTGAGAGATGGGGCTACTTCGTACTTAACTTGCCAAAAAATAGGATGGAGATCTATTCAAATCAACTTAATCAACATCATGCTACTTAACTCGCTACTGCACTAACCTCGGGCTTAAGTGCTCAAAACAATGACATATTCAGTGAAAATCTTTTTATTAAACGGGCATCAATCTCAAGGTACTACTCCACAGAAGTCATCAACATACTGTGACAGCAAAGCAAATCTGTTAAAGAAACTACGGTTAAAATACGTTTTAAAACGAAACAAACATTAATACTTACTGCATACAAATAACCAAGCACGCCATCTATCGCAACAAAACAAAAACAAGCACCAAATTGCAAACAGTCTCAATGATACCCATAATCGATTCCGCTATAATATAACAACCGTAAAACATAAAAAATACGTCCTAATTCACTTCCTAAGGGTAAGGGTGTGGGGATCAAATGAAAAGAAAAGGGAGTAAATGATATGATAGCAATAAACACAATTTCCCGAGACACTGAACAAATTGCCGGCACGTTCTATCTCCCACGGACTTATGTGTGCCTGGTACCTATCTTGGAAATTTTCGTACATACGCTATTATATTAAAAAAGGTACTTATAGAGGAGGCCTATGCCCAGCAGTGGACGTCTATTGGGATATTACGATGATTATGACATATACCTACTTAAATTGAGCTTTACAATTTTATTTAATATTATTTTACACATTTATTCGACAAAGCTTTGTAGTACTAGGCACTTAGTAATTTCTACATAATCCTATTGGAACATGGCGTGAGTTTATGTATGTTATGAAGAAGTAAATAATAAGATAGCAATAAACACAAATTCCCGAGACGCTGAACAAATTGTCTGCACGTTCTAGCTCCCACGGACTTATGTGTGCCTGGTACCTCGAAGAAGATTTTCTTACATACGAATAAATTGATTATGGTTTTACGTATGAAGGGCTAATATTATTATAATGTTACATAAACTCGATAGCAAAATGTGCAGGTTACTAAAATCATCATCATACTAATTGACATCCACTGCTAAACATAGGCCTCCTCAAACCACTTAAACTTTACGCTGCCCTAACTATTTTATCTGTCCATCGTTGGACTAGTCTCCCTTCCTAGGGTCTTCTGTTACGCGGTCGCCATTCCATAGTCTTTCTGTCCAAAAGTCTGGTCACTGAAATAATTTGCATTATCTAAAAAACTTGGAAAATGATATGATAGCAATCCGTACCGCTGAACAAATTGTCAGCACGCTGTAGCTCCCTCGGACTTATGTGCCTGGTACCACGAACAAGATTTTCTTACATACGCATAGAGAAAACCCAGGACACAATCAAACCAGAGTGCGAAATTGTCTTTTAAAATAAAAAAAATATTTTACCTTCTATCAATAAACCCTTAACTTTTTTCTCTCCTATTTAAATCTTTAACTACAGCTAATAGAAACTTCAAAACATCCAAATAATAAACACATCTGCATCAATAACAATGAAAGTGTCTCTTTTTCGCGCCATTAAAGCGTCCGCCATTTTGTTGTCGTCACAACAAAAGCTTGCGCAAGCGCACAAGCGGATTATCCATCCAATTTGACAAACAATTCAATACAAATACAACTTGAATTGAGAACTTTAGAATTCGGCTTCGAGTGGCGGCCCGGTGAAAGATTTAACTACCAATTTACTTAGAACCATACGTTATTGTAAAATAAACTTTAACCATCTTGTAAAAAGATTTACAATGGAGATTTTAGTAAGCTAGTTTCGCGTAATTCTTGATATTCGAAACCTACACTGAGATTTAGACGTTACTAACCTAAAAATCAACCTTAATTCCTTTGAAATAAGAGTCATAGTAGAAATGAAAGTAAGATAGTTTTGCGCAATTCTTGATATCTGAAACCGACACTGAGAACTTAGTAGTATTATGTTCTCGGTACCTTTGTAAGATATAAGGATCATCGGCTAATTCTGTTGAGCCATTGAAATATATTAAATGTTTGTATTTTGAAGAGTTTTTCGAAGAATTTGGAAAGATTTTTTTTAATTGTGACGTAAATAATGTCGTTACTCTATTTCATATTGGTGTCGTAAAAGGCGACTTAGGGAAAATACCTAATTATCAATCCGAGAGACCAAAGTAACATTGCGAGGATGTCTGTCATTGAAGAAGTTTGTCACTGTAGTAGGAAATTTTATCTACCTTAGAGGCGCAGCGATTGTGATACCGGCTGACATAGACTAGGTCGTTGGTACAAACCACATGCAAGACAATTCCATGCGCGATTTTGAACTTGATTTCTTGAAAAAAAAAAAAACAGATTGACATGAAATCCCTTGCATCCTAAATGCTCAGTAGTCTGAACTAAAGTTAAATAATACAGTATCGTGTTTGCTGTTTGAAAACGTGGCGGTCACGTGTCGATCACGTGCCGACTTGTACGTACACCCACCCTAAGGCCAATTTGACTAAACACGGGATTCTTTGCAACTAATACTAAAGTTCAGTTGGCTTGGTATTGGCAAGTTTACCCTACTTGTGACGTCAGTGTCATGTTACTATTGAATGAGTAATTAATTTTTGTTGAGTTTCTGCAGATTGACTTTGTAATTGAATATCTCCTGTGGGAATGTTGGTTAATCGTAAATCCACCGTGGAAACGGCCTATCATTGGCCCGGCTGGACGGATTGATATAATTATTATATTTTTAAGACAATTTTCTCTCTGTGAACTACTGCTTAGCCGGCATTTGGAATTCACCTAAGAGATCAGAGTGGCAATTCTTGTAATTATATAAATAAATATAAATATTCCTCACACATTCACACAACGCAATCTAGTCCCAAATTAAGCATAGCTTGTACTATGGGTACTACACAACGGTACTAGGTAGGTACTATATGTCTTTGTAGTGCAAAATTCAGGACTGAGTATTTAAAATAAACAACAATCGCATTAGGATTCGTGCTCTCCCACCATTAGGCGGACACAAACAATTGCAAATTGCATCAGATTGAAATCCTCGCCACTCAGGTAATTATAATAGTACATTAATACCACTCTGGAGTGCTTTCGGAAGATGAACTTGTGCCACGCTGATAAAATGGGTTGGTACCGGGTTTACTCCCCGGTGTTTCTTTTTGACTATGAACGAGCTAATTAATTAAAATAATTACTTAATAAATCCTAAAAATGCATCCGTGTGATGACGGAGTAAGAAAGGACGACCTTGGTGGCGCGACGGTAGCGCAAGCGGCTGCCGTGCAAGAGGTTGTGGGTTCGATCCCCACGCAGGACAATAATTTGTGAGATCCACAAATTATTGTCCTGGTCTGGGTGTTCTTTGTGTCCGTTAATTGATGTTTGTAAAAGGTCCCCGCGACACAGGGCATGATCCCTAGTGCGGGAGTTGTCTTTTTAATAAAAAAAAAAAAAAAAAAAAAATGTCAGCACCCACTAACTGACTAAGGGACTATCCGTTAATATTAACTATACGAAATAAAAAGAAGGAAAACTTGAAATTAAACCCTATACCAATCTGTCTGACCAGCGTGGTATTAGTAGGCTAAGTATCCCTCCGTTACGGAAGGAGGCCCGTCCCTGCAATGGGACATGAATGGGCTGTTACAACAAATATGAATATGAAAAAAATACTAAAACCAAACCATAGCTAAACCAAAGGGTATCTAAAGTTCCCAAAAACCATCAAACACATTTCATCCACGCCTACATAATACGTAACCAAAAAAATAATGAACTCCAAATCTGTCACATTATTTGCTGGCAACTCAAGGGTAAAACGAGCGAATTAGCCGCATGTAATAGCGACCCTATTGCTTCATTGTGCCATTGTTCGGCAAGGTCTATTAGCCAGTTGTGAATGCGGTGAGAACAGAGTCAGACAATGGAGCTATCGTGTTTTTGTCACGTTTCGAGATTTGTATTACATTTTAATTTGATGTTGCGGATTAAATGTAATTTTGATGGAGTTGTTAATGTGTAATTTGAAGTTTGTTTATGTAATGTCAAATGGTTTTGTTCTGCTCTGTATCCGTGTGGTGACGGAGTAAGAATACAATATGTTACCACCCCATCTCATCCCATGGGTGTCGTAAAAACCGACTAAGGGCCTATTCGTGAATATTATCTTTATGAAATAAAAAAAAGGAAAACTTGAAATTAAACCCTATACCAATCTGTCTGGCCAGCGTGGTATTAAGCAGGCCAAATATCCCTCCGTCCCGGGAGGAGGCCTGTCCTTGCAGTGGGATATTAATGGGCTTTTATGATTTATGAGATTACACATGCTGAATTAATATTCGGCATGAACTCTGTATAAATAATACTTATACATACATAATTAATTTTATTTCATATCCATAAGAAACTTCCAATAACTAACATTTTATAATACTAATTACGCAGTTCCAATAAACAACCTCAATAAAGCCTTAATAAAACCAACACTTTATCGACTGCCAGCCAATAAAAGGCATGCAAACAATTAATAATTTCACCTTCAGCGATTACAAAGAAAAGGACAATTTAAAAACATGTCGGTACCGCAAATCGACATCGCAAACGTTCATCGCAGTAATTAATTTAGCTCTACAAAGTTGATTCGATTGCGCCATGTCGCTGTCGTCCACGCAACAATGTTGAATACTGCTAACGACTATAGGGACCACATATACTGGAGTTTTACAGACTTTTTGGAGCTAAGTGGTGACTTAGTAACAGTACTTGGTAATAATAAATATAGTACAGAATATTTTCTTGAATGTTAAATATAATCAATGTTACAATTTTTTGCAAAACACTTTTGTAAACAAGTGCTCTATTAAAAACTTCACCATTATTTTTTTTTAAACGATAATTACATTAGCCTATAAATTTTTCTGGTTAGTATTCGACCGTTTCCATATATGAAGGTCTGCATAATACATACAAGAATTACCGTATTTTCATAAGAACACATTGCGGTTTCACTGCAAAAGTGACGTGCAAAAAAGTTGGCAATCCAACTACTTACTTAATCAGCGTTTTATGTTTATAAGATTTGTTATCTAAGAACTTTCTGACTTTGTCGGCTTATAAGAGACTATACAATAGGACAATAGGATAAGATACTGAAACAATTTATTTTTAAGCTTCAGGAAAGTCTTTTGATATTTATTTCCACTTCAATCAATTAGCCTATCGCAGTCCACTGCTGGATATAGACTTCTCCCAACACGCGCCACAGACACCATTCAGTCCGACCCAGAAACCAAAATATATTCACTTGTAAAAAGGTATATACGAATTAGCGATCACAACATCTCTTTGTAGGTAAGTAAACGTTTCTTGACAAAATTCCAAAAACTTTGGACTTGTCTAGCCTTAAAACAGAGAAACCTTTGATATGAAATGAAGTTTGAAGTGACTCTGTATTTGTTCTAGCGCCCGTGATCGGTTATTTACTGAACCAAGTATTCAATTATCCTGTAAAAATATCAGGACAGTCTCCATGTAGTTAATAACGTATGGTAAACCTTTTAACGACTCAATTTGGTTCAGTCCCGTAAGTAATTTGTTTTCAATTGATTTCGCCCTTTTTTATATTCGTTCATTGTCGCCATTCTATGAATACGTTGTTCGTAGTTAATTAATCAAACTCGCGTTTTATAACCAATTTTAATTTACTTAATATTGAAATTGATTTTTGAATCGAAAATTATTAGTAAATATACTTTCAAAGGGGCAAAGGAAGGTTACGGTTTGTGTGTCCAGCTACATGTCTTTTGTATGATAAACCTTAAAAATGTAATATTTATACTGAACAACTTGGTTGTACTTTGGCACTGCTGATGTTTTGAGCTACGTTTACCTTAAAAGAATATTTCGCTCCGTGGTGATGTGTCTACTTTTGAAATAAATTTCAATAAGGTGTCAAATGATAGGTTTCAATTTAAAGTCCCAGCAAAAGGTTTTTTTTTTGACATTGTAACGTCTCGTGAAATCGTTTTCCCTATTTAAATTTTAATTCACCATAAAAAATTACAAAACTTACTATAAGAAAAACCTATACCGCACCATACCTAACGCTTCTTCTCACATAAAAGACCAAAATAAGCCACGTGTATCAGTTAATAGTCCTCCTATTATCGGCCACGCAATTACTACTCTGATCCTTTATACAAATAAATAAGTCGGTATTAAGTAGTCGGCCTTTGTATAAACAGAGGGTGAAACCCCCGCGGCCGACAAACGGAGCGTTTACCCTGCGTTTAAGATGCGTTATGCAATAACGTAGAGAATTGTTTGTTCGGTACTTTATTGAATTTGTTCTGAAGCAAGGTTCCTTCTAAATTAATATAGAATTACTATTTGTTTGTTAGAAAATTCACTTATACGGCGAGAAACTGGCGGAGGTACTGGAACTCAAAAAGTGGAAAAGTTAGATAAGCCCAATTAACGCCCACTGCTAAATGGGCGTTATCTATTAAAGTCCTACAGCAAAAAGAAAGAAAGTACTTTTCCAATAAGAACTGTATTTTATAGGAACTTTCCCTTAGTCGCCACCCATGAGACTAATCTAAATGGGGTGGTGAGATAGATGTACAGTTTTATGGTTTTGTGTCTAGTTTTCTTCTTTTAATTGATTGAGTAATGAGTAATAGTCCCTTAGGTCCCTAGGTTATTTCTAGACAGACGACAACTGGAGAGTTTACCCTGCGTTTAAGATGCGTTATGCAATAACGTAGAGAATTGTTTGTTCGGTACTTTATTGAATTTGTTCTGAAGCAAGGTTCCTTCTAAATTAATATAGAATTACTATTTGTTTGTTAGAAAATTCAGTTATGCGGCGGGGGCGAGAAACTGGTGGGTGAGGGGGGCACTGGACCTCAAAAAGTGGAAAAGTTAGATAATCCTAATTAACGCCCACTGCTAAATGGGCGTTATCTTTTAAAGTCCTACAGCAAAAAGAAAGAAAGTAAACCTTACTTTTCTAGTATGAACTACACACATCAAAAAAGTCTAAGCAACATGCATGATATTACAAATTTACCATTTATATTAATTAATTTCTAAGTATTTACTCACTCAAAGTGTATAGGTAAGTAAACTTCAACGGCCTTATTACAAAATACGGTCTAACTATAAACCACGATTTATTACGTCACAAAACCACTGTTTTTAAAATTTGTTGTTACAAAATCAGTCTTAACGCTAAAGTGTTAAAACTGATTTTGTATTAACAAATACAAAATCATAAATTTGTCGTTATAAAATCAGTTTTAACACTTTAGCGTTAAGTCTGATTTTGTAACAACAAATTTCAAAAACAGTGGTTTTGTGACGTAATAAACCGTGGTTTATAGTTAGACCGTATTTTGTAATAAGGCCGTATGTGTATAGGTAAAAAAATTTCGATTATGTTTTGTTTTTTTTCATAAAATTCAAATGACTGCGAATTTGTTTGAATTTGAGTGCATGTTAATTGCTACGTTTTAGTCTTGATTTTATAATTTTACCAACCATTTAAATACAGTTGGCGACAAAATTGAATTGTTAGATATTCTTTACGTCATGGAGCGACGTCATTTGACGGCAGATGAAATGCAAAGAGCTGTAGGGATGTTGCAAGCGGGAAGTAATCAATCTCAGGTATCTCGACATTTTGGTATTCATAGAAGTGTTATTTGTCGTCTTTGGCAGCGCTACAATAATACAGGGGAACCCGCTGAACAGCATCCAGGCCGTAAAAGGAGTACAACCACTCGGCAAGACCGGTACATACAACTGACTGCAAGACGCCAGCCGATGTTAACCGCTCGAGAGATAAGTTTGAGGCTACAAAATTCAAGTGGTGTTGATGTAAGTCCCCAAACTGTGCGAAATCGACTGCATGAGTACGGCCTACGAGCTCGACGCCCTATCAGGTGCCCACCGATACGTCACGGGAATCGCGCTCGTCGAAATGAATGGTGTAGAGAACGCATAACATGGACCCAGGAACAATGGGATAAAATTATGTTTTCCGATGAGTCGCGATTCGGGTTTAGGCCTGATACAAGAAGGGTGCGAGTGTACCGTCGACCCGGAAATACTGAAAGACTCAGGTGCGTTCAGGAAGTTCATCCATACAGCGGCTCAACAGTTATGGTATGGGCGGGTATTATGAAGAACAGGCGAACTGAGCTCGTTTTTGTAAATGGAAACATGAACGCTGAAAATTACGTTGAGGATATTCTCAGACCTTATGTCCATCCATTTGCACAAACCTTTGGCTCCGATTTTACGTTAATGCATGACAATGCGCGTTCACATACAGCTCGGCGAACCAGTGAATACTTGGCAACGGAGAACATCCAGGTATTGCCCTGGCCTGCACAATCGCCAGACCTCAACCCCATCGAGCACGCATGGGACATGCTCCAGAGACGTGTTTTGAAGGACTTGGACGGAGTGACAACAACCCAACAGCTGAAGGATTTGCTACAATTCCATTGGGAGCGAATACCGCAAGATGACATAAACAGTCTCATTAATTCAATGAATAATCGTTGCCGACAAGTTCTGAATAGCAGAGGAGGCCATACTTTGTATTAAATTGTCCTATTCTTTCACAATAAATTCATTTTCTTAAGAAATTTCAATTTGTAAAAAAAAAGTTTAGTTTCTTATGTACCTGTATATTCTAATATTGTTAATTTCTGTTATTAAAAGAACTTATAAAGAAAACAGCTGTTATTTTTACATCATAGAACCCTAAAAATATTATTTTAAAAATAAAATACAACGTTATAATGAAAATAAATGGTAAAATAAATTAATATAAATGGTAAATTTGTAATATCATGCATGTTGCTTAGACTTTTTTGATGTGTGTATATTAAAATAATCCTCACATATTCACACATCGCCACTTAGTCCCAAACTAAGCAAAGCTTGTACTATGGGTATTAGACAACAGATAAACATACTTACTTAAATATTTTTCTCTTTTCGTTTTTTTTTTGTAAATACATACGGTCGGGGTATTTGCCGCTCGACCACCCTTAGGCGAGAATCGCTTGGCACGCGGCGCATGCGATACGTGGGCGTGCCACGTATCGCATGCGCCGCGTGCCAAGCGATTCTCGCCTAAGGGTGGTCGAGCGGCAAATACCCCGACTGTACATATTAAGTATACATAGAAAACACTCAGACCAATGCAAACAATCATGTTCATGCACACAAAGCATTTGCATTGAGCGGAAATCGAATCTATGTAGATCTATAAATTATACTCTTAGGATGAAATGGCGCTTCATCACTAAAAACCCATTATTTACGCTTTAATAGCTCTTAAATACATATCTAATGAATGAAATAAAAAATTGTGGGCTTGCAAACCTCAACATTTAAAACAAATCAAAACCAACCATATCACACACGAAATAAAGTTCAAATTACAATCGTGTCACTTAAACCCTTTAGAAACATAAATGATGTGAAGATAGAACGAAATCAAGAGATAAATATTTAGTTCCATTCGATTTTAAACCTTAATACTTTACAATAAAGTTCTTAATCGAAACTAAATGCTTTGTTAAGTAAAATCAAACTATATTGTAAGGAAATAGAGTTTACTTTCGATTGTGTCTAGTTTATTTAAGGGTACGCTTGTTTGCCATGAGTTAATTTAGTTGTGGATTAACTCAGTTTGAGTGATTGATGTTTTGGGCTCGAATGTACCTTGTGATGTGATGTTAGGGCTTTTGTTAGGGACTGTACCTACATGATTTTATTTGCTTAGTTTCAAGTTTTTCTTCTTTTTATTTCGTAAAGATAATATTCATGGATAGTCCCTTAGTCTGTTTTTACGACACCTGTCGATAAACTTGGTATTATTTCTATATAGGTACGACACAAAACTCTATACCACGTGATACTTGTCTGCTAAGATCCCTGTAGTGGAACACAAAAACTGAAATTCATAGCTACTTAACATTGTTTATTTCCAGTTAAAGCAATATGTGCTTACAGAAACGAATCACTAACTGTCAAAATCGAGTAGTGGGATGTAACCTATTTCCTGTCCCATGTATCATATATGATACATACCCATTGTTTTACTATTGTGTCTACAGGCAGGACAGGCAACCTGTTAACTAAAGAACAGCCGTCTGTGAACCACAAATGAGATCACAAAGAAATTTTCAAACCAAAGAGCAAACATAATCAGTAGAAGCATTTACTTGGCAATATTTGTTTACTACCTCGTTCATAGTCACATTGGCATTTAATTCAAGTCATGATGAAATGACGACGTTAGCAAGTCAATAGTATCCCCCTTACTCATAAACGGCTCCTACATTTTAGTCAATTGATTAGCTTAAATTCATACAATTTTACTTAGAAAAATCTCGCTAAACAGTGATTAAATTTAAGAGGCGTTTATGAGTAAGGGGCTAAGAAGGATAGATACCAAATTAAAAGTATTTCTATTTGATGCTTCACTATCCTTATCAGATCAACGTTCGCTACATAAATAACTATTTATAATTAAAAAGCAGATTACATCTCCACACAAAGCTAAATATTAAACTCTATAATTGGCCTCCGCAACCCTAAACAAAACAAAATACAATTTCAAGTCAACTAATAGGCCTTATTATATTAAAAGCCACTTCAAACCCAGACTCCATCACACAATACCTTCCATCAAAGACACGCCATCGTTATTTTCTCCTCACGTCGTAACCCTCCCCTTAAAAACTTCCCTTATTATTACTTCTAACAAGTAATCTTCAACTTTAACACGCAAAGAATACAGACTAATTTACTGCGTCAATTGAGTTTGGTATAAGACCTTTTGAGTTCGACAGAGCAGGTTATTGGCTAACTTCTGGTCCACGGACTGCATCTAAGATGGCGATGTGTTTTGTCTCTTTTGCACGTGTGGTGTAGTTGTATGTGCTGTCTCTGTTATTTTCTTGGTAATAGAAAGAAGGTGAAGTACTTTTTGTTCGTGTTTGTGTAGGGTGTTAGAGCGAGAGAGAGTAATAAGTCAATTTCGTTTGTAGTGTAAATAAAGAGATAGGATCGATTCTTCTCCGATACTTAAGTATGTATATACTTAATGTTGTTATAGTAACTTAATGCTAAGTTATCTAATAATGTATTTATCTAATTGTACGAATTCTGTGGAATAGTTGTTGTAGTAAATTATTGCTACGACCAGATCGCTGGTGTGATTGTGTGAGAAATACTTATTATATCTTCGAATCTTTTCTTATCATTGGGTAGGAATCAAATGTAAATTAAATATTAAATTATTTAAGAGATTAGTGTAGCAGCCGCGTGACTTCTCCGTCGACTGAAATCTTCACATTAGTTCAAATTCAAATTTGATGCCAGAGATGAAGGCTCCAGAAACAGAAACTTCCTTACTATCATAACAGCCCATTAATGTCCCACTGCAAGGACGGGCCTCCTCCCGTGACGGAGGGTTACTTGGCCTAGTAATACCACGCTGGCCAGACGGATTGGTATAGGGTTTAATTTCAAGTTTTCCTTCTTTTTATTTCGTAAAGATAGTAGTTACGGTTATTTCCTTAGTCGGTTTATACGACACCCATGGGATGAGATGGGGTGGTGACATATTGTACTCTTACTCCGTCACCACACGAAGACTAAACTTCCTTCCAATACGTGCCTTATCAAGGAGCCCTGCCTTCTGCCTCAAATCCATTATTAGTATATTTAGACAACACTACTCTAAAATATAAACTAAACTAAAACAATACTACTAATATAGTCTCAATACTAAGCACTTCATTAACGTTTAGTTAGTTAGTATGTACGTAGGCGGTGCGCTAATCGAATTGTCTCGTTAACGACCAATGGCGGCACACCATTCACTAAACGTTATGTACGCGACTGTACATCTTTATACTAAAATGTTTGTTTGTGATTGTGTTTATATAGAAGTACAGGCGAGTACAGTGAAGGTTAAATTAATTTGGGTTTGTTATTTGTCTGGTTGCTAATTGTATTTAGTGTTGTGATGGCAATATTTCGGTATTATCATCTTATCTCATTCCGTCGTTGTGGTAATAGGTGGCTAAAAAAATATATGTATGAAAGCAAATGTAAAAGACTCGATTTTAAACCGTCTGGCCATTGTGGTATTAGTAGGCCTAATTTCCCTTAATCGCCAGGAGAAGCCAGTCACTGGGACATTAATTAACTGTTATGAAAATTTATTCCAGCATTTTAAAACTAACAACGAATCGTCTCATTTGAATTTAGTTTCCAGTCTTCAAAATAAAATCCTGAGTTTAGCAAAAAAATACTTTATATTTTCTAACATAAAAATGCAAAAAGGTACCCGATAGTTCTTTTTACAATTCAATACTCTTTTCTTTTGTTTCGATCAAAACTTGTTATTGAAACTGACAGTTGACAAGAAAATCGATATTTGTGATGTCTGTGGACAAGCTAGGTCTTGTCTTTTTATTTAGACGAGTGATATCTGTCAACACAGAAACCATTTTATTTTTTAAAAACTTGGTTCCTGATGAATTAACATGCTTCATTTCTTTTTTCATTCGTAAAAACCGACTAAGGGACTATTCGTGAATATTATGACGACCACTATGGCGCAGTCGGTATATTACATGGCTGCTACGCAGAGGTCTCGGGTTCGATTCCCGCTCAATGCAAATCTTTGTGTGCATGAACATGATTGTTTGCATTGGTCTGAGTGTTTTCTATGTATAATATGTATGTATTTACAAAAAAAAAAGTATTTAAGTATGTTTATCCGTTGTCTAGTACCCATAGTACAAGCTTTGCTTAGTTTGGGACTAAATGGCGTTGTGTGAATGTGTGAAGATTATTATTTATTTATTTATTTATTATTATCTTAACGAAATAAAAAGAAGGATAACTTGAAATTAAGCCCTATACCATACGTCTGGCCAGCGTGGTATTAGTAGGCCAAGTATTCCTCCGTCCCTGGAGGAATACTGCAGTGGGACATTAATGGGCTGTTATGATGATTTCTTTTTTAAGTTTTTGTTTTGGTTTAGGTTGTAAAAATTTCGTATCGTAATGTATTTGTAACATTCTCTTATTTTCTTAATTTAGGCATTGACAGAATCACTGGGGAAAGATAGAGTTATTATACTTAAAAAACTAAAGTCAAAATTAAAACATTTAGGTTGTAACTAAACAAGTATTATGTGATCAAAACACTGGTGTTCTACTCATTTACTAATTATAAGTGTACAGTGGTAGGAAAAATATTGTTAATTTCCACTTTTCTCCACTACTTAATATACACATAATTAATAAAATATATTCTATCCATATTTTTTAGTTATTGTGAACTTAAGCTTGGAAGTTTTACATGATTTGATTGGTTAGGAGCGGGGCTAGGTAGGGTGTAAATGTCTTTACTGTAAGTAGAATTTTATCACTTATTTTATATTAAGTAGTGTGATTTGAAAGGTCTTTTGGCAAGTGGTAGCAACGACTACTAAATAGCGTTTCTTCAGCAAGAGGCTTTTAAAGTCGGCTCTACCGCTGTTCTGCTTCCATATCAGCCTATAGACGCCCAATGCTGGACATAGGCCTCCTCCAAAAGTTTCTACCCTGCAAGGTCTTGTGCCTCCCTCATCCATCAGCTTCCTGCGGTCCTAACCAGGTCTACCCGTGTGAGGGGTCTCATGGTACTCCAGAATAAATATTGTTGCAATAATCCAAGTAATATTGTGAAAATATTCACGTGTTCAGGTGGAAACTTACAGTAGTTAGTGAAATAAAACTAAGAGGAAAGCTATGATTATAATTAATTTCCACCCTAAGCACTAGGTACCGACAAAGAAACGCAAATCTCAATAATGTTTATTTACACTAAATAATAATTCTTCTAAATAATAATAATTCTCCGTGTGGTGACGGAGTAAGAATACAATAATGTCACCACCCCATCTCATCCCCTGGATGTCGTAAAAACCGACTAAGGGACTATCCGTGAATACTATCTTTACGAAATAAAAAGAAGGAAAACTTGAAATTAAACCCTAGGTATACCAATCCGTCTGGCCAGCGTGGTATTAGTAGGCCAGGTATCCCTCCGTCACGGGAGGAGGCCCGTCCCTGCAGTGGGATATTAAAGGGTTGTTATGATGAGACTAAATAAAATTGTCATTAAAATTACTTTTCAAAATACCAATAAAATATATTTACCCACAATTTCATTTTAGGATATTTTATTTGTCAAATCTACCCACATATTAATATTACAAAATAAAGATCCAATCTCTTTGCCAAGGATGTGTTAGACAAATAAGTGCGGATTCAGACTAGCGTTTTATAAGCGCTTGTAAGCTGGCTTTGGAGGCGATAAAACGCATGACGAGTGTTTAGGCAGTAATTTATTAGGTTGTATTATTGTATGTATATTAATATATAACATATAAATATTTAATGACATCCAGCATCTTCATTATCAACCAGTTGACAGATTAGTGGGCCGAGTTACACCCTAAAAAAACTTGCGGGCTCAGTTGACCATGAAGGGAATTATTTTCAACTACGTAAGTACGTATTATACTTAATATAATAAGTATTCCTTACACACCCACACAATCATCTAGTTCCAAACTAAGCAGAAATTAATACATTTTCTTTGCTAATACTACATTAATATTACATTGTTTTGCATAGAAAATATATCAAACCAATAAAAACAATAATTTCCATTCACACAAAGATTTGGCTCGCGCATCAAGAGATCGTCGAGAAAGGCATTGACATAACGTAAATAACATGGTTCTAACTAAACAAATATCCAGACACCGTCACCGCACTACACAGCTCTGAAACACGAACAAAAAACTACAAGCACGCTCGACAGATTTTAATAACCGCGTGTTGTGTGTGCAACGACGGCGACGCTCACAAAACGCTAGTCTGAACCCGCTGAATCTAGTAACACCGCGGAAGTGTCAGTAACTCGCCCCCTGCACCCCTCATCACCTTCATGAGACTGTGTAGACGCTTATTTGTCAGCTTCCGATTTAATAAGTACTCTACGCGTCGACTAGATCAGATCTTCAAGGCGACAGAGACATCTGGCTTAACGATTGTGTCGCTCGATGACACCAGGGACCGACTTTGTACGTACCCTCCGAAGCATGTAGACAATGAGCGGTCACCTATCTATAAAATGACCGCGGCGAAATTGCTTAGCCGCCATCAAAACATCACTGAGCGGTCACCCATCTATAAGCTAACCTCGGCGACGTTGCTTAACCATCAATATCATTTACGAACGCCTCAAATAGCGCTCTGAAACCGCTATAAGTATGTGTAGTAACACCGCGGAAGTGTCAGTAACGCGCCCCCCGCGCCCCTCGTCACCTTCATGAGACTGTGTAGAGGCTTATTTGTGAGCTTCCGATTTAATAAGTACAAGATACGCGTCGACTAGTATCGGACGTGGAGAGGGATTCTGTTTTACATGAGCTATTGTGATTTGATTATGGATTCGTTTTTCATTTTCTGGAACATTTGTAAGCATTGCTGCTATGCAAAGGGCTCAGGTTCGATTCTTCCTCAATTGTGTGCATGAACATGTATTATTGCTGCTACTAAAATTACAGAAAAGATTGACATAAATGCCAATGTGTCTGCCCAGGGTAATAAAAGTATACTAAATATTACATAACTGTAGGAGCGTCGTCGAAGAATATCAAAGGCTAGATCATACAAATTTACAGTCTAGCATTTTTTTAGCAATATATAAAGTTTAAAACTCTAATGTGTCTATCGCACTAAGTACAGTAAACAGTACAGCAATGTCATTAGACAGATACATTCAGAAGTCAATGATTATGTGTGAACTACGTCACTTTTCATACCTACGATCGAGCGATCTTTGGGTTGCAAAAAAAAAATGTAGAACACCAATAATACTAATACCAATAGTAATAACTAAAATAGATAATAACTATAATAGATTGTAATAGAAAGAAAAAACAAGAGAAAGTTTTTTATAGCTCGACTGCATTAGGTTACGTTAGTTAATATAAGAAGGCCTAAAAAGACTTTCAGGGATGTAATAGTTAACATTTTTCATTTGTGTATAGAGGCATGCCACGCGCAACCGACGGCATTTAGTTATTTATTTTTTCATAAAAAGCCTGCACTTTGCATGTAAATAGACTTCTGCATATATCTCTGTTATGTGATCGCATACAGTCACACACAGTACAGTTTGTGCCTCTCAAACATAATTTGGGTGATGTATTGCCTCGCGCTTGCACGCGTACTTCTATGTTAGAATTATATAGAGCTGTTCATATCACCTTATATTCTTTGTTTCTTGTAAACTAGTGAAAAGACTTTTCGTGGTAAAAATGAAGGTACTATAAACCACTATGTTTCAGAGGTTATGCTTTCGTTTTTCTCCTTTATTGAAGGATGCCATTCAGTGTTAAATTAATAAGATGGAGATCATAATTATGACTTCATCATAACCATCATAACAGCCCATTAATACCCCACTGCAGGGACGAGCTTTCGCTCGTGACGGAGGCATACTTGGCCTACTAATATAACTTAATTATGACTTATCTACAGTATATCCTAAAAAGAAGTGTTTACGTTTTTTCTACTCAAATGTCTCTGATTTGATTCTTGCTCAAATCTGTATGTAGTGGACTTGAATTATCCCCTTAGGTATTAGTATCATATTTTTTATTATGAATTTAGAAACGTTAACCCAAATCTCCCGTTTAAGTTTATTAATCACACCAAAACAGCTCTAGACAGTTAGCACATAAAGCGTGTGTCGCGGGACCAATTAGTAAAACAATTCCGAGCACGAACTGTTTAACCGCTTTAATTTCACCCCAATAACACGTTAATTTATCCCCTCACCCCCTCCCTACTACCCTTGTCAAGTTACCTCACCCCCTCCTACACCTTTAGAGGTAATAAAAATTAAATTTGTTCAACTGTGAAACTAAGTAAGCACGTTATGGAGACCTTGCTTATTAAATACGATTAATTTTAATTTTTTAATTAGTTTACGTGCACTTTTGTGTGTGACTGTACACGAATGTTTACGTCATAAAATAAAAATGTATTTTTTTAATTGATCGTAATTTTGGTACAGATGAGGCGCATTAGATAAGTAAGTACTTTAAGGACTAGAAGGTCACGCATAGTTATAAATGTAAAAATATAAGTTAACACCAAAAAATCCGTGTGGTGACGGAGTAAGAATACAATATGTCACCACTCCATCTTATCCCATGGGTGTCGTAAAAACCGACTAAGGGACTATCTGTGAATATTATCTTTACATAGAAAGAAGGAAGAATTGAAATTAAACCCTATACCAATCCGTTTGGCCAGCGTAGTATTAGTAGACCAAGTATCCCTCCATCACAGGAGGAGGCCCGTCCCTGCAGTGGGACATTAATGGGCTGTTATCACTCACTTGTCGCTTATAATTAAGTCAGTAACACTTACTCTCAAAATCAAAACCCATTAAAAAAAGCAACTACAGATTGTTGTCACTCCCTTGTCTAGACAACGAAATCCCTTTAAACGCCATATGGCAACAAAAATAATAACAATTACAAAAATAATAACACTCAAAGTCAATTCCTCACTCGATTAAAGTCAAATGACCTCATACGAATACTAAATAATTAAATAAAGAATCGAATAGCAAAACAGCGGGAATCACAATCGAATAATATTTAAAAATAAAGTAGTTAGATGATCGGGAATGCTCGGGGGCGTTCGGCTCCAATCGTCGAACGCAAATCTGACATCTGTCATATTTGAACCGCATTGTTAGTGTTGCGACGTTCGTTTTTTGAAACGTGACAGTTGGCGGTACTCCTATTTATTTGGTTGTTTTGTTGCGAATTGATTGAATCTGTCGTATTTTGAAACTATGTTTTGTTTGTATATTTTTTTTTGTTTTCTTTATTTGACAGACAAGTCAACACTTTGTGATGGTTATTTAAAACTTTAATGGGGAGTTAATATTTATTTCAAAGTAAACTTAAGCGCCGATTACACTAGACATATTGTAGGGCACTACATCTTGTAGGGCACTACAATCTTATAGGGCACTACACCTTGTAGGACACTACATGTAGTCTTTCCATTTCCATGTAATTGTTTTAGAAATTTAAAGACTAAGTACATGTAGTGTCCTACAAGATGTTGTGCACTACATCTAGTCTAGTGTAATCGGCGCTTTAATCTACAGTTCAACATACGGTTGCAATTATTAAAAAAAAAATGAAATTAAAAGTGATTCCTACATTTATAATAATAAATCGAATTTTACAGCAGGATTGTAATGATCGTACTAGTCTTAGATAGTAGCCTCTGCCTATCTCATACATATAAGCCGTGAGTTTATATATCTATGTACTTTCTGAAAGCAACAAATTGAAAACATTAAATGTACAACTGTCTATTGTCCCAAATAAAATAATTAAAGCAATTACACTTTACCGCATAAATTCGATCAACTACCATTAATAAATATACCAAAAACTTTTACAAAACTTAACTAATAAAGAAATAGATTAACAACCAAGTATTTGAACGCCTGTTTAACGAAGAACTCTCCTAATTTAATTTCGCAGTGTTAAAGTATAAGTCACACAAAACAAACTGTAATTCGTACTGAAACAAGGGGAAAATCGTGTTTCTATAATTTTTATTGTGATGCGCTGTTAACTGTGTCTACAGTTTTGGTGTTTTGTCGGATTGTCCTTATTTCATAACAACCCATTAATGTCCCACTGCAGAGACAGGCCTCCTCCCGTGACGGAGGGATACTTGGGCTACTAATATCACGCTGGCCAGACGTGTTGGTAAAAGGAGTAATTCCAAGTTTTCCTTCTTTCTATGTAAAGATAATATTCACAGATAGTCCCTTAGTCGGTTTCTACGTCACCCATGGGATGAGATGGGGTGGTGTGGTGACATTTTGTATTCTTATTCCTTATTTACGAAAAATTCATTTGTTGACAATGAATATGTTTGCTTCATATACACGCACAAGTCGTCACGTGCAACTTTACTTTTTGTTACTAACATACATCTGCAAATTATTTAAACAGGTTCACGATAATTATATCTTCATTTTTCCAAGTCCTCAATCCCTTATAATCCTAGTACCTATAACCAGATATCTTCCGGAATTCATTTTGTTTCCTTGCACACCACTGCTAACTAATAAATTAAAAGAGTATAATTATGATCACATTAACGCATTCACTTATTGTTGCTTGTTTTTTAAACATATGCGAGGAAAATACTATCACGTTGTTCTTTCTGACCTAATATTGGAAGACCCAATCAGGAAATTGGCATGCTTTACTGATGGCAGTAACCTTAACCAACATATATTTATGTTAATATGTAGACGTGGCACACCAGGTTTCCGAGGATCTTATACCGTAATGGCTCTTAGAAGTTTCTTCCTAAGGCTATGGGAGCAATACGTGACTTGAACCATTTTACAAGTTTGGCACTAGATAAATTGGTACTATTTAAATAATATATGTTTTAAAAAATATATCTTCAGATTATCAACATTTTAACTTCTCATATATAATAAGAATTATATTTCGCAAGGTAGTAAAGGAACTGTGTATCAATTTCCAACGTAAACCTGGTCATCCTACAGTGTGATATCGGGTGTTCAAGCTTAACTTTAAATCCCATCGCGTGCTCAACAATCACTTGGGTACAATTACATGTTTTATTATATCAAACTAAGTTCCCGCTTTACTTAATTAACGTAACAATAACGATTCAGGTTTTACAACTTAAGGTTAACGATTCAAATGGCCAGTGGGTATTATTTGTAATATTATTTTGAAATTAACGAAAATTGTTATAATCAGTTTCCGTTTTCGACCTTGTTGGGGAACTGCTTTCTGAGGTTTCCATTACTATGTTTTTAATGGAATTTTTATTACGAATATGATCAAGCAACACTTTCCTTATGATAATTATGTCTATTCTTGTACCTTAACATCATTAAAAATTCGGTTACTTAAGTTAACTTTTAGTTGTCAAATTGTCTTACATAATTTGTGACAATTTGATAACTAAAAGTTAACAACCGAATTTTTAACGATTTTAAGGTACCTACGAGAATTGACATGCAGAGTAAAACAAAAGTCTCTTTTGGTATCACCACTGTGCTTGCATAATTCAACTCCACGCAGTGGTGTGCAAATATTTCCAAATCCTCCCAATTGCGTGTTTGTGAATGTGAAAGAAATAATCATATTTAATTAATGGTGTACTTAATAGAGTTTCAGAGTTTAGAGTTTTATTCATTTATTCAAAGTAGTACAATAATATTGTATCTTTTTGACGTCATTTAACACTACTTAATCTAAATTTAAAACATTTCAAAGTTTAGAAAACTTTACCACCGCCTCCAAAGCGCTAGTAGAGAAGAAGCGGCGCAACAAACTCTACTGCTGCATTTTCTTGACGTCATAATTTTTACATAGGAGATAACTGTAATTAGGCGCTGCAACTATTGTATACCATACATAACCATAACCAAGGATTATTCAATGATAAAGGTAGCGTCGTGATGTAGGTAGTACATAAAAGTGGGAGCACCAAATCACATTCATAAATAACTATCCAGTAGTAAAGACGTCGCTCAGCCAAATGACCCCTTGAATAAAAACTCAGAAGTGTATTAAAATGTAAATTTATTAATGTTAGGGTCGACCAGTCACCCCAAGTAGCACCCGTTCACGAGTATAACGCAAAGGTCAGCCATCAACCCCCTCGCCATATTGTAGGGAAGGGATTGACCCGGCCTCCACGCCACCACAAGCAATGACATTATAGTGAGCATGACGAGTCCTGACAATAAGAGCAACAAAAAAAAAAACTACAATCAGGGGAGATACAAATGGCAGAGGGACGCGCTTACTTCACATCGACCAAAGTAAATTTTTCTGCGAGTCCTAATTCATAGACCTATTTTAAATCCAGGCATCCCGGTCACTAACATAATTCTCAAGAGTGTAATATCCTTTGGCTACTAAACAACTTTTAATTTTTTCTTTAAATGAAGTAATCGGTAATTCTAATATCTCTTCAGGTACTTTGTTATAAAGGCGTATACTAAGTGCCATAAACGATTGATGTACTTTGTGTAAACGGTAATGAGGGACACACAGTTTATGTTTATTTCTAGTATTTACCGTATGAATATCGCTTCTTTTGGTATATAAATGTATATTCTGTCTTACATGCAATATACTGTTATAAATAAATTGGGAAGCGACGGTTAAGATACCTATTTCCTTAAATAATTCTCTAAGCGATTCTCGTGCTCCAAGCCGATAAATGGCACGGATAGCTCTTTTCTGTAAAATAAATACACTTTGTATATCGGCAGCTGTACCCCACAATAGTATACCATATGACATAACGCTGTGAAAATAGCTGAAGTAAACTAATCTAGCTGTATCTACGTCTGTTAAATATCTAACTTTTCTAACAGCGTAAGCAGCTGAGCTGAGCCTCGCTGATAAATGAGATATGTGCGCACCCCATTGTAACTTCTCATCTATTTTTATACCTAGAAACATTGTGGATTGAACAGCTTCCAGCAGTTCACCATTTAAAATTAAACTTGGGCCAAGGTTTTTAACATTTGGTAATGCAAACTTAATACATTTCGTTTTCTTTGGGTTAAGTACAAGGTTATTAGCAGTAAACCATTTAGTTACTTCTATGAGTGCATTGTTTACTTCGTCAAAATGCGTCCTATTTCTATTAACTTTAAATATTAAAGATGTATCATCAGCGAACAGTACAACATCACAAATGTTTTTTAAATGGTAAGGTAAATCATTAATGTACACTAAAAACAGAAATGGACCCAAAATTGAACCTTGCGGCACACCCAACGTTACGGGCAAGCCTGAGGACCTCGAACCATTAACTTCAACATATTGAGTCCGACTACTCAAGTAGGATGAGAGAAGAGCTAAGGAAGAATCCTGCAAACCGTAATGCCTAAGTTTGTGTATAAGCGTTTCATGACATACGCAGTCAAATGCTTTTGAAAGGTCGCAGAATACACCTATAGCGTTGCAAGAATTCTCCCAAGCATTGTAAATTTGTTTTAATAAAGCTACACCTGCATCAGTGGTGGAACAACCCTTTGTAAAGCCATACTGATCTTTATGCAGTAAGCTATTCTGGTTAAAATATTTCAATAATTGCCTAAGCATGATTTTTTCAAATATTTTACTAAAAGCCGGTAAAATTGATATGGGCCTATAGTTACCAGGATCCGTCGTACTACCTGTCTTAAAAAGTGGAACAACTTTACTACATTTCATTAAATCGGGAAATGTACCTGAATCTACACACCTATTAAAAATAACTGATAAATAAGGAGCTACTACATAGTAGCACAATAGATAACAGATAAACTTGTTAATGTACTTTTTTTTGTTATTTGAAAAATAAAATTGTAGACATATCATACGTACAAAACCTCCGTGTGGTGACGGCGTAAGAATACAATATGTCACCACCCCATCTCATCCCATGGGTGTCGTTGAATCCTACTAAGGGACTATTTGTGAATATTACCTTTATATAGAAAGAAGGAAAACTTGAAATTAAACCCTATACCAATCCATCTGGCCAACGTGGTATTAGTGGGCCAAGTATCCCTCTGTCACGGGAGGAGACCCGTCCCTGCAGTGGGACATTAATGGGCTGTTATGATGATGTTCAAGCAACACTTTCCTTACGATCAAAGTAAAAAATAATTCTTTTTAGCAAGAGGCTGACTATAGCGGTACCACCACCCCTGACCTCATTCACAATTCAAAAATTTGCAAGCAATAATTTAACTACCTCAAGCCATTGAATCCTAAGACAAAGAAAATCTTTCTGCCAATAAAACTGAAAACCACATAAGCACAACGAACCACATTGTCACAATGTCTAATAGAATCAATACGAATATAAAATGTTAGAGCTCATGTTCATAATACACACAGCAACACATCAAGTTAAACATTTTCATTTGAAATTGTGTCTTATTTCAAGGTATTAAGGTACATGAGTGTCTAGGTTGATAAGTTGATGTGTGTACACACCCCACGTGATGGTACGAACCGACACCATACTTCAACTTAGGCGAATGCACACGATATATATTAATTTTATAACTTTTATTGTACTCACTTATTACTTAGATTGTGTGTCGCCATAAATAAGGCTCTTTGTTACCTGTACTTGGTAATTTTATACATAATTGGTCGGTTTTGTTTCTAGTTTTGCGGCAGAATTTTGTAATTGGAATTACATCTTCAGAGAATTGGGACAATTGTTTTTAGATTCGGTGTTTTTAGATTTTTTTTTTTTGAAATATCGTTTATTTAAAATAGCCATACATCATAATATATAGAGTAAGTCGGCTTTTTAAGATATTAACACAAGAAGAATATAAGTGTAGTTAACGTAGGTCAATAGAAGTAAAAAAAAATATTCAGTCTGTTAAATTAGTGTTTATGGTAATCCCGGATGCTTCAAAATACCTAGGGCTACATTTTATTAGACTGAAAGAAACTAGAGTTAGCTGTAAATTAAGCATTCAATTCATAAAGTTAATTTAATAAACAAACAAAGACCAAAACGAAGTCTGAAGACCTAACACAGACTTAAAAGTCAGTTGCAAACCAACAGAACTAATAATCAAGTTAACTGAAACCAAATTCCTTGATCACGCACATCCAAAACTTCACCATAATTGACACAGTGTTAACGTAGTTATCATCAAAATTATGGCCTGTAACTAAATTCGTTTATCGGCATTAAAGCACCTATTATAGCATCAAACCTTTACGATGTACAATAAAACCCTAAAAAGGTTACTTGAGACAATAAATCAGAGATTGAACACGTCACTTGTGAACAGTTTGTGGAGCCAGACATAACAAAACTAACTTTGAAAGCAAAGCACGAAACACGAACTCAATCACACAAATGGTGTACCATCACAGTGCCATCCACCCTTGAGACGTAATATATTTCAGCAAATATAACTCTAAATGGAATAAAAATAAAGTATATTTTTGTATATTTATGAAGAAGATATATGCTATGAATGTGGTGTCAAATTGTAGTGTGAAATGATATATTTTGGTGGGGGTTGAACGGTGAGCGGTAAAAATACGCGTGGCTCGCGTGACCGTTTCGATTTCGGTATAGGACAGAGCAGGTTAGAGGCATGCAATGTTTGATGGCTTACCTGTCACAAGTATTAAATGTTGTTCAACAGTGAAATATCAGAATACATTACAATGTCTACTGTTGGCAGCTATACAAAGTTATCGACAGACTGTCGGAAGATATTTTGATATGACTCCAATTTTTAGAAATATTTCTTAGGGTTAATGAGGGGTTTTCCTTATTTTTTTACTAGCAGACAGCGTTATGTATTACTGCAAACTTTAACTCAATGTGTAATTCTTTTATTGCTATTCCACGTATTTTAAAGATTTTAGACTTTAATATGGCTTATTAGAGACAGAAGATGGTTGCTAAACCGAAGATAATTCACAAAAACCAGCTCGTTTTTATTTTGTAAATAGTAAATTTTTAATAAATTTGAGTTTGATTTGATATTAATCACTGACAACAAAAAAGTGGCATTTAAACAAAAAAAATCACGACTGTCTAGTGCATTTTGATAGGTGGTTGAACTATCTCATTGAATATATAATATATATACGTATTTAAGATGAATTATCCGCCATCACTCGTCTAAACTGCAAGCAGGCATTTTTGTATATCTTGTACATTTATTATTAATAACTACACGGGTATTAACACGATTAATGATGGTAAATATTGAAACTATTTACCTTTGAGGCTCTCGACGTTTCGCCCAGGTTACACGTCCTAGCCATGGTCACGAGATGACGGTGTAACCTGGCCGAAACGTCGAGAGCCTCAAAGGTAAATAGTTAATAGTTATAGTTACTTAACACGAAAGTTTTAAAGTTAATCTTGTACATTTTCACTAAAAAAATTTCTTTTCGCTTTTGCAGGTTTGGTTTCAAAATCGTCGTGCAAAATGGCGTCGTCAGGAGAAGATGGAGGCAGCACGACTTGGTCTGTCAGAATACGGATGCGGAGCAGCCGGTGCTTTACCCAGACTTGGAGGTCTTGGTCTACCGGTTGATCCATGGCTAGCACCACCTTTACTTACCGCTTTACCAGGTATGATACTAATTTGATTTTGATTTTTGTTTTGTGAAAAAGAAAACTTTGTAAGTACTAAAGATTAAGCTCTTTATCGCGGAGGTTTTACACACATCAATTTAATGCATCTTCATCATCATCATCATAACAGCGCATTAATGTCCCACTGTAGGGAAGGGCGTCCTCCCGTGACGGAGGGATATTTGGCCTACTAATACCACGCTGGCCAGACGGATTGGTACAGGGTTTAATTTCAAGTTTTCCTACTTTTTATTTCGTCAAGATGATAGTCCCTTAGTCGGTTTTTACGACAACCATGGGATGAGATGGGGTGGTGACAAATTCAATTCTTACTCCGTCACCACACGAAGATCACCTATCTTAAAAGTTTTATTAAAATAAGCAAGTCTTCCTATTGAATTAGCACTTCAATAAAGCAATCGCACTTTTATGCCTTATTTGAAACTGAACCCTAATATTTAAGCTTCGTCATCACAATCAGACGTCCACTGCATAGGTTTCATCAATAGATTCAAGATTCCTCCAAGATTCAAGTTAAATAGCATTTATTTTTTCAACAGGTTTTCTAAGTCACCCACCTTCAGGCTACCCCAGTTACTTAACACCACCAGCCCCTGCATCTAGCGGGGCTCCACCAGATCCTCGGTCATCATCTATAGCAGCACTCCGTATGAAAGCCAAGGAACACGTCGAAAGTCTCAACAAAGGTCTGCAAATGGTCTAATATAACTCTTAATCTAGAGAAGATAAGGTTCAAAATAGTCAGAAGAAACTTTGAGGAGTAGAATTCAGATTAAAGTTAAAGTGTGTTAGTTTATATTATAGTTATGTTAATTTAAAATCATGCTGTAAATCTTCTGTAAAGAGTTCGTTAATATTAGTTTACTTTGAAGTAGCTTCATGGGTTACTTTTAGTATTCCCAAAAAAATAAAACCAGATCTAATACTGCCTTTTGATGGAGTATCTTCAGGAAAAGTAAACTATTATAATTAAGTTAAAGTCTGGTTTCGAGTTATTAAACAGTTAATTTTAATCGACTTTCTTATTCACAGTATGTCAACATCATCATCATCATCAAAACAGCCCATTAATGTCCTACTGCAGGGACGGGCCTCCTCCAGGGCCGGAGGGATACTTGGCCTTCTAATACAACGCTGGCCAGACGGATTGGTATAGGGTTTAATTTCAAGTTTTCCATCTTTTTATTTCGTGAAGGGAATATTCACGGATAGTCCCTTAGTCGGTTTTAAGGACACCCATGGGATGAGATGGGGTGGTGACATATTGTATTCTTACTCCGTCACCACACGGAGAACACAGTATGTAACTTTTATTTATAATTACCAGTAATATCCTTATAAAAGGAACATGTTGTCATGGCATCAAAGGCTCAAAACTAATTTTGGTGGTCAATTCTGTTCAACTGGACCATCTCTTCCTAAACTCATACATCATAGTCTGCTGTGCTCCTTTTAATATCTTTTTTATTTATCTTCTACAGTTGATCTTTGTCATCATCATCATTCCTCTGCCCTTAACCCAATTTTATTTGGGGTCGGCGCAGCATGTCTTATTTTCCATACCTTCCTATCTGACATCATCTCACAAGTAACACACTCTTTACAGCCATATCATCTTTCACACAATCCATCCATCGTTTCTTTGGTCGTCATCTTCCCTTATATCCATCCACACACATGTTCAACACCTTCCTCACCACATGACTCTCATTCCGTACAGTTGATCTTTGTCCAATAACATAATATTATAAATTATCTAGATCTATTTCTCAAATCTAATGTGATTAGTGTATCGAAGCAATACATATTGTACATAATTAGATTTCTAAGTCTATGTTAGTGCATAAGAAAATAATGAGTAGAATTTGTAATTGTAAAGTATATTAGATGTGTTTGTGTTATAAGTCTGTATTGGAATATCTTTTTAGAGTGCAAATACTTTGATCTGGAAAAAAATTGTCATGATGTCAAATCAATTTAATCTCAAAGGTCCTTGGAGATGTAACAGAAATGTTGCAAAAGAAAAAAACAGTATCTAAGTAATACAGAGGAACATTGATTGTACTACTCGGTCACATTATCTCGAGACCTAGCGTCGATGACGTCACGTCAAGTCGGCCGTACGATACTAAAGCGCTGCCTATGGCGAGCGCGGGGAGGTGAAACAACGGGGGCGGGACATTCGCATTCCAGCGAGGTCTTAAGATAATGTGACCGTGTAATAAAGAAGATATGAAATTAAAGATCAAATACAGGTTAAACATACTTCTCATATTTCTGTTAGTTTATTTGCCAGACGTACCCCCAGTTTCCGAATGACTGATCAAGTAAAAAATCAACTAAGTAAATAAGTCTAAAAATTCTTGACAACTAACATTTAGAAAATGGTGCTCCCACATTGCCGTTAGAATAATTATGTTTGTAAACATTTTCTAACATAAAAACATTTACTAACAAATATGGTCAATTGTTACATTTTGTTATGAACATGTTACAAAAGCTTTTAAATCTGGTATTCGCTCGCAGTTTGCCTTGCGAAACATTTTTAACGCCAATGTGGAAGCATTTTTAGATTTGATTTGACAGAGCTGATCACATTAACATACGTTTCAGAAACCGGGGGTAAGTTTCTGATTATCACCTATATAATTATTTTTATGAAACACTTGTCGTGCCATTAACTTAAATTAACTTGCATGTTGGTTGAGTAATTCAAATGTTCCAAAACTTTTTTAATTTATGCGCTCATTTGTATAACACAGTCACATTATCTAGAGACTTCGCTGGAATGTAAACCTCGCGTCCCGTTTTCTTTTCAACGCCCGCGCTCGCCACGGGCGCATCAGTGATACGTCCGACGCGACGCGACGTGACGTTATCGACGCCAGGTCTCGAGATAATGTGACCGGGTTATAATTTTATTCTCATATATTTATTTTACTATGGCGATAATCATTATTAATCCAACTCTGAACAAAGTTGTAGCATTGTATACTGACCTGTATTTTTTTATGGGAAGCTTAGCCTAAGCTCGAAATTCAAACCTTAACTTCTTGTGAGATTGAAACATTCCGGATTTATTAAAATCCATTTAGCTATTTAATATTTATGAATAAAATGTAGTATTTAAATTTTGCCATAAAATTAGACGTGATTGTAAATACTGTACTTAAATTATTGTAAATCCTGTTTATAAGTTTAGATTATATTTATAGCTTTCTAGAAATAATTATATCTTGATTTATATTTTAATTAACTTTGTGAAATCTTATGCCTAGAAATCTAAACTCTATCTCCATTCTATAAAGCCGAAAACTCTGTGAAACTCTAATTTCTAAAAGCCTGATATTTTAGCTTCTTCATTTGTTTATATTATCTGTAAAGTATTATTTTTTCTATTATCTGTAACTTAATACATATTTTATTTTAAAATTTATGGTCTGGTCATTTTTGTCTTCACTTTTTTTTTATTTGAATATTACTAGTAACTATTGTAACAATTCAGTAAAACATAACAGAAAGTTGTTGTTTTTTTACTTTTTAATTTTGTAATACGTTTGTCAGGATTTTTCATAAATAATTTGTTATACCTGCTCTTGAAACGTATTTATAGAACTCATATTTATAAATAACTATGTACTTAATAATAAGAGTTGTAAATATAAAATGTAATAATTAGCAAATTAATAATTTAAAAATAGCAATTGTGTTGAAATTAAGAGGTGATAAAGTGTTAGTACCTACTTAAAAAACAAATGAAAATATGGAATTATTTTTAGACAAAAATAAAGTTATTCATTATCACAATAGCCGCCAGGTTACATCTAGCGCTAGACAAAAAAAAACAAGTCTTCTGAATTGCACATTTAAATCTTGAGGCTTTTCACGCAGGCTTGAATTTTCATCATCATCATAACAGCCCATTAATGTCCCACTGGAGGGTCAGCCTCCTCCCGTGACGGAGGGATACTTGGCTAATTGATACTACGCTGGCCAGACGGACTGGTATAGGGTTTAATTTCAAGTTTTCCATCTTTTGACTTTGTAAAGATAATATTTACGGTTAGTCCCTTAGTCGGTTTTTACGACACCCATGGGATGAGATGGGGTGGAGACATATTGTATTCTTACTCCGTCACCACACAGGTCATGAATTTACTCAATATTATTAATGGTTAATTAACAGTCTTAGGGTCGTAGCACATTATAACAAAACGTAAAGGTATCGTCACCGACTCGCCTTTTTCCTCGGTATCAAACGTCAAAAATCCGATTACACGATTCCGATTAGTGTGCGTTGCAGTAAGGAGTTTCATACAAGTAACATTGAACGGCTCTAGTTGATACGGTGCTGATCCCTTTACATTTTGATATATATCCTACGATCCTTAATCAGTCATAATAGTATTTCTACTCATAACATAAATCCGATTAGGAAAAGTGTCGATGGAAAGTTCGGCTTTTTTAAGATTCCCTTGTAGCCGATGATTTTGAATGTTTCCTTTTTTTAATGATTCCCCCCTTACTCATAAACGCCTCTTAAAATTAATCACTGTTTAGCGAGATTTTTTTTAGTCAAACCAACCTTATACCTACCAAACAAAACCGTAAGAATTTAAGCTAATCAATTGACTACAATTTAAGAGGCGTTTATGAGTAAGGGGGAGCGTTATTAACAAAGATTCCTATTTTGCCTAGAGGTTCTATACTATTCATTTAAGTCTTTCTTTTTTCTCAATCTCCTTTGTAAATAATATAGATGTACTTGTTTATATAATATTTGTAAATATATTATGTGTGGTAGATTAGTATTTAAGAGATATAATATTATACATACCGAGAGATTAATAAATGTGTTCTTTCATATATAACTGTGTAGTTTTTTTTGTATAAATATTGTAGCACCTTTCCTACTACCGTCGAGGAAAGAAGTACCTAATTAAAAAACTAACTTACCCCCTTACACATAAACGCCTCTTAAAATTTTTTATTTATTTAATGCACAAAACACATTTCAATAAAAAAATACAATCAACTTAATACTAAAAATTTAGATCAAGATTGTAACCTAACACTATGTGCATACTACGAAATCACAATGAAACTCTAAAATTTAATCACTGTTTAGCGAGTTTTTTATTAGTAAAACCAACCTTATACATATATTTCTCGTCTCTCTTTTTTACATACTAGGTATATCGTATAAAGTTGACATGCCTTTAAAAAGCTGAAGGACACAAATAGACCAACTGATAGCTTGGAAAAATACATACATACATACTTAAACTCACGCCTTATCCCGTCCGGGGTAGGCAGAGACGACAAAACGCCACTTGTCACGATCCTGGCAAACAGATTCGGCCTCGTCCACATTCATTAAGCTTGGAAAAATCTTAACATTAAAACAAATAACTAATACACCAATAAATAAAACGTGGTAAATCCATAATTACTTCATTGATATTTACCTAATTAGTCTAATTAGTTAGCTAATTAAGTCCTCCCCTATCCCCCCGCCACCCCTCTAGCCTCTCGTACGGCGCGCCATTAATTACTTTCCAATAATTAAATAACGAGCGCTGAGCAAAAAGTTTTCTTCGCACCTCTATTGAAAACTGAATTTGTTTGTACACAATGTTGTTAATTAGATTTTGTTATAAAGCTTGCTAATGAATCATTGTATGTACGAGTTACTCCCTCTCGTGAAAATGGGAAGTATGGTATACTATACCCATGGAAGTCATAGCTTCGGAGATTAGCCGGAACAAACGGACAGACAGACAAAAATTGCGATTTTGTATTTGCGATTTGTAACGTGTAAACATTGATATGCAATTAGTAAAAAACCGTGGATATCCTGTTACAAACAGACACTTCAATTTTATTTCTTTGCATAGATTATGACATAGTTTCGATGTTTCGATGAGTCGCTCCGTAGTTTTTTGCAGTAATGTGCATTAAAGCTAAGTAGTATCGCAGTGAAAATCTTAGTCTCGCTAGTATAGGTAGTGCTTTAAAAAATTAAATGAAAATCACTTATATGAAACTCAACTATTTATGTAAATTAGTTCACAATTAACGGCGAGACATGACATACCTATGATAAGTAGTAAGTCTGAAGTTAACACTAATTTATGTGCCAGCCCTAAAAGTAGTACCCTTTATGAAGGGATGGTGTTGTGCAATATGTAAAAATTAAAATAAAATATGTATAAAAAAAGTAGATAAGTTTATCAATTGTCTACTACCTACTTATAGTACAACTTCTGCTTAGCTTAGGACTAGATGGCGTTGTGTGAATTTATAGGGAAAAATAATAATTTTTAGTACATGGCTACGCTAGGTCTCGGATTCGATTACCGCTTAATGCATATCTATCATTACATGTCGATGAATGTTTGCGTTGATCTAGGGATTTTCTAACTATGTATATTATATATTTATGTATGTATGTTATGACGACCTCTGTGGTGTAGTAATCATAAAACATGACTACTACGCAGAGGCCTCGGGTTCGATTCCCGCTCAATGCAAATATTCGTGTGCATGAACATGATTGTTTGCATTGGTCTGAGTGTTTCTATGTATAATATGTACTTACAAAAAAAGTATATAAGTACTAATATCAGTTGTTCTGCTACCCATAATACAAGCAGGTTAGGCCTAGCTTACTTTAGGAACAAATGGCGCTGTGTAGAGATTTCAGTGAATATTTATTTTATATTTTTATTGTTTATGTATTTACAAAAAAAAGTAAGTAAGTATATAGTACCTATATTTATCACTTGTCTAATACTCATCCAAGCTTTGCTTGATTCGAGACTAAAAAGCGTTGTGTTAATATACAATAAATGTTAATTGTTGGTGTAAATGTATTATTATGCCTACTCAAAATAAATCATCCACTTCAAATACAGAGACCTCGTAGGACCCTCTGTTTTTTTGTAATATGTATAAGGTTTGTTCTAACTTATCATATTATAAGTCAATTAATTTGCACTACTGGACATGCGCACGAGTGAAACAGAGAACGGCACAAAATTAAGATATTTGAATGAGACCAATAACAGAAAATCTTGATTCCAAAAAATACGATGTCTTCGTGACAGGACATCGTATATTTATCTACATGATTGTCCGAATTAACAGACTACCAATTAAAGAATTAGCACATATCGCATGAAACCATCCTCAGTACAGCAGTAACATCAGTCAGTATGTCATAAGTTGTTTTCAGTCACAATTTATAGTTGTTGTGTCTTGCACTAATCTGTCAACAATCAACTAACTTACAGGGATGGTACTTTGTTGTTATGAAGTACAGCTAGTGTAAAAAGGATTGTTTTGTAAGACAACTCCCGCACTAGAGCTGGGCCCGTGTCATCATAACAGCCCATTAATGTCCCACTGCAAGGACGAGCCTCCTCCCGTTACGAAGGGATACTTGGCCTTACTAGTACCACACTGGCCAGGCGGATTGGTATAGTGTTTAATTTCAAGTTTTCCTTCTTTTTATATCGTAAAGGTAATAGGGATATAGGTATATGGTTCACGGATAGTCCCTTTGTTGGTTTTTACGACACCCATGGGATGAGATGGGGTGGTGTCATATTGTATTCTTATTCCGTCACCACAGGGAGAAGGGGTGGGCCCGTGTGTGACATTAAATTAACGTACACAATGAACATCCAAACTCAGGACAATACTTTGTGGATCACACAAAACATAGTCCTACGTTTAATTTGAACCCATTACCTCGTGCAAGGCAGCCATTACCACGGCCACCACGGCGCCATACACCAAGGCACTTCATCAGTAATGATCAACACTTTTATGGGACTTCAATAAATAAATAATCCTCACACATTCACATTACGCCATCTAGTCCCAAATTAAGCTTGTACTATGGATACTAGACAACGGACAAACACTTAATTTTTTTACACATGGTACATATTATACATAGAGAACACCCAGACCAATGCAAGCAATCATGTTCATGCACACAAAGATTTGCATTGAGCGGGAATCGAACCCGTGACCTCTGCGTAGCAGTCATGTTATATAACCACTACGCCACAGAGGTTTGTTGGGTGTTCAAGATGGTTGAAACCTGCTGGTACAAGCTCAAATAATATTGAGTTTTATGATTAACTCTAAAAAAAAGGAGAGTGGATACTTTATGCAAACCGTTTGTATCATGGCCAGTTTTTCCAGTTTTGCTCGAGAACGCTCATCCCTTTTTTTATATGTAATTGGAGGCAAACGAGCCAGAAGGTCACCTGATCGTAAGTGATCACTGCCGCCCATGGACACCCGCAACACCAGAAGAATCACAGATGCGTTGCCGAACTTTAAAAAGGGAGTACGCTCGTTTCTTGAAGCTCCCCAAGTCGTAAATAAAATACTATAATTACAAAAACGCATATTAACACAATCAGACAAATATGAAAGGGCGTTACATTACAAACTAAAAAGGTCAATAAACATAACCATTTAAGTTGGCTACCATACTTACCGCTTACTATAAGTAAATCATTACGTAATACAACATATTAACGAATCACGACACAACCACATAAAGTAAAATGTAGTCTAAGAGGTGGTGGACATATATTTTTAATTATAGTCCTACAGCTGGGCAAAAAGTTCTAACACAGCTTTCCAAGCGTTCCTGTTTTTTCCTAATCTGTCCAATTTTTAGTCTGTAAATGATGTCTGCTCTTCTCCGTGTGATGACGGAGTAAGAATACAAATGTCACCACCCCATCTCATTCCATGGGTGTCGTAAAAACCGACTAAGGAACTATCCGTGAATATCAACTATACGAAATAAAAAGAAGGAAAACTTGAAATTAAACCCTATACCAATCCGCCTGGCCAGCGTGGTATTAGTAGGTCCCTGCAGGGGGACATTAATGGGCTGTTATGATGATGATGATGACTATGTAATTACAAAACACATATTTCTATCTGCGGCGGCGGGCCTCCTCAAAAGAAACCTGATCTGGGTTTACGACAAGGTTTCTTTTACTTTCATAAGCATAACAGATGCAATGAGTTAATGGCTTTTTCCCAGTCGTATTTTACGACTACGCTAAAAACGCTAAAAAATACTTTCCTTATAAACATAAAATAAATACATACATACATACATACATAAACTCACGCCTTATCCCATCCGGGGTAGGCAGAGACGACAGATCGCCACTTATCACGATCCTGGAAAACAGATTGGGCCTCGTCCACGTTCATTAAGCGAGTCATATACATGCACGTCGGTAAATAAAAAATAATAAATGTAATTTATTTATTACCAAGCTCCTAGTCTACAACACTATTGGTAGGGTAATTACGCGTTGATACTTGCAAGCACGTCACCTGCACATTAGTGTACTGTTAACTACCAACATTTAATAATTATGATACTCGGACTTTACTTATGCGTTCGACTCAGTTTTAAGACACGCCTAACTATTTATTAAAGGGCTACCTCAATGTGGTACTGTTTACACTGTTTAATTTGAACTAGATTTTCTAATGCAACAAATCGTCAGATTTTAATTGATAAATATGGTAAATAAGGGAATGGGACTCTCATGTTTTTTGTTTCTCAATAAAATTTACTATTTACATTGAGAAAGAGAAATGAAAATATGACTTTCATATATTATATATTTGAATGAAGCTAATGTATCAAACTTTAATCAACTTCTCGGCAAAAAAGGCACTTTTTTAATGTTTGTTATCGCAAAAGTCAATCTATGTCAGTCAGTGTAATCTCGGCCACATCTACACAAACCAGATTATCGCGGAAAGCAGCTACTGTGGCAGTATTTTTTTTGTACAGGTCACGGTTGATCGTGAATATTATGAAAAGCCCAAAATAATACCTACAGTGCAGGAAATCAACGAATGGTATTTAAAAGGCAACTTATTACTTCAGAAAAATATACAAAAAAGTCATACAACCCCAAATACCCCAAACAAACAAAGTATCGTCCAAACAAATAAAAAATCTAAATAAGTAAAATAATTAATTATTTATACAATTTTTATTATTGCAATTACTCACTTGCCTCTATAACAATTATTGTTTGTATAATTTTGTTAGCGTGACTTTAGTGTGTTTGCTCAGGTAATTAATTACAGCCTAGCTTTTGTTACTTGTAGTTAACTTCGTTGTGAGAAATTAGTTCATTCATGTGCCATTGTAGAAACGGGCCTTTTTTTAGTTTTCTTTAAACCAGCATGTCAATTCTCGTACCTTAAAATTGTTAAAAATCGATTAATTTAACTATAAGTTTTCAAATTGTCACGCAATAGGTATTCTTGTATTTATATTTTGTTTTTTTAAGTAATGTATTCGTACTGTAACTAAACTTAAAACGGCATTCTTGTAATTTTTAAAGTGACAGTTCATGTAATCTTCTCCATTAAGAAATGTCAAACTTGACTTTTATTTTATCATTTAACTTTATTTTTAACGAAATGTTTCAAACAGAAAACCACTTTTGGATTAAGTAATTAAAAATTAAATTTAAAAAAAGTTTAAATTAAGTTTAATTAAATTGTATGTTACGAGAATTGACCTGCTGGAAAACTTTGTTATTGTTTATGAAGCAATATGACTCTATGGAAGTTGATGAAAAGCGCGAATACAGATCACATGTAAACTATGATGGCTTTTCAAGTATAATAATAATATAGTAGCAACTACAGAAATATTTCACAAAACTTAAGGAAAAACGTTTTATGTAAAATTTTTGATCTTGGTTCAACATAACTGCCTATTAATGTCCCACTGCAGGGGCGGGCCTCCTCCCGTGACGTAGGATACTTGGCCTACTAATACCACGCTGGCCAGACAGATAACTATAGGGTTCAATTTCAAGTTTTCCTTCTTTTTATTTCGTAAAAATGATATTCACGGATAGTCCCTTAGTCGGTTTTTACAACACCCATGGGATGAGATGGGGTGGTGGTGACACATTGTATTCTTATTCCGTCAATACACGGATAAAGTAATAGAGTCTGTTAAAAGACGACACTACTGGACATAGTCCACCTCTTACTGTTTCCACGGCTAGCTTTTGCCTCTGTCATCCAATGGACCCCAACCTTGATCAGGTCGTAGGTCCTACGCTTCAGGAGTCCGCCTGCTTTGCGATGTCCAGTCCGCGGATGCCGCTCCAGAACCTTTCTCTCTGCTGTGGGTAATTCGTGCTATACCTACACATTGCCACATGACAAAATAGCCTTTTCTAGTCTTATATTTTATGTTAGCAGTAACGGGGTGAAATCAACTAAAAGATTAAATAAGAGGATAATCAAGCCAACTCACGGTGATCAATTTAATTTTGTTGTTTGGAATGCATTCGCAGTCCCATTTTGTAATGTTACTGCCATCTGTTGTCGAATAATAGAACTTATGAAATAGGTTTGTTTTATTGCGATGATTCTGTAATATTCTTACATTATACTTCTTTAATTTTAAAACTATTTGTTTTAGATTGCTTCGCTATTATTTTACAAGCAATTGAAACAAAAACAAAGACGTAATTAATATTAAAAACAAAATGTGTTTTATAGTTCCACTACTCGCCGCACGAGCACTAGTGTCGCCTCTGATTTTTAATTACGCTCGCGCCTCGGGGTACGGCGTGCGCGACAATTTGCAAGTCAAAGCCGCTGAAAAAACCCTAAAACACCCGACACACAGCCCTTTGGCACTTGTGGAACACAAATTATAGAGAGGTGTTAAATTATTTTTGTTAAGTAAAACATTTATTTTCTTCTATTTTAATATGAACGCCTGTTTATGTGGCAATTGGCAGATAGAGCAGTGTAGAACTAAAAGCTGAAAGGGGAGGAAGATTCTAGAAAAGGCGCCTGTTGACCAGAAATATATCATCACAGCTTTATTACGTTACTCATGTTGCCATGAACGTCTTACTCCTCAATATAAAGGAAAAATTTACAAATCGGATTTTGTGTCAAATTTTCCTTTCTTACTATAAATATTTGTTATAACGTAGACTTCCCTAGTCTCCTTTTAGTATTATGCCTCCACCTTTACTGTAATCTGTTTACCTGTACTTAGTAATCTGTTTGACAGATAAAAATACCTTTATCACCTTTACTTAGTTGTTAAGTATAAAAAGGCTTCGTAACATACAAAAGAATGATTTAATTTTTATTTTTATTTAATTTATTTTTTTAAATAATACAAAAAAATTACAAGAATGCCGTTTTAAAATTAGTTACAGTACAATTGCATTACTTTAAAAAAAATATAAATACAAGAATATGTGACAATTTGACAACTAAAAGATAAGATAACCGAATTTTTAACGATTTTTAGTTACGAGAATTGACAGTTTTAAAAGACATCTTTGCTTAGCTGCTCAAAGTTGACCTATAACAAAACGTTCATAGGACAAAAAGTTATTTATTACACGAATAATAAATAATTGGGTGAAATTAATATTATGATAAAAGTTGGTTGTGTTCATAAGTTTTCTTCTTACACGGAGAAATAGTTGCTACTGTCTTTGTTTTGGAACAAAGGCAGACAACGCTGTTACAACACAATATTCCTTTCAATAGTTCTTTATATAATCAAACAATCCTTTTACAAAACTAAAACGTAACAATAACGACTCCACACCTCCATTATTCCTCCGCCAATCCCTCTCGGAGGTGAATTTCGTTAGCTCTCATTTGTTTTGTCGTAATTGCTGAAGATATGAGCGTTTATTGAGCAGTCCTCCCCTTCATCCCGCGGCCCTGTCCCTCTCACCCCCTCTCATACCCCGGTACGCCCCTCCAACTTATTGGATTGCTTTATTGGCCTCTATATAGAACGAATTTTATGTAACCACCTTATTAAGTTGCAAATGCACTTGATGTAGACCTTTTTTGTAGCTCCTTTGTGCCTGATTTTTAAATCGTTTAGTAGTCTAATCTGTTTTAGCGGGGAGTGTGAAGTGATTTTGTTATTTTTGACTTTATTTTTTTTGTAGAAAATTGTGATTATGGTGTTGATTTTAATTGGGTATAGTATATAGCGTGTCGAACTGATAGATGATGAAGAAATCATGTATTGAAATGGCTAAAACGTGCTTACGGACCTACGGGAAAGGGTAGTAGACAGACGACCTGATTACGGTGACGGGAGACCCGTGGATAAGTAGACGTTCATACTCTACCAGAAATCTTTGTTCACAACATTAGCACAATACTTACACAGAAACAAATGGCTTGATGTCATTACCAATAATTATACCAATATAAATGCTCAGGGCCTCATGGACGGCCATATCGCGACCGCTGCGCTACCGAGCCACTTAATTATAATATTAGGTACCTAATTGAAATTTTGTACTCCTGACCCATCACTAATTGCACTAGGTATCATAGCATGGTTTAAAACGAAACAAATTGTTTAAAGATAGAAAGAAAGAAAATATATTTAATTCGGTTCGCACACAGCGTATTGTAGATACATTTTAATTACTTAAACGAAAGCTATTTTCTACTCATCATCCCGTGTATGTAACATAGTAAAGGCACAATAAGGTATCCCTTTACATTCTATGGGTGCCTTAAAACCTACTAAGGCAGATATGTTTAAATAATAATATTTTACGTATACAAAACCGTGTACACAAAACCGTGTGGTGACGGAGTAAGAATACAATATGTCACCAACCCATCTCATCCCATGGGTGTCGTAAAAATCGACTAAGGGACTATTCGTTAATACGAAATAAAAAGAAGGAAAACTTGAAATTAAACCCTATACTTATCCGACTGGCCAGCGTGGTATTAGTAGGCCAAGTATCCCTTCATCCCCGACGATGGCCTACCCCTGAAGAAGTACATACAATATTAAAAAGCTGTTAAATATTATTTCTTAACATAAAATAATTTGATTAGGTTTTCTATCAAGCTTTACATTCTTTTCATGAAGAGCGATCCTAAGTCAATCTTATGACAATCACAAGATAAAATGGGATGGTGACTGTATTCTTATTTAGTACTGACATCGATACACTACAACAATTTTTGGTAAATACTTTGTTTTGTTAGACGCAAATAATAAATCAAGTATTATAATTGTTTAAAGTAAAAAGGAATTTATTACAAAAACATTTTAGACAAAATTAAAGTAAAAAACTAAATTTCTGGAATAATTATTTGAAACAAGACCTCCACTGCCATCTAGCGGCAAAACTTAGAATCGAAGCGATCTCTCTAGTGCCATCTCGTAGCGAATAGCTGTACGACTATCAAACAAAAGCTAGAAATATTCAAGAGATGCCGTTAAACGTTTTACGAAAACTATTAAAATACGTCCAACTTTTTTGAGTATTTATTTTAAGATGATTCGACCTAAAAAACAAGGAGTGTTCTGTTTCTGTTCATGTTTAAACTAGATTAATTATTATTAATGTAACACTTAAAACTACTATTTTCACAGCCACTTAGATTGTGGCGGATTTTGTGTAGGACTGAAGAAGACATTTTAGAAATACTGAAAATTTATAATTATTTTCAACATGGTAAGAGTCTGTAAAAAGCCAATTCAAAGATAAACCTCATATTATTATAACATCGTCAGAGGGATATCAATCAATCAAATCAATCAATCAACTAGCCTATTGTAGTCCACAGTTGGGCATTGGCTTCACCCAACACGCGCCACAGAACACGGTTCTGCGTTTTCCGCATCCAGTCCGACCCAGAGACCTTTTTGAGGTCTTCGATCACCCAATCTGGGGGGCGAGAGATAATTCACCTGTTATTACCAAAACGACTGAAAAAGGATAGTCAAGTTTCATGTTTTCCTACTATGGAGACTATTATTAAACAGTCAATTGGTATCTTAGAGACGACTTGTATGATTCCCTTGGGATAAGCTACTGCAGACCCATGCTGTTCTCTAAGTTCGTTCATCATAACAACCTATTAATGTCCCACTGCAGGGACGGGCCTCCTCCCGTAATGGTGGGATACTTGGCCTCTAATACCACGCTGGCCAGATTAATTGGTATATGGTTTATTTTATTTTATTTTACTTTATTTGTTTAATTTCAAGTTTTCCTTCTTTTCATTTCGTAAAGATAATATTCACGAATAGTCCTTCCCTTAGTCGTTTCCTACGACACCCATGGGATTAGAAAGGGTGGTGACATATTGTATTCCTACTCCGTCACCACACGGAAAAGTTCGTTACCACATTAATTTTATTATTCAAAGCGCACACAGTTTGTTGCGACTCAGATATCTGTGCTTGCGACCATAGATATACTCGTATTAACGATAAACGTAAAACCGTCATCACATTGTGATTGTATACCTACTTAGCAAACGAATCATTATCTCGTGAGAGAATTTCTTATAAGTATTACGAAACATGAACAACACTTCGACTCAAGTCTAGAGTGATACACTTGCGAAAATGAGACCATGGTTTATTTCACTGAATCCTAAGATTCAGGGGAATGAGACTATGGAAGAAACGTTTTGCATCGACGATGTTAGCATCACAGTTGTTAGCAGTTCACAGGGGTATCTCGATCAGGCCGGGTTTCTTCAATCAAATTCGATAAAATTATTTTCAAAAACTGTAATAAGTCATAAAGTTAATAGTATTATATTTGATTTAATTATAATTGTTTAATTTATAATCTCTTTTAGTTCTAAAAACGTATTAGCAAAAAGGTTAAGACGTGCCGACCGACCCATACATGGGACATGATTTTCCAGCTTTCCAGAAGCCGCAGATTTTTTTATTATTTTTCTCGAGCTACTGGGACTATAATAAGGCAATTTTGTAAAAATCACTAACTTTGAAGCTAAAAATAGTTTCAGGCTTATCTGGGTTAAGACGGGTGACCGCTTAGTGGTATTTGGTCTACCGAGAGCACGTAGTCTGGTCCAGTTTTTGTAAGACAGTCGCCACATCACACGCTTTGACTTACACACGACACTATGTTGGCCACTATACCACTTTATATTTTACTTATTATGGCGACGGTTAAAATACATTTTTTTAAAGTTACAGGAGAGCGACTTAAAGTTACGTTTTTTTTTTCCAGAAAAAAAAACATAAAGAAAAAACTACTGCGTGGATGTTGATCTAATAAAAAAAATCGTAAATTTCTTCTTCCATAAGAGCGTTTATAAGGCTCACTAGCGCTGTCAATAGAAAAAAAATCATTATTCGCAAATAGGATAAATAATGTAAAATGTTGATAACAAAGTCTTGAGGAAAGGCAATAAAGTATTTGTATAACACACTCTCAACACTTTAAATGTTTTTTATTTAAATAAATATTACATTATAAACAAAAACGGCCGTTTTTTTTTCGAATGCGAAGTTTTACTAATTGAAAAACATTTAAAGTGTTGAGAGTGTGTTATACAAATACTTTATTGCCTTTCCTCAAGACTTTGTTATCAACATTTTACATTATTTATCCTATTTGCGAATAATGATTTTTTTTCTATTGGCGGCGCTAGTGAGCCACGTAAAGGGCCAGAATGTCGCTTGACTCAAAATGCATCGTATTATTTTTTAATAAAACTAGGAAAAATTGTCTAACTACTCGTGGCATCAAAAAAATGCATCATGCAATTCAAGTTTAAAGTAAATTAGTTCAAATGTAAATATGGATCTGAAACAGAACAAGGAAAAAAAACATAAACTACACGCGTGAATTCAGCATGTTTTTGTTGCTTAAGCTGGAGTAAAGTAAATTAATACAAATAACAACAAATGGGTGATTCTTCGAGCCCAACATTTTCGATGTCTGGAGGTTTTTCTTTGTAACTAACAGACCAACCAAACTGCAATTATTTTTTAAACAAAGCTTAGACAATTACCTATCTTGCACACGTTATTGTTTTTTAATAATAGTTTTTTATATATTTAAAAAAATATATTAAAAAGCGTTCTTCTGATTAATATGGTGTGTCCGTACCCCAGTTTTTGTAACATTAGTAACAGTAACATTTTTTCTTATTAACGAATCGATGTGCGATATAAATATTACGATAGAATATTAGTTGTTTCATTACACAAAAAAAAATGGTACTAATATTTGCGATAGTTTTTTAATAAAAAAATAAATTGTGAGTGTCCGGCACAAAAGTCTGATTCATATTCGCGCGCTTTACTCGAACGTACCTAGCTAAGTACGAAACATCAGGAGATCCGTTCTATTGCTGGCGGTAGCCAGGGACTCTGCTGACGTGGTCACGATACATGCGGCTGGTTCGTGTTGTTGCGGAGATATAAATGTAAATATCTGATTCATATTACTTTGGTTCACCTGTGTTTCTGATTACTATGTTGGCTGTTGTAATTAACATAAATGGTTTTCAAACTTGAATCTGCTGGAAATATAAGGCAATTGGGGACTAAAAACCTATCTATAAATAGCAATCCTTAATTGTATACGTGTAGTGATTTACCGATGTAAAGAGGCAAAATTTTGATTTATATGTGCCTGATTCATACGGTAAAAATACTATATTAATCAGAATTTCACACATATTGTTAATATGGCGGCACGGATAATAAATGATATTGTCAAGTTGTCAATGCTTCTAATAACTAGATTTAGGTGTGGTGATAATCATTGTGATTATCAACTGTGATTTTAATAAATAAGTGACTGATTTTTATAACTAGAATTTCATTTTTGTTCCTAATTCTGATTTATATGACCTCAAAAAATTTAAAGTAATTATCTCGAAAACCTTTTCATAAAAAAGTGTGCCTTTTTCAGACATTGTATATTAGGTTATCATCTTTGACAAAAACATGTTTTATAAGCCAAAATGTGAAAAAAAAATTAGCCCATATGAATCAGACAAAGAATCGAATTTCGGAGAAACACCCAAATAGTCAAATAGAATCGAGTAAAGTTAATGCTTGCTATCATAATATGATAGATGAGGAGGATTAAGGATTTGCCGATGGATGAGGGAGGCACAAGACCGCGCAGGGTGGAAACGTTTGGAGGAGGCCTATGTCCAGAAGTGGGCGTCTATAGGCTGATATGATGATGATGATCATAATATTAGACGCGCGCGTAGGAGTACCAACTCTTAAAAAAGGAATTAGAATTACTTAACCATCCGTGTAAATCAATTTGGGTAACATATAATCGATTTGGAAATAATTCAAAATACAGTCAAAATAAAATTTACTGCACAAGATATTACTCGTATCTGCCAAAAAATACTTCTAAACAAACGCCATGGATCGGGAACACATTTTTAAATTTAAAAAAATAAAAAATAAAATCAGTATTGCCGTTTTCGAGAAATCAGGAAACAAACACAAAAAAAATACAACCGAATTGAGAACCTCCTCTTTTTTTTGAAGTTGGTTAAAAATAGTACCTTATTGAACCCACTTAACTATCCCAAAACAAACTCAATCTAATATCCCGGAAACTTAATAAGTAATACTTAACAAAAGTAACAATTTATATTCGTAGAACATACAATATTGTCATACTGCTTCTCAGCTAAATGTCCGGGGGCGTTTGCCGAGTGCCGAGTGCCGAGAGCCGAAAGCCAAGCTAATGCGGCGACCCCTAACGTCAATTTAATAAAGAAAGCTAAAGCCGTACGCCGCACAGTAATAACGTTTGTAAAAATATCCGCAGACACACTGTTAAGGGGAAGCTTGTAAGGATTTGAGATGCATTTTTTTGATGCGCTCACAATTCGGTTCCCTTTTTTTCTCATAATAGTTGGTGTCCTAATTAAAATAGTCATAGTAAGTTAGGAATAATAAATGTCCTTGTCATAATAATAGTATGCCATAATTGGTTTTTAGCATACTATGTTTGTTGGCATAATCTCGTTTTCCATAATTTCATTTGTACTAATGTTGTTTGCCATAATCGACCTCTGTCATAATATTTATTTGCCATAATGAAAAAAATGCAATTCTTTGTGCATGAAAATGAATGTGTATATTGTTCTGGGTATTTTCTAAATAAAATGTTTGTAAGACACAGCTTATATTTATTGAAGTCCAAAACTCGAACGACATTTTTAGCCCAACAATCCATAAGGCTTGTAATGATTCTTGCTGTACTTCGTGCTCGGTTGAGATTAAACAATGTTACCGCTCCTATCCTAAGCTTATCGCAAAAGTAGACAATAGCAAGTTCGCAAATCTATTAAAGTAACAGATGAGAAACTTGATATAAAATTCTACAGCAATCCGTCTATTAACGTGATATTAGTAAAGTCTACCGGCTGTCATGAGGAGGAATGAGAATCATGTGGTGAGGAAGGTGGATGGATATACGGGGAAAAGGACGTCCAAAGAAACGATGGATGGATTGTGTGAAAGACGATATGGCTGCGAAGAGTGTTACTTGTGAGATGACGTCCGATAGGAAAGTATTGAAGAAGAAGACATGCTGCGCCGAACCCATATAAAATTCGGATAAGGGCAGGGGAATGATGATTAGTAAAGTATACGCCAAATTTATTAACGTCTCATAAGATTGTTCGTCATTGCATTGGAACATATAAATTTTAAAAACAATTCATTGTCATCATCATATCAGCCACTGCTGGACATAGGCATTCTCCAAATATTGCCACCTTGTGCGGTCCTGATACTCCCTCACCCATCGGCCTTAAAACATAATTTAATTAAAACAATAAAAACGTAGCCTACCCTTAATACCACGGGGGTGCGGTTTCATAGAGTTTTATTTGCACGTCGCCTTAACCCGCGCGCGCTGCCAATATTAAATTCTGCACATCCCTCCCCCCTTCCCCGCACGTCTAGGTTCCAACCTAACCCCCCCCCCCACTGCCATGTTCAAATTACATTATATGAAATGCTGAGATTCCATTCGTTATGAGAAATCTTTTATGAATAGTAAATGGTTACGTAGGTAGGGAAATTATAGGGTTATTAGATTTAGCTACTTTTGTTTTTTTTTCTCCGTGTGGTGACGGAGTAAGAATACAATATGTTACCACCCCATCTCATCTCATGGGTGTCGTAAAAACCGATTAAGGGACTATCATCCTAACGAAATAAAAAGAAGGAAAACTTGAAATTAAACCCTATACGAAATATAAAGGTTTGCCTATGCTAGGTATAGCATATAAAGGTTTGCCTATGCTAGGTATAGCATATAAAGGTTTGCCTATGCTAGGTATAGCATTGTCATGTCGATGTACGTCACTTACCAATCAGTCTCAAGGGAAGACTAGCGCTAGTTTCTTAACTAGCATCATGCTGAATTAAGACTGTTTTGCGATAAAGTTAGGCCTTGCGCAGACGACAGACTATCCGTGACGCACTTTTTAGTCTGTGAATATAGAACCTATGCAATTTTAAGCATTAACGCACATGACGCGCAAAACGTCTGGCGTACAAAAGACTTAAACATATGGCATTTATGGCAGACTTTTTGGGCGCCGCAGACTCGATCGCAAAAAGTGTGCCGTCTGCGCAGGGCCTTAGTAACAAGTTATTATGTGACTTTTTATGTAAATGTATTAACGTATGTAAATGTGTAAAAGTTTTACTGTAAATAAATTGTTTTTCTTTCTTTCTTTTCTTTCATTAGTGAATTCGCAAGTGCAAATTCTTTACAAGCTTTTCTCTCGAGTCTATGGTGGTCAAAATCTACGTCGAGATTAGACAAAGTCCCTTAGTCGCATTTTACGACAATTTTAAGATAGATGGTGAAAACAGCAATAATCAAAGGAATCTGTTAAACACTGTTATTATTGAAGCTGTCAATCGTTTCTTTTTTATTAAGAATTCTGCAAATAATTTCTCATGTACACAGATACCTACTTCCAAAATACTAAGCAAATATTTAACGTAACCTAAGGCGAAAGAAGCTGAAATACTTATTCTTGAAAATATATATTTTAAAACGCATAACAATGAAATTGAAAGGAAAATTTTCATGGAAATTTAATAGGTTATGTTTCCACTAGTGAAATTTTTTCAAAATATCTTAGGTATTTATATTTTTATTTTTCACATTTCAAGTTTTAGTATTTATATTTTTATTTTTCATATTGAGAAAAGAGCAACCCATTGACCAGATAGGTTTTATATTGGAGAAGGGCCAAATAAAGAGCACTCGTAACCGACCCAACGTAATCGTAACGAGGCCCAATCTCTTTGCCTACCCCGGACGGGATAAGGTGTGAGTTTATGTATGTAATGTATGTAGGTTTATATAATACAAGCTTATGCCCGTGGCTACATCCCGCATTGTAAAGGTAGCTTAAATATTGTATGTAGCTACATCTTTTGAAATTTGGATGTAGCTACATCCAAATTTCATCAAAATTCATTCAGTAGTTTTTGCGTGATAGAGTAACAAACATCCATCTATCATCCATCCATCCTCACAAACTTTCGCATTTATAATATTAGTAGGATGCATGTGTTGCTAAGCTTGTACGCATACTATGGGTATGCACCCTTATATACTTAAAACACAAATATCTAACACGGTTTTTAAGAAACAATGATTTTGTATATTCTGTGAATACTGGCGTAAAGCCAACGTGCGAACAAAAATTGTTATTAATGTTTAGAGAAACAGAATTAGATCTTTGTCTCTTGTTCTGATGAAATAATAACAAATATTTACCCACCTTTTACTTACCCATATTGTATTCTTACTCCGTCACCACACGGAGATGTGGTGACGGAGTAAGAATACAATATGTCACCACCCCATCTCATCCTATGGGTGTCGTAAAAACCGACTAAGGGACTATCCGTGAATATTATCTTTACGAAATAAAAAGAAGGAAAATTTGAAATTAAACCTTATACCAATCCGTCTGGCCAGCGTGGTATTAGTACGCCAAGTATCCCTCCGTCCCGGGAGGAGGCCCGTCCCTGCAGTGCGACATTAGTGGGCTGTTATGATGATTATTTATCCACCCCAGTATTATTAAATTATCATTTGGATGATTGGGAAAGTTCGCTGATGTATCTCTAAAGGAGCGTCCTCAATGAGAGCATTCGCGTGTAATGAACATTTGACATCTAAAATTCGAGTGGTGTAGACGTTGAGCCGAGCGTTATACAGCTTCGATTCGACGCTGGCGATTGCTCGTTTACAAATGCTTGTGTGAGAATGCCTTCAGTGAGGACGTACCTTATGATAACAAAGGAAGCTTCCCAAGGTAGGTAGCGGCCAGACTGTGTTTTGACATTGCTAGCGTCCATTAGCGGCGGTTACCACTTATAATCAGATGGGCCCCTTGCTTACCTGCCGCCTTATTTCGATATAAAAAGAAGGCAATTGGGACTTAATAACAATCAATCGTGAAAAAATTGCAACTTCCTAAAATAAATAAAAATTATATGAAAACCTTCTGCTCTTTGTATAACCAGCCGACCAATTCATACCATATGGTTTTAACAAAGTATGGCCTAAATCAACAATTAAAATAAAATAATCATCAACATTATTAAATTATGTATTAAGTTTAATAAAATAAAGTGTAAAAGGCGTAGTGAAGAGTGCTGTGAGTAACTCGAGGATAGACTCACTACATTTAATATTCTCAACTAGGCACCGTTCGTTTACATAGTTTAGGAGCTGTATATTATTGCACAGAATTTATATTTTCATTAAGGCATTTTCCCATAGGGGTAGATAGAAACTACTGTGCGCCATGTAAGTACTTCACAAACTTACTTGGCTTCGTATGCTTTCATAATACACTAGCTGACCCGTGCCCACTTCGTTGGAAGGCGAAAAAAATTGCGTCCCTTTTTTAAACATAATAATATTTCATTACTGCTTCACTCCTATTATTTATAGCATGACACTTTAGCCTATGAAACTCCCTGATAAATGGACTATTCAACACAGTAAGATTTTTTTAAATCGGTTCATTAGATCCAGAGATTACCCCCTACAACGTTACAAACACACAAACTTTACCTCTTTATAATATTAAATATAGATTATCTTCATAAATGCCCATCGGTTCCAAGCTCTACACACTTGCGCTATCTTTAGAAAGTGACCATTTACATCCCTGTAAGTCTTTCTAGGGTCCTTTATCAATTACACCAACTACTTTCATTCTGTAAGTTTCCTTTTGTTATTCAGCTATCATCCATTCCCTTCAATGTGTTCTCTTCTCTCGATCCATGTCTCTACATCTTCTTTTAATTAATTTGCTGTTTTTATCTGTTTTGCAATGTATGATATGATAATATCTTAATTGATCATAGATATGCTGATACTATGATGCTCAGTATTTATTTAATTTTTTTATATACTTATCTATTGTGATCGTGGTGACCACTATACCATTTCATCCCATTGCTTGTTAAAACTAAAAACAAGTTTTGTACAATTTTTTTTTTACTAAAACAAAAGATGACAGAACTTGATTAAAAAACCTGCATAAATTCATCTACCAGTGAGTCGGTCAAGATCCCCTTTATTACTGGTAAAATCCTGTCCTAGCAGTAGATTTTTTAAAGTTTCCCTAAATGAAAATTTGATTAACAAAATACACAATTTACACCATCAACCTCCTAGCCTATAAACAACCGCGAGTATTTGCTCATCTCGATATTAGACAAGTTGTCGCAACCGCCTCATTTATACCTAACGACACTAAACTATATTAATAATGATTATTAACCTGCCGCCTGACGTCCGGGCTCAAAGGGGGAGGGGGAACACAGGGGGGTAAAAGGGGAGCCCCGAACAACGAGTATTCCTACCATTGTTGGAATCTATCTGTCAAAGGCTAGATGAATTTAATTGTCGCGATTTCAATAGGGTTTATTATGCCTTAACAGTTTTGTTGCTCTTTCGTAACCATTGAACCGATATGAGCGACGGCTTTTTATTAATTTTGTCACTTAATAACATTTCTGATGGAATGGCTTTTTGTATTACGTTTTTCGTTCGACAGTTTTTCATATTTGACACAATAGATTTGAAATACTTTGATCTCTGAACATTGTTGATGCTTTATTGATTTGTATTGCTTTAAAGCGCTTTGCTTGAGGCGCTTGCAGCCAGTTGCAATCACTGACTCAGAAACGGTAATGCTGGTAAATCAACGTAATCGAGGTTATTCTTTAGATGACCTGATAACCGCTTAGTTGTATTTCACCAGATTGTTTAAGGGTTTCGGACTTTAAAAAGTCGGCCAAGACAGTCTATAGTCATTTTGGGGTCTATGAGGGGCTTGAACAACTCTCAACACCAGGTTGGCCATTACACTACCAATAACAAATAAGATTGCCTTAAAATATTTTAAATTACTGTACTTAGGATGTATCTAAAGAAAACGTAATAGGCTGACGGCCTGAATCTAAATTCTTCTCTCATCTTCTATCCTACAAGTGGCGAGCGGCCTGCAAATAAAAAATATTTTTATTTTGATTTAATTTCAGAATCTTTATGCCCTAGCAGCCATCGGTTCTGCGCGGCCAGTATTCTGTTATAAATTCCTTCGTGTTCAATGTGTTCAAAATACTATTAAATACTTCTTCATTCAATTTGCAACGCTCTCTTAATAAACGTATTGAGTATCTCGGTGTTTTGCACTTTATCAATTAAAGTTCACCGCTAGGAGCCCATTTTTACATTATTTTTCCACTTTCATACCTCTTCTGCGACGCCCAACATTCACTACTATTTATCTATAGGTATGTATGTAATCTATTATCCAACTAACGTCATTCAAATTTTCCCTTTACAACTACATGTTCAATCACAATAACGCATATCAAGGAACGATCGTTGCCAAGTATTTTAATCATTGTCTTTTTAAATAACAACGAAAATAGCTCTTAATTCAATAGATATACAGTGTAATATTGATTGCAGATTCAACTGTCAAGGAAGGCACCCTCATTAGCACTATCGGCTATAGTAATTTATATAGATTAGCAATTGATTAAAAGCTTATAGTGATATACTATAAATACTGAATGTCATTGTCACATTCCGTTTTACGTTTGTCGTAAATTTTGACTTGAGACTTCTATTAAGTAGACCTGATCTATCTAGAGTGACCTGTTATCAGGAGAGTGTAGTAAAATGTATACTAGCGTATAACCAAAGGGTCTAGCTTAATCTAACTGCAGTAATGCCGAAAGGAGAGGCGCAAACTTGGGAAGGCCTATGTCCAGCAATAGAGCGGTGGAGAGAGAGAAGTGAAATTTGCAATACATGAATTTCATCATCATCATAAAAGCCCATTAATGCCCCAATGCAGGGACGGGCCTCTTTCCGCGACGGAAGGATACTTGGCCTACCAATACCACGCTAGTCAGACTGATTGGTATAGGGTTTAATTTCAAATTTTCCTTCTTTTTTCTTCGTAAATATAATATTTACGGTTAGTCCCTTAGTCGCTTTTAAGACACCAATAGGATGAGTTAGGATGATGACATATTGTATTCTTACTCCGTCACCACACGGACGATACGTGAATTTGCATTTACAAATTAGTAAATGCAAGACCCATCTAAATCAGTCCACGCATTCAGTATCTAGAGCGATACTAAAGAACACAAAAAGTAAAGTCAACAATGTTTTCCAGTCCCATGGATTGATGACCTAAGGAGGGTTGGCTAAAATCGTTGGATGAGAAGCTCCTGGCTGAGATCTGAGATTGATAAGGTGTATTAAGCCAATGACTGTATAAGATAAACGAGAATTAGGTCATACTGTTGATGTTTCTTGAAACTGATTCAATGTAATACATATTACTTTTAAAGTGCATTGCTGCCAATTCTGATGTCATAATGATAGTGAATCAACAAGATATTTAAAGTTCTCACGCATGCCTTTTTATCGTCAATCCATCTGGCCAGCGTGGTATCTGGCGAAAAGACAAAAGTTCCGAGTGGTGAAGAGTCACTTCTTCTTCTTCTTCATCTTTGCGAGTTCCCAGTTGCGTCCACAGCTCGAGAGCCATGGGGCCAGGGGCTGCTTTCCGGCTTCTTTTACTCCACTTCGCACGGTCTTCGGCAGCCTTAATTGTAAGACCATTGGCACGCGTTTCATCCCTGGCGACGTCAAGCCAGCATTTTTTGGGACTCCCACTTCTGCCGGGTCCAGGCGAAGGAGTAAGTCACTATTCCATTTCATTCGAAGGATTAGTATAAACCGACTAAGGGAAATGTCGTAGATATTATCGCTCTGCGAAAACTCATGCATTAGGAAAAAAAGACAGTTCCTACCCTGTGTCATAAGTCATCATAATCATAACAGCCCATTAATGTCCCACTGCAGAGACGGGCCGCCTCCAGTGACGAAGGGATACTTGGCCTACTAATACCATGCCAGCCAAACGGATTGGTATAGGGTTTAATTTCAAGTTTTCCTTCTTTTTATTACTGAAGATAATATTCACGGATAGTCCCTTAGTCGGTTTTTACGACACCCATGGGATCTTCATTCTTACTCCGTCACATACATTCTCGGAAAACATAACCCTGCTTTAGATGCTATCGAGTAAAAAGATATTCTACGTAATTCTTTACAGACAACTTAAAAATATACCAAGCGTTAGAAATTGTAGGAAGCTAAAATTAACTAGGGAAACAAGATGGTGGCTGCGCTTAGATCCGTTTTAAAGGAAATTTGATAACGAAGTGTGAAAAATTATCTACGAGTTTCTTCGGTATGGATCGAAGGTATAAAATACTACTAGTATTTTAGGTAAATAAAGATCTTTTCATGCCTAAATGTATGAAATAAATAGTAAAGAAACAGGAAACCATCATTTAGAGATAAAAGGAAACTTATTGCTTACTAATAGAAGTGAAAGGTTATGGAACCAAGAGCCATACTTTGGAGGGGAAATATACCAATATTTACCTACAGTACGATACCAATACCCGGCTAGGTGGACCGACGACCTCAAAAAGGTCTCTGGGTCGGACTGGATGCGAAAGGCGAATGGGAAATGGCTTGCGATGATGAAATAATGTAACAATTACTCATTATGCCTTATTAATATAATTAACAATGACTTTCTTGTTGCGTCTATTTAATAGGGAGTAAGGAATAATAAGATGTTTCGCATATTTGCATTTAGTATCAGTATAATTTATAATGGTCCTTTATTTTTCCCAGCTAGGTGGACCGACGACCTCAAAATGGTCTCTCGGTCGGACTGGATGCGGAAGGCGCAGAACCGAGATCTGTGGCGCGTGTTGGGAGCGGCCTTTGTTCAGCAGTGGACTGCAATAGGCTAGTTGATTAATTGATTGATAACCTAACGTTCTTCAAGCAAAAGGAGTTGTTTGTTGAGAGTCTAGTTGACTTAAAATCCCCTCAAACTCTTGGGCCCCTCGTCATCCGGAGCAAAGAAAACAATCACAAGAAAAGCATCATCTCTTCTCAAACACAGGGCACAAAACATTCCGTCCGCACTCTTGTTATCCAGAGAATCTAATTCAGTCCACTGAGAATGCCGTCCGGTTGTATTAAACTAATTATATCTGGCACATCTACACTCTGGTTTTTTTCTAGTATTTATAGAATCCCAAAAGCCCGACGCAATGCAATCATACACAAATACAAATTCATACATCGATTTACTGTCAAAATTGTTTTCCAAAATCATCGAAAACTTTCTTATACGACAACCTATAATGAAAATACAAAAAGTCAATGGCACTCGACAATAAGAATAATAGTATCTACAGCAAAACGGAAATTATATACTTACTACCATGTGCATTTAAATACGTGATCATACGTCAAAGAAAATAATTTGGAGCACTGACACTCAGTAGCTATGAGTCGCTGCCATTGAACCCTGATATTAGATACGTATAACTTCAGTAAAGAATTACGACTTAAGAGCGCTTGTTGCTATTTAAAACATTTCACTACTACAGGCCGATCAAAACGAATGACTAAAATTCTCAATACACTTCGAAATAAAAGAGAAACTTTCAATCACTACACATCACAACTGTCTATAGAGTCTAAATAGTCGTAAACATTTAAAAGAACTAATGTGTTATTATGCTAGGCAAGACTGCGATCCAAACATCTAAAAAGCACGTAATGACATAACAATTGCATGAAACATCTTGCGAACAAAGTACTTCCAAGAACCCCAACAGATAATCCAAATTTATCCGTAAAGCAAAGACAGTAGCAATGCTTCAACAAAAACTACAAAACAAATATGTTAATGATTCATAAACTAAACTCAATAACAGTTGAAATTTAATAACGAAAGCGCCAACGAACGCCATAAAAATAAAACAGGTGCTCCAAGAAACTGTAATGTGGAACGGAAAAAAAATTTCGAGCATCCAGCAAGTAACTAATAGGATGCCAGACATTAATGCGATTTCGGCTGCCAGTCGTAACTATATCTATTAATAACCTGTGCCTAATCACATTGTAAACAAGTTTCACAGCGTCATATCGACGTATTGCGCGCCTAATATTTGTCTACACATGTAAACTGGCGCTCCGGGAGTCCGTATTAATAGACCTGCCGAACCGATGAGTTCTTTTACTCCAGCAGTCCTCTCGAGATATTTACGGAAACGAAGGATACAAGCGAAATTTAATCTTCGCACTACCAATTTAAGGTTGCAGGTTGAATATCTGAGTTGTTTCAACCGCCCCACGATTTCATGGTAAAATTAGAAAATGCTTTTGGCCGCGGGAGTTGTCTTTACTATTTATGGTAGGGCATGCGGTGGCTAATTTTGACGCGTGTGGGGTAACCTCATGTTCTAATTCTGTTCGAGCATGCTCTAAGGGAAGTGTACTGTAGTTATATACGAGTAGCTTAGCATTCTGTCAGTATCCAATGAATTTGAAATACTTGCACCTCTGGGGCGCCAATTGATTGAGGAATGTTGGCAATGAGAGTCTGACCCATTTAGGGACAGGTGTGTGTACTACTTAACTTTCATGTGTATATTATTTGTGTCATTTTATTATCTAGATTTTTGTAATTTTACACCGCAGGGGGGATGAGGGTTGCGGATTGTAAAAACAAAAGACCAAAAGTCAACGGTTGTATAAAAAAGAAATAATGTAATTAAAATAAATAAATTAACCGTTTATTTATTAATTACATTGGCGTGAGATCCATAACGATCCCGTGTATATAATAAAAATAAAAAAAAGAAAATTAAATTTATATAAATTTTACAATAAATTACATTAGAATAGATGGCATTAGATTAGATGTTCAGTTCTGTCAGGTATCACTAGGTACAACGTAACGTACACGTACAAATGCTTGCACTCCTGTGTCCACGCGACACAACACACTGCACTAAGATCACGCAGCTGCAGCACTACCCACGAAGCGCTTAGAAGCACTTGCGGTGGACGATGCCGGGGCCGGACTCGTCGTATTCCTCCTTTGAGATCCACATCTGCTGGAAGGTGGACAGGGAAGCCAGGATGGATCCTCCGATCCATACGGAGTATTTCCTTTCGGGGGGAGCGATGATCTTGATCTTGATGGTGGAGGGAGCGAGGGCGGTGATTTCCTTCTGCATCCTGTCGGCAATACCGGGGTACATGGTGGTACCACCGGACATGACAGTGTTGGCGTACAAGTCCTTACGGATGTCGACGTCGCACTTCATGATGGAGTTGTACACGGTCTCGTGGATACCGCAAGATTCCATACCCAAGAAGGAAGGCTGGAAGAGGGCTTCGGGGCAACGGAACCTCTCGTTACCGATGGTGATGACCTGTCCGTCGGGAAGTTCGTAGGACTTCTCGAGGGAGGTGGAGGCGGCGGCGGTGGCCATTTCCTGCTCGAAGTCGAGGGCGACATAGCACAGCTTCTCCTTGATGTCACGAACGATTTCCCTCTCAGCGGTGGTGGTGAAAGAGTAACCCCTCTCGGTGAGGATCTTCATGAGGTAGTCGGTCAAGTCGCGGCCAGCCAAGTCCAGACGGAGGATGGCGTGGGGCAGAGCGTAACCTTCGTAGATGGGTACGGTGTGGGATACACCGTCACCGGAGTCGAGGACGATACCGGTGGTACGACCGGAGGCGTACAGCGACAGCACAGCCTGGATGGCGACGTACATAGCCGGGGAGTTGAAGGTCTCAAACATGATCTGGGTCATCTTCTCCCTGTTGGCCTTGGGGTTCAAGGGGGCCTCAGTCAGGAGGACTGGGTGCTCCTCGGGGGCGACGCGCAGCTCGTTGTAGAAGGTGTGGTGCCAGATCTTCTCCATATCGTCCCAGTTGGTGATGATACCGTGCTCGATGGGGTACTTCAGGGTGAGGATACCTCTCTTGCTCTGGGCCTCATCGCCTACATAGGAGTCTTTCTGGCCCATACCGACCATCACACCCTGGTGACGTGGGCGACCTACGATGGACGGGAAGACAGCGCGGGGCGCGTCGTCGCCGGCGAAACCGGCCTTGCACATGCCGGAGCCATTGTCGACTACAAGCGCAGCAACATCGTCGTCGCACATTTTGGCGTGTGTGTGTGGTTTGGGACGCGGTGGATGTTGACTCTACGGCAGCGAGACTGCGAGTGCGGCGATCTGCGGGGCCGGAATCTTTTATACCGCACGCTCGGCCTGGTGCCGCGAGCCATACATGGCGAGCGAGCCGGCCCCCGCACGTCGCTCTTCCCCCGACAATTTTCACTATTTTCATACCGTAGTATCAACTCTAACCCTACATATTAACCCTTAAAACTTAAACATGAGCTTTTTAAGGATTTTAATCAATATTTTGTTCGATATAAAGCTCGCCGTAAGAGGTATGGGCGCCGCGAGTTACGTGTTGTTCCATTTCAGGCGTTGGGCGAACGTACTACGAAACTGTACTATAATATTCATTCTATCAATCATGATTAATCCAGACACGTTTTAAACATTCCAGTACTGGTTATAATACCCAAAATATTAATTATTAAATTAGATTAATTGAAAACTAAAAGAAAATGATCTACGTTTCAGTTGTTCATCGGTCTTATAAAAAGAAAAATTATTTTAGTTTATACAATAAGGACTCTTAACACATTTGCTTAAAAGCTTTTTTTCTACGTTAAGTTTTATATTCGCACATTGCGATTTGCTGATATGGGTCACTAGTGTTTCATGATTAATTAACTGCTATAATTAGGTTTTACATAATTATTTTAGAACATAGTTTCTTATCTAAAACAATTAAATCGCTAGGCAGGATTCTAACTGCTTTTATCTATGTCTGCAGCATTTTCAAAGTAAAAGCCAAAGTCAAATTTCATGTTTTGTAATTAAGATTGGGTTTCTATGTGGTGATAGACTAAAAACATACAATTATTCATTATTATCTTGTAGTTCTCGTAAAAGCGGACTAAGAAAAGTTTAAAAACATAGTATTTTCGAGACGGAAAACTCAAATACTATGCCTAATCTATCTAGCGTGATACTAGCCAGCCTTTATCACTGGAGGAGCCCCCTATAGTGATATTAGGGCTGTTTAAAAGACGTAGAGGTCTTTTTATTAGTCCTAATGTATCTACGTATCACGTAGACCTTAAAAAGAAGCAAATAAGAATGTTTATAGACAAAATATCTGCCTAACTAAAACCTCATTCGCAGATGACTGAAGTAAAGCTTTGAAAAGGTGCTGAGGATTCTTTTTTCAAACTTAGTAATATTAAACTTTTTTGCAATTCAATCAATCTTAATCAACTAGCCTATCGCAGTCCATTGCTGGACATTGGCCTTTCCCAACACGCGCCACAGAGCTCGGTCCTGCGCCTTCCGCATCTAATCCGATAATACGATACAATTAATAATTAATTTGCAATTACTTACCATGTAATGATTTAGCTGCTACGCAAGGGTATTGGATTAGATTCTCTCTCAATGCGAATCTTACCCCAAATAAAAAGAAGGAAAACTTGAAATTAAACCTTATACCAATCCATTCGGCCAGCGTGGTATTAGTGGGCAAAGTATCCCTCCGTAACGGAAGAAGGCCCGTTTCTGCAGTGGGACATTAATGGGCTGTTATGTTATGATGATGATATGATTTTACGTTTTCTGTAATATGCGCTGCGCAGTGATGTAGTTTGCTACTATGAATGGATTTTGCTAACATATCTAGTAATTTTGTTATTGCTTTAAGATGGCAGACAAGCAACTGGGACACCTGATGGTAAGTGATAAGTGTTACTCTTGCATGTCAGTAATACTGCTGAGCACAGCCAAACCCCTGTCGCCTGTTAGACATAAGGTGATAAGTCCAATTCTGTTTTTTAGGGGGGAATTGAAAACCAGCTTCAAGGTTAAAGCTGTGACAGTAGCTGAGTTCTCTCATTTTGTACAAATGTCCTAAAATGAGTAAAAGCTTTAAACATAAAATAATGTATATTATTTAATTTTATTGTATTGAATCCCCGTGTGGTAGCGGAGTAAGAATAAAATATGTCACTACCCCATCTCATCTTATGGGTGTCGTAAAAGCCGACTAAGGGACTTAACGAAATAAAAAGAAAAACTTGAAATAAAACCCTATACCAATCCCTCTGGCCAGCGTGGTTTTAGTAGGCCAAGTATCCCTCCGTCACGGGAGGAGACCCGTCCCCGCAGTGGGACATTAAATGGCTGTTATAATGACCTTTTTCAGGCTTTGCTAAAATGGTTATTACTAAACTATTTTTAAACAACTAAAATTAAATAAAATAGGTAGTGTTTAACTAAAATTTTCTTGTACACATTTTTCTCAAAGCCTTAGTTCTATACGAAAATGATGGTAGCTGAGCAGATATTTTCTCTTTTCAGAACAGCCCATTAATGTCCCACTGCAGGGACGGGCCTCCTCCTGTGACGGAGGGATACTTGGCCTACTAATACCACGCTGGCCAAACGGATAGGTATAGGGTTTAATTTCAAGTTTTCCTTCTTTTTATTTCGTTAAGACAATATTCACGAATAGTCCCTTAGTCGCTTTTTACGACACCCTTGGGATGAGATGGGGTGGTGACATTTTGTATTCTTACTCCGGCACCACACAGAGATTTTCTCTTTAAACATTCATAAATGCTACTTAGTAACCGACGTCTTTTTATTAGCCCTTTACACTAATAAGAATAGTACTTTTTGTAAACTAATCATAATGCCTAAAACTTCTATACACTTAAAAACATTATTTTCTGCAAACCCAATTAATTAAATACCTAGTCAACAACCCATCCAAATAGCAAACAAAACACACATCAAACGTTTAAACCAATTAATTAATCCTAAAACTATTTAATCAACGTAAATAACTATTTAACCAATGATTAAATACATGTGTAGTTAAATCACTAATTAAATAACTGGTTAGATAAGGCCCATAAACTAATTTGTAGAGGTATTCGTTGTTGCCGAACGGTAGTAGTCTATTAGTGGCTAAGGTATGGGACGGAATACTTTAGAGGTTGATACGTTGTAATGTAAGCGATGTAATACAGATTGTCTTTTGTTTTTTTTTCTTTAATAATAGGTTGTCTAGGTATCAATGTAGTGTTGATTGTCTTTTGTTTTTTTTTCTTCTTCTTTAATTAGAGGTTGTCTAGGTATCATTGCTGTGCCCACCACTTAGCGGTGTACCAAGCAGTAGTGTGCTTATGGTGTCCATAAATTGAAATCACATGCTCTCATCCTATAAGCATATTCATAAGATGAATTAGGAAAATTCTAGAAGCTTAAAATCAATTTCAATTCTCCTACCCATGCTATTATTAAGCTAACCTCTCCCAATGTCCTATCCCATCCCTGCAGTGGCCCAGCAGGAACAGTCCAAAAATAGTTTAATAGAGATTCAGCAACATCGTATAAACAAAAACATCTCAAGAACGACTAGACATAAAGCACCTGTTACCACAAATAGAAACGGCCAATGCACCCTACAATGCATTTGCACAACACCCTCACACAACGAAACACCAACCAAAACTATATTCTATCTTAACACTCAAACCATTGCGTGTTTAATACACAAGTAACAAAGATGCTTTAAAACAAAAGAAGCAATGGTTTCGTAAATGAATAGTAAAGAGGAGGTGTCACAAGTAAAGTAGTAAAAATATTGGTATGCGATTGATTGAAATCAATGAATGCAAGAGACTATTGTAGTGCAACTTTTATAATTAGCATGTTCTATTAAACTTGAGTAATGAAGATACGAGGTCGTTACACAAATAAACAGACTATATTTAATTGTTTGTTGTGATTTAAATTTTCTTTGTGTTCGTTCTTAACTGAACTAACTTTTCTTTATTCGGTGTTGTTTCTGCTTACCACTAAGGATATAATATTATATTCCTCACAGTTTCACACAACGCCATCTAGTCCCAAACTAAGCAGAGCTTGTACTATGTAGGTACTAGACAATGAATATAAATACATAGATAAATACTTTTTTTTTGTAAATACATACATATTATACATAGAATTAATAGGCGGAAGCTTGTAGTTGGCCACTTTTTCTATTTTTAATGTAACTTAATTGTACCAATTAGTCCGTAAGCTTTCCTAAAAGTAATAAAATAAAATAAAATAAAACACCCAGACCAATGCAAACAATCATGTTCATGCACACAAAGATTTGCATTGAGCGGGAATCGAACCCGAGACCTCTGCGTTGCAGTCATGTTATATAACCACTACGCCACAGAGGTCGTCGGTTTCGCGATCCACAAATGGTTAATCTGAGTCCGGATATCATTTGTGTCCGCATTAGAACTACGGATTTCCTGACATTATAATTATGGCGACAAGAGATTATTGCAGACGGTTAACGCGTTTAAATGAGGCCTCCCTAAAGTAATATCTTGATTGCAAATCCAAAACACTATTCTTTTCTGCATAACCTAATGAACTGAACACAGAAAATCATGGACAATATTGAACTCTAAATAAAGCTTTAAAAACCATTGATTAAAAACATACTAATTTTCTAGTTTAACACCAAAACATATTACAAAGAGTTAGTTGGCTAAAACTCTCTCTCACTCTCTCACACGCACACATACAAACTGAAACGCACTGCAAAATACTTTCATGTTTAACTGATATAAAATAGTTTTCAATTAAGCTTTGAGTTCGTAATAACGTTTGGGTTTTCTTTATTTTTTACTAGCTGACCCATGCCCACTTCGTTGGGCGGCGAAAAAAAACGCGTCCCTTTTTTAAACATATTTAATTACTGCTCCACTCTTATTAGTCATAGTGTGATACCACAGAAATCATATCTGTGTGTGATACTATATGGCTGATGACACTCCCCACTCCCCGATAAATGAACTATTCAACACAGAAAGATTTTTTAAATCGGTTCAATAAATCCAGAGATTACCCTCTACAACATCACAAAAACACAAAGTTTACCTCTTTATAATATTAGTATAGATTACTCAATTATAGCCACATTTAATAAGACCTCAGCGTTAATATTCTTAACTAGGAAAAATTTGATCAGTTTTAATGAAAATGAGGTATATAACATTTTTATGAATTTATTTTATTTAAAACCAATCCTTACGATATCCGTGTGGTGACAAAGTAAGAATACAATATGTCACTACCCCATCTCATCCTATGGGTGTCGTAAAAACCGACTAAAGGACTATCCGTGAATATTATCTTCACAAAATAAAAATAAGGAAAACTTGAAATTAAACCCTATACTAATCTGTCTGGCCAGCGTGGTATAAGTAGGCCAAGTATCCCACCGTCACGGAAGGAGGCCCGTCCCTGCAGTAGGACATTAATGGGCTGTTATGATGATGATTACGAAGAATGGAAACTTTTTCAAAACATCAATTTTATCTTTCTTAGGCAATGGTGGAGAGGACCAGTGTTGTGTACTATGGGTACTAGACAACTGATAAATATACTTATATACTTCATTTAGAAAGTATATAGAAAGCCCCCGGACCAATTTACAGTATAATGATTCACACAAAGATTTACATAGAGCGGGAATCGAACCCGAAACCTCTGCGTAGCAGCCATGTACGATAACCACTACGACACATGTCGTCAATTTATGTTCTTTTCTTAACGCTATGGGGCCGGGTATTAATAAAATGAGTAATTCTTATCTTTCATTAAAACTTTTATTTAAGAATGTCTCTTCCTATTTCCACACTTGATACTAGAAGAAAGAAGGAAAGTATACCAATAGGATCCTATATTGATTGAGAGTTATACAATATTCCTATTTATTTGAAGCGTGTTGGGACCACTTATAAGGCTGACCGCACATTGGAGACTAGACTGTTTCAAGACTGACTTGCCTCATATAGACAAGTCTGTCTTAAAACTAAAACGAAACAGTTTTGACTACGATACGTAGCACACATAAAACAAAACTGTCTATCTGAGACAATATTGTCTATACGACGTTTTGTTCCAAGTGTGCGCATATTCATACATATTGTAAAGCAATAGTCTGTCTTAAGACTGTCGTGTTCCAAGTCTGCGCTCAGCCTAAATAGTGAGGCAAGTTCACTGCCGATCAGTACAGCAGTGAGGCCATAAAACTGGCGGACAGGAAAAAGAAAATTGTGTACTTAAGTGTAAATAAAAGACAACTCCCACACTAGGGACCGAGTCCGGCATCGCGGGCCCTTTTACAGATATAAAATATAAATAAATAAATAACGCCATCTAGTCCCAAACTAAGCAAAGCTTGTACTATGGGTACTAGACAACGGATAAACACACTTAATTTTTTTTAATATGTAATTATTAGACACAAAAAAAACAAACATCCAGGATCAAGAAAATAATTTGTAGGTCATAATAATAATTATTTGCGTGAAATTCGAACCAGCTACCTCGGCGGGGCAGCCGTACGACCTCAAGTCACTGAGACTGAAACAGTTAAATATTTAAAGTAAATAAGATATTTTATGTAACGTTATAATGAAAAACCAAATCAATTTCGCTTTCATGAATGGTTCACAGATTGTTTTCGATTCAGGTCCGATTGCGTCATACTGCCGTGGCTTTTATTTACAAACTAGCTTTTGCCCGCGGCTTCGCTTGCGTTAAATTCGGGGTTCTGTTCTCCTTTCCTGGACATGGAAAAAAAAAATACCGTAGCCTATGTTACTCTCCATCCCTTCAGCTGTCTTCAATAAAAAAAAATTACGTCAATTCGTCGCTCCATTTTGCCGTGAAAGAAAGACAAACAGACACACTTTCCCACTTATAATATTAGCCTTAGTATGAATATATTACATATATATTCATAGTACATCGAAACCTTTGTGTTTATTGGCAGACCCTTAATTAAATAGGGAGATTTGAAATAAACTTAGCCTACCAATAAGCTACCCAGTTGGATTGATTATATTTATTTTTCCTGCTTTTAATTTCTTAAACGTAATTATTGTGAAATAATTTTTCTTAGTCGGTTTTAACGACACCAGCCCGAAATAAGGTGGTGATCGTGTATTTTTACTCTATCACTACACAGAGCTTCCCTCATAATTAAAAACATACAACTTTTAAATTTGCATTCAGTCGTAATCGAACCCAAGACTCTGCGTAACAACCACTACTCTGCAAACGCATGTTGTGAACTTCCCATAATAAACCGCTATTTTCAGGGCCACAAGCCGAACAGCGACTGAGCGGATTGCCAGACAGTACGTATAAACATACCAACGCGAAGCTACATCTGTTCAATAGCTAAACACAAATTAATTTATACTTTTAACACGTAATAGTTGATATAATCTTTATCATATATCATAACAGCCCAAGAATATCCCACTGCAGGGACGGGCCTCCTCCCGTGACGGAGGGTTACTTGGCCTACTAATACCACGCTGGCCAGACGGATTGGTATAGGGTTTAATTTCAAGTTTTCCTTCTTTTTATTTCGTAAAGATAGTAGTTACGGTTATTCCCTTAGTCGGTTTTTACGACACCCATGCGATGAGATGGGGTGGTGACATATTGTATTCTTACACCGTCACCACACGGATAGTCTTCGTAATCTTTAGCCTCACAGAAATAGACAGATAATGTTATCAGATGATTTCTTAGTATCTTAAGTAGAAAATAATATAATAGGTCTTTACCAATGAAATTGCTGTTTTTTTCGCCGCAGTCTTTAGCCTCTATTTTCTTTTAAAACATATATTGTTTAAATTTTTTTTTTTTTATTTAAATTATTATTATTTAAGAAAAACACGATATAACCAACATTTAACAAAAGATAATAAATGAAAATTATTATTATTTGGAATAATAATAAGCCTGTGAACATGGGTCCACTTTAAAATAGCGACCTCTGTGGCGCAGTCGGTATATTACATGGCTGCTACGCAGAGGTGTCGGGTTCGATTCCCGCTCAATGTAAATCTTTGTGTGCATGAACATGATTGTTTGCATTGGTCTGAGTGCTTTCTATGTATAATTATGTATGTAAGTACCTATTTACAGAAAAAAAAAGTATTTAAGTATGTTTATCCGTTGTCTAGTACCCATGGTACAAGCTTTGCTTAGTTTGGGACTAGATAGCGTTGTGTGAATGTGTGAGGATTATATTTTATTTATTTATTTATAAACAGCGGAATTATTTGTTTTGATTGCGATAGGGACGGCAACGGCTTAGCTGCATTTTAGGGTTTCTGACGTTCATATAAGTACGTTGATTACCATTTAACATCACGTGCATGTCTGCGACGACATTGCAATTTCAACTTTCAGGAAAAGCCCAGAGTTCCTAAAATATCGCATAACAAAAAATTTGAGCCATAGAATAATCTACCATCAAAGTAACTATAGTATTAACTAGCTGACCCACAGAAATCTAACTGTGAGCTTACCCGTGCCCACTTTGTTGGACGTCAAAAAAAATGCGTACCTACGTTTTTAAAACATATTTCATTACTGCTCCACTCCTATTAGTCATAGCGTGATACTACATAGCCTATGACACTCCCCGATAAATGGACTATTCAACACAGAAATAATTTTTGAAATCGGTTCATTAGATACTGAGATTACCCCCTACAACGTCACAAACACACAAACTTTACCTCTTTATAATATTAGTACTTATAGATTAAACTCAGAACACTATGTCAAAGTAAATAATTTTCAATTACGTGTAAATATGATAAAGAGATCAATTTTTATGGGTAAAAGAGCATCATAATGATGTCCACACCATCACAAATTGTCGTATAAGCTCACACGCCGTTGATCCACATAATTGTATAAATGAATGAATAAACGTCATCCCCCCTAATTGGCGTACAAATTGATACGAAAAAAAAATTAATAATCTCTGATATTTGTTCATTGAGTGGCTTGACAACCCTATCGGCCAAAATTTTGCATGATATTATACAAAACGTCCTAACAGTTATAAACACAACATACAAATATGAACTTTGTGCTGTAGTTATAAAGTTGAAAATCGATTGAAGCTATTTGACGTTTAAGTCTTTTTGTCGTTAGGGTGATTCCCTAAAGCATGATGCAGTTAGGGTCATTACTTTTATCTTTTATAAGTAATTTGACAGTTACGTTCGTGTATTATATTGTTCGGATGCTGTAATGAAAATCTGATATTTTATTGATAATAATATGAATTAATTAATTTATGTAACCAAATATGGTTTTCATGAATACATTTTGTTTTTAAAAGTAATAACCTTATCAATATTTTAATCTCCGTATATTATTGTAGATAACCAATACTCTATTATTGAAGAATTTTTATTCAAGTGGTTATATTGTTAGAATAAGTTGCAGACTAGTGTTAGTCTCTGTATTTATTTAAAATAATACTTACAGACTTCGTTTAATTCAATCAATCATTTAATTTACTTTTCACACCGTTTTACAAAACGAATTACTTGTTAATAAATTAAATTGAGTAAATTAACAAAGTTCCACCTATGTGAGAGACTGTTGTCTGTTGTAGGCTTTGGATTAAAACCTGTGTTACAGATCACCCAAATTCTGGGTAAATCACGAAAGCTTACTTAACAAAACTGTATCGATAGCACTGGAACAGTTTTTGCGGCTACCGTTCACACAGTCAAGGTTCGCATCCCACGACCATTGATCGAGAAATCATTGTTTGTCATTACTGTACTTTTTATCACCTAATATAACAGTGAAAAACTAGCTTAATTTATTATTTAAATATGATTTTTACATAATAATATAAAAACCGAGAAAAGTTGGTGAAAATCTCAGAACTTACTAATTATTATTTTAACTGGTACTTACCAGCAGACAAATTATTTTCACTGGTACTGTACCAGTGAAAACAATTAGTGATGCACAAATTTTTATAAAGAGAACATATTGAATAAGTGAGCGTATCAAATCATAAGTAGAGTCACACGCGGGGATTTATCATAGATCAAACATTATATTGGTATAGACTTGTCATTTGTTTGATTTTATACATGGATTACATGGTACAATCAAACTAGTGAAATTATAGGGCTTGAATAACAACTTTCTCTAGTCCCAAACTAAGTAGAGCTTGTACTATAGGTATCAGAAACCGGACAAACAATACACTTCTTTTTCTAAATAAATACATATTTATCATTAAAAAACTCGTATTTTTACCAAGCAATGTAAAGATTAATGATAAGAACAAAGTTTTCATTGGAATCGAAGCAGTCATGGGCTATCCTAAAGCACACAAGTTTTTAAAATATTTGTATGAGATTTACTGCTCTAAAAAAGCTTGTCTAAAAGCGCGAGTACGGTGCAGAAAAAAGGCAAAAACTGATATTTTTAAAAATCTTCATTTAGTTGTCATTACCTTCCCGGTCTGATCACCCTCATCATCGGATACAGCTTTGTTTTTTTAAAGTGCCAAAACTTGTAGATAAACTAAATTACGAAAACCAGCATAATACTCGTAGGTATAATACTAGTAGCTGTAAAGTCCTATCTGTAAAATCAATTATTCGATTGTCATCTGTGTCCACAAGAGGACGGCACAAAGTGCACATCGTCGGTCGCGTGCCGCATTGCAATCATAGCGCTAATTGACGATTTGCTGCCCACCGTACACTTGGGGCCGATATAGTGTAGTATGTTCAGTAATAAGTACAATTAATTTTATTATTATATGCTAGGACAGACTAGCTTCAGTTACAAGAACAATTTGATCTACTAAAATATAAATAATCCTCACACATTCACACAACGCCATCTAGTCCTAAACTAAGCAAAGCTTGTACTATGGGTACTAGGCAACGGATAAATATACTTAAATACTTTTTTTTGTAAATATGTACATACATAGAAACAAAAAGAAACTACCGAACAGTTGGGGTTATGTGAAAGATTTTCGGTCTTTTGCTTTCGTTGAGACTATAGACTAATAGGCCAAAAAGTCTTTATGGGTCTAATTTTAAAACACGCATGTGATGAAATAATGGTATGACCATTTCGTATTTTGTCATCACTAAGAGAACTAAATAAACTATTAATTTTATAATGCGTAGACTGTCTGTACACTAATTTCAGAATTACCAAGTTTAGAATAATGCAACCACAAAAAACAAGCAACCGCGAATAATTTATTATTAGTCTCCGAAATAACTTTATCTTTATTTTTTATTCTTTAAATGTATTTTATAATATAGTACCTACCCAATATTTTTGTCTCGCAGTGTACTGTACACACACGTCATTTATCCGGCAACGCAGATCGCGGGGGCTGTGTACTTAATTTGTCTTTATTGTGTTGATCCAGACCATCCCCTTCTTTTATAATAGGCGATCGTTCTCGCCTCGTTTCCTATATTAATTGCCTATATTAGTACACACATTTCCTCTGGGACTCTTTGCTAATGTAGATTTACATTTGACAGGTTTAATAATTCGTGATTATTTGTTGGTGACATATTTATTTTAATGGGCTTGCAGTGTAATAAAATTTATTTGTTTTATTGACGATTATTCAATTTGGCTAACTAATACTACTTTTTTATGATAGTAAGATTGTTATTTTAGGTTCATATTGTATGTAATCTTATATTTTATTTTTTAATTTTATTTTGTTTACTGTAATCTGGATTAAAAGAGACTGGTCCTCACGACACAGGGAATCCTAGGTTCTATATTAACATGTATTTTGTACATGTACAATAAATAAATTGAATTTCAATATCGGTGAACTTTCTATTAGTCCGCTTTCGCAACAGATAAAACGAGAAGGTAACAGCAAACAACTTTACCATAATAATATGGACCTTTTAATATTATTTTCGTTACTTATTGTAATAGTTTAAAAAATATACATATTTTGTTTTCCTCCGTAAAAGTTTTGGCGTTCCCACAGTGGCAGTGGTGTAAATTAATTGACCAGCTTAATGTTCTCAATATGGAAGGGGAGTTATTGTTATCTCGGTAATTAGCTAGGGTTTTTTTTGGTCACAATGTGAATAATTTATAAATTATAAAATTAAAATAATAATTAATTAACTTAATTTGTTTAGTAGTTTCATACAATAAATAAATCAAAAAATATATATATTACATCAAAGGATAAATAACTCAAAACGGCAAAATGTCTGACGTAAAGCTGCAAATAGATATTTTACGGCTTAATTATTTATTTTAATAATTTATGTTACCTGTCCTCACCCTATCCTATTTCAGTTCCTATTTCAGGGGTTCTGTGACGCGTGTCGGGACAGGCCTATGTCCAGCAGTGGACGTCGATTGGCTGATATGATGATGATGATCCTATTTCAAAAGGACGTAAATAGGTAATTTCGGCGGATTTTACAACGAAATATTTTGTATGATTTTTATGTAACAATACTCGTCATTCTACACACATCAAAAAAGTCTAAGCAACATGCATGATATTACAAATTTACCATTTATATTAATTAATTTCTAAGTATTTACTCACTCAAAGTGTATAGGTAAGTAAACTTCAAGTGTATAGGTAAAAAAATTTCGATTATGTTTTGTTTTTTTTTCATAAAATTCAAATGACTGCGAATTTGTTTGAATTTGAGTGCATGTTAATTGCTACGTTTTAGTCTTGATTTTATAATTTTACCAACCATTTAAATACAGTTGGCGACAAAATTGAATTGTTAGATATTCTTTACGTCATGGAGCGACGTCATTTGACGGCAGATGAAATGCAAAGAGCTGTAGGGATGTTGCAAGCGGGAAGTAATCAATCTCAGGTATCTCGACATTTTAGTATTCATAGAAGTGTTATTTGTCGTCTTTGGCAGCGCTACAATAATACAGGGGAACCCGCTGAACAGCATCCAGGCCGTAAAAGGAGTACAACCACTCGGCAAGACCGGTACATACAACTGACTGCAAGACGCCAGCCGATGTTAACCGCTCGAGAGATAAGTTTGAGGCTACTAAATTCAAGTGGTGTTGATGTAAGTCCCCAAACTGTGCGAAATCGACTGCATGAGTACGGCCTACGAGCTCGACGCCCTATCAGGTGCCCACCGATACGTCACGGGAATCGCGCTCGTCGAAATGAATGGTGTAGAGAACGCATAACATGGACCCAGGAACAATGGGATAAAATTATGTTTTCCGATGAGTCGCGATTCGGGTTTAGGCCTGATACAAGAAGGGTGCGAGTGTACCGTCGACCCGGAAATACTGAAAGACTCAGGTGCGTTCAGGAAGTTCATCCATACAGCGGCTCAACAGTTATGGTATGGGCGGGTATTATGAAGAACAGGCGAACTGAGCTCGTTTTTGTAAATGGAAACATGAACGCTGAAAATTACGTTGAGGATATTCTCAGACCTTATGTCCATCCATTTGCACAAACCTTTGGCTCCGATTTTACGTTAATGCATGACAATGCGCGTTCACATACAGCTCGGCGAACCAGTGAATACTTGGCAACGGAGAACATCCAGGTATTGCCCTGGCCTGCACAATCGCCAGACCTCAACCCCATCGAGCACGCATGGGACATGCTCCAGAGACGTGTTTTGAAGGACTTGGACGGAGTGACAACAACCCAACAGCTGAAGGATTTGCTACAATTCCATTGGGAGCGAATACCGCAAGATGACATAAACAGTCTCATTAATTCAATGAATAATCGTTGCCGACAAGTTCTGAATAGCAGAGGAGGCCATACTTTGTATTAAATTGTCCTATTCTTTCACAATAAATTCATTTTCTTAAGAAATTTCAATTTGTAAAAAAAAAGTTTAGTTTCTTATGTACCTGTATATTCTAATATTGTTAATTTCTGTTATTAAAAGAACTTATAAAGAAAACAGCTGTTATTTTTACATCATAGAACTCTAAAAATATTATTTTAAAAATAAAATACAACGTTATAATTAAAATAAATGGTAAAATAAATTAATATAAATGGTAAATTTGTAATATCATGCATGTTGCTTAGACTTTTTTGATGTGTGTCATATTTATAGTTAACCCTGCGACGTAAGTGTTGTGATGAGGTTGTATAGTGCGTAAGAGCAATGCAGAGGTCACAGGTTTGATTCCCACTCCATGCATGAAAATAAATGCTTGCAGTGGGTTGGATATTTTCTATGTATTCACAATAACACTTCAAATCAGTATTCAAGTACCCACAGTATAAGCTTTGCTTAGTTTGGGTCTTGATAACGTTGTAAAACTTTCATCACGATGAAGGCACAAATCATCTGAGTTCTGTACCTTGATCTTGATGAAAGTCTTCAAACCATTATTTCATATTTCCTACAATCTTTCACAGCGTAACGCTATTCTAGTAAATATTCCTCACACATTCACACAACGCCATCAAGTTCTAAACTAAGCTGAGCTTGTACTATGGGTACTAGACAACGGATAAACATCACCATAACATACATATATACATTTTTTTTGTAAATACATACATAGTATACATAGAAAACCCCCAGACCAATGCAAACAATCATGTTCATCACACAAAGATTTGCATTTAGCGGGAATCGATCCCGAGACCTCTGCGTAGCAGTCATGTTATATAACCACTACGCCACAGAGGTCAAATATTTTGTATATTTAATGTAATCTCTGTCGATACTAAGTAGGTCTTAAATATTATGAATAGCTACTTATATTTAGTTACGCAGAAAACATTTGAGCTCAGTATGTTAGTAAGTCAAACGCCTACGACGAAAATTTCGTCAAAATATTCACTTCATCAAAACTATACCTACATATTACGTATTAATATATGATTTAGTTGTACATTTACCCCCTTACTCATAAAGGCCTCTTAAATTTTAGTCAATTGATTAGCTTATATTTTTACGTTTTGTTTGGTTTAAGGTTGGTTTTGTGGGTTTGCTAATAAAAATCTCGCTAAACAGTGATTAAATTTAAGAGGCGTTTATGAGTAAGGGGGATTATGTTTTGATTGACTGACTCCTTAAAGAAGAGGATGTTATCAAATCAACTGTTTATTTTTAAATGTTTGTTAGGTCGCGTCAGAACTCAGTAATTTCTGTAACAAAAAAGTTTTCGAGTATACTATTTTGATCCTGTCAAAACAATCAATTAAAATACAAAAAACCCCTATAACACTACAAAAATAAACCTTTCTTTTTGCCAACTCTATCCGCGTGGTGACGGAGTAAGAATACAATATGTCACCACCCCATCTCATCCCATGGGTATCGTAAAAACCGAATAAGGGACTATCCGTGAATATTGTCTTTACGAAATAAAAAGAAGAAAAACTTGAAATTAAACCCTATACCGCCAGCGTGCTATTAGTAGGCCAATTATCCCTCCGTCATCGGAGGAGGCCCGTCCCTGCAGGGGGCATTAATGGGCTATTATGATTATGATGATTATAGTATACACAGAAAGAATCTACACCAAAGCATGCAATCATGTTCAAGTTCCACAAAGTCTTGCACTGAACAGCCATCAAACCTCTGCGTAGCAGCCATTGACTACAGCTGGTACTCCATACTGGTCGTCATTTGTAGGTATGCTAATAAATCATCAGGTGTTAAGAGAAATTTTGAGAAACAAAAAAAAAATAGTAAATTCGTCATTGCACCTGCCAAAAATGTTTAGTTATTCCGGGATGAACTAGTTGGCTCCTTCTTACCATTGTATCACCACCCACGACGGCAGAACTTTTAATTTATTATTCATGAAAGATAGCATTACACGGAGAATATACATAATATAATATGTATATACTATAATATGTATTACAAAAAAATCTAATAAACTACCGGTTCATGTGTTTCCTCCATTGTACACACAGCAACACATCAAGTTAAACATTTTCATTTGATATTGTGTCTTATTTTAAGGTATTAAGGTACATGAGTGTCTAGCTTGATTAGTTGCTGTGTGTACAATCGGGTCTCCAAATGTAGCTTGAAGAAACAAGTTTAAAAACATCATATTCAGAGCAGATCAGTAAGGGTGTTTTCTTATTTCGTTGTTAATAAAGACAAGTTCCGCTTAGGTATAATGCCTCATGTCGCGAGGACTTTGTAAATATGAATTGAACGGGAACGAAGAAGATCCACAGACTCCGTGTGGAGTAATATAACCACTACGCCATAGAGGTCGCCATAGACTAAGTTTTGCGTGATCCACAAATTATTATCCTGAGTCTGGATGTTCTGTGTGTATAAATAATAAATAAATAATAATTCTCACACATTCACACTTCGCCACCTAGTCCTAAACTAAGCAAAGCTTGTACTATGGGTACTAGACAAATGATAAACATACTTAAATACTTTTTTTTGTAAATACATACATATTATACATAGAAAACACTCAGACCAATGCAAACAGTCATGTTCATGCACACAAAGATTTGCATTAAGCGGGAATCGAACCCGAGACCTCTGCGTAGCAGTCATGTAATATACTGACTGCGCCACAGAGCTCGTCAATTCTATTTCATGTCCGTACAAAACCCAGGGTTTGCTCCCTCATGCTGGAGTTGTGTTTAATAAAAAAAGATATATGAGAAAATTAGAAATTCAAGATACAACGATGCGTGCATTCATTGATTCTAATTATTAACCTATATCAAAATATTTTGGCAATTATCCAACTAAACTGTTAAAATATATAACTGTTATCAAGGTTACCTACTTGCAGTTTTATTATAACAGATCGGCGAGTGGTGACAGTCTAAAAATGTAAACCCATCAGCACCGGTTTGAATCCCACGCTGGACAATTCTTTGACGGATCTTCAAACTATTTTCCTAACTAAGGATCTTTTTTCTTCGTAACAGTACATTAATATCCCACTGCAGGGACGGGCCTCCTCCCGTGACGAAGGGATACTTGGCCTACTAATACCATGATGGCCAGATGGATTGTCCCTGCAGTGGGACATTAATGGGCTGTTATGATGATTAGTGGAAAACATTCAGACCAATCACCAAAGCAAATATTTATGTACTTACACACAAAGTTTGCATTAAACGAGAATTGATTCCGAGAATAGATCCTTCCCATGAAATAATAATAATCATCATCATCATCATAACAGCCCAATAATGTCCCACTGCAGGGGCGGGCCTCCTCCCTGTGATGGAGGGATACTTGGCCTACTAATACCACGCTGGCCAAACGGATTGGTATAGGGTTTAATTTCAAGTTTTCCTTCTTTTTATTGCGTTAAGATAATATTCACGAATAGTCCCTTAGTCGGTTTTTACGACAACCATGGAATGAGATAGGTTGGTGACATATAGTATTCTTACTCCGTCACCACACGGAGAGATAATATAATATGAAATATATTATATAATAATATATTATGAAATAATATATTCCTCACATATTCACACATCGCCATCTAGTCCCATACTAAGGAAATCTTGTACTATGGGTACTGCAACGGATAAACATACTTAAATACTTTTTTCTGTAAATACATACATATTATCATCATATTATACATAGAAAATACCCAGACCAATGCAAACATCATGTTCATGCACACAAAGATTTACTTTGAGCGGGAATCGAACCCGACACCTCTGCGTAGCAGTCTTGTTGTATAACCACTACGCCACAAAGGTCGTCAAATGTATCCACTATACTACAAAGATCATCAATAATTAAGAATTAATGAGTAATTAATCCTTTTAATTATACGTAAGTGATAAAATGATGCGTTGGCGATTGGTGACAGGTCTGATGCCAGCAACAGCTGTCTTGGTTTCATCTGAATGTGTAATGTATGTTTATGTCTGTTGTTCTCTGCATGGTGACAGACAAGTGACGGACAAATAATTAGCAACATAAATCGAATTCGCGACATCATGGTTCGCTAATTTGCGAAATTCACATAAATACTTATCTCTTCGTAAACATATAAAGAAAACATCTAATTTTGTTATAATTGAAAATTAAGATAAATTCGGGCATAGGACAGCGTGAAGTGGAAATATTTGAAAAACACTTATGACCAACAGTAGATGTCAATTGCCTAATATAATAAAGGAGACTCAATTGGGGTGCATGGAAGGAGCCTCCTCGTAGGGCACCCTGGAAGCAGCTAGACCGGTAACGCAGTGTCTAGGCTGACTAATCCTGCCAACACAATGGTTCGACAACTAACTCAAACCCAAACCCATCACTATAACGCAATGAGGAAGAGGTATATTTTTATAGTAAAAATAAAAAAATTACTAGCCATGTAGGTAAATTTATATGCATGAAAACCACATCGGTCAGTTTTTAAAGGCTCTGGATACAGGTTTACTTTCATTGTAGTATTGCTTTAGTCTACTTCTACTACAACCTCTGGCACAAAAAGTACCAGTGGTTTAATGTAAGTTCGTAACGACACGAGTATTATTTATTTATTCCTTTAATAATGGCGTCATGAACATAGTTCATATTTGCCAGTGTCAAGTGAGTTTAATATTACATTCAGTAAGAGTACACATATACATAATTATAAAAAGACTAGCAAACCCGGCGAACTCCGTTTCGCCATCAGATGGTTTCGTTTTATGTAACATTTCGTTTGGTCATTAGAAGATAAAGAAATTTTGTTTTGTTTTATATTTGAAAAGGTAAAATTTTATTTCATTTCACAACAGTAATTCGTGGTGGAAATCCTGATAATTCTAGAGAGTTCAAAAACTCCGTTGGATAATTTACTACATCATCGAGATTAGTTATGGAATCAAAGAACTTGTATGTCACCAAATAGCCAGCAATTTTTAATTGAATGGTGAAATTCAGTGCGTGTACATTATTATTATATGCGGCAACAATTGCTTGTTGACTTAACCAAGCATAATAATTATTATTCTGAAAATTCTTACTAATGTTTGGCAAAAGATTTTCAATAAGAGCTAATTGAGAGCCTACAAATCGGCAAAAGTCGTTGGTAAGAGTAATTAGTCCAGATGTCGCATCATCATTATCATCATATCAGCCAATCGACGTCCACTGCTGGACATAGGCCTCCTCCAAGTATTGCCATCTTGTGCGGTCCTGTGCCTGCCTCATCCATCGGCTTCCCACCATGTCGCATCAACTGCGACTTTTCCATTTCCAACAGTTGTTTGGAAAATTGTCCACCACTTTGATCATTTTGAAGTTGAACTCTCATAATAAGTGGTCAGCGATAATGTTTTTACGTTATTTCATAAAGTTGATGCCTTCAGGCAAGTATTCGGCAACGTCTGACTGGAATCGTTTGCTAACAATATCATCAAGCCTTCTGTGTGTCAGATCCTTTAGCGTGAAGTTAAGTACTTCAAGTGATTTCTCATGTGCCATTGTGCACTCATCTTAAACAATGAGCTTGCATTGCATCAACAATTTTCCCATTGCACTGGGTCGAGAAATATTGCATTTTAGAGTATCAATTGTGTTTAAATTGAGTGGCAACTTAAGCGCAGAATGTGCAGTTTGACCGACATCTAGAAGAATCGTCGCAATTCCAGATAATGCTAATGCCAAAGCTGTGTCACATCTTGATCGAATATAACAAATGTTTTCCCTGTTCCTCCAGGTGCGTCCAGGAAGAATAGACCACCACTATTATTGTCCACCGCTTGCATTAATGTTTCGTATACTTACTTGTTTTTCCTGTTCATTTAGTAACGGCACATTATTTTGAACGAATTCCTGCAATGTATCAATATTGTATTGCAGCTCTCAATTTCATTCTTGGTTTAATGCATCGTGCATCGAACGATTTGACGCAATCATTCTTACTTCAATCAGTTGTTTGTTAGTAATAGTAAAGCATTGATCCTCAATTAGAATCAATCCTTTATTGTAGATTTCATCGGTTACTTGGATGTCAGGATTATTCCTTTGAATGCGCAAGGGATGCAAGATATCTTCACATATTATGTCGTCTTTATATTTGTTCCATAACTGAATTAGTTGTGAAAAAGAACATGTGGTGATGATAATTGCGAACAGCGTTCGTATTTGGAACGCATTTGATGAAACTACTGAATTCGCAAGTGTTAAATCCCAATGAGAATCGTTCTCCAGCAAACCCAATAGTTTACATGCTTCTTAATATGTTTAGCATTGGTGGTCATTCACAGTTTTCAAATGCGCAAATGATTTTGGTCCACGTATATTTACCTAATATAACCTAATATTTACATTTTAAAAATTTGCACACGTGATCGATTTGAATTTAAATGTTGATGGTTTCCAATTAAAATGTAAGGAAACGAAAAACTTATTTTTGTCCTTTTTTTTGCAATTCACAGTGAACACAATACCAATAATTATGAAATTAACTGAGCAGAGAAAAATGAGTAGCTGTCAAACAATGTATCACGCACCGGCGTTTGTAGTACATGCTATGTATCAGAGATGGCGCTGTATTATGTGTATGTGAAAAAAGATTTTCCCGCTTTTCCGTTAAAATTTTTCCAATTTTTTTTTGCTATAAACCTAACGGAGCCCGAGGCCTTTCCAACGAATGCAAAACCAAGGAAATCGGTTCGTGTGTTCTGGAGTTATAGCGTCAGGAAGGAAAACCCGACTTATTTTTATATAGTAGATAACATCATTAAAAAGTCGATGCTTCACTTTTCATTATCGTCCAGGAGAACTTCACGGGATCGCGTATAACGGAGACAGGAACAGCCGGACTTTGATGCCACCAATCACTTGCATATTTAATCAGATTTATTTACTGACGACGAACTTGCAAAGCAAAACCGCATCTCTTCTGCATCACAAAATCTTCGTAAAATCAATTTTATAAATGACAGCTCAACCTCTCGTCATGGAGACCAGTCAAATTCTCCAACGACAGGAGTAATTTTAATGAATCTAATTAGATACAGTTCAAAGCCAAAATGTATACGCATGGCATGACAGTCAATTAAAATGCATATTGAACCAATTAATTAACCTAGTTTAAACTAGTTTGATCTATTGATATAGTTACCATGAAATTTACATTAAAATTGCGAGTATTGCGACTACATCAATAAATGACGAGACAAGTCAAGTAAAGTCGTCGAGGTTATATAATGGATGAGTGACCGCTGAATCTCCGTATAGTGACGGAGTAAGAATACAATAATTATGTCACCACCCCATCTCATCCCATAGGGGTCGTAAAAATCCGTGAATAATATTATCTTTACAAAATAAAAAGAAGGAAAACTTGAAATTAAACCTTGTACCAATCCGTCTGGCCAGCGTGGTTTAATGGGCCAAGTATCCTTCCGTCATGGGGGGAGGCCCGTCCTTTCGTCCTCCCTTTTTATTTTGTAAAGATAATATTCACGGATAGTCCCTCAGTCGGTTTTTACGACATCCATGGGATGAGATGGGGTGGTGACATATTGTATTCTTACTCCGTCACCACACGGAGAAGTAGATTAATTTAACCTCCATCATTGGAGTAGGCATTTCAGTAAATACCTAATAAAGGTGTGTAAGTAACCACATTAAACCAGTCAAAAACTAGAGAGATTCATATCCTGTAAGTAACAGTATTAGTCAGTCATTTAATAACCTGTTATACCAAAACGTAAACACAAACTTATTCTCACTACGCACTCTTAAAATATTCTATTGACTAAAACCTACACGTGCCTCAAACCAATTTAGCTAAAAAGAGACAAATACACATTCAAATACAATTCAGCACGAGCTAAAAAGAGATAGAATTACTGCATCGCGACACCATTTCAGGAGAAACTCGTGTCCGACGAATTCTAAATAAGGCATAAGTTGATATGAATTCTTTATTGTAAATTGAACTATGTCTCATTGAGTTAAAGTTTAGTTTTGTGTGCATTGTTGTTGTAGAGTTATTTCTGGATTTACACAGCACCGTTGAACAAATTTCATTTCAACCGCCGAAAGTTTAAAGTGCAATATAAATACTGCAGCGGTGGAAGCGGGCCCCGCTGTATTCACAATTTAAGGCCGTTTCTGTGATAGCGACACAACCTGTGCCTCGACACAGTGTGTACCATATCCTTTTAAAATCATACACAGAAATTCTTGTTGGAAAACGCATGTATGCCGATGAGATACAATTTATAATAACACGCCAGGTAAAAAGAAATTTTGGACTTTATGTTCAAGGGAAAATGGTTCGTATTGCTTGTGTGTAAGTTCGGGATTACGATGTATAGTTGGTATGAGGAGATATTAATAGAATGTTGCAGAATGCGCGCGAAGACCGTCTTATTTGGTGAGAGAGTCTAAACAAGCTCGCGGTGTAGTAGAGAAGTAATTCGGTTATTTTCATTAAAACTAGCGATTATTGTATTTGTGTCTATTATATAATTTTTTTTTGGTAACCATGGCCAGACTAAACGATTTGACGTGCTGGTGATTGGTACGATGAAAGGTATAATTGTGAAGGTGGTTCTTAGTCATGTTTTCTTGCGGAAATGGCATACTATAAAACGTAAAATAAGGTTGGCCAAAAACCAATATCAAGTTATAAAATGGTAAATTATTTTTTGGACTTTTTTTCAAATTAGATTTTTCAATTAGTAGGTACAAAGAAATTGACAATTAAGTTTTAAGGTTATTTTCCACTGAAAGAGCAGCGGCCTGTAGCGTTGTGTTGATGGTCCGGATCAAAAGATTGTAGTGAAGTGTAATTACTTCGCTTTGTTTTCCATGCTATGGTATCTGCAAAAGAGGTCGCAGAGAGAATAATATCACTCCTTTTTGGCCGCTGATCTAGACGCAAGGAATCGAATACTGTAACCAGGCGGTTGGTATCGAAGTATTATGATAAAGGGTCCCAGCACACATATCAAATTGAAAAGGGTCGTCGTCACCGTCTCGCCTTTATCGTTGGCTTATTTCGTTGGCGATGCGTTTACATTACGATTCCGATTAGTGTGCGTTGCAGTAAGGATTTTCATACAAATAATACAACACTGCTCGAGTTGATACGGTGATGATCCCTTTCCGTTTTGATATGTGTGCTACGACCCAAAATCAAGATTTTCTTATCTATCAGGATAATGGCCACTAAGTATAGTAAAGTTCTTAAACTCAATTTGTTAGGTAAATTATCAATTAATATACATTAATTGCCTGTTTTCTTACCAAAATAAACTGAAAATTCTTAGAAATAATTTAAGTCCGCATGTATAGTTTTTCTATTTGTTTAGAGTATAAATTTTAAAACTCGACTTTAATCTAGAATACTTTGTATTGGGTACCTGTAAAAGATACCTACTGATAGGTCTTCTAAACTTAATGTCAGTTAAAGGGCATTAAAAGTCTGTCACGTATTGTTCAAAACTCCCCTCTACATTGCATTTTAAAACAACCACGGCTAATTCTAGTAAATGTCTCTTTCATGTTTTAATTTTAATACTTTTTATACAGCATAATTCCACACATATTATTTTTGACTAGATTTAATTCGAAGAAGTAGTTCCTAAGATAAGCGCGTTCAAACAAACTCTTCAGTTTTATATAATAGTAAAGTTAAGACAGCTTATCAAATTTCTTTGTGCTTCAGTTAAAAAATTGTATGTACTTTCGTGTTATTATTCGTTTTTAGTAATTTAAATTAGTAATACCTAAATTCTTAACAAATAAAACGTTCTATTCTATTCATCAACAACCCACTCAAAAAATTATTGTAACAATCAGACTCATACAAAAGTAAACTTTAATAAAAAAAAGCTGCAGCACTACACCGCGAGCCACTGAAAGTTCACGCGCGACCACTAAATAAGGTGCGTACGCGACTTTACTACAGTACAGCTGAAGCCAACAGAATATCCAACATAACTTGAGCTCTGATAAGTTAAGAATCATTCTACAGTAGTATAAAGCTAGAGGTCTAGTTATTTTGGTCGTTATGTTCGATAACAGAACCGCGTGGGCATTCCCCACGTGTGTTGCGTACCATGGCGTTGTGTGGGTGGATGTTTTGATGTATGAGTAAGCGGTGAATAGCACTGTTTTTCGTTAAGATGTTAGTTAAACCATCGTTTGCTTTTTTTGTTCTTGTGTATGTCCCACTGTGGGGACAGGACTAAAGATGTGACGCTTGACCAAATATGCTCACCATAATGAGTTGATATCGAGTTTTGTTTAACTTTTTACTTCTAGGTAGATATAGTGACTAATAAGTCGTAATCCCATAGCCACCTTTTCCAAAACCCAATTAAATATTAAAGACTATCTTAGACGTTTCATTACTGTACTACACTATTAAAATAAGGATATTAGGTATTCTAAAATTTGTGTCCCCTCTTGAGACCTCGTTTCCTTTAACAGTTGTATGCGAAAGCATGTTGGCAGACCAGTTAAGTGACAATCCGAGCAAAAATTCCGATTTTTGCGACATTTCATAACTACTAGCGTTCCCTTCTATCATAGTACAAATATATGTATTATACAGTATTTCAACTTCATAGAAACTGACGAAACGCGAGTTATACCTACACGCTCACGATAGTGGTGGCTTTGCGGAGTGAACAGTCGCGACTGTGCTGCAGTAACGAGCGGAAAAGTAGGTAAATGTAATTAGAAAGCTGGAGATGGGCAGCCCTATCGGATGTTTACGTACCGCGCAGCCGTAGGCATTTATAATAAATATTCGGCCAAGATAGACTACTGTTTGTATTGTACTTCTATCCTCTCTATGTGCTGCCGCTATGAATAATTAAAAAATGTTTGGAAACTTCTTTAAAACAAACTTTTTAACTGACAATATTTTTAATTTTATTAAATGGACAAGTTCAAGATTCTATTCGAAAACTTTTGTCGTATTGCCAATATGAGTTTCAGGGTACCAGACTGTTTTAGCGCTTCCCATTAAGACACTCTTTAAGAATTTTTTATAGCATGCGACCCTCTGCATTCATACGAAAAAAGTTTTTGAAGTAAAGTTGAATTAAAAATTATTTAGTTGTTAATTTTTTACAAATAAAATAGTCGATGGTAGGATAAAAATGTATGGTAAGACGTCCTACGTCTTTAAAATGTAATGCAACGTAATTCAAGTTCCTGTTAAAATCTTTAATATTTTTGATAAAAAAAGCTAGACGCAAAAACTACGAATGAAATTAAAATCCGTTAATTAATTTTTATTTATCAACGACAACTTCAGCACTAGTTATCATTTATTAAAATAACGGACTCAAAGAACATCAGGAACACCATGCTCAGGACAAGTGTGGCGTAGTATTTGAACCCGAGACCTTGTGTACGACAGCTGGTATTTTGACTGCCGCGCCACTAACAAAGCTGTTATCTAATACGTTAATCGTTAAACTCTGGTTTATTTCCAGCTAACGAAAACATTAACAATCAACCACTAACTGACGTCAAGGCTAACTCACGCGCACATTTCAGCTTTCAAAACTTTTCAGTACCGCTCCACGCCTGGAGCAGTTCGCACGCCTTCACGATAAAATTCTCAACATTTTATACAAACAAAACAAAATTAGATGTCTTGACAGCCCTGGACGATATTAGAAATTATTTGCTGCCTTGCTGTGTCCATTTTTGGTTGACGAGATGGTGTGGTTAATGTGGGCAATCTGGTTATTTTAACATCAGGTGTTTTAATGGTGTTTATATTTAGATTTTTTGGTGTTTCAATGCCTTATAAGGAGTGGTGTGTCGGTATTTCGTGTTGCTATTTCGGAGTTCATTAGTGGTTCTTGGGATGTTGGTACACTAATCGATGGATTGACGTTGATCGATCAGTTGATGTGGTAGCATTGTTTGATCCATGTTTTATGGAAATAAAACTGATGGCGAATTCTATCATTCAATCCAACGACATCGATCAGTGTGGTAGATACTATCGATTGACCATAGATCGGCGATCGATCAATTAGTGTGGTAACACCCTTAGTAGCGCTGACAGCCAGTTGCAATCACTGATTCATAAATGATAATGGTTGCTAGGTAACGTCGATGAGGTGATTCCATTGATGAGTGACTGCCCCGTGATATTTTAAAGCTTTCCGAACGTCTTCGTGCTTCGGAGAGCACGTAAATAGTCTATCTTGGATGTCGTCGTAAAACACAGTTGTTAAGTCACGTCATAGGCTAATGTGCGGCTTGAACAGCTCTCGACACCAGGTTGAGCACCTTCCAACGAAATTATAAAGAAGAAAGACTGTATTGAGGATCCGAATTATAGGACAAACGTTTTTACTATGGATAAAAGTTCGATGTTTCGTTCAATTATTGTAAAAGTTGTGGAACCAGCAAGAAAACTAGTCGTTCTTTTATATTTACCGTTTGATTAGTGGACAACCTGTTTTTTGTGAGTTGTTCTTGGTTTTACGTGGGTTAACGACTGTGTCACCACGATGACAGCCAGAACCGATTATTGGACGTGTCCTCCGAAACATGAATATGTTTAGATGAACTATTACTGAGCTGTCACTCATATATGGAGTGCCGATGTTGCTGAAACAGCATTATCGTGTATGAATTAGTGATTGTAACTGGCTGTGAGTGCTTAAATGGCGTAGTGTAGAGAGGAATTGTTAAGCGTTAGCAATTATTCCAATACTATGTGATCATCATAACAGCCCATTAATGTCCCACTGCAGGGACGGGCCTCCTCCAGTGACGGAGGAATACTTGGCCTACTGATACCACGCTTGCCAGACAGTTTGGTATAGGGTTTAATTTCAAGTTTTCCTTCTTTTTATTTCAGAGTAACTACGTGGTCACTCATATATAGTCGGGTTCAGCAAGGTAATTTTGTAGTTAGGGGACTCGTATATTTATTACGCATGGTCCGTGTGGTGACGGAGTAAGAATACAATATGTCACCACCCCATCTCATCCCATGGGTGTCGTAAAAACCGACTACGGGACGAACCGTAAATATTATCTTTACGAAGTAAAAAGAAGGAAAACTTGAGATTAAACCCTATACCAGTCCGCCTGGCCAGCGTGGTATTAGTAGGACAAGTATCCCTCCGTCACGGGAGGAGGCCCTTCCCTGCAGTGGGACATTAACGGCTGTTATGATGATATTTATTACGCATTGGTATCATCATAATATAGTCTTTTAGTGTTCCACTGCAGGGACCCCCCCTTCCCTGCAGTAGACTACTAAAAGCTACCGCGGTGATGCAATGAAACTTGGTTTACTATTACCACGTCTGATTGGTAAAGAGTTTGATGTAAATAAATAAATATAAATATTCCTCACACTTTCACACAACGCCATCTAGTCTCAAACTAAGCAGAGCTTGTACTAGGGGTACTAGGACGGATGTTTATCCGTTGTCTAGTAAAGTATTAAAGTATGTTTATACATACATACATATATATAAACTTACGCCTTATCCCGGTCGGGGTAGGCAGAGACGACAGAACGCCACTATGTTTATACTTACTTGAATACTTTTTATTTTGTAAATACATACATAGTAAACATAGAAAACACCCAGACCAATGCAAACAATCATGTTCATGCACACAATGGTTAGCATTGAGCGGGAATCGAACCCGAAACCTCTGCGTAGCAGTCATGTTATATAACCACTACGTCTCAGAGGTCGTCTAAAATGTAATAATAATTAAAATATAAATTATAATTGATTAAGATTTTTTAGCCATTGGATACCAAGTCAGAGAGTTTTTCTTTGTTTTCGTTGCTAATTAAAGCGCCGATTACACTAGACTACATGTATTGCACTACATCTTGTAGGAGACTACATCTTGTAGGGCACTACATCTTGTAGGGCACTACATCTTGTAGGACACTACAATGTAGTCTTTCCATTTCTAAAACAATTACATGGAAATGGAAAGACTACATTAGTGTGTGTGTGTGTGTGCTATGACCCTAAGCCTTCTACTATAGTTGTGGGCAAGCGACGCATCGAAAGAAGTAAAAAGTCTTGGTTTCGCAATGTCAGAGCGTGAATTGGCATATTTTTTTATCATCATGATCATATAGACATGTAGATGACCTCTGTGGCGTAGTGGTTATATAACATGACTGCTACGCAGAGGTCTCGGGTTCGATTCCCGCTCAATGAAAATCTTTGTGTGCATGAACATGATTGGCCTGGGTGTTTTCTATGTGTAATATGTATGTATTTACAAAAAAAAGGATTTGTGTATGTATATCCGTTGTCCAGTACCCATGTGATGAAAGTGTGAGGAATATGTGAGGAATATAATTCGAAAGGACGTTCACTATTTTGGACATAAGCCTTTTTCAAATATTTTCACCCTCATTCCTTTCTCATCCATCGATTTTCCCGTTAATTTTTATTACAAAGAGTACCTAATCATATTATCATAACAGCCTTTTAATGTCCCACTGCAGGGACAGACCTCCTCATGTGACGGAGGGATACTTGGCCTACTAATACCACGCTGGCCAAACGGATTGGTATAGGGTTTAATTTCAAGTTTTCCTTCTTTTTATTTCGGATAATATTCACGTATAGTCCCTTAGTCGGTTTTACGACACCCCTGGGATGGTGAAATATTGTATTCTTACTACAGAGTAAGAATACAATATTTCACAATATTTCAAGAATAAAATGTGTGGTGTACAGACACCACACATTTTTAGAGTACCTAATAATTACATTTTAAAAAAATGTCCTTAATACTTTTTGCGATCATATTTCCTTCCACACAAAATACAATTTACAAATATGTAGTATAAAAGTTTACATAAAAACTATTTCTTTTATTATAGGCGAAACATTACGCCTATACAGAATATCATTTCCGTTCTACGTTTGTATGGTACAGACAGCATATTATTAGATATTTTTATTATTTATTGAATATTATTAACTGCCACGGTATCAAAGTAGTCGTATCGAGGGCATGGGTTCGAATCCCGTGTAAGAGATATGTTTGTGTAATCTACAAAAGATTGTTTTAGGGTGTGGATGTATTTGGTGTCAGTCAGCTGAATGTTTGTCATATTCCCTGCTACACAGGGCTTACGCTTTAACTCCTTAGTAATCAGTGACAAATCTCTATACCTAACAGATGTATTCTTTTTAAAAAAATATTGCCAATTTTTTAAGATTTCATTTGTATCTTTATGAATATAGTTTTATTTCACAAAAAGGTAAAAAGACTCTGTTTTAACATTTAACATAACGTTGGTCTCTCATGTTAACTGTAAATTATGATAATACGATGGAACTGATATATAAAGCATTTTTATAGTCGTACTTCGTCGTTTTGTACTTATACTATAAAGCAGTTCTTAGCATAATTTCGATAATCTTGTAATTCTATGTAGCGACTGGAAAACTTTATATTGTTTTATTTTTATATAAACACATTATCACAACTGAAAACAAGCAAAAAACGTAACAGTGTGGCAATAAAAGATTATGTGTTATAAACTTTCGGTAAATCAATCGTTAATATTTGTTGAATAAAATACTGAAATAAATATTTTTCTTACTTTTTTTGCTGACCCTACCATTAAAGACCATTTAACGCTTTGCGGCCTTAGGTAAAGGCATTTGTCAATTGTACTAATAATAATGTCAACTGCCAATCGAGCAATGTTAAGAACACCGCAACTGCTACAAAAAGTGGGTAAGATGATACGGGTAACTAGGCCTTAATAGCATTGTTGTATAGAGTCGTGGGCGATATTAAACGTTTTGGTTGAGAGATTTGTCACATATATGGGACACAGCGGGTGATATTGATATGTTGTGTTTTTTTTGTCACCAGTGTGAATGCGGTTTGTAGGTTATTTGGGCGTACACTTAGTGGCAAAATATTTGGACGTCTTATTTTTATTTAATTAAATCTTTTTTCCGTGTGGTTACAGAGTACTCATTTACCACCCCTTCTCATCCCATGTGTGCCGTAAAAACCGACTCAGGGACTATAATCTTAACGAAATAAAAAGAAGGAAAACTTGAAATTAAACCCTATACCAATCCGTCTTGCCAGCATGGTATTAGTAGACCGAATTTTGTGGCGAATGTTAGGAGAGGCCTATGTCCAACAGGGGACTGCAATAGTCTAGTTGATTGATTGATTGATTAAAATCTTTTGGTGTTTCGAAATAAATAATTCATATATTAGCTACTTTTATTAGTAACAATAGAAATACCTTATTATGTTCTGATAGGGCCATTTTCTATTTCACTTGATAACTTTACTTGTTAGAGGCATTCTTCCGTGGTCACAGCCCATTACTTGACCTACCTATCCTCATAAGATATAAATTGATCTCTAGATTCTCGATCTTACTTCTTACGAACCCCACGGGCACAGTACAACCAGTAGTCTATCTCGGTCGAATATTTATTATAAATGCCTACGGTTGCGCGGTACGTAAACATGCAATAGGGCTGCCCACCTTCAGCTTTTTAATTACATTTACCTACTTTCCCGCTCGTTACTGCGTCACAGTCGCGATTGTTCACTCGGCAAAGCCACCGGTATCGTGAGCGTGTAAGTATAACTCGCGTTTCGTCCGTTTCTATGAAGTCGAAGTACTGTATATATTTGTACTATGCCACGGGTATGAAAGAGTTGTATTCCAAAGTACTTAGTCGCCTCAAGACTAAATGGCCCTTTTATTAATATTATTGCTTTACTAATTTATATTGGAAATCACTATTAAAATGTAAGTAAGTGCGATACTTTTGCACTAAAGTGTACATATTTTTTTTTACAAAATTCAGCAATTTTATACAAAGTACGCATTGATTTTAGATAATAATCTCAATATTGATAGTTTATGAAGCGTAATCGATTTGACATACATTAAGGCACAAAAGCGCAGCAAATTTAAATGTAGGTACTTTATCATGGTAACATTTAAATTTTAATCATACCTTTTTGTGGAAACGTAAAATGATAGCAACAAGCTGTGCTTTTGCATCCGATGTCGTAAAATGGTACAGTCAGCCCCAAAAGTGACAATAAAATCTGACAATTGACACGATAAGAGCAAAGACGTGTTTCAAAGTTCTCCGTTTTTAATTTCATTTAATAGTGTTTCAATAACATTTGAGTTTGTAAAGGTGTGTGATTGTGATAAGGGAATACAGTGCTCTGGTGCGAGACGCTTATTGACTGGTTTAGTGAGTTATTCTATTAATTATTGGCAGAATCATTTTATCTTTAATGTGAACTTTTTATTTTTATACCCCCAAATAACATTGATATAAACAAGTAATAACGTACTATTGTGTATTGCCGCCTAGTTTTGGCAGGCGTTGCAGTATCAAGTGAAAAAGTGTCTTTGTGTCACTGAGTGTGCTGAACTGCGTAGGTAACCGCGAACTGACAAATCTATACATTCCACTACAATGCCAACAACATGCGCTGGGTGTCTTGTGCCTATCAAAGGTAGAGACCGTCTACGATGCTCCACTTGCAACTCGTCGTTCGATCTACTATGTGCCAACGTAGCTGAAAGACGTTTTCGCACGATGAGTGCCGAGGCAAAAGGAAGTTGGAAATGCCCGGAATGTTGCAACCGCATGCCGAAAACTGACAACAACAATACTCCAATTCGCCAAGTACACGCTGATTGCCCAGGTATGGCGTCGGGCACTGGTTCTAGCAGTGGTTCTGATACTGCCATCTCGAGCAGGGACATAACTTCTCTAGCTAAACCGTCCCAGTCGCCGACGATTCCTCCCCTTAACCTACCGAGTTTTTTTAGTGAAGATAAATTACGCGAAATACTAAAAGAGGAAATATCAACTGCGGTTAAATTGACCATCAAGCATTTGGTAACTGCAGAGTTGAAAATCATCAATGAAAAGCTTACTGACTATCAGGAATCTGTGGCGTTTCTGAATACACAGTATGAAGAAATGAAGAGACGGTTTGATGATACAGTTGACTGTATGAATGAGCTAAAGAAGGATAATGAAAAGTTAAAGACAACAGTCAATGACTTAACAGGGCGTCTAGGTTCAGTCGAACTGCATATGAGGCAATCTAACATAGAGGTCAACGGTGTTCCCGAAAGTAGGTCAGAGAACCTCATCACCACCATCGTGCAACTATCGAAAGCAACGGAACATCCATTAACCAGTGATGACATCCACTACGTTACCAGGGTGTCTAAATTATCCAGAGACAACGACAGACCCCGTGCTATAGTTGTCAAATTCCAGAATCCACGTATCCGTGACACTATATTAGCAGCAGTAACTAATTACAACAAGAAGCATCCTCAGGACAAACTTTGCACTCACCACTTGGGCATTGGTGGCAGCCGAGCTCCCGTTTTCGTTACTGAACACTTGACTCCAAGCAACAAGTATTTGCACGCTGCTGCGCGAAAAAAGGCCAAGGAATTGTCATATAAGTTTGTATGGGTGCGTAACGGTCGCGTTTATGTGCGCAAGGACGAGACTCACCAGGCTATTTCCATAAGAAACGAAGATAGTCTAAAACATATGAATTAATATTCTTTCGTGATTAACGTGTGAATGTACTGGAATATTTCTACATAAATGATTGATATTTATTATCAGAACGTACAAGGTTTAAGGACTAAGACTAACGATTTGTATAAAAATGTTTTAAGCTCTAACTATAAGATTATTGTTTTCACTGAGACTTGGTTGAATGCCGGTATATCCGACTCGGAACTATTCGATGATAGATATAATGTTTACCGCAGAGATCGAACTTGTTCACAATCTGGTAAAAAGGACGGAGGTGGGGTTATGATTGCTGTGTCGCGCGATATTTTCTCTGCAAGGGTAACAAATTGGGAGACCAATGATATGGAGGACTTATGGGTAACAATTGAGTTTCCTACAAACCATAGTGTGAGGAAAATTTCAATTTGTGCTATTTATTTACCTCCACCGGTAAAATTGGATCAGCTTTCAACCTTTCTAAATTCTGTTGACAACTTGAAGAACAATAACAATAGCAATGATTTCGTCATTGTTGGGGACTTTAACCTCGGTTTTATTGAGTGGCGCGCGGACAGTAGTTGTACCCACCTAAGTCCTTTTAATTATAATGTAAGTTTAGGACATTGCCTTATTGATTTTATGTTAACGAACAACTTATCACAATTTAATTGTATCAAAAATGGTGACGATCGTCTCTTGGATTTGGTTCTGAGTACATTATCAAATACGTATGTAACTAAACCTTTGTGTTGTTTAAGTAAGAGTAACCAATATCATCCTTGTTTATTAGTGAATTTGCCTTGCGATAATAATATTAGATATTTGGTTCCTAATCATACAGAGAAATATAACTTTTTTAAATGCGATTACGAGTCAGTTGTTCAGGATCTAGAAACTATTAACTGGCATAATGTTTTCAGTCTTTGTAAGGGTGTCAATGAAATGGTAAGCGAATTTTACAAAATTTTACGGCAAGTTATTGCTAAGCATGTCCCATTAAAGAAAGTTGGGAATATTCGTCATCCTCCATGGTTTAATAATGCACTGATAAAACTCTTAAATGAAAAAGATAAAGCTCGTAGAAAATTTAGAAAGTATGGTAATCCTCGTGATCAGCTGGAATTTCATTTATTGCGTAATCGTTGTCATAAACTACTAGACTCATGTTACAAAAATTACAAAAACAAAATAGAGTCTAACATATCTTCGAATCCAAGAGCTTTTTGGAGTTACATTAAGAGCAAACGGGGTGGTCATTCTACAATACCAGCCAAAATTATTATGGATAATACGGTTGCACAAAGCGGTAATGATATAGCAAACCTATTTGCGAATCAATTTTCCTCAGTATATTCCAAAATTTCTAGGGTTTCCTCATTCAATCCGGTAACGTCCTTATCAAACAGCCATATCTCAAAACTGCAGCTCTCAGAAAAAAATGTTCAACAAGCTATAAAGAAACTCGATGGCCTAAAGGGTGCAGGACCTGATATGATTCCTCCTATGTTTGTAAAACGATGCGGTCGATGGTTAGGGTTGCCACTTATGCTAATTTACAATAGATCCGGTCGGTATCTTTCCTGACGAGTGGAAGAAAGCTCAAATACTACCCATCTTTAAAAAAGGGGATCAGACTGATGCGAAAAATTACCGTCCTATATCCATTCTATCGTGCTTCTCAAAATTATTTGAGTCTTTGGTGTATCCATCAATCGCAATTTTGGTAAATGGTAGTCTTTTTGATCATCAGCACGGATTTAGAAGCGGTCGATCAGTTCTGACTAACTTGGTAGACTTTGTCTCGAACGTATCGCGTGAGGTCGATGCCGGGTGTCAGATAGATGCTGTATACACTGATTTCAGTAGCGCCTTTGACAGGGTGAATCATGCAATTTTATTAAAAAAATTGTATGCTCATGGTGTGGGAGGTTCATTGCTGGATTGGTTTAAATCGTACTTACAAGATAGACCTCTAAAAGTAGCTGTCAATGGATATGAATCGCAAGTTTACCGTGCTATATCTGGCGTACCCCAAGGGTCTCACTTAGGTCCATTGCTATTCCTTGTATTCATCAATGATATAAGTTCTTCTATTAAGCATTGTAAAATGTCCCTATTTGCTGATGACCTCAAAATATACAGAACAATTAAATCAACCAGTGATTCTAAACTAGTCCAGGATGACCTTAGAGAAATCGTGCGTTGGTGCCATGTAAATGATATGACACTAAACATCAACAAATGCTATCATATTAAGTATACCCGAAAAGCACAGCCACTTGCTTCGAGGTACGAGATTGAAGGAGCTTACCTGACGGAGGTCGCTGAAATTCGTGACCTGGGTGTTACAATGGATACACGTCTGACCTTCAAAGCTCACATTGACCAAGCGGTTACAAAAGCTGCTCAAATGCTTGGTTTCAAGAAAGTATTCAAAGAGCGTTTACCAGAAGTCTTGCATACTCTTGTATTGGTTTTTCCCACAGAAGCTCGTACGAGTTACGTTTAATTAAATTTAATATGACCAGTCTTGACAGTCGCAGATGTATCACCGACTTTTCCTTCTTACATAAATTGATTAATAATATAATTCAATGTAGCTGCCTATTAGAGAAAGTTTGTCTTGCCATTCCTCACGCATATCCCCGACATGCAATTACTAGATCTTTTCATGCACCATTCTGTAGAACCAACCTAGGCCGGCAGTCACCAATTTATAGAATTCTTGATCAATACAACATGATCCAAACTCGCGAGCCCGACATTGACATCTTTAATGACTCGTATGATACATTTAAAAACAAATTGTCAAAATTACTTTCTTTAAATCTGTGAGTTTTTGCAACTCTAATGTAATGTACATAGGTGTGTCTATATAATGGTTCTTTTAATTTTTTTATTATTTTAAAACTTTTTATAAAATATTGTATAGAATATTAACTCAATAAGCTCTCATTATCTATCTATCTGGCCAATGTTATGCATACCGTAACTGTCATATATGTATATCAGATATATTTATAATGTAAGGTTTCTTGTACATGTAATAATATATATGATGTGGTTGTGCTAATAAACAAATAAATAAATAAATAAATAAAAGTCGCTGAACACATTTTAAATTCCAAAACTGCTGAACACTAAAAATGAATGACTGTATATCTAAATTCACCCTGTACGAAGTAACTCTTAAGTAATCTGTAACTTTCTCGGTATCGCGTTCCATCGGTCGTGCATGAGGTCGGGACCACATGCGACATTCGATTTCCACACACACGGGACAATCGCTTAAGCGATCCATAAATTATTATCCTGAGCCTGCACGTTCTTTTTGTACGCGAAATTGATGTTTGTAAAGTTTCCTTGAAACAAGACATGATCCCTAGTACAGAAATGGCTATTTCAACTTTAAAATGAACTACTCTACTCTGCTTAGATTCATCCTGTTCCTTCCGGGCGGCGCTTGTTTGTACTGCAAACAAGCTAATATCAAAACGATTTTTATTAGTAAATTGTACTTGTTTTGTGCGTACAGAATGCGTTTTAAAAGGTTATTTGTCATTTAAAATACAAGTTCATAAAGTATAATAATATATAATGAGCTGGCTGATATTAGGCGGGTTGATATAGTGAGTCTTGTAGCATTCTCTCTTGTAGGAGAACAGAAATTTATTTAGGTATATTACTTGTTTATTATTTTTTAGTCCTGTCCCTCCAGAACGCCATGCTTAAGAAACATCCGAATTACCAACATCCAATTTTAATTTAAGCTCCAATGAACCATTGACCTTCAAGAACACTTCAGAAAACCCACAAAGGAACTCGAAAAATTCAATTCATACTCCATGTCGCTTCCATTACTTACGAACTTCTGCTACTCAAAACTAAATTATAAAATAGTTAATAGTTCAACAAATTGACTAGTTTATTGTATGCGCACAAAGACCGCCCGTGACGCATATTGTGCGCATATACGCGTACGCGCATACAATACCCATCCCCACGTAATTATTTACGGTACGGTGTGGTTATGAATATAAATAATGGTTGTTACAAAATAAATATCAATATTTTTAAAAAGGGGTGGCATTAATTGTGGTGTAATATGTTATTATATTATTTTTTTGGCTTTTATTATTTTTTGAGTGTTTTATTAGTTGGTTTCAAAATTTTTCGAATAGAGTTCTTGTAGGTAATTGACGTTTTTACTTTTATTTTTGATTTGGATCTCTTAAATGTTTGTTGTAGTGTGGTAAGGCGAAAAAAAATTTGGTAATTAGGTACTTCAACCATTTCCCTTTCTTTCCATTCTCATTACCTTACTCCCTTTTAGGTTGAGTAGAGTACCATGGTTGAGTTAATTAAAAAATATTAATTTAGAATTGTACTTTGCTTGACTACTGGATTTCGTCCCATGGGTATCTTAAAATTCGACTAGTGAATATAGAAAAAGTCATACAGGATAGGATTTCCTAGTACAGGTACCAGTCTCTCACACAGACTCATATAAATTAATTGTTTATGCTAGTTTAGTTTTCTGTAATTACTTGTAATGCTTTTTTTCTATGTGAGAGAGAAAAATAAAAAATTCATTTCAAAAAAGAAAAAGTTGACCTAAACCTGTACTAATTCATTGCAACCAAGGTGATATATAAAGACCTGAGTCTCCTCCTGAAAAAACATTAAAGAACTATTATGATAAAAATTATTTAATAATTTACTACTGCTAAGTTTTTGGTTGCATGTTCGTGCGCCTAGATGGCGTTATTGCACTTAAATGTAAATTACGCAGGCTAGTGGCTCGCTAATTGTTTTCTAGTCATGGGCATAGCTACCGCCGTATCAGCCATATCAATTATACGGGGGCCACGGGGTCAAAGTATGCAACTGAAAGAAGTTTTTCAAAATTAAAACTGATACAAAGTTACCTAAGAACTTCAATGGGACAAGAACGGCTGTCAGACCTCTTAGTGTAGAGGCAGAAACTTTAGAAAAACTAAAATCATCATTAGCCGTAAATGATTTAATAAATCACTTTGCCGTAAAAAAGGCAAGGAGAGTGAATATTTAAAATTTGATTTTTATTTGTAAAATGGTTAAATTATGTTATGATAAAGAAATATTTCGTTTCACAATATTATTTTTCTTTTGTGAAAAATATTTACCCCCATTATAAGGGACTCCGACAAGGCATGCTGTGCCACTGTTTCTAGTCCTGCTTTTATCTCTTCTTTCCGTTCTTGCTCTTTATAGATGAGAGACAAACAAGTACTATCATCACTACTTTTAGTTGGTACTCCTTACTTCAATCTTTCATGGATTTCTACCCACGTGCCCGGGACACGAGGCACAAAGGGAACAAAAAATAGGTACCAAACGGTGTTATCAAAATTCTCAAGAAATCCTTTCCTAAAGAACTGGATAGCTTATCTCAAGGACCCTATCATTTTCAAATCATCGAAAAAACTTATTCTATGAATGCAAGAAAGATCCAAAAACTTTTTAACTCTAATATCTTACAGTAGCAAATAATTATTCGCGGATAATCCTTTCCGACCACCCAAAGTGCATCTCTATAATCCTTTCAAAGTATTTTAACCTTTATTGTGAAATGATTAAGGTTGAAATGTATTTCGGATATACGATTGAGTGATTTCTATGGAAATAAATATTTATTGCTATTAGTATGGTGTTTAGTCAGTTGTGGTTCCTCTTGTATAAGTATTATTCACACTTCATGAGTAAAAGTAAAAGCCTATGGAGTATTCGCCATTGCATTTTGAGTCTTAATGTTAATAGTTACGGCTGAAATTTCTTTGAAAGGAATATCTGTATCAATTACATGTCTTTTTAATTTGTTGGGTAAAGTATAGTTACTTTAAATTAACACAATTTTCTTCCTTTAAAGTTTATTTCTTGTACCAGCCGGTTCCGGTAGTTGTAACAAACAATTTGGATTGATTTTTTTTTCTAGTGATCCACAAACAATTGTTGTGAATTTGGGTATTCAGTAGCTTTTAATTGTGTGTTTATTATGACAAATGGTTTTGATCTCTACCGTGGGAGTTATCCTACTTACATTGTTAACGCAAAATATCAAAATAATATGCGTTCTCTACATTCGAACAATGTCATCCAGTCCTAAACTATGCAGAACTTGTACTATGAGTACAACTGATAATAGCTGCCGACAAACTGTTATACAGTTTGGCAGATAAAATATTATATCCAATGTGTAACATTCTTTTAATAAAATAAAATACAAAAAAAAAATAAACATACTTATTATACTTTTTGTAAATACCCAAATATTATATATATATATATGTAGAACACACTATGAACTTCTTAATAACTTCATTGAATTACATATATTTTTGGGCACAGGTCAGCTAGTCAAATATAATAAAACAAGGTGCAGTAGTCCAACTATTTTGAAAGTTGGACAACTGCCCCTAGTAAAGACCCGTGGTCCAACTGGTTGGACAGAGCAGTTGGACCACTGCCCCGGACTGATTATAATCAGTCATCAAAATAGCTGTTCAGGTGTATAAAACAAATAATAATTGTCATATCACACGTGTTAGTTCTCAACCCTCAAGTGCCCACGTGTGGCGATAATACGTTTTTATTGAGAAGATAAGGGGTTAAGTTTATTAAACAATTTCCCGTTTATATTGTAAACAGTCATTGATTAAATTTACTGGATATGAATTAATGCAGAGCTGGTCTAAAGGTCATCATAACTGCCCATTAATGTCCTACTGCAGGGACGGACCTCCTCCCGTGACGGAGGGTTACTTGGCCTACTAATACCACTCTGGCCAGATGGATTGGTATAGGGTTTAATTTCAAGTTTTCCTTCTTTTTATTTCGTAAAGATAGTAGTTACGGTTATTCCCTTAGTCGGTTTTTACGACACCCATGGGATGAGAAGGGGTGGTGACATAATGTAATTTTACTCCGTCACCACACAGATAACGGTCTAAAGGTACTGCTGGAATATCAATCATCACATCACATCAGTCACAAGACGTATCCTGTATCTTTCTTATCTATTAGCCTTCCACAATCCTGAATGGTGTGTGGCTCTCCGTGTGGTGACGGAGTAAGAATACAATATGTCACCACCCCATCTCATCCCATGGGTGTCGTAAAAACCGAATAAGGGACTATCCGTCAATACTATGTTTACGAAATAAAAAGAAGGAAAATTTGAAATTAAACCCTATACCAATCCGTCTGGCCAGCGTGGTATTAGTTGGCCAATTATTCCTCCGTCATGGAAGGAGGCCCGTCCCTGCAGTGGGACATTAATGGGCTGATATGATTGATGATTTAATCCTTAATGGGGCCTTGGCCCAAGACAGGCATTTGTGGATGGCACCAAGACTTTTCTTGAGCTTTGTATAGGATTTTAACTCCGCACTAAAGCCGCATACACAATCGCTTATATAAAGTGCTAGCTGATGCCCGCGGCTTTACCCACGTGATATAGGTAGCTTAAATGTTATTCTACACACTAAACTACCTATATTCCAAATTTCATCAAAATCCATTCAGTAGTTTTTGCGTAAAAGGGTAACAAACATCCATCCATCCATCCTCACAAACATTCGCATGTATAATATTAGTAGGATAGCATATTTAGGATCATGACAATAAAAAATGTCTGTGACATACGGACGGACAGACAGACAGACAGACATGACGAATCTATAAGGGTTCCGTTTATTGCCATTTGTCTACGGAACCCTAAAAACTAAATATTCCCTCTGTCACTCAAAAAGAGTTTAACTGGTTGCCCTCACATAGTCTAAATCTTTTTTCTATATTCCGATACCTAGATTTGTTAGTTCGTTTTAATCTGTCGGCACTATAACAACGTACGTAACACCAGTTTGACTAATTGGACTGCACTATATACAGGATGGTTTGATTTGTGATACTAGCTATTTTCGTGTGGTGAGTGCATATTAAAAGTATTTAATATAAATAAATATTCCTCACACTTTCACACAACGCCATCTACTAGACCCAAACTAAGAAGAGCTTGTACTATGGATACTAGACAACGGATAAACATACATAAATACTTTTTTTTTGTAGAGACATACATATTATAAATAGGAAAACACCCTGACCAATGCAAGCAATCATGTTCATGCACACAAAGACTTGCAATGAGCGGGAATCGAACCCGAGACCTCTGCGTAGCAGTCATGTTATAACCACTACGCCACAGAGGCCTAAAAGCCTCATTTTTAATTTAAAATTTTATTTTGTTATTAAAGAGTGTCTGCACCCAGAGGTCTGATATCGACAATAATAATACTTCTGCAATTTCGTATATTTCGATGTAAAATTCATTGAAAAAACATTTATTTTTTACCAATTTATTCCCCCAATTTTGATAACAATACTATGAGACCAACTTGGAAACAAATTTGTTTCCTAAGTTGGTCTTGGATTTCATAAAGTTTTATTTAAATTGGTAAAGAAATGACTTAAGACGCATAAATATACTGTAATTTAAAATATCTATAATTACATTTACAAAAAGCCTGTAATGGTGGAAAACTATAACATTTACAAAAAAAAAAAATAGGTAACACCACAGAACAACCAGTAGTCTATCTCGGCCGAATATTTATTATAAATGCCTACGGTTTCGCGGTACGTAAACATGCGATAGGGTTGCCCACCTACAGCTTTTAAATAACATTTGCCTACTTTTTAGCTCGTTACTGCGGCACAGTCGCGACTAGACTGTTCACTCCGCAAAGCCACCTCTATCGTGACCCTCTAGGTAACTCATGTTTCGTCCGTTTCTATGAAGTCGAAATTCTGTATATGTTTGTACTATGGTAACACCCTGTATATTCTCCGAATGTAGTTCGCTAAACGTATCGCAGTAATTGGCCAGATACGTCCAATTAGCAACTGTATCGTTAGACTAACGTTTGTGCAGCGCGAATATCGAAGTGCGGACTTTTCGTTGCACTCAATTGATCCATTATGATCGTCTATTTTGTATCTATCGTCACTTTAATCGCTAGTGTATCAGCTTTTAATGATGGTAAGTCATTTTACTTAGTTGTTATTTTGGATGATCTAAAAATAAATGAAGGTAGAATAAATGCTGTCGAATCCCCTTCCTACAAAGTAACTTTTATGTAAAAGTGGGAATAGATGGAATAACGCTTTGGTACCATTTGCCAGAAGATTTTATAAAATAGGCTGATGTACTATATCATTTTTAGCCAATATTATTTCTTTGGAAGTGTATACTGTCATAGCCTCGATAATCTGGAGACATTATAACCCAGTCACATTATCTCGAGACCCGGCGTCGATGACGTCACGTCGCGTCGGACCAATCACTGATGCGCCCGTGGCGAGCGCGGGGGTTGAAAGGACAACGGGACTCAAGGTTCGCATTACAGCGAGGTCTCTAGATAATATGACTGTGTTATACTTAGTTATTTTCGAGCAATTCGAACATCGGCTGAAAAATTTAAAGTTCATCAGCCTATTCGACCATTTTCAAAAACTAAAGGTTATGACTCCCAATAATCTCTCTTAACAGTAAGCTATGATTTTATGTATATTTCAGATAATCGGTTACGCAACCGTGCTGCACCATTACCGGGTACCCTAAGCTCGGTGGGCGGTGCTGGGGAAGAATCACCACCTATTTACAAACCAGGATCACAAGCGTTAGTATTATTTTCTTATTTTCACGTTAACTTAGAATGAACATTAACTGCATCAGTGTCAAGAAGCTCGAGCTCGCTGCTGTTCGAGAGTTCGCGGTTTTTCAAATTATGCGCAAGAAAGATTGTCTTGATCATCATAACAGCCCATTAATGTCCCAGTGCAAGGACGGGCCTCCTCCCGTGACGGAGAGATACTTGGCCTACTTATAACACGCTAGGCAGACGGATTGGTATAGGGTTTAATTTCAAGTTTTCCTTCTTTTTATTACACATGGGGTGGTGACACATTGTATTCTTAGTCCGTCACCATACGGAGATTAACACCTTTTTATTCACAGATACGTAGTCTCCCAATTTGTAAAGCCTAAACCCCCCCACCAATACTGGGAGGAGGAGACTATGCTGACCTTAGTCCCCGAGAACAAGAACTGCCTGCTATGTGAGGCCCAGGACTCTGGAGCTTGCAGGGCTATGCCATCCTGTGTCTACTGTGAGCCGACTGTCACAGCGCTTTGTGAACGAAGTACGCCTTGCCTTAGATGTACTGGTGAGTGTTTTGGACTTCATCATCATCATCATAACAGCCCATTAATGTCCCACTGCAGGGACGGGGTGATACTTGGCCTACTAATACCACACTGGCCAAACGAATTGGTATAGGGTTTAATTTCAAGTTTTTCTTCTTTTTATCACGTAAAGATAATATTAAGGGATAGTCCCTCGATAGTCGGTTTTTACGACACCCATGGGATGAGATGGGGTGGTGACACACTGTATTCTTACTCCGTCACCACTCCGAAATTATCATTTTCAAATTAATATTATCAAATTATCATGAATACCTTTATTGACATAAGTGTTTCAATATTTTAATTTAAATAATAGTATTCGTCATAAATGTAATAAGTCTTCATAAATATTATTTAATATTATACCTACTAGATTAAAATTAATATTACGTAGGTAATTGTACAAAAAAGTATTACTTACTGTATAATAATTTAATCATTATTAAATAAATCAATAAATACCTATATTTTTTTCAGTAATAAAGAACCCATTCTTCAAATGCATCCCTGGTGAGAAATACATGGATGAATGCGACTCCTGCCGCTGCACAGACGGTCATGATGGATGGTGTACCAACCAGTTTTGTGAGTTCAGGTCTCTCTATCTGTATGCGATGAAGCTATCTGATTCTGAATATTATTAAAATAGAAAAAGTTTCGTATTAAATAATTAATTTAATATTGTTTTATTTAATTATGTATTTCCATCCATCCATCCATCCATATCACCCTATGGACGTCCACTGGTGGACATAGGCCTCCTCCAAAAGCTTCCACTCTGCGCGGTCTTGTGCCTCCCTCATCCATAGGCTTCAAAATGTATTATGTAAAAAAAAAATGGCTTATTATGTATTTATTTGTAGAATATTGTAGTTGGATAACATGGTGTCACCAACCTCGTCATAGGATCCTGATAAAGCAAAATCGCGACATTACTTTTTAAGAGAAGTTCTCATATTTAAGACATGGAGAAGGTAAATAAGGTAGGTATAGTTATGTAAAGAAACGTCCTCATTTTCCAACTTCCTTTACATTAGGCGATGTGGTCGCTAATGCCCGATTTACACATCGACAAGTACAGTAGTGAGTTAAGTAGTAAATTGTTGCTTTAGTTGATTTAAATAAGTTAAGTTGGCGAGACGCGAGAAAGGGGGCTACTTCGTACTTGACTCGCCATAAAATAGAATGGAGATCTATTCAAATCAACAACTTTCTACTTAGCTCGCTACTGTACTTGTCGATGTGTAAATCGGGCATAAGATACTAAGCTTATAAAAATAAAAAACTTTCTTTACTTCCATTATGTTATGTTTTGATAAAGGAGTAATGGCGCTTATGGAGATGTAACAATCGTCTCCTATTCTTTAACAAAGTAATTTATCTATAATATAAAATATATGTTAGTACACAACACGATTTAATCCAAAAAAAAAAAAAAAAAAAAAAAAAAAAAAAAAAAAACCTTCAGAGTCTATAAGAAACCGTCCATAGTAAGATATTTATTAAGGTAACCACTGTTTATGGAAATAATACGAGTAATTCTAGAATACAGTCAAGTTTATTTTATTTCCATTTTCCTATACAAAGTAATACTATGTATACAACTTTATAAACCATTCTATATAATGTACCATTAAATAGATCAATAACAGCACTTCAAATTATAATAATATCATAAAACAATGAATTTAATATAGGTAAGCTCATATCAAGCTTATTATCGTAGTAATGAGGCTCATTTACTGATAATTTGTGACGTCAGACAAACAAATTAAATATGGCGATAATGTTGGTAAAATGGTGTTTATTACAACATCGATCATCGTGGGGGAATTAACACCTGACGGTTAAATATTTTGGTGATTCTAACTTTAGTTAAATCGATTTGAGTTACAATATACTTAGGGAAATATAACCTCCGTGTGGTGACGGAGTAAGAATACAATATGTCCCATCCCATGGGTGTCGTAAAAACCGACTATAGGACTATCCGGGAATATTATCTTTACGAAGTAAAAAGACGGAAAACTTGAAAGTAAACCCTATACCAATCCGTCTGGCCATCGTGGTATTAGTAGGCCAAGTATCCCTCCGTCACGGGAGGAGGCCCGTCCCTGCAGTGGGACATTAATGGGCTGTTATGTAGATACTTAGGGAAAAAAGTTTTTTTTTACTAGTGGTCGAAAAAGGTACATGGTATGTAGAGTCGGTCGTCCTTAAGGAGACATAGTGGGTAATGAAAATGACCGCTAACTTGTTCTAAGGAGGTCTAACTCTACATTTAGTTCATAAGTCTACACTGTCATTGTTACAAATGTTCCTTCTTTTTTTTATATGATGGGAGTGTTCGTGTGGTTATCTCCGTGTGGTGACGGAGTAAGAATACTATATTTCACCACCCCATCTCATCCCATGGGTGTCGTAAGAACCGACAAAGGGACTATCCGTGAATATTATCTTTACGAAACAAGAAGAAGGAAAACATGAAATTAAACCATATATGAGGTTTATGGCTTTCTTCCTTCTTATGTCAAACACACTACCTAAAAGCTTATGTGTAATTGACATTAATTGAGCCATCAGGTGACCTGCTGGCTCGTTTGCTTTCCATCATATCATCATAACAGCCCATTAATGTCCTACTGCAGGGACGGGCCTCCTCCCGTGACGGAGGGATACTTGGCCTACTAATACCACACTGGCCAGACGGATTGGTATAGGGTTTAATTTCTAGTTTTCCTTTTTTTTTTATTCCGTAAAGATAATATTCACGGATAGTCCTTTAGTCGGTTTTTACGATACCCATGGGATGAGATGGGGTGGTGACATATTGTATTCTTACTCCGTCACCACACATAAGAGAACTGTAGATCTTAAAACTGCGAAAATATCCTAATCTGAACCTAAGGAACCTTCCTTAGGGTCAGGATAAGAATCGGGACATTATGTTTTCTCACTCCATTAGCACACAAAGAAATCTTAATCACCATAAATAAATTAAATCACAAAATTAAATAATCCAAATAAAATAAAATTCCCACGACTCACAACGAAAATTACAACAATAATATTAATTATTTACCCCATTACACATTCCCCGGGTAATTCTCGAATTAACGCAGACAATGGGAACCAGTGACATATTTGCACACATTAACTGCAAACCAGTGAATATTGACTCGCGTGAGAAATCATTTGTAATTTCATTTATAAAAGAATTAGTAGGTAGTTAATAAATAGATATTTTAAGGGGTGGTGTATTTATATTGTAATTTTGTGTTATTGGAAAATGATCTTTATTGAAATAGTATAAGGTGGTAACTACTACGAATGGCCACATTGTTTAAGGGTTCTAGAGTGACATAAAACCTATGCAAAAAAAATATATTTTTCTAAATAAAAAATCGTTAAAAACTAGAGTGTTGATACCGATTAAAACACTTTCATAATTATGGTTAAGATAGATAATTTACAGAAATACAATATATTTTTTAAATAAAAATCAAAATTACGTAACTAATTTAGTGAAATTACCTCTTGCGACTAACCTACTCTTTAAAAAAAAAAAAAATTTGTATTGGTTGATAAAAAAAAATTAAGAACCTTTTTGTTTTGGAGTTTTCCTGCCAAAGTCTTGCAAAGAGATAGCTGGATGAGAAAAGCAGTGGTCTGGAACGATTGGCTCTAACTATGGCAAACCTATATCCAGCAATGGGCCGTTTATGCCTGAGAGAGAAACTAGACCAGCAAATAGCACAAGTTACATCATTGGAAATGGGGCATCCTTGCAATGATACATCTCATAACAGCCCATGAATGTCCCACTGCAGGGACGGGCCTTCTCCAGTGACGGAGGGATACTTGGCTTTCTAATACCACGCTGGCCAGACGGATTGGTATATGGTTTTATTTCAAGTTTTCCTTCTTTTTATTTCGTAAAGATAATATTCACGGATGACTATCCGTGAATATTATCTTTACGAAATAAAAAGAAGGGACTCCTTACTCGGTTTCTACGAATCCCATGGGATGAGATGGGGTGGTGACACACCGTATTCTTACTCCGTCACCACACGGAGACATCTAGCACGACATAAAAACAGCATTTATTAAAATCGTCCAAGTTTATACCTTAAATCGTAAGAAAATCTAAAAATCAAATAAAAACCCTCAATTTACCACTAAATACGTATAAAAATATATTGAATATAATACCGGTTTAATGAACATGAGCTGAGTGGTGGGAAGGGAGGGGATTGGTATCCGATGAGCCTAAAGCCGACTGAACTAATATCGGCGCGGGGAGGGACAATTGACCCAATAATAACGTTCACCAACTCAGTATTAGGGTGCGACGTATACTTCGGAATAAAATCGCTGGACGTTTTCGCGCTATAGATAGTCAAAAAATTTCAAAGAATTAGAAAAAAGAGCTTTTACAAATTCCTAATCAAAAGTGTTATCTAGTAAATAAGCCGCTTGTGAAGTTACAGGTCCGTGTGGTGACGGAGTAAGAATACAATATCTCATCCCATGGGTGTCGTAAAAACCAACTAATAGACTCTCCGCCAATACTATCTCTACGAAATAAAAGAATAAAATTGAAATTAAACACTATACCCATCCGTCTGGCCGGCGTGGTATTAGTGGCCCAGAATCCCTCCGTCGCGGGAGCAGGCCCGTCCCTGCAGTGGGACATTAATGGGCTGTTATGATGATGATGATTATAAAGTTACAAGGCTATGGGAGATAACAGCTTGTACACTAGGGTAGCCAGCGACTTAGCTGTACTCTGACAAAGCGAGTGCACATGAGTAGTTACCATCAAAATTATTAAAATCGCTTCATTAGATCCAGAGATTACCCCCTACAACGTCACAAACACGCAAACTTTACCTCGTCATAATATAAGTATAGATTAGATAGGTCCAGAGAAAATGAACAAAACAAATTAAACAAGTTTTCTTTACCAAATACACGCTACGCCTTAACCTAGGCCGGTGTAAAGAAGGGTACAAATCGCTGTATAAACTTAATATCGTCTAAATTGCTGGGTGCCGCGGGGCGGGGCGGACGGCAGCGGAGGGGGGGAGTGCGGGGGAGGGAGAGGTGTGTACAAACATCTAGCTTTTATTGCTATGATCGCGTATTGATTCCGGTCATAAGCTGATGTTAGGAGGATAATTTTATCTGGTGTGTTGAGTAGTAGGAGATTTTCTTTATTTTTTGTGGACACTTTTTTTATGACTTGTTATTCATTTATTTTCAACTGTCTCCGTCTGGTGACGGAGTAAGAATACAATATGTCACCACCCCATCTCATCGCATGGGTGTCGTAGAAAATGACTATCCGTGAATATTATCTTTACGAAATAAAAAGAAGGAAAACTTGAAATTAAACGCTATACCAATCCGTCTGGCCAGCGTGTTATTAGTAGGCCAAGTATCCCTCCGTCATGGAAGGAGGCCCGTCTCTGCAGTGGGACATTAATAGGCTGTTATGATGATGATGAAAACTTTTTGACGACAATTTTATTAACCTAAGTTTACATACGTCTAGGGTTTAATTAACGCTTCGCTGTCGCGGGAACTCTTATAACCATAATGTCTCTCTTCACGGTATGCAACTGCTGTGCGACCGATGTAGGTAGGTACGGTCGGGGTATTTGCCGCTCGACCACCCTTAGGCGAGAATCGCTTGGCACGCGGCGCATGCGATACGTGGCACGCCCACGTATCGCATGCGCCGCGTGCCAAGCGATTCTCGCCTAAGGGTGGTCGAGCGGCAAATACCCCGACTGTACATGATCTTCGATGATTCCGATTTAGTAATTAACTAGCTTCCTACGGCGGTTTTACCCGCGTTGTATAGGTTAGAATAACATTTAAGAAACCTATACAACGCAATATTAGGGTGTAGACCCTAAACTACCTATCTTCCAAATTCGCGATCAAAAGCAATCGCCGTTCTACAATATTTCTTTACCCAGCATGTCAATCGTTCCTTAATTAAAATCGTAAAAAATTCGGTTAAGTTAAGTTTAGTTGTCAAATTGTCTTACCTATTGTATGACTGTAATAAACGAGAATTGACATGCTGTATAATTATTTTAATAAAACTTAACAAATTCGAATGTTACGTCTACCTTTAAGCAAAGAATCGTGACATTTAGCATCATAAGCTCATCACCAATAAAAGAAAAAGTCCTCATAATAATCTTCTTTTACTTTTAAAATATAAATGAGTACCATTTAAAAGAGTTTACTGATATTGGTCGTAATTAAAACGTGAGACAATGGTGATGTCGTCAACAGATGCACTGGTAACAGGGCGTATTGTTGTCGTTATATTATGACAATGTATAGAAATATTGTAGAAGTACAACTATGCGTTATTACAATTCAATTATTTGCTAGCATAGCATTTTCGTGTGGTGACGGAGTAAGAATACAGTGAGTCTCATCCCATGGGTGTCGTAAAAACCGACTAAGGGACTATCCGTGAATATTATCTTTACGTAATCAAAAGAAGGAAAACTTGAAATTAAAACCTATACCAATCCGTTTCGCCAGCGTGGTATTAGTAGGCCAAGTATCCCTCCGTCACTGAAGGAGGCCCGTCCCTACAGTAGGACATTAATGGGCTGTTATTATGATAGCATTTTCGACATAGCACTCAGTATTGTCCAGTAAGAGTGGAGGTTGGCAGGGCACATGGCACGGAGAACTGACAGCCGGTCGGGTAGAAAAGTTCTCGAATGGCGTATCAGAAAACGCAGAGTGGGGAGACTCAAGACGGCGGTGCCGCGGAACACCGATGGCTTAGGGAGGCACAGGATCGTGCTAGGTGGAGATATTTGAAGGAAGCCTATGTCCAGCAGTGGACGTCCATTGGCTGTCACAAGACGGCCTTTTAGAGGCCGCCCATTTAGCGATGTAAAGAACTCGAGTCTTTGAGTCCAACATTTTGAGCTCGACTGATAAATTACAAGACTCGACTCATTACAATAAGATTCTCAAGACTAGAGAGCTCGAGAATGTATTATGAGCTTTTGAGCGCATAGATAATTTTCGCTGATTTTTTAATGTAGTTTTCTTTTAACGAATAGTCAATATTTATTTATTAACAAAAAAGAACTCCTGTAAAAAGCGTCGAGCCCTGTGTTGCAGGCTCAAGTAATTATTCTGCGTGGGTTTCGAATCTGCTATCTTAAACACGTCAATACTACTGCTGCACCACCGGAGTCCTAAAAATAATAAAAAAATATCTGATATATTTTCATAACAAGTTAAACTTCTGCATAATAACCTGTCGTGTGACATAACTCTCGAGCTACGGCGCGTCTTGCAGGGCATTGTACGTCACTCAACAACAAGTCAATTACAACAGCTGTTCATGAAACAATCACTAAATGAAATACATATTATATTTTGTTAGACTTTTTAATTTGAACTCTGATGTTTTAGTACTTATTTTGATGTAGACTAATTTATCTGTGTGTGGTTAGTCAATATTGTTTGACTATCTAGTTATTAATTTACTAGTAGATATTGTAGACCAGATAGGTTGCATATTGGAGAAGGGCTAAATAAAGAGCTCTCGTAACTGACACACATGTATGACTCGCATAATGAATGTGGACGAGGCTGAATCTGTTTGCCAGGATCGTGACAAGTGGCCTTCTGTCCTCTCTGCCGACCCCGGCCGGGATAAGGCGAGAGTTTATGTATGTAATGTAAGATATTATAATTCTAATTATGTTGCTGTTGTTCGCACGTTTTGGCGTTACGCCAATATTCATAGAATACACAAAATAATTGTTTCTAAATAATTTAAAAGTGTTAAAAATATGTTGAGTTTTTAACATACTTATTAACGTGCAAACTACTACTGAGCGCCATAATACTTAACCATATTCATCCATAGTCTCCGTGTGGTGACGGAGTAAGAATACAATATGTCGCCACCCCATCTCATCCCATGAGTGTCGTAAAAACCGACTAAGGGACTATCCGTGAATATTATCTATACGAAATAAAAAGAAGGAAAACTTGAAATTAAACCCTATACCAATCCGTCTGGCCAGCATGGTATTAGTAGGCCAAGTATCCCTCCGTCACGGGAGGAGGCCCTGCAGTGGGACATTAATGGGCTGTTATAATGATAAGTTTAAAAAAAATCCTAATGCTTCTTAAGTCATTAGTCTACGCGGTCGGCACAGCTAGTATGAAATAAGGTTTAAGCTGTTTTCGCGTAGAACAGTCGGAGCCTTTACACAAACAATGTAATCTGAAGTGCTTAATAAAGTTAACTAAGTTACGGTATAATACAGTTTATGGTAAGGCCCAGATAGTGGGTGGCTCCTACCAGTTTTCTTTTTTCTTAGTTGAAAGCCTTGGAAATGTTTATGATTCTGGCATTAAATTAAATTAAATTAAATATTTCTCACACTTTCACACAACGCCACCTAGTCCCAAACTAAGCAGAGCTTGTACTATGGGTACTAGACAATGGACTTTTTTTTTGTAAATACATACTCGTACATATTATACATAGAAACACTCAGAACAATGCAAACAATCATACACACTAAGATTTGCATTGAGCGGGAATCGAATCCGAGACCTCTGCGTAGCAGTCATGTTATATAACCACCACGCCACAGGGGTCGTCAAGTATAAAATAAGGTTTAAGCTGTTTTCGCGTAGAACAGTGTAATCTCAAGTGCTTAATAAAGTTAACTGAGTTACGGTATAATACAGTTTGTGGGGAGGCCCAGCAAGTGGGTGGTTTCCGCCAGTTTTCTTTTTTCTTAGTTGAAAGCCTTTGTAATGTTTATGATTCTAGTATTGTTGATTTTGTATGAGAAAAGTGTAGGGTATTTGTAAGAATCCGTGCATCTAGGATGATTAGGAAAATTTTTGGAAAGTAGTATTAAATGTTTATGCAACAGAGAACACGTAAATTACTTTGATTTAACCACTATCTTTCTCAAATTTTATATAAATGTATTTTTTTCCAAAGTCAAATTTCACAGATAAAAATTAATTTCACCATTTGACATTCGTAGATTCTATAATTTGTCCTTGATTCCTATACATTTCATAAAGGTCAAAGACTAAAGTTTTTAGTCTGTGGTTGACACGACGCCATATTTGTTAACCTTTGTTTTTAAGTCGCAATAAATGAACAGTAACTGCTAACATTCATTCACATAAAGATTATTAACCCTTTCCCTGTCTCATGTCGAAATATAAAATTGCACAAATGTGAGTCAGAGAGGCAATGTCATTGTCCCATTATACAACAAGTCTCTTGGATAAAGTACTTGGGCATAACGATCGATGAACAACGTACATGGAAAACTCATATTGACACTGTTGCAAAACGAGTCAGAAAACTATCTCACATATTTAAAAAAATTAGAACAGTTGCTGACCCCACACTGGTTCGAAGTGTATACTTTTGCCTTTGCCATTCCATATTGAGTTATTGTGTTGTAGCCTGGGGAGCATCCAAAAAAACAGTCCTAATAAAACTTGAACGTGCTCAGCGCGCCATCTTAAAAATAGCTTTTAATAAACCCTGGCGATATTCTACTGATACACTGTATATAGACTGTGACATCCTTCGTGTTAGACAGATATACATTTTGTCTGTACTGCGCCGATTTCACAAAACTGCAAAGATCACAGCGCGAAGTTCCTACAGAACTCTTAAGTGGGATGTTCCTAGAGCCCGTTCCTCCTTTGCTCGTCAATCGTTTACTTTCATGGGACCATATCTGTACAATAAGGTATATAAAGTAATTAACACAATAATAGATATGACATCATTCTGTCTCAAAATCACCATCGAAAAATGGCTTATTCCCAAGGACTATGCCTTTACTGAACAACTTATAGTCACTGTTATTTGATTTTTTTGTTTTGTTGATACACAGCTATCTATCTATTTCATATATAACTAATTTACCAATTACTATTTCACCATTTAACAATTTATTATCAATTTATACACGTATTATAAAAAAAGCATTCAAATAAACACTCACATTCACAAACACACACATACACACACACACACACACACTTATTTCATTATTATCATTAATTTAATCTATCAATTTCGATTTTTAAATTATAAGATAGAATATAATTTTTTTTTTTTTATTTCTTTTTATTGCTTTATGTTCGATTTGTATCTGTTCGAATCTTTTGTCTTTGTTACTAGGATACTATATAAAAGTGCTATACACAACAAAAAAGTAAAAAGATTTAAATGTGTACTTAGATTAAGATACCGGAGGGAACTGGACCCCACGACACAGGGATTCCTAGTGTGAGGTCCAGAGATATATTGTATAACAATTAGATATTGTGACTAAAACAAGATGTGTATAAAAATGTTTGTACTGAACTAATGTTTTAAGCAATAAAGATTTTTATTATTATTTAAATTGAAATCTATGTTTCCTCGGTTTCCCGGTAAAAACTAAAGCGACGGGCCTAAGCCAAGTTCACCTTAGCATTTAAATTTAGCTTTAAGAATTTACAGTAGTTGTTGTGTGAGTAATGTTATGTGCGTTGGGTGTAGTGTCTGAATCGCATTGCAAGAATTTTCTTACTATCCTGCACGTATTGAGTATTACTGCCTTTTGTAACAGATTGTACGTATTTGTAATTATTATCATGTATCACATATATATGATACATAAGCATTGTTTTACTATTACCTCTATAAAGCCCGATTTACACATCGACAAGTACAGTAGCGAGTTAAGTAGTAAGTTGTTGAATAAGTTGATTTAAATAGATCTCCATCCTATTTTCTGCCGAGTTAAGTACGAAGTAGCCCCCTCTCTCGCGTCTCGCCAACTTAAATTTCCAAAAAATAGGATGGAGATGTATTTAAATCAACTTAATCAACAACTTACTACTTAACTCGCTACTGTACTTGTCGATGTATAAATCGGGCTTTAGCGACAAAAAGAGCCTGTTAAGTTCGGGTATTCAACACTTTCTTCGTAGCAATCAACATTGCTATAACTATCATCAGACATAATGTCATACCTACTACGAGTATATAAAAAAAAGGCGGGTTTTCCTTCCTGACGCTATAACTCCAGAATGCACGAACCGATTTCCACGGTTTTGCATTCGTTGGAAAGGTCTCGGGCTCCGTGAGGTTTATAGCAAAGAAAATTCAGGAAAAAATTAAACAGAAAAGCGGGAAAATAATGCCCGTACGAAGCCGGGACAGGCCGCTAGTTATGTTATAAACACATCTAATCATATATTATTCATCCATACTTGATATTATAAATAGGAAAGTGTGTATGTCTGTTTGTCTTTCTTTCACGGCAAAACGGAGCGACGAATTGACGTGATATTTTAAGTGAAGATAGGTAGTTTTTTTATATATATATTAAAAAAATATTACATTACAATAATATAAGGCACTTATAATATAATTTATTAATGTTGACTGGTCCCAAACTAAGCAAAGCTTATAAAGGGAGAGTAACATAGGCTACTTTTTGCCTCTTTTAACGCGAGCGAAGCCGGGGGAAAAAGCTAGTAGTATATAAAACAATAGAAAGATAAAATACTGTAAGACGTTAACCAATTAGAGTGGTGTTGTAATAGTGGGCGGGGATACCCCCCTCCTTCGCCTCTTTACCCCCCACCGCCGGGGAAACAATAAGTAACTGTTTAAGTAAATTACCGGCAACTTTGCCGTTGGTAGGTATGTATGGTGAAAAGTATGTGATAATGTTTTCCGCTAGACGGCTCCACCTTATCCCATGGGTGTCGTAAAAACCGACTAAGAGACTATCCGTGAATATTATCTTTAAGGAATAAAAAGAAGGAAAACTTGAAATTAAACCCTATACCAATCCGTCTGTCCAGCGTGGTATTAGTAGGCCAAGTATCCCTCCGTCACGGGAGGAGGCCCGTCCCTGCAGTGGGACATTAATGGGCTGTTAATGATGAATAATTTCTTTAATAAAAACTTTATCATTAAAATTAATCTAAGGAAACTTCAATCATAACTAGAGATCATAAATGAAAACTTATTAACAAAATGAACAATAAACTAAATAACACAAATGAAATCACTTAAATTTTGTTCATCATTGTTACATATTGAAATGGGAATTTAATTACGAACTTCCCATATTGTTTGGAACTTTCATATGAGTTCGTGTAACGGCAATTACAGACTAGCGTTTTTTTCGGCGCGTTTTGCAGTCGTTTCAGTATGCGCGCTTACATGCACGTTTTAATAATTTTCCAATTAAAAACCATGTCCAGCTAGAAACTTGAATATTTTTCATTGACTTTTTACAGAAACATCATACTTTTTAACAAGACTCAATTGCTGAACCTATTTTAATGAAATTTCTATGGATGAATGTATACAGTTTTAAATAAAAACATTTTTTTTTAAATGAATCCTAGCGTTTTCGATTAATCATACAAAAATAACATACAAGCGAATTGAGAACCTCCTCTTTTTTTGAAGTCGGTGAAAAAAGACAACTCCCACACTAGAGATCATGGCTTGTGTCGCGGTAACTTTGACAAACATGAAATTAGCAAGCACACAAAGAGCACTCAGGACGATAATTTGTGGATCACACAAATATTTTTTTTTACACATTTACACAACGCCATCCAGTCCCAAACTAAGCAGAGCTTGTACTATGGATAAACATACTTAAATACTTTTTTTGTAAAAACATACATATTATAAGTACCTAGAAAACGTCCAGACCATGCAAACAATCATGTTGATGCACACAACTATTTGCATTGAGCGGGAATCGAACTCGAGACCTCTGCGTAGCTGTCATGTTATATAACCACTACGCTCTAGAGGTCCTCTATTTGTTATATTGTCCCACATGCGCTTCTAAAAACGCTTGTAAAGCGCGTTTAGAACGCTAGGCTGAAACCGTTCTTACATCCTTTGTGTACCATTATCCACTTGTTACATAATAGGTCAATGATAGAATATCCGAATGATTTTAATGAATGGATCAAGATATTAATAATGATATTATAGCACATAGCTGTATGAAAGGAATGGGGTAGGCAGAGGTGTAACTGCCTCCATAGTGAAGGAAGGGTGTTAGCAGATGTTGTGGTATGAGGTACTAGGTAACGGATAAACATACTCATCTTTTTTTGATGTAAATACATACCTACATATTATTGTCCTTATTAGCCCATTAATGTCCCACTGCAGGGACGGGCCTCCAGTGACGGAGGAATACTTGGCCTACTAATACCACGCTGCCTGGCCAGACGGATCGGTATAGGGTTTTTATTTCAAGTTTTCTTTCTTTTTATTTAGTAAAAATAATATTCACGGATAGTCCCTTAGTCGGTTTTTACGACACCCATGGGATAAGATGGGGTGGTGACATATTGTATTCTTACTCCGTCACCACACGGACGGCCTTAATATTAAGTAAGTATATTATATTATGAATAATTTCTCACTAATCTTCATATTAATCATAATTATCTAACTTTTTAAATTCGTATATTTTCATTCAGTAAAATTTTGTTCATAAATAAAATAAAAGTACTTAACGTACATAGATATAGGTACCTACGTATAAAGGATTAGTCCCCCGGTAGACTCCCAAAAAATGTTTACCAAAATTAATCCTTCTTCAAACACTAGAGTTCTTTTACAATCGACGAGAAAATTTTAATCTTCTACAACGACCTGCTCTTAATAAAAGTACTATTAAAGAGGGGATATTTATTTATATATTTTCTATGTATAATATGTCATGTACTTACAAAATAAAATTAATTTTCACAAAAAAAAAGAACCGACTTCAAAGACAAAAATTGCACTAAAAAGTAATAAATAATTACTTGTATTTTGATTTTACAACATTAAATCAGCCATTCTTCCTACTTAATTTTAATCTAAAGAATAGGTTCTTTTCATTATTGTAAAAGTATTGTTAAGGATATTTCTTGAAGAGTCTGTAAATATATTTATTTGTAGATTCTTTAAAAGATAATCAAATTATTACAAATAATGTAATATTATTGTTATTTTTGGAGTCGGTGTCAGCCACGATAGTTATTATTATACCATTTTTTATTTCTGACTGAAAACTTACACAAATATTATGGTGTCGTGTTATACACAGACTAACAATTACTAAAAATTCACTTTCGAAAATGAAACGGCCGTTTTTGTTTTAAATGCAATATTTATTCAATTAGAAACCATTTAAAATGATGAGAGTGTGTTATACAAAACTTTATTGCCTATTCTAACGACGTTGTAGACAACAATTTGCATTATTGATCCTATTCGTGAACTATTCTTTAAATCTAATCTATTTTAAGTTCTGGAAAGCTTTAATCAGTTATTTAATATAATATTAAAACGTTTAAATGCGATACGGGTATTTTAAAATATATTTATTTAAATATGATAAGAATATTTGTTTAATTTTTAAACTAATCCATAAACAATCAACAACTATAATGTCGAAGTCATATATAATCTGCAATTCATGGCCGTCATTCCGTTTGCTTAGGTATTATCGTACTTATTTCGTTGGCTGACACCGACTCCAAAAATAACAATAATATTACATTATTTGTAATAATTTGATTATCTTTTAAAGAATCTACAAATAAATATATTTACAGACTCTTCAAGAAATATCCTTAACAATACTTTTACAATAATGAAAAGAACCTATTCTTTAGATTAAAATTAAGTAGGAAGAATGGCTGATTTAATGTTGTAAAATCAAAATACAAGTAATTATTTATTACTTTTTAGTGCAATTTTTGTCTTTGAAGTCGGTTCTTTTTTTTTGTGAAAATTAATTTTATTTCTAAATTTTTAGTGAATACCAATTCTATAAATCCGTGTGGTGACGGAGTAAGAACACAATATGTCACCACCTCATCTCATCCCATGGGTGTTGTAAAAACCGACTAAGGGACTATCCGTGAATAATATCTTTGAGATATAAAAAGAAGGAAAACTTGAAATTAAACCCTATACCAATCCGCCTGGCCAGCGTGGTATTAGTAGGCCAAGTATCTCTCCGTCACAGGAGGAGGCCCGTCCCTGCAGTGGGACATTACTTTGTCTGAATATGGATAGACCTACAAAACGCAAAACTGCTTATATGAGACAGCGGCGATTGAATGAAACAAACGAAGAAAGGGAGAAACGCCTTTTAATGTAGGAAATCTACCTACAATGTCATTTCAAAAAAGACTAGTAAACAACGTATAAATCAAGTTTCACAAAAAAGGACCTGCATGCAAAAAGTTTTAAATAGGGAGAACATCGAAAAGCGTAGCCACCGTCTCGGCGTGGTTAATTGGTAATAATAATTAAGTAAATTAAAATAAAAATAAATCAAATAAATATAATAATTGTTATTATCAATTATGTTATATCTAAAGAATAAGTTTAAAATCAATTAAACGCAATTCAACAATTTGTTTGTCTATTTATAATCCGTTATTAATTCCTATTTTAATTTAAAATAAGAACGTCGTTCAAGTCTTAAACCATACCTGCGATTACATTCATAATGTTAGTGTTAAGTTTTTATCAATTTAATAAAATAAGCGAATTATGCAAGGTAGCTGCTATATACCGTTGAGGAGTTCCCTCGAACCTCAATCTTCCATAACATCAGATCATGTTTGTGTAAAGTTTTCATCAATACAATTAAAATAAGCCCAAACACAAGGTAGCTGCCGTTGAGGAGTTCCCTCGACCCTCAGTCTTCTTCATCCTGAGATCCTGTTTTTGTAAAGTTGGGTACTTACAGTTTTCATCAATACGAATAAAATAAGCCCAAACACTCGGTAGCTGCTATATACCGTTGAGGAGTTGCCTCGACCCTCAATCTTCTTTATCATCAGATCATGTTTGTGTAAAGTTTAGTAAAGTTTTCATCAATACAATTAAAATAAGCTCAAACACAAGGTAGCTGCTATATACCGTTGATGAGTTCCCTCGACCCTCAGTCTTCTTCATCATGAGATCATGTTTGCGTAAAGTTGTGTACAGTTTTCATCAATACGAATAAAATAAGCCCAAACACTAGGTCGCTGCTATATACCGTTGAGGAGTTGCCTCGACCCTCAATCTTTTTCATCATCAGATCATGTTTGTGTAAAGTTTTGTAAAGTTTTCATCAATACAATTAAAATAAGCCCAAACACAAGGTAGCTGCTATATGCCGTTGAGGTGTTCCCTCGACTCTCTCTGGTCTCCAGGATCTGACCAGTTCTAACTCTTGACTATTTGGTGTGTCCGTGACGGTAGCGTACACAAGAGCTGTATCGAGTTGGTTACTATGCCAAAAAACTCGGTGTAAATACTGCCTAATTAGTGTAAAAATAAAAAAAAACTCTTCCTCTTTAGTTTAGAAAATAAACACCATTTTCAATGGGTACGCCAGCGTCACGATCAAGCTAGCGTACCCATGGCCGTACTCGAAAACGGCTAATTGTAAAGCAACAGAAGTTACACACAAAAACTCGGTACTAACTCTGCCCCCGCTATGCAAAATTTCATAACAATTGCTCTTGTAGAAACAGAGATATTGAACAAGACTTTTAAATGACAGCGTTATGGTAGCGTACACATAATAGTTAGTAGTATATTATTGGGCATTCTGGACCACTTTCGTCCAGTCGCTCAGCGAAACAAGTTTCGCTCTCGCTCAGGTCTCGTGGCCCAGAATACCCAATAATATAAATTCGATATAACCAGCAAACGTGTGATTTAATCATGATTTAATATCAATCATGATGAATACGTGAATACTTACCTGTTTAAATTTTAGTGTACAGTCACGAGCAATAATATGTACACATTTTCAAATTTTCTAAACTATCTGCACGTTTATCTAGACATTACAATATCAAAATGAATTCGTAATTTAGAAGAGGTTCCGTACAGTTTTGAATTAATCTTCGAATTTTCAATTTTGGATTGGCAGAACTTTAGATAACTGGTTTACAAAATGCGAAAATGTGTACATATTATTGCTTGTGACTGTACCTATGTATCATTACAGACATAGAATTAATAAACATATAATAAAATATTGTAAGGAGGAGATTAGTGTGGTAAAATTTGTTCCAGTACTTAAATGAACTTGAGTATATTCAACATTCATATGTGTTTATAAAGATTAACAATCTTTAAACTTAATCATTATTAATTAAGCTGTAACATGTATTTAACATGAAATTCGTCAAACAACCACAGTCTTTGCAATTAAATATAATTTGCAATGATTCTTGTAAGACTGAATCACGTCATGGAAAATTATTACCTAATACCATACGATGCCTTATTTGCGGACCATCAAACTGTGGTAAAACAAACTTATTAATTGGTTTACTCCTACATGAAAATGGATTAAACTTTCAGAACATATACATATATTCAAAAACTTTACACCAGCCAAAATATGTGTTTTTAGAAAAGGTTTTACAGCAAGTACCATGTATATCATTACAAAAATTTCAAGGAAATGAAGAAGTGTTAAAAGTTGAGAATGCGAAACCAAACTCTATAATTATTTTTGATGACGTGGCGTGTGAGAATCAAAATAATATGCGTGATTACTTTGCTATGGGTAGACACAAATACATCGATTGTTTTTACCTAAATCAAACATACAGTAAAATCCCAAAACAATTAGTAAGAGATAATGCTAACCTGATAGTACTTTTTAAACAAGATGACATTAATTTAAGACATGTTTATGATGAACATGTTAATACCGATATGACTTGGTTTGAATTCCGTGAAATGTGTTCCAGGATATGGAGTGAACCCTTCAACTATGTTGTAATTAATAAAGATTGTTCTAAAAATAATGGATGCTATAGAACTAAATTTGATACCTTTGTAATCTTTGATTAAAATTTCGAATATTTAAGGTTGTCATCTTTGTATTATTATTATTCTGTATACGACTTTCAACCGATAACAAGCATGGAAAAATCATTAAAAAGACAAATTGTTGATGCTGCAGAAGCTGTAAAGAGAAAAGTACGGAACATGCGAGATATTGAGATTAGCAATAAACAAGCATTGGAATCAGTTTTTAAGCCTGTAACAGAATCTCTCAACCTGCTTTCCAACGCTAATAATCAAATCGAAGGTCCATTGAATAAACAAACTATGCAGAATGAAAATTCAAAAAGTAAAGATGACAGTGATGAATCTGACAATGACAGTGAAAGTTCTTTTCAATCATTGGTTGATGATGTTAATATTAAAGAGCACGACACTTCATCCTGGTCGTTATCTTCAGAAGCCCTACGAGACATCCCGTTTGGCGTTCGAGTAGATCAAGGGAAATTTATGTTAGGGTCTGCTAATATAACAGTTGGTGATGAATTTATTGTAGTAGCTGGTTGTAAATATCGTAATACACCTGGTTTGAAACAATTGTTATTAAAAAAGAATGTAGATTTAAGCGTAGTTACAGAGAGTGACATGCAAAATTATAAATCGATGTTGCTTGATACAAATGCACATCGTAGAGATTTCGAACCAAATAAACCAATAAAAAGTAATAAGGGAATGAAATATTTACAAGTTATTAAACCGCTTTTCTCAGTACAAAGTACAATTCCTGGTAAGCAATCTAAAGGTAAAGGAATGTCAATGAAAAAAATGTGGAGACAAAATGTGGATTACATTTATTGGGATGATCCAAACGAATTAGTTGATAGATTAAAGTTGTTAATAGCATCTCGAGATGCTGGCAATACAGGCTTAGATAATGAAATTATCTCTATTATTGAGGAATTACGTGAAAATAAAATTATTAATAAATAAAAGTTGTTTGTATAGAATGTTCATTTTATTTCCAACCTTACAGTACAACACACTTAACATGAATGTAGACAAATTCGGTCATTATATTCATAAACGAATGCGTTTATCTGAGTTATTCGAGATTAATAATAACGCTTTGTATAAATCTGAAAACGGTGAATTTGATTTGAAAGCATCACGGCTAAGAGGAATTAGACTGCCTGAGGAAGCTGATGATGTGGTAAATAAGGAATATGTAGATAAAATTAAATCAGAAATCTTACAAGAAGTTAATAAATCGCTACACGTTCAAAGTATTTTAAATACAAAGTTTACAAATACTTTGCTTCATTTAGAAGACAAATTTTATACAAAAACCACTGTGGACAAGTTAATTCAATCAATAAAATCATAATGACAAAGCAACAAATTGTTAATGAAATACACAAAGCAGCACGAAGAAACTTTCTTCGACGACCTGTAATATTGAAAGGAATCGATGATTTATGGCAAGCTGATCTGATAGATATGCAGACTTTGAGAAAAAGTAATAAAGGATATAATTATATTTTATTAGTGATCGATTGCTTTTCTAAATACGCTTGGGCTGAACCATTGAAATCTAAAAACATGACCGATGTTACACATGCTTTTGAAGAATTATTACGTAGTAGCCCTCGCAGACCAATCAACTTACAAACTGATTCTGGGAAAGAGTTTTATAATACAACTTTCAAAAACCTTATGAAGAGGTTTAATATTAACCACTACTCTACTTTTTCTACTAAGAAAGCTTCAATTGTAGAGAGATTAATAAAAACGATAAAAAATAAACTATACAAATGTTTTAGTTTAAATGGAAACTATAATTGGTTAGGATCGATACTGACAAATATATTGAAGACATATAACAATACAAATCATCGTACTATTCAATGCAAACCTTCCAATGTGAATAAATTAAATGAGTTATTAATAAAAACTAAAATTAGTAAATCACATAAACATTTATCTATTCGGTCTAAACCTAAATTTAAAGTCGGTGATAATGTACGCATTAGTAAATACAAACATATCTTTGAAAAGGGCTATACTCCTAATTGGTCTACTGAGTTGTTTATTATAAAAAAGATAAATAAAACCATACCAACAACATATTACATAGAAGATCAGCGAAAACAACCAATATTAGGTACGTTTTACGAACAAGAACTCCAAAAATCTCATCATCCTGGTGTGTATTTGATTGAAAAAGTATTGAAAAGAAAAGGAACGAAATTATTCGTGAAATGGCTGGGATTAAGCAATGATGACAACAGTTGGATTGATAAAACTGCAATAACAGATTGAAATACAAATTATATAACCACATTCATTACATATTTATTATTTACTTTGCTTTAAGCAATGCAAGGAGGTGGACTGCTTAACACTATTATTGATAATCTACCGTTTGAACTTCACCTGCCTGGTTACAACTATTGCGGACCGGGAACAAAACTCAAAAAAAGGTTACTCCGAGGTGATCGAGGTGTAAATAAGCTAGACGAAGCTTGTATGCAACACGATATTGCATACGATAACCATAAAGACTTACCCAATAGACATAAAGCTGACTTACAACTACTAGATATGGCTAAAAAAAGACTTAAATCTAAAGACGCAAGAAAAGGAGAAAAACTTAGTTCCTGGTTAGTGAGCAAAGTTATGAAAGCTAAATTAAAATCTGGTGGTGGCGTTAAGGCGTTTAATAGTTTTATATCAAAAATTAAATCTGTGGTTAAGAAATTGAAACCCAAAAACAGTAAAACATTAATAAACACTGCATACTCAGTTGCAAAGAAACTATTTCCATGCACTCCAAATATCCGAATACCACGAGTTATACCATTACCCAAAACTGGGGGAATTCTACCTTTAATTCCAATTTTTGCTGGTTTATCAGCTTTAGGCTCTTTAGCTGGTGGCGCAGCAGGTATAGCAAAAACGGTGAACGAATATAAAGCAGCCCAGAAGAATTTACAAGAAACAGAGCGACATAACAGATCTATGGAGACATTAGCCCTAGGCAAGGGTCTATACATAAAACAACATAAAAATGGGAAAGGATTATATATAAAATCTCCAAAAAACTGAATTGGAAGCTACCTAATCGACCTTTAACTAATTTGGATATTGAAAAACATGCACGAGACATCCCTCACTTTCGAGGAGTCTACATGAAGGATCAGTTACCAATTTCACCAAAACGGTATGAGTGTGGTATAGTTAACTTGGATGATGCAAAAAACGAAGGAACGCATTGGGTAGCTTATGTTAAAGTTAATAATTATTGTAAATATTTTGACAGCTTTGGTGATTTAAAACCCCCCAGGGAATTAATGAAGTATTTTATAAATTATAATGTTTTTTATAACTATACAAGATATCAGAAATTTAATACTGTAAATTGTGGACACTTATGTTTAAAATATTTATGGAATTATTGGAATAAAAACTTATAAATGTAATGCGTTTTTTTTATTTGAATCATTTCCAAGATGTCGCTCACTTTGTCGATAACTGGAAACTCGTCAGATTTATCTGTGTACTACACTAACACACTACAATTATCTGGACAGTATGAGTGTGCTTTGCTGCATTTCTCAACATTTAACTCTATTCCAAACATTGACAAAAGCAATAATAAGTTATATTATGGCTCCGATGAAGTTATTGAAATACCGGAAGGCACTTACGAATTACAAGACATTGGCGATTATTTAAAATCTGAAGTAAAGGATGCTTTATTTAAATTACAGTGCAATAACAACACATTAAAAACTTGTATATACTGCACAAAAAATGTAAATTTTAATAAGGGAGACTCTATTCACAGTTTATTAGGGTTTAAGAAGCAGATCTTAGAAGCAAATAAATGGCATGAGTCAGAGTATCCTGTCAACATTCTATCTACAACCGTGATCAGGATTGAATGTGATATTGTTAGTGGCTCGTACATAAATGGAGAACCCAGTCACATAGTGCACGAATTCGCGCTCAACGTCCCACCTGGATACAGAATTATTGAAATCCCAACAAACGTGATATATTTTCCAATAAATCAAAACAATATTAGCTCCATACATATAAGACTATTAGATATAAATAACCACTTAATAAATTTACGTGGTGAAGAAGTGCAACTGTATTTACATCTAAGAAGCAAAAAATGATTAACTACAATAAATATACGCAGACAGAAAAAGGAAATATCAGTTCTACTCGAGCATTCAACACGATACGAGCTTGCTCTAAAACGAAAATTAAATTAACTAAAGACAATAAAGCATTTCTTAAAGCGATTGGACTGCTAAAATGAATATCTTAGATGTTTTATCTGCTCCAACTTATGACAACACCGTTGAAGGTATTGAGTTTCACTCTTACAAGCCGTACATAACAACTTTCAACAGAAACGATGAAATCCGCATACCTATCAACCAACAAGACCTGTATATATTACCATCAGCAAGCACTTTGTATTTGGAAGGATCAGTTATCGTTAGCAAAAGTACTTCGAAGGATCCTGTTAGTACTGTTCATTTTACGAACAATGGGTTACTTTACTTGTTCCAAGATATAAGATATGAATTAAATGGAGTGGAAATTGATAGAATAAAAAATGCTGGTGTTACTACTACCATGAAATCTTTAATATCAATGAATGAAAGTGAGTCAAAGATATCCAATGCATGGGGATGGAATGTTGAGGGTATAAAGAATATTAACGGAGGTAGATTTTCTGCTTCTATACCACTTTGCAATATCCTAGGTTTTGCAGAAGACTTCAAAAAAGTCGTGATTAACAGTAGACACGAACTGATATTGTTACGAAGCAATACTAACCTGAACGCTGTAAAACTTAACACAGGAGAAATCATAGAAGATGTTGTTATAAACAAAATTGTATGGCGCGTACCGCACGTCAAAGTATCAGATAAAGAAAAAATAAATTTGCTAAAAGTGTTAGAAAAAGACAGACCGCTCCAGATGATTTTCAGAAATTGGGATCTATATGAATATCCAGCTTTACCAAAAACTACAAAACATACTTGGTCTATCAAAACTTCGTCGCAAATTGAAAAACCTAGATATGTAATCATTGGTCTACAAACAGACAGGAAAAACAATGCAAGTTCTGACATGTCTCAGTTCGATCATTGTCATATTCGTGATATTAGAGTGTACCTAAATTCAACCTACTTTCCATATGAAAATCTAAACATAAGTTTTGCTAATAATAAAGTTGCTTTATTATATGAACAATACACTAGATTTCAACAGTCGTATTATGGATGTCGGTCGCAACCGTTATTAAGTGAGAAACAATTTAAAGACTTGGCACCGCTTTTCATTATCGACTGTTCCAGGCAAGCAGATAATTTAAAGACAGGTCCCGTTGTGGACGTGAGAGTAGAAATTGAAAGCGATTCGGATATACCAGATCAAACTGCAGCATATTGTCTTATTCTGAACGATTGTATAATTGAATATAAACCACTGAGTAACACAGTGAAGAAAATATCATGAATCCAGATACGATTATAGTAGATGTTCAAGGATTTAAAGACCTATATAATAATTTCATAATTAAGGAATTAGCTTTGGTCACTCGTGATTATACTCAAACATTTTTAATTAAACCTCCATACTTGTTTAATCAACTAACAAGCGATGAAAAGAAGCAAACTAAATGGATAGAAAAAAACAGAGGTATCTATTGGAATGAAGGATTCATCGACTACAGAGAATTCCATCGCATAATCGTACCGTATTTGGAAAATAAATCCATTATTGTAAAAGGTTTGGAGAAAGTGAAGTGGGTTAAGCAACTGTGTGAGAATTGTAATGTGATGACACTAGATGATGAACAGTGTCCTAATTTATCCTTATTGCATAAAAAATACTGTTATGGAACTACTAAATTAAATTGTGTTAAACATTTGAAGCATTGTGCGCTTAAAAATGTGTTATGTCTAAAAATGTATTTGAATTGGTGATAAAATGTGTCTGTCGATAAAATGTTATTTATAAAATTGGAAAAATATTGCCATGAGGTGTTTTTTGAAAATAAAATATTATAGTACAACTTATACAAAATGTATTTTAATTTGAAAACCCTAAATAGTTTAAAAAGTATTAGTCATCGATTGGGGAATAAATGAAATCACTTAAATTATTTAAAAAACAATATTTTTATTTATCAAATACCTTTTACACTTTTTTAATAACTATTACAATAATTAGCTACACTTAACTATATTTAAACTTTCGAACCAACTAAAATAAAATAATAAAAATAATAATATAATATCATTCGTTCGCGTGTACCCACACAATACGGTCGATTAATCTCGCAACAGTGAAAAGTGCAAGTTAAATAGTGCAGAAAATATACTATCAAGTTGGTGGCAATCCGAGGCCCCATTAAAGGTGTTAAAATATAATTATTGTCTTTTAAATACTATAAACTAAAAAATAATAAATCAATAACAATGAGCTGTTCAAAGTGTAACGAGCCCGCTTTCGATTATGTGTCGTGTCAGGGAGGACTATGTGGTGGCCGCTATCATTTTCAATGTGCCGGGATAGCAGAGTCTACCTACAGAAAAATGGGATCAGAAAAGAAAGAAAAATGGCGCTGTGGCGTATGCCGGGGCGCGATTTCACCGTGCAGTACCTCGACAGACTCGATTGCTGATCTAATGAGGGAAATAAAAGAATTTAGATCTGAATTTGGCGGCATGAAGAATGATCTCGCTACTATAAAAAAAGATCTAAAAACCACTTCGCAAAACATAATAGAAATGAATAACAAGTGGAGTGACCTTGAGAAACGTTTTACAAATGTGGATGAACGTTTGAACGATGTGGAAGGCAGGATGTCAATATTGTCAACGGTTCAATCACAATTGAAAGATGCTCAGGATACTATACGCAAACTTAAGCAGGAGAATTGTGAGCAGGATCAATTTAGCCGGTTAAATAACGTCGAACTACAAGGCATACCTAAACGGAGTGGCGAAAATTTGAATACTATTTTGCATGACATTTGTGTGAAAGTGGGTATTACTTTGCATGATACTGATGTTGATACTATACACCGAGTGCGTACATTTCGTAGTTCTGAACAAGGTTTCAGTACACATCACCCTCCCATTATAGTTCGTTTCACCCAGAGACAACGAAAAAACCAGCTGTTGGCAGCAGCCCGTGCTCGTCGAGGCCTTACCACTGCTGACATTGGCTTACCAGGACCGGCTAACAACGTTTATGTTAATGAACACTTGACTCCAGCTAATAAATTGCTACTCAAACAAGCAAGAGAGTTAAAATTATCGCAACAATACCAGTACCTGTGGATACGCGAGTGTAAAATTCTTTTAAGAAAAAATGATCACTCGAAAATAATAAGAATAACAAGTGAATCAGACTTATTGAACCTAAAGTGACTTTTATTGCTGTGCCTTTGTTTGTCCTGCCTTACTTTTTTACTCTTACCAATTATTAAATTGCATAAAAGCCCATTATTAGTTATAGTTAATTACGTAATTAATTTCGCTCACGTAGGTATACACTATAGTAATAATATTTATTACAAGTCGCTTCCTATAATAATATATTTACAAATCATAATAACAATAAACTCAGTGCATATTTCACAATACCTTATAAATAGTGTACATACCTATTTATCTTCCTCTCAAATAATATATTATAACGATATTAAGAATGTACTTTATCAGTGTTGTTACAATTATCCTAAACCGGTTATTATTTCAATAGTTACTCAAACAAAGGTAATAATAGTAGTATTACAATGTGTTACTGGCTGTTTGTTTTTATTCCTATTGTTCTTTAACTGCTTGGTTTATTATGTATTAAATGGCTACATTGAATCATCTTAATATTTATTATCAGAACGTGAGGGGATTACGTACTAAATCACATGAATTCCTAGGTAATTGTTTACAGTGTAATTATGACCTGATTTTTCTAACAGAGACATGGCTTACGCCTGACTTCGATGACGCAGAATATTTTTACTCTAATTATAACGTTTATCGTCGTGACCGGGATGGTGCGGGCGGCCCGCACGGCGGAGTGCGTGGTGGTGGGGTTCTAATAGCCGTGCGCAGCGGGTTACATTTCCGCCGCCGCGACAACTGGTGCTCTGCAGCTAATTCAGAAGAGCTATGGCTTACATTGGAGTTAGACCAAGGTAGGGGCTCGGACTCCTCGCCCTCTCACACCCTCCATATAGCTTGTGCTTACTTTCCACATGGAGCGAATCATTTAAATTTCTTACAAACTTTCTTTGATAACGCCTCGGATCTTATCAACCGTCACAGCAATGATTATTTTTTGATATTAGGTGATTTTAATATTACGTATGGATCATGGTTAGTTACTGAGAATATGTATCTATCTTTAAACACAAATAACGACACTAAAGCCTGCGCTTTGTGTGATTTTATTTGTCTAGGTAACTTGGCTCAATATAATGGTTGTTTTAATATCAACAATCGCTTACTGGACTTAGTTCTTAGCAACACGGAATGCCGGGTGTCCGCTTGTATTTCCCCACTCATCACAGAGGATTTACATCACAAAGCACTGGTAATAAAATTGCCTATCTCTTGTACTATGTATTTAAATTCAAACTTACAATTACGATATATGTATCACGCTGCTAATTTTGATGCGCTGAGATGTGGTTTGAGAGATGTCGACTGGAGCAGGTTGAATGGTATGGACACAGAAACGGCTGTCAATTACTTTTATTCTATTTTGTATAAATTAATGGAAGACTATATTCCATTAAAGAAAATTAACCCTCATCGCAAGTCGTATCCACCCTGGTATTCCAGGGCACTTCTTAAGGTCATCCGAGAGAAATTAAAAACTCATGCCAGGTGGAAAGCTTATAGTAACCCCTTAGATTATCAGGAATTCAAACTTCTTAGATCACGTGAGAAGAGATTGCAGTCTGAATGTTACCGTAATTATATTAAATTCTCTGAGGACAAAATTAGATTAGCGCCTAAATACTTTTGGACCTTTATAAAATCAAAATTTTCTACTAATAATATCCCTTCTTTAATGACAGACGGCACTGCGTCCTCTACCGACGGGGATACAATATGTAACCTTTTCAATAATTATTTTCATTCCGTATTTGTTCCTTCTAATAACGTTGTCACTTCACCTCTCCATGGGGGGGATAATCAGGTGACTGTTGACCCGCTGGTTGATGTATCTTTCATCCGCATATCACATTGCTTAGTTCAGAGATACTTCAGACAAGTAGATGTAAACAAGGGAGCCGGTATTGATAGGGTTCATCCTCTATTGATATCCCGATTATCTGAAGAATTATCTGTACCTATGACCTTAATTTATCAAAAATCCATAAAGGAAGGATGTTTTCCTAGTATCTGGAAAAAAGCTTTGGTTACACCTATACCAAAAGGGGGTGACAAACATGACGTCCGAGAGTATAGACCAATCTCTAAATTATGCGTCCTAGGTAAAATTTTTGAAAAGATAGTCACTAATGAACTTAGCCTTGTTTTCTCACGTCACATATCTGAACAACAGCATGGGTTCTTTAGAGGTAGAAGTGTAGAAACTAATTTAGTGTTATATACTGACTATCTTCTTAATTCTTTAGATGCCGGCTTTCAGGTGGACGCTGTGTATACCGATTTTTCAAAAGCGTTTGATAAAATAAATCATACAAAACTAATGGCAAAATTATCAAAGTTCGGTGTACATGGCGACCTGTTGCGTTGGCTTGATTCTTACATCTCAAATCGTAGCCAGGCTGTAGCGTTGAGGGGTTATACATCTCGATTCCTGACAATCCCTTCTGGAATACCTCAGGGATCGCACCTAGGTCCTTTTCTCTTTACCTTATACATCAATGACATGAGTACTTGCTTCCCGAATTCCTGTCATCTAGTTTACGCTGATGATACAAAGATTTTTAAAGTTATATCTACACTAGATGATTGTCACAAATTGCAAACCGACTTAAGTACTTTTCAGCAGTATTGTGAGCAGAACCAATTATTTTTAAATGCGAGTAAATGTTACTCTATAACATTTAGTCGCAAACATTGTCCTATTCAGTTTGATTATTCTCTCTCTGACACTAGAGTTACACGGGTTACGGAGGTTAGAGATCTGGGTGTTATTCTAGATTCTAAGTTACAATTTAATCTCCATATTGATCACATTGTTTCAAGAGCATATAGGGGTCTGGGTATGATTTTTCGCCTTGCCAAACCTTTCAAACAACCCTTTACATACAAAATACTATATAACTCCTTTGTTCGTAGTATATTGGAATTTGCAAGTGTAGTGTGGAGTCCACAATACTCAGTTCATATAGACCGCTTAGAAAAGATACAAAATAAATTTGTAAAGACATTGGCATATCGGACAAATCATTTATTTGTTGACTATAAAATAACCTCTCAAAAATTTAATATAAATCCTTTACAGTATAGGCGCATTTATTTGGACGAAGTATTTTTGTACAAGGTATTGAATCACATTATTGATTCCTCTACCTTGCTTGAAAAAATTAATATTAATGTACCTAGAATCTCCTCACGTTCTAAAACTACTTTTGCCATACAATCTTGCAGTACTAATTACGCCAGAAACACTTTTATTAGACGTTCATGTAGAAAGTATAAGGAACTGCTTGAGGATGTTGATATTTTTAGCCTATCGTTAAATAGTTTTAAGAAGGAAGTGAGTAAATTAATATTTATATGAAATGTATATAATTTTCTGCTTTGTATAATTTTTCCTAAGTTAGACGCTTGTCTTATACTTTAGTATAATATTATGTTCATCTACAAATTGATTGATTAAGTATGTGTGTTATTGTATGTATGTAATGGAACTATTTGGTCTTTTTGTTTAAATTGTTGTAATATTATTTGTAAATGACTGTGTGTTTTCCTAAATAAATAAAAATAAAAAATAAAATAAAAAATAATATAGAAAAAATAAAATTAAAAGTCATTATCTATTAATGATTTTGATATTGTTTTAACCAGTATTTCGGTTTCATCCATAACTCTATCTATAGCGTCTTTGACAATATATTGCGCATTTAAAATAACGTTGTCACTATCACTGTCACTGGTATTAGGATTATCATTGCAGAGGTCTATAACTGAAATTTTTATTAATTTAATACCACGTCGTTGCGGTCGACTCATAACGAAAGATTTTGAAGACTGCAGTTTCTTTGACTTCTCTCTACGTCGTTGTTTCTGAGTCTTATCTTTCATACCCTGTTCTCTCTCGGCTTCCTTGCGAAGCATATTGTTAAATTCTTCGTAAGGATCTTGAGCATACTGGCTCAGTGCAATCTCCGAGTCTGAAATCTAAAACAAATTGTTTCACATTAAAACCGTTGTTAAAACAAATATGAACAAAACGGCAGCGTCCTATTAAAACCTATGTTTTACTTTATGAATATACTTATTATAACTTACCGTTGACATGGTTCTGGAGCACTCGAGTTGATTAATGAATGGCTAATAAAAATAAAATACCTAAGTAATTTATACAAACAAATTTAATGCTTTACATGCATTTTATGACTGCATGGTAGAAAACATTGACGGTTTGTTTGTACGTAAATCTAACAAACTTTACTGTATTAACAGACTTACTTATGAATTTAGCCAAAGAAATATTTTAAAATTCAATAAAATAATTATTTTTAAGTGATGACTAGAGCATTCGCTAGTATAATTAAAAATGCTCATATTACATTTCATAATAATGTATGTTGGTTTTATGTTACATCCTGTTGACTTACCTATTACCTACATGTCGTCACCAGGCTTTGTCTGCACAGTTTTATGCTATGATAACTTTTAAATTAATGATAATTATGATTAGGTAGGTAAATAAAATACTATTAAATCGATTAGGCTTATTATATTTGTCGAGGTATAAATAAAACAAAATCGATACTAAAAATAAATTGTATTTATTCATGTAAATTAAATTAATCTTAAACTTAAAACACATCACATTACACATCTCAAAAATCATGTAAATTTTATTTATTATGGACATAGAACAGGTATCAAAAATGTAACAATCAGTTAACAACAAATTAAATAGGTAATAAAATGTATGTAATAAGGTAATTAGTTTAAATATTTTTTTACATACCACTCCAACCCTAGGAATCAAGCTTTATGTCGCAGGGACTTTACAAACATAAGTATAAACAACATAAGTATAAACAATAAGTATAACGAACACAAAGAACATCGCACAAATGATTTTCCTGCGTGGGAATCGAACCCGCGACCTCATGCATGCATGCAATCATTAAAATATTATCAATCATTAGTACACTTATTATTTCACTTTATTTACAATATATATTTTTTGGTTTTACACTCTTAAATTTAAATATAAAAATAAAAACATTTAAAAATATAAACTATTATTAATATAATTTCCCTTTAAAATAGAAGAATTGCCCCACGCTCTGGTCACAACATTACAATTCGATATCTGACGCTTATCATCGTTACTAGAAAGTGCAATTTTATTAATACTCTGTGTAAATATTTGATGCTTAATTGATTTAAACAAAATATTTTTTCGTCTTATTATTTCTCTATTAAACAAAACATTTTCATAATCCCCTATAGTTAAGTCACGTACCACGCAAGATTTGATACCCTTTGCTTTTTTAATTATACTATCGGTCGTTTTTATTGAATATAATTTTGACCTTAAGCCGACAAATTCGGTGATTATTTTACCACTCATTTCATCTTTAAACAGACCTGGGATTTTTTTATTAGTTTGAGGTATTGTAAATATGTTTTGTGTATCATAGTTACTAGTATCAAAGTATTGCAAAAACTTACATTTTAAGTTTTGATAAAAATCATTAGTGTATATTTTATAAACAAAAGAGTCTGTGTCAGTATAACATAGCTGTACTTTATCGCTATAAAAAGGTTTAACTATATTATAGTGGAAATTATACATGTGTGATTTAGATAGCTCTAAAACAGTAAAGCCGATATATATGGGTTTATCTAAAATTACTTGGTCAGGGTTCATCTGTATAGCTACCAAATTTTCTGACAAAATTGAGGCGCTATGGAAGTAAGGATTGCTAATGAGTTTTTGAGCACACGTGGGCTTTTTTGTTATGTTAGTCGTTGTATTCCACGTATTAACTAAATGGACTGTGACTCTGTTTTCGGTGTTTTCTAAAGTTTTTCCAAAAACACTGTTATTTAATAACTTGAAAAAATCTTGTTCAAAAACACTTTTTGCTTTTTGACGCAGTTGAGTATTTAATTCTATGTATTCCTTTAAATAAGCGCGTTGTCTAAACGTAATCACTCTATGAATTTTTCGTAACTTTAATCCATGTTCTAAAGCTTTTTTTAAATGAACGTAATGTATCACATAATTATACTTGTTATAGAGATTTGAAATAAGTTTTTTCGTTTTACCTCCGGGTGGTATGCATTTTTCAGAACAAAAAGGCAGGTCATTGTGCGCAACGTGCAAGGATTCAGGATAATATAAATCAACTTCTAATATATATCCCCATTCTGCGTTATCTCTTATATCTTGTACCCGTAATTGATTTATTTCATTTTCACTTATAAACCTAAAGTCAGAGTAGGGTAAATATTGACACATACTGTAACCATAAAGATTGTTACAATCCAAATAAACTATGAAACTTTGTGGTTTAGATTTATCATATGACGATAAATATTTATTATTTGCTTTTGCATAGCGATGGGAGCACATACAAAGACCACCCCGTATACCACTTTGTATCATTCTTATAATAGCTAGGTCTGATATAAGTTCTAATTGAACTCCTGTCTTTAAAAGCATGGCATCAAAAGACAGGCTGGGCGCAGTAATATAAAATGCTGGGTCAAGTTTGTAATGTATTTTACAAGTTTTCCGAAAATTTTGGAATATATCGGTTAATAAAAGTACGTCAGTCTTTAAATATAAATCGGTGTATTCACCCAAAGTTTTTATTTTAAATTCATTCCATACTATTCTAGCGTGATCGTAATCTTCAGATTTAATATCTTCATTACATAAAGAATTAAAGAAATATTGCTTTGCAGGTAATGTTGTTTCTTCGTAACATTGCCATTTCGTCATATAATCATAAGGATATACGCCTTTTCTTGTTAGCAACCGAAACTGATTGTTATTTGGAAAATGTAGTCGCATGTTAATAAAATCTTCAACCACCATAGTTTTTGCGAGTTTATCTAAACTAGTTCCTAAGAAATGAAATGAATCTAAAAATCTAATTTGTACATAATCGTCGCCATTAATCGGTATAAATTTTGAAAATGAAATATATTTTTCTTTTGTTTTAGGTATTATTGTTACTTTACCTGGAGTTTCACCTAATTTTCTAATAAACAAATGACAGTCATACCCCGACAAATTATGAAAAATGATAGGTATGAACATCGGTATCTTATATTGCAAATTACAATGTCGATGGGCTGCACCTCGATAACGACCTGTGATATGGCAATGATCTCTTACTTTATTATTCCACAAAAGATTGTTACATATGTGACATTTCCAAGCTTGTTTAAAATCATTGGCATCTGTTGGTGAAAATGTTATCACACAATTTTGAATCAATTTACTATGAATTTTTTTAATATCTGACGTAAGGAAATCTATGAATTTTGAAACACAATCAATACCGCGATATGTTCTAAATTTATTGTAATTTTCATCACACAAAGAAACGATATTGTATGCGAAGGCTGAGGGAATGTGACGTTGTAACAGTGACGTATTTGCAGTATCAGATTCGTGGTTAAAAATCGGTTCGAGTAATGTCTCAAAATCAGCATAGATAGTATATGGAACGTTTTGTTTCCTATTATAATTTTTAAATTGTAATACAGAACCTTTATCAGGTAAAATTGTCACGATCCCACCACATAGATGAGTATTAATTTGCTCATTCGTTGGGAAAAAAACTAAACAAGTTTCGCAAAAATATAACTTACTATGATGTTTTGTTATTTGATTTCGAACAAGCCGTGATAAATCTTTTATAAGACAATAATGAGATGAATTATCATTTTCTAAAAACAACAAATGTATAATTTTTGACCCAGCATTAATTACTTCAGGTCTGTATAAAGGACCTGTTATTGTTCTACCACGTTTAAGACCGTAAACGAATATGTTTAAAAATGGGTTATTTATTTCAAACTTACTTATGTCTGAAAAAGTTATCGGAAATGAAATATTATCTATGTTTAAGATATCGCGAAAATGAGGATAAGAAGTTACTCTTGCAGAATGTTGAGTTGTTGGGTATAAGGCTGCAACTATGCACCACAAAAAACAATAATCATCGTTGTTGCGAATATTCAAACATGCTTTTTTGTTCTTTATAAATATCGGTAGGTCCATAAATTTAGAACCACTAAGAGGTTGAAATTTATTAATATTAATTTCTAAATGTGAATTATACAAGAATGTCCACCCACTGTCTCTTTCTTCGAATTCTTCAACTTTTTTTAACAACAGAGATACAATACTTTCATATGTAGAATCAAAATTATAATTAAAATGAAAAATAAAGTTTTTCGTAGCAAATGATTTTAGCTCTTGTAAGTCATTTTTAAACATTAAAAAATATGCATAATACTCGAGGTTAAGTTTAACTGATGTATGTTTTTGCAGGGAATTATATATTAAAGATTTAACTTGCGTACGAATATTGTAAAAAAAAGATTCCGGAGTAATATTTACATCATTTTTGCATACAGTGATACGATAACTTGAAATACGTCCTTTAAAACTCGAATTTATAATTTCTACGTTATCATCAATAAGAACAGCGCTATTATTTTTATGTCTATTAGATCGTAAATGACTAGTCCAATAACGTGAACCCACTTCAATGTTGCAAACCGAACATAAAGGCATTTCTCAAGGTAAAGTAGGTACAATTAATATAAATAAAACTTAAAATAAAAATTAATATAAAACGCAAAACCTTAATTTAGGTGCAGCACGGAATGATGAAATCAGCTCCTCTTAGTTATCTTGTTTTCAACTATAAATCAGTATTGTTATCTTCCCCTTTAAAACTTATCTACTTCTTACGAGCCTGAAAAATTAATTAATATTTTATTTAACAGCTGCATTTAACAACTGCAGTCCAAACTAAAATATGTCAATGTTATTTTAACGTTACCTTAGTTATTATCCACAACGAATCTGTCTCCGACTTTTACTGTCTTTATAAGATTTTATATTTTTAATACGTAGATTAATCGATATAGGTAGTAAGTATGCTTTCTTCAAAAGTGTCTAAGTATTCAAAACAGCACCCTTGTTTATTTACTTGGAACGTATCAGTAGACCAGTATTCTGAAAATAAAAAATGTTATCAAATAAATATCTAAATCTTTAAAATAAATATAATAAACCATAAAAATATATAAGTAAAATATTTACCTTGTGGCATTGAAAGCAGTTTTATCCAATTAGTTTTATAATTTATTTAATTTAACTATTAACACAATAATTATAAATTATTTTATATTAATGTAGTATAAGTTTTTAATAAAAGTAGGTATTGCCTTTTTGTCTATATGGCGGCACGCCACTGATTAACATAATACCTTGTATGTAACAAGATATTTTTGTTTTTCCGATTATAAAATTTACGAAAACAAAAGTTTCACGTTGCAATTGCGTCATTTCAACACTTTTAATGTAAGCAATTTTAAGCAGGGCTGACAAACATCATGCTTCCTAATATTATTTTATTCCATGATAATATTAAATAATGAACAATGCTAAATCGAATTATATTATCATATTGTTATATCCTATCACAAAAACTGATATTAAATACTTAAGTTAAGTAATGTATTGTGGGGAATAAGATGTTTATGGTAACTTTATTTTTATGAAATGGTCACTAATTTACAACAATGTAATTTGTAACAGTTATTAAAAAGAAAAAAAAACATACTAACATTTTAACCCTAACCTTAGTCGTCATGATAGATATTTGATATGATCGGTTTTTTTTTGTAATATTTTAATTTAAATGTACTTTATAATAATTATTATTATTTTAGTTATTTTAACCAAATTTAATAAAACAACATTTTAGTTAAATATCACACCCGCGTGTTGGGTAGCCCTGAACCGTTTTGCAGCGGTGACAATTACTGTTGATTACGAAAGTCTTCACTTTTCAAACAAGTATAATACTTACAACTAAAAAAGCCAATAATCTGTCTATTTTCTTTGTTGATTATATCAATTTTAAATTATGTTACTTTATTACCATCATTGTGAGTTATAAGCTTCAACGAACTCGTTAATATTATTTATCATCCAGTGAAGTCACACTGAAAGTAGTGCAAGAATAACTCAGTCTCTCTAATATTGAAGTAAGGGACCCTCACCATATACAATGTAAGTGTTTATATTTAAATTTAATTATTTTATGTTTAGTTTATTTGTGCGTGCTCTATACACAATGCTTTATGCAGTTAATTAATTATGATTTTTATTTTTTCATGTTTTTAATAGTTACTTATTCTTTAATTCAACTATTATCTAATTATATTTTAATTTAACTATTATCTTTTGTTACTCCAAGTATGGTGACAGAAATTTGTTTATTTTATCCGAGTAATTTAGATACAAACAATCCATGAGTTTAATTATAATTTCCACACTTACTTTGTTTCTGAATGTCCCCAAATAAAATTAATTAAACATTAAATTAATTATGTTTTTTTTTTTTACAGGTCAGAGTCTGAATGTGATCAATACTTCGCTAAAAGCGATGAAAATACTGTCGGACCAAACCGTAAACACTCAAATATTTCGATCAAACGCAGAACTACTTCAAAGAAAAAATCACCAGTCAGTACCAGGTAATTATGTTATGTTACTTATCTATAATACGCAGTTTATGTAACAGTGTACATACGTCTAAGTGACAGGTTTTCAGTTTTAAGCATAATAATGAACACCTCTTAATTTACTCTACCAAACTTTACTAGTGCAGTGGGTTCTAAATTAATATAGACAGCCATTATGTTTCATTAATGAATTAATAATTATTAAATTTTATTTCTTTATTTATCTAAGGTACACTATTTACAAATTCACAATAGAGTAAAAAATAATCATTTTCGATATGATATCCCTTTACAAGTGCAACAATTGTATTTGACCTTTCTTCAAATACAAATGTTGTATTAAACATAAAGAGGTAAGGATGAACTAAAACTAAGTATTATTTGTTTCAGAAAAATAGCCAAGTCTACGGATGTATTTAGCATCAGTCAGGGTCAAGCAGAAAAAAGTATGAATTCACCGCCCGAACTGTTATCGTTCTTCGTGAACAAGGTGGCAAATGGCAACGAGCGTCGCACGACCAACACCAAAGGCGATTTCTACATCGACCTTAAAGTTTATCACGCGGCTGACGCTCGTGAAACCGAATCTCAAGAGCTCTGGAAGAAGGCATTGGTGAGAATAAAATTCCATACAGACGATGACTCAACCCAGTGGCGCAAACTTCAAGCTTTCGTGTCATCCGCTGATGCGCTATTCGATAAACCACCTACATTTAGTATGTATTAAGTAATTGTGTTATTAATAAAGACTTGTCTAATTTGATTGTGTTTTTCATGCAAATGTTAGCCACCCAACAGAAATGTTGGTTGCATTGTTAGCCACCCGACAGAAATGTTGGTTGTAATTGTTAGTCACACAACAGAAATGCTGTTTGCAATGATAAAGTCGATTGATAACTGTATTGATCGCATCTCACACCTAAATGTTAGCCACCCGACAGAAATGTTGGTTGCATTGTTAGTCACACAACAGAAATGCTGTTTGCAATGATAAAGTCGATTGATAACTGTATTGATCGCATCTCACACCTAAATGATAGCCACCCGACAGAAATGTTGGTTGCATTGTTAGTCACACAACAGAAATGCTGTTTGCAATGATAAAGTCGATTGATAACTGTATTGATCGCATCTCACACCTAAATGTTAGCCACCCGACAGAAATGTTGGTTGCATTGTTAGTCACACAACACAAACGTTGTTTGCAATGATAAAGTCGATTGATTACTGTATTGATCGCATCTCACACCCAAATGTTAGCCAACCAACAGAAATGTTGGTTGCATTGTTAGTCACACAACAGAAACGTTGTTTGCAATGATAAAGTCGATTGATTACTGTATTCTCTTTTTATATTTTATTTAACAGTTAAAGTTTATTTGTGTGAAATATAACTAGCCAGGACTTACTGTGGGACTAAGATAGTATATTGTTATCAACTTTTCTTGCCGAAGAACATCCTTCAATAAGTTATACAACTGTCAACACAACACTTCTACTGAATATCAGTTGCACACCACGGTAACTACACTGTATTATATTATTACCGCACTGCGAGTTTTATCACATCATATAATATCATACCAACTCTTATAACTACAATAATTTTGTCAACAAGTTCTATGAAGTGAATAAATCAACCTGATTTTCGATCTACCTACATGTGATTAATTAATAACAAACAGGTATCGTTCTTCTTGGTAACTTGTTGGTTGGTGGTTGTGCGTTTTGTTATCAATACATAAAATAAAAGATTTCAGTAGAAAGTATCGTATCACTTGGGTATACGTACTATATTGAATAACGATACTTTATTTGAGTACTTGAGAGACAAATTAATCATGAATTGTTTAAAGTGTGATAAACTAATAAAATCAAGCGACCTTCTTCAATGTAGCAGATGCTGTTCTAATTATCACTTTCGTTGTTTGAACATAAATGATGAACAGTTCTCCCGTATATCTAAGGAGCATAAAACAAATTGGATTTGCCAATTGTGTGAGAATGTGACTCGTCGTAAAAAATCGAGCGTGTCTCCACAGGTGGCTCAGGAGGATGAGTCCATGAATATGTCTTATGAACTGCATACTCCACCCAACAAGTTGTTGTTGTGCAGCTCGAACAACCAAGTCACAATGGAGAATATTAGCAATTTGTTGGACCAGAAACTTACTTCTTCACTCGGTGAACTAATGAAACAGTTTCGTACTATTGTCATTGATGAGGTTAAGAAGGAGGTTCAGTCTCAAGTTTCATCAGTTGCCCAGAATCTGAAAGACGATTTTACTAAGACCACGGATTATATCTGCGCCGATCAGCAGGACTTAAGATTACAAATGGAACAGCAGAACCTTACTATAAAGAAACTTGAAAGTGATAACCTAAACTTACAAAAAGACCTATCAGCTCTTAAAAGCCGCGTATCTGCTATCGAAAAAATTACAAGAAGTCAAAATCTGGAACTACAAGCAATACCGGAAAACAGAAATGAGAATGTACTCGCTTATTTCAAGAACCTTTGCAATGAGATTGGATTGCAATTGGAGGACAGTAACATACTTTCGTGCAGAAGAGTTGCCAAAATGAACACAGATTCTGAACGCCCTCGTAATGTTTTAGTGAACTCTTCTATAAGGGATCAAGTTCTTTCTGCCTGTCGTCGTTTCAGGAAAACACTCAATGAGGAACCCTTAAATAGCAGTCATCTTGGCATCCCTGGAAAGAACTGTAAAATTTACGTCTCCGAACACCTATCTCCTGAATGTAAGGCGATTCACGCAGCTACTAGACAAAAAGCTAAGGAGTTAGGTTATAAATTCGTCTGGGTAAAATATGGTCGTGTTTATGTACGCAAGACTGAAAGGTCTGATCATGTCCACATCAAGGACTTGGGAGTGCTGAATAAGTTGAAGTAGGTCTTATGTTTCTTTTCCTTTTTAATTTTATTTGTTATTAATGTACTTTGTTTATTTACTTAGATTTTAGTTTGTTTTTTGTTTATGATCATTTACTATCAGAATGTAAATCGCATTAGGTCTAAGTTACTTGATTTTTATGTAAATGTACTTAATTTTGAATATGACGTTATTTGTATAACTGAAACCAATTTAACTCATAGTGTATTTGACTCTGAACTTATTGACAGCAGGTATAATGTTTTTCGAAGGGATAGGTGCGACACATCCATTAGAAAGACTGAGGGCGGGGGCGTTCTGGTTGCTGTTAAAAAGCATATATCTGTCATCCGTCATCGAACGTGGGAGTCCTCGGTAGAGGACATCTGGCTATCACTTGGTACGTCGGACCCTAAACCTAATTCTCTTGTTAACTTATGTGTTTGTTATCTCCCCCCCGATCTTCCAATGGGTTCAATTGCAGAGTTTCACAACAATTGTCAGAGAGTAGTATTGAATTGTATAAAACAAGGTGAAGTTCTTTTCGTGGGCGACTACAACACTCCCTCTGTATCGTGGTCAATCATTGGCAACTCTTATGCTCTTATTCCTGAACAACCCCAAGACCAAAAGTCTATTCTGCTTTTGGAGACTATGAACCTTTGTGGACTGAATCAGTTTAATAACATTCCTAATAAAAATAATCGGTTTTTGGACTTGGTGCTATCTAACATTCCTACTATAAGAGTTTATGGTGCGGAACCTCTGAGCCGCTTAGATGAACACCACCCTTCGATTGTTGTAGACTGTAACATCGACGTCAAACGGAAGATCCTAGGCTCATGTCGTAGAAAAAGGTTCAACTTTTTTAAATGTAATTATGATACATGTAGAAATCTGCTAAGTTTGGCCGACTGGTCTTCAGCCTTGGCGGATTTAGAAGTCGATAGTGCTGTCGACAGACTTTATGAGATTCTTAATGACATTATTAAAAAAACAACACCTCTATCTAAAGATGACTCGCGAACATATCCTTTTTGGTTTTCTCCGGCCTTAAAAAGATCCTTGAGGGAAAAACTGAAGTATCATAGACGTTATCGTAGGTATAATAATCCTCTTGATCACGACACTTTTGATTTGCTCCGCGCTAGGTGTAAAAAACTCATGCATGAGGATTATAAACAGTACGTTGCTTCTGTCGAGTCATCTTTACAAGACGATATTAAGGGTTTTTGGAGATATGTAAACAGCAAGAAGGGTACAAATGACATACCCTTGACTATGTCATATGGTACTAGCAGTTCCTCTACTCACACGGGGATTTGTGATCTGTTTTCAGATTACTTCAGCTCAGTTTTTGAACCTAATTTATTAAACTCTGCACCACCTTGTTCCGATAGCAAAGTTACCCGGCTACTATGCTCTATAGGGGTCACCAAAGAAGAAGTTATCAGCAAAATTCGCCAACTAGATGGCAATAAAGGTTCCGGGCCGGATGGCATTCCACCTTATTTTGTTAAAATGTGTGCGGAGGAGGTATGTGAGCCACTGTCTATTATATTTAACATTTCCCTCAGATCGGGTGTATTTCCCAGTAAATGGAAAACTGCATTTGTTGTTCCTATTTTTAAAGATGGTGACAAATCACGCTGTGACAACTATCGACCTATTAGTATTTTATCATGCATGGCTAAATTATTCGAATCTATTGTATACGATCACTTCTATTATCACGTTCGTCCTCTTATATCACCTAATCAGCATGGCTTCGTTCAGAATAGATCAACTTTATCAAATCTACTTCTTTACAAAAACTATTTGTGTTGTGCATTTGGGAAGAGACTGCAGGTTGATTCGGTATATACTGACATATCTAAGGCTTTTGACAGGGTCAATCATACTTTGTTGTGCGGTAAAATGTCAAACACTGGTATACATGGTAGTCTGCTTCGATGGGTGGAATCTTATTTAGACAGGAGAAGTCAGTTGGTGTCTGTTAAAGGTTGTATTTCATCATCAGTGATCATAACCTCTGGAGTACCTCAGGGATCTCATTTGGGTCCACTTTTCTTTATAGTATTCATTAACGATCTTATAGAGAGACTTAAGTGTCCAAACCTCCTTTATGCTGACGACCTGAAGATTTTCTCAGTCGTGAATAATATTAGCGACGCCAATGTTATTCAAGCTGATTTAGAGACTGTTGACAACTGGTGTCAGGAGAACCACATGAGTCTTAATGTCAAAAAATGCTGCGTCATATCGTTTACAGGCAAGAATCACAAATTTATTTTTGATTATAAATTAAAGGGACAGTCGCTTGATAGAAAAAATGTTGTGACAGACCTTGGTGTTATTTTTGACGAAAAACTGACTTTCCGTGCACATTATGATCACATACTCAATAAGAGCAATAGACTTCTTGGTTTTATACTTCGAACATCAAAGGAATTTAAGAATCCTCAAAGCACCCTTTATCTTTTTATCACCTTAATTCGGAGCATCTTAGAATACAATTCACCTGTCTGGTCGCCTTTTTATTCAGTGCATTTAGACAGAATTGAAAGGATTCAAAGGAAATGTCTGAGAATTGTTTGTCATAGATATGGACTTTCTCATGACTTGAACTCTTATACAGAAAGACTTAATAGGTTTAGGTTATTGTCTTTAGAATCACGCCGCAAATGTGCTGACCTCTTGTGCCTCCACAAAATTGTTCACGCTACAGTAGACTGCCCAGACTTGTTGTCCCTTGTTAACTTTAATACTAGGTTCAGATCGCGCCATCCCCACCTTAAAAGTTTTGTTTTGAATGTACATGTTAACAATACTTCCTATTACAACCCAATCGTAAGGATGTGTCGATTGTATAACGAAATTCTAGGGTCTCATAGTGACCTAGATGTATTTAATAGTGTTTTTATATCGTTTAAAAATAATGTCATCAAAATTATGTTAGAGTTACAGTGAGGCTGTGAGTTGGGTGGTCTCGTGGTTGTTACTTATTAGTAGTGGCCACGGGTGCTCTCACCATGTATTTTGCTTACGTCTGCTTGTTATATGTGTTATGTTTTCCTTCTTGTGTAAAAAATGTGTTATGTTTATAATACTTAGTGTAATAGATGTCCCTAATTTTTTTTTATTTTTTTTTTGAAACATGCTGTGGACACATAGATTAGGAGCATAGTTTAAAACTAACCTATAACTTGTATTTATACTAACCCCTAGTGTACTGTGTTCTGTTTTGTGTTCCTAATAAAATAAATAAATAAATAAATAAATATTGATCGCATCTCACACCCAAATGTTAGCCACCCGACAGAAATGTTGGTTGCATTGTTAGTCACACAACAGAAATGTTGTTTGTAATTATAAAGTTAGCCACCCGACATAAATGTTGGTTGCAATTAATAACGAAAAGTTATAATGACGATCATGAATAGATACAGCTTGCTGTTCAAACTTGCAAAAAACGTAAGGTTGCATTGTATAACCTAATCGCTGGTATATCGAATTTATATTATTGGGCATTCTGGGCCACGAGTCCTGAGCGAGAGCGAAACTTGTTTCGCTAAGCGACTGGACGAAAGTGGTCTAGAATGCCCGATAATATACTACTATAGTTCTGATTACTTCTGATAGATAGGGAACTTTTCTTTTGATAAATGCTATATGAAAAAATTCGGTGTGAAATTCTGACTCTACTAGTGTAAATACTTTATGCAAATTCGCAGTGGAATATGTAAAAAATCCATGTTATTTTATGTTCATAGTACTGGTACAGATATGCTCACAAGTGATTTGACAAGTTTTTTTAAAATACAGAATTAAAACTGATGAAACGTGATGAAATACTGAACTAGGAGTATATTCACTTCATTAATTTCTACATATTATTATAGCCCTGATAGAAAATGAAATAATTGGAAAAATTCAAATAAGTAGCTTTATAAGAAAAATAACGTTTGTTTTGCCAAAAACAACAATTTTTGTCACAGTATAATTATATTAGGTTCTGTTTTGAAAATATTAATGACAATTTACATTAAAACAGGTTATGATTTAAACATATTTATTAGTAAGAATCTTAGAAAATATTTACAAATAATAACAATTGTACAATTATTAATTATATATTAAAAATCACAGTATAATCACATTTGGTATTGTTACAATAATCACAGTTTGAATTAAAACAGCATTTGTTGTATAAAATGTAATACAGGTTATGATTTATTTATGTTTTGTTATAATAATTACAATTTACCATAAAATAGGTTATGATTTAAACATATTTATTTGTAAGAATCAGTCTTAGAAAATATTTACAAATAATAACAATTTTTATTTTAAAAATTTATAACATATAAATTTTTAACTTACCTAATAAATTCACTGCCACAAAAAAAAACAACAACACATCACAACAGGGTCCGACTAGTCACATCACAAAGAAATTATGTGAGCGGGTTTATTCGCGCATCCTTACCCCGCTCACCCCTTATCCTCACCCCCCGATCATGTTAGTTGCCATAAGACGTGCAAGCGCGAAGGAGAAAGTATTAAGTATAGTCTATTTCTAAATTTATTAAATCGTTAAAAGAATGGTTAATCAAGAAGACATTTTACTCCGTAACAGAATTTTTAAATTGTAAAAAAACTTGACATTTCTTCCTTTTTTGTATAACAATTAGTAATTATTATTGACATTGACTTACCTTTGTAATCTGACATCACATTTAATTATTTTTAATTCTGACACACAATTCTATTTTATAAATAAATAATAATATGTAGTGTATGTGTGTAGATGTAAAAAATTATAGTTAATTGATATTATGTATTAGCTAGATCTTAAGTATTTGCATGCCCAAGTTGGACGAAACATGTAGATCAACCACTTTTGTACTACACCTTGTAATACCATGTTTTTGCAAATAAAGAAATTATGAATTATTATGAATTATGAATTTCACATTACCATTTGAAAATGTTCCATTCCAGATAAACCAACTTTTTAAAGTCAAGTACATAAATAGGTAGTTAATAATTTTAATATTTATGTCAGAACAAATCAATCTAGCTTATATTAGCAAATAACGCTATAACTTTGTTTATAATTTTACGAATACATTTTGTTCGCTACTGTACGTCAATACTTTTGTTCCTAGAACTTTACATAGATTTTTTGACATATACCACTGCGAATTCGCATAAAGTATTTACACTAATAGAGTCAGAATTTCACGCCGAATTTTTTCATATAGCATTTATCAAAAGAAAAGTTCCCTATCTATCAGAAGTAATCAGAACTATTATGTGTACGCTACCATAACGCTGTCATTTAAAAGTCTTGTTCAATATCTCTGTTTCTACAAGAGCAATTGTTATGAAATTTTGCATAGCGGGGGCAGAGTTAGTACCGAGTTTTTGTGTGTAACTTCTGGTGCTTTACAATTAGCCGTTTTCGAGTACGGCCATGGGTACGCTAGCTTGATCGTGACGCTGGCGTACCCATTGAAAATGGTGTTTATTTTCTAAACTAAAGAGAAGGAGTTTTTTTTATTTTTACACTAATTAGGCAGTATTTACACCGAGTTTTTTGGCATAGTAACCAACTCGATATAGCTCTTGTGTACGCTACCGTCACGGACACCTATTTGGTAGTGACGTCAGAGATGCACATGTAACAAGATTTTACACAATGCGTCCCTACAATTTTCAAGAGATGACCTCGATTTCTCTGGGATACCGTCATCCAGATCCAGATCTGGTGACAATGGGACCAAATGGAAAGCATACCCATACGAACAAAAAAAAATTTTTTCAAATCGGTCTAGCCGTTTTCGAGAAATCAGGTAACAAACACAAAAAAAAAAAAAAAAAAATACAACCGAATTGAGAACCTCCTCCGTTTTTTTTTGAAGTCGGTTGAAAAAAGGAATTTAAGTATGTTTATCCGTTGTCTAGTACCCATAGTACAAGCTCTGCTTAGTTTAGGACTTTTTAAATATGACTTGTACGGGAATAGAACCCGCACACTCGATACTTTAAAGCCACAGCCAGTACATTGATGAACTTAAATTATACATATAAATAACTAGCTGACCCGTGCCCACTTCATTGGGCGGCGAAAAAAACGCGTCCCTTTTTTAAACATATTTCATTACTGCTCCACTCTTATTAGTCATAGCGTGATACTATATTTATTTATTTATTTATTTGTTAAATATTATATAAGTTATACTATATTATAGACTATGACACTCCCCGATAAATGGACTATTCAACACAAAAAGAATTTTTAAAATCGGTTCATTAGATCCAGAGATTACCAGCGAGTGCATTACCCCAGCAGAATCTTGTCGAAATTTGTAATTTTTTTTTATCAGATTTTTAGATTTCTAGCTCCTGTAAATATCTGTGTAGTTTTTGGAATTAGTTCAGTCCTAATTTTAAAGATATTTGACAAAAACAGATTCTGCTGCGGTAACGTTACCGCAGCAGAATCTTTTTTGAAATAATGGGATTATTGAAAAAATCTTTAGGTACATTTTTAGATCGCTGGACGAAGTAAATGTTTCGATATAATTTGAATTTTTACGTTTCATGGTTTCGGAGATATTCAAGATGCTGCTGGCGTAACGTTTGCGTGTTTGCTGGATCTCCGAAACGGTACAGCGTAATTTCCTAATTTTTTATACAGAGCTTCGTCTTAATTAGTCTGAATTAGTTCACGAATAAAAAAGTAATAATAATGCACCGTTTGCAAGTTATTTTAAATTATATAAATACCCCTTTTTGGGCCCTTACTCCTAAGATATGTACTCTGGAGACTTGTTTAAAACGTCATTTTATAGTTTATAGTTAGTTACAGGTCTGTGTGAAGTTTCATTAGTGTACAGTAAGTAATTAAAAAGTTATCACACAATTTAGTTCTTTTTGGCCAGTGATGTGCAACGGGTTAATTTAACTGCCTATTAATTGAGTTTCGTATCGATTTACTTGCTGAATTCTGTATAAACAATTAGACTTTTGTGTCAACTTTATACCATGAAATTTTGAGCGTAATCCACTCAATAATTACAGAGATAAGCGAAAAAGAGTCATTACGTTATGCATGCAATAATGTCGGTACAGACGCGTACACAATTAATTTTAATGGCGCTAGTGAGCTGCGTTAACGCTCTTGAAACTAAATTAAATTCGTTTAAAATAAAAAAGCCGTTTTTGTTTTAAATGCATTACTTCGCTAATTTAAAAGCATCATAAGTGTTGATAGTGTGTTATACAAATATTTTATTGTTGTCAACACTTTAAATGTTATTAAATTTGCATTTAAAATTAAAACTGCCTTTTTTGTTTTAAATGCAATATCTAGCTAATTTAAAAGCATCCAAAGTGCTGACAGTGCGTTACACAAATAAGTACTTACTTTATTATCTTGTGTAAATACTGAGTTGATTTTTTTTCAATTGGCAGCGCCATTGTGCCGCGTAAACGCTTTTGAACGATTGCCGTAATGCATGTTATACACAAAGTAAATACATACTCATAAAAAAATTCTCTTAACATAGAAATCCTTTACAAAAAATATGATATCTTGGCTATCATAGAATTTCAACCCCCCCTTAGCTCAGAAGGGATAGGGCATTATAAAGCTCATTGCTTTAGATCCCTAAACGAAAAATACCAATGTTACGATGACCTGAATCGTAAAATTCAAAAAAGTAATACTTATTTAGTACCACATGCACTAATTTATACATTAAAAAATGTATAAATTAGTCCATGTGGTACTAAATAAGTATTACTTTTTTTAGTTTTATACATAATTTAAATAAGTATTTATTATTTAATTATTTTTTAAATAAGTATTACCTTAATTTGATTATATTTGATTTATAAAGATTTAGTTAAGAACATTTTCCATTAGTGATCCTATTTGTGATTTATTTTTGTTTTTTAATAGGCCGCGCAGTGTAAAACATTTATTTTACTTACAGAACTATTTTATGTGCTTATTGAATTTACTGTGTTTTTTTTAGGCCAAAGTGTAAGACAGTAAATATTATAAAATAACTCTGTGCGATAATTGATTTTACATTTGTTTTTTTTGAAAAAAAAAATTGTAAACAATGTTGACTGATAAAATTATATTCTATTGTCAATAATTTTATATTATGACAAAAATTTAAATGTTATCGTAATTAAATGTTGAGGGTTTGTTTTATTTATCTGTGATTTTTAAATTAAACAATCTTTAGCGTAATGGTTATTTAGTTATAAATGAATAATTACTGTGAATTTTAAATTATAAATATAATCTTTAGCGTAATGGGTTTTTTAGTTATAAATGAAGAATTACTCTGATTTTATAAATTAAGTTAAAAAAGTAAATTTTTATATACCTACTTAATTTTACTTATTTTAAGATTTTTAGACAATAGCTTTATTTTTAAAAGACAGTTATTCAATGACAATCAATACTTATGTTAAATATTAATTGCCATTTAAATAGTGTAATTGCTAAGCAATTGTTATTAAACTGTGATTTTACAACAAGGTATTTTGATCGTTTTAATATTTTTATCCTGTGCATAAAAGTTTTCAAATAAACTTCTGTTTTATTTTACCACTTGTTTACAAAACTGTACCAAAAAGCAAATATAAATTTTATTATCCTTTACATGTTAGTAGGTCAGAGTTATGTACTACACTGACGTTTTTTTGTGACCATCTATACATGGTCAGGTTACCACAGTCATTCATACGTAATGACTTTTTTTCGCTTATCTCTGTAATTATTGAGTGGATTACGCTCAAAATTTCATGGTATAAAGGTGACACAAAAGTCTAATTGTTTATACAGAATTCAGCAAGTAAATCGATACGAAACTCAATTAATAGGCAGTTAAATTAACCCGTTGCACATCGCTGGCCAAAATGAACTAAATTGTGTGATAACTTTTTAATTACTTACTGTACACTAATGAAACTTCACACAGACCTGTAACTAATTATAAACTATAAAATGACGTTTTAAACAAGTCTCCAGAGTACATATCTTAGGAGTAAGGGCCCAAAAAGGGGTATTTATATAATTTAAAATAACTTGCAAACGGTGCATTATTATTACTTTTTTATTCGTGAACTAATTCAGACTAATTAAGACGAAGCTCTGTATAAAAAATTAGGAAATTACGCTGTACCGTTTCGGAGATCCAGCAAACACGCAAACGTTACGCCAGCAGCATCTTGAATATCTCCGAAACCATGAAACGTAAAAATTCAAATTATATCGAAACATTTACTTCGTCCAGCGATCTAAAAATGTACCTAAAGATTTTTTCAATAATCCCATTATTTCAAAAAAGATTCTGCTGCGGTAACGTTACCGCAGCAGAATCTGTTTTTGTCAAATATCTTTAAAATTAGGACTGAACTAATTCCAAAAACTACACAGACATTTACAGGAGCTAGAAATCTAAAAATCTGATAAAAAAAAATTACAAATTTCGACAAGATTCTGCTGGGGTAATGCACTCATTACCAGCTACAACGTCACAAACACACAAACTTTACCTCTTTATAATATAAGTATAGATTTCCGCTATGGGCACTTTTTTACGTGTGAAAATCCCGAACGTACTTCATGACACGGAAGGCTATCAATGTTATGCACTTGGACTCGAACTGAATAAAACCTTACGTTGTTCTTTCATTTGTTATGTTACGAAGGCTCCAGATAAACCCTTAGGTAGGATCATCTTGGCGACCTCCGACGGCTATATATCGCATGTCGATACTTGTGGTTATATAACATAACTGCTACACAGAGGTCTTGGGTTCGATTCCCGATCAATGCCAATATTTGTGTGCATGAACATGATTATTTGCATTGTTCTGAGTGTTTCTATGTGTGTATTTACAAAAAAAAAAGTATTATGAAAATGGACCAAAAGGTATGTTTATCTGTTGTCTAGTACCCATAGTACAAGCTCTGCTTAGTTTGGGACTAGATGGCGTTGTGTGAAAGTGTAAGGAATATTTTATATCATATGTTAGAATTTTTCGCTCGCTCAAATTCTGGCGCTTCCTTCTCCGGACACTTTGTACACTTACCACAATTTATTGCATTTATCTTGATACTTACTAGAAAAACCCGAAAAGAAGACAGACAATGGGAAAAATTGGTACTCGAGGCGGGACTCGAACCCGCGTCTCTGGACTATACGCGTCAAGCGACATGACCACTAGGTCACCCGAGCATCCGTCTCAACTACCAAATGTAACCATTGCTTTATACGGCGCGCCGGGCCGCAACTTAGAACCTAAATGTATAACGCCATCTAGGCGTGAAAGATTTCCCGTATACCTAAGCATTATAGGTAAAAAAAAATATATTTACTTTCTGTATTCATTTTTTTTTTTTTTTTTTTTTATTCTTTTTGTATTTTTTTTTGTCGATTGGCTGATATGATGATGATGATTCATTTATTTAGTTGAATCGTTCCTCGTCATCAGTTGAACAACTCTATTAGTTATATTCTGTGTAACTGCAACAAAGTGTTGTCTGTTACCTGGATGTTCTTGGTGCTCATTATTTAAATGTCTGAATGTCCCCGCAACACAGACCGAGTAGATTCAGGTCAATAAAAAGAAAAAGTTGCAATTCACGACTTCTTCATTTAAAGTAGTGGTTATATAACATAAACTGCTAAGCAGAGGTCTCGGGTTCGATTCCCGGTCAATGCAAATCTTTTGTATTGTTTGCATTGGTCTGAGTGTTTCTATGTATAATATGTATACAGGGTGTTTGGTACATCGTTTTCCAAATTGAAATAGCTGATAGAAGAGGTCATTACCCGTCTTTCCTTACTCCCCTAGCTGGTTTTAACCTCAACATATTTTAGATATCGATGTAAAGCTATTTTTAAAAGAAAAACCCAATATTTACCATGAACACTTAAATTTTAAAAAAAAATTATTCGGTGAGTCCTCATAATTATCTTTTGTTTTAAAGTTTAATACTAGGAGCATCAAATAAATTCATAATAGCTAAAACCGTTTACGTGCCTCTAAACGTGTTTTCTTTACTTCGAATTATGTATTAAGTACACATGTTTTGTAGAAAAACTATTTACTTTTTTACAACATGTTGTATACCAATGGAAAGAGGATAAAGTAAGGCATTTATTCAGAAAATAGAAGAACTTTCTCTCTTTTATTTATTTTTTTATTGTACTGTGAAGTTGATCATATCTTTAAATTAAACCTGTCTCTATTAGTTATAATAAGTCAATAAACAAAAAGTTGACGTTTTTGGTGAGCTATTATGAATTTATTTGATGCTCCTATTATTAAACTTTAAAACAAAACATAATTATGAGGACTCACGGAAGAAATTTTAAAAAAAATTTAAGTGTTCGTGGTAAATATTGGGTTTTTCTTTTAAAAATAGCTTTACATCGATATCTAAAATATGTTGAGGTTAAAACCGGCTAGGTGAGTAAGGAAAGACGGGTAATGACCTCTTCTATCAGCTATTTCAATTTGGCAAACGATGTACCAAACACCCTGTATATTTACAAAAAAAAAGTATTTAAGTATTTTTATCCGTTGTCTATTACCCATAGTACAAGCTCTGCTTAGTTTGGGACTAGATGGCGGTGTGTGAAAAGAGTGATAAGAATAAAAAAATAAAAGTCAAAATTAGGGTAAAAGTCAACATAGGGTAAATAATTAAAAAACAAAATTAGTTTGTCACGTATTTACTGAACACGACTAAAATGACACATTATTGCAAACTCTCTACAGCTAATAGTTCCAATAAATATTATTATTATTTATTTCTACTTATTATTTTATTATTATTATTTCGTTATTATATGACTCTTATTATATACTTAAATAATATCTACTTAATTATACCTAAAATAATTTACAATATATACAGAATCTAAGTAATATTTACATTTTTATTTATATTATTTTATATTTTTGGAATTATGAATGCTTAGTTTACAGGCTGAGTATTATTCATTTTTGTTACAATGTAACATTTATGAATTTTAAAATTGTTATTTACATGAAAGAGTCACTAACAATAAACATCTCGTGCGCTTTTAGTTCATTGCGTATTCCAAATAATATATTTGGGTAATGTTTGAATTTGGTTTACACGTAACCCAAAAAGCGCGCGAATGGTTAACACCGCTAGCCAATATTCAGAATTAATATGAATCATAATCATTTAATCACACAATATGGGAAGGTAAAAACTTTTTAAAACACTTATAGTTCTTGTGTAAGCCGCTATGGCTATCACACCAGGCGATTGTCGCGTTATAGCTAACGCAGAGCGGGACGGCATGGCAAAGTATTTTAATTTTTACTAATGGAAATTCAACCGTACTGTTACAGAAATACGACATAAATTGCTATGCTTTAAAATGATGCCGCGGCATTGAAAGGGATTTTTCGATGCCGCGGCATCATTTTAAAGCATAGCAATTTATGTCGTATTTCTGTAACAGTACGGTTGAATTTCCATTAGTAAAAATTAAAATACTTTGCCATGCCGTCCCGCTCTGCGTTAGCCATTAGGGTCGTAGCACGTTTAACGTAACGTTAACGGATCGGAACCGCCCCTCCGCCGTTTTCCTCGGTGTCCAACGTCAAAAATCCGATTACGTTACGATTCCGATTAGTGTGCATTACAGTAAGGAGTTTCATACAAATAATACTGAACGGCTCGAGTTGATACGATGCCGTTCCGTTTACGTTACTTTATATGTGCTACGACCCTCAAACGAACCGCTAGTACGCTTACAAATCAGTAGTTATTAATATATAAATAAAGCTTATGGTTTTCAAACTGTGAGAATTAAAGAACTAATAAATTACATCGATTCATACAAAATGGCAGATACAACAGAAGATTTAATTTATTAAATAGAAATAGGCAAATGAATATAAGTGGTGTCATGAAGTTAGTGTCTGGCTCGTAAACAGCTTAAAGATTTAATCTAATCTCTTTAAGGCTGCTGTGTATATTATAAACTACGTGAAACTTTATTCTTTGTCATTCTATTATACATACATTTCATTCACTAAGTTTGCTTGGTCACAAACTTGTCGCAACTAAATAAATTTAGTACCGCCTCAAAACTGTATCAGGCGCTTTTCATTCTTTATTAACAACGAAATGGCTAGATTGTACGGTAAAAAAAAATAAGACTTTGACAGGTAAAACAGGTATTAGTAATTTGATTTATAATAATAAGACTTTTGTATCTATTAAATATATGTCTGTAAAAGTGCCTTTTTATTAAACATAAAATGTTTTTCTTATTTGTTTCAATTTCACTTATTAAGTTTTCACAATAACGTTTTTTTTACTATAACTACCGAAATCATTGACAGTATAAGTATGTTACAACGAATGTTAAGGCACACTTCTTAATAACAAATAGTTTCGACATTAAAATCGTTGAAAATTAGCCTTTATAATTTTTACATAAATTAAAATTTTCAAAGTCTACATTAAGTACAGTTATTACTTTTATAATCCAAATCAAATTAAACGCTGCTTAATTCAATTTGCATGCAATTATTACATTTAAAAAACACTAAACAATAATAGGCCCGTTGTCTACAATTTTAAAGTATAATAATATAAATAAATATTATATATTTACAGTGTTCATTATAATATAGGGATTTACAAAACTCGATTTTAACCCTTTCACAGTGGAGCCAGCAGACACAATATGAAACAATGCACGTGTACCAGATATGGTACACTGCACTGGGAACGTGTACCTTGAAAATACTATTCTACACATTTATTCATTTTATTTATGTTAAAAAGTAACATCTATGAACTTCAAAAGAGAATTTCCAGCGGAATAGAAAGCACTAAGGTCATATTTTAAATCAAATAAAAGATGAATTAAATGAAAATATGACTAAGCGCTATAAAATCGTAGTATAAACAGGCCTATTACAATAAATAAATAGGGTGCAAAACTCACAAATACAGAGTACACTACACTTTTATTCACTGTCCAGCAATTCACAAAATTGTAACACTTATTCATAAATGTAACATACTTGTGTTACATTTAGGAACACTTCACGAAAACTGTAACACTTTTTCATAAATGTAACATTGGTGTGTTACATTTATGAACACTTCACGACTGTCTATAGTGTACGTACGGCCAAACATGTTGTTCGATGGCACACTCGAGGTCAGGTTACGTGTGTACTTTATTGTTGTGTTGTAAGACTACTCGATCTTGGAGTAAAGCGTCGTGGGCTCGTAGACGGAGAGCTTCGGCGCTTGCCAGGCGAGCGAGGGATGCGGAGGGGGAAGGTGGCGAGGGAGGGGAGGAAGGGGATGGTTCGGGTTCTGGGGGACGTAATGCTGGTGGCGGTAGTGCTAGGACGTACCTGGGGGATAAAAATGATAGATAAATTATTGTTGTACTTGAGGATGTGAAGATCTGTATGAATGGAAAGGAAGAAAAAACGGTTTACAAGGAGGAACTACCCCCAGCATTGCCAACCGTAAATATATTTATTTCTTTTATTAAGCATTTACTCTTGCATTTAATAAAAAATATATTATATACATATTTAAAAAGACTATACGAAATTGAGTAAAAGCAAAAGTCAAAAATCATTATTCATTTTGGTTACAAAGTAACACTTATGAACTCGACAATGAAAATATCTTACGACTGGGTTTCCCCCAGTCGTAAAGTATAAGCGTGTAGCAGAGTAGGTTTTACTAATCTGATAATGATTGTGTATTCTCAGTTAATTCGACTTAATAAAATATAATCTACTCAGTTTGATCTAACTATAGAAATTTGATGGCAAATGGATACATTTATACACCATCAAAAATGTTTACACCATAAAAAATTAAATATAAATATTTACCTATGCAGCAAAGCTCTGAAGGCAGCAGCCGGTTCAGCGTCATGCCACAATGGCGCTGGTACTCCTAAGGCCCCTAGGCCAGCTCCGAGGCCAAGAGCCCACCACTCACCACCTGGAGGTCCGCCACCTCCCCATTCAGCTACTACTGTAACAATACGAGAAATGTAAAAAAATTTAGTATCTTAATAATATCTTGGCATTATAATCAAGCAGAGTCTGACTTAAACCACTAAATCTGTCATGAGGTGGCTTCATCCCATCGCCATGCCTAAATCCTTCTTCACTCTAATTTTTTTAATGTAAAAACACGGCAATATAAGTATGTCAAAGCTGACGAAAAGCGAGATTATGGGTCAGAAGCAGAACACTAGGCAAGGGAAAATGGTTTTTTACACTACTTTTGAAGGACTCAATCATCATCATCAATCGAGGGATCCTTGGCCTACTAATACCACGCTGGCCAATTGGTATAGGATTTTGTTTCAAGTTTTCCTTCTTTTTATTTCGTAAAGATAATATTCACGGATAGTCCCTTAGTCGGTTTTTACGACACCCATGGGACGAGATGGGGTGGTGACACACTGTATTCTTACTCCGTCACCACACGGAGAAGGACTCAATATCATATCATAATTTAACTTAATGGTTCTGCAGAAACAAAATAACAAATCCGAACCTGTGTCTGCGCGAGAATCTCTATCTGACAGATCGAACAATGAAAAATAGCGGTGCCACAGTCATGCCTCGTCAGAGCCCAGGTTGGCTACTCAATACTCAATTCTTTATTGCGTTCCACAATGTTTTATAGGTACAAGATGGTAAAGTTAACAATGGTTCAAATTGTGGACCCTGTCGGGCACAGCATAGTGTAGGGGAGAGGAGGAAGGGCGCTAGAATTTTACTTAAATAAATATATAGCTATTTCAAATTATTAACAAACCAATATTAAATTAATACATTAAGTTAGTATAGTAATAAATTATATCAAATTACTATACCTACTTATTTACTAATCAAAGAACGATTAAGAAGAAGAAAGAATGCCTCAAATCAAAACACCATCTCAGCACTGGGACATCAACGAGCTAATACATACAATTAATATCAAAACTATTTACATAGTAATAACTATTATCACCCCATAAAATCAGTAATGTTTGTACAAATAAAATAAAAAGCAGGTGTTAATGATAGTTCATTGTCAATTGTCACCTGCCCACTATACGCACACCTTTACTTCAAATATAATAAATCACTGTTTAAAAATTGTACGTTTGTATCAAATCTACAAATAATATTAAAAAGGGGTGACGCTCAATGAAAACAGTGTACTCATTTATTAATTTCGTTAATCGTGAAGTACCCATACCCACCTAGTGCCATCCTGGTACTTTATTAGACAAGTACCGCACTAGGGAACAAGCCCTGGGGGTAATTTTACAGATATGAAATTAACAGGTCCGTGTGGTGACGGAGTAAGAATACAATATGTCACCACCTCATCTCATCCCATGGGTGTCGTAAAAACCGACTAAGGGACTAACCGTAAATATTATCTTTACGTAATAAAAAGAAGGTAAACTTGAAATTAAACCCTATACCAATCAGCGTGGTATTAGTAGGCCAAGTATCCCTCCGTCACGGGAGGAGGCCCGTCCCTGCAGTAGGACATTAAGGGGTTGTTATGATGAAATTAACAGACACAAAGAATATCCAGAATCATCAAGACAATAATTTGTGGAACAAACAAATAATTATCTTGCGCGGGATTCGAACCCGCGACCTCGTACATACATGATAGCTGCATACACGACTATTTTGCCACCGTAGCAATTAAAAGTACTAAAAGAATCTTTGAGTGGTCACCTCTCACTCGGTAGTCACACGACCTGATAAGCAGTTGATAGCCGACGGATATGGAAGGCACGAGATCGCACAAAGTGGAATTATTCAGAGACCGAATTTCATTTCCGTCTATTCCCAGTTTCCCCCAAAATTTTTACCGCGATCGGGGGAAACTGGGAATTTTGAAAAATTTTGTCGCATCTTCCCCCGAATTTCAGAATCGGGGGAAACTAGGAATTTTGTTGCATCTTCCCCCGCAAGGTACGGAGAAGGTAAGGTTATATAAAGCTATCTTATTTAGCTTTTACAACATCCTTAATAATGATTAGATCGTGATATCGATATATTCCTATCTTGTCACCATACAAAAAATATTATTTTTATACAAATTATGTTATAAAAATTTCAACGAAATACGAAAATAAGTAGGTACATACATCAATATAATGCCACAATACAACCAATTATGAAGGTTGTCGCCTTTTAAAGTACTTTCTACAAGCAAAATTAAATGTATATCACACACAATCGCACTCACAACCATCTGTCAATTTATTTGTAATATATTAAAGACATCTAAAGTATAATACAGATAAAAAGGTAATGAAGTCAAGCTCAAGTAAAGAAAGAATCAAAGAAACATGTTTCTTTGCTCTCTTAGAAATAAAAAAGAATATTTCAAATAAAAAGTATAAAAAGAAAATAAAAATAAAACAGAATCACAAAAATCTCCGTGTGGTGACGGAGTAAGAATACAATATGTCACCACCCCATCTCATCCCATGGGTGTCGTAGGAACCGACTAATGTACTATCCGTCAATATTATCTTTACGAAATAAAAATAAGGAAACCTTGAAATTAAACCCTATACCATTCCGTCTGACCCGCGTGGTAATTAGTAGACCAAGTATGCCTTCATTACGGGAGGAGGTTCGTCCCTGCAGTGGGACATTGATGGGCTGGTATGATGATGACGAGAATCAAAAATACATACATCGAATCATATGATAGTTGGGGCGAAATACAAAATCGACTACCGCGTCTCCGATTTTTACAAAATTCTCTATGTTTAAAACATTTACAGGCTAAAATACACTAGTGAAAATGTCACCATGTAACCACAAAATAAAACTAGTATGTTAAACTAACTAAATTAGTGTTAAAATAATGTTAATTCTTTAGTTCATACAGTTTTGTGGGACACTATGTTAGCTCGTAAGGATATTATGTACCAATTATAAAATTTAAATAAATAAAAATAAATAATACTATCCATCCATCCATCCATCCATATCAGCCTATGGACATAGACCTCCTCCAAAAGCTTCCACAAATAATAATAAGGTAGTACCAAATTGATAGTTGGATCATAAGTCGAATGCAAAGACCAAGCAGTAGCTTAGTCTTTGTACCCGATGCTGGTGGGTCTACCATATTTTACATTTTCAAATGTTTTTGTTGATTTTATTTATATTATTTAGAAAATTAAAAAAATAAAAGAAATTAAAGTGATAATAATAATATCAAATAATATATCACACCTAAACGAATATATCCCATAATTGTCCCTATCATTATATCTAGGGAGCCCAAAATAGGTAATTATAATACCATTAAGTCTACTAACGACATTTGTGACACAAATAACAACAATATTTGGACACAATTAAAATTAAACGGGTTCGATTTCGTGTTTATTTGTCGTGTTATTTTTATGTGTTTTTTTTTTTGGTAATTGTTATGTATTTTTGTTGGCGGTAGCGGGCGGGGGGTTTTTGTGGTATGATAATAAAACTATTTCTTACACATTTACACAACGCTATATAGTCGCAAACTAAGCAGAGCTTGTACTGGACAACTAATAAACATATTATTTTTGTTTATCCAAACATGTTATACACCCAGAGCAATGCAAACATTCATGTTCATATAGATAACGTTTTGCATTTTACGGGAATCAAATACGAGACTTTAACTACCGCACTAGTCGCTCATAAGGCCTGCGCCATTCATGTGATCCACAAATCATTGTCGTAGGCCTGATTTTTTCTTTTGTCTTCCTTAAATTTATGTTTGAGAAAGACCTTAAGACACAATGATCTCTTAATGCAGCTAGTACTATTTTAGAAAAATAGACGGTAGTCAAAATACGGCTTTAACCCGCCACCATAATATTTCGACCACCCGATTAAAACAGTATATGTAAAACGAAGGGTTGATTGCCTAAGCCCAAAGTATTTTAAATCACAGGGAGCTGTGTGAAGGGGTGTTGAACGATTACATCGCAATCGGTACTAATTGTCGACTATTTCGTTGTGACTGACACTAGCCCCATAGTAAATAGTGATTATTAGGGTTGTCGCAAAAACGAAAATTTAAGTAGGTACTTAGTAAAAAATAATAATAAAAAAACTATTTTTGTAAGGGACAGAGAAATATGACTTTATAGATCCTGATGAAAAGCGTGAATACAGTCCAAAAACGACGACGATGGTTCTCAAAATCGTAATAACAGTAAAAACATGTATTTTTTCGCTGAGTGTACTACACCAAGCCCAATAAAATAAAGCATGGTTTCTTTTTTTTTTATCTCCTACAACACAAGATCTTCTCATACCCACAGAACCTAAACGGGTATATAGGGGGGTGAAGAGTATTTCAAAACTTTCCACCCGACGGGTATTTATTTGTTTATCATTGCCTACTTAGTCAAGTTTTCTTACTTCAGTTTTTGTAAAGAAATATCTATGGACTTTTCGATAAGGGGACGATTTTTTATCTAGAAACTCAAATAACATAAAAAAATCTTATTTACTCCCTACAAGCAAATATGCAAATAAAATAATTAGTTTATGTAACTAATAATTTTATCTGAGATATAATCAAAATTAATAATTAAACTTTCAGCACAAAAAAATACAAACAACTCTCTGTCAACCCTACAAACAAGCGATACAACAACGTCCGATATCAATCGTTAATGATCGGTAATGTTCGGTAAACATCGGCTACAATCATATTCCTATTTCATTACACGTTGTGGCAGATAAATGAGTCCCAATTACATGAAATATATAACTTTGTAAGCTTTTAACGATTCCACCTTATGCTTAATGTGTTTCCAATTGAAAAGAGGAATATGTTTTTTCGTACATAATTGATAGGTTTAAGGATTGTTATTGTAATTTGAGTTTTATTTTGATAGATTAATGTCTATATTTGTATGGTTAGATTTTTATTGTCCTACTGCAAGAACATTGCGCTTTCTTCAGTGAAAGAGGAAAACTTGGGTAACTTGACTATACCGAAGCCAAGGCTACCATCTTTTAATTTTGTAGACATTCTAACCGGCCAAGAACACGGCACTTGGAAAGACATCACAAGCACTGTGGCCTTTTTTCGAGTTTTCCAGTTTAACCATCGTACCATCTTTGCCAGTAAATATCCTGCTTCCTGCGAGCGAATCCCATTTCGATTGATCAGGTAAAAAAAGTGAACCTTCTTTTCATTGCAGTATTATGATAAGATCATTAGAAAGCGATCTTAGATCCTTCAATGTTGCCAGAAATGAACTGGCAACATATACTTATCGCCGGTTGCCAAAGAACGACACGATTATTGGTCTATCTTACATTGTGTAGACTTAAAAGACTTCCAAAATTTTTGATGTCTAAACAAAATCACTTACCATGATCATGGTGCATAAATGGAGCATGATCTCTTCCTAAGGCTTTCTCCCGTTTGCGCCATTTTGCTCGACGATTTTGAAACCACACCTGTGAACAAAAGACATAATTAAAAGACTACAGAATTCAAACCCTCTGAAGCGGCTTAAAAAACAATTTTGAAAATTATCCAGAACGTAAGAATATTAACAAACTAATAAATTACTACTGTAGTAAATGAATGCAAAATGTAAGTAATTCAAAAGTATTTATCCGAACAGAAAAAAGGAATATATACAGGTCTACAAATAGTTGAAAACATAAGAGTCCACGATAAACTATTTCTCTTAAAGATTCTTAGACATCAGAAAATAAAGATATGCCACCTTCTTCAAAGTGGGAGTCAACTGGTCCAAGAATACCCAGTTTCCCGTCAATAATAACAGTCATCAATAATACTAATGAGACTTACTTACTTTTAAATCAAAATTTCATGCAAGAGGTTAAAAGTTTGATGTCCAACATTTCCGGGAGACTAACAAACTTATAAGGTAGACAATCAGCCAAATAAAATCCTAGACAAGACCATTAACCATTGTCAATTCCGAATATAGAAAATTCTTTAGGCAAAGTTAACAGTTATTCATCTTTCTATCGACATAATAGGTCCAATCCGTTGGCAGAGTTGTGGCTGACTTTAAATTTTTTTATTGTGTAATTGTTGGCAATTTGACGCCCCCCTTCCCAGTTCTCACCCCCCACTTGTCCGCACCTCTCGACTACAATGGAACCGTAATGAAAAGCAATTACGCATACGTGGTTTCCATTCCTACACATAGATGGGCGAACACCGTCTTTATACCATTGTGTTAAAGTCCACTTTCGTATTCAATATTCGTTTGAGAATAGAAATAAATTGGACTAGTCGAGTCGCATTGCGCTAATAAAAAGACATTGTAGGAACGAAAAAATTGGTGTAATTTCATAATTTTCAAATGAGACCGTTTTACTGATTCGTTGCATTCGTACAATGGTTTCTCTCAGATGAAATGGCGGCAATTATGGACGACTAAATACTATAGCGTTCTCATAAATTGTTATATCTTAGTTGGAAAACAATTATATTGTCGGGGACGTGTAAATCTATCTTAATAAACACTCTGCTGTAAGGAATACTACGTGTAAGGCCTGCATACTGTGGCTGTAGCTAAACAATTGACTTTGTGGGATTTCATGGATGTCAGCACATTTGTATCCCACTCAAGCCTAGCAAAGATCTTACTAGCAGTTTTATTGCGACACGCGAAAGACATCTCCTACCAATTATCTGTTAACTATTAACAGAGTTAGAGTTTAGTAACAGTTTGTCGTTCTTCAGAGACCTTTATAAGGATCTTACTTAATTTGTTTCGACTTGTATACAGATTGCTAGCTTTTTTTATAGCTACAATTTGACCAATAATGGCTTTGGGAAATAAAGCTGTGCATTTAAAACAGAATCAACAGTTCAGTTTATTTTCCGTCTTTTAAATTAGAACAATACGTTCCACATCAGAGACGACTTCCATCTTACTGAAAATGTACTGATCAGAAGTTTTTCGTATAAGTCAGTTTTTTCTTCAAGAGCGAAGGGTCTTTTCTAATTTCAAACACCGTTATTATAGAGACTTTATTATTTTATTTCTTAGAAATACATTGATATGTAACTAGTATAAACTACATCTCCGTATAGTGATGAAGTACATAAAAATAAAAAAATGAAGCACCGCACTGAAAATTCGTAAAAGTTATCAAATATTATTTAACATTAAAATCTGTTGCTCAAATGCAACTATGGCTTTAGTTAGTTTTCCAAAAATTTTCTCCGTCACTACAGGAGAGCCGTTCCTATATATTATTTGTACCTACTGTTATGAAGTCTACAAAACAAAGACCCTATTCTGAACCCCCAACTAAGATCAACAGACCACTTGTCATATAAAATTCATTAATTAAACATAGATTTAATTCGACGACTACATTTCAAGAGCCCTTACAATGAAAAGACCGCGTGTCGATTACAGAGAGCAATCACTAGAAATTTTATTGAAACCTCAATTGCATTCTAAAACCTACCATTCCCAAGCCAAATTTAACTTTAATAGGTTGGGTATAAAGTTAAAAGTATGTGTGTGGAGTTTGAGTGCCGTTTGTCGGTGAACGCCATCTATGAAGTGGATTAAAAGCAATTTGCAGTTGTTGAGTATGATTTAAGAAGCGGGTGGGGGCCCTACTGCGCCGGTACTTTGGAAACCAATAGTTCTCGGCCACTTTACGAAGAGGTTTTATTGTGGAAAATGTCTTGGGGGTTAATATATGACTAGTCGAATCCGTAGAATTAGCGTTTTGATAATACACAATCAAAATATTTGTCTGGTCGATTACTGTTTCTTGCATAATTATTTTAATTCAACCTTTATTATATAATCAAAAGCTAAATCAGCTAAATCCCTATACAATCTATTAAAAGAACTAGGACTGCCGAGAACTTCAATAAGCTCTCTACTATCACGAATGTCCAAAACGGCATTGTTAGGTTCCTACCAAATTTGGATAGGTAGGGGACGGAACATAGCAGACAGTGAAGGTGACCGCTAACGCGTTGTAAGGAGGCATCCTTAAACCTACATCTGGGTCGTAAGTCCCAGACGCTGTTACGCCAGTGTTCCGTCCTCTATCACGCTATGGACCCGGCACCCGCACGGAGAATCCATGGAATGCTAAGATTATTCTTATGATGTTACTTAGAAAGCGCATACTTGTACGTTGATTCTATCGTGTGCGTACGTTGATTCTATCCAATTATGAATTTTGAAAGTATTTTCCGGGTTCCGGGAATTTTTCCAGACATTCAATTAATGAACAAAAAGAACATTTAGTCTCAAGAAAGACAATAATTTGTGAAACACACAATAAATCTTGCATGGCTTTCGGACCAGCGACTGTTGCCACCCAAGCAGTTAAATAATCGCCCATCAGTGGAAGCGTGTAGCTTCTTTGTCTTAGCAGTGTGAAGTCTTAGGACTATTAGGCATATCAAAGCGTCAAATTCTAGCAAAAAGAATCCGTCGTCAATGTCCGCCATTAAAACCTCACAGATACAGCTTTAATCTCCTTCAACGAGCATAATTTCCCCGTCTAAATCTAAAAGAATGTCGCTGATTCCTCAAGTGACATGTCTAGTGGTAGATATTACCCCTCCCATTTACCCCTCCTCTTCCTCTCAACCGCAAGGCGAGGCAGTAATTACCAAATCGCGTGGCGCTCGCTTTAATCGTAGTGCAAGTGCACTTGGGGCAAAACCGTCCTTAATTAACCCATTTGTAATCGCACTTCCGATTTTTTTTTTTTTTTTTTTTTTTTTTTTTATTTATATATAAAAAATTTTATTTATATAAAAATATTACATAGCAATAACAATGTTAGGTACTTATAATATAATTTATTTGTGTTGACTGGTTCCAAACTAAGCAGAGCTTGTACTATGGATACCAAACAACAGCCATACATACTTATATTTATAATTATTTATACATACTAATTATAACAAAATAATGTATATTATAATAACACATAACTTATCAATGCCGACTAGTCCCAAACTAAGCAGAGCTTGTACTATGGGTACCAGACAACAGCCATACATACTTATATTTATAATTATTTATACCTACTAATTATATTATAATATACGTGACATAACATAATAAATAAAAACATATGAACATTATAACAAATAAATACAAGTAAATTATGTCACAGTGCGATCAGGTGGCACTTGTCCGCGAAAACGACGGAAAACCACGCCCTGCGGCCAAAAGGTGTCCTCCATGACGAGATGCATGTAACACGTTGGGACTCGAACCACGAACGCCTTGAAATTAACGTTGTGGCGCGACTCCAATAACTGCACTCTCGCCGTGTATTTCAACCTATGGCGAACGTACTCCACGATGTCCTCAGCCTTTGTGGTGTAATGCAGGCGTGAAATGTACACCGGGGTGTTCGGTTTTGCAGCACGGACATTGACACTTGGCTCCATAGGTGCTGTGCCGCAGCAGTTCTTATTGCTTCGCTGGCGATGTCTTTTCCTTTGCACAGTCACGAAACCATCATCATTAGACCGATTCTTGCTGTCTTGATCTTGCAATGACTTCTTTAAAACAATGGCCTTGGGCTCATTATCTAAAGGAGCTCGACGAGGCGCGCAGTAAATAGCCTGCTTGACGGGAGCGGGGCGCGCGTAGCTTCGTGCGTCACACTCTGCATTGTCAGCTGTAGACGGCGATGACAACAAGACCGCTGACGCGTAGCTTGTTGTAGACGATGCACCGTGACGTGCGCTTACACGCGCCGATGTCGGTGACCCAGATACTTTGACAGAATTACGCAACTCGTCTAGTTCGGTACGTAATTCTGTCACGTTTCTTTCGGATGTCTCCAACTTCTTCTGGACATCCGCCAGACTTGTCTTCAAGTATTCCACGTCCTTTAGAAGACTTGCTACGTCGACGTGGTCTAAAGTAACCAGGGGTAACTTTTTCAAGTCCCTAGCTACAAATACGGGCACGTCTGCGGGATCTGTCGTCTTGAGCAGTGTGATGATGTCCTGCATACTTTTCAAAGGTCCGTCACGTCTACGTGACACCATCCGGTTCTCTTTATTCAGCGATCGAAAAACCAACAGCTTGGCAGCCGCGATTTCTTCCTCGCTGAAATTCGAGACACAAATCTGGAGCGCAGAAACTTCGCCTATAACGTCCAGCTTCTGTTGTACAAAAGCCAGCAACTCATTCTCCACAAGTTTATCACTCATGGTGAAAAATGACACTTGCGTCGGCTCGCGCCGCGCTAAACTATTATTAATTAATTAATAACTAATTACACGTCCGACTCACAGCGCTGACGATTAGAAGATCATTTCATCACAAGAGATTGTTATGGCTTATTTGATTAAATGGATATTATGTTTTTATCTGTCTTGTATTGATATTGTTAGGAGCAGTATTCTGGAGATATATAGTTTAGACTCCAGCCCTGTCAAAGATTTATCTCAATGTCTTTACTTATTGGCGACACCATACACAAAAGCATTTGGAAACGACAGGCACCTATAAAGATACGAGTACTTATATTAAAATTTATGAATGTAGGTGAATTACAGCACTTTTAGTTAAGCGACAGAGAGAGAGAAAGAGTAACCATTAAACTATTTTTACTGTTTCATAAAGCTTCAAGAAATTTCGTTGAATATAAATAAATATTCACGGACATCTCTTACACAGCGCACATCTGTTCCCAAAGTAAGCTAAACTTAACCTGCTTGTGTTACGGGTAACAGAACAACGGATATTAGTAGTTATATACTTTTCATACATATTATACGTAGATACACTCAGACTAAAGCAAAAAATCATATTCATGCACATAAATATTTGCATCGAGCGGGAATCGAAACCGAGACTCTCTGCGTAGCAGTCATGTTATATAACCACTACGCCACAGAGGTCGTCAAATAATATAAATATTGTAAGAGCATTATATATAATCGTTATATCAAACCAACTATCAACCAATCATTAATTTCCATACCGTAAGCGTACTATATCAACTCATACTAAGTATACAGGTCCAAAATTCATTTGACGTCGGCATACCAACAGATAATCGCTCAACAGATTGTCGAGAGTACATTCGCTGGCTGTAGTACCTCATTAGACCTATTCATATGCCGCGAGAGCGATTAACATTACCTGCTTTTGTTTACTGTACCAAATGTTATTAATTTTGGGGAGTTTTGATGCTTTATGTGATGTCTAGGATATGGTTATAATAATAATATGACTACGGTTGCATATAATCAGAATAGGGTTATTGATGACTACCCAGAGGTCTGGGCTTTAATTCCTGATTCGATGTAGATCTTTGTGACATCATCATCATCATATCGGCCAATGAACATCCACTGCTGGACATAATTATGCCTTCTTCGAATACTTCCACTTTATTTTTCAATGCCGCGGCATCATTTTAAAGCATAGCAATTTATGTCGTATTTCTGTAACAGTACGGTTGAATTTCCATTAGTAAAAATTTAAATACTTTGCCATGCCGTCCAGGTCTGCGTTAGCCTTTATTCATCGGTGTCTTTCCTTCGGCCGCCTACGAAACTGAAGCTACGTAACCGTTTACGTTTCTGTCGTCCTATTGTCGGTCCATCAATTAACAATCTTTGAATGCTTTTAATGTTTAGATTGGTTTCGTTATTTCTGCGTTTAATATGTATGTACTTTCAGAGACAACCGATATAAGTATGTTTATCCATAGCCTAGTATATATAGTATATAGGTACTTTTCTATTCATATGCCGCGCGCGATTAACATTACCTGCTTTTGTTTACTGTACCAAATGTTATTAATTTTGGGGAGTTTTGATGCTACGTAAATACTATCCTATGGTGACTTAAAGCTCTGGTTAGGTTGGAACTAGATGCAATCAATAGACGACAGGCTGGTACGTCAAATTTCAAATTCAAATTTCAAAATGCTTTATTTCATAAAATTTATCACAAATTGTTTGAAAACGTCTTTTACAATTTACTTGAAATTGAAGCTACAGTTAAAATTATAAATCGACACAGACAAACGTCACAGAACTAAAAAAACCGCGTTGGATTGTCCAATGTAATTTAGAGGAGAGAAATAAAACCAATCTACTACTCAAATCTACTTGTCTGTCTGTGTTTATCCATAAATTCCAGTTTCCAAATGCATAGAGCCAATGAGAAGAAACCTGGCAAAGAAACTCGTTCGTCTCTCGAAACGTCTTTTTTTGTACTGTCTTTTTTTAGCACAGAGACGCCCAGACGAAACACCATTGAGCAAAGTTATCTATTAAGCCGAACGTCCACCGCCGGCTAAACTAAGTTGGTTTAGCTTAGTACGCATAGTTGAGCCAGTTTTTAATACATGTGGCATAGTTTGCGGTGGACGCACATGTATGAAAAACTGGCTCAACTATGCGAGCTAAGCTAAACCAACTTAGTTTAGCCGCCGGTGGACGTTCGGCTTTATGAACCAAAGATTACAACTGACTGTGCGCGCGGTTACTTTTTTAAATACACCAACTAAACCACAGTATTCAACTAGTAAAGTACAAAATAAGACGTAATGATGACGCTAATTACAATATCTGCGACAATTAGCGGCTAGTCGTCCGTTAATGCGCACTGTTACGCTGCAAACATTAGCGCTCTCGCTCCAAGTGCATAATGACGCAAAATTAGCGCGCATTTAACTACAAAATGGCGCAGGACAATAATACGATTAACAACTTTTAACGTCTTTTGTCTAAAGAACAATAATTGAGGAGCTGTTGAACTGTTTTATATCTTTTAACTAAGTTAGGTATGGTGACGGAGTAAGAATACAATATGTCACCACCCCATCTCATCCCATGGGTGTCGTAAAACCGACTAAGGGACTAACCGTAAATATTATTTTTACGAAATAAAAATAAGGAAAACTTGAAATTAAACCCTATACCAATCCGTCTGGGCAGCGTGGTATTAGTAGGCCAAGTATCCCTCCGTCACGGGAGGAGCCCCGTCCCCGCAGTGGAACATTAATGGGCTGTTATGATGAAGTTAGTATTATTTCTACGGATACTACGTTGTCTGGACGGAGGGTGTGGGATGAAATCCTGTACTTTTTTCGTCATTCTCGTATGAAATGGTAATAAATTTCAGATTATAACCTCGGTGGCAAAGCGGTCATTTCTATCGGCTGTCATGCGTAAGGTCGCGAATTTGAGCTCAACGTAAGATAAGTATGTGTGCAAATGTAATGTATCTACAAATAATTATCCTGAACCCAGACACTGTACATTTTCCCCCTTACTAATAAACGCCTATTAAATTTTAATCAATTGATTAACTTAAATTCTTACGGTTTTGTTTGGTATAAGGTTGGTTTTGCTAATAAAAATTTCGCCAAACAGTGACTACATTTAAGAGGCGTTTATGAGTAAGAGGGTTTGTGCGTTAATTTCATGTCTCCGCATCTCAGGACTCGATACTACTTATTCACGGAGATGTTACTTATGTTTAAAGTTTTAAACAGCATGTCAATTCTCGTACCTTAAAATTGTTAAAAATTGTGTTAATTTAACTTTTTGTTGTCAAATTGTCACACAATTAGAATTCTTGTATTTATAATTTAAAATATTTTTAAAGTAATGTAATCGTACTGTAACTAAGCTTAGAACGGCATTCTTGTAATTTTTAAAGTGACAGTTCTCCATTAAAAAACGTCAAACTTACGTTTAACTTTATTTTTAACGAAATTTTTAAGGACCAGTATACAACTTTTGGATTAATTAAAAATCAAATTAAAATAAAGTTAAAATTAAGCTGAATTAAATTGTATGTAACGAGAATTGACCTGCAGACTAATATAACAAATAAAAAGATATCTAATTAATAATCATGGCAGTTACGAACGAGTAAAATACTTTAATCATTATTTTTTTTTTTTGATATTGTTCCTAAATTTTAACTTAGATAAAAAAATATCTTTGGCATGTAATAATTATATCTTTCCTGCTTTCTTCCTAGTTTAACCATCAACCATCATAACTTAAGTTAATTTTACTACAATTCTACTAACCCCCGGTTTTATTCCCTGATCAAGTAAAAATCAACTAATCAAGTGTCAAAACCGTCATTTTAGTTCCTGAAAATCATAGTTTTGACACTTGATTAGTTGATTTTTACTTGATCAGTCATTCGGAAACCTGGTGTAAATCAAGCTAACTATAACCTTAGTTCAATTCAACAGTTAACACATAACTAAGGGAGGCTACAGTCATGGCAGATATCGAGGTAGGAGTATAAAGGCTTAAGCTACAATTTGCAACGCATTGTGTAACAGAATAGAACTAATTTTAATTACAATCGCACCTTTGACAGCCAACGGTCTGTTGTAATATTGGCGTAGGTGGTTATTGGTATGAAGTAAATTAAATAGTATGAAATGCTGTAACTTATTTGTTTATTGATGCCTCTGTGCAGTGGTTGCAGTCAATGGCTGCTACACAAAAGTCTCGGGTTCGATTCCTATCCAATCCAAATTGTTATGTGCATAAACATGAGTATTTGCATTGGTCTGGTTATTTTCTTTGTAAAATATGTACCAAAATGCCTACCCACAATAAAAGCTACTTACACTTAGTTTGAGGTAAGATGGCGTTGCGTGAATGTGTACAAAAAACTGTCAATAATACACTTTAACTTTAAAAAATAAAAAAAAGTGCATTCTGAATGGTATGGTTACCACATTCATCATAACAGCCCATTAATGTCCCACTGCAGGGACGGGCCTCCTCCCGTGACGAAGGGTTACTTGGCCTACTAATACCACGCTGGCCAGACGGATTGGTATAGGGTTTAATTTCAAGTTTTCCTTCTTTTTATTTCGTTAAGATAATATTCACGGATAGTCTCTTACTCGCCACATTATTAAACTTTAATTAATATTACTTATTATTATTTATTAGATAGACACTATCTAAATAATTAATAACGAATAATTAGTATAGATGTAATTAAATGACTACAAAATTAATTGCTAACCACGAAACTGCGTATAATTATTAGAACGTAATTACATCTTCTAAGGCAATTAATTTACTAGTTTAATTATTAATAATTAAATGTCTATTACTGACAATTAAATAAAACTATAATTAATTATAATTATAAATGTCTTTATGAAAATTTATACATTATCTATTTATGTTTTATTGTAAAATCTTGTTGTGAATTTTTTTCATCATAACAGCCCATTAATGTCCCACTGCAGGGACGGGCCTCCTGCCATGACTAAGGGATACTTGGCCTACTAATACCAGGTGGATTGGTATAGAGTTTTATTTCAAGTTTTCCTTCTTTTTATTTCGTAAAGATAATATTCACGGATAGTCCCTTAGTCAGTTTTTAAGACACCCATGGGATGAGATGGGGTTGTAACATATTGTATTTTTACTCCGTCACCACAGCAGACGGTGAAGGTGACCGCTAACGCGTTGTAAGGGGGCCTCCTTAAACCTACATCTGGATCGTAAGTCCCAGACGCTGATATGCAAGTGTTCCGTCCTCTATCACACGATGGACCCGGCACCCGCACGGAGAATACACGGAATGCTAAGAGTAGGTCTTATACGTATGGAGTTAACGATTGTTTTGCTTGACGTTTCGGCACAAGTTACACTGGCCGTGGTGTCATGTTGACTCTTGAGAACACGGACAGTGTGACCCCCGCCGCGCGCCGGGAAGGTTCGGGTAACGGCAGTCTTCTTGCCTTCTTATCCATTCATGGGTAAGACCAGGAACACAACACCGTAGGTTTTAGTTAGTACAATGCATTACAAATTTATCCGTGTGGTGACGGAGTAAGAACACAATATCTCACCACCCCATCTCATTCTATGGGTGTCGTAAAAACCGACTAAGGGACTATCCGTGAATATTATCTTAACGAAATAAAAAGAAGGAAAACTTGAAATTAAACCCTATAGCAATCCGTCTGGCTAGCGTGGTGTTAGTACGCCAAGTAACCCTCCGTCACGGGAGGAGGCCCGTCCCTGCAGTGGGACATTAATAAGCTGTTATGTATGTGACCGTAGGACGACCTTTAAAAGGTTTCCAAAAAAATGGTTACTAAGAAGCGTTCTCCAAACCCAAAAAAAAACAAAAATAAATGTTATTCTTACCTGAACCCTCGCCTCGCTAAGATCCAGTCTCATGGCCAACTCCTCCCTGGTGAAGACATCAGGGTACTGCGTCTTGTCAAACGCCCTCTCCAGCTCATGTAGCTGGTACGTGGTGAAGGTAGTCCGGCTGCGACGTACCTGCTTGCACAACAGATACAAATCTACTGGAGCTCTTACATTTTGTGTCTAAAACGTGAAATGGTTCAGAGGGAACTGCTTTATCATCAGCATCATATCACCCAATTGAAGTCAATCACATCTTAAAAGCTACTATCGTTTCAACCGTAAGACGAGTGCTTTAGAATCAGCAAATCAGTCAATCGAAGCCAACTACTGGACATAAACCTCACCTAAGGCGACTACTTTAGAACCAACATCATCACATCAGCCAATTGAGCCCCACTACTGGACATAGGCCTCATCTGAAGTGACTGCTTTAGAATCATCATATCAGTAAATATTAATTACAAATCTACTGGAGTTCTTACATTTCGTGTCTAAAAGGTGAAATGGGTTTAGCAGTACGATAGCGACCGAATCGCTTATGGAATATAAGCGATTTAGTAATCGAGGATTAAGATATCATTTTTCAAATTTAGAATTTGGTGGTAATTAAACCGTTTAAACAGCTGGTTATAGCGGTGTAGGTAAATCCAGTACACATGAATGTTAAATGGTATAGTGAGAGTCGAAGTGAATAAATTTTTGTCACAATATTTTGCCGTCATATTTGGGGGGGAATCGAACCCGAGACCTCTGCGTAGTAGTCATGTTATGTAACCACTACGCCACAGAGGTCGACATTATTTTATTCGAGCTTTGAGTAAATTAGAAACAGTGTGTTCTTCGTGTCGCGACATAAACTAAAGTCTATTTTTTTATCTCAGATACTAAAATGACATTTCATGTGTTGCCTGTTTTTTACAACTAATAAATGATGATGTGATACAGCCGGTACTTACCGATAAAAATATAGGTTAGTACCGCCGATTACGGTAAATAGAGACTATAGGCTGTTTTTTAATCTCGAATACAAAAATATCATTACCTGTATATTTATGTGTTACCTTTTTTTTGCAATTTATGTATATAGTGATGTACCACCACTATCAAAAGTTAACGATAAATTAAATTTTATACAGTTTTTTGGAAGTAATAATATAAAATGTGCAAATTCTAATTTAAAACTCACTCACTTAAATAAAACAAAATTTATTTTTGGTACATAATTTATTGTACAATTAATGTTTAATCAGAAATGGATTCGTTACTTATATATTCGGAATCCTCCGAGTCGTCACCTACTTCTATAATGAATCTATCTAGTATATTTTTATCATAATGGTACTTAGGTACTAATAACCGTAAATATTTTACGATAATTACAACACGAATCAAAACACAGGACAGCACTGTTTCTTAAAAGCTGGCCACATTGTTTTTATGTTTGACATTTGTAGTTGTCATTTTAGTATCCGAGATAAAAAAATAGACTTTATGTAACCAAGCGCGAGAGTTGTCTTTTAACCAAAATACAAATGCCATTAATGTTAACAAGTTACCTTGCGTGGTCTCCCAGCATCGAGCGCTTCTAAATGCTCGCCATGATCGGTGTGCTCATGACTATGCTCGCTGTGATCGACGTGCTCATGCTCGTGATCATGCTCGTGGTCTGAATCTGACTGCACTGCGCTTTCACTCTTCAGTTCTATTCGATCTGTTGACAGAAATATTAATATTTTATTTTATCGTTCATACAATGCTGTCTACTTTTAATCTAAGCAGAGCTTGTATTATAGGTACTTAATATCGGATACTAAACATTATATTTTTTATAAATATATTTATATTTGCATTGTGTTTTCTCTGTGCAATATCAAATCGACAGGTCCTACGTAAACTAGTATAAGTGAAAAAATGCAACGTTACAGGAGAGCAGTTTAAAGGTTCTTAAGCTTGTAACTTTGTCAAATTTCTACAGAAATGTCTAAAATTTTAATAGGTTATACTTGGAAATGAAAGGAAAAAACTGGATAAAATATTTTTTTATATTTCTTTGTATTTTAGAAAATAGCTGTACTTGCATTTGTTTAGCTTGTTTTGATCAAAGTATCCAAACAGGTAGACTGTTTCAAGTAACCACTTGTACTAGTTTACAAAGTACTGACTTAGTTTTTAAATAATGAAAATAAAAGAACTACACATTATTAATCATACACATTATGTATGTAATTTGTTAATCATGAAACCTCGATATATGGGAATCATTTATCTACTTTTAGCACTTGCACTACTTTACAAGGTAGTAAGAAACTAGTTGTACCAGTAATTTATGTAGTTTTGTGGTTTTAACCTGATTTTTCTATGAAAAAATGAAACAAACAAATTACAAAATAGTAAAACACGTTCATTGTATAACATTTTATGTGTAAAAATAAACGTGTTTACTATTTTTACAAAAACTTCAAATTTTGAGGTCTTTTCTATTTTATTTTAAAACATTAAAAATTTGACATGATTCTCGCTCAGATAGTAAATATCATCTTTATTAGGTTAAGGGGATATTAAATTATTTAATCAGTCTTTAACAAGCTATAAACTATAGTAAAATATATACTTGGCTTCGTCTTTTTAGTAATAATAATTAGTTAAAGTAATGAGTGCTTTCTTTACCATGTTTTTAAAAAAAAAAATTCTATAACAAAATGTTCGATTCTTTTTAGGTAAGAACTTTACGACTACTAAGACTAATTAAATAGTTGTCTTACAGACTTATGAAATAAAATATACATTGCACAATTAATTGTCTACCACAACAACAATCTACTTAGTGGTAAAAATAACTCAAAAAAAGAAGACTTCTATTAACAAAAATATAAACCTAGTCAGATACGTTTACGTATAATATATAAAACGTTCTAACGTTTCATTTTACTACAAGAAGGCGTGCCAAATCTCTGTCCAACTTAAAAGATTCCACGGTACCTCATTCATCTCCTGTAGCCTTTCTTTCACCTGGTGGTAGTGCCTTTGCACCAAGAGTATCAAAGAAACATACTTATCCAAATTCTTACCTAGAATAGCAAAACTTTGAGGGTCTGAATAAACTACAGCTATCAATATATTATTCTGATGCCTTGTTTAGTTATGATGTCGTAGATAATATGCTTGTACACTTATATTTATGTTAGCTAATAGAACATGTCGAATACTGGCATAATCAATAAAATTACATGTTTCCTGGCTATCTTTTTGTTTAGTGGAAACATTGTTGTCCCTCCAAGTGGCATGTTCTGGGAAAAGCTGTTGTCAGATACTAATTCTCCCCTGATAAGTAGCGCTCTTTCACAAGATCGATTGAATTGCATAATGTCACGTATTATTCACGGCTGTCCTATAAATACAAGTGGTTACAAGTGATGACAAATTTATGAAAGTGAGAACTTTTTATGTATTGAACAAAAACGTTTTAGCTATGGATCCTGTAGAATTATATTATCTATAAAGCAACGTTGCCTTATTTTGGTAGCCATAGCTGAAAGCAATTTAAGCCCTAACTTGTAAATTACGCAAAAATTAACTTTTTTATGTTAGAAATGTTAAGTTATTTGCTCCCTAAGAGTTCTTTCAATGCACAACTAACGTAAATTTTAGCTGCTTATTTATTCATTTACCCACAATTTATTAAAATATATAAAAGTTTAGCAAAGATTTAAAAATCAAGAAAGTGTAAAATTTTATTCAAAATAGTCCCCATAGTTCTCTTCTTGAAATAGTAGCGCATTCTCCTACCAGGTATTATAACACCGATCAGTTTCCAGATTTACCAGAGGACCAGGGGCTTTTTTTTGTAGTTTTTCTAAAAAGTTAGTGACATCATATAAATTTTTTTAAAGATCTGAGACCCTTAATAGTTTCAGGAGTATTTGGGTTAATTGACTCCGAGAACGCTTTATACTTGTTATTATTTTTATGTTCACTGATCTTAAACACTCAAAACGTCGTAAATATATGAATATCTTTTTTTAAATTTAATACATAAAGTAAAATTCGATGCAGTTACACCACGTACGCGCTGTATCGTCACCGCGCGTATACTGGTGCAACAGTCACTTACACTCACGCGTCACGTGTATCGTAACTAGGTAAACTATTGCAAGTATCTTATATCAGTTTTGACTGTCTCCTTGCATTAAATTGTGTTACTTACATCAGTTTACGAGTTTGTATCGCCGAAACTAAATGAAATTTTAATTTTTTTCTTACTGATTTATAAAGAATAGGTTATTTTAAGGCCATTCATGCAAAAAAGTCATTTTCGTCAATTTGCGGGTTACATTAGTATACGTAGGACCCGTCGAAATGTAAGTATAAAAGAAAAGTATATAAGTATCTATAATACGAGCTCTGCTTAAAGTAAGAAGAAAAAAGAAATTGGATTGGTTTCCCATTGGCCTGTGTTTTATTTTATTTAAGTTAACTCTTAACTGACTATTTTTTTTACGAAAACTTCCAAATTGGTCTCATACAAATTTAAGTAACATTGGTTATGCAATTTGGAAATCCTGCGAATCGTCGAGGTAAACAAGATTTTTTAAATAATAAATTATTTATAATAACCGCCAATTTTTTTGGAATATTTTTTGCATAATACAATGTCCCTAAGTGGCCCTATTACAAGGAAGAGAAGCGACAGCAACGGTACACAAACCTACTACAAAAAAAAACGTAAAATGTAAATCCGTACGTCAAATCCCTTGTGTTAACAGGCGATTACTTTTTAAAAAAGTTACAAAAGCATAATGAACATCCAAATAATCTCTCTATTTGTTCATTTCATTATATTCTAACAATATCAAGCTCATATAAAAATAGTATTAGTATAAATAAATACTGAACTTAAATGTTAAGTGTTTTACAATGCGCGTTTTGTTCAATAGTATATTTCATATGAGGGGTCATATGTTTACTGTAAGGTGAAATAAACCTTATTTCCGTCACGTTATGGTTTATATTTGATGTGTTATTATTTAAATTAGGGTCATAGGGATATTATTTAGCTGGTTCCGAAAGAGAGTCGGATTAGAAGATCGATGTCATGCCAGTCAATCAAATGTTAAACGGTGGGAAAATGATTTACTGGACTGTATAGTAGTTAATTTTAAACGTAATTGATATAAAATTAATCTGAATGTTTTAGGGTGCTTTTTAAAGGGACTTTTCTATAAATATTGTCAGTTTTTTTGACGACCTCTGTGGCGTAGTGGTTATACGATCGAACTCGAGACCTCTGCGTAGCAGTCATGTTATAAAACATGACTGCTACGCAGAGGTCTCGAGTTCGATTCCCGCTCAATGCAAATATTTGTGTGCATGAACATGATTATTTGCATTGGTCTGAGTGTTTCTATGTATAATATGTATGTATTTACAAAAGAAAAAATACATAAGTACTACTATCCGTTGTTCTGTTACCCATAACACAAGCAGGTTAAGCCTAGCTTAAGTTGGGAACAGATGGCGTAGTGTATATTTTATTTATTAGCCACGCGTTGAAATCTTTCGTATAGTTTCAATCAGACAAACCGAAATAAGTTTTTGTTTCACTGTACAGTCACGAGCAATAATATGTACACATTTTCGCATTTTGTAAACCAGTTATCTAAAGTTCTGCCAATCCAAAATTGAAAATTCGAAGATTAATTCAAAACTGTACGGAACCTCTTCTAAATTACGAATTCATTTTGATATTGTAATGTCTAGATAAACGTGCAGATAGTTTAGAAAATTTGAAAATGTGTACATAATGTATTAAATTAAGTTGGATGAATTGTTTTGTTTTAAATATATAAAACTAAAAAAACTATAAAAGCCCTGCTGGACATAGGCCTCCTCCAAACATTTTCACCCTGCACGGTCTTGTGCCTCCCTCATCCATCGGCTTCCCAAAATCAGTCATTTTATTAAAGTCGTTATATTTTTTCGTTATACATGTAATTAACAAAACACTTTTAACAAATACATTAAATTAATACAAGAAATAAACAACGCTATAAAGATTAACTTTAAACAAGTCCTTAACTACTAACGAATACAATTGAATTTAAGCCCTATTTTATTGTGAAATACGATACAAATCAGCTTACATTCGTAACTGTACGATAGCAAAGAATATTGAAGTGGCAATTTGACAGGATTACGATGCACGTTCTATACGATCAATGATACAAATATACTTCGATATTATTATCGTTTTACATGAATATTCTGAATGAGTATTCTGATCTTTTTACTATGTATTAGCTTAAATAGCTTTTAAAAGAATGTTACTCTTAAAGTAAGAACTGTAAAAATAAAATTTCTATCTTCTACTCTTAATTAAATAAAAAGACATTGAGTATAGTAATAAATCGATGTCAATAATCTGGGTTTAGAGTTGGGTTTTTCATTAGAAAATTAAAACGGACACAAGAAACATTCAGCCAAGACCTTTATAATAATATCGGCAATAATACCTAGTATAAAAATAATAATATTCGTTTATTTCTTACCAAAACCGAAACAGTAGGAACAATAATTTGTAGATAGCACTAATTTATCGTCATGTTACGGATAAGTACTATACTCGCGACCTCATACACGGCTGAAATTTTTTTTTTTAAATAAAAATAAAAAAATATTTTATATACCGTTTCACAGTTACAACAAAGGCAGTTAGTTATATAAACTCTCTTCAATTCCCAGGTCATCTATAACCCGTATTCATTTTAGTTTTAAAGACGATTTTACTACGACATCGTGACAAGAGGAATAAGTAGCTCACTTAAGATGATACATTGATAAAATGCACTATCTTTCATCAACTACTACAGGACTATGAAAAGACCTATTGATCTAGAATTTTAATATAGGTAAATTGATACCTTTAACTAGGTTTTTGTAATTACCAAAACGCGATAGCTTGATTTTGGCTCGATCATATTTATTTTTGAAAACACCTCTACAAAAACAGTTTTTTACATATTACACGGAAAGTACACTATCATTATGCTTAGGAATTACTCAAATACATTCGTAACATCAATATTAGTATTACTGTAGAATATCATTACATAACTACAACCAATAATTTTTAATGAATCAAATAAGATTTTAGCAATTTCTAAGCGCTCCGGATCGTTGCGGGCGCATCGCAATTTCAGACCTTATACCGATTAGTTAACGATCGATACAGAATGAGTACGGTCGACGATTCAGTCGGGCGATGGCCCTCTTCGACGCCGGACCTGTGCATGTCGACTCACCGTTCGTACTAAATTTTATCGCGTAATTTTTAATCGTAGGTAAAATATATAGGTTAGGTTTAAAATATATACCTAAGTTTTTATTAATACTTTGTTCTCTTTTATAAGTAAATAATAGTATTATTTTATAATAGTTATTTCGATAACATTGGTTCGTAAAATATTTTTGTAGTTATGTCTTTTATAAAACTTAGGTAAAGTTCGCCATAACTCAACCAAGCTTGCATTATCAAAAGGGTCAACAGTAACTAGGTAGTTACTGTTGACCCTTTTGATAATGCAAGCGTTTGTTTATATAAGCGATTTTAGACTATATGCTCAAGTGTAATAAGTTTTATATTTTTTACTCTAAGATGAAAGAGGCTGGTCTCCACGACACAGGGAATCCTAGTGTGGAGACCAGAGATGTATCACAATTAAGAAATACTGTTTTTCGACCAATAAAGATATTATTATTATTATTATAACCGTTTTCGTCAAGATCACGTAATTGAAATGGCCTCAGTGGCGCGGGCAGTGCGGGCCGGTCGCGGTAGTGGCTTGCGTGCACGAGGTCGCGGGCTCGAATCCAACCAAAAAAGTTGTTTGAGCGATTCACAAATTACTGTCCTGAGTTCGGATGTTCTTTGTAAAAGTCTCCGCGACAGTACCTAGGAGTTGTGTGAAACTGAAAAAATCTAAGAAATAATATTACTCACCTATTTTATTTGCAAGCTTAGGTAGGTAGGTACTTACTGATAAGATCTAAATAATACTTTTTACTTTCGCGGAAACTTTTACAAACATGAAACAAACGAACACAAAGAACGTCCAGACTCAGGACAGTTGTTTGTGGATCACACAAAAAAATTGTCTTACGTGAGATTTGAACTCTCATGCACTCCACCGCGGGAACGTTTACAAACATGAAACAAACGAACACAAAGAACGTCCAGACTCAGGACAGTTGTTTGTGGATCACACAAAAAATTTTCTTACGTGATATTTGAACTCTCATGCACTCCACCGCGGGAACGTTTACAAACATGAAATAAACGAACACAAAGAACGTCCAGACTCAGGACAGTTGTTTGTGGATCACACAAAAAATTTTCTTACGTGAGATTTGAACTCATGCATTCCACCGCGGGAACGTTTACAAACATGAAACAAACGAACACAAAGAACGTCCAGACTCAGGACAGTTGTTTGTGGATCACAAAAAAAATTGTCTTACGTGAGATTTGAACTCTCATGCACTCCACTGCGGGAACGTTTACAAACATGAAACAAACGAACACAAAGAACGTCCAGACTCAGGACCGTTGTTTGTGGATCACACAAAAAAACTCTGCCTGTAGTCGTGTACGTCTGCCTTAGGCAGTGGCGGGCGCAGTAATCGGTAATCGTAAGTCAGCATGAAGAGTCCACCACAAGGGCGAGACGAGACGAGAATTGAAATCGCACCGAACTCTTTCCACCAAAAATTGACATCGCGACATGCGTGTTTCTTGTTAATGTATTTTGAACTCTATTTAAGAAAAAATACGGTTCATTTTTACACAAACAAAAAGTAGCAACAAACAACAATAGGCCTATCGCGAGAAGCGAGTGTTTTTATTACAAAGTTAATATATACTCTATTTCCTAAGCAATACGGTTCATTTTTACATAAAGATTTCAATTTTTGCCTCGTTTCGCCCCTCTGGTGGAAAATCACCTAGAGTTCAAATCTCACGTAAGACAATTTTATTTGTTCCATCCACTAATTATTGTCCTGAGTCTGGATGTTCTTTGAGTCAGCTAAGTAAATGTTTGTAAATACCCCGCGACACAGGACAATACATAGTGGGGCTATTGTATTTTTTTTAAAGTTCTATTGTTTTGCGTGAGATTCAAACTCGCGACCTCGTGCACTGCGACCGCTACCCCGAGGCGGTCAAATTATTTTTGTGATCCCCAAATCATTGTCCTGAATCTGGATGCGCTTTGTGCCTTCATAATACCTTGCGCGGGTGTAAATTAAAAAAAAATAGGGGCTACATGTATAAACATAATAGACCGGTAGATAGGTTTTTCTGTAACAGAATTTTCTGTTACCTACCGCGGACTGACGTCACAGTATAACCAGTAGTCAAACTGGGCCGAATATTTATTATAAACTAGCTGACCCGTGCCCACTTCGTTGGGCGGCGAAAAAAACGCTTGCCTTTTTTAAAAATATTTCATTACTGTTCCACTCTTATTAGTCATAGCGTGATACTATTAATATAGCCTATGGCACTCCCCGATAAATGGTCTATTTAACACAAAAAGAATTTAAAAAATCGGTTCTGAATTTCCAGAGATTACCCCCTACAACTTCACAAACTTACAAACACACAAACTTTACCTCTTTATAATATTAGTAGGTACCTATAGAGTATTATCCATGTAACGATGGATTCAGAATACATGGTATTAATCAATAAACCAATTAGCCTATCGCAGTCCACTTCTGGACAAAATGCCTCTCCCAACAAACGCCACAGAACAGGGTTCTCCGCCCTACGAATTTAGTCCGACCAAGAAATCTTCTTGATCTTTCTATCCGAGTGGTGACGGAGTAAGAATACAATATGTCATCACCCCATCTCATCCCATGGATGTTTTTGGTTGAGGGCCATCCGCCCCACCACAGCCCGTGTAAAGTAGTAGCGGTCGTCAGAGACCAACTACTCGTCCTAAACAAAAAAAAACCATAGGTGTCGTAAAAACCGACTAAGGGAATAACCGTAACTACTATCCTTACGAAATAAAAAGAAGGAAAACTTGAAATTAAACCCTATACCAATCCGTCAGGCCAGCGTGGTATTAGTAGGCCAAGTAACCCTCCGTCACGGGAGGAGGCCCGTCCCTGCAGTGGGATATTAATGGGCTGTTATGATGAAGCGATCTTTTTGAGGTAGAATTAATTTGTACTATAAATTAATTCTACCTCAAAAAGATCGCTTCATCATAACAGCCCATTCAAAATCTTACTCCAGCCAAAATGTTGATACTAAGAAAATTCATCTATACTAACATCGCGTTAGACAGATATTTTACGTTATTCGCGCATTATTTTAAAACTGAGATATCTTTCAAACTAATAATCGGATCTCATCGCTGTAAAGGTCAATTTTGTTTAAAATTAAATAAATATAATGATTAACGTAATTTATTTTGATAAGGGTCAATACCATACATAAAATACCTTTACAAACAATGCATTTCTTTATGTCAAATTTGATTATTATAAAAAAGGTCGTAGTGAGTCAACCTTAGAAGATAGATATATTATGCTATCGTTGACTTAATTGTAAACCTTTTTTAAAGGTACAATTCTCTAATACATCATTTCAGTATATCTCCAGACGTTTAAGCAGCAGAAGCAAAATAAACGTTTTTAAGCGTCCCTTTTATATACATATTTCATTACTGTTCTACTCTTATTAGACATAGCGTGATACTATATAGCCTATAACACTCCCCGATAAATGGACTATGAAACACATAAAGAATTTTTTAAATCGGTTCTGTAGATCCAGAGATTAGCCCCTACAACGACACAAACACACAAACTTTACCTCTTTATAATATTAGTATAGATTTAATATAACTTATAATTGATATAACACATACGATTCATGGTTAATTTTATTAAAATTTAAAAGGAATAACTTATAATTAATAGCTTTTCATTATAAAATAGTTATGGATTATTTACAAACTCATTTATTTTTGAGTATGATTACTACTGGTAACGCCATCTCGTGAACAAAAGAAACGAAATTTAAATTCATTCAATATTGAACCAAATCCATTTTTCATGGCCCCTGATTTGTATTGGACTGTTCTAATATAAAGAGATCAAGCGATATCTCGAGTATTACTTATCCGATTTTGATGAAACATACCTCAGTTTAAGCCTAATAAAAAAGGCTACAATACAATGTATTGGTCTTAAGATTATATTAATTCGTTTTAAAGATGTGCGGGAACAAACAGACAGACATACATTAATTCTAAAAATTGTGGTTTCGTGCTTTTTGACTTTTTTCTAGATTTTATAGATAATTTTTATCTGAATTTTCGAAAAGAACAGACATTTCGACCTTTACAGTTTTATTATAGTATATATAGATAGATTATTAACATTGAAAAATACATAACTGACAATAAAATATAGAAATACAATCACAAAACATTAAATTATTGTTTAATGTTCTATTTGTTTTACATAATAAGTTTAATTAAGCTACCAACAGATGGCGTTATTTGATATATAGTTAAGATATTTTTATGTTCATCTTATAGCATAAGTATGTTTTGTAGTAAAATATAAAAGCTTTTTCTCTCGCCATTGGAGTTTTATTACATAAAATTCCATCGAGTACTTTTTGGGATTTGTTTATGGTCCTTCGAGCCGGATAAAAAAATGTTAAATGTCTTTATTTTATTTATTCAAAAATACTGCACGCAGGACGCAGCTTAACTCTAAATATATTCCAGTCTACATTCCTAAGATAGCGCTGTTTAATATTTCACTTTGTAAACATAAACTACGTATAAAACTAAAACTACTTATTCTTGAGCACTTTAAATTCAAATATCTTTTGATAGACTGAACCGATTGCAATGAAACAAAAATTAAATGGAACTTCAAGTTACACTCAATCGTTGTGTATTAAAGGCATCTACATTTTACGTTACATTTAAAAATACTGCACGCAGTTTAACTCTTGATGTAGTTCTGTCTAAGTTTGAAAGATGGCGCTGTTTAATATTAATTAGTTAAATTCAAATATCTTTTAATTGACGGAACCGATTTCAATGAAACAAAAACTAAATAAAACTTCAAGTTACGCTCAATCGTTGTGTATAAAAATCATCTTAATTGCTTTGGTACTTTTTACGTGATGCCCGAACAAATTTTAGGTTACAGATAAACAGACATACAGATATACAGACAAACAGACAAAAATTCCAAAAATGGTGGAAATGGGTTCTATTGGTTGTCTTTTAATATCCTGGCTATTTTTTTTGGATTTATTTTCAATGTACAAAAACGACTTTTCTACAGTTTTATTATATGTATAGATGGGTGCGCGGTACATAAACAATAGTAAACATGCGATCTACTTTGTGTTTCCATTTAGTTTTGTAATTGTATATTAATACTTTTTATTTTTCTATTTTATATTTAAATAAATAGGAAGTGTTCTGTAAAAAACGTGTTGTTTTATGATTGATACATTTAATTTAAAGAAACATGTATATGTTTGTATTTATATCCACCATGTTTGTGATATAAATAAAATACTAAATTATAATATTAAGAAGGTACTTAACAAGTCATTCAGTAAAGTAGGTACAGTACCGGGCCGTTTATATTGCATATCAACCTATAGAAAAATACAATCGGTCAATTTCGGCTTCGTAGAGCGTCAGAGAAAAAGTCGATGTGTAATATTTACGGCCGGGTACTGTATTTATTATATTGGCCATGTTTGTTTGAAATTGAATTTATCGATAACCAAAACCAAACTTTAAACAGGTCTATTAGATCTATTCTAACGTCAAAATAAAGGCATCGAGGTCACTTTATGGATGGGTGACCAATCCATTCAAAAAATGACATCGATGTCATTGCTTAAATTTACCTAGATCAAAGTGAAAGACACGCATGGGGGATTACATAAAGGGGGGCTAAATTTTCATTATTATTGACCTAAGTACAACAAACCGTTTTCGTGATAAAAAAAATACTATATTATAATATTAAATACCTAAGTCATTTAGTAAGGTAGGTATTTATATCAGCCATGTTTGTTTGAAATTGACATATGAATAATATATTTAGTTTCAATTTATAACACACAGTCCGCTCGTTACTGCGGCACAGTAGCGACTGTTCCCTCCGCGATCGTGAGCGTGTAGGTATAAACTCACGTTTCGTCCGTTTCTATGAAGTTGAAATACTGTATATATTTGTACTATGGCACAGAGCGATAACGTGTCCTTGAGGGCCGGTGGGACGACGACGGCGCACACGGCGCGGCGGCGCGTGAGCGAGAGTATATCCGTCTCATTCGCGCGCCGAGGGGCGCGCCCCTCTGGCCACGGCCGAATTCAACTCGAAAATTTTCAAAGCAGCGTCTTAATGAAGTTTCACACATGAGAAAGAACTATTGCTTTAAGCCCGTTTTACACATCGACAAGTACAGTAGCGAGTTAAGTAGTAAGTTGTTGATTAAGTTGATTTTAATAGATTTCTATCCTATTTTTTGGCGAGTTAAGTACGAAGTAGCCCCGTCTCTCGCGTCTTGCCAACTGAACTCGCCAAAAAATAGGATGGAGATCAATTAATAAAATAAAAATCAACAACTTACTACTTAACTCGCTACTGTACTTGTCGAAGTGTAAACCGGGCTTAACAAATAAAAAAGCTCAGAGAGTCTCTGCACCACGCTCGTCAGTGTCAGATGCAAAGCGTTAAGTCTCACAACCCTGTAATCAATGCGATGCCGAACACGAGATTGCTAGTTCGAATCGCATTCCAGAAAATTATTTTTGTGATCCACAAATTATTGTCGTGAGCCTGTATGCTTTAGATGTTGGTAAAAGGCCCCCCAGCACAGGGCGCGATACCTAGTACGGTTGTTATCCTTCAAATATTTTTTACTAAAGCGCCGATTACACTAGACTACATCTAGTCAACTACATCTTGTAGGACACTACATCTTGTAGGAGACTACATGTAGTCTTTCCATTTCCATGTAATTGTTTTAGAAATGGAAAGACTACATGTAGTCTCCTACAAGATGTAGTTGACTACATGTAGTCTAGTGTAATCGGCGCTTAAGCATTAATAGCTCTTGCATTAGTCTACCGAAACTCTTTTTGCTGCAGGGTCCTCTACAGATTACAATTATCCAAAATTTTTCTCCAAAAAACCAAACTCATCACTCATCCAACGGCTCAAGCCCATACCACATAGAAGCCATAATGTACTAAAACCTTTTAATACCAATAATTTCATACTAATCCCTACATTGTCACTCAAGTGAATAATATAACTCAATAACTTAACACAATATGGCCGCCATTGTGTAAAGAATATTACTTTATGAATATTATTTTGTTGTCTATGGTTTACCACGACGGGGGGTGGTAATAACATCAGATGTTAGGGGTCTATTTATGTTTAGCAGCTCATTAATAGGCCATTGCAAGGATATTTTGTTTACACCTCTGTGGTTAGATTTTTATAGAATTTTATGCCTTAATCTCCTTCTAGTGTGGAATCCCCAGTATATTTTTGTAAGTGAATTGATTACTATAAAGAATCATAGTTTCCCGCAGCCTATGTGAGGGACGGAACACTGGGGGATTTTAACAAATTACTAACTAAATTATTTCGTACTAGCTGACCCGTGCCTACTTCGTTGGACATCTCTACACAGCGCCATCTGTTCCCAATGTAAGCTAGACTTAACCTGCTTGTGTTGTGGATAACAAAGCAACGTATATTAATACTTATATACTTTTTTTGTTGTAAATACATACATATTATACATAGAAACACTCAAACCAATGCAAATAATCATGTTCATGCACACAAATATTTGCATTGAGCAGGAATCGAACCCGAGACTGCGTAGCAGTCATGTTATACAACCACTACGCCACAGAGGCCGTCAAAAAGAATATCAACAGACGTAATCCTATTGCTTCTGATAAGTGGCAATTATACATAGTACTTAGAACAGCTGTCAGGCACAAGGGTTCGAATGTAACCTTGTACCGGAAGACGCAACGAGTGCAACCCCTCACGATCTTCAATGATCTTGTAAAGAGCAGTCGACAAATGAGGGAGTAGGTATAGACCAGTGAACTACCTTATTTGGGAAGTTTAACTACCCAATCTTCAAATTATTGTAATAAGGGACGACCTCTGCGGGCGTAGTGGTTATATAACATGACTGCTACTCAGAGGTCTCGGGCTCGATTCCCGCTCAATGCAAATCTTTGTGTGCATGAACATGATTGTTTGTATAGGTCTGGGTTTTTTCTATGTATAATATGTATGTATTTAAAAAAAATAGTATTTAAGTATGTTTACCCGTTGTCTAGACCCATAGTACAAGCTTTGCTTAGTTTGGGACTAGATGGCGATGTGTGAATGTGTGAGGATTATTTATTTATATTTATAATTAATATCCCTCAACTGTTGAATAAGACCTTACAAAATAATTAAATAACAACCAACTGTTGAATAAGACCTTAAAAAATAATTAAATAACAACCGATAACTAAATTAGCCAATAAATAATTATAACTACATATTTTGTTATTTACAAAATTATCTAATAAATCAATTATTAATCAATTAATTTAATTATAATTATGTCATAATTGTATAATTGAATTATTCAACATAAATTAATGCAAATAACTGTTTATTTCTAGTTGATAACAAATGAGCATATGATATTACTTAGAATAAACAGTGGCTCTAAAATTTTCTTTAAATGATTTGCAAGTAACACTACGTATTTGTAGTAACTTTTTTTTTATAGGCAAACGAGCCAGCAGGTCACCTGATGGTAAGTGATCACCGCCGCCCATGGACACCCGCAACACCAGAGGAATCACAGGTGCGTTGCCGACCTTTTAAAAGGGAAGTAAAGGGAGGGGGAATGGGCTACCGGACTCTCACTCACCGGACGAAACACAGCAGTGACAAGCACTGCTATTTTACGCCGATATTCTGTGAGAGGGTGGTATTTCACCGGACGAGCCTGCCCATGCGTGTAGAGCCTAGAGTTTTCGAGTGGTAGAGCCATGTCGTCAGTCTTTGGCTGTGCCAAAGACTGACGACATGGCTCTACCACTCGAAAACTATGAACAAATAAGCAAATAAGCTAACTATGGGCAAATAAGCCAACTACTTTATTTGTAACTAGCTAACCCGTGCCCACTTCGTTGGGCGGCAAAAAAGGCGTCCCTTTTCTTATTTCTTTACTGCTCCACTCCTATCAGTCACAGCGTGATAGTATATAGCCTATGACACTCCCCGATAAATGGACTATTCAACACAGAAAGAATTTTTAAAATCGGTTTAGTAGATCCAGAGATTACCCCCTACAACGTCACAAACACACAAACTTTACCTCTTTATAATATTAAGTATAGAAGTATAGATAAAATGAAGGGACTTCTATAATGAGAAGCCATAAATGCTAGATTCAGAAATCTCCAAATTAGTGTAGTAGGTAAACCAATCAAGAAGGTACCTCAGCAAACTGTCCAGCATTAAACTATTTTCATTATTCTTATATATACTATCCGAATAAACTAGCAAAAGACCATCAAGTAGCGAACGCCCGTTTGGAAAAGTAGTTAGCTGAATATCATTAACACTTCAATTTCACAAATACGGCACACAGAACCCCGGGTAAAGATAATAGATAAGTTAAACCTCACACATTCACACAAAGCCATCTGATGCCAAACTAGGCAGAGCTTGTACTATGGGTATCAGACAACGGATAAACATAATTAAATACTTTTTTATTGTAAATACATACATAATATACATAGAAAACACTCAGACCAATGCAAATAATCATGTTCATGCGCACAAAGATTTGCAGTGAGCGGGAATCGAACCCGAGACCTCTATCCGAAGCCGTCTAAAGGCCCTTACAAGTAGTACTTTCGACATTGTAGAGTAACTAGGTAAATCAGTTTTACCCAAATTAATTCTTAGTTAAACCTACAGCATATCTGTTGACGTAAGTTGCTAAAACAACCTACAACTTTTAGTTTTAAAAGTAACATAGGCTACCATACATTGTCGAAAGCACCGGATACATCTAGAAAAATAGTCTGAACGTAATATCTCTGAACGTATATTAATATTACATGAGGTGTGTGTAATAGTTTCCGTATGGTGACGGAGTAAGAATACAATATGTCACCACCCCATTTCATCCCATGCGTGTCGTAAAAACCAACTAAGGGACTATCCGTAAATTACCTTTACGAAATAAAAAGAAGGAAAACTTGAAATTAAACCCTATAACCAATCCGTCTGGCCAGCGTGGTATTAGTAGGCCAACCCTCCGTCACGGGAGGAGGCACGTCCCTGCAGTTGGGCTGTTATGATGATGATGAAGTGACTTAAATTTAAAAGGCGTTTATGAGTAAGGGGGTAAGTGTATAAGTATGTTTAATATTTTTTTTTTTTTTTTAGAAAAGACAACTCCCGCACTAGGGATCATGCCCTGTGTCGCGGGGACTTTTACAAACATCAATTAACGGACACTAATTTGTGGATCTCACAAATTATTGTCCTGCGTGGGGATCGAACCCACAACCTCATGCGCGGCAGCCGCTGGCTTTACCGGCGCGCCACCGAGGTCGTTTATCATTTATCTAGTAAATACTCCATAGTACAATCTGCTAAGTGCAGGATTAAATTAGGGTTGTGAATTAATGTGGAATATTATTTATGTAATAAGTCACTGATAATATTATATAACGTACTGTTTTAATTCCTATGTTGTCAATATTATCTATAGTATTAGTATTGTAATATTATAAAGAGGTAAACTTTGTGTGTTTGTGAGTTTATGACGTTGTAGGGGGTAATCTCTGGATCTTATGAACCGATTTTAAAAATTCTTTCTGTGTTGAATAGTCCATTTATCGAAGAATGTCATAGGCTATATTGTATCACGCTATGACTAATAGGAGTGGAGCAGTAACGTTTTTTTCGCCGCCTAACGAAGTGGGCACGGGTCAGCTAGTTACCTATTAGACTAGTCACTGTGTAGCTTATGCATGCAAGTGATTTGGTGTTAAAACTTTGAGTTTGTCAACTGTTGGTTAAATGAATGATAACACTGTTAGTTAGTTACCTAGGTACCTTAAATTACTGATTAGATTGATTATAACACAAGTTGGTATACGACTGTATTTCATTGCCTATCGTGATTTTTTTTTCTTTTAAAATTATAGTTTTTTTTTTCAGAGAGCGCCAATGTTGAACACAATTTGTTAACTAGAGTAGGTAAACTGTTAAACTGTCGCGACGATTAATAATAATGAATAAAAATCATTTTATTTTCGACCACAAGAATTTCTACATGGATATTGTTTAACAAAATCTATGAGGGGTGGACTGGAGCTTAAACTAGGGAAACCTTGTATTTCAGGATTGTTCCTTTGGTCTATTTTTACGACACCCTACCAGTTAGTCTTATACATTATTAAATAGTAATTGTAAGTATGGAAGGATGTCTGGTACTCAATCACTCTTAACGGCTAGACCGATTTGGATAAAATTTTGTACCTACAGAGGTAGTAGATATTAATATTATGACTACTTTCTTTACCGAAAACAACATCAACACGGGGTATTAACTTCTTAGTTAGAAATATTTGTTTTACATCATTTTTAATTACAATAAGTGACGAAGTATCTCATGGTGTTTCCACTCCATCTTATCCTCAGGGTATCGTAAAAGTCAAATATTATAAACCTACACCGATTTTATTCTCTACCCTTAAAACAAAAGAAGAAAATTTGTATGTTTGAATAAGGTATTCTAATCCGTCTGAACAGTGTTATTACTAGAACAAGTTTGACACCATCATTGCGGGAGGCCCGTTCATTTGTTTTATACAATAACCCCCTTACTCATAAACGTCTCTTAAATTTTAGTCAATTGATTAGCTTAAATTATTACGTTTTGTTTGGTATAAGGTTGATTTTGCTAATAAAAATCTCGCTAAACAGTGATTAAATATAAGAAGCGTTTATGAGTAAGGGGGTAAAAGTTTACTGAACTTTACCACCGCTAACTAGACGCTTAGTAAAGTAGCTTAAGAGATTGATGACCATTTAAACTTTTTATTGTTATAACATCTTTTTGTTATAAAACCTATTGGAACAAATGGAGTTAAAGATTACTAGCATGATTTATTTTTTTAAATTTATAGATTAGTTTATCCGCTACTAAAGTAAACAAATTAAAAAAAAACAGCTGTTTTTTCACTTTAATTTTCAGCTTTATTTTAGTATGCCCTTGCTTGTGTTATTAAAATTAATTCGCCGTTCTCAAATACACCCTTATAATTAAATTAGTACCTACCAGGCTGTCTGTCTGTATGTCCTAGAATATTGTCTATGGTATAAGCAGCACCTCTTCGACCGGCCTCAGACATTATGACCACAACACACACAAACACTTTAGTCCAATTTATTATTATTTAAACATAAAAACAATAATAAAAAATAAATAAATGAATAATCCTCAAAACACTAGTCACTAAATCATAAGTATTCTTTTAAAAAAAAGTAATAGTCAATTCGAATTTCGAATTCGCGGAAATAGTCAACCCTTATTCTGCCGCGACCTTTATAACTCGAATTGCAAACTTTAACTGACAGTACTGTCGAGTTTACGGCTCTGCAAAACCAACTGTACCTTAACGCCTGTTAAAGGACAGAATTGCGTTAAATATGTTGTCTCTTTCACTCTTGTGTGAGTTTGTGTATGTTTGTCTCTCTTGCACGCCCCGCCTAACGTTCGGGATTGGTCGAGGATTTAACTTAAGGGCGATGAATGGATTAAGTTCATGAGTGCCACGAGGTTGCTTAGTGTGTTTCGTATTGAGATATTGTAATTGTAATTTTTGTATTACATTTCTTTTAATTTATTTAATATATTTCTTTAATTGATTTTATTTAAACTCATAGTACTTTTACGTGCTAAAGGATATACTATAAACAATTAAAAAATACCTGACTGGGTAATTTTGTGTGCTTAACACACAGTAAATGCAATAACATTACTTTGCAGTTTCACTCCAGGGACAGACCTCCTTCATTGATGAAGGGAAACTTGAACCTACTAATAACTAAATAACACGGATTGTTTTATTGTCAAGTTCTCCTTGTTTACGACACCTGGATGATTTATAGAAGAAGATTTGAAGTAATATTATGTATTTTTAATCAATAAAATTGTAAAAAGTTATGTATTCCTACCAGTACCCATAGTACAAGCTCTGCTTAGGTTGGGACTAGATAACGTTGTAAGGATTATTATTTATTTACTTAATTACGTACTCGTAAACTTAGTTCAAAGTAAAGTTTGATGAACTTTAAGTTTAGATGTAAGACTCTGTCAATTTGGCGAGATGGTTACGCATCATTAGACTTCTTTCAGATACTGAGTGTTTGGTCAAGGTGATTAAAAGAACATCTACTTAGCAGTAAATATGTACCTATAGAAAGACAACACCTAATCGTAGGGAACTAGAAGACTGTTCGCAAGTCAAGAGACACTATAATGAATTCGTACGTGTGCTAAGGGAGTAAAAATACATGTTTTCACTGTGATCTCGTTCTTCAGTTTTCGAAAAAGGGCACTAATCTTATGTTATCTAAGTCTAATATTTCACTATTTTTTAAATGAATGTTTGAAAAGATATGAAAAATTGAAATATTTATCATATTATTTTATTCCATGCTCTCATTCTATATTGCAAGGTTAACAGTAACTAGAAAAGAAAAATAATCTACAGATACCACGAAAGTCAGACAAATTGGTATTAGCTTTTTGCTGAATAGACTCCTAATCTACCATATTTATCAACCTAGGATGAGATGATGGGTTTTTTTTTTATTTATTATCATTTTTATAAAATTAAAATAGCATTACAAAAAATAAATTAAATTTATACATGTTAATTTAATCTTTTATAAATACCTAATAGAAAAAATAAAACTGCTCCTTATAAATGCACATAACGCTATCTAGTTCTAAGCTAAGCAATTCAAGCGAGCAGACCAATAATATTTTGTTTAGTAGTCTGTACTATGTGTACTAAAAACATACACGTTTTGGCTTTTTTTTCAATAGTAATTATTTACAGGACACACTTAAGTCAATCCATACAACCATCCTAACAGTAATTGTGTCACTCTCAATCAAACGTAAGTATTCTGAATTAAACACCACTCATAAAAGTATCTTCAACTTAAAGTTATTTCAAAATCTTCCCACGCTTGAACAACAAATACTAAAAAAATATACCTAGACTGGCGTCAACTTATCCTAAATACAAATAAGTTACCACTTTCACTTAAAAAAACAATGGTATTAATCCCTAATACTCCATTTACTATTAAAAATAACTTAACAAAATCCGAGCCAACTTATTAACTCGGCAATAGTAGGGTTAACTATTTAAGCTTCCTAAAAAGTTGTACAAACTTTTGTGACAAAATACTTAAGAATAGAATAATAAAAAAAATATCATCCCCTTATTGTTTGTAGAAGTGTCATTTTTTTATTATTATTTTTTTGTGATTGTTTTCAAAAAAGGTTTGTAAGTTATCGTAATACCTACATGGCGTTTACCCCTATCCCTTTTAAAGCAAGGGATGACTTTATGTGTTATCAGTAACTTTTCATCAAATTAAATTTTAGTTTAAACTTATTTAGTAATCACTAAAGTTAAGTACCTAGTAATCGCCTTTTACAATGAACAGAGTACCTACGAACACCACGCTTTCTAGAATTATATCCGTGTGGTGACGGAGTAAGAATACAATATGTCACCACCCCATCTCATCCCATGAGTGTCGTAGAAGCCGACTAAGGGACTATCTGTTAATATTACCTTTACATAGAAAAAAGGAAAACTTGAAATTAAACCCTATACCAATCCGTCTGGCCAGCGTGGTATTAGTAGGCCAAGTATCCTTCCGTTACGACGGGAGGCCCGTCCCTGCAGTGGGACATTAATGGGCTTATGATGATGACTACCACCATGATATTAGTAATCCAAGTTTCCCAGCGTAACTAGAGAAAGCCTGATTCTGCAATTGACTGCAAGACAATTTTGAGGTATTTGATTATAGTATTATTCTTAGCTGTTAAGCCAAAAATGTGTGTGCCGATGGTGACGGGTAGTAAAATTAGGTAAATATTGTGACTAATTTACCTTAGGTTCATACCTATATCTTTTCTTATTCCTGCTCTAATAACTTACGACTTAAGCAAGACCTATTAACCTCGCGGCTATATAATGACCTAAACCCATTTGCAGAAATTGAATAACCTGACTGTTAAATAAATCAGAAAAGTCATCATCAATTAATTGTCGTTTATTATGAAAACAAACAGTGCTACAATATATTTTAAACTCAAATGTGACGTATACATAATTCGAATTTTACATATTACTCGTAGTTAATTTATTAATATCAAATAATATAAAACAATCTCCAGTAGCAATTATAAAATTACTAAGCATAAGTACTAAGTACACGCAAAGCTATAAAAAGTATTTACTTAAGCTAAGGAATAATCTCTTGAACTCACTAATAAAACGTAACAACGTAAACCTAGATACATAATCTAACCTAGATACATAATCTAACCTAGATACATAATCTAACCTAGATACATAATCTAATTTTAAGATCTCATGTAAACCCATATTTCGCAAATAAAGGATTGAATTGAATTGTAAATCTATGATCATCATTCCCCTACTCTTAACCCAATTTTTTTAGGGTCGGTGCAGTATGTCCTTTTCCACTAATAAAACGTAAATAACCTAAATGAAATAAACAAATACTTTTACATTATTTTAAATTCTGTATAAGATTGTGAATGGGATAATTGATTCAGAGCTAATATCAAACTTTAACTTTAAGATCTCTAATCGTTCATTAAGGTATCATCGTACTTTTGATGTCACGACATCAACCTTAAACGTGTCCTCTAATAGTCCTTTATTGCGAATGGCAAGGTTATATAATGAGGTATCGGTAACATCCCATAACCAGATAGACATTTTTGCTATGCCGTTTGTATCCTATAAACGCTTCCTGGTTGAAGCTACTTATACTGCTTAAAGGTTGTGAATTATCTGTGTAGTATTTGTTTTTTTTTAGCTTAGTATGTTTATTTTTAGTTTATTATTTGTATAACATTTTGTCTCGTTGCCATTGGTAGCATTACATTGTATAACGTGATGCATGCCTGTTAATGTACTGTTACAGTTAAGTGTTTAGATTTTAAATGATTTTATTGTATTATTTTTGTAATTTTACTGTTGGTATGCTTAACAAATAAATAAAAAAAAATGAGTTTAATAGATTCCACAACTTTTTTGAATTGTCAAATTAACACTAAGAGCACTGATAACTAGACTGAATAATTTCCAAAAAAATATTTTGTATTTTATCTAAAAACGTTTTTTTCCTCAAAATAGATAACTACTTTGTAGTTGGTCTCATAGTTTCTCAATTTTGATTAAGTTATTAAAAAACCTGTTGACACTTAGGGTTAAAATCTCACAAATTATCATCTTGAACCTGCATGTCAATTCACGTTCCTAAAAATCATTAAAAGTTCGGTTGAAAAAACTTTAGTTGTCAAATTGTCTTACCTATTGTGTCACAATTTGACAACTAAAAGTTAACTTAACCGAATTTTTAACAATTTTAAGGAACGAGAATTGACATGCAGGTTCAAGATGATAATTTGTGAGATTTTAACCCCCGATCTCGCGCACGGCAACAGCACACACAATCTCTTTGCCACTAACAATACCAATGAATAAAATCTATACACATCTACATCAAAAATTGACAATTCTTTGTGCAGTAAATTAAGGCAATTTAGTAGAACGCCGGAAAATAAAATAATAGCTCTCTCTCTCCCATTAAGGCTGGCTGTCAAAGACGCGACTGCTAATAGTCGGAAATAAATTTCTCCGTTCCTCCCGAGCAACCACTTTGTGACGTCACGATTCATTTAACGTGATAAAGAGCTATCAAACTTGTTATCTAATTTATATTTATATACTTAGAGTACGATATATTTTGTGTGTGATTGATATTATTTAGTTAATCAATCGGTTTTGATTGGTTTTTTTTTAGGGTTTAAATTATATTAGATATTTCTTTTAGATATTTCTTTATCTACTTTTTTTTGGAACACGCGAATACAGGCTAGGAATGAACCCAAAAGAGATGAGTAAAAGAGTAGTTGTAAAATAGCGAAACGAGCTACATGCGTACTAGATTGGCCAGTCAGTATCGGGTTTGCTTTGAATTTTACTTCTACTGCAATATTATTCATCAGAGCCCATTAATGTTCCACTGCAGGGACGGGCCTCCTCCCATGACGGAGGGATACTTGGCCTACTAATACCACGCTGGCCACACGGATTGGTATAGGGTTTAATTTCAAGTTTTCCTTCTTTTTATTAGATAGAGATAATATTCACGGATAGTCCCTTAGTCGGTTTTTACGACAACCATGGGATGAGATGGGGTGGTGACATATTGTATTCTTACTACGTCACCACACGGATAATTCTCATATACACCCTGTATAACACAAATAAAATACAATAATTCCATTCCACTGTACTACATAATATAAAATTCTCTAGTAAAAGATCAAAAGCAGTTCTTAATGGGTGCAAACAAAGACGTCTGCCTCCGTCCGCAGTCTGATCACAACTGCGACACTAATTTGGCAGGTGCTTCCTTCCGTCGCTAGAGGGCGCTGTCTACAGTTATCGTTAATCGCCGTGTTCCGTCCTTCTTGTGCGAGATTATATCATATAATTGAGACATACTGCATGAAATCGTTTTATGTATTTTATTGTTCTAGTTTTTTTTCTTTTTGCTAGGTGTTTATTGTCCCACTGCTGTGATGGAGTTACTTCTTGGACTAGAACGGTGGGAAACTTGGCCATCTAATACCACTTCAGCCAGACAAATTGGTATAGGTTTTAACTCGAAGTTTTCTTACATGTGTTTACGTTTAGATATAGCTAAGAACTTTAAAGAATCAGCTTTACGGCACCCATGTGATGAAATGGGACGATAAGCACATATTCTTACTACTACCCACATATAGCCACACAAAAAACATAACCCTTTTACACCAATCGTGCACAAAAACAAGAAAAACCGCCATTCCTGCAATAAAACTATCCGAATTGCACATTGCACGTACAAAGTGATCGTGAACTCTCAAATCGAACATTAGCGGACATCACGTACTATTGAGTGGTTAATGGTAAACCATTATCGCGACACACACTCTTTGTAAACGTTTTCCAGCTACGTTACACTGTGTGTAAGGATACCTTCAGACGGAACGATATGGGAATAATATTTTTCTGTTTTGACACTGTTTATTCACTAGCGAAGATGGTCGAATACTGTTATTATCTTTGTTTTTTAAAAAACAACTCCCACACTACTAATTATGTGCAGTGAAAAGGTTAATTTGACGGATACAAAGGTCATCCAGAATTTGTATGGATCGCCCAAAATTATCCTGCGTAAGATTCGAACCCGCTACCGATATGACCAAGTGGGTCTCTTTAGTAAGAGATTGTCTGGTACTAACCACTGCTGTGTCCGCGCAATCCACCTCCGAGCATTAGTGTGAAAATGGTACTGTATTATACATGGAAGGGTACAGAAGCTAGGGTGAAATCACAGCGATATAAGATTTAAAAACATCTGTCTGTAGGAAGTAACTTGGCTGTTTTGGGTTACACGTACCTTAGGTGGGCCACTTGTTCGTTAACCTTCCTAAAGCAATGAAACAAAACGGCGTTGTTTGATTGATTTGACAAGTTTGACATTTATAACGTTCAGATAGAGTACCATTAGGCTAAATGGGTACGGCATTTTAAAGTAATATAAAGTCGAAGCGAATCCTAAAGCAAGAGAAAAGCAGAATTCGCAATTCGTGGGAGAAATTGCATAGGCGTATCATCATCATCATCATTCCCGTGCCCTTATCCCAATTTTATTATACGGGAATATATTTTTTAAATTATTTTACTGGAGGACATTGATAATATGATTGGTTTTTAAAGAAAGACAGACAACAATGAGGAAGCGAGAAAGTGAGATTATAATTTATTGATGATTTTGAAATTGTATTTTATAACGTTAACAATAAGTGCTATATTTTGGTGCACTGCAATGACTTTTTATCGTAGTGCAATGTTTCCGTCACCAGTGTCACTTAGTAAGACATGATGAAACATACAATGTCAAATAGAAGTAAGTAGGGATTCAATCTTTTATAATTTCAACCTTATGTCGAACGCCATAAGATACATTTTATTGTGATAATTTTCAAAACTTATACTAAAATTATTCAGCTATTTTCGGTAATCGGATGTACTTTTCTTACTCATTGATTTGCTGTATTTCTTTAAAAGCCAATCACATTATCAATGTCCCCATACTGTACCTTATTATATGGCGCCTAATCTCTTTCTACTCCCATGGCAATATGCCGTGAGTTTACATATTATTATGTACATAATAAAAGCACACGTGTATGTACGAGTATGTGTATGAACACAGTGTCGCATATCCCTTACACGATAACCATTTAACGTCAGTCGATATCGTCGCACCATTCATCTACAAGTACTATTGGAAAACGGCTTAATGCACTCTGTGAAAAACATTCCAAGAGGTATAAGCCTCTTAAGCATACATTTTTAAACAATGAATACAATAGAACCATTAATGTCACATTATATAATGACTCGGGTTTCAGTTAAGACGCTGCTTTGAAAATTTTCGAGTTGAATTCGGCCGTGGCCAGAGGGGCGCGCCCCTCGGCGCGCGAATGAGACGGATATACTCTCGCTCACGCGCCGCCGCGCCGTGTGCGCCGTCGTCGTCCCACCGGCCCTCAAGGACACGTTATCGCTCTGTGCCATAGTACAAATATATACAGTATTTCAACTTCATAGAAACGGACGAAACGTGAGTTTATACCTACACGCTCACGATCGCGGAGGGAACAGTCGCTACTGTGCCGCAGTAACGAGCGGACTGTGTGTTATAAATTGAAACTAAATATATTATTCATATGTCAATTTCAAACAAACATGGCTGATATAAATACCTACCTTACTAAATGACTTAGGTATTTAATATTATAATATAGTATTTTTTTTATCACGAAAACGGTTTGTTGTACTTAGGTCAATAATAATGAAAATTTAGCCCCCCTTTATGTAATCCCCCATGCGTGTCTTTCACTTTGATCTAGGTAAATTTAAGCAATGACATCGATGTCATTTTTTGAATGGATTGGTCACCCATCCATAAAGTGACCTCGATGCCTTTATTTTGACGTTAGAATAGATCTAATAGACCTGTTTAAAGTTTGGTTTTGGTTATCGATAAATTCAATTTCAAACAAACATGGCCAATATAATAAATACAGTACCCGGCCGTAAATATTACACATCGACTTTTTCTCTGACGCTCTACGAAGCCGAAATTGACCGATTGTATTTTTCTATAGGTTGATATGCAATATAAACGGCCCGGTACTGTACCTACTTTACTGAATGACTTGTTAAGTACCTTCTTAATATTATAATTTAGTATTTTATTTATATCACAAACATGGTGGATATAAATACAAACATATACATGTTTCTTTAAATTAAATGTATCAATCATAAAACAACACGTTTTTTACAGAACACTTCCTTTTTATTTAAATATAAAATAGAAAAATAAAAAGTATTAATATACAATTACAAAACTAAATGGAAACACAAAGTAGATCGCATGTTTACTATTGTTTATGTACCGCGCACCCATCTATACATATAATAAAACTGTAGAAAAGTCGTTTTTGTACATTGAAAATAAATCCAAAAAAAATAGCCAGGATATTAAAAGACAACCAATAGAACCCATTTCCACCATTTTTGGAATTTTTGTCTGTTTGTCTGTATATCTGTATGTCTGTTTATCTGTAACCTAAAATTTGTTCGGGCATCACGTAAAAAGTACCAAAGCAATTAAGATGATTTTTATACACAACGATTGAGCGTAACTTGAAGTTTTATTTAGTTTTTGTTTCATTGAAATCGGTTCCGTCAATTAAAAGATATTTGAATTTAACTAATTAATATTAAACAGCGCCATCTTTCAAACTTAGACAGAACTACATCAAGAGTTAAACTGCGTGCAGTATTTTTAAATGTAACGTAAAATGTAGATGCCTTTAATACACAACGATTGAGTGTAACTTGAAGTTCCATTTAATTTTTGTTTCATTGCAATCGGTTCAGTCTATCAAAAGATATTTGAATTTAAAGTGCTCAAGAATAAGTAGTTTTAGTTTTATACGTAGTTTATGTTTACAAAGTGAAATATTAAACAGCGCTATCTTAGGAATGTAGACTGGAATATATTTAGAGTTAAGCTGCGTCCTGCGTGCAGTATTTTTGAATAAATAAAATAAAGACATTTAACATTTTTTTATCCGGCTCGAAGGACCATAAACAAATCCCAAAAAGTACTCGATGGAATTTTATGTAATAAAACTCCAATGGCGAGAGAAAAAGCTTTTATATTTTACTACAAAACATACTTATGCTATAAGATGAACATAAAAATATCTTAACTATATATCAAATAACGCCATCTGTTGGTAGCTTAATTAAACTTATTATGTAAAACAAATAGAACATTAAACAATAATTTAATGTTTTGTGATTGTATTTCTATATTTTATTGTCAGTTATGTATTTTTCAATGTTAATAATCTATCTATATATACTATAATAAAACTGTAAAGGTCGAAATGTCTGTTCTTTTCGAAAATTCAGATAAAAATTATCTATAAAATCTAGAAAAAAGTCAAAAAGCACGAAACCACAATTTTTAGAATTAATGTATGTCTGTCTGTTTGTTCCCGCACATCTTTAAAACGAATTAATATAATCTTAAGACCAATACATTGTATTGTAGCCTTTTTTATTAGGCTTAAACTGAGGTATGTTTCATCAAAATCGGATAAGTAATACTCGAGATATCGCTTGATCTCTTTATATTAGAACAGTCCAATACAAATCAGGGGCCATGAAAAATGGATTTGGTTCAATATTGAATGAATTTAAATTTCGTTTCTTTTGTTCACGAGATGGCGTTACCAGTAGTAATCATACTCAAAAATAAATGAGTTTGTAAATAATCCATAACTATTTTATAATGAAAAGCTATTAATTATAAGTTATTCCTTTTAAATTTTAATAAAATTAACCATGAATCGTATGTGTTATATCAATTATAAGTTATATTAAATCTATACTAATATTATAAAGAGGTAAAGTTTGTGTGTTTGTGTCGTTGTAGGGGCTAATCTCTGGATCTACAGAACCGATTTAAAAAATTCTTTATGTGTTTCATAGTCCATTTATCGGGGAGTGTTATAGGCTATATAGTATCACGCTATGTCTAATAAGAGTAGAACAGTAATGAAATATGTATATAAAAGGGACGCTTAAAAACGTTTATTTTGCTTCTGCTGCTTAAACGTCTGGAGATATACTGAAATGATGTATTAGAGAATTGTACCTTTAAAAAAGGTTTACAATTAAGTCAACGATAGCATAATATATCTATCTTCTAAGGTTGACTCACTACGACCTTTTTTATAATAATCAAATTTGACATAAAGAAATGCATTGTTTGTAAAGGTATTTTATGTATGGTATTGACCCTTATCAAAATAAATTACGTTAATCATTATATTTATTTAATTTTAAACAAAATTGACCTTTACAGCGATGAGATCCGATTATTAGTTTGAAAGATATCTCAGTTTTAAAATAATGCGCGAATAACGTAAAATATCTGTCTAACGCGATGTTAGTATAGATGAATTTTCTTAGTATCAACATTTTGGCTGGAGTAAGATTTTGAATGGGCTGTTATGATGAAGCGATCTTTTTGAGGTAGAATTAATTTATAGTACAAATTAATTCTACCTCAAAAAGATCGCTTCATCATAACAGCCCATTAATATCCCACTGCAGGGACGGGCCTCCTCCCGTGACGGAGGGTTACTTGGCCTACTAATACCACGCTGGCCTGACGGATTGGTATAGGGTTTAATTTCAAGTTTTCCTTCTTTTTATTTCGTAAGGATAGTAGTTACGGTTATTCCCTTAGTCGGTTTTTACGACACCTATGGTTTTTTTTTGTTTAGGACGAGTAGTTGGTCTCTGACGACCGCTACTACTTTACACGGGCTGTGGTGGGGCGGATGGCCCTCAACCAAAAACATCCATGGGATGAGATGGGGTGATGACATATTGTATTCTTACTCCGTCACCACTCGGATAGAAAGATCAAGAAGATTTCTTGGTCGGACTAAATTCGTAGGGCGGAGAACCCTGTTCTGTGGCGTTTGTTGGGAGAGGCATTTTGTCCAGAAGTGGACTGCGATAGGCTAATTGGTTTATTGATTAATACCATGTATTCTGAATCCATCGTTACATGGATAATACTCTATAGGTACCTACTAATATTATAAAGAGGTAAAGTTTGTGTGTTTGTAAGTTTGTGAAGTTGTAGGGGGTAATCTCTGGAAATTCAGAACCGATTTTTTAAATTCTTTTTGTGTTAAATAGACCATTTATCGGGGAGTGCCATAGGCTATATTAATAGTATCACGCTATGACTAATAAGAGTGGAACAGTAATGAAATATTTTTAAAAAAGGCAAGCGTTTTTTTCGCCGCCCAACGAAGTGGGCACGGGTCAGCTAGTTTATAATAAATATTCGGCCCAGTTTGACTACTGGTTATACTGTGACGTCAGTCCGCGGTAGGTAACAGAAAATTCTGTTACAGAAAAACCTATCTACCGGTCTATTATGTTTATACATGTAGCCCCTATTTTTTTTTAATTTACACCCGCGCAAGGTATTATGAAGGCACAAAGCGCATCCAGATTCAGGACAATGATTTGGGGATCACAAAAATAATTTGACCGCCTCGGGGTAGCGGTCGCAGTGCACGAGGTCGCGAGTTTGAATCTCACGCAAAACAATAGAACTTTAAAAAAAATACAATAGCCCCACTATGTATTGTCCTGTGTCGCGGGGTATTTACAAACATTTACTTAGCTGACTCAAAGAACATCCAGACTCAGGACAATAATTAGTGGATGGAACAAATAAAATTGTCTTACGTGAGATTTGAACTCTAGGTGATTTTCCACCAGAGGGGCGAAACGAGGCAAAAATTGAAATCTTTATGTAAAAATGAACCGTATTGCTTAGGAAATAGAGTATATATTAACTTTGTAATAAAAACACTCGCTTCTCGCGATAGGCCTATTGTTGTTTGTTGCTACTTTTTGTTTGTGTAAAAATGAACCGTATTTTTTCTTAAATAGAGTTCAAAATACATTAACAAGAAACACGCATGTCGCGATGTCAATTTTTGGTGGAAAGAGTTCGGTGCGATTTCAATTCTCGTCTCGTCTCGCCCTTGTGGTGGACTCTTCATGCTGACTTACGATTACCGATTACTGCGCCCGCCACTGCCTAAGGCAGACGTACACGACTACAGGCAGAGTTTTTTTGTGTGATCCACAAACAACGGTCCTGAGTCTGGACGTTCTTTGTGTTCGTTTGTTTCATGTTTGTAAACGTTCCCGCAGTGGAGTGCATGAGAGTTCAAATCTCACGTAAGACAATTTTTTTTGTGATCCACAAACAACTGTCCTGAGTCTGGACGTTCTTTGTGTTCGTTTGTTTCATGTTTGTAAACGTTCCCGCGGTGGAATGCATGAGTTCAAATCTCACGTAAGAAAATTTTTTGTGTGATCCACAAACAACTGTCCTGAGTCTGGACGTTCTTTGTGTTCGTTTATTTCATGTTTGTAAACGTTCCCGCGGTGGAGTGCATGAGAGTTCAAATATCACGTAAGAAAATTTTTTGTGTGATCCACAAACAACTGTCCTGAGTCTGGACGTTCTTTGTGTTCGTTTGTTTCATGTTTGTAAACGTTCCCGCGGTGGAGTGCATGAGAGTTCAAATCTCACGTAAGACAATTTTTTTTGTGTGATCCACAAACAACTGTCCTGAGTCTGGACGTTCTTTGTGTTCGTTTGTTTCATGTTTGTAAAAGTTTCCGCGAAAGTAAAAAGTATTATTTAGATCTTATCAGTAAGTACCTACCTACCTAAGCTTGCAAATAAAATAGGTGAGTAATATTATTTCTTAGATTTTTTCAGTTTCACACAACTCCTAGGTACTGTCGCGGAGACTTTTACAAAGAACATCCGAACTCAGGACAGTAATTTGTGAATCGCTCAAACAACTTTTTTGGTTGGATTCGAGCCCGCGACCTCGTGCACGCAAGCCACTACCGCGACCGGCCCGCACTGCCCGCGCCACTGAGGCCATTTCAATTACGTGATCTTGACGAAAACGGTTATAATAATAATAATAATATCTTTATTGGTCGAAAAACAGTATTTCTTAATTGTGATACATCTCTGGTCTCCACACTAGGATTCCCTGTGTCGTGGAGACCAGCCTCTTTCATCTTAGAGTAAAAAATATAAAACTTATTACACTTGAGCATATAGTCTAAAATCGCTTATATAAACAAACGCTTGCATTATCAAAAGGGTCAACAGTAACTACCTAGTTACTGTTGACCCTTTTGATAATGCAAGCTTGGTTGAGTTATGGCGAACTTTACCTAAGTTTTATAAAAGACATAACTACAAAAATATTTTACGAACCAATGTTATCGAAATAACTATTATAAAATAATACTATTATTTACTTATAAAAGAGAACAAAGTATTAATAAAAACTTAGGTATATATTTTAAACCTAACCTATATATTTTACCTACGATTAAAAATTACGCGATAAAATTTAGTACGAACGGTGAGTCGACATGCACAGGTCCGGCGTCGAAGAGGGCCATCGCCCGACTGAATCGTCGACCGTACTCATTCTGTATCGATCGTTAACTAATCGGTATAAGGTCTGAAATTGCGATGCGCCCGCAACGATCCGGAGCGCTTAGAAATTGCTAAAATCTTATTTGATTCATTAAAAATTATTGGTTGTAGTTATGTAATGATATTCTACAGTAATACTAATATTGATGTTACGAATGTATTTGAGTAATTCCTAAGCATAATGATAGTGTACTTTCCGTGTAATATGTAAAAAACTGTTTTTGTAGAGGTGTTTTCAAAAATAAATATGATCGAGCCAAAATCAAGCTATCGCGTTTTGGTAATTACAAAAACCTAGTTAAAGGTATCAATTTACCTATATTAAAATTCTAGATCAATAGGTCTTTTCATAGTCCTGTAGTAGTTGATGAAAGATAGTGCATTTTATCAATGTATCATCTTAAACGCCTACCGTTGAACCGCACTTGAATATCGAATGGATTCGCCCCTTGGTTTTATTTTCTTGATTTTGTCGCCAATATTCATCATGCGGAATGTTTCCATTTACGTGTAATTACATCATCATAACAGCCTATTAATGTCCCACTGCAGGGACGGGCCACCTCCCGTGACGGAGGAATACTTGGCCTACTAATACCACGCTGGCCAGACGGATTGGTATAGGGTTTAATTTCAAGCTTTCCTTCATTTTATTTCGTAAAGATAATATTCACGGATAGTCCCTTAGTGGGCTTTTACGACACCCATGGGATAAGATGGGGTGGTGACATATTGTTTTCTTACTGTGTCACCACAAGAATAAGAATACCTACAATACAGAGGCTTTTACAGACATTAAATTAACGGACACTAGGAACATCCAGGTTCTAAATAATTTGTGTATAATTATCACAAAAAAGCAGTCTTGGATTCGAATCTAAAACTGCTTTGCCACCGAAGCAGTTAAGGCCTTCTGCTTCTAATAACTGGTTATGGAAAAAAAACATAATATTCTTTAACTAACATTTATTAGGGAAGCAACGTTTTGTAAAACTCATGGACCCAAGGTTCCTTCTACAAAATGTTTCAATACTGTAAAATAATTGCTTAATGCCACCTAGCGAAGATAATAAACACTAAGTAGATAACAATGTCAAGTGAATGTACAACTAGTGGACAAGAGATGGCGCTTGGAACATATTAGAAGTTTTACGAGGTACTCGATATAATAGTAATTTCGATGTTATATTGTGTATTTTTAACCAAGAAACATTGATATCTATTCTATACCATTGTATTATCTCCGCCAGTAATCTGCCGTCAAGTTTACATTGTATCTGTGAACATTTAGGCTGCCATCTCTCGTCAACTCGAGACTATTGTAAAACAACTTTTTCAACCACGATCTTTAATTGGAATCACATGGTATCGAGTTTTACCTTTTTACTGAAACATCATGATTTACTCTACGATTAGACAAAGTATAGTGAAATCTTCTAGGCTTGAGGTTTGTATGGCGTCTTCACGTTATCCCGCCGACTACTAGCTGCTTAAAGAACATCGTGTGTTTTAGTCGGTGCCTAGATGAATTTTCATAGGGCTTCCGACACACCTGTCCGGGGCAAGTCAGTAGTTAGATCGTCTACAAAAGGCTTCCCATCTTACGGCTTGACAGTCTTATGGCATTGCTGACGTCTATAAATAAGCTACAGTTACTACTTACCATAGATTTTAAACTATTGCGATTTATAATACATAATAAGTACTATTCTATACGGGTCTTACTCGCGGTACTAATTAGCCGACTTGCAATGGTCGTGGTCCCTCCGCTACCACAACCATTGCAAGTCGGCCGAAACGTCTCGGAGAAAAACCTAGGTATTTATCTTACTATACTGGATCAACACAGACAGACAAGTAGATTTGAGTAGTCAATTGGTTTTACTTTTCTCCTCTAACTTACATTGGACAATACAACGCGGTTTTTTTTAGTGTTGTGGCGTTTGTCTGTGTCGATCTATAATTTTAATTGTAGCTTAAATGTTAAGAAAACGACGATTTCAAACAATTTGTACGTAATAAATATGAAATAATAATAATTTTGAAATTTAAAAATTTTGAATTTGACTATTATCTAGGATAATTATTATAAGTATACAGCGAGTAAGACCTCAGATTAATAATAATATTAATCAGATAATATTATACTATTATTATGTACTATTATTATACTAGTATTATGGACTACTTACCATCTTTGGCTATTGTTTGTCTGCCAACTTAAATCATTAAAAAAAACTTTATTACATCGCATACCGAACGCAATGATAAAAAAATAAAAAAAATACAACCGAATTGAAAACCTCCTCCTTTTTGAAGTCGGTTGAAAACAAGATATCTTGTGTATTCTGATTGCATAAAGATTCATCAACATAATATTATTATGTTGATTGATATAAACAAAATGAAATACATTCCTTGATATTGTAAACAAATAAATAAAAAGTAATGAGTTGATTTGATCTTATATAATGTATCATTAAAGTATTATACGCTACCCGTGATGGAGTTTACTATATTCGTGGTATATTTATTTTGTGAGTATAAATTATTATTCCTTAATATATTAAGTGCATTATAGATTTATTGAACCTCATCATAACAGCCCATTAATGTCCCACTGCAGGGACGGGCCTCCTACCGTGACGGAGGGGTACTTGGCCTACTAATACTAAGCTGGCCAAACGGATTGGTGTAGGGTTTAATTTCAAATTTTCCTTCTTTTTACTTCGTAAAGATAATATTTACGGTTAGTCCCTTAGTCGGTTTTTACGACACCCATGGGATGAGATGGGGTGATACTCCGTCACCACACGGATTTTAATAAAATTGGAACTATTTTCCGCGTGGTGTATATATAGTGCAGTTATTTGTGGCGTAATCGTTACTACAAGGATAAGTCTCTTCCAGATACAATGAAAACTTAGTATTCCCTCACCACCAAAAACGTTTGTTTAGGTTATTGTAGTAAATCAAAATTTTAATACTATAGTCGCCAACGTCCATACCATGTTGAATACACCGGTTCTCGTCCGATCACCGAAGTTAAGCAACATCGGGCGAAGTTAGTACTTGGATGGGTGACCGCCTGGGAATACTTCGTGATGTTGGTTTTTGCCCTTTTCTGTCGCAAAATTTAATAATATTTATGTTGATTTTTATTTTTTTAACATAGGGGAATACGTGCGCGTTTTTTCCTCAACGCAAAAATGAATTTTAAGAACTGTTTTTATGACTCAATTTCTTTGGTTTAACGTGAAATTCTCTCCGATGGGCTCCATTCAGTGAAAATCGTATATAATAAACTTTTTTTTAAATTTTTTTTGTTTGTTTTCAGTGCTTATCGGAAAAGTGCTATGCAGTGTAACCGAATACTTGCATTGCCATAGTGAGAGTGGCTATGACATACCAGACGGAATAGTACCGCCACTTACTTTCCCATGGCTTGGATTCGTTAATTATGTTCACAGTAAGTAAATATATAAATAAATATTTCTTACACATGCCCAGCTCTGTTTTTCAGTAGGAACCTGTGTGACGTTTGTTTACTAAGCTAAGTCTGGTGTTTCATACGAGTATCTCCGTACTTCGGAGGGCACGTTAAAGTCGGCCCTTGCTGTCGCCGTAGTGAGACACTCCCTAAGCCACTAACCAAAAAAACAATAAAATAAATAAATAAATAATCCTCACACATTCACACAACGCCCTCTAGTCCCAAACTAAGCTGAGCTTGTACTATGGGTGCTAGACAACGGATAAACATACCTACTTAAATATTTTTTTTGTTTGTAAATACATACATATTTATTATACATAGAAAACACCCAGACCAATGCAAACAATCATGTTCATGCACACAAAGATTTGCAATGAGCGGGAATCGAACCCGAGACCTCTGCGTAGCAGTCATGTTATATAACCACTACGCCACAGAGGTCGTCGAGTGGTGTTTCATACGAGTATCTCCATACTTCGGAGGGGACGTTAAAAGTCGGCCTTTGCTGTCGTCGTACACAGTCCTCAAGCCACTAACCAGGCAACCAATAAAAAAAGGAAAAGACTTAATTTTTTTTTTGTAATGACAGGTGCAACCGGTAACTTACACACTTCTGCAGCACCAAGAGTGGTACTCATACAAAAGCAATTCGCTTTAGGAACAGCATCAGAATTACTCGTGGTACCTTCTGCATATAAACTGTACGTATTTGTTTTTATCATCATAGCAGCCCATTAATGTCCCTCTGCAGGGACGGACCTCCTCCAGGGACGGAGGGATACTTAGCCTACTAATACCACGCTGGCCAGACTGATTATAGGGTTTAAATTCAAGTTTTCCTTCTTTCTATGAAAAGGTAATATTCACGGATAGTCGCTTAGTCGGTTTATACGACACCCATGGGATGAGATGGGGTGGTGACAAACTGTACACCACACGGATATTGTTTGTTTTTATATACGCTTTTATTTGCTGTACTTGTACTGCACTGACTCTCTGTGGTCTTTCCCTCATGACTAAGGATCGTGGTCATCAGCAGATGTAGATGTTCATCACGTCTCGGGCGACAGAGCAAAACGTGGTTGATGATGGGCCCTTCACTTGATCGCTCCATCTGGTTGGGGAACGTCCCCGGGCTCGTTTACCCTCCTTGTTCCCAACAACGCATTAGTTTATCGAGGCTCTCTTCACCCCTCCTCATTATGTGCCCAAAGTAGGTCAAAATGCGCTGCGGAAAAAGAAAGGCGTGTTTGGACACGAAGCTGCAAAAGGATCGACGCACTTGTAACTGTGTCTACTTATGTATCACATGATTTATTGCACTATAATTACATCATTTCTATTCCGTATTTGGTAAACTAGATTAAGACAAATGTAATTAGTTTTAGTTACTCTCCGCACTCAAGCGGTAACACATGTAAAATCTATAAATATATAATAATCGATATATACTCTTCGTATCCGTGTTTTAATTCAAATATCCTACCAGTGACTCTCACACCACAACAATAAGCAACAGGCAAATAACTAACTATGTATGTACAAGTAGGTATGTAAGAAAATCTTGGAATCTTAATTTGACCCACTTCACAGTTTTTGATTAGGATAAAATTTGTATGGTGTTATTATGTTTCTAATTAAAATGTAATATTAATTGCAGTGGAAACGTAATATTTATTAACTACGATCGAGATGAAGATGATTGTAATTTAGAAAAGGAGGAAATAATAGAAGGAAAAAAATGCCCTCGAGTATATTTCGAAGTTGGTATTACTGAAATTATAGCACATCCAGAATATACAAAGTAAGTAGTTAAAAAGTTTTCAAGGTTCTTCAAAAAGAAGAGGAGATTTAAATTTCTTAATTTTAGTATTAATTAACTTCAACTCCTTTTGAAATTCGTTAAAAAGTATCATTGTATAACTAAGTATGTGTATATACTGTTTTCTTTTAAAGAGCAAAGACTAAGCCTGTATACCTACCTACCAAGATGATTTACTCAACCAAGAAATTAGTCTGGTTCAAACAATCATGTTCATGTACATGAACATGATTGTTTGAACCAGACTAATTACACATACACAAGACTAATTAGTACATACACAAAGATTTGCATTGAGCGGGAATGGAATCCGAGACCTCTACAGCACAGAGGTCGTCTATAAGTGTGAGAGATGTCTTTTTATAACAATAAAAAAATATGTATTTATTTATTTTCAGATTTCATAGAGCTAACAGCTTAGCCATTGTCAAGTTACTTGTACCAATGTCATCAGGTATATTAGAAATGTTTTTTACTGTTTTGTTTATAGAAAAACCTAGGTATCTATATTATCTCACGGAAAGGCTCAAGTAATGGTCTTGTCTGTCTTCCAGCAGTCCTGGCCATTTATGGGTGAGCCAGGAACATGAGTTTTAGTCTCTAGTACTTTGATCTATTCGGGACTCCGACACACCTACCCGCCTAGTGGTACTAAAAAGTACTAATTTGGTACTAAATATGTATACTATCCAACTAGCAAAATTTTCACTTGGCTTCCCTGTCCTGATGTTTATGGTTAAATGCGCGATAACCTCTAACAGATTTCTCACGTAAAAAAAACGCACTTTTGCAATGCTAAAGACAAAGCCAATATTGACACGAAATCCTTTACCAATCGGTGTGGCCAGCGTGGTATTACTATACCACGCTGGCAGGTACTCTCTGTCGTCGGTAAAAAATTATTTTAAAAAAATCCTCACACATTCACACAACGTCATCTTTATTGATTAACACGTCCAATATAATAAGACACTTTTCGTGTTCATGGATTTATGAATAATTAGACTGATATTTGTTCAGAAGTACCTATTTGGTCACGTTGTTTGCTACGAAATGTTTGATAGTGACTGTACAAACTTTATTTGACAAAAGACTTTTTTTTCTCAGTGTACATGGTACCAGCTTGTCTTCCCACGCGTATGGAAAGGGTTAGTTTAAAAAAATCGAGACAGGTTTTTTTAATTGACTATATTAATGGTAAGTGTGAACTTTCTTTTATTTATTTTTTCTGAAGACATTCCTGCACTAGGGATAAGCCTGAGGGACTCAAAGAATAGGCTCAAGATAATAGCTTCTTTTAAAACTTAATCTACTATATAAAAATAAGTCGGGTTTTCCTTCCTGACGCTATAACTCCAGAACGCACGAACCGATTTCCTTGGTTTTGCATTCGTTGGAAAGGCCTCGGGCTCCGTTAGGTTTATAGCAAAAAAAAATTGGAAAAATTTTAACGGAAAAGCGGGAAAATCTTTTTTCACATACACATAATACAGCGCCATCTCTGATACATAGCATGTACTACAAACGCCGGTGCGTGATACATTGTTTGACAGCTACTCATTTTTTTCTGCTCAGTTAATTTCATAATTATTGGTATTGTGTTCACTGTGAATTGCAAAAAAAAAGGACAAAAATAAGTTTTTCGTTTCCTTACATTTTAATTGGAAACCATCAACATTTAAATTCAAATCGATCACGTGTGCAAATTTTTATTCAATTCGACCCGTTAAATATGTTGAATGCATGTACAATTATACTTAAAATATTATTACAATAATATCTGTGGCTACTAAAATTAAGCTGGGATGAACGGGTGCCTGAGAATATTAAAACAATATGGATAAAATTTATTTCTTACTAACAAACCCGGTGAACTCCGTTCCGCCACCAGATGGCTTCGTTTTATGTAATATTTCGCAAAAAAATCGAATAGTGACAAGGAACCCCAGTTTCAGATTGGCCACAGGTGTTTTCCACTGATGCACTAGGTCGCATGTGCGTCCTAGAAATGATGAATGTTTACTGTGCATCCTAGAAATGATGAATGTTTTTATTTGCGACTGCTGTTGGTAAATATACGTGGACCAAAATCATTTGCGCATTTGAAAACTGTGAATGACCACCATGCTAAACATATTAAGAAGCATGTAAACTATTGGGTTTGCTGGAGAACGATTCTCATTGGGATTTAACACTTGCGGATTCAGTAGTTTCATCAAATGCGTTCCAAATACGAACGCTGTTCGCAATTATCATCACCACATGTTCTTTTTCACAACTAATTCAGTTATGGAACAAATACAAAGACGACATAATATGTGAAGATATCTTGCATCCCTTGCGCATTCAAAGGAATAATCCTGACATCCAAGTAACCGATGAAATCTACAATAAAGGATTGATTCTAATTGAGGATCAATGCTTTACTATTACTAACAAACAACTGATTGAAGTAAGAATGATTGCGTCAAATCGTTCGATGCACGATGCATTAAACCAAGAATGAAATTGAGAGCTGCAATACAATATTGATACATTGCAGGAATTCGTTCAAAATAATGTGCCGTTACTAAATGAACAGGAAAAACAAGTAAGTATACGAAACATTAATGCAAGCGGTGGACAATAATAGTGGTGGTCTATTCTTCCTGGACGCACCTGGAGGAACAGGGAAAACATTTGTTATATTCGATCAAGATGTGACACAGCTTTGGCATTAGCATTATCTGGAATTGCGACGATTCTTCTAGATGTCGGTCAAACTGCACATTCTGCGCTTAAGTTGCCACTCAATTTAAACACAATTGATACTCTAAAATGCAATATTTCTCGACCCAGTGCAATGGGAAAATTGTTGATGCAATGCAAGCTCATTGTTTAAGATGAGTGCACAATGGCACATGAGAAATCACTTGAAGTGCTTAACTTCACGCTAAAGGATCTGACACACAGAAGGCTTGATGATATTGTTAGCAAACGATTTCAGTCAGACGTTGCCGAATACTTGCCTGAAGGCATCAACTTTATGAAATAACGTAAAAACATTATCGCTGACCACTTATTATGAGAGTTCAACTTCAAAATGATCAAAGTGGTGCACAATTTTCCAAACAACTGTTGGAAATGGAAAAGTCGCAGTTGATGCGACATGGTGGGAAGCCGATGGATGAGGCAGGCACAGGACCGCACAAGGTGGCAATACTTGGTGGAGGCCTATGTCCAGCAGTGGACGTCGATTGGCTGATAATGATGATAATGATGATGCGACATCTGGATTAATTACTCTTACCAACGACTTTTGCCGATTTGTAGGCTCTCAATTAGCTCTTATTGAAAATCTTTTGCCAAACATTAGTAAAAATTTTCAGAATAATAATTATTATGCTTGGTTAAGTCAACAAGCAATTGTTGCCGCATATAATAATAATGTATACGCACTGAATTTCACCATTCAATTAAAATTGCTGGCGATTTGGTGACATACAAGTTCTTTGATTCCATAACTAATCTCGATGATGTAGTAAATTATCCAACGGAGTTTTTGAACTCTCTAGAATTATCAGGATTTCCACCACGAATTACTGTTGTGAAATGAAATAAAATTTTACCTTTTCAAATATAAAACAAAACAAAATTTCTTTATCTTCTAATGACCAAACGAAATGTTACATAAAACGAAACCATCTGATGGCGAAACGGAGTTCGCCGGGTTTGCTAGTATTATTATAAGTATTGTTTGTTTTTTACTATATAAAAATAAGTCGGGTTTTCCTTCCTGACGCTATAACTCCAGAAGGCACGAACCGATTTCCACGGATTTGCATTCATTGGAAAGGTCTCGAGCTTCGTTAGGTTTATAGCCAAGAAAATTCAGAAAAAAATTCAACAGTAACGCGGAAAAATCTTTCTTCACATTACATAAAACGAAGCCATCTGGTGGCGAAACGGAGTTCGCCGAATTTGCTAGTTATTTTATAATTTTGGATATAAAAGACATTAGCAATATCTAACAAAAGATGGGAAAGAAAATATTAATAATTTGTTTTAAAAATAAGCCTGTAATGCCATGGTCTAATTTACCTAAGATTTTCCCCATTTATTTCATTCTAACTTCTAATCTTTAAATAGAGCAACCGTTTTAAACCAATGGATTTTACCATTTGTGTAATTATAACTTTTTCTTAATAGTTCATTAAAATACTTATATTATCTTTTTTTAAATGAAGAAATAGTACCTAAGTATCAATATCGTTTTTCCTGTTACAGCAAGACCCTACGACTACTCTGCTGAACATACTGCAAAGAAAACCCTAAAATTATATACACAGGACGAGTGCATGCGAACACGGAGATCATTTGTAAGAGAACCTGTTTGATTTCAAAATGTTACTGTTTCATTTTAAATGTATCCGTGTGGTGACGGACTAAGAATACAATATGCCACCACCCCATCTCATCCCATGGGTGTCGTAAAAACCGACTAAGGGAATAACCGTAACTACTATCTTTACGAAATAAAAAGAAGGAAAATTGGAAATTCAACCCTATACCAATCCGTCTGGCCAGCGTGGTATTAGTAGGCCAAGTATCCCTCCGTCAGGGGAGGAGGCCCGTCCCTGCAGTGGGCCATTAATGGGCTGTTATGATGAGTGAGGATGAACTCCCTGCCAATGACGAAAAGCGATGAACAAAAGTAAGAGTACAAAGATAGATTACTTAATTGAAAACCATTTTTCAGCGGAAAAAACCATTAGCCTTAACCCGTGTAGTTTGTACCACTGGATGTGGCAATCGCCCAGGCGCTCCTATTTTACTCATCTCACATAATGGAAGATACGAAATAACTGGTTTAGCAGCAGCAAGTTCTCCATGTACCAGTCATGAATCACGGAATATTCTGAACAGTGATCCAGCAGTATACATTGATGTATTTCCTTATGTTAATTGGATTATGAACACAGTTAACGCTCATACTATACCTAAGGCTTACCCATTGAAATTCAGGACCGATGATGGCGGTATGTATTTAAATTAATAAATAACCCCTTTACTTATTAACGTCTCTTTAACTTTAATCAATTAGGCGATGTGGTTGCTAAGCGACAAAGCCTATTAAAATAAATTAAAAACTTTAATCAATTGATTAGCTTGAATTCTTACGGTTTTATTTGGTATAAGGTTGGTTTTACAAATAAAAACGTTGCTAAACAGTGATTAAATTTAAAAGGCGTTTATGAGTAAGGGGGTAAATAATTTATTTTCTAAACAGATATAATATGACATAATATCGCACGTCACAAACAAAAGGGTATTATTTCGAAAACGTTGTTTTGAGATATCGCGTATTGAAGTTTTAAAAAATCATAGATTCGGAACTACTTACTCAAATATTTAAAATTATCTCTAGATTTAAAAGTACACTATCCTTCTTTATGTTGGTTAAGTTTAGTTTGTGTATCTATAACAGTTTTTTTTATATTAATAGTTTTATGGGAACAGAAAAAGATGATACCCTTTAAGCAGTTCAAATAGCTCTTAAGTTTAACTTGCTACTCTCTAGCTTAACCAAAATTTACCAAATTATTTCGATAACCAGTTGTAATTAATATTGATACTATATTAAGCAGCACAGAAATTATCTTTTGCCTACATGGCTAAGGGATTATAATTCTTCTTCTTCTTAGTTTCGACGGCAATAAGTCTAATTTCAAATATATTTTAGATGTGTTTTGCCCAAAAACCAGCGACAGCAACAGCATTATCGTTGGCACTCTTTAGGTCTTCTGGTGTGCAGGTGGCAGGGCACATTGGGCATGATAGGAAGTGTTCCATGTCCTGGACGAGAGAACCGCATCCACATCCACTATAGGAGGGGTTCAGATAACCCCATTTAGTCCGGTTAGAGTTACAGCGGCCTACTTGGGTACGTAGCCTATTGAGCGACCTCCAGATCGGCCACTGCTCCTCGAAACCAGGTGGAAGATGTTCGGCGGGTGGAATGAAGTCCGCCGGTGGTGCAAAGTTTGAGGCCCACCCGTCCAGTCTAGCCTTACTGGGGTCACCGCACAGTGCACGTGTGTGTCGCAAAAAACTCTTACGACTTTTGAGGCGTGCCCTGGGTATATTGTGCGAGTAAAGTGGATGACGAGGGTCGGTCTCTTGTTTTTCCTTTCACTTTCGCAAATGACCTGACGGCGAACACCAGGTCGAGCAATGGCGGCCAATGAGTATAATTTGACCAATGGGGTAGGTTTCAAGCAGCCAGTTATTATACGGCATGTTTCATTCAGGGCAGAGTCGACCATACCTGCGTGAGCCGAACGGTGCCATACCGCGGACGCATACTCTCCTGCCGTGTAGGACAATGCCAGACCCGTAGTCCTGACAACATGTGGGGCTGCCCCCCAAGACGCAGAAGTTAGGCGTTTGACCAAGTTGTTTCTGGTTGATATTTTTTGCTTGGTATTATAATAAATTAAATACTGATTGCATCTAAAAAATCTAGAAATTCTATTTGTTTTAGTATCATAATTAGTTATAATAAAAAAGAAACTCAATATGAAAGAAACATAATTTAACAACATTATGTAGGTACCTACAGTAACAAAACTATCAAATTAAATCAAATGTGATACTTTAGGGACATACGTTAGATCCCTGTTGTCACTGTCAGCAAATGGGTCTTCGTAGAAGTATTGAAGTGGGCCATGAAAGAGAAAGTTGTACCTGGGAAGTATGTGAAGTTAATTCGTGCTATGTAAAGACAAACCAGTTATACGTCCGATCGTCTTGCAACTCCAACCAGTTCAGTGTGGCGGTAGGCTTGCACCAAGGGTCGGCTTTAAGTCCTTACCTCTTACTGACTATGGACGCCTTGACGGCGGGCATACAGGAAATGGCACCCTGGTGCAGTGTTTGCCGATTACATTGTTCTGGTTGGGGAGGATGGACCTAAGATCCAGAGCAGATTAGAGCGTTGGCAGTCCTGAAGCCATAGCGCTTAACGGCATGCGCCTTCTAGTCTTCTCTGTCTTCCGGTATCTCGGTTCTTTCATTCAAAGCGATGGCGAAGTAGATCGGGCGGTCAAGAACCGAGTTAACATAGGATGGATGAAATGGCAGCAGGTCATTGCTTCACGGGAACCATCTGTGACCCCCACAGTCCCCTTAATTTAAGGGGAAGATCTATAAAACTATGATTACACCTGCCGTCCTGTATGGATCAGAGAGTTGGCCAGAAAAGGGATGAATGAAAGACAATCAGTGTGGTGTTACGAGAGTAGATAGAGTAAGAAATGAGTATGTAAGAAGATTTGAAAGTGGCACCGGTGGCAGAAAAATTACGTGGCAGCCGGCTGTCATGGTATGGGCATGTTATGCGGAGAAATGAGAGTCATGTAGTGAGGAAGGTGGTGAACATGTGTGTGGATGGATATAGGGGAAGAGGACGACCAAAGAAACGATGGATGGATTGTGTGAAAAGCTATATGGCTGCGAAGAGTGTTACTAGTGAGATGACGTCCGATAGGACAGTATGGAAGAAAAAAATATGCTGCGCCGACCCCAAATAAAATTGGAATAAGGGCAGGGAAATGATGATGATGAGCAAATGGGTCTTTGTTTTCTTCATTTTAAGAACTGTCCGGTGTACTTAGGCGATTGCTGATTGCTTTCATTATTAAACCAGCCTTCCTACTTCGCTTCATTGTTTTGATTATAACTAAAATTTAAAAAAGAAAAAATATAATAACAACTTAAAAGGTAGTATTTTATTTGAAACTTGCAACCATAAAATACAATTGACAAGATGTACAGAATTATCTCAAGCAAATCGGGAGCTATAAAGTATTATTTTAATATTATTTCGTTAAAATTACCAAATTATATTATATTGAACAGGCAAGACAGTATTATTTAAAATAAAACATGAAACTAGTATCAATTTTAACAAGCAATAAGGTATTAACTTTACATAATACTGTTTAGAATACTTACAACTTTATAGATTGATTCCATATTGACGACTGGACGGGTTGTAACTCAGAAAGATACGTGCGACGGCCACGAACGATGCCCGGCTACTGAATCAACTAAGATGCGACTGTCTTACCTATCTCGAAAATAGGGTGCATAAATCGTCAAGAAAGAATTGTATCGTTATATTTCAAAAAGTATTTGGAATTTAAATACTATTTTCTTACCAATTTATAGAGAAAAAAATTAGGTTTACGAATTCAAAATAAAAAAAAAACGGTTTTTCAGACTTAATACCCTTTTATTTATAGCGTGCGATATATAGACAACAATTAATAAAAAAAAAGAGTATTGTAACGAGTACATACATGGGAATAATAATTTAAAGCATATATTTTCATCATTAAGTAAGTAAACCATTCAATTGCAACATCAAACGCAAACGATATTTGTTACTCTTTCACCCAAAAACTACTGAACTGACTTTGATGAAATTTAGAATATAGGCAGTTTAGAGTGTAGAATAATATTTAAGCTACCTATAAACCGCGTGCATCAGCTAGTGTAAAATAATCCAATGTCAAAATATATAAATTTTACATCTTTTATATGTGCGGTGACGGAGTAAGAATACAATATGTCACCACCCCATCTCATTCCATGGGTGTCGTAGAAACCGACTAAAAGGGACTATCTGTGAATATCACCTGTATTTACATAGAAAGAAAGAAAGAAAAAAAGAAATAAAGAAAGAAAAAAAGAAATAAAGAAAGAAGAAAAAAGGCCTTATTAGAAAGAAGGAAAACTTGAAATTAAACCCTATACCAATGCGTCTGGCCAGCGTGGTATTAGTAGGCCAGGTATCCCTCCGTCACGGGAGGAGGCCTGTCCCTGCAGTGGGACATTAATGGGCTGTTATGATTATATGATATCTTTTATGTTTTTTTTTTTTCAGACGTCGATATTTATTATCGTCAAAGCAAAGAGCGAATAAGAAGTTATTGGGTTGGCAAAACTTATTATGTTGGACGATACTGCCAGAGAAAAAGTGATATGCGACATTTAGGAGAGTTCTTTTATACAGAAAATTTTATAATGGATTTTAATAATCGTGTAAATTACAATTTTCAATACATCGTAAGTGTAAGGGTGTCACTACATTAATCGATTGATGCCATCGAACGATAGTAGAAAGGATTAGACGACGTCGAATAGTTGCTGAAAAGAAATAAATAAGAAAGGTTCTGGAGTGGCGACCGCGTACCGGAAAACGTAGAGTGGGGAGACCCCTCACACGGTGGACCGACGACCTCATAAGGACGGCGGGAAGCCGATGGATGAAGGAGGCGCAGGACCGCACAAAGTGGCAATATTTGGAGGAGGCCTATGTCCAGCAGACGTCAATTGGCTGAGATGAATGAATGAATAGTTGCTAGCCCTCCGATTGATCGAATAGATGTATGGTATAGTAAATAAGTCGACGTGGTCGATCGATTGAATAGTAGAATTGAATACTGACGATTGATTCGTCGATATTTTATTTTCAAGAAATTTCAATCAACCAATGTTCATTGGTGAGATACATCAATCGATTGCCCTCGATCAATGTCGATCCGTGCTATCGATCGATTAGTGTAGTATCACTAAAGTAGATCCAGTCTCAAACAAACCATTTGTGGATCGCATCAATAAATCGTTTAATGTGTTTTTACAGCTGTATACAACTAAAGTATGTGAAATAAGCTGTTTTGCAGTTTATTTGCCTAGCCGCGCCACCACCCCTAATGTCAAGGGCGTGGGTACTTCGATTGTGACTATGTTCATGGATGCTACTTATTACCCTATGAATTACAAGTTTGCAATAAGCGCTATGGGTGTGAATGCTACTAGGTAAGTTCTTTTTAGTTCTGAAAGCAAAATTATTATTCTGATTTTGGATGTTTAGAGAAAAAACTATTTACTTAGCAACATTGCTAAGTAAATAGTTTTTTCTCTAAACATCCAAAATCAGAATAATAATTTGTAGATAATACTATTATAAACGAGTCTTACTCGCGGTATATACCTACTATATCCTAGATACTGGTACGATAAATACCTAGGTTTTTCTTTTACTAGTATCTAGGATATAGTATATACCGCGAGTAAGACCCGTTTATAATAGTATTATGTATACAAATCGCGATGGTTTAAAATCTATTAATAATTTGTAGATCATTTGTTTTTTTACACTTAATTTGATCTCAATGTTAATTATTTTCAGGTATACACTGTTACGTCAACCTAAACCCGTGGACTTGATATAAAGAACATTATTACTTGACAACCTCTGTGGAATAGTCGTTACTCGTATATTGCATGACTGCTACGCAGAAATCTCGGATTCGATTCCCGCTTAATAAGGGTCGTAGCACATATATAACGTAACGTAAACAGATCGGCACCGTATCAACTCGAGCCGTTCAGTATTATTTGTATGAAACTTCTTACTGCAACGCACACTAATCGGAATCGTAACGTAATCGGATTATTGGCGTTTCACACCGAGGAAAAACGCGAGACGGTGCCGATCCGTTTACGTAACGTTATATGTGCTCGTAGCAGACCTTAGGGTCGTACCCTAAGGTGTGAGTTTATGTAAGCATCTAGTTTACCTAACTTGTACAATTACTGATGTTTTAGTTTATTTTTAGTTGATACTCTGGGCATAAGTTTTAGAAATAAGTTTAGAATATTGTTAATTATTAAGATAAAAATAAGATCCAAAAACTTTTTTTATTTCATCGTAGGTACCTAATCTTTTTTTCTTGTAACTTTTCGAGAGTTAATATTACATTATACTACTCGCGTTATCTGAGTGTTAGGGCCATACCTAAATTTCTCTAAGTATATCTATCTTTCCGTGTGGTGACGGAGTAAGAATACAACCCATGGGTGTATTCAACTAAGGGACTATCCGTAAATATTATCTTTACGAAATGAAGAATCTTTACGAAAGAAAACTTGAAATTTAACTCTATATCAATCCGTTTGGCCAGCGTGGTATTAGTAGGCTAAGTATCCCTCCGTCATGGAAGGAGGCCCGTCCCTGCAGTGGGTCATTAATCGGCTTTTATGATGGATGAGAATAATTATCCTAAAAAGTACCATGTACTGCGTGGAGACTCCAGTTATAAATGACAACTGGGAAAAACACTGCGCGTGTATGACTCGCTTAATGAATGTGGATGAGGCCCAATCTGTTTTCCAGAATCGTGACAGGTGGCGTTCTGTCGTCTCTGCCTACCCCGGACGGGATAAGGCGTGAGTTTATGTATGTATGTATGTCAGTATAGGTATATGGTTTTAGTCAATTCAAATCCGACAAGAAATCATTCGGAATTTTCATGTTTAAAAAAAGGTTTATCAATAAATAAAAATACAATTTTAAATACCATTATATAAACTTTATTCTCTTTATATATACATAAATAAACACACAATATACAATGAATCTAATTTCTAGTATAAATAATTTACTATATTATAATACAATGGCTTTTATATACCAATAGTACGTACATAATATTATTGCTTTTAATAATTATAATATTATTCAATAAATAGTTGTTATACATACAAACAAGTTAACTCTCATACTGATTACCGAATTACTAAATCTAGAATAACGTTACCACGATTAATTAGTCTTCGAAATAACTTTATCACGAATTTTTGTCGTCACATTGTTGCCTTTCTAACCTAACCTAACCTTTCTACAATGTGTAAATTGATGCCAAAAAAAAAATTGCAAATAAATTAATGTTTCTCATACATTCACACAACGCCATCTAGTCCCAAACTAAGCAGAGCTTGTACTATGAGTACTAGACAACGGATAAACATACTTAACTGTTCTTTTATAAAAACAAATTAATACATAGAAACACCTACCAATGCAAACAATCATGTTAATGCACACAAAGATATGCATTAAGCGGCTATCGAACTCGAGATCTCTGCGTAGCAGCCATGTAATATAACTACTACGCCACAGAGGACGTCAACGAAGTTATTTCGGAGACTAATTATTCGCGATTGCATGTTTTCGTGGTAACGTTATTCTTGCTTCAGTAATTCTAAAATCAGTATAACAGTGAAACAAATTTCTCTAATTTTATTTAGCGCCTATTTCTATATTGTCAAGAAGAAGTCATCTACAAAATGTAACAAGCAAAACAATGTTTAGCATTATGTCTAACTCAAATATTTACTGATAGACCCCTATATTGGGAGACCCCTCACACGGTGGACCGACGACCTCATAAGGACGGCGGGAAGCCGATGGATGAGGGAGGCGCAGGACCGCACAAGGTGGCAATATTAAGAGGAGGCCTATGTCTAGCAGTGGACGTCAATTGGCTGAAATGATGATGATAAAGAAATATTTATTGCTCTCCATATGTTTACAAGGTGGTAACAATACAGACATAGATCAAATATGGACCCTGTCGGGCACGGCAATGACAAACAATATGCCCCTAGCTAGGTGTACCGACAATCTCAAAAAGGTATCTGGTTCGCACTGGATGCAGAAGGCGCAGGACTGTGTCCAGCAGTGGGCTGCGATGGGCTACTTCATTGATTGAAACAATGTTTTTTTATAGTGTACCATTCTATTAAACCATTAACTCATGGGTGTCTTAAAAGACGACTAAGGGAAAGTTCGCAGATATAAACTCTAGGAAATCAAACAAACGATAAATTGACATGAAACTTTTTACCTACACATTTAATCAGCTTTTTTTTTAAGCGGCACCCAATATTTTATTGATATACATAATTAAATACGATATTTGGCATTGGTGTCATGTAATTCACTAACAGTACACATATAATATATTAGTTTTGACATGATGTAACAAACAGACACTTCAATTTCATTTATATGTATAGATAATAATATTAGGCTTGTGACAATTTACAAAATCAACAATTTAATAATTATACTTATTTTTAACATAATTAAAAACATTTGAAAATAACAATTTAAAATTATAGTAATTAACTACAATATTAAAAGTATTTATTATATTAATAAAAATTTATAACATACATAGGTTTATCTTAAAATTATTAATTTAAAAAAACAAGTATAAAAAACAATGTAAAACTTATTTAAAGGAAGGGTCTGGAACGTTAAACAGAAACACGATTAGCGTGTTTCTGTTTCGTCGAATATAATATAAACTTTCGACGAAACGTTCTATCGACGAATAGTGACTTCTATTAGCTGTACTTTCTTTTTGTTGTAGTATCGTACAGTCAGCTGCAAAGAAATCTAACCCCCTTTAAGAATATAACAGCGCGCTAAAGGGGTTAGATTTATTTGCAGCTGACTGTACAAGCGTGTTTCTGTTTAACGTTACAGGCCCCTAAAATAACAAATTATTACATAACTTAAGGTCCAACACTGGACTTCTACTCTTTTCTGTCTTTTGGCAAAAGTTTGTATCATAATAATTCTTATAATAAATTTAAAATAGGATTATTAGTCCCTATTAGAGAGACAAGTACCTGTAATGCCCGATTTACACATCGACAAGTACAGTAGCGAGTTAAGTAGTAAGTTGTTGATTAAGTTGATTTGCCACTTAACTCGCCAAAAATAGGATGGAGATCTATTCAAATCAACTTAATCAACAACTTACTACTTAACTTGTCTAGTGTAAATCGGACTTTAGGCGATGGCTTTAGAAAGCCTTCTTTTTTATAGCCGTGAGGGTCGTAGAAGACGACTGTTATCTCTAGAGATTGGTTCCTACTGTCAAATTTGACATTAATGACGTTTGTGTCATTTATGTCAAATTAAATTTGACACTTTAGTAACCAATCAGACAACGTCAAACGCTAATCATGGACTATAGAGTTGTCACTGTCAAAAGCAGTTACGTTTACAATAACGAAGAATTTATTTTTTGGACAGTATTCGCGTTTTTTATCAGTTTTAAAACAATTAAAGGCAAGATTGGTTAACAAACGGTTAATTCAACAGCAACAGATTTCCGATAGATAAAATAAAATCTATAATTAAGCCTAATATGTATAATAATGTTACTATTCAACCATTTGATAGAAAACTAAATCAAATTAACAATAATATTTCCAGTTGTTTAAGTAATAAGGACTATAGATAATTTATTGTTTTATGAATCAAACATAAGTAGACAAAAAAATGTTTATTTTTTATTATTTGTCACTTCTGTACTCAACTCTTTTAAGCCCGATTTACTCATCGACAAGTACAGTAGCGAGTTAAGTAGTAAGTTGTTGATTAAATTGATTTAAATAGATCTCCATCCTATTTTTTGGCGAGTTAAGTTGGCGAGATGCTGTTCTTGTCGATGTGTAAATCGGGCTTTAGTATAGTGACCAGACACAGTTTAATGACATTTTAGTTAAAAATATTAATGAAATTTTACTCAAAAAAACTTGAATGTTTCATTTAGTAGTAATTACATAAAATTTCATTAAAGTTATTGAACACGTATACCAGGAAGTGGACATTAACAAGATACCTTAAGTCTTCGCAAAGGAATAAAAGGCTCACATTCTATTGTGTGACTTAGGGTCGTAGCAGATATAACGCAACGTAAACGGATCGGCACCGCCTCGCCTTTTTCTTCGGTATCAAACGTCAAAAATCCGATTACGTTACGATTCCGATTATACCCCTTCCAGCGTAAGTTTAGCTTTTTGACAGTTCACGTCCATGAAGTTTCGTAATACTTCCGCTTATTTTTCGCACAAATTATATTGTATTTCATGGACGTACCCATGTTTTTTTCAGTTACCATGGTTACTTAGTGATGGACACTCATAACGATTACCACCATTATGAAACAAATTACAAATAATCGGTAAAAATAAATGCTATGAATAAACCTGAACTCTTCATAATACGTTTATAAAATGTAATATGATATTTTAGATTAGCTATAACCCGCGAATGTGTCACAATAAATTATGTATTTTAAATAATACCTAAGCTAACTATAATTTTATCATTTTGAGCTATAGGCTAATTCTCATAACATAGAAGAAAGAAACAATAATAAAATGATAATGTAAGTTGATGTAAGGATCCAAATGTGTAAAATAAAGTAATTTGAAAAATCGCGAAATCGCTTACAATCGAATGGCATTACATTCGAGATATTACTGAACGTCACTAACGTCAATCTGTCAAATATCGTTAAATATAGTGGAAAGGGTATAGTGTGCGTTGCAGTAAGGAGTTTCATACAAATAATACTGAACGGCTCGAGTTGATACGGTGCCGGTCCGTTTACGTTACGTTATATGTGCCACGACCCTTACACAACGCGCCAAATAACTCGATCGCCTTAAAGTTGTTGCAAATGTCTGCGCTGTTTGGGAACTAAATGTCGAGTACAAAATAAAAAGAAATTCCGTATAGGTATTTAGTATTGATGCTATGGTTTTGGAATCCCGTTACGTTCATTCCTGGAGCGCAATCGCCAGGCTACGTAGATATCTTTAGGTTTTATAACTAAACTTCGGAGAACGGGTGTGTTCTTTGTTCCTATACATGCGCGAAAATTTTTGCTAAGTAACTTCAGGCCAGCCGAGATAGATAGCGCATACTGCAGTATTATTTAGGCGCAAATTGTTACTAATTAGTAGCAGCAGACAGCAGTCGAAAAAACACTTACAGTCAAGTTTACTCGCAGCAGTACTGCACGTGCAGTCGTGTAGTCAAGTTCGCTCACTGCAGTTCACAACTTACAATCAAGCCATCTCGCTGCAGTACTGCACTTACAGTCAGGCTCTCAACTGTACAGCACCCACAGTCTCACTCGCTCATTGCAGTTCTTACTTACAGTCAGGCGAGCTCGGCACAGTACGACGGCAGAGTATATAACTGTGCGCCGCGCGACATGGCCGCCAGTCGCGTGCGGGACGCGCGCAGGTGCGGACACACGTGCGCGTTGTGCAGCTCGCTCACCTGCGTCGAGCACGCCGCCGCGGGGTCGCCTGACGATGTGAGGCTGCCGTACCTACAGTACAATAACAAGATAACACTTTAACAAACACCGATCAAAAACATTGTTTCGACAAAACGTGCTTTTTACGGATTGTGACTTCTATTAGCAGTACTTTCTCTATGTAATCATATCGTACATACTTTATACCCAATCACAAATGAAATAATAAAATTTCCTTTTTCTTATACCTCTAGTTATGCTAGATAAGACCTAATCTTAGCATTCCATGGATTCTCCGCCGGATCCATCGCGTGATAGAGGACGGAACACTTGCATAACAGCGTCTGGGACTTACGACCCAGATGTAGGTTTAAGGAGGCCCCCTTACAACGCGTTAGCGGTCACCTTCACTGTCTGCTATGTTCCGTCCTCTACCCGGTAGGAACCTAACAATGCCGTTTTGGCCATTCGTGATAGTAGAGAGTTTACTGAAGTTCTCGGCAGTCCTAGTTCTTTTAATTGTTTGTAGAGGGATTTAGCTGGTGTACCCCTTGCACCTATTTCCACATGTACTGTAATAAATTAGCATCATTGAAACCATTAAAAAATTCAACAAAACTTACCAGAACTCATTACCGGGATGTGCGTTTCCATCCCAGGGATATGTCATGACTAGTAGCTTGCCTTCGTGTTCGTCTGTAAGTTTCCCTGAAGGCTGACGTTTCAGGATTTGGACGTTGATACCACCTGTAAATATTTTATGTATGAATTTGAGTGAGTGATAAAATATCTGTAGTATATGTGAGTGATCACATCTAGTATGACATTTGTCTCGAGCGCATACGTCACAAGTATGGGCGGAGAGGGGGCAGTAAGTAGCCGACCGTAGACCTGAGTAAAAGTGGTAGTGCGTTGACGAGCCAAATACCAAACATATTAATAAGTACTTACACACAGTTAATAGACTACAATATCCTAAAGTATTTTACACAAACATGAGATTAAGGACCTTCACGTGGCTCACTAGCGCACTAGAAAAAAAATCATAATTCGCAATATTGCATATTGCACAATATTGGATAATAAACAAAAACGGCCGTTTTTTTTTTTCAAATGCAAAATGTAACTTGTACGGGCACGCCGTACATGGCGAAATAGCGTAGTCAGCATTTACTTCATATTGCAATAATTTCTATCATTATAATATCAATTAATTAGTTCAGTTCGTATTCGGTCATCAAGCGTACCGCGCGTTCTCACTTACATCAAAGTCATTTTAGTACTTAGTTTTCATATATCTATTATATTAAACAGTTATCAAGTTTTAATCAGACTTTAATTTATTACAAATCATTTCTGTTACGGGAAATCCGTACATGGTCCTTCGAACCTACGAAGTGGGAGCATTGTACACGTGTCGCGGCGTGAACCTAAAATTACATCAAGAATTTTATATACTCGGTCGTGACTGTGATTGTGCTTACCAGCCCTTAGAAACAGTGTACTATTTTACAATTGTGCTATCAGGGTACAAATAAATTTTTCTATCAAGTGAAGAGTTTTAGTGATATCAATTAAAGTTATCTGTGTGATCAAGAGGCGCAGCGCATTAACTCCAAACAGCAAGGTTTGAGGATTATACATCAGGACATTCAAGTAAGATCAGTCTTTTTTTACTTTTTCACTAACGATGTCTTCAATCAGCGATGTGTTGGCGAACCAACAACTAATTGCTTCAGCTATAGAAAATTTATTCACCAATTTCAAGAAGGATGGAGCTAGCAGAAAAACGGTCGAGTACATCAAGAAGAGACTGGACTTGTTGGATAGCTATTGGTTTGAGTACGAAAGAAATTTCATGACGTTGTTACAGGAGAGTGGAAATGAACCAGGTCTCAAAATAACTATCGACAAGGACAAGGAAAGGGTGAAAGAAAGATATGACACAATTAGATCAATCATACAAAATTATCAAGAACCGTCGGAAGAGCGTGTTAAATCGCCGCTATTAAAACCGCCTTCGTTCGTACCACAGAATGTAGATTCTAAACAGGAGACAAGTAGCAGCAGAATACCGTCGACCGTATCAAGCTTGGCGACGAGTAAGACAGAGGAGATGTTGAAGAAACAGACCAGTCATTTCAAGGCCTTTCATCGCACATTGACTGGTATAGACTTAGAATCGGTTACGGATAAGTGGGAGTTTGAAGACTTGCTTCGTACTGTTCAGACTCGCTGGGACGCGATAGATTCACTACATTGGGATTTAGATAGCCACCTGGAAGGGTCACATGAAGAGTATGAAAAAGCCTTTTCATCATATGAACGAAAATACCAGGCTATCAAGAAAGCCATAAATCAAAAAATGTGGTCTACCATTCACAGGGATAAATCTACTCCAAAAATAGAGATCCCCACGTTTAGCGGTAATTACCAACATTGGGTTTCGTTCAAAGATCTTTTTAATGAAACTATACACAAGAATAGTTCCATTTCACCTGCACAAAAAATGCAACATCTTAAGTCCAAGGTAAAAGGGGAGGCGGAGCGACTAATACAGCATTTAACCGTTAGTTCAGAAAACTACTCCACATGCTGGGATATACTTAATCAAAGGTATAACAATAAAAAACTTATTTTTACTTCACACATGAACATCCTCATGAGTCTCCCCACAATGCAGCATCAGTCGTTAGCTCTAATCAAACGTATGCACGACACTACACAAGAGTGTCTCAATGCCATAAAAAACCTGGGAGTCGATACCGTGTCCTGGGATCCGATTGTTGTATACCTATTGTCACAAAAATTAGATACAGTCTCATATACTGATTATTTAGAGTCTGTTAAAAACCCACGCGAGTTACCAAATTTGGAGGAATTTATGCAATTTTTAGAAGCTAAATTTACGTCATTAGAATCGTTGCGAACAAAACAGGAAACACCTATGCAAAAATCTTCAATAACAACGAATAAAGTCCAAAATATTAATCAGCATAATCAAAAACCTACTTATTACAAAACATCATTAGCAAGCAATAAAAATATTTCAAAAACAACTTACAATAAAAACAATTATTTAGCAAAACATAAATGTTCATTGTGCAATAGCGATGAACATGGTATTTACTTTTGTAAACAGTTTTTAAATATGACACCTTTTAACAGAATAAAAACTGTTTCAAAATTAAATCTTTGCCGAAATTGCCTAGTCAATCATCAAGGACAGCTGTGCTATTCGGAAAAGGTATGTCGCGACTGCGGTAAGAAACATAATAGTCTTTTACACGAAGCAGTTACGCAGTCGTCATATTCCAGATCAGTAACACGTGATGCCGAGAGCGGAGAGGGAACTAGTAACCAAAGCTCTGCTCCCAGCTCCGCCGATACAAATATTACCTCAGGAAAGCAAGTCCGAGGAAGCTCGAACGTATCTTTACAGGATGATCCGTTTGAAGTTTTGTTACCAACCGCGTTGGTCCAAGTTCAAGCCCGCGATGGTACATATTATACACTACGAGCTCTTTTAGACCAGGGCTCTCAAACGTCTCTAATAACGGAACACGCAGCTCAGTTCCTACAAATTAACAGGAAGAAATGTAATGGCGTTATTTCGGGTATTGGAGATAAATCAAGTTACAGCAAGGGCATCATAACTATCAAGTGTGCTTCATTATTTAACGACTTTACCTTCGAAACGGAAGCTTTAGTTATGAATCAATTAATTAAAAATTTACCAAGCCAATCGATGTCAAAACCAGATTGGTCGTACTTAGATCATATCAAGTTAGCCGATCCCGAATTTTATAAAAGTCGTCCCGTTGACATTCTTTTGGGTGCCGAAATATACTCTATTATATTGATGGATGGTATATACCGAGCTGGCACGCATCTACCCACAGCTCAACAGACACAGCTTGGGTGGATTTTGAGTGGTAACGTTAAAAGTTTTCAATGTAACGTGTTATTAAACAACATTGAACAAATTCAACGATTTTGGGAGATAGAGGACGTCACGGAGCAATCAGATTTATCACAAGAAGATAAACAATGTGTTGAATATTATCAAGCAACCACTTGTGACGTGCCTCACGCGTCCATCTTCGCGCGCTCCACTTCGCTACACGTCAATGGCGCGAGCGCGTCGTGGAGGGGCCTACACAGCGGCCATTATATAAGAAGACGCGGGGCGCGGCCGCTTCCCTTTTTGTTCCGGCTTGCTGACTGAAGCTAAGTGTTTGCCTTTCTATAGGGCAGCCTTCGAACCTCGTGCTTTGTAATCGAATCCTCTCAAAATCCTTCTGATTAGACCGGCTTGCTTAAACTATATTTGTGTTAACGTAGTGATTTCTAAATATATAGTGACAAACTAATAACATTGTATGTACTAAACTTTTAACTGAATAATACTACATTGTCGTACTGAGTTGTTTGCATTTATCTCCCTAAACTACCCACTACGTCACAGTGGCGTCCAACGTATTAAGGCAAAAGCACGAGGTTTGGTGAGCACGCCCATTTTTTTTTCTTTTCTGTGTGTCGTGAAAAAAAAAAAAAAAAAGTGTTCCGTTCAAGGTTGGTACTGTTCTTGTTCTTTCTTTTGTGTTAAAAAGAGTTTAAACTTTCCTTTCGTTTCTGCAAGCGAATTATCTACTTTTTTTATTTAATTTAACTACCTTGTACGTTAAATAAACAACCGGTCAGCGCACGTGGCGTGACCGCGTTGTCCTTTTAAAAAATATCATAACAAGATATTTAATTGACTTCGTAGACGATACCTACTGAACGGAACACATAATTCACATTTAATTCTATTGTTCGTTGTTTACATTAATTGCTTCTGCAGTTTTGCCGTGTATTATTTTTTCTTTTCTTAAATAAAATGTCGTACGCGATTAACTACCACCATTTAAACAAGACTGAACTACAATATGAGGTCCTTGTACGAAAGGGCGATAAGTCAGATACGGTAGACGAGTTGCGGAAGCAATTAGTAAAATTATTTCCTCTTTATCCGTCGGAGGACATTTCAGAGTCGTGTTACGAGCCCGCCGCGGATATATCGCAAAGTGAATTGTCCTTGTCGCGAGCTAATAATAATTTAAAACTATTGCAAGTAGACTTTAATAGTAGGATGTTCGCTAGGACGGAATCCATCTTGCACCACGTGTATCATAGGTTACAGCGTGTTGAATTTAGTGACAGGGAAAGTTATGAATCCATTTGGCAGGAGTTCAACTCCATCTTTAACTTATTTAAAGCCTTGTCACCTTCCTCTATTAGTGGCACGAGCGTCGCAAAGACAGCAGTACAGCAACCAGGCGGTGTTGCACCTACCTCCGAGTCATTAAATTATGACCGTAAACTTTTTTCGGAGTTAGGCAAGTTTAAGTACTCGGGTAAAACGTGTGTGCGCGGTTTCATAGAGAGAATGAATGAATTTATTTCGTCTAGGGGCATTCCTGACTCGAAGATCTTGTCCTTCGCGTATGAGATATTTTCGGACGATGCCCTTCATTGGTATCGTTCCGTTAGGAACAATGTAAATTCATGGAGTGAGTTGTGTGGGTCATTGAAGCAGGATTTTAGCCCACATAACTATGATTTCAAATTAATGTCTGAAATAAGACTGCGCTCTCAAGGTCAAGGTGAGAACATAACCCTGTATGTAGCGAAAATGCAGGGGTTGTTTTCTCGCCTTGACAATCCAGTTCCAGATGGTGAGAAACTGGAAATTTTATTAAACAATATTAGGCCTTGTTATACCAACTGTCTCTTGACTACAACTATTACTGATATTCCTTCGTTGGTTAGTGTCTGTCGTAATTTTGAAAAATATAATAGTCGTAGTAGGGATTTCTCTGAGCCTCCTACGGTTACTTCTAACACTTTAGCTCCTGAATTCGCTTATAATAATAATAATAGTAATAAAAAGTATACTGGTTCTTACCAACCTAATAGGTTTAAAAACTTTCATAAAAATTTTAAAAATGAGCCTTCAACTTCTTTTGACTTATCTGCGGAACCCCAAGTTAGTGCGGTATCTAATACTCCCAGGCAGCATTGTCCTCGGTGTCGTTCTGATTCGCATTCCTTGAAAACTTGCCGGCAGCCGCGTTACTTGATTTGTTTTAAATGTGGCCTAAAGGGCTACCGCGCAATGGACTGTCCGAAGTGCAACGGTCCAATTATTAATAATTCAAAAAACTAATTAGTAACGGTTGGGGAAAGAAAAATAAAATCTTTAATAATAAAATAAAGAGTAAATTGTATAATAATAATAAATGGCAAGACTTGTTGCATTCCAATTCATTATACTTCTGCAACAGTAACAAACTTTCCTCAATCGATAATTCAAAACAAACTATTACGCCATATATTTCTGTGACAGTGAACGGTAGAAGTACAGTGGGTCTTCTTGATACTGGTTCGTGTTTTACAATTCTTGGTAACAACTCGTCGCACGAATACTTAAGTGTCCAACCTCCATTTTCAACATTTTACACCAGAGACGTTTTATTGATTAGTTTAAGCAAATAATATGATTTTATAAAAGTTTTATATTAAAAAAATAGTTAATGTGTTTATGAAATGATATATTACAAATAATCATTAAAAAGTCAAACAGTTATGTTTATTTTCACAATTCTTTATGGAGGTTGAGCAAATAAACACATCAATAATTATGCAATTGGAGATAGACCACTACCGGGGTGGAGGTTGAGCATTTTGCATTCGAATATATTTAGTACTTAAGTGCCCTATAACCAAATACAGTGTGTTTGGGTATCGTGGTAAAAAAAATATAACTAGTTAACTTGCTATTTATTATTGTTTTTGTTTTTGTACCGATACAAGATCGTTTACTTCGCCTGGTATTGTTTATGTTGTCTGATCCTGTCAAAAACTTTTTAATTAGAGATTCCATGGAGGCTTTGTCGTCAGCTTTCATATATTTGTAAGTACTTCTAATATAATTTTTTTTTCGGTTAGTGTCTGATTTGAATTAGTCCTAGTAATTTTTTTTTTAATTAGTCGTATTCTTCTTTCGTCGGATTCTTGTTTGGTCGGATTCTTGATTCATCGTACGTAATGTCAACATAAAATGAAACTATGGTATTACCGTGGCTCCACTTCTTCATTTCAATATGTACAATAAAAACGACATAAATTAAATAAGCAACGGTGATAATATCATACCTATACGTATAAAAAATAATTAATATACTGAGACTATTTAAACAATTTAGAATTGATTTATTTTTTCAAGAAAATTAACCTTTTTTTGACGATTTTTTACGTTTTCATAAGGAATTCTTTAGAAAAAAAAAATAGTATTAATCTACTTATCTAGCATCTAACATCATTGCGAACACAAAGCATAGGTATACGTAAACACAAAACTACCCATTTAATGCTTAGAAATTTACCTATTTAACAATTAGAAAACATGCAAATAGCAGGTATATTTTGACAGTCATCGCACAAAAGCAAAATGTTTTATTATTATATTAGTTATATTTTACAACCTTACGAAATGTTCGAAACAATCTGTTCATTTATAGATACGTCACAATTTCATTTAAAGATTTAATTAAATCTGAAATAATAAGAATTAAATTTAAACATCCTGTACTATAAGTTAACGATACGCAGTGGTAATCTACAAAGAAATGTTAACAAAAATACAAGTTACCGATTCTTTTCTATAGTTGTGACTATATTTTCCAATTTATATTTCGTCACGGACATTTGGGGTACTGTTTTCTATTAAAATTAATACTTTTTTTCTATATTTCGCGTTATTTTTTACTCAAATGCGTGCGAGCACCAGCTTCGTCACAAAAGAAATTTATGATGGCGGCGTATTGCGTCATCAAAATGCGATGTCGTGATTGGTTACCTGTGAGGAGATTGAATACTTAAGCACGCAATCGATGTTCAGATGCACGTTTGGTGTTTCTCTACGGACGTTGAGCAATTAAGCATGAAGTTTTAATTCTCTTGTGTTAGTTTACAAAAACTTAAATTCCTTATAATTCATGTATTTTAGGTCCAAGCAGCAAGTATTATATACCAATCGAACCGCAATTAGATCCTTAATAAAATTGCATCAAAAAGTGAAATTCGTCAAAATGGTCGGTTGAGCAAATAAGCATTCAGGCGACGAACTGTCATAATTATTTTTTAAACAAGTTAAATATTGATTCAACAAAATCATTAGAATTTACCACCGCTGGGGGTGATAGATATTCTTCTCTTGGCAGTGTGGTACTTCCTTTTAAATTTGGTAATAAAATTAATTATATTGTCACTCACATAGTGCCAGGCATAAAGATTTCCTTGATACTTGGTATAGACTTTTGGAGGAGTTTTGATTTGTTTCCTGTCGAATTAGAATCTGTGTTGGTTGATAGAAAAATTGTGGACGTCACGGAACTACATTCCGATGACACGACTCAGTTAATTTCCCTTGATAATCTTTCAAGTGACCAAAGAGAGAACGCTAATAAAATAATCTCCCAGTTTAAGGATATTTCTTATGAAAGACGAGGTCTGGGTCGCACTTCCCTTATTACTCATTCGATTGATACTGGGGACAGTCCCCCTATTCGCCAGCGTTACTATCGCATGTCTCCCGAAAAGCAGCGTATTTTAATACAGCAGGTCGACGGAATGCTTAAGGACGATGTGATTGAGAAGTCCGAAAGCCCTTGGTCGAACCCTGTAATATTGATTAAAAAAAAAACGGGTGACATGCGCTTTTGTCTTGATAGTCGTAAATTGAATTCTGTCACAAAAAAGGATGCCTATAGCTTGCCCTATATAGCCGAAATATTGGATAATTTGTCAGACGCGAAATACTTATCTAGCATCGATATTTCTAAGTGTTTTTGGCAAACTTTAATAAAAGAGGAGGATCGTTGTAAGACGGCCTTTTATATTCCCTCTCGCGGAACGTATCAATTTAAATGTATGCCTTTTGGTCTCACCAATGCACCCGCTACTCAGCAGCGCTTAGCGGACAGCCTATTCTGCGGTCCTGAGTTCGAAAATAGGGTATTCTGTTTTGTAGACGACATCGTCTGCATTACGCAAAATTATAAAATGCATATTAAATTATTGTCCTTAATATTAAAAAAATTAAAGGACGCTAATTTAACAATAAATTTTGAAAAATGTAAATTTTTTAGAGAAAAAATTAAATATTTAGGTTATGTTGTCGATTCTAAGGGCCTTCATCCCGATCCCGATAAGGTTGATTCTATTGCAAATTATCCTGTGCCCGCTAATAGAAAGGAGGTGCGTCGTTTCTTGGGAGCGGCGTCGTGGTATAGGAGGTTCATTCCTAACTTTAGTACCTTGGCTACTCCTCTTAATAAATTAACTTCTAGTGGAAAGAAGTCTCCCCCTTTTTCTTGGTCACCAGAGGCCGACCAGGCCTTCGTTAATTTAAAAAATCATTTGATTTCCCCTTCTGTCTTATCTTGTCCAGATTATACTCAACCATTTGAGATACACGCCGATGCCAGTGACTATGGCATAGGCGCGGTACTTTGCCAGATCTTGAATGGGGAGGAAAGGGTCATTGCTTACTATAGCAAGTCGCTATCGGACCAAGAGAGAAATTATAGTGCTACCGAGCGCGAGGCGCTCGCAGTGCTTTCAGCCATTGAGCATTGGCGTTGCTATGTAGATAACGGTAAACCCCTCATAGTATATAGTGACCACGCAGCGCTCCAATGGTTCCTAAAGCTTAATAACCCAACCGGCCGGTTGGCTAGGTGGGGTGTTCGTCTTTCTGCTTATAATTTCGAAATAAGGCACCGTCGTGGTTCTGACAATGTTGTGCCGGATTTGTTGTCTCGTTCTAAAAATATTATGTGTATAGAAACGCAAAATAAATCTAATAACGTTTCTACTAACGATCCGTGGTATTTAAAAATATATAACGGTTGTTTAAAAACTCCTACTTCCTTTGTTGATTATCAGGTAATTGATAACAAACTTTATCGTTTTAAGAGAAGTCTCAATCCTCTCACTAGAGAATTTCAATGGAAGGAGATTGTACCGTCCGAGGAGAGAGCGTTGGTTATATCTCAGAATCATTCGTTGCCCACGGCTGGTCATCTTGGCATTTTTAAAACTTATAAACGTCTAGATCTTAATTATTATTGGCCAGGTATGTATAGTGACGTGGTCAAGGCGGTAAATTCTTGCGAAGCTTGCATTGCCCATAAACACCAGACACATTTAACCTTGGGTCACATGGGCGGTCCTAAGTCGGTTTCCAAACCCTTCCAGGTAATTAGCATCGATTTAGTCGGTCCATTGCCTCCAACGAGGAAGCAAAATACTTTCATTTTTGTCGTTTCTTGTTGTTTCTCGAAATATTGTTTACTTTTTCCCATTAAACGTGCAACAGCCGAGGTTATTACCAGAATACTGGAGGAAAACGTTTTCTTAGTTCATGGTATTCCTTCTACGGTCATACTCGATAACGGCAAGCAATTCATTAGTTCAACTTTTAAAAACTTATTAACTAAATATAAAATTCCAAACTTGCACTACACGCCTTTATATACTCCTCATGTAAATTCTGTGGAACGTTATAATAAAACTATAATCACGGCCGTTTCAACCTTCATAGATAATGATCACCGTGTCTGGGACACACTTATACCAAAGATTCAATTTGCAATTAATTCTGCGGTGAACGAAGTGACAGGTTTCTCGCCGTCGTTTCTTGTTTACGGTCGGGAGCTTGTAAATTGCGGCTCACGCCATATTGACTCTGACCCCAATATGGTCCATGAGCCGCGAGACTCTTACGCTGAATCACTCGGCTACTTATCTTCAATCTTTGAGAAGGTACAGGCAGCCTTGCTGTCGGCTCACCAGCGTAATTGTCAATCTTATAATCTCCGTCGTAAGCCGGTGGAATTCCAGGTGGGCGATGTTGTATGGAGACGTACTTTTTATCTTAGCGATAAGGATAAATATTTTTGTAAGAAGTTGGCCCCTAAGTTTATAAAGTGTAAAATCACATCTAAAAAGTCGCCTTTGGTCTATAAACTATCCGATATGTCAGGTAAACCGCTGGGTGAATGGCATATCAAAGATATTAAAAATATAAATTATAAAGAATGATATCTGAAATAAACATAAATAGATTTTACCTACATATAGTTGTTATTATTTTGTTTAGGCATCGTCGTATTACTCGCACTCTCGTGCATGTCGCTTATCGACTTTTATCCTTCACACCTCGGTGTAATAATATTATCGATTTGTATTTTTATCTACAAATTACAAGGGTTTCGGATTCGAACCCGAGACTTTGTATTTTTATCTACAAATTACGCAAGGTTTCGGATTCGAGCCCGAGAATGCGCTGTGGCGTGTTGTATTTTAACTTGTTGTTTTTGTTACTCGGTGTTCATCGAGCTGATTAAAAGAAAATATTTTTTTTTTACCCCATGGTACAGTGGTAGAAAGAGAGGTTTTTCGAACTTGATCACAGGTTCGATGCCTGAAACTCTTTATTTCATTAAGTAATTGACGGCGAAACTGCTCACTAAGTTGATATGTTTTATTGAATTATATTAAGGTTGTTTACGTTCTAAAATAAACATTTTAATTAAAATATTAGGTATAAGTTGAACCATTGGAATGCGGCCTCGCTCGAACGATCTTTTGTTCGAAGGTTGTTAACCTGTTCTTTGTGATTTAATTGACTATATTTTTTTTTCTATAACACGGCGACAGCCTACAGCTGTTCTTTTGTTTGCAATATGGGTTCCGTATTTCAATGAATCTGATCTTCATAGTATACTTGAAAACTATCATTTATCATTTTTTTTTTATTACAATATCCGTACAGCGCTGGCTCGTCACGAGATAATACTAACTACTAACCCTAATTTTTTTTTAAAAATAGTTTGTAATGCCTTTTCTTTTGGCTGTTTCAGGTACCTCCCGCGGAGCTGATCTCATCTACCGCTCCTGCAGGGTGTTGGTGCCTGAACAGCCTGTCGCCCCCTGCTAGCAGCCGAATTTTCCCTAGGAAAAATTCTGGTCTAGCGGGGGGGGTATGTGACGTGCCTCACGCGTCCATCTTCGCGCGCTCCACTTCGCTACACGTCAATGGCGCGAGCGCGTCGTGGAGGGGCCTACACAGCGGCCATTATATAAGAAGACGCGGGGCGCGGCCGCTTCCCTTTTTGTTCCGGCTTGCTGACTGAAGCTAAGTGTTTGCCTTTCTATAGGGCAGCCTTCGAACCTCGTGCTTTGTAATCGAATCCTCTCAAAATCCTTCTGATTAGACCGGCTTGCTTAAACTATATTTGTGTTAACGTAGTGATTTCTAAATATATAGTGACAAACTAATAACATTGTATGTACTAAACTTTTAACTGAATAATACTACATTGTCGTACTGAGTTGTTTGCATTTATCTCCCTAAACTACCCACTACGTCACACACTTTAAGGCGAGAAGATAAGCGCTACGAAGTCAGGATACCATTTAAACAGGATTACAAACAAAAATTAGGTTCATCAAAGTCACGAGCTATTGCCCAATTTTATAAATTAGAAAACAAATTACGTAAAAATCCTTCTATTGATAAAGAATATAAACAATTCATGAATGAATATTTATTACTCGGTCATATGATACCTACTACAATAAACGACTGTAATAAGAACCTAACATGTTACCTGCCGCACCATTGTGTCACCCGAGATGAGTCAACGACCACCAAGTTACGTGTTGTTTTTAATGCATCGGATAAAACTTCAACGGGTTTGAGCCTTAATGACATAATGTGTCGCGGACCAAACTTACAGAAGGATTTACAGAGTCTCCTTATCAAGTGGAGAATGTATCAATACGCAATCACTGCCGACATAGAAAAAATGTTTAGACAGATTGTAGTAAACGAAGAGGATCAGTATTTACAAATGATTATCTGGAGAGATCAAAATGGACGCCTCCAGGAGTATCGGTTGACGACCGTCACTTATGGCACTAAGGCGGCTCCATTTATTGCAATGATGACTTTAAAACAACTTGCTTACGATGAAAAAATAAATTATCCAGACAGTATGGCGCCTAACGTCCTCGCAGAGTCATTCTTTTGCGATGATTTAATGTATTCAACTCATTCGTTATTATTAGCAAAACGTATTCAAACAGATTTAATTAGTTTATTAAAATCAGCAGGATTTAATTTAAGGAAGTGGAAATCAAACTCACCCGAGTTATTAGAACATGTTACTACAGATAATAAAACTCAACACAACTTTGATTTCAAACAAGCGGAGTCAACAAAGGCTTTAGGATTAGGTTGGAATCCCCAACTAGATTGTTTTCTTTTTGATATCAAGATTTCAGAAAGCTTACACACTACTAAACGAACACTTTTATCTGATATTTCAAGAATATTTGACCCATTAGGCTGGTTATCTCCTCTTACCACAAAATTAAAAATCTTATTTCAAGATATTTGGCGATCTAAATTGGAATGGGATCAGAGAGTGCCACAAAATATCTATGACGAATGGAGTAAGGTAAAACAAGAATTACCTCTTCTTAAACAGCTAAAAATATCAAGATGGCTAAAAATACAGGATCAGGATTACGTGGAACTGCATGGCTTCTGTGATGCCAGCACGAAGGCTTACGGTTGCTCTGTGTACTGTAAAATAAAACGAGGAAATGACATTTCAATAGTCTTAGTAGCAGGAAAAACAAAGGTAGTTCCTCTTAACAAGAAATGTTCACTGCCACGCTTGGAATTATGCGGCGCGGTTTTATTAAGCAAGTTAATGGATAAAATCAAGGAATGTTTATCAAATCACCGTATTATTACGTACGGTTGGGTTGACTCAATGGTAGTGTTAGGTTGGCTCAACGGCGAAGTAGATAGATGGAAACCATTCGTCGCCAACCGAGTGAAACAAGTCACGGGGGCCATGCCGGCTGAATGTTGGAGATATGTGGCCTCAAAAGAAAACCCTGCAGATTGTGCAAGCCGAGGCCTCTCAGTTTCTCAGCTGATAGAGCACAAGCTATGGTGGAGTGGCCCAAAGTGGCTACACTCTGAAACTAATAATTCAACTTATTCTACTAACTTAGAAACACAAAATAAACAAGTGAATGTTATGTTATCAAGCGAAAATTTAGTAGTGAAACATATCTTAGAAAAACAATCATCTTTATCTAAAGCAATTAGAATCATAGCATGGATTTTAAGATTAAAAAATAAGAAAAACGGTTTCTTGAGTTCACAAGAATTAAATAAGGCACGTTATATTATTATTAGAAGCATACAACAAGAAGAATTTTTACAAGAAATTATGAGTATTCAAGATAAGCATTGTGTAAGTTCAAAAAGCAAAATATACAATTTAAACCCTATATTAGATGAAAATAATATCATACGTGTCGGAGGCAGATTACGTCATGCGAACTTGGATGCTGACAGGGCTCATCCTGTTATTATACCAAGTGGATCTCGATTAGCAGATTTAATTATCGATCAAGCACATGACTTTACTTTCCACGGTGGAGCAAGACTCACAACAGCATATGTACGCCAGAAATACTGGCTCACTGGTGGCAACAATGCTACCAAAAAGAGAATCCGTCTATGTGTCAGATGTAGGCGAGAGAAACCTAACCTTAAACAACAACTCATGGGTGATTTACCTATCGCACGTACTAGCCCATCACGACCATTCTATCACTGTGGTGTCGATTACACCGGTCACGTTAACGTAAAGGCCAACAAGGGCCGTGGGATCAAGACCACGAAAGGATACGTGGCTGTGTTTGTGTGTATGGCAACCAAGGCGGTACACATCGAGCTAGTCTCTGACTTAACTACATCGTCCTTTCTTGCTGCTCTTCGTAGGATGTCGGCCAGACGAGGTACACCCCGCCACATGTATAGCGATCAAGGTAAAAATTTTATCGGTGCAGATCGAGTATTAAAACAGGAATTAGCTGCTATACAAGCAACATTTGACACGAATTTCATGGCAGAGACATCAAGTATGGGTATAGATTGGCACTTCAACGCACCCTCTTGGCCCTCAGCAGGTGGGCTGTGGGAGGCCGCTGTCAAGAGCCTTAAACATCACCTAAGACGAGTGTTAGGCGAACAACATTTGACGTATGAAGAGTTCGCCACTCTATTAAGTCAATTGGAAGGATGTCTTAACTCACGCCCTCTCTGTCCTTTGTCAGAGGATCCGGATGATTTAAATTTTTTAACACCATCGCATTTTTTAGCTAGCGGTCCCATTTTAACTTTGTATAATACAGAGAAAGATCTCCGAACAAGATGGTATCTTATACAAAAAATATATCAAGATATATGGAAACGATGGCGCGATGAGTACTTAACGTCATTAACAGCGAGGAGCAAGTGGAACAAGCCACAAGCGAATCTGAAAATAAACGATGTGGTCACAATCAAGGATGACAACCTTCCCCCAGGGAAGTGGAGTTTAGGCCGGGTCGTTGAACTACATCCAGGAAAAGACGGATATGTAAGAGTTGTGACATTGAAAACAGCTAATGGTTTCATGAAACGACCTGTCGTCAAGTTATCAGTTCTACCAGTATATGAAAAAGAAATCAGTGATGAGGAAGAAAGGCAACCATCACCACGATTACAAAAAATAAATTTTTGTAAATTTATATCAACTTCCATTTATTTATTATTGTGTTTTTTAATTATTTTACCGCCTATACACGGTAATTATCAGATATCTTCTTTACAAGGAAACAATAGTATTTACTTTGATCATTTTAAAAATTTACAACTTATTAAGGACGATTGGCGTTTAGTTGTGTACTACAATACTCAACCTTATATAAACGGACATACGGTACTCAACAAGTATGTGAAGTACTTAGAGGATGTTTGCACAAAGATACAACAGAGCTCACATTGTGGCGAGATCATGTTACAATTACATCACGAGGTAATTGCACTACAATACTATAATGATTTATTAATGAATCATAATGTAAACAATCAAGCCAGTCGACGGCGCCGTGGGTTAATTGACGGTGTCGGATATATTGCAAACAGCTTATTCGGCGTTCTGGACAGTCGATTTGCAGAAAAGTATACCGAAGACATAAATTTAATTCGAAAAAATCAAAAACATCTGGCATCCCTGTGGAAGAATCAGACTTCAGTAGTAAAAGCAGAACTTCGCTTATTAAAAAACACTGAAGATATTATTAACCAGCAGCATAAATTCATCAACAGAAAATTCCATACTATAGACAATAATTTAAATATATTAACTTCAGAAATTCAGAACATTACTCTTACTGAAGACTTTATATCTACAGCAATGATAGCTAACAGTATATTATCTAACTTAAAAAGCATACATCAAACTCTCCTCGACACTGTCACAAATATTTACAATGGAAAATTTAATTTTCATCTTCTGTCTCCGAATCAGTTACGGTACGAACTAGGGGTTATATCAGAACAGCTTCCTAAAGACTTGTCATTACCAATCAAGAAGTCTGACAGTCTATCAGAAATATACAACTTATTACAAGTTCAAGCTAGTGTGATTGATAATTACATTATATTTGAAATAAAAATTCCTCTCCTCGGCGAAGATGTATTCGAAATATTGAGACTCATACCTGTTCCTCGGCGAGTAAATAAATATCAAGAAATAGTAGTAGTACCAGTTTCAAAATATGTAGCAGTTAATCTCAAACAAGACGCATTTATCATTATAACAGACGAACAGTTGAAGTCATGTTTTGTAAGAAATGCTCAACTCAACCTGTGTCATATCAAGTCTCCCATCCATGTGATCAAGAATGATTACAACTTTTGTGAAACCGCTGAATCAAGACAATGTTTAACAAAAATAAAAACATGTAGCGATAGGTGGATTGAATTAAATAAAATTAATACTTATTTTTATTTTTGCTGCGAGACTTGCCATATAAAACTTATCTGTGCAGATCAAATTACACCTTTACGTCTAACAAAGACTGGGTTCTTTCACGTTAATCAAGAATGTACTATCAAATTGGCAGATTCCTTTTTCTACTCACATAGACAGGGAATCAATCAACTTAACATAAGCTCAGACATACAAATACCTGAATTTTCACAGATTAATCACATTATCAATATCTCTCTACCATACTACAATGACAGCAATTTGATTCCTTACAACAATTTTTCATCGCAGTACCAAGACATCGATCGTAATATACAAATTATGAAAAAGACAGAGCCTCTATTAGAAGGATTATCAAACCACGACGTACATCATTACGTCGCGATATATATTATATTCGCGATCATGGGACTCTGTCTAGCAGCATTACTAGGAAAACGTGTACGCCGCTTCATTCTAGGAAGAAGATCACAAGCGCCATCTGTGCAACAGGCTGCTAGCCAGCCTCAGGTGGCTACCACATCAGTGTGTTCGACCGAGAGTGATAAGTGTAGTGAAGTGAACGAATTACAAAAAGGTTGCAATCGTGCGCGTGTTTCATTCAAACGTTTAATGCCGGAGGCTAAAGCGCGTGTGTTAATAAAAGATACGGGGTCATCCCCGATAGTGTTTCATTCCGGGTTTCAAATTCCACAAGAATTAAAAGACGTTTTTTAGTTTTTACGATAAATGATTTCACCTTGTTAATCAGTCATCAATACTAACCACATTGGGTACACGTAGTTATTAAGTTATAATCACCTTGTATCATAGGAATCACCTACTAACTTCATCTTTCCCGCCCGGGAATATGTACGGGCACGCCGTACATGGCGAAATAGCGTAGTCAGCATTTACTTCATATTGCAATAATTTCTATCATTATAATATCAATTAATTAGTTCAGTTCGTATTCGGTCATCAAGCGTACCGCGCGTTCTCACTTACATCAAAGTCATTTTAGTACTTAGTTTTCATATATCTATTATATTAAACAGTTATCAAGTTTTAATCAGACTTTAATTTATTACAAATCATTTCTGTTACGGGAAATCCGTACATTGCAATTGAAAAACATTTAAAGTGTTGAGACTGTCTTATACAAATACGTTTCCTTTTCTCCAAACTTTGTTACCAACATTTTGCATTGTTGATTGATAGGATCAATAAAGGTCTGCTGGAAGAGAACCCATTTGTGAGTTAAGCAAGTCTTTGTACATGTTTCTGTCATTGTATAATTATTGTGTTATGTATTAGTGTACAGAAATGAAGAAATAAATAAATTTCCGTGAAGTATAGCTTGTACTTATAACTACATACTGACCTAGTGGATGGTTTTTGTTCTCCAGAAATAGTCTCTTTTCTTTTGCTTTTGGTGCTGTCTTACCGTTGAACATAGCTGTAATTAGAAAAACAAAAATATTAGATAGCCGTTATTCAGAAACAGTAAACAGTCATTCGTTACGAGAAGCTCACAGCCAGCTGCCATCACTGATTCATCATCATAACAGCCCATTAATGTCCCACTGCAGGGACGGGCCTCCTCCCGTGACGGAGGGATACTTGGCCTTCTAGTACCACGCTACCCAAACGGATTGGTATAGGGTTATTTCGTCCACGGATAATCCCTTAGTCGGTTTTTACGACACCCATGGGATGAGATGGGGTGGTGACACGCTGTATTCTCACTCCGTCACCACACGATCATAAACGATATTAAATACCACGAAGACCTATTATTTGTGCGAACCCTAAATTATTATCCTGACTCTGGATATTCTCTGTGACCGTCAAATTGATGTTTATTTTATATACCTTTATTAAATAAAAAAGGGCTTGTTCACTTTGTGAACATGTCGATGATGAAATGATGTTTGTTGACCCCACGGCCCAAGACATGACACCTATTGCGAGAGTCGTCTTTAAAAAAAATTAAATCAATATTAAAACTAACAAGACATTTGACCATGATCTTACCTAATATTTTAGCAGTAGGCTGTATATACGAAAAGTTAACATCGGAAACATTTGATAGAGCGTCTTTCTTGAGTAAGTACTTCGTTCGTTCCAGTATTGTTAGCACGTATACGTCTACTTGATGTGGAGAAATCTTCCATACTCCTAGACCTGGTGAATAAAAAAAAAAGATATAAAGTAAAATTGGGTTAATAAAAAAATCCAGCGTGGTATTAGTAGGCCAAGTATCCCTCCGTCACGGGAGGAGGCCCGTCCCTGCAGTGGGACATTAATGGGCTGTCATGATGAATCTCATAAAGATAACATTCTCGGATAGTCCCTTAGTCGGTTTCTACGACACCCATGGGGATGAGACGGGGTGGTGACATATTGTATTCTTACTCCATCACCACACGGATAAGTTCAGAATGGTAATAATTAAACCAAGATTTCCTCCTTCTGTCCATATAACTTCAATATAAGACGAACATCGAGAGACACAAATCATATATCCAAAAAAATAAAAAACTTAACATACCACATCCAATAATATTAACGTAAGCCAATTTCCCTTCTTCCTTAGCCCTCGCATCAGCTTCCAAGAGTACAGTTTCAGCAATAATACTGATCCTCTTGTAATAAACCTCATTGTCAAATATTATGTCTCTAGTTTTTGGACTATTGAGTTTTATAAACCTGTCTGTGTAGAGTTTCTCTTCGCTGGCGTCTGATGAGTTTACGTATGACGATAGTTCTTGGTAGGTGTAACTTGGTACCTGAAAATGAACATTTCTACTGTTAAAAAACAATTAGTTCTGTTAGTTCGTGTGGTGACGGAGTAAGAATACAATATGGCACCACCCCATCTCATCCTATGGGTGTCGTAAAAACCGACTAACTATTCGTGAATATTATCTTTACGAAATAAAAAGAAGGAAAACTTGAAATTAAACCCTATACCAATCCGTCTGGCCAGCGTGGTATTAGTAGGTCAAGTATCACTCCGTCACGGGAGGAGGCCCGTCCCTACAGTGGGACATTAATGGGCTGTTATGATGAAGGTATCGTCACCCTACCTGAAAGAATTCCGACCACATCTGTCTCCACATATGCTTAGCCGACTGATTGTTTCTAACATAAGTAGTCTTAAGTACATTAAGGCACGTTGTTGGAGTAACTTCTTCACCATAACCATTTTCTGCACAATTCTGCTGTTCTGTTATTAATATGTCTTCGTAATCCATTCGGCCTGGTCGCTGGAATCTAGGGCCTATTGCACCTGTAAAAAATATCAGATTTAAAAAACTGGCGCTTGTAATCTTTTTTCTAGACTAAATATAAAATATAAATATTCCTCACACATTCACACAACGCCATCTAGTCCCAAACTAAGCAAAGCTTCTACCATGAGTGCTAGACAACGGATAAACATACTTAAATATGTACTTTTTTTTTGTAAATACATACATGTATACATAGAAAACACCCAGACCAATGCAAACAATCATGTTACTGCACACAAAAACGAACCCGAGACCTCTACGTAGCAGTCATGTTATATAACCACTACGCCACAGAGGCCTGTACTCGCAGCATCCTAAGAAATTAAAAATATGTATATAGAAGTAGATACATTATTAAGCGGATTATGCGATTCTGTTTTATGCTAATACGAAATGTCACTTCTCTTATCTCACCCTGCAATTCTGCAAAGAAATGAAGCTATACGCACTCATCAATAGACCGAATTGTCATCCCTCACTTGAAGATACCGTTACTCCTAAAAGCAGCTATGATAAAAACCTCAGAAGAAAGAATCAAGTGGAAGTGCTAAGTAGGAGTGGTGTCACTAATATGCGATGGTAAGCATAACTTGTCGCTGAGGTTATAGGTTATAACGCGAATATCACCCTTATGAATAACGGGTTAAATTAAAGTATATAATTGCCAGAACTGCGAAAACCGCCATCTATGGACGACGGCGGAATTAACTCGAAAATTGAATCTATTTAGATTACAAAACTTTATAATTCTTTCTGCTACAGCAAAATAACTTCTATTTATAGTGTATGAAGGTTCACTCCTAGATGTAGGATCAGCTACATAATATATTTTTCTTTTGTGTGTTTATTTGTTTTTTGGAGACAGAGGTTCTGAGAGTGAATTAGTTGTATTGCATTTCCACTTTATTTTTCTTCCGTGATAAAAACATTACAAGATACCCTTTTTCTCTTCTTAAAGTCAACTTACCAATAATAACGGCACTTTTCTCAGCATTTTCCTCGCTGACAACCCCAGCGTTCCTCCTCTCACCATCATTGATACATTCAGTGTGCCCACTAACGAAGACATACGCAGACAACTTCAGTTCATCATAACTTAGCAAGTCTTCTAGTACTAAAGGCTGCTTCTGTTGCATAGTGCCTATTGATTCCCAGCCTCCGGAACTGTTGGAAAATGGGACTTGTTAATGTCGTGCCTAAGGTCCAAAATCAATTGACACCATTGCTTATATTATTATGCATATTTAAAGCTCCTTTTGGATGTACTCGAAACAGATAAACATTGCGCTTAAGGTTCAAAATCAATTGCACTTTTCACACCATTATTTATGTTATTACATCCAACACTTAAGGACGTTTTGGTCAATTTGGATGTAAAAGGGCTAATAAATATTACGATTAAGGTTCAAAATCATCTGGACTTTTGCCATAACGTTATGAGCGTAACATGACAGCTCAATAATTCAGCTAAAGCGCCAACCACTAAACATATCGCACCCTCGGTAAGACAAGGGCCGAACTGCTAATTTCCAAATTGTTCAGGACAAACGTTTTAAGGTTTTTATAGATTTATATTGTGTTTTTCTGCCAATGTTAATGTAAAATAGTATTTTATTTTTAGTATAAATGTACCTAATACATTTATGAATATAAATATGTAATTTAAAACAATGAGTTATTTATTTATATATTTTATATTTAATTAAATATGAGTGCATGCATACAATTATGCCTTTATCCCACCAAAATTTAAAAAATTGTGCAATTGTGACCGAAGTAACACATTATTTTGAAATGATTTATTAAATGAAAATACTTTTTATTTTGTACTTCTTTATTATTCTTCTTAGAAACATCTTCATCAGTGACAAAAAAACACTACAATTAAATAAAATAACTTCAAAATAAATACATTTGGCTAGTACTCTGAACCTTCGGATGGTAAAAAATCTTGATTTTCTTCAGACTCAGAGTCGTTATTACCCAGGGTTGTATTTATTATTGGTGGGCTAGTTATTACATTATCCTCCATAGCAGATATTGTTGTCAAGGATGAATTTATCGCTTTTGTAGTTTCAAGAATAGTTAGTATTGGATCTTCTATAGCTGATACGGTTATCATGGATGAATTTATCGCTTCTGCAATTTCAGGTGTCATTGGTATTGGATCCTGATTTTGAAAGTCATTGCTATCTATCCACTGCTCAACAATTGATGTAGAATTGATTTTAGGAGTACCATTTGTCTTTTAAAAACTATTACACACTTCAAAACTAGATTTTTCTAAATATTCATTAGCCTGAGTTTCATCAATAGTTGTAGCCTCTGTATAAAACATGATCATCGACCATCCTCAAAATTTTTCTGCCTCGAGATTCCATTTTTATTCCCTAAAAAACACAACGGAAATGTTATGTATTTTACGTAAAAAATAAAGTAATTGGAAAGACAAAGTCAGATTTGACTAGGTAATGTTTACATATTGGACTCACAAAGGCACAACTACGCGAACGACCTCTTAAATTAGGCATAATTACACAAAATGTGACCATGTCTTTCCAAAATGTAAAACAAAAAAGGGCATATTTACCTTAATGACCTTGACGCTCCAGGACAACAACCACTACTCACGAGGGCAACGCCGCAACTGACCAAAGAGATTTTGTCGCGCCAACATCATTCAAAAATGGAACGAATGGTACAAAGGCAGTTTTGCCATCTGGCGAAAATAAACTTAATCTAATGAATGTCTTTGTCCCTCCAGGTAGAAATTAGTTTTTAGGGCACTTTGACATATTTAACTCATTTTTAAAAATTTTAGCACTTCGGCCCTTGTCTTACCGAAGGTGCGATATGACAGGCGCATAAGTCCATATACATACAAAGCAACAAACACAGACAACGCACCACGGAAAACTAATAAGAACCAGTAAAAAAAATACATAATTATATTTTAAATACAGCGCTTTTTAGATCCCATCTAATCAGTATTCATTTTACATTCTATAAGACTAAACCATATTTTATCATCATTTTTTTTCAGTGCCAAATTTTTGCATACCATATATTGGTAAAATATAGCTGAACTTTATTAATTGTGACATTGTTTTTGTACCCATATTTTAAAAAAATCATCACTTTTTTAATCTTTTAAATCCTTTTCTCCTCATCGATTCTGCCATTATGCCAATAAAATACAAAAAAAAAGGCTTAATACCAAATGAAGTTGGAAGTGTCACGATGAAAGCGACCCCTTCCTCTCTGGCCTCCCCTAGGCGTAGTCAAGCGACTTCGTTTGGCAGGACCAGGCCCCTTCCTGACACGCTGGTTCGGCTTGGTGAACCCATACCTTGTTGATTTATATTTATGTTAGGGTTTATTCTGAATGGCACGCGATGGGTACTTAAATAATAGTAAAATTGTGTGGCTATTCGTGACTAAGGGGCTTTTTTTCTTGCGGTTTCCATCAAAATTTGTGATTTTTTAGCGGACCATCAATGGTAAATTGCTGATTTTACAGTGCATAAATTAACCTACTATAGTTTTCAAAATGATTTAGGGGGTTCTGCCGAAATTAATTGTCAATTTTAAAACTTTTTTTTTTCAAAGCGTTTTTGTACGGAAAAATAATTTAATCATGATATTCCTTCAACAATGAAGTTAGTAGTGTCACGATGAAAGCGACCCCTTCCTCTGTGGCCTCCCCTAGGCGTGGTCAAGCGACTTCGTTTGGCAGGACCAGCGCTCTTCCTGACACGCTGGTTCGGCTTGGTTAACCCATACCTTGTTGATTTATATTTATGTTAGGGTTAATTTATGTTGAAGTAAATTTTTACAGTGCGAAACTTTATTGTATCGTGTAAATTGTATTTTTGGTAGGCGATTGCTGAAAATGATACCGTATGGCATAGATGGGTGCGTATAAATATTTAGAGACCGATATAGACTAACGAACTTATTTTTTTTAGTTATTAAAAGTTTGAGAGATTTATTATGAGAATTAAATTGTCTGATAGGAATTATACTGGTAGATTGCAGATTTTAGAGCCCGTAACATATACTATTCTATTTTATTTGAAGACATGTTTGTAAAAAAATATATCATTAATAAACATAATATTTAACGGGATTTTCACTGCCGGATAAATAACCTATACTAAAACAATAATTAAAACTATTCTTCTAAAAATCCTAATAGCTATTAAGTAATTCCTCACCCTTCCTCTCCTGACATAAGCATATACGCGTCTCTTGGTCCAACGAATGATATTGCTCTCTTTTTCAATATTCTGTCAATCAGTGCCTCCACACCCATATCTTTGTAGAACTCTTTCTCTATGGGACTGCCGAATTCTCTGGAAAATTTGTTTTTCATTTTAGTACATTATCCGTGCGGTGACGGAGTAAGAATACAATATGTCACCACCCATCTCATCCCGTGGGTGTCGTAGAAACTGACTAAGGGACTATTTGTAAATATTATCTTTACATATAAAGAATGAAATCTTGAAATTAAACCCTATATCAACCCGTGGTATTTCCAGGCCAAGTATCTCGTCGTCACAGGATAATGCAGTGGGACATTAATGGGCTGTTATGATGATGATATGAAGCACTTTAGCACTAACGTGATTAGCAATTAAATACTTTAGAGCTAACATTTATCGCTTGAACGTCAAAAATCAGTATTGGAGACAAGAAAAGCACTTTCTTACCTTTTATAAATAAGAAAATGTGTCATAAGTAACAGCACACGTTCATGCATAAGTGGATATGTTGATACTATGTTCTTCTTTAATTTCTCTATAGGTCTTCTCACTTTCAGCTTTTCCAATCTGCGAGTTAAAAACATAAATTAGTTTTTTTTTAATTGGTTAAGAATAGACTAAGAACCTCCTTTGTTTTAAAGTGAGTTAAAACTGTATACCAATCCCTATAGCCAGCATGGAATTAGCAGAGCAAGTTTCCACCCGTCATTGCAGTAGGTCTGTTTGTTGCTGTCTGACTAGCTAACCCGTGCCCACTTCGTGGGGCGGCGAAAAAAACGCGTCTGTTTTTTAAACATTTCATTACTGCTCCACTCTAATTAGTCATAGCGTGATTTATAGCCTATGAAACTCCCCGATAAATGGACTATTAAACACAGAAAGAATTTTTAAAATCGGTTTAGTAGATCCAGAGATTACCCCCTACAACGTCACAAACACACAAACATTACCTCTTTATAATATTAGTATAGATTAGTGACGTTAAAGATTGAATAACTGCCTGTGGCGAGGGGGTCGCGGTAGTGACTGACGTGAATGGGGTCACTGGTTCAAATCGCAAGCAGGACAATTATTTCTGCGAATCACAAATTATTGTCCTCAGTCTGGATGTACTTTGTGTCCGTTGATAATGTTTTAAGGTCCAAGCTAATGCTTTTAAACAAGAATAAATACGAAATAGCAATTACTTACCTGACGCTTTCAATGGGGAAAGGTATCGGGAAGGCTTTACTCCTGGCAATGACCTCATCAACATCATCAGAAATTTGTACATCTTCTATATCTGTGCACTGCTTTAGAAGTTCATTTGTCTCTTTACTCATACTCGGGAAGCACCAGTCTGGTTTACACCTGGAGGAGGAAAGTAGATTTACATTACGATTGTAGCGTCATCTTGCGACTTACACAAGCGAACACCTACACTATCTCAGTACCCCCCACAATCAACAGATGTCGCCACTACGTCCTGAATCGCGATATCAAGATTCGCACAGCGACATATATACAACGTCCAACGAACAACCGTTGGGCTTTGGTTGAGGGCCAATCGCCCCACCATAGCCCGCGTAAAGTAGTAACTGTCGTCAGAGCAAACTACTCGTCCTCAACAAAAAAAAACAACCGTTGCGCGTTGACCCGCCAGGCACGATCACCCTTCGCCTGGTTGGAGGATCTTTCCTTTTCTTTGGAGGACGTAACAACGTCACATCGACCTCCACATTATACGTAAATTGAAAACTATGGCCCTCTACAGGGACGAGGATTCTCCGTTCCGTAAAAAATACTTGGCTATCAAATTGGCCAGAGGTATTGGTATAGAGTTTTATGCTTTTTTTTCGATCTTTTCATATTGCAGAAATAAATGAAAGGTTTCCGTAAGTCGGAGTTTTCGTCACCCAATGGAATATGATGATGTATACCCGAAAACGAAATGGCTTTATCAGTTTTGACAAAAAATTCTATCATAATTCAAATTCATTAAGATCGTTATTTAATGTTTATGCGTGAGCTTGACGTCATTGGTTGACCGTAATCAAAACTATGATAGATTAAAAGTGCAATCTATTTTAAACTTTCACTTCAACGCAATAAATAATAATATCTACTAAAACAATACAAATGTCACTATATTAAACTGTAGAGTTTGTATGTGAAAAACCATGAAAAACCATTAAATAATTTAAAACTAAAGTCAACTTGTTCCTTGTGACATTACAAGCTTGTCATTTCAGAAAAACTGAAAATGTAGAATTTAAATATTGGCTGGTAAGCCACCCAATTGTTGGCACCTTAAGAGTGGACTTCGTGTCAGACTAAAATATAAAATATCATAAAATTATAAAATACTTTAATCTTTGCTTATACTTACTCATTATTAAGTGATTGAATAGTATTAAATAAATATTATTGGCACTAATGTCAATAAATGGATTCTGATAAATTTATTATTGCTATGTTGACACATGAAATAAATAAAATATGGTAAAAATATTAAATAAATAATATTTGAACTTGAATAATCATACTGAACTAGGATAATCTATAGTGTTTTCTTTCTTTTTACTCACTTTTAACTCTTAAGTGCCAATAATTGTAGGACTTCTAACGATTAGGTGGTTTACCCTAATTTGTTTTATATTATAAAATTACGAAAACTTTAAATTGAAATATGCACCAATGACGTCATGCAAGAAATGATAGGGATGGACATAGAAGGATAAAAGAGAGAAATTCATTAGAATAAAACATTTTACCGAAAATATACTCTAGTAACAGTCATTAACGTTGACTTTATTATTTGTTTTTATAAATATCTAACGACTATTTGCTAATACAAAAGAACTGATATGTCAAAGTAGCGTCATGATTTAGCTGATGTTTTGTTGTGCGATATTTAACCTAATAGTTTTATGACATGCAACTAACATTAACTCTAGAGGTGATAAGGCCATTTAGTTTTCGACTATACCTTAGTCCTATGAAAACTAGTATTTTTTTAGACTAAAAAATGTATACTGCATAATGAATATGAGTTCGAAATATTTTTTTTTCAAACTCACTCAATTAGCCAAAAATCAAAGACTTAAAATGTATTACGTCTTTTGTAATATGCCCTTTCTAATGAGAGGCTTAATTAGGCAAAACCATAACGTGACGTCATTAACCTTGAACGAGTATTCGAATATGCCAATGGGAAATTCCGACAGTTATAAAGCGAAGCACCGTTTGTTTAGAAATAACTATCTCATGATTAAATACACGAATTTTGACAACAATGTGCTTTGTACAGTTATCACGTCGATTGAGCTTATGTAAGTTCACACCAAACAATGTTAATGTAGAGTGTTGAGTAAAATTATTAAGGGCTTAGATATTGAGAAAGCTTTATTTTTTTACAGGAGGTCGTCACACTCATGGCCTGTTATCCGTCGACGTTTTTATCAGTTAAAATAGTTCCACAACTGTATCAAGTAACGTAAACAAGAGATTTAAAGCACAAAAAGTCCTTCGAATAACCAAAGACATTTAGAGAGCTCTCTCTGTGTGGTGACGGAGTAAGAATACAATATTCACGAATAGTCCCTTAGTCGGTTTTTACGACACCCATGGGATGAGATGGGGTGGTGACATATTCTTAATGCAATGTGTTTATTCGCTTAGGTACTTTTATCTCCGCCTTACTGACCTCCTGGATGTCTTTAAAAGCTGACTAAGGGAAATTTCACAACTTCACTGTCCCATTAGTCATACAAAAACATTCACATTGTTTTACTATTGCATAACAGAGCATAAAATTATGAGACTATACTATGTATAATGTATGTATTTACAAAAACAAAAAAGCATTTAAGTATGTTTATCCTTTGTCTAGTACCCATAGTACAAGATTTGCTTAGTTTGGGACTAGATGGCATTGTGTGAATGTGTGTGGAATATTTATATATTTATTACTTACATCGGTGCAGGTCTATGCATTGAAATTAAATATGATGACATGTGTAGAGATTGTCACATATATTTTTCAACATGTACTTTAATATTCATTTCAATATATTATGTGCCAGCTTCAAAAACATTTTTTTATTACTTTGATGTATCAGACAAGCAATGCATCAGCAATGCAAGAACACAGCTAAGCCTTGGCTTAACAAATACAATAGATTCAAACCAATTATATTTTGTCTCCAATTACCAATTATTTCTCCGTGTGGTGACGGAGTATGAATACAATATGTCACCACTCCATCTCATCCCATGGGTGTCGAAAAACCGACTACGGGATTATCCGTGTATATTATCTTAACGAAATAAAAAGAAGGAAAACTTGAAATTAAACCCTATACTAATCTGTTCGGCCAGTGTGGTATTAGTAGGCCAAGTATCCCTCCGTCAAAAGAGGAGGCCCGTCCCTGCAGTGGGACATTAATGGGGTGTTATAATGATTATATTTCTTCATCACATAATTTTGTTTACAAACTATGTTAGAAAATATAAATAGATTGTATTACATCAAGTTGTTCTATTAAAAAAAAATTTGTTAATATCTACCCTTACCATGCAAAACTTTGAAATTGCTTTGATAATTCCATGTTGTTTCTCTGTGAATTTTCCTGCAAACAAATACGTTACTTATTAATAACTAATATAGTATTAATAATCCAACTTTAGCAGATTATTATGACAAAAAACTATTAACTATTGTATGACTAATGTCATACAATAGTTAATAGCCTCTAAGTTTGGTTGACATTAGAGCAGATAATATTATTATTGCATCACTATTAAACCTGTCTATACTTGCTACAGTTCATGATATTTTATCAACTGCATTAAAAAACAAGATAAGAATTCTATGCAAAAAAATCTAAATTCTGAATTGAAAGAAAAACATATTTTTTTAAGATTATTGATCTGATCTTACCTAAACGTACATTATAATAGTGATAAATTAAGGAAGAACAAACAAAAACAAACACAAACGCAAAATAGATAAGCATCATTGCAATTTCTATCAAAATATACAAAAGTTTACTTACTGTAACGTTACGAATGAAAGTTTTAGTAAGAGGCACGCTCAATCGTCGCACAAGCATACAAAGTACTAAGGGAAAATAATTTCAATTGAATTTTTTACACATAATTACGGTACACAGGTGAATCACCTACCGGATCCGTCACATACTCTGCCTGTCAGAAATTTGTTTTGACAGTTTTCATTTTTGTCAGGTACGTTTCGTTTCTACACAACTCGGGTTTTGATTGTGATTAAATTAAATGATTAAACATCGAAAGAATAAGATTAATGTGTTTTCTGTTTTTACTATTTGTGCTTCCGCTACCCCTGCAAATATTTGTGAACGAAGAAGCTATCTGTGTAAAAATATTGATTGATTGATTCTTCTTCTTTATTTCAAAATCCATTACTAACTGGTGTTTCAATTTATTGTAGTAAAATTTCATTACGGTTGGTTTCTTATTTAACCATACCATAAAATTGTTGAATCTAGTCGACACGTTTAACCGGTACCATATTTACAGTAGAGCATTAAATTAGCATTACGGAACAAGTAACATGGCGGGTACCATGCAGCAATAATACGGTATCTGTCCATGATAAATAGGTCCATAAATGCTGTACAAATAAAATACTTACTTGTATTCTAGCGAGCAAGTAAATAGAGAGTAAATAGACCTATACAATTTTCCTTAATTCTAGTCAGACTATACCGTATTCATCTGGGCTTGAGAAATTTGGTAAACAAACAAAAAAATGGGTCCTTTTAATGTCACGATTACTCATTTATAGATAATTATAATCTATGGTCACGATGAAGACTCGAAAATTATAAAAAAAATATGAATATGTTAAAGACTTTACAATAAAATAGAAATTTCATAACATAATATGTTTAAATAATTTAAATATTATAATTAGATCACCAAGTAATCAATTAATTTTTTTTTCCTGTTTAAACATTATTATTTTTACATACGAACTAAACGACAATGTTAAAGGGCCTACAATTCTCAATGTCATAAATGTCATGTATCGCATTAATATGTCATAACAGAAGAAGAATAATATTACAAATTAATGGGATTATTGAAGAATTTGTTATTTAATTTATAATACAAGCTGGGAACAGTTTTTCTGAATCTAAATTAGAAGTTTCCGATTAATAGAAATTGAAAAAAGTGTTTTTAAAAAGCAATTTACTAATTTGTAAGTTTTATTTATATATTTTGCTTCTCAATAAACTTTTATTGCCTTAATTCAAGCATTATTTACTAAATTCACATTTTCTTATCCAGGTAGAATACACTTATTTGTATTTACACAGAGTTATTTATTGTTTAGTTATGTTTTTAGTTTATGTTTATTTATTTATTTATTTATTATGGCGTCATGAACATAGTTACATATTTTGCCAGTGTCAAGTGAAATACATTACATTCAGTAAGTAAGAGTATAAGTTTTCACATACAAAAAAAAACAACATTAAAAAGACGATGCTTCTCTTTTCATTGCCGTCCAGGAGAACTTCACCGGAAATGCGTATGATGGAGACAGGAACAGCTTGATCACGACGCGCGCCGCCACCAGCTATTCACCAATCACTTGCATATTTAAACATATTTGTTTACTGACGATGAACTTGCAAAACAAAACCGCATCTTTTCTGCATCACAAAATCTTCGAAAAATTAATTTGTAAAATATATAAATGACAGCTCAACCTCTCGTCATGGCGTCCAGTCAAATTCTCCTAGATATGTTTTTAGTTAAAATTGTTTGAAAACCGCGGCATTTTTGCAGTTTGACAGATTTGACATGTTTATACTTTTTCTCATGCTATCTTGAATAGGATATAGAAAGGAATAAATTAAAAAAAATATTATTTTTTTATAATAAAGTTACTGTTTTTCCTTTCTTGACTTTGGCAGAAACATCGGATAACGATAGAGCGATTAAAAAAAAACACCAGCTGTCAGCTGTCTTGTAAATTGTAATGTTTTTGTTTTGCCGCTGTCCACCTGGCCAAACTTAGGATTAGGGATAATTCATTGTGCGAATGTGGTCTGGACATAGGGTCTGCAGATCACATCTTTTTTAATTGCCCTCTTTATAGATTTTCCCTCTACGACTTTCTCCCTTCTAATATCCCTCGTCCTGTTTCCTTAAAATGTCTCCTTTCCCGTATCTTTAGTCCTAATATTGCTTTATGTTTATGTAAATATATAGCGTTTAATAAAATTAAATTGTAGATAGTTATGTAAGTTTGTGTTTTTTTCTTTTAGCTTAATAATTTTGTATTTAGTTATCTTATTTATTTATTTTCGTGTATATAATTATGTTATTCTGTTTAAAATAATCATCCTGAACAATTGTTTGTGATTTGTTTTGGTTTACCATTTATTTGGTTAATAGCATGGATCATGACACTTCTTGATTAATGACATTACGAGCCCCTCGACAAGACACTGGCAAAATATGTGACGTTTCACATGAGGCCATTCACGAAGAAGTCAAGTCTTGTTTTGCCGCCTTTTCGGAACAAATTCAGTAGTTGAGCTAAATTCAGTTTACTTCATTATTTATTTATAAAAGTCTATTAATTTACTGAGACACTTACTTATTTTCGTTGAAATAGTTTATATTTAATTGACCAAAATGAGCGACTTACAAAAAATACGAGCAGAAGTGAACACAGTGTTCAAACTTAGTGGTTTCACTATAAGAAGGGAAGCAAGTACTTTTGTAGCTGAACAGATAATATCACTGAAACCTGCTGAACGCCAGAGTATGCTGGATAAACTGACATCTCACCTACTTCATCAGTGTCTTTCACAGCCAGTGTTGGAAAAAGAGCACATAGAAACGGCCTACCGGGAGTGTTCTTCGGCAGGGTTAGAGGAAAATGAGACAATAATAAACGTAATAGACGGCTTTAGTGTTCCAAAACTGTGTTACAACAATGAACTAAAGAAGTTCGTCAAAGATGTGAGTAATAATTTATGTTTATTCCCCGAACCTAAGTGGAAAGCTCAGTATATGCTTGATAGATACACAACAATATGGCAAAGAACCCTTAGGAACAAATTGTTTAGTGTTGATCCATTATCTAATGAAACGGAGAAATGTTTTCAACTCCGTAAAGTTGAATATTTGTTGAGTTGTTCAAGTAAAATTGATGAAGTGGTTGTACTTGGCCTTATTTCCCAAATTGTAGAGAGAAGTTACCATTTAGAAGATCCAACTGGGTCCGTACTATTAGACCTATCCCAAGCTAGATATCACTCAGGTCTGTTTACAGAAAATAGTTTTGTCCTTGCCGAAGGATATTATGAAGATAAGACTTTATATGTTACTGGTCTTGTACAACCTCCTATTGAAAGCAGAGAAGAATCAGCTCCATATTTCGGAAATTTAAATGTATTCGGTGGAAAATCAAAAACATCACTGAAAAACTCTAAAGCTCTACTGAAACTTGAACAGGAAAATCAAGATGGAGTATTTGTCTTTCTATCAGAAGTTTGGCTAGATTTAGCTAAAGTAATGGAGAGTTTGAAGAAACTTTTTGCAGGTTTTGAAGAATACCCTCCAATAGCAATAGTGTTTATGGGTGAATTTCTCTCTTATACCTATACATATCTTCATAAGCAAGAATTTCAAATTGCACTCAATGATTTAGCAGACTTAATTTGCCAGTTTAAAAATTTACGTGAAAAATGTAAATTTATATTTGTACCAGGCAAAACCGATCCTGCCGCAGCAGATGTGTTACCTAGGCAACCAATACCTAATTATCTAACTGTTGTTATGAAGAAGAAACTCGGTGACAATGTTATATTCACAACAAATCCATGCCGTATACAATACTGTACTCAAGAGTTTGTAGTCCTCCGACAAGATTTAGTAATGAAGTTATGCAGAAATACATTACGTTTCCCTGAAACCGGAGACATACCTGATCACTTAACTAAAACATTGCTTAGTCAGTGCTGTTTATTGCCTACAACATTACGAGTACAGCCTATTTATTGGAGGCATGCTAGTGCATTAAATTTATATCCGTTACCGGATCTAGTGGTTATAGCAGATCATTTTCAACCATTCACAAGGTCATATAAAGACTGTCATATTATAAATCCTGGTTCATTTCCACGTACTGAGTTCTCTTTTAAAGTTTACGTACCTGCTAGTAAGACTGTTGAAGATTCACAGATACCCAAGGATGAATTGTAGCAATGTTGTTAACTTTATGAATCATAAGTGAATATTACTTGCTAGCCTTCAGACAGTGTTTATTAATAGCTTGATATTTTAGGAATCTAGAAGCCAGAAGCAAGAAGACATGGAATATTTCGACTCATCTGTAGAACAAAGTTCGATCTACAGATAGCTATAAGCCGACCGTTTAACTCAGACCCCGCCTGCGGTAATAGGGGTGCGCGGGGGGCGAGGGCAAAGGAGAGAGCTATCTCTTGATTTTTCGGCAAAACAGCGCCATCTAGATACTGTGACCCCGAACTACATCACATCACAACACAGCTCTAATTTTTAGCTAGCTTATTTTTATGAAATAAAAAGAAGGAAATATTGAAATTATACCATAAACTAATCGAAATACCTGGAGGGGGTTTTTTATTTTTCTGGTCAGGTTTTAAATTGTGTAAAAATTTAGATTGCATATTTTCTCTAAGAAAGTACGAGTTTAAATGCCAAGATGACGCCACCATCTTTGAAATTTGTAAATTGTATAGAAGACGGACTAGCTTACTGCACTAGTGTCATACTGACATACTGACTAGGTGTCCGTTATGGTAGTGTGTAAAAATAAAAAAAGCTCTTATTATTGTTCTTATTATCTGTAAATATTTTCTAAGATTGATTCTTACAAATTAATATGTTTAAATCTTACCTGTTTTAATGTAGGTATATATGAGTCATATAATTGCAAAACCGCCTAAAGTGCTTTTTCTTAAATGTCGACAATTCATGAAAAACGTCTTAAACTTACTAACAACCTTAATTCTGTACGATTTTTAACATTATATTATTATTGTAATCTAGCAATCCCAACAAACATCTTTCTTTAATAAAAACAATTTGAAAAACGAGGTTATTTGCTAAAATAGATTCGTTTTAGGGGACTTAGAAGTTAACTTTAGGTTTTAGTGAAATTTGAAAGTAACCGATACCGTTTTAGAGGGTTTTGAAGCAATCACTATATTGAACTAGGAAGGTGTTATGCAATAAAATTGTAAATAAGACACAAAATAAAAAAGGCAATTATTTTTAAAAAAATTTATTTCAAAAGAAATGGTTTTTCATTTTTATGTAATAATGAAATAATAATTATGTAATATTATTGTTATTTTTGGAGTCGGTGTCAGCCAACGAAATACGATAATACTGCAAATGGAATGGCGGCCACGAACTACAGATTATATTATTATTATGACTTCGACATTATGACATAAAGTTGTTGATTGTTTATGGATTGGTTTAAAAATTTAACAAATATTAAATAACTATTTTTATCGTATTTAAATAAATATATTTTAAAATACCTGTGTCACGTTCAAACGTTTTAATATACCTATTTAGTAACTGATTAAAGCTTTCCATAACTTTGGGCGTTTATATAGGTTTAACCAGCACCGTCAATTAAAAAAAATCGTAATACGCAAATAGGATCAATAATGCAAAATGTTGTCTACAAAGTCGTTAGAAAAGGCAATAAAGTTCTGTATACTTAACACATTCTGATCACTTTAAATGGTTTTTAATTTTAAGTAATTGTCTTTGATTCGTAGTACTTTCTCATCTTAGTCTTTAGTCTGTGTATAACACAACGCCATATTTCTTTAAATTTTAAGTCAGGAATATAAAATAGAACATAATTATCGCGGCTGACACAGATTCCAAAAATAACAATAATATTACATTATTTGTAATAATTTGATTATATTTTAAAGAATATACAAATAAATATATTTGTAGACTCTTCAAGAAATATCCTTAACAATACTTTTTACAATAATTAAAAGAACCTATTCTTTAGATTATAACTAAGTAAAAAGAATGTCTGATTTAATGTTGCAAAACCAAAATACAACTACTTCTTTTTTAATTTTTTTTTAGTGCAATTTGTCTTTGAAGTCGGTTTTTTTTTGTAAAAACTTATTTTATTTGGCATAGCAACCAACTCGATATAGCTCTTGTGTACGCTACCATAACGGACACCGCTACCCCGCCCCCTCGTCCCTTTCATACCGCAGGCGGGGACTGAGATAAACGGTCGGCCTATAGTTTTCATTAGAAGCTAGATTCTAGAACTATGAGACCTAATATTTTTATTTTTTTACATGGTCATAACAACATACCTACTAAAAAATCTAAATGTTAGGTCTGTAGTTTTAGAATTACACAAGTCAACAACTTCTCTAGCTTCCAATGAGAGCTAGCTATCTGCAGATCGAACTTTGTTCTACGGATGAGTCAATTTGCATTGTTTAAGCTATCTGTTAGTAAAAGGATTGTGAAAGTTGTAAGCTAACTAAAAATGCATTGAATTTCATTTATCTAAAAGTGTTTCGTTCATCTTCTACCACCCTAAGGCGCTGTCTCCACGAGCGATAAAATCGCGGCGATATTATCGTCGTGCCACGTATTTCTATATACTCTCCATGAAGTTGTCTCCACACGGCGATGTTATCGCGGCGATTTTTGTTCAGACTCGTCGCGATTCTATCGCTCGTGGAGACAGCGCCTAATGTATAAATTATTTAAAGTATGAATATTTTTTATTATAAGTCATATGCAAATTAATCATGTAAGTTGTTTTGTAAATATATTATTGTTTATTTAAGCCATATTCTTGTTTTTAAACTATCACATCTCCATTTACGTTAAGGTGATACATTGATAAAATGCACTATCTTTCATCAACTACTACAGGACTATGAAAAGACCTATTGATCTAGAATTTTAATATAGGTAAATTGATACCTTTAACTAGGTTTTTGTAATTACCAAAACGCGATAGCTTGATTTTGGCTCGATCATATTTATTTTTGAAAACACCTCTACAAAAACAGGTTTTTACATATTACACGGAAAGTACACTGTCATTATGCTTAGGAATTACTCAAATACATTCGTAACATCAATATTAGTATTACTGTAGAATATCATTACATAACTACAACCAATAATTTTTAATGAATCAAATAAGATTTTAGCAATTTCTAAGCGCTCCGGATCGTTGCGGGCGCATCGCAATTTCAGACCTTATACCGATTAGTTAACGATCGATACAGAATGAGTACGGTCGACGATTCAGTCGGGCGATGGCCCTCTTCGACGCCGGACCTGTGCATGTCTACTCACCGTTCGTACTAAATTTTATCGCGTAATTTTTAATCGTAGGTAAAATATATAGGTTGGGTTTAAAATATTTATACCGAAGTTTTTATTAATACTTTGTTCTCTTTTATAAGTAAATAATAGTATTATTTTATAATAGTTATTTCGATAACATTGGTTCGTAAAATATTATTGTAGTTATGTCTTTTATAAAACTTAGGTAAAGTTCGCCATAACTCAACTAAGTACCTATATAGTTACTGTTGACCCTTTTGATAATGCAAGCGTTTGTTTATATAAGCGATTTTAGACTATATGCTCAAGTGTAATAAGTTTTATAACCGTTTTCGTCAAGATCACGTAATTGAAACGGCCTCAGTGGCGCGGGCAGTGCGGCCCGGTCGCGGTAATGGCTTGCGTGCACGAGGTCGGGGGCTCGAATCCAAGCAAAAAAGTTGTTTGAGCGATTCACAAATTACTGTCCTGAGTTCGGATGTTCTTTGTAAAAGTCTCCGCGACAGTACCTAGGAGTTGTGTGAAACTGAAAAAATCAAAGAAATAATATTACTCACCTATTTTATTAGCAAGCTTAGGTAGGTAGGTACTTACTGATAAGATCTAAATAATACTTTTTACTTTCGCGGAAACTTTTACAAACATGAAACAAACGAACACAAAGAACGTCCAGACTCAGGACAGTTGTTTGTGGATCACACAAAAAAATTGTCTTACGTGAGATTTGAACTCTCATGCACTCCACCGCGGGAACGTTTACAAACATGAAACAAACGAACACAAAGAACGTCCAGACTCAGGACAGTTGTTTGTGGATCACACAAAAAAAATTCTTACGTGATATTTGAACTCTCTCGCACTCCACCGCGGGAACGTTTACAAACATGAAATAAACGAACACAAAGAACGTCCAGACTCAGGACAGTTGTTTGTGGATCACACAAAAAATTTTCTTACGTGAGATTTGAACTCATGCATTCCACCGCGGGAACGTTTACAAACATGAAACAAACGAACACAAAGAAAGAACGTCCAGACTCAGGACAATTGTTTGTGGATCACACAAAAAAATTGTCTTACGTGAGATTTGAACTCTCATGCACTCCACTGCGGGAACGTTTACAAACATGAAACAAACGAACACAAAGAACGTCCAGACTCAGGACTGTTGTTTGTGGATCACACAAAAAAAATCTCTGCCTTAGGCAGTGGCGGGCGCAGTAATCGGTAATCGTAAGTCAGCATGAAGAGTCCACCAGAAGGGCGAGACGAGACGAGAATTGAAATCGCACCGAACTCTTTCCACCAAAAATTTGACATCGCGACATGCGTGTTTCTTGTTAATGTATTTTGAACTCTATTTAAGATATAATACGGTTCATTTTTACACAAACAAAAAGTAGCAACAAACAACAATAGGCCTATCGCGAGAAGCGAGTGTTTTTATTACAAAGTTAATATATACTCTATTTCCTAAGCAATACGGTTCATTTTTACATAAAGATTTCAATTTTTGCCTCGTTTCTTCCCTCTGGTGGAAAATCACCTAGAGTTCAAATCTCACGTAAGACAATTTTATTTGTTCCATTCACTAATTATTGTCCTGAGTCTGGATGTTCTTTGTGTCAGCTAAGTAAATGTTTGTAAATACCCCGCGACACAGGACAATACATAGTGGGGCTATTGTATTTTTTTTAAAGTTCTATTGTTTTGCGTGAGATTCAAACCCCGAGGCGGTCAAATTATTTTTGTGATCCCCAAATCATTGTCCTGAATCTGGATGCGCTTTGTGCCTTCATAATACCTTGCGCGGGTGTAAATTAAAAAAAAAATAGGGGCTACATGTATAAACATAATAGACCGGTAGATAGGTTTTTCTGTAACAGAATTTTCTGTTACCTACCGCGGACTGACGTCACAGTATAACCAGTAGTCAAACTGGGCCGAATATTTATTATAAATGGGTGCGCGGTACGTAAACAATAGTAAACATGCGATCTACTTTGTGTTTCCATTTAGTTTTGTAATTGTAAATTAATACGTTTTATTTTTCTATTTTATATTTAAATAAATAGGAAGTGTTCTGTAAAAAACGTGTTGTTTTATGATTGATACATTTAATTTAAAGAAACATGTATATGTTTGTATTTATATCCACCATGTTTGTGATATAAATAAAATACTAAATTATAATATTAAGAAGGTACTTAACAAGTCATTCAGTAAAGTAGGTACAGTACCGGGCCGTTTATATTGCATATCAACCTATAGAAAAATACAATCGGTCAATTTCGGCTTCGTAGAGCGTCAGAGAAAAAGTCTATGTGTAATATTTACGGCCGGGTATTGTATTTATTATATTGGCCATGTTTGTTTGAAATTGAATTTATCGATAACCAAAACCAAACTTAAAACAGGTCTATTAGATCTATTCTAACGTCAAAATAAAGGCATCGAGGTCACTTTATGGATGGGTGACCAATCCATTCAAAAAATGACATCGATGTCATTGCTTAAATTTACCTAGATCAAAGTGAAAGACACGCATGGGGGATTACATAAAGGGGGGCTAAATTTTCATTATTATTGACCTAAGTACAACAAACCGTTTTCGTGATAAAAAAAATACTATATTATAATATTAAATACCTAAGTCATTTAGTAAAGTAGGTATTTATATCAACCATGTTTGTTTGAAATTGACATATGAATAATATATTTAGTTTCAAATTATAACACACAGTCCGCTCGTTACTGCGGCACAGTAGCGACTGTTCCCTCCGCGATCGTGAGCGTGTAGGTATAAACTCACGTTTCGTCCGTTTCTATGAAGTTGAAATACTGTAAGTATATATTTGTACTATGGCACAGAGCGATAACGTGTCCTTGAGGGCCGGCGGGACGACGACGGCGCACACGGCGCGGCGGCGCGTGAGCGAGAGTATATCCGTCTCATTCGCGCGCCGAGGGGCGCGCCCCTCTGGCCACGGCCGAATTCAACTCGAAAATTTTCAAAGTAGCGTCTTAATAACCTTGGCCAAAAATGGTGCAGCAAGCGTTTTTCGTATTAATTGATATTCTTGTACTTCTTATGCCCGATTTACACATCGACAAGTACAGTAGCGAGTTAAGTAGTATTTTAAGATTAAGTTGATTTAAATAGATCTCCATCCTATTTTTTGGCGAGTTAAGTACGAAGTAGCCCCCTCACTTGCGTCTCGTCAACTTAACTCGTCAAAAATAGGATGGAGATCTATTTAAAGCAACTAAATCAACAACTTACTACTTAACTCGCTACTGTACTTGTCGATGTGTAAATCGGGCTTTAGGCTTGTTTTTACACCAGATTAAAGCTATTAATAATGTGTTTAAACCTATAAATCTAAGGCAAAAGATTTTACAATGGCTGTAAGATATTTTTATTGATATTAGCAAAAGGAAACAGTATAAAATCAAACACATTTAATATTTATTACTTTTAATTGTTTTCAAAACTAAGTATTATTTACATATTTTCTCTTAAAGTATTATATTAAATTAATTTAAAACTAAAAATGTCAACAATAAAATAAGACTATCAAAATTAAATCTTAAAAATTTAAATTCAACTTAAATTAATTAAGACAAATATACCTATAGCAACAAGATTAATAAATTATGAAAATACAGTCAGCATCAAAAATAGTTAAACATGATTTAAAATTTATATTATGCAAAAAATGAACATTCATAATATGAGTGAAAAAAGTACTATTGTTATTAAATCATATTATAGTATTAAATTAGGTACTAGTGAGATTCCATACCAATGATAAAAATTACTACTTAATTCACGGTCACATTATCTTGAGACCTCGCTGGAATGCGAATTTCCCGCCCCCGTTGTTTTCACCTCCCCGCGCTCGCCACAGCGCTTCAGTACGATATGGCCGACTCGACGTGACGTCATCGACGCTAGGTCTCAAGATAATGTGACCGGGTAGTAGGTTCAAACTATTGTATCTTAACTATTTTTGTTTCTGATTAGATCTTACAGAAATAGTAACAGAGAAAACCAAAAGGTAAACCAGAAAACAGATAAGTAAAAAGATTAATTAAAGGATACATTGTAAAATTCTTAATTTTGAAAAGTAACTGATAGTCTAAAATTAAAATTTTAATGATTACAATAAATTAACCCATCAAATCAATCAATTGATAGCATTGACGTCATAATTTATTGTATTTACTTTGATAGAAAGATATAGAACATGCATAAAGATTTAATAGATATATTTTTAACACCATTTATTATTGTTTATCCTTTGTCTAGTACCCATAGTACTATACGCACGTAGTACGCATAGTACAAGCTTTGCTTAGTTTGGGACTAGATGGCGTTGTGTGAATATGTGGGGATTATATTTATTTATTTTATTTTGATTTCTCAAGACAAGTCCCTATACAATATAAATCTATAAAGACGTTGAAAGGACGGAATATGTTTGAAGAACAAATATAAACTTAATAATATCATTTTACCCGACTGTGTCCTAGAAGGGCAATGTTTTCCGAGCGTATTGTATGTCCATTTTCCCATGCCCTAATAGTCCAAACGGCTGGACGGTTTTAGACCTATAAAGTTAAGAACATTAAATACACCAGGTTTATATACATTTTTTAAAATGGTGCCTCTTATGAATAAAGGTGGTGCTATTGTATATTCTTAATTTAGCAATATTGGTATATTAACTGAAGTTGGAAATATAATATATCAAAATATGTATCATGTATCTTTAATGTCTTACTGTTTTTTAACTTTTTAAAAAGCACCCTGAATTAATTTCATTGTAGGTAGTCGGGTTTTTTTTTAAATTTCATAATATTAATTTACATGTTGAGTATGATTTCGATTATATTAGAATTATTATTATTATTATATGTATCAAATACATCGACTCTATTTATAAAAACTTTTATTGATAAGTTGTTTCAACAGATAAATTTCCTTAGAAAGTAAACTCGCAATAATTTCTATACCAATCCGTTTAGTTAGTGTTTTAGTAGGTTTTCCTCTTTCACAGGAGGCCCGTCTGTGCAGTGGGGCTTCTTATAATGTACCTACACTTAAATTATGACCTTCGTATACCATAATTGCTTGTAAATAAGATTTGGAATGTAAATGTTGCTTTGAGTAAAATTCGAACTTTATGACTGCTCGGAAGTTCACTAAAAACGCTGAAATGCAGATTTATTATTAAAATTGATTGATTAATAATATTTTTTTTGTGATTATAAATATCGCGTTATCATCTGAGATTTAGGGCCATGTCATTTCTCTATATCTATCTCGCTTGCACTGAAAGGCTCCGGCCCACCGCGGTGCACGGAGAGGCTACGCATGAATTGACGTCATTGATACATGCGTGGCTTGTTTGTATAGGCGTTTACATAGCTCAACGCTGTTGACATGAGTCTTACGTTTCCACTGGAGCACACGAATATGACCGTTGACTAGCGCAGCGCAGTTTTGTCCGTGGATTGCAGTAGCACGTGCGTAGCCTCTCCGTGCCACTCTATACATAGTCGTGGGTCATATTCGTGTTCTCCAGTGGAGACGTTGTCAAACAAGTTAATACACGCAGCTAAAATGCGCCGCGTGCCCGTGCACAGCATGCGCCGCGGTGGGCCCGCGCCTTTAGGGTCTTCTTTTCTTATATGTAATAGATATCTCCTATCTCATTTTGTAGTACTCAGATAATAACACGTGCTATTGCGTATCGGTTTGCTTAAAAAATATTCCGAGCTATCATAAAGTTCGAATCATTATTATTTATAAACAAAATCAAAAAAGAAAATAATAATTTTTGTAAATCTAAGAGCCCATAATACTGACGTATGTATCTGCGATAGGCGCGAGTGCGACTAAACATATCATTGCGACAGCGAATATAATTGTAATAGGCGCATATAATCCGAGGAGGAGACGACGGAAACTGGAGAACTGAAAAAGAAAAAAATATGTTATTATAAAGTTGTTTTTTTTTTTACAAAAGGGTGTAGCATAAGCCGATGAAAGGCTTAGTACGGTCAGCTGCAAAGAAATCTAAAGGGGTTAGATTTCTTTACAGCTTACTGTACTAAGCCAGTTTTTTTAAGAGACAATGTAAATAAATTCTAAAATCCTAAATTATCGAAATCCGTTTAGTAGTTTTTGCATGAAACAGTAACAAACATCCATCCATACATCCTCACAAACTTTCGCATTTATAATAATTATTATACCCCTTCCAGCGTAAGTTTAGCTTTTTGACAGTTCACGTCCATGAAGTTTCGTAATATTTCCGCTTATTTTTCGAACAAATTATTTTGTACTTCATGGACGTACCTATGTTTTTTTCAGTTGCCATGGTTACTTAGTGATGAACACTCATAACGATTACCATCATTATGAAACAAATTACAAATAATCGGTAGAAATAAATGCTATGAATAAACCTGAACTCTTCATAATACGTTTATAAAATGTAATATGATGTTTTAGATTAGCTATAACCCGCGAATGTGTCACGATAAATTAGGTTTTTTAAATAATACCTAAGCTAACTATAATTTTATCATTTTAAGCCATAGGCTAATTCTCTTAACATAGAGGAAAGAAACAAAAACAAAATGATAATTCAAGTTGATGTAAAGATCCAAATGTGTAAAATAAAGTAATTTGAAAAATCGCGAAATCGCTTACAATCGAATGGGATTACATTCGAGATACTGCTGAACGTCACTAACGTCAATCTGTCAAATGTTGTTAAATATAGTGGAAGGGGTATAGTAAGATTTTACTGTCTTTCAGAGTTATACAGGTTGTACCAATCTCTTTCATTAGAGCACTGTTTCATTTTAATCATGATTTTTTGTTCGCTCTTGTGGTCTTAGGGTCGTAGCAGATATAGCAAAACGTAAACGGATCGGCACCGTATCAACTCGAGCCGTTCAATATTATTTGTATGAATCTTCTTCGCCCACTAATCGGAATTGTAACGTAATCGGATTTTTGACGTTTGACAGGAGGCGGTGCCGATCCGTTTACGTTTTGATATATCTGCTGCGACCCTTATGGAGCAGAGGTTTCTAAAATGATGATGTGGTAATAAATCTACTTACCGGCGCATCAGTGGTCCTATCCACTTGTGTAGGCTGCCTGGTATGTCCCAACATGTCTTTCATGGGGAATGCGTTGATGCGACCATTACTGATTCTACCATCAGATACGCACACTGTTAGCTGTAAGAAAAAAGTGGGTTTAATATTTATTAATTGCTTAATTTATCCGACAATTAAAAAACCGCGATTTTATTCTATGCTTGTTTAAACTCCTTCCTTTTATATATTACGAATTGTTAAAGAAAATAGGTCCCAGATGTGACCCCTGCGGCATGCCAACTTTTCTTAAAAGGGTCCGATCTAGTTTCATCAGTCATCGACTGTTACATTATTAAATTACATAATATAATTTTTTACCTAGGTATAAAGTTGATATAACTAGTAAAATCCGAAAAGAAGAAAGACAATGGAAAAAATTACGTAAACTCTTCAATTCCAACATTGAAAGTTTGCGGCTGTCGCGCCTAGATGGCGTTGTACAGTTAAGTTCTAAGTTGGGGCCCGGCTACGTATAACGGGGTACTCGGGTGGCCTAGTGGTCATGGCGCTGGACGCTTATAGTCCAGAGAAGCGGGTTCAAGTCCCGCCTCGAGACCAATACCAATTATTTCCATTGTCTTTCTTCTTTTTGGATGTTACATTAATTTTTAAGATCTTCAGAAGAAAAATATGACGAAAAGAGGTTACAAATCTGATAAGATGTATAAACTTACAGACAACACGATGTGCATGATGACATGGAAAGCGACAAACGCTGCAAGTATGTAGACGCTCCATGATGGGAGCTCGGCCTTCTGTAGATATACTGCCAGGAATATTGTTACGACTGCGGACAAAACAGTTTTAAATTATAACAATCAATCAACTAGCCTATTGCAAAGGATGAAGCTACTAGGAGTGGGATATCCTACCCCCAGTGACTTCGACAAGCTGCCGCTAGGCTTACTCAACTCCTTCGCGGTGATTGAGGAAGCTGTGGGGTGGTGAACGGGGGGCCAGCACAAAAGATCCGATGGGGTCGAAGTGCAGTCTGGAGGGTCCCCGAAAAGGAGGAGAAGAAGATAAGAAGAAGACTAGCCTATTGCAGTCCACTGCTTGACATAGGCCTCTCCCAATACACGCCACAGAACTCGGTCCTGCGCCTTCCGCATCCAGTCCGACCCAGAGACCTTTATGAGGTCGTCGGTCCACCTAGCTGGGGGGCGTCCTACATTACGTTATTAATTATAACTTGATTTTTAAAAACGTCAACCCAAACAAACACAGAACTCTACTCGGTTTCGCTTGTAGGTGTAAAAGAAGTTATTTTAATAGTCCAATATTTTATGTTTATAAACAAAAAAAATGCAATTTATAATATTAAAATAAATAAATTAAACAGTAATAAGTATTACAATGCTATACTTACATTTTTTTATTTTAAAAAATCAACATGGAAAATAAGGCAACATATTTCGTGGTAAAATTAGCTGAAGTTACTTTGTTCCTTTTACAATATGGCTTGTATAAAATTATTATAATAAAGACATGAAAGAAATTAGAATTGATTAAATTGACTTGATTTTTTGCGAGGATTTTTAGTAGGTATAATTGTAGTTTAAAGTGAACTTTCAATATAATTAAAAAACTATTAAAAGTACTGTCAATTTAGATAGATTGATTATAGATAACTAGAGCTATCTTGTAGATATAAGAACTTACTTCCTAAAATGTGAGCAGCATTGCCAGCTCCCCAATGCAGCCAGTTGAATATAGGCCTCTTGTTTGTACCTGGGTGAGGTCTGAAGTATGCTCCTGCAAATATATAAAACGAAGAATTACAAACACGGATTTATTAGAAGGTTTTAGAATGTAGACAAGAATGGGATCCCTCTTATACAGCGTCGATACGCCTGTTATTAAGCATTGCGACGCCAGCTATTAACCGTTACGACGCCACCTATTGCGGTCAATATCGTCATAGTCACGACGCCTCTTCTTAAGCGTCGCGACGCCAGCTGTTAAGCGTCGGGACATCTAATATTGAGGGTCGCGACGCCTGCTATTAAGCATCGTAACGCAAGCCATTGACCGTTACGACACCAGCTATTGACCGTCACGACGCCTCCTATTAAGCGTCATGGTATCTATTGTTAAGCGTCGCGACGACTCTACGTAAATTAATAAAAAAATTAGCTTACCAATAGGTTGTAAGAAGCACAGTATAACAGTAACAATGCCGGTGATAGCATGTGGGTTATCCCCCGTGGTTGACCATCCTCCTACTTCGACCAGGATTAGTATGAAGCCGATTGTCGTCAAAAGCCAAGTTCCTACCATGAATATGCGATGGTACTGGAAGGGAAAATGTATTTTATTAGTCTCTAGTAGGAATTTCAGAGTAGATCGCTTTCTGAGAATGGATGAGGAATAGGTATAATATTCCTCATACATTTACACAACGCCATCTAAGGATAAACATACCTACTTACTCCTAGACCAATACAAACCGTCAAGTTCATGCGCTCGAAGATTAGCACTGAGAGGGAATCGAACCCGAGACCTCTGTGTAACATTCATGTTCTGTAACTATTGTGCCAGATCGAGGATAAACATCAAACGAGTACATACTTAATATATTAAAAAAAAAGTAAATAATATTTAAAGATCGCAACAATGACACAAAAATGTTTTACAAATAAATAAATACTCACAGCGAACCAAATGTCTTTGCCGCCTAGTTGTTTACCGACCCATGTTTGTCTGAAATATCTGTAACAAATACAAAATTATTAAAACTCAAGTAAAAAGAGAGCCTATATTGTTAGGTTCCTACCAAATTTGGATAGGTAGAGGACGGAACATAGCAGACAGTGAAGGTGACCGCTAACGCGTTGTAAGGGGGCCTCCTTAAACCTACATCTGGGTCGTAAGTCCCAGACGCTGTTATGCAAGTGTTCCATCCTCTATCACGCGATGGACCTCGCACGGAGAATCCATGGAATGCTAAGATTAGGTCTTATGTAAAGAAAGACATGTTTAATTTACTCACCTAGCCAATAATATTCCAATAGACGCAGTACCTAACCATGCCATCAACATGCAGCAACCATGCAGTTTGAGCAGTAACTTGGAGCTAGCCGCGGCAGTGCCCACTGCAGCTAAAGCTTGAGGAGTGCCGGTCGCTTCGTATGCTAAGTCGTGGAAACCTACGCGGTTTGGATCTGAAAGTAATTATGTTAGATTAATTGTTTTATACTGTAATGAAATATCAATTATTTGTCTGAATATGGGTACATAAAGTTCTTAGTAATGTTCAGTATCACAGCCACATTCTATCATAATCTGGTATACAAAATATTAATATTACCTAATAATCATTACTTTACACAATGTCAATATATTGTCATGGCATATCCATAATTTAATAACTAAATAATTTAATAACTAATGTACGTTTAACTGATAGTAGAAGAGAAGCAGAGATATTTACAAACTTGAAATTAACCGATACAATAGCTATGCAAGCTCATGACAATCATTTGTGGATCGCACAAACACCATAGAATTCGAACTCCCTCAATCGCTGCATCACCGAAGCAGTTAAAGCACTATATTCTTAAGCCATCTTTCTTAAGCACTAGATGGCGTTGTGCAAACGATAAAACAAATTGTAATAATATAGGACCTACTAGAGACAATAAGGATAGTGAAAAGTATGGTAAGGTGGTTTGAACTCATTGAGAGAATGGATGATAGGAGTTTGACAAAGAAAGGAACGGCCTAAAGATTTACAGGGACGTAATTGGAACCTTTAGAAAGGGCAAGTGCGTAGCACTCAGAATCGATGGGCATGTATGATGACATATGTATAAAATATGTACACGAAGCAAAGCATTGATAAGCATTGCATTTGTGAGTATCGTAGAACTTGGCACTATGGGAATAAGATATGTGTTTTTGTACGTATGTAATAAAAAAAACAAGCTTACCTTTCATGGAACTGCCAGCGACAACCATCAAATTAAAAGTATCCCCCGCCAAATCGAAACTCTGTCCTTTAACATTCGACATAACATTTCTTTGGAACTTGCAGTACAATTTGCCATCAATATACGAAGATTCTATCAACTGCACGAAATCTTGGGGAGAGTCCGATCTGCTGACATAGGGTTCAGATTTTGGATAAGTCCAAGAGGTGAAAAGATTAATCCTTCCATTGTCATTCCTTACGCATTCCATGGCACTGTCATCTCCCATTTTGGAATCCTTGCTTAAACCTGCTGCTACGTATTTCGGGTTTCCAGGAGCTTGCAATTCAAAGGTGTATTGGTCTCCAGCTACAAATATTGCGACGATAGCTTTGCAGTCGCCTTTTGCGATGCAGTTTTGCGGTGTGCCGAAGCATAGTTTAGTGTTTTCGCAGCCTTGGTAGATTGAGTCTAAGGTGTTTGTTTCCACTTTTGGCTGGAAGAAAATACGGAGATAATTAGTACAACTTTGCCTGCAAATACCACGTTCTGCTTTACTTTATGTCGAACATCAAAAACTTAGGGTAAAACATTTGATCAAAAATACAGAACCATATAAGTAAATAAGTTGTTATGTAGATGGGTAAAACTCTATAGAAACTCGTCTGGCCAGCGTTATATAGGTTAAGTTTCTTTTCGGCATTGAAAAAAGCCCGTACCTACCCGGATTTTAAACTAAAAGAAGTTAAGTACATAAAAAGTTAATCACATACGATCCTCGTCTTTTTTGTGAACTAGCTTTAGAGTGCCTGGTAGTTTATTCTAGATTATTCGGCTCCATCTGCGAATCTGGCGGTAGCTTGCAGATATACCTTTCGACTTTCATAAGTGGTGTCATTCAATACTGTGTATCCCAACTGAATAGATGGTTTTCTTTGATAAAAGGTTATGTTACAGTAGAGTCCAGAAAAAAACAATAAACATACCTTGCTTTCTAAAATGACTGGTGGAGGCGCCACTGTGCCGGCAGCTCTAACACTCGGCGCTGAAGTAGTAACCACAGTGTCAGTAGTCACTACTTCTACTAGAGGTGATTCTACGTTCTTCCAAAATGTCGCGTAGCTTTGTGCTACTGTTGCTCTGTAAAATTGACTTTGTTGTTAGTAGGGGAAAGTACAAAATTCTATGGTTTTTCTAAAGATGATGAAGAATCACTAATAGATCAGGTCATAATCGTGGTTTGCAGCTGCTGTTGCAGTTTTATACCACTGAAAATCCTATTAAAATCTCTTAAGCTGTTTTGAAACTGACTTTTCGAAGATTGAAAAAGTTAACTTGGAATTGAAATCACTTAACTGGTGGGTATGAAGTTTGTAACTGGCTGTTTTGAGTAAAAGGAAGTTAAAGTCAGCTAGGTTTGTACGTCTTATGTTACGCGGTTGCTATTCCAGAACCTTTCTTTCCCTAAAGCTGTCAGTTTTTCTGGTGTCTTGTCCACTTTATACCGGTTATCCTGATTGCTATGTTGATGACTTTGACGTTATAATAATCATCATCATCATCATATCAGCCACTGCTGGACATTAGTTATAATAATGTATGTTAATACATACCTAAACTCAACGCCTCCAAGAAAATCAATGGGTGCTTGCCATTGGAAAGTCATAGCTGGCTTATCTTCAGGCGACGAATGCGTAACCGTATCGTTTTCAGAAGAACATGTCGTCATATGAACTTTATCTGGATTAGGTACTTTCACGAATTTGCCGACTATTATGTCTGGGTTCTGTAATATTGTTAAAAATACATGTTAAAATTAAAAATTCCTCTAACATAAATATTGGCTTAAGGTAGTAGACGATTATACAGTCGACCGGATGGTAAATGGTAACCAGCTTCGAGATCAGAGACATTTAGGCCGTGCTGTCTACTCATAAACATTTATTTTTTTACATATTTAACGTGCATGTCTATTCTCGTACCTTAAAATCGTTAAAAATTCGATTAAGTTAACTTTTAGATGTCAAATTGTCTTACCTATTGTTGTATGTGTCATATACGTGTGTGTAAGTGTGGCTGCGCCCACCCTCTTACTTATAATAAAGTCAGTGTGATAATAGCAGTCTTGCGTTTTACTTGCCTCCTAGCACATACACAACACCTATTGTGTGACAATTTGACAACTAAAAGTTAACTTAGCCGAATTGTTAACGATTTTAAGGAACGAGGATTGTCATTGTGAGTAAATCCCGGTTGGACTTCATGAAGCAGTGAACTGTCAGAGTCATTTCGAATTCTAGCCGACTAAAACAAGGCCGTTCTTCCCAGTTGTCATCTGTCGTAGGCTTCAGGTATGCCTTCGAAAGGACAATCTTCGAAAACTATAATAAAAACCTATTATTATGAAGCCTATAAAATGTTCACCCGTTATGAGGCCTATAACTGTATTTGTAGCGGTGTAATAACTATGGATAATTTTTTTGCGATAGATTAAAAAAAGCAAACGAGATATACCTTGGTAGATTTGATGACTCATCAGAACGATATCTAGTTTACGTTATAAAAAAACTAATAAAAAATCATAACTTGATCTGGTTGTGTTGTGACGGAGAAAGAAAACATGATGTCACAACACAATAAACATCTAAAATCTTTGGACCTTATAAAAAAGCGACTAAGGTTAAAATTCGCAGATATCATCTCTATGAAAATAAAGGCTAAATACATACAAGTACATAACCATTTCCCTTAGGGTATACCCTTAAGTAACCTTTTTAATGTGCGTAATAGCTGTATAGGCTAACAAAAAATATTTTCACTTTGAACTAGTAAGTAGGTAGGTAGTTCCTCAGATAATTAATTAAAAATAATTTTCGCTTGTTGTTATCCTGCATGCGGGAGAGTATCTAAGGTTTCTGTTGAGCCATTATATGCCATAGGACAAGCTGTAAAAACAAAAACGGCTTGTCAAATGGCATGCATCAATAGAAATTAAACGCTTCCCTTTTTGCGGAAAAATTACCAATACCATTGGGTGTGTAAACAAGCATATAATATAGCAATATCGAGAAGTAGTATAAACTATACCTGTATCTGCCTAGCCTGTAGAATAAAGCCTCCAATTGGCAGAGGTGCACCCGCTGGGCTTCCAACAGTCACATTAAGGATATCACCCTGTCGAACTTGCGCTGATGACGTCAGAATCAAATATGGCGGCGTAGATGATTGCGGTTGAATGGACTCGTGGCGTGGTGTTTGGTCTGCGCAGGCCTGGAATGTTCAAGAGATGGTTTTAGATTTCCAGAAATTTCTGATTTAAGATTGAGATATTTGTTTTACGACCTGTAAGTTTCTCAAGTCAAAATAAGTTTTCGAATTGGAAATTCTACCCTGAATTTGGCCAAACGAGTTTCCTGCCTTGGCGCCAAAGCGATGCACGAGATCGCGGGTTCCAAGACAAAAATCTGTGGGATCCAAAAGTAATTTTCTTGATCCTAAAAGTACCTAGTGTCCCTTAATTTCATGTTTGTAAAAAGTCCTCGCAGCACACGGCTCGATCGCTTACGTTAGTCATTGTTATAAAATAAAAAAAATGACTTAATAGTGTTTTTTTACATAAAGCAGGTAGGCTAAAGGAGCAAAGGCGTGAGTTTTTTCTCAGACCAGTCTTAGTTGTCTGAGTTCTATGCTACATGAGTTTGTCAATGAAAAAGAATTAAAAATTTTTTTTTCCAAATTATTATTATGTTTTTTTCGACTATGACTAAGGGTAGGTACTGAAATAGTGACAGGAATGTCATAATGTGGATAGTATTTATAAGAAACTTACCCCAGCTGGAGCTCCAGAACTGTACTGTTCTGAATATTTCACCAAGCTCAGTATAGTAACCAGTAATGTGATACTTCTTTTCCTCGGCAACATCGTGATTGATTCTGTGAACAAAGAATACATACTTATTAGAAAATGAAACATCATTAAGAGCGTTTATAGGGCTCACTGGCGCCGCCAATTGAAAAAAAAAACATAATTCGGATAAATAATGTAAAATGTTGAAAACAAAGTCTTGAGAAAAGGCAATAAATATTTAGTATTTGTATAACACACTCTCAACACTTTAAATGTTTTTCAATTAAATAAATATTGCATTATAAACAAAAACGGACTTTTTTTCAAATGCGAAAAGAGATTGGGCAAAATTAACCCAGAACCAACAGGAACAAAATATATGCCGGGTTATTAGTCTTGCTATGAGAAACATTTTAGTAAAAAAAAACCTCCCCTAGGTGCTGTCCAACTGTAATTACACACAATTAAAAAATAGTTTTTTTCTATTTCATAACTCTAATAAAAACAAAGAAATACATGTAACGTTATCTAATTGATATTAACAGACCGACCCAAGCCAACTATTCTATCGTCTTTACTCGCTACAAAAAAATACATAAGCCTGCGTCATGCACAGATTCAGGTATTATTTTACTTTTTCACTCTTACATCACATGTATTACGAGGTGTCCTACGTGGGCGAGGAAAGCGACACGATGCGACGCGATGCTACACGTGACAAGTGTTCTACATGATTACGTCACGTCTCGTTGCAGACTGTCACATAGGACACAAGTAGGCTACACCGTTGATTTGATGGCGTACGTCGCGTTCGTCGACAACGTAGGACACCGCGTTGGCCAGAGATGATACTTAGTTAAATGAAATCATTTGGGAATACAGAATCGTGTATCCACGGTATGCGTACGTAAGGGAGCTGTTCTCATATGACCAGTGTAATATATTATTTAGGTCACGCTAGACATGTAGGCATAGAACAGCCTACAAGTCTAATGGATTTCTTTTTTTTTTTCTTATTAAAAAAGACAAGTCCCGCACTAGGGCTCATGCCCTGTGTCGCAGGGACTGTTTACAAACATCAATTAACGGACACAAAGAATTCCAGACTCAGGACAATAATTTGTGGATCTCACAAATAATTGTCCTGCGTGGGGATCGAACCCACAACCTCGTGCACGGCAGCCGCTTGCGCTACCGTCGCGCCACCGAAGTCGTTGGTCGATTTCGTGATTGTTGACTTATAGATGGTTATCCGCGTGGTGATGGAGTAAGAATACAATATGGGGTGGTGACCCCATCTCATCCCATGGGTGTCGTAAAACCCGACAAAGGGACTATCCGTGAATATTATCTTTACGAAATAAAAAGAAGGAAAACTTGAAATAATTACACCCTATACCAATCCGTCAGGCCAGCGTGGAATTAGTATGCCAAGTATCCCTCTGTCACGGGAGGAAGCCTCCTCCGTCCCTGCAGCGGGACAATAATGATGTATTATTAAACATTAAAACACATAACGTAGTTTTCATTCATAGCTGTTATCAGCCTTATATCTCTCATACCCCATACATATTAAATAAACAAATAATGAAAATTGTTTAAGTTTAACATGTGTAATAATGAGGGATATATATTAGTTCTGTTGGTCTTGGGTTTTTTTTGTATGAAATTTGCCCAATGTCCTTTAACTAATTAAACAACATTTGAACCTCGCAAAGGCCCTTGGACATCAATATTTGGAAGAGGCATATGTCCAGCAGTGAGCGTTGGCTGATGTGTAAAACATCATTAGGTGATGTTTTCGTAGCTAAGATATTCGTGATAGCGTAACGTGCATTCGTTGTAGTAAACTTACGGGGTCGCGGTATATACGTTGTTTCACTTTTCGTTGTCACATATATTACACCCGTATGTACGACCCAGCTAAAGAGCTGAACATAGTGGTTGCTTTCTTTTACGGTTGCTATGCAAGGGTCTCGGGTTTGATGTATGCATTGCAGTGTATTATATCAATTTAAATTCGTAATCAGTGAAAAACTATTTAAGAAACAGAAGAAAATACTACACCACACTCGAATTACATAAATTAACATATTTTACAAACAAACCCGCAAGGCACAGCTATTTGTTTAGCTGCATACCACGTTAAACAACCAACCTTGTTGGCATTTACCTTTTTGACAATACATAGTTAGAGTGAGACAGACATACGAGATTCAGTGAGGTGTGATAAAGATGTTAGGTCACGTAAGAGTCGTGTTATAGGAAGTGAGGTCACTACAACAAGAGAAGGGAATTATGAACTAACTTGATACGGTTAAGTAAAGGTACGGAAGTTATCATCATAACAGCCCATTAAAGACCCACTGCAGGGACGGGGCTCCTCCCAGGCGGAGGGATACTTGGCCTACTAATACCACGCTGGCCAGACGGATTGGTATAGGATGTAATTTCAAATTTTCCTTCTTTTTATTTCGTAAAGATAATATTCACGGATAGTCCCTTGGTCGGTTTAACGACACCCATGGGATGAGATGGGGTGGTGACATATTGTATTCTTACTCCGTCACCACGGAAGTTATACTACATGCAAAGACTCGGCGAGGTGTGACTGTGGAGCTCCAAAACAAACGATGATGCACATCGTCGAGGAATGCCCCCGATGTCGTTTCTCTGGGGGAATTCGTGTGCTCCACAATTTTACTCCGGCCGCAAAAGATTGGCTCCTCCAGATGGACGTAGATGTATAGGGTTGCGATGCTTGAGGTTGTGGGTTTGTATTCAATGCAAGACAAATAAAATAAAAGTACATCCAGATGTGAAACTTTGTATTCTTTCATTTTATGCTTGTAAAAGTTTAAAATTTAAATGTTCCATGAACAAAAAATAGCATGAAGAGAAAATCGAACCCAAAAACTTAGCGTTCCATTAAAGTGCTACAACCACTAAACCACAGTGGTAATCAATCATCATTCTTTCCTTAATTCCCTTTTTAATGACCGGAAATATATCAGATTTAAAATACTAGCTACTGGCCATGGTCACAATAAAGTGGTTGACCTCACAAGTTTTGCATACCATAGTTAAGGCGTACCGTACATAACTATGAGACAATCTTATTGCGTGTGTGTACGCAATAAGGTAGTATTGTATCCTGTGTTCAAGGTAAATTGACTTTACTGATCATATAATTATGGGTGTTTTTACTTTGGGTTTATGTTTAATTGCTGTGTCTGTTCTGTGTAGTTATTATTTTGGTTACTTTGGTTAATTTAAGGGATTCAAAACCGAGATCTCGAGCATGGCAGCTTTCTAGACGACTACCAAGCTGTACTTTTCTTAACAAAGCAGTATTTTTTTGTACAAAACTGTAAAGTCAAAGAATGAAGTAAATCATAAAAAGGGGGTATCCTTTATTACCTTCCTTGACTTCTTTGATGAGATGTATTACCTACAGCACCTTTTTCACCACACGGACAAATTGCCTTCTTAAGCAACAATACCACGCTAATCGAAAATCACTTGGTCTAATTTTACGACAACCATAAAAAGCGAATGAGTGTTAGCATTTTTAGTTCTAGTCCATTACGAAGGGTTGTAAAGTTAGAACGATTCGTTTTCACTGAAAATAGCGTGCCTTTCAAACATAAAGGTTTCAAAAGGTTATAGAAAAGTTCAATATGCCACTCGACACCATTTCCCTTTCGCTGAGGGTAATAAAAGATTTCTATCAATGTTCTATTAAAGTGAAAAAGGTACCTAAGCTATATAAGGTGGTTCCGTACGAATATATTTAATTCCGAACATATCTGAAATTCCTAACACAGATATTACTAACTGTTAAAATGAAAATTGTTTAAGAAATATGGTGGTTCCGTAAGAATATATTTAACTGGGAAACTATCTGAAATCCATAACACATACATTATTTATGTATGTACAGTCAGCCCCAAAAGTCGCTGAACACATTTTAAATTCCAAAACTGCTGAACACTAAAAGTGGCATAAGTCAGTGTCGCAACAAGAGTACAAAATAAGCTAAACGTACAAAACGACCATAACACGCTGCACACGGTTATTCCAAAAGTAGCTGCACATGGGTATTTCAAAAAGTATCAGCACACGGGTATTTCAGAAGAATCGATGTTGCCAACTCGTGCAGTACACGGGAGCCGCGCATGACTGAACGGCAACGTCGCCCGCTGCGTCGCTCATCTGCGGTCGAGTTTCAGTGTAGTTGTAGTGAGTGATTTTGACAGTAGACAAAAGTCAAGCCAATTTCAAAGCGGAATACTACATTAACAATTTCATCAAAACAGTTGTCAACACGATAGCTTTGCTTGTATAGAGCTTGGGTGAAAAGAAAACAGCTCTGGTTCGATCCTGAGGAACGGATTACTTTTTGTGTTTTTTTATTTTTTCTTATTTTGTTTTCTACTATTATTATTCAATACAAGCTGTAACCCGCGACTTCGTTTACGAAAAAAATGTATATTCGACAATTAAATTAAATAATTTAATTAATAAATTAATTAAATGGATTTATCACCTCTAGAGTTAATTTTAGTTGCATGTCATAAAACTATTAAGTTAAATGTCGCACAACAGGAAGCACTTCTTCTTACATAACATTTCAACTCATATCATCGAATCTCCGAAAATGTTTCTCATACAATTTAAAGTCATAATGATCATTCTTCATTAAATTAAAAATTAAATAAAAATACTATTTAATTTTCAATTAAAAATTAAAAATAATATTTTAACTTTATTAAAATACCTGTGAACAGTGACGGTGAATTTAAGTTACTTGTTTTTTTTGAGATAAAATACAATAAATAAAAAATAAAAAAACCAAAAAAAATACTTGGCACAACCCGGTTTCGAACGCACGTCTACTTCATCAAAGTCGAGTGTTCTATACCCTAGGCTATCGAATCTCAGTGAATTGTGTTGAAATTATGTATCTATTCCAACGAGTAAACATAATAGACACTAGTGTTCAGCTACTTTTGGAACACTAGTGTTCAGCTACTTTTGAAATACCCGTGTGCAGCTACTTTTGGAATAACCGTGTGCAGCGTGTTATGGTCGTTTTGTACGTTTAGCTTATTTTGTACTCTTGTTGCAACACTGACTTATGCCACTTTTAGTGTTCAGCAGTTTTGGAATTTAAAATGTGTTCAGCGACTTTTGGGGCTGACTGTACACATACCTACGTTACTAGCAGCAGACGTATCACGAGTACCGTATTTATGATAATATAAAACATAATAATATACAAATCTTAACAATTAGTCACTTGTAGAATCAGTCAATTTTGAAATCGGTCATTTGTAGAATTGTACTTTTCAAGAATTAGTTAATTTTATAGACTCTGTAGTCATTTCGCAAATCAGTTATTCCGGGACTAAACGAATATAGAAGAAGCAAAGCAGGTCTTTAAGGATTAATGTAGCGTTCCGTTAACTCTGCCGCCATAATATGAGAACAAGCCACAATGCGTGAGTTTATGAATGCATGTTTGTGTTAATTGTTTCGTGCATATATGAATATTTTTATAATAAAACAATTCAATTTCACATCTAATGAGTAATATACATTTCTAAGCTGACATTTTTATATAACAATTGTTTTATTAAATAATAAATAGTGTGAACCGGTTAGACATAATAATCCATGGTTTATTTAATGCGTACCACACTATATTTCAGTCGAAAAGGTAAAAATTTTTGATCGTTACTTAATTTTAAAACCTAGCTCCCTTACTCATAAACGCCTCTTAATTTTAAACTTTGTTTAGCGTGATTTTTTTTTATGAAATCGTATGAATTATTTAGAAAAATCACCCTAAACAGTGATTTAATTTAAGAGGCGTTTATGAGTAAGGGGGTTAAAGCTTAAAATTTGTATTACGAATTAATCTTAGTTCTTAGTTAATGCTTTTTTAGTCCTTCAGTGCCCTGTAGTGGGGCACTGGAGAAGAGTAATAATTTAGCTACCTACATCATCATAACAGCCCATTAATGTCCCACTGCAGGGACGGGCCTCCTCCCATGACGGAGGGATACTTGGCCTACTAATAGACGGATTGGTATAGGGTTTAATTTCAAGTTTACCTTCTTTTTATGTAAAGGTAATATTCACAGATACTCCCTTAGTCGGATTCTACGACACCCATGGCATGAGATGGGGTGGTGACATATTGTATTCTTACTCCGTCACCACACGGATAAGAAGCTACCTACATACATACATACATACATAAACTCACGCCTTATCCCGGTAAGAAGCTACCTACATACTTATTAACTTTTCTCCATATTATTTCTTCTGTAATTTATTTCTAAATACACTCAAAGTTTTGCACACGCAAGGAGCTACAGATACTACAGTTTAACATTAAATTTTATCCAAATAGGTCTATCTGATTGAACGCGACTAAATACAAATATGCAATAAATATATCAATATGCATTCATGCCTCTACAAATATTGTAGCTGGCATGGTGCTCGCCATTCTAGGACTCTAATGGATGCTTAACATCAGGCACCATAGAGTCATTCTGGTAGGCCAATTTAAAAAAACAAAAACACGCATAATACTAGCAAAGTTTCCCACACTTAGCAACAAGAGGGACTGTTTCTTATAACGGAACCCTAAACCAATTACCTCATTCTAGGTCTTAGCTGTAAACTTTATCGCACGGAAAAATGGCATTTTCCGATTAGATAAGTAAACAATAATTAGAACAATGTAAAAATTCTTTTATTATCGTTACCTTTTTAATATTTCATAGCATGACCCAAAGGAAATAAAATGTTTTTAGGCCAAGAAAACGATTACATTGTTAAAGGTGAAAATAAATTTCTTGTGCTGTAATTAATTGACATATTCAGGTCGTCGTTTCGAAGTGTGTCGAGTAGCTATTTATTTATTCATACCTTTAGAGCTGTTTTGTATTGCCGAAAATGTGTGTAAGATTGATAGTAGGTTGTATAGTCAGGGCTGGTAAAAGATTTGGGTCGGTCGAAGTTTGTGTGGAACGTTGCTATGGAATGGAAGGCAGCTTGAATTTGTTTATATTTTTATGGCAATATGACTCTTTCAAACCTGATGGAAAACGCAAATACAATCCAGAAATGAAGACATCGGTTAGCGTTCTAAACAACTACACTCCGTTCGTTATCAATTAGTCGCTCAGGCCTTAATGTAATACAAATACTTTCATTGAAGTATTGCAACTTTTAAAGTTTACAGCTGTAAGCCTTGATTGTGTTGTTACAATTGGCTGAGAAATACGAAGGCTCCGTGAAAAGCAATGGATTTATTTCTTCGGAGGCGTATTCTCCAAAGACGCAGGTTCAAAGTCTCGAGTATGAAATATTTTCCTTTGTCTTCCTTACTTTTTTTTGAATTTGAACCTCAGGTTTATCTAGAAAATTTGTATAGGTTAATTTCTATTCGTTCGATTCCCGCCTCGAGTACCTATCAATTATTCCATTGTCTTTCTTTTTTTTCGGATCTTACTTCTTTTAGGTTCATTTATACGTAATTTCACCCATTATACGAGTATTAGTAATCAATAAACAAATGAGATATAATCAATAAGGATGCATGTAAATTCACTTTGGTGTTAATCGATCGTGGGTCAATGCACAGCGAGGTGAATACCTTGACTGCATTTCGTAATGTATGTCAAATATACATATAAAAAACCGTAGAAAACTAACGCAAGCATATTATATTTGCTTTACGTTTTTTGTTTACTAGCTTATGAATGTGTCTTTGCTTACGTAGTTAATTGAAAAACAGATATGTCTTAAAGATCTGTCCTTTTAATTCTAATTCATTTTGGTTCATCATAACAGCCCATTAATGTCCCACTGCAGGGGCGGGCCTCCTCCCATGACGGAGGGATACTTGGCCTACTAATACCACGCTGTCCAGACGGATTGGAGAGAGTTTAATTTAAAGTTTTCCTTCTTTTTATTTCGTAAAGATAATATTCACGGATAGTCCTTTAGCCGGTTTCTATTACACCCATGGGATGAGATGGGGTGGTGACATATTGTATTCTTACTCCGTTACCACACGGATAAACACAACACTCTAAATGGTTTTGGCCAAATATTCAGCGAAGGGAATGTACCCAGACGAAATGGGTATGCGCAAATGCACAGTATGATGTATAATAAAAAAAAAAAGGCAACAAAATAGTCAAACATACAAAAACATGTTTCTCGCATTAATATCCTAGGTAATTGTTATTTCATACAATTACATTTAAATAACAAGGAAAACGTGTCAAAATTCGCTAATACACGTTCAAGGATAACTTGATGCCTTTTAGGATATTAAAACAAGATTTTCCTATTATTGCGTAGCAGTTTTCATCATCATTTTTTTTTTTATTTTTTTTTAAAAAGACAACTCCCGCACTAGGGATCATGCCCTGTGTTGCGGGGACCTTTTACAAACATCAATTAACGGACACAAAGAACACCCAGACCAGGACAATAATTTGTGGATCTTACAAATTATTGTCCTGCGTGGGGATCGAACCCACAACCTCTTGCACGGCAGCCGCTTGCGCTACCGTCGCGCCACCGAGGTCGTCATTAATCTTATGGCTCTTTTTCACTGGTCGTTATCACGCATTCGGGGAAGCGTTTTATATTTTAGATAAGACCTAGCATTAGTTAAGCCGTCACTGTTTTCATAGTTTGTCGAATAGCATATCACAAAAGAAATCTTAAACATTTCCCCGCATGCGAGATAACGACTAGTGAAAATGCGCCTTTAGTGTGGTAGGACAAGAATATTATTACTAGCTGACCCGTGCCCACTTCGTAGGGCGGCGAAAAAAACGCGTCACTTTTTTTAACATATTTCTTTACTGCTCTATTCCTATTAGTCATAGCGCCGTGATACTATAGCCTGACACTCCTCGGTAAATGAACTATTCAACACTGAAAGAATTTTTCAAATCGGTTCAGTAGATCCAGAGATTACCCCCTACAACGTCACAAACCCACAAACATACAAACACACAACTTTACCTCTTTATAATATTAGTATAGATTACAGTTTGAACCCACGACCACGAAAAACCTCTATGTTCATACACAAATGTTTGATTACTAAACCGGGTCTAGCCCAAAGCCTCCGTGGGTTTCAGAAAGACTAACTACGACAACACCTAGTCACTAAAGCCCGATTTACACATCGACAAGTACAGTAGCGAGTTAAGTAGTAAGATGATTTAAATAGATCTCCATCCTATTTCTTGGCGAGTTAAGTACGAAGTAGCCCCCTCTCTCGCGTCTCGCCAACTTACTTGTCGATGTGTAAATCGGGCTTAAAAGAATGTTGATAGTGACGTAGTCACTTAACAGGTATTTAGGCAAAACCCATTTCTATCATTTACGCTTTGATATTAAAGAGTAGCTAAGAAACGACATTCCAGAACGGAGATACAGAAGTCAATACAAAAATGATTCAAATAACGCACATAGACATTGTCCACGCAAATGCGAGGTTTCTCGAAAATGCGTGCGTGAGCCATGATATTTTAACACGTTCCCAGTGCAGTGTACCATATATGGTACACGTGCATTATTTTACTATTGTGTCTGCTGGCGGCACTATGTAAGAGGCAAATTAGTAAGGTAACATAATTAACTTTTTAATTAAAAAATCAACTCCATAACCAGAGTGGATATGCAATTGAAAATCGTTCGAGTACGTTTACTTAAACGATTTTCAATTTCCCATTCACAATCTGGTGAATTTTTGTATTTCTGCAGTAAAAAACATTAATTACAAACACAAACTTAATGCATCCAAGAGTAGGCTGCTTTTGAATGTATGCCACTTGGCATACATTCAAAAGACACTAACTTTAAAATTTCCACTTGGACATAATATGATTTGGATAACGAAACAAGGACTTGCGGGTATCATAGCAGTGACGACCTCTGTGGCGTAGTGGTTATATAACATGACTGCTACGCAGAGGTCTCGGGTTTGATTCCCGCTCAATGCAAATCTTTGTGTGCATGAACATGATACAGACCAATGCAAATAGCATTGGTCTGAGTGTTTCTATGTATAATATGTATGTATTTACTAAAAAAAAGTATATAAGTACTAATATCCGTTGTTCTGTTACCCAAAACGCAAGCAGGTTAGGCCTAGCTTACTTTGGTAACAGATGGCGTGTTGTGTAGAGATTTCCGTGTCCATGAATAGCAGTCAAAAGCTCTGTAACGTTTACTCGGAAAACGCAAGTTATAACTGCCTGCCTATCTCTCATTATAACAGCCCATTAATGTCCCACTGCAGGGACGGGCCTCCTCCCGTGATGGAGGGTTACTTGGCCTACTAATACCACACTGGCCAGACGGATTGGTATTTTGGTATAGGGTTTAATTTCAAGTTTTCCTTCTTTTTATTACGTAAAAACAATATTCACGGATTTTGACTACTGTTAATTACCTACATAGTGCGTATAGGCATAAATAGATAGGTAAGCAACGACAACGTAGGATCTCAACTAGAACAGCCAGTCGACCGTGATACAAGATTGCTTAGACAGGTTTTCCCCACAATTAGATGTATCAAGTATCGCGTTTATTTAGTTTTATATTAATGACACGTAATGCTAATAATATAATATCTTGTATTTGTATTGTAAGTAAGATTTTATAATTAACTTAAGGCACGAATACGCTATTTTGGAATCTTTCTGTATCATCAGCAAATTATTTTGCATTGCTACTGCCACTTTTAATTGATTATTTATCCCTTTAACACAATGTCATTTTAGCCAATACAATAGGTAGTAAAAAGCATATCCATTTGACTCACTGGCACTGGACAGTAAGATTGTTAATATTTCGTTATGCTCACATAAACAACTCTTAATTATTTTTTGTTCAATTAAAAGACGATTCTCGCTTTAGAGCTCGGACTCTGTGTGTTCTAAAAGAGAGAAAAAATACCAGAATCAAGACAATCAGAAAATATTTTGCGTGGGATTCGAAAGCACCACCTCGCGGTTCCGCCTACATGACGGTTCACTCAGCCACCGAGGCAGTCTGCGACACCCATGGGATGAGGGAACCGACTAAGGGACTATCCCTCAATATTACCTTTACGAAATAAAAAAGAAGGAAAACTTGAAATTATACCCTATACCAATCCGTCTGGCTGGCCAGCGTGGCATTAGTAGGCCAAGTATCCCTCCGTCACGGGAGGAGGCCCGTCCTTGCTGTAGGACATTAATGATGATGATGATGGGATGAGATAGGGTGGTGACAATTTACAACATATTACTTATTAAGAATACATTATGTAATCCCTTGTAGGTATATAGGATATTATTTTTGTAGATTGACTTTTTTGTACCTATCATTGTTTTGTGCTATTACTCATGTTCTGACGGAAAGTGATTGTATACGAAGAATAGTAATTATCGTAGTATAATTTGAGTATAGTATTAAGGAAAGTAAAACCAAGCATGACTCAGGAATAACCTTTAAAGATACAAGTTACAAGGCTTTGTAATGTTATGTCTGTATCTGTACTTGCTTGTCATGATATCCGCGTGCTGACGGAGTAAATATATGTATGACACAATCCTATTTCATCCGGTATATGTAGTAAAATGAGACTAAGGAGCAGCTGTTCTAATCATCATAACAGCACTGCAGGGAGGGATACTTGGCCTACTAATACCACGCTGGCCAGACGGATTGGTATAGGGTTTAATTTCTAGTTTTCCTTCTTTTTACTTTGTAAAGAATTCACTGATAATCCCTTAGTCGGTTTTTACGACACCCATGGGATGAGATGGCGTGTTGACATATACCTAGTATTCTTACTCCGTCACCACTGTAAAGATTAATAAGTACAACTTTATCCTTAGAATTATTTACGGGCATTCGACGAACAGCGACTAGTGGTAGTTCCTATCTCATACAGTTGGTCTATAAGTCGGGTTCGTATAAGATTTATATACTTAGCACATCTTAGTTCTCAATTTTTTTTAAAAGTGTCAAGTAATAGTGACTTATATTAGCTGTACTTTCTATGGGTACGTGCTTACGATTTAGCGTGCAGACCACCAATCGCGTTTAGATCAACATTTTGGCCTTTTCCTTCTATTTTGCTAGTAGCTAGTAGGCTGTCGAGGTTGTTGCCCTCATTCTTGGGAATGTGACCGAAGTACTTAGGTACCCTTTTATTGAACTCAAGTTACAATTAATAATGAAACGGTATGTCTGTCAAGTAAAACCAGTTGCCCTTTTATTAAATAACAATAATAATTTATTCTGTAGAAATTTGAATGACGTCAAGAAAATTATTTAATGAAGAATGTATAAAGAAAGATAGAGTAGGTATATGGCATGACGAAACGAACAAGACGCTTGCTTATATTCATCTATCTTTACGATTAATATAACACGAACTCTGTGAAACAGCTGGATCAATTTGTGTAAAATTTGTTGTGGAGGTAGCTAAGAAAATGAATAACATATTATTATAAACTGCCTCATGCCAAAGGTTTACAATAAATGAATAACACATTAACTGTCTCATGGCAAAGGATTAAAATAAATGAAATGAAATAAAATAAGCCTGAATATAAGTACTTCACATCCGTTAATTTCATGACTGTTAAAGTCTCTGCGACATTGGCTTTGATTCCTAGTGCAACAGAAGTGTTTTAAAGAAATAAATCATAGACTGGTGTTATGTCTTGCCAGTAATAATATAAATAAACAAATTACACAATCTACAACTTCTAATTACACAAAAATTACAAGTAGTTTTAATGTAAAGATTATAGTAAGCACTCCCACGGTATGCCATTGTAAGTCAGCGCGTTGAGGTCAGGCAAGGTAGTGCGAGGTCTTGTGTAGGGTCACCATAATATATCAGATATGTGAGCTTTTATATGTACTGCGTTATAAGGTCATTTGTGTTAAATTGTAGGAAAACGTGTCGATTAAGCGATAAATGCGACAGAACCGTCTGGAAATTAAAGTTGGGGACAAACTTTTGATTTATGTGTCCGTTAAATTTATAATCGTAACGACCCGCAACACATGACATGATCCCTAATGCATTACGAGGGTTAATATCACCGTAGCAACCAATAAATAAATAATATTTCTCACACATTCACACAATGCCATCTAGTCCCAAACTAAGCAAGGTTGTACTATGGGTACGGTCAACGGATAAACATACTTAAATCCTTTTTTTTTTTGGAAATACATACATATTATACATAGAAAACAGCCAGACCATGCAAACAATCATGTTCATGCACATAAAGATTTGTATTGAGCGGGAATCAAACCCGAGACCTCTGCGTAGCAGTCATGTTATAAAACCACTACGCCACAGAGGTCATCAATGGTCTAATTTAGTCGAGTCGATTTAGTGATTTAGTAGACAGTGACTCGGCTGGCCAAGCGTTCAAGAAGCTGGACGCGTATACCCCGAAAACGCAGGTTCGAGCTCTGCATTAACTAAAATTTTAGAAAAATAAAATATTTCCTCTTTTATTTTGGGACAGCAATCTATCCGTGTGGTGTCTGAGTAAGGATACAATATGTCACCACTCCATCTGATTCCATGGGTGTCGTATAAAACCGAATAAGGAACTATCTGTAAATATTTTCTTTACAAAATAAAAAAAAGGAAAACTTGAAATTATACCCTATACCAATCCGTCTGGCCAGCGTGGTTTTAGTAGGCTAAGTATCCCTCCGTTACGGAAGGAGGCCCGTCCCTGCAGTGGACATTAATGGGCTGTTATGATGATGAATCTCGAAAAAATAAAGTATGAGTCTGTCCAGGCATTATGTTACACGTTGTTTAAAGGTTTCCCTACTGAGACTGTTAAAATCCCTAAGTCAACTTTTGCGAAACCAAATACTACGCAAAGAGTTAGTCACCACACAAACAATGAGCTTATAGTTATGAATGTCAAACAACACTCCTAAGCTTTCAAAGTCATTGAATTTAAGTGAATATTAGATCGATATCCCATTTATCAGTAACTTGATACCATTTGACATTGAAGGCCATGAACGAAGCTATTAATTTGGATTGCCTGCTTTGAAGATATTATTACCACCTTTAACTAATCATGTGTTATCGGAATGAACCTACGAACAAAGGAAAAAGTTATAAAGCTTATTTTCCTTGAAATTAAACTGTTATTACATATAGGAAAGGTTTTTTTCGTATAAATACTGCATTGATGACTAGATCTTTTTCTTTCGCGTACAGAGATTACTTTCAATAGCCGCAAGAATAAGTAGGTGATAACATATAGTGTGTACCTTAATGTTACTGTGTTTAGGTAGTAGGGTACAGTAGCTAGTGAAATTTTAGGGATATGAGGTAACAAGTTCTGTTTAGGTTATGCGTTTGCCACCGTGAAGCATGAACTAAAAATTTAATTTAGCTCCATAGCTATTACATACAATTTATTTACCCTTACTCTGTAATACTGTCGCAAACATATTTAACGCCAATTGCAGTAAAATTTTAAATTTTATAATTAGTGTAAGAATGACAAATTCTAAATTCAAATGTACTACCCGGTCACATTATCTCGAGACCCGGGGTCGATGACGTCGCGTCGCGTCGGACGAATCACTGAGGCGCCCGTGGCGAGCGCGGGGGTTGAAAGGAGAAAGGGACGCGAGGTTCGCATTCCAGCTAGGTCTCTAGATAATGTGACCGTGTAGTAATGTTTTACTTTTTTTAGCTCATTGCCATACTAATTATGACTAATTGAATAAGCATTTACATGCTTGTCTATTTTGTGACAACATATAGTAATAATATAATTATAATACACTCAGAAAAAGGCAACTTCATGCACACAATAATTTGCATAGTGCGAAAATCGTGTCAAATTCAAGGAGATTTTGACATGTCTAAACTAATTTGTAACATATTTTTTTGTTAGAATTCTCCTTGTCATTTTACGGACACCCTACAAATCAGCGTTCAAGACATAAAAATAAAAATATTAGCATGTACGCATGATAATAATAATAAGCAGATAAGTTACAGAAGTCATATAGTATGTATTTATTTCACTTTTTGATACAGTACGATCGCTTGGCGTGGTCATAAAACATCGTGGTAGGTACAGGTATTTCATTGTTTGTTGGCTTACCTATCCCTTGCCTTTTAAAAGATTTCCTACTTTTATATTAACTTTAAAACTTTCGTGTTTCATTATAACTTCTTATTAATATAATAACTATACGGGTATTAACACGATTAATTGTGGTAAATATTGAAACTATCTTTGATGCACTCGACGTTTCGGCCAGGTTACACCAGCTATGGTCACGAGATGACCTTTTTAATAAACTCCTACTTTTATATTATTATCAAAATTAGTTCATCATTAGTCAACAGAACGTCCTGCTAGACTTAGCTCCAAATATTACTACTTACGCGTTCCTTTGTCCCTGTTATCTATCATCTATACTAATATTATAAGGAGGTAAAGTTTGTGTGTTTGTATGTTTGTGACGTTGTAGGGGGATCTCTGGATCTACTGAACCGATTTTAAAAATTCTTTCTGTCTTGAATAGTCCATTTATCGGGGAATGTCATAGGCTATAATAGTATCACGCTATGACTAATATGAGTGGAGCAGTAATGAAATATGTTTAAAAAAGTGACACGTTTTTTTCGCGGCCTAACGAAGTGGGCACGGGTCAGCTAGTTATTAAATAAAGTGTATTCCTTAAATAAACGTATTATTGTCGGTACGTAGTTCTCTATCGTTGCAAGATTTCGTAACGACACCGTTTTCAGATATTGTACCTAATTTACCTTCTCTACCTACTCTGTTATGTGACGCAAAGTTGTAATTTTCTATAGGCATTTTATTACTGTGTGTGTAGGTGTGAATTAACATAATTCACATTAAGTTATACCTACTTGTAAGGACACGTTAAAAAATTGTGACCATAAATTTTTATTTTGAATTAAATAATATTATTTATTGAACTAGTTCCGCTTCTGTTAAGTTTTTCTACGGGAACTAAAATGGTACAAGGTTTCAAACTTCACTGGTTTTGACAATGACATTGACCGGTTTTTGAAGAGGAAGTCGTGGTTTCGATTCTAGACAAACAAACTAAATAGACAAACTGCTGGGTATAGTTCAGGATATAGCTCCTCAAAATTTTTATTTTGTCCTGTGCCTCCCGCATGCAGTCTTTTCCTCTCCCTTTAATGTCACCATCTTCCGTGACGCGGTCGCCATTCGAGAACCTCTTTGGATTCTAATCATTTTGTGTGGTGTCTTTCTTGTAGTCACTAATCGTGCGATCTCGTTCGATTAATGTATGTTAAGTAGCTGTCTGAATAAGTTACCATAACAGAATATCCCTTGACCGGTAATTACCGCTTTTAGATTAAAAAATCTTGATCTAATTCCATATAAATAATTGAAAAGTATCAAGACATTTTACAATCACTTTTACAAGGCAATACCTATTCTTAGTATTAAAATAGGAAGTATACGTATAGCAAATTCTGATAACAACATTGTAACTAGGAAGAGGTGTGGATTATTGAAGGTCAGGTTTAAAGTGTTTTGATTGTATTTCGGAATGAAGGAAAATAATGGTGACTAGATTTTGGTGCCTGCGCCTTGGTCTAAGCTGGCTTCGTATTTGAAATAGCTTACATTATAAATGCAATCCTACTAATATTATAAATGAGAAAGTTAGTGAGGATGTATGGATGGATGTTTGTTACATTTTCACGCTATTGGACGGATTTTGATAAAATTTGAAATATAGCTTAGGGTGTAGAATAAGGGCGCCTTCAAATTTGCCGCTAAGTGTCGCGGAGGCAGCGCGACTGCAGCGCTGCGGTCGCGCTGTTTTGTAAATTCACAGACATAAAAAACGCGCGACTGCAGCGCTACGCCCGCGCTGCGTCCCCGCATTCTTTCATCGATCGACTAGTGTTGTTTAGAATATTTTTTCTTTTTAATAGTAACACTAAGAGCAGTGTATTTTCGTCTGAGTCCATCGTAAAACTAAAACACAACACTACCATTCTCAAACCTAGCGACGGCAGCGCGACCGCAGCGCTGCAGTCGCGCTGCCTCCGCGCGACACTTAGCGGCAAATATGAAGGCGCCTTTACATTTAAGCTACATACAACGCGGGTGAAGCCGCAGGCATCAGCTAGTATCTTCATAATTAGTAGCCTATGTGTCATTCTGGTTTATAAGCTATCTTGCTGTAATATGTTTGAACTTTTACCTTAGTTGGCTTTTACTACACCTTTGGGAAAAAAATTCCATAGATTTTTTGACTAAATTTATCCAGTGATGATGAGTAAAGTAGCCTATTACACCTTTGGTATCGTGAATGTCGTAAAAGGAACTTAATCAGTGGTTGCAATGCAACTAGCTGTGACTGCCTACTAAATCAGGTTTATGAACATCATAGTATTCGACAAGAACGGTTCTTGTTAGGTACATTTCTTATTTTCATTTGTGATTCGACTCGACTGTACAATTGATCCAAAATAGTGGCGGTAGTGTCGTTCATTTGGCAACGACACTACTGGTAGTGCGGCTGGTAGTGTCATTGCCAAAAAAGGGATTCTTGTTCTTGTAATTAAACCAAAAAAAGCTTGTAAGACATCAGACAGCATTACTTGAAGAGTTTTCACTTACTACCGGTTAAGTCCGTCAATACAAACATCTAGTTAATCAACATGTTTGTATTCTGTATGTTATGTGAAAGTTCTTGTATGTTTTACATATTCACACAGCGCCATCTACCCACAAACTAAGTTAAGCTAGAGAACAGAAAACTTATTTAAGTACCTAATTGTTTTTTTTTATAAGTTTAAAATAATTCATGGAAAACAGCCAATGTAAACTTTTATATTGATGCACAAAAAGTTTTGCATTGAGCTGCAATCGAACCCGAGACTTCTTTTGCACCGCACAAGTTGGCAATGTTTGGCGGAGGCCTATGTCCATCAGTGGGCGTCAATCTTCTGAAATGATGGTGATGATAAAAGGTTTTTCACCTACTACCCGTTATGTCCGTCAATCAAGTTAGTTCACATGTCTGCATTCTGTATGTAAAGTGAAAGTTCTTATGTATTACTTAGCATTATTGAGCACGTACCGTGAACATTTCGATATGTTTACGCGTTAAGTATGTTATATTGTTGGTCAATGGTACGTTTAGCTATGGGAATGGATTGCAAATATCAATAATATGTTAGGTTGTCATAATGTGGTTGGGTTTTGACAGCCTATCTTGTAGAAAGAAGGCGAAAAGTATGGCGTGTTTTTGTTTTACACACGCTTCTTTAATTTGAGAATATGACATCTCCATTGAAGGTTAAGGGGTACCCTCAGTACCCCCACAATCAACAGATGTCGCTCGTGCCCGCCAGGCACGATCACCCTCGCCTGGTCGGAGGATTCTCCCTTTTCATTGGAGGCGTGGTGCTGTTACGTCACCGCGACCTCTACAACGTAATGCACCTGCCCCTCGTAACTCTGATAAGCAGTTGGAAGAGGAACACTGGGGTAGCCAGTCTACCAACTAAGAAGTTGGTAGACTGGCTAGTTTTGGGAGTCCAATACACGACACACAAAAAAAAGAGGTCTTCACACATTTATTGGCGTTTTGTCTGTAAACTACTTTAATCTGAAATATCTTCTCTTTTATTAAGAATTCTAAATTAAAACTAATAGGATTCGATAAACGTTCCCCTTGGTCACAGTACAATATATTTATATTGTGCCTAGGCGCCCCCGGTGATGTAAGGTCAGCTGAAATCTAACCCCCTTTAAGAATATAACAGCGCGTTAAAGGGGTTAGATTTCTTTGCAGCTGACTGTACCAGAAGGATAAACTGGTAACTTGGCCTCGTTCACAACAGGAGGCCCATACTTTGTAGGACACCAAAGAACTGATAAAAAACATAGAAACGTAATTTATTTACTAACGAGGTTAATGTTAATAATTAGCTTTTAAATTAAAATAATACACATTTTAAAACGAAACGTCATCAATTTAGTATTTACGTTTATTAGAAATGGAATTTAAAAATGATTTTAATTTTAATTACGAGGTCATCATCATAATTATTTCAAAACTTAATTGCTTGTGTATTTATACTTTCTCATATGATACGAGTACTTACGGAACAGAGGCGTGGTCGCTTACTTTGGAAAGAAAGAAAATGTTTATTTAAACCAATTGGTCTCCTGCTAGGTGTATTGACCACCACAAAAAGGTCGCTGTATGAGACTGTATTTATGCGGAAAGCGGAGGAGTATGTAGGTACTCATGATGGTATGGCAGCGGCCGCTGACGTGCAAGACATTTCGACATTTACCGGGATTTCGTGATATCCCGTCATCATATCATAACAGCCCACCAATGTCCCACTGCAGGGACGGGCCTCCTCCAGTGACGGAGGCATACTTGGCCTACTAATACCACGCTGGCCAAACGAATTGGTATAGGGTTTAATTTCAAGTTTTCCTTCTTTTTATTACGTAAAGATAATATTCACTGATAGTCACTTAGTCGGATTTTACGACACCTATGGGATGAGATGGGGTGGTGACACACTGTATTCTTACTCCGTCACCACACGGAGATATCCCTAGTGAATTCGTGAAATAATGCGCCATAATACACATTGTTCTACTATTGTGTCTACTGGCGGGATAGGCTGTTAATATTTTATATAAGCGACTCAGACATATTATTGCAAATTCCCTTTGTATCGCAATAAATCCTTTTGTGTCTCGTCAATTGTTCTTTTCAATGTAGGTACCTATACGTAACAGTAAATGAACGGGTGAATGTGTGAAACAATGTGAGTTTAACTTCCGCGTCTTATCAAAAGAGGTCCAATCAATCTTATGAATAATGAAGATGCAGAAAACTGGGGGGTTACTGATAAAGGCATTTTTTTAATTAACTGCAAAAGAGGAGTTTCTCAATTTGTTTATATTTTATTAAATGTCTCTTAAGTGTTTAGATGGAAGAAAACAGTGATATTACACAACTATTGGACTTAACAACTTCTTTCTAGGGCTACGACTGTCATTGCAGACTCAAAGCGATAGCGAGTATAGCGACTGCCAATTTAATAAATAAGCAATAATAATAGAATTAAGTATCTGTTCAATTTATCAACAATAGTTTACTACGTCTTTGAGATGTTTTTGCTCTGTCGTGTAACCTCGATGGCCGCTAACTTTACGTGACTGTTCAACTCAAGGAGAACCAGTTTGATAACAACCTTTTATAGATGCCGACGTTTTATAAACATGTAAATTATTTACAACTAAGCCTTATTTATTTCACAATAGGGTATTAATGTCCCTCTGCAGGGAACGGCCCGTGACGGAGGTAAATATGGGCCACTAAGTACTAAGGTAAGACCGCTTGTTTTTTTGTTTATTGTGTTAGAGATGAGAATAATGATACCATGTTTTCTTATCCCGTCCATGGTACTACCCACAGTTACTCTCAAATACGGGTTTTATTTACTAATACATTTACGCAACGGTATCTTGTCCCAAACTAAGGTTTGAACGACCGAATATTATAATTAAATATGAACTTATGCAGGAAGATGAAGCATGAAATAAAAACGCATGATTGGCTACAGCGCTTGTGATGTACAAATATAAACTGTGCCTTAAAACATCTGTGCTTCCGTACAGTAAAATTCCTAATAGTGTTCAATTTTCATATTATATCTACAATCCAACTATATTATTTATTATAGTTATTTATAATTCAACGACTATATTTTACAGATCTAATAAACAGTCATACAACTGTCTTCCCTCTTTCTACTAGTTTAATACAGTAATATTGCAATTTAACTAACTGTATTGAACCCGCGTGTGTCTCATTACCTTCGCTTCGTTTTATGTAACATTTTGTTTGGTAATTAAAATATGTAGAATATTTTTTTTTAGTTTGTCTGAATTTTTTTGCTATAAAGATCACGGAGTCCAAGGCCTCTAACAAATGCAAAACCGTGGAAATCGGTTCGTGCGTTCCGGAGTTATAGCGTCAGGAAGGAAAACCCGACTTATTTGTATATAGTAGATATTAAAATAAAATCACGTAAGTAATATATGTAAGTACATACGTAGACAATAAAATGTTGACATAACAATTCTTGTATAACATAGTCATATAACTAGTTGTGGGAAAACAGAGTATCTGTTACTTTACATACAATGACTAACAAACGTTTTTAGTAGGTATATTCATATATTAATTCTAAGAAAATGTTCATTAATTCTTGGATTTGTATTTTTGAGAATTTTCCGTGTAGTATTTTTATAGTATCTAATGTTAGTGACCTTCTTTTTAATTAATTTATAAAAAACTTAATAAAAATGCGTCTCTTCTTCGTTTTCTGTTGCCTATGAAATTAGTGAAAGATGGCAGTCAGCTCAGCATATTTTTAAGATCTCTTGGGACATGGAAATACTCTGAGGCACTTGCTATCCATTCCCAGATATAACGCAACCAGGAGTATTTCCTCCGGATTACTGCTGCATGCCTTCCCGGCTCTTTGCCTATCATTATAAGCTGCAAAAGCTTACATGCTGCAAGTTCCCCCATGTATTTTTGTGCATAAGACAAAGTCACATACTTTTGCATTCATATCGGTCGGCCTCCATAGACGAAGGAAAACTTGGCCTACTTTACCACCTTGGTCAGACAGATTAGTATAGAATTTTACGAAGTTTTCCTTCTTTCGTTTGCGTAAATATAATAAGTAATTACGTACTTTTTCTTAGTAGGCCTTTTGGGTATAAAATGTATGGATACTACTTCACCTTGGTCAGACAGATTAGTATAGAATTTTACGAAGTTTTCCTTTTTTCGTTTGCGTAAATATAATAAGTAATTACGTACTTTTTCTTAGTAGGCCTTTTGGGTATAAAATGTATGGATACTACTTATGCTTACTTCATCAGCACACTTGTTAAATCTAGGTCGCCCGGTCTTCAAAACAGATATATTTCAACAACAGCCTACAAAACATTAACATTATCTTAGTGCTAAATGACGTATTGTTGTGTTTTCTGTGTCATTGACATCTGTATTGGCGGGTAAATGCCGTGACAACTACAACCTTCATGCATCTACGGGCTCTTTGTCAGAAGTAAAATGATTAACACTAACTTTAAGTACTTACTTTTTTACTTTAAAATGGTTAGACACCAAGGTTTTACAATCGAAGTTCAAGTTTTATCAGCAACTAATGCGATTAAAGTAAGTAATTGTTTTCTTTTTTTTGATAAAAAAAAACTTTTTTAAACATACGAGTATAGCGCATACGAAGAACATTCAAACTCAGGACAATAATTTGTGGATCACAAAATATGTCTTGTGTGAGATTCGAAACTACGACCACGCACATTGCAGCCGATACTGCAACCGCGACGTCACCGAGGCTGTTTAAGTCAAATAGTTCGATAAATGGAACGTTTGCATGCGTACGAAGATGGAATACAACGAATACGTTCTGTTTTTACGGAGACATAACTGAGGTCTACAATGTAAAATAAAATCAGTTCTTTTTTTTAAATGTACGTGTCTGGCATAGAATAATAAATGACCCACAAAGAAGTTCGAGATTTTGCATGGTCTGACGAACAGAACTAGAGGGGGCGTAGCCTGCTAAAATAAACGGTTCGGTTTTTATAATTTTTCTTTACTTATTTTGATCTGTTTTTAGTAAAGGAGCACGAATTAGGCAAGTCTGCCCTAGACCATGCTGGCTAGGCGGAATGGCACTTGGGTTATTTAGAGTTTGTAGTGCTTTTAACCGTAATTCATTATAAAAGTCAAGGGCATAATGGGGTATAATGACGCTCAATATATAATTAATTGGACCTCTACTACTTTACACGGACTGTAACCTTAAGTCCGAGTTTATCAATTCGAAACAATGGTGCTAAAGATTGTAATACTTATTCAATTTCGAAAGCATTTTATTCAATTTTTTGCAATTTATTTTTATTTTTTACCAATGGTATTTTGACGATTTTTTTAAATAAATATTATTCGAATATTTTATTAGAACTGACATGTAAAGGTTTTTCTTTCGTATGGATGATTAACTTAGCATAAAGGTGTGATATAATATAGTGATATCACATTAATCATAGCAAGTCCATACTAGTACAAAGGTTATCCTTGTAGCAAGTCATTACATTACTCACGGTCACAAATAAATATTGGTCAACAGGTATTTAATTTTATAGCTTTTGCCTACAGGCATTTTTTAGAGGTTTTTCCGCTTAGGTGTGGTGGTATTTCCGATTAATTGGATAAGATTTCCTTTATGAAGAAAATAACCACACCACCAGAGTGGATATCTGAGGGTTATTCCGATAGGAATACGCAATTTACTCTCCGTGTGGTGACGGAGTAGGAATACAATATGCCACCACCCAATCTCATCCCATGGCTGTCGTAAAAACCTACTAAGGTACTATCCGTGAATATTATCTTTACGAAATAAAAAGAAGGAAAACGCGTGCGCGTTAATTTTTGTTGAAACGTATAACATGCCAGCTTACCGAAAGCTAGTGTCTCGGGGCTGTAACTAATTTCATTGAAGATAACCTCAAAATAAGAGGAAAATCATTAAAAACTCTACAATATTAGGTATTTTCATGGCGAAACTTTGCAGGATCATGTGATTCAATAACAGGTACCAGTCAACACAAACTTGAAAACCGCACCTTACTTCGTTCGAGAGATAGAGCCTCCTAAAATTTTTTTAGTAATCAAGTAATAACTCTTGAGCCGTGCTAGTTATACTAATGTAAATTTCAGCTTAAAGAGGCTCGAATTATGCTCTATCCGAATACAAAAAATTACGACTTCACGTCCAGCCGTTTCCGATAATATAGCAATCGCCTGAACGTTCGCCCAGCAAAAATTGTAAAATCTCTGAAACCTTATGACGCTCGAATTTTATTTTCACGGCACATCTAGGCTCGAATACAAGCTATATTTCTGCATATTTTATATCCAGCTAGACCCATTAACTAAAAAATATTTTGCTGGGCGAACGTTCGTGCAGCAGAATTTGTTTTTCTTAAATAACTCTGAAGCCTCTGGACGCTCGAATTTTAAATTTAGGGGCACATTTATACGGGATAAGGGTCTAATTATCTGTATCATTCAATTCTTGTAAAGCGATACTTTTTTGCTGGGCGAACGCACGCAAGGAAAACTTGAAATTAAACCCTATACCAATTCGTCTGGCCGGCGTGGCATTAGTAGGCCAAAGATCCTTCCGTCATGGGAGGAGGCCCGTCCCGGCAGTGGGGCATTATTGGGCTGTTATGATGAATTTCACACAGTATTTTTGAGATAAAATCTAAACCAATTTTGATAGTTTTTACAGGATTTTTTTACTCAAAAAAAAAAACATTACTTATTTTAAATTGGTTAGAAAACTATGAGGTAACTAACTTAAGATCAATATCCAGAGAATGGATTTTAAACATTTTAGCTAGAAATGAAATTACAAACTACAGGAATTATTAGAATTCTTCTGTCTAGGTTAAGCAGCGTTTTGGCTGTTCTCGCTCTGGCATCGCTGACATACTTGAGCGACGCCGGGTTACCACAATAACAATAAATTCAAACCTATGACCTAATGTTGTGAATTGTGATTTCTACGACAATCAAAGATTTAATTGTATACGTACGATGCTACCATCGTAGTTATAAATAATGAGTTACGTGAATGCCTAAATTCTTGTATTGTTTTAGGTATAATGAATCATTCGCGGTTTTCATAATTAATAATTTAACAATAATAATTTAATTGTTCCAAAATAAACATTATTTACGCTGTGACTAATTATTCATAATCGAAAATGTCCTTAAACCACTCTGGGCAGTTTTATGTTACTTGTTTAATTTTGTTTTGATTTCGTGGATCTTTGAAGAATATAAAGTTAACATTCCCTTTTATCCCGAGGATTTCGAAGAGGTAGATAAAAGTCAATATTGTTAGAGCGAAGAAAAAAAAATTTTTTCAGTGTTCATGGGCTGCTAAAGCCCAATTTACACATCTACAAGTACAGTAGCGAGTTAAGTAGTAAGTTGCTGATTTAAATAGATCTCCAGCCTATTTTTTGGCGAGTTAAGTTGGTTCCCCTCCCTACTAGGGATTGCAATCCAGCGGCGTTTTCAATCCAGCGGATATTTTGCTGGATTGACCTGAATCCAGCTGGATCCGGCGCGGATCCAGCAAAACGTGGAACAAAAATAAAAAGACGACATTTTTAAGACTTTTTTATTAATTTGTACTTCTTACGATAATCTTTGAAATCTTCCACTCATTTGGTGATATCGTATATTAATTTGCTTTGGTTTTTTAATAATTTGAGATCAAAATAATCAACATAAAATTAAATAACAAACATATTTATAACCTTCTATTCATATAACATTTAAGATAAGTAATGTTTCTAAGTAAGCACTACCTTATTAATTACGCTTATGTTTAATGATAGGACGGCTAATCAGTAGCTATCAGTCTCACAAATTCTTTTAAAATTAACATAATTAACATTCTTTTAAAAAAGGACCGTAACAATAACACTATTTTAATTTTCAATAGTATTTTTGCATCAAACAAAAAAAGCTTTGAAATAATCTTCTCTGCGCTCGTTAATCCTTAATAATTAAGCAGTTTAAAGTCTGACGATAAGAGACTACTTCTTTTTTGAAGTCTCTGAAAGTAAGACCTTAGAAAACAAATTTTATCTATAGTCTTATCTCCTAACCTGCTTCGCATATAACTGCATATGTAGCCGGCTGCTGAGAATGCCCTTTCGGCCTCTACACTGGTCGGTTTTAAGGTCATTAAATACTCATAAACCATTGATTGATGTTGAGTTGCTGCGCCGATTCGAAAATGGCGGCAACTCAAAACTAAACAATAGAAATTGATATGTTTGCGGATCCGCATCGCTGGATCAAGATGTATACTGGATCCAGCATGTTTAAAAAGGCGCTGGATCCAGCTGGATTGCTGTATGCTGGATCCAGCAATTGCAATCCCTACTCCCTACGCCTCCCGCCATTTAGTTCGAAAACTGACATCTGCGTACTGACTGCAAACCGATATCTATACTAATACTATAAATAGGTAAAGTTTGTGTTTTTGTGACGTTGTGGGGAGTAATCTCTGGATCTACTGAACCGATTTTAAAAATTATTTCTGTATATACCTAGACAATTTATCGGGGAGTGTCATATGCTATAATATATCACGCTATGGCTAATAGGAGATGTTTAAAAAGGGACGCGTTTTTTTCGCCGCCCAACGAAGTGGGCACGGGTCAGCTATGTTGTATATAAACATTTTACGAAAATGCAAGAGTTGACACTTAACATAATACCTATCTATTATATTTTCACCATGTAGTGTAGCTTATTTATTATGATCGCAATCGTCTCTTGTCGTATGACAATGTTGAAAGAAGCCAGTGAATAATCAGACCATAACTTTTCTAGGAATGGTTTATAAAAACATAACATAACAAGTCCAATTTAATAAACTTAAAATGCCATTGCACACTCTACTAGATTTGTACAATAGTCAGTAAATACCCTTACTCAAATTTGTCAACTTTAAATAAGCTTAGATTATCTTGAACTTATTAAAATAAGTTTTAAAAGTAATATTTTTAACTTTCGTTAAAAATATAAATTAAAATGAGTTAGAACTAGTTTTTTTTACAGTTTCAAGCTAGAATCTCTTTTCAAATAAATAAATTCTGACAACGTAGGTAAGTACACCCTTTACGCATGAGTATTTGAGCACCGCATGAAAGACTGTAATCTGTCACTATGGCACTGGCATAGTAGTCGTGGCTTTTGCGGTACTGTTATTTCCATTAAAAAATAAAAGTACCCTGATAAAAGTACGGTGTCACTGTCAGTGCACGAAGTCGTTGTAGTTTTAAGTCCCACACAGGACCAATTTTTGTGCAATCCACAAATTATTATTGTCCTCCTGAGTCTGAATGTTGTTTCCATTAGATTAATATTTGTGAAAAGTCCCCGAAACACAGGGCAAGATTGCAAGTGCTGGAGTTGCCATTACAGACAGAAAGCTAAAACCTTTTTCAATTGATTAGTTAAGTATTGTATGTGGGTATTCAGTGAACTTTTTTTTAGTATTTCCTGTAAAAACAACATTCGTCGTAATAAATGTAAGTAGATTTTTAATATTAAGTATACAAAAAGGAATTTTAATTTACGATCACAGAGCGTAGGTATTATCAATAAAATAACCTGTACTATGCGTTTCAAATAAGAATAGGACTGTCAAAGCGCAATCTTGTTTCGCATTTCTAACGAACTTCATGAATGTTATGTACGGTAGGAAAAAAATAAACACAAAATTTTATTAATTTTTACTTCAATATGTTATATAAATTTTTAAATAAATTAAATTTTAATTGGAATTCAATTCTTCCACACCACTTATGGCATCATAGCTACGTTTTTCATCCGAATCAGATTCCATGTGAAACAAACTGCAAAATTTTCAATAAAACCGGTTTTTTTCGTGAGGTTTTTTATGTTATTGTTTCAATGTAACAAACAAATAAAATTGTATAAAACGAAGAAACACTTTTTTCGTTGAATAAAACATTCTGTTTCTTTCGGAATTTTTAACTCTAAAAATTTTAATTTAAATTATTTTACGAATTTTTTTGTTGGTCGTACTAAAATGACAGTTGCCACATGAAGTTGGCAGCAAGTGCGATCCTATTCTTATTTGAAACGCATAGTATTCTTTGCGATGCCAATGATGGACTAAGAATACGTAAGTGACATACATCAAAGGAAAGTTTGCAGATATTGTATTTCTACGAAAACGAAAGAAAGAAAACTTTTTGTACAAGTTTTCTTTTTTCTATTATGTAGGCCAGGTATCCCACCGTGTCGCGTTAGTAGATGCAGCCACTATAAATCCCGTCCTCATAGCTTTATAAATGTTCTATGGCAAAGTTTACTTCAATAACTTACAATATTTCCAATCACCCCTTAGTTATTACTTATTCGCTCGGTTTTACGGTACCTGCTTACTATTATGTATTTTCTTAATTCTCGACTACCAAACTTATTAGCTATTTATAACTTATACCCATATTTTTTTCAATTATAAATTAAGTATATATTTATGTTAAAATATTCAGAAATGTATGCAAGAGAATAATTAAAAAATATTCTCTGTGTGTACAGAATAGTATAATAGTACTTTTACTTTCGATACTCACAAATAAACCGGTCACGCAAGGTTATTCCAACGTTCCAACGAAGTGCACCAATCTCAACAGTATATTATAATAACACAAAATGATAAACGTAATGATCAATTTCTCACAAAAAACACAATAAATTTCACACGAATCACTATTTGAAAAGTTTTTTCGCAGATATACCTACTTAACGGTAAAATAACTTTATGAACTAACTTATTTATCTTCTAATAACTTACAAAAAGTTGTTTTTATAAGTTTTAAACAAAAACTGAAATTGTTTTTATAAAGTAATTTTGTTTTGATCACAAGTTTTCGGCCTGTTTATAAACGTTACTTTACGCGGGAGACGCACGTTCACCTCGCACAGACAACATTTCTCAACTGATTGAAATTTGTTTTGAATGGAAAAATGGAATGGAGTGAATGAGGTCTGTTGAAGGCACGGCGAAGTTGAATGAATTTAAATTGTTGTCGGTCGAGTTAAATCTCGCTCGTTGAGGGCTTCATCACAGAACAGAAAGATTTATACAGAAGTCAATCTTCATGACGTATACTTACATCCTATCCTACATCACTTTTCTTATTAGATTACGTCGCCATGGTTGTAGGCATGAGTGGCATAGTTAGGCATAGTTCATGGTAGGCACTCGCATTTACATGCTTTATTTGATTTATTGTTAAGAAGGAAATAGTAAGGATGGAAATATTAAAAAATCATAATTAATTTATGATTTTTTTAATATTTCCATCCTTACTTATTTCCTTCTTAACAATATTTGTTTATTTGAATTAGCTTGTCACAATAATTATCATACTGATGGGATTTAAGCACGCAGTGGTTTCAACTGATCCGAGTTATCATGCTCGTACTGCTCGTAGGATGTATGTAATGTAAGTGTTTAGTTTTTATGTGTCTTCTGCTCCTACCCTGTTATGTGTACATTGTAAGCGTGTTTTACGTTGGCGTCAAAGAGTGAATGGAATACGAAATTGGCGCGTAAGTAGTTAAGACGCTACTTTGAAAATTTTCGAGTTGAATTCGGCCGTGGCCAGAGGGGCGCGCCCCTCGGCGCGCGAATGAGACGGATATACTCTCGCTCACGCGCCGCCGCGCCGTGTGCGCCGTCGTCGTCCCGCCGGCCCTCAAGGACACGTTATCGCTCTGTGCCATAGTACAAATATATACAGTATTTCAACTTCATAGAAACGGACGAAACGTGAGTTTATACCTACACGCTCACGATCGCGGAGGGAACAGTCGCTACTGTGCCGCAGTAACGAGCGGACTGTGTGTTATAATTTGAAACTAAATATATTATTCATATGTCAATTTCAAACAAACATGGCTGATATAAATACCTACCTTACTAAATGACTTAGGTATTTAATATTATAATATAGTATTTTTTTTATCACGAAAACGGTTTGTTGTACTTAGGTCAATAATAATGAAAATTTAGAAAGAAGAAAGAAAGAAAATAAACTTTAGCCCCCCTTTATGTAATACCCCATGCGTGTCTTTCACTTTGATCTAGGTAAATTTAAGCAATGACATCGATGTCATTTTTTGAATGGATTGGTCACCCATCCATAAAGTGACCTCGATGCCTTTATTTTGACGTTAGAATAGATCTAATAGACCTGTTTAAAGTTTGGTTTTGGTTATCGATAAATTCAATTTCAAACAAACATGGCCAATATAATAAATACAGTACCCGGCCGTAAATATTACACATCGACTTTTTCTCTGACTGTTCTACGAAGCCGAAATTGAACGATTGTATTTTTCTATAGGTTGATTTGCAATATAAACGGCCCGGTACTGTACCTACTTTACTGAATGACTTGTTAAGTACAGTCAGCCCCAAAAGTCGCTGAACACATTTAAATTCCAAAACTGCTGAACACTAAAAGTGCCATAAGTCAGTGTCGCGGGTATTTCAGAAGTATCGATGTTGCCAACTCGTGCAGTATACGGGAGCCGCGCATGACTGAACGGCAACGTCGCCCGCTACTTCGCTCATCTGCGGTCGAGTTTCAGTGTAGTTGTAGTGAGTGATTTTGACAGTAGACAAAAGTCAAGCCAATTTCAAAGCGGAATACTACATTATCAATTTCATCAAAACAGTTGTCAACACGATAGCTTTGCTTGTATAGAGCTTGGGTGAAAAGAAAACAGCTCTGGTTCGATCCTGAGGAACGGATTACTTTTTGTGTTTTTTTCTTTTTTCTTATTTTGTTTTCTACTATTATTATTCAATACAAGCTGTAACCCGCGACTTCGTTTACGAAAAAAATGTATATTCGACAATTAAATTAAATAATTTAATTAATTAATTAATTAAATGGCTTTATCACCTCTAGACTTAATTTTAGTTGCATGTCATAAAACTATTAAGTTCAATGTCGCACAACAGGGAGCGCTTCTTCTTACATAACATTTCAACTCATATCATCGAATCTCCGAAAATGTTCCTCATACAATTTAAAGTCATAATGATCATTCTTCATTAAATTAAAAATTAAATAAAAATACTATTTAGTTTTCAATTAAAAATTAAAAATAATATTTTAACTTTATTAAATACCTGTGAACAGTGACGGTGAATTTAAGTTACTTGTTTTTTTTGAGATAAAATACAATAAATAAAAAATAAAAAACCAAAAAAAATACTTGGCACAACCCGGTTTCGAACGCACGTCTACTTCATCAAAGTCGAGTGTTCTATATCTATACCCAAGGCTATCGAATCTCAGTGAATTGTTTTGAAATTATGTATCTATTCCAACGAGTAAACATAATAGACACTAGTGTTCAGCTACTTTTGAAATACTAGTGTTCAGATACTTCTGAAATATCCGCGACACTGACTTATGGCACTTTTAGTGTTCAGCAGTTTTGGAATTTAAAATGTGTTCAGTGACTTTTGGGGCTGACTGTACCTTCTTAATATTATAATTTAGTATTTTATTTATATCACAAACATGGTGGATATAAATACAAACATATACATGTTTCTTTAAATTAAATGTGTCAATCATAAAACAACACGTTTTTTACAGAACACTTCCTATTTATTTAAATATAAAATAGAAAAATAAAAAGTATTAATTTACAATTACAAAACTAAATGGAAACACAAAGTAGATCGCATGTTTACTATTGTTTACGTACCGCGCACCCATTTATAATAAATATTCGGCCCAGTTTGACTACTGGTTATACTGTGACGTCAGTCCGCGGTAGGTAACAGAAAATTCTGTTACAGAAAAACCTATCTACTATGTTATCTATTATGTTTATACATGTAGCCCCTATTTTTTTTAAATTTACACCCGCGCAAGGTATTATGAAGGCACAAAGCGCATCCAGATTCAGGACAATGATTTGGGGATCACAAAAATAATTTGACCGCCTCGGGGTAGCGGTCGCAGTGCACGAGGTCGCGGGTTTGAATCTCACGCAAAACAATAGAACTTTAAAAAAAATACAATAGCCCCACTATGTATTGTCCTGTGTCGCGGGGTATATACAAACATTTACTTAGCTGACACAAAGAACATCCAGACTCAGGACAATAATTAGTGGATGGAACCAATAAAATTGTCTTACGTGAGATTTGAACTCTAGGTGATTTTCCACCAGAGGGGGAAAACGAGGCAAAAATTGAAATCTTTATGTAAAATAACCGTATTGCTTAGGAAATAGAGTATATATTAACTTTGTAATAAAAACACTCGCTTCTCGCGATAGGCCTATTGTTGTTTGTTGCTACTTTTTGTTTGTGTAAAAATGAATAAAAATGAAGACAATTTTTTTGTGTGATCCACAAACAATTGTCCTGAGTCTGGACGTTCTATGTGTTCGTTTGTTTCATGTTTGTAAACGTTCCCGCGGTGGAATGCATGAGTTCAAATCTCACGTAAGAATTTTTTTTGTGTGATCCACAAACAACTGTCCTGAGTCTGGACGTTCTTTGTGTTCGTTTGTTTCATGTTTGTAAACGTTCCCGCGGTGGAATGCATGAGTTCAAATCTCACGTAAGAAAATTTTTTGTGTGATCCACAAACAACTGTCCTGAGTCTGGACGTTCTTTGTGTTCGTTTATTTCATGTTTGTAAACGTTCCCGCGGTGGAGTGCGTGAGAGTTCAAATATCACGTAAGAAAATTTTTTGTGTGATCCACAAACAACTGTCCTGAGTCTGGACGTTCTTTGTGTTCGTTTGTTTCATGTTTGTAAACGTTCCCGCGGTGGAGTGCATGAGAGTTCAAATCTCACGTAAGACAATTTTTTTGTGTGATCCACAAACAACTGTCCTGAGTCTGGACGTTCTTTGTGTTCGTTTGTTTCATGTTTGTAAAAGTTTCCGCGAAAGTAAAAAGTATTATTTAGATCTTATCAGTAAGTACCTACCTACCTAAGCTTGCAAATAAAATAGGTGAGTAATATTATTTCTTTGATTTTTTCAGTTTCACACAACTCCTACGTACTGTCGAGGAGACTTTTACAAAGAACATCCGAACTCAGGACAGTAATTTGTGAATCGCTCAAACAACTTTTTTGCTTGGATTCGAGCCCGCGACCTCGTGCACGCAAGCCACTACCGCGACCGGGCCGCACTGCCCGCGCCACTGAGGCCGTTTCAATTACGTGATCTTGACGAAAACGGTTATAAAACTTATTACACTTGAGCATATAGTCTAAAATCGCTTATATAAACAAACGCTTGCATTATCAAAAGGGTCAACAGTAACTAGGTACTTAGTTGAGTTATGGCGAACTTTACCTAAGTTTTATAAAAGACATAACTTCAAAAATATTTTACGAACCAATGTTATCGAAATAACTATTATAAAATAATACTATTATTTACTTATAAAAGAGAACAAAGTATTAATAAAAACTTAGGTATAAATATTTTAAACCTAACCTATATATTTTACCTACGATTAAAAATTACGCGATAAAATTTAGTACGAACGGTGAGTCGACATGCACAGGTCCGGCGTCGAAGAGGGCCATCGCCCGACTGAATCGTCGACCGTATTCATTCTGTATTAATCGTTAACGAGTAGGTATAAGGTCTGAAATTGCGATGCGCCCGCAACGATCCAGAGAGCTGTGATATTGCTAAAATCTTATTTTCTTAATTAAAAGTCATTGGTTGTAGTTATGTTAATGATATTCTACAGTAAGACTAATATTGATGTTACGAATGTATTTGAGTAATTCATATGCATAATGATAGTGTACTTTCCGTGTAATATGCAAAAACCTGTTTTTTTAGAGGTGTTTTCAAAAATAAATATGATCGAGCCAAAATTAAGCTATCGCGTTTTCGTAATTACAATAGCCTAGTTAAAGGTATCAATTTACCTATATCAAAATTCTAGCTTCATTGGTCTTTTCATATTCCTGTAGTAGTTGATGAAAGATAGTGCATTTTGTCAATGTATCCCCTTAAGTACGCGACACACCTGTGGGTTTTTCCTTCGTAACACACAACAAACATAGCAGAATGAACAAAACTCTCAAAACTGGTCGGTCAATGACTCATGCACGCCTTTACACTACGGAATAAGTTTTGATGATTGGTACTTCCCAAGTTCACCAAAGAGGAATAATCTTACAAAGTTCTTTCGCGGGTTTTCCTTATTATGACGCGTAAAATAATTTAAAATTAAATGCTAATTCATGGGTTTATAATATAATGTAATTTTATTTTCCGTATTATTATTATGAATAATTCAGGTTTCCGTAACAAAAGTAATTATAAATTAACGCATTTTTTGTTTTAATGTATGATTCTAATTCATTTCCTGACGATTGTTAAAAAATGCTGGTAATTAAAATACTTGGGCTATGCATCTAATTTACATTGTTTATTTCTCAAAGCCTTATTGCCAACTTGTACAGATCGTACAGTATTGAAGCTCCAAAAGTGTTATTTTTTTTTAAAAGGACTTATGCCCGATTTACACATCGACAAGTACAGTAGCGAGTTAACTTGCGTCATTGGCGAGTTAGGTCACTTTTTGCGTGTGGACGGCAAAAGCGAGTTAAGTAGTAAGTTGCCGATCAAGTTGTTTTGAATACAGCTCGATCCTATTTTTCGGCGAGTTAAGAACGAAGTAGCCCCCTCTCTCGCGTCTCCCTCACCCCGCCGTCGTGTAGACGGGCGAGTTTAGTACAGTTCACAAGTTCTAATGTCGTATTTATTTTTATTTTTGTCTGTTTTTCTATGTATAATGTGTATCTATTTATAAAAGTATTTAAGTATATTTATGCGTTGTCTAGTACACATAGTACAAGCTCTAGTTAGTTTGGTACTAGATGGCGTTGTGTGAAAGTGTGAGGAATATTTATTATTTTATTATTCTAAGTAGGTATACTTTATATTAAAATTTCATTTTTAATGTGTTGCATGTTCAGTGTTAATACTATTTCTCGTATAATAGCGCGTAAATGGGTATTCAATTGTTCAATGTCCATTTTATCGATTAAAATAACCGTAAACAATCTCAGGCGACGCACGCACGACGCGACTAGTCTTCGTCTCTGATCGGCAACTTATGAGCTGTACTCGCCTACGTGTGAACTGTACTTACTACTTATTACTTACTACATAACTGTCTATTTTTTTAACTCGCCACTGTACTTGTCGATGTGTAAATCGGGCATTAGGTATTTGTAGGTAATTTTCTAGGTAAGTACTTAATTATAAAACCGTAAAAAAAAATTGATTATAATAGTAGGTAAGTATAATACTTAAGGAATTTCATTTTCATTGACTTATTAGAGATTTTTTTTAATTAAACACTAATTTACTTACTAATTTTCAATAAACTACGGGACCAATCACATTTTTAAATCGGCCTATAATTGACGGATATATGAAGAAACTAACATTAAAAAATAAGTACCTACTCAGAATTGAGAACCTCTTCCTTTTTGGAGTCGGTTGAAATTTAATACTTATAATAATATATGTTTATCACTAACTTGCTTATAAAATCGGGCCATGATTTTGTCATGTCGCGGTCGTGTCTATTCATCATAACAATCCCATCAATGTCCCACTGCAGGGACGGGCCTCCTCTCGTGACGGAGGGATACTTAGCCTACTAATACCACGCTGGCCAGGCGGATTGGTATAGGGTGTAATATCAAGTTTTCCTTCTTTATTTCGTATAGGTAACATTCACGGATAGTCCCTTAGTCGGTATTTACGACACCCATGGGATGAGATGGGGTGGTGACATATTGTATTCTTACTCCGTCACCACACGGATATTATTCTATTATTAGTCGTGTCTATTAACGGCTATGAATTATTGAATTATCTCCCGTATGACCTAGGCTACAAGAAAATTAATTGATGATACAAATCTAGTTACTTTAAGGAAAAAGATATTTGTACAAGAAAGACAGCATATTTGTTGTATAATGCGCCAAATTTATACAAGCAGGTCCTTTTAGAATATACAAGTTTTAAATAATTATAATAACCAGAAATAGACTTTAAATAATAATAAAAATTTCTAAGCTTTATAATGGCGTGGACTTTTAAGATTAATAATAAAAACGAATACCTAGTTGTAAGTTGTTTTATTATTTGTATATATTTAGAGGCTTGTGGTCATATATGACCAAGTCAGCCTTATCATATCTACAATTAAATACAACATAAGTGCTAAGAGTCTTATGATTAAACTTATAAATCCTAATTGCTTCATCACTGCTAGGGTGAGTTATCACATCGGGCTAAATCATGGAACTTGAATCATGAGCCTCTTTGGACAATATAGGGGGATAGAGATAGAATGGCGATAATTTATGCTATCCACAAACTATTGTCCTGAGTCTGGGTGTTCTTTGTGTCCGTTAAACGGTTATACTGAAGTTTGTAAAGTCCTCACAACACAGGACAAGATTCCAAATTCAAATTGCTTTATTTCTTAAAAAAAATCACAAATTGTTTGAAATCGTCGTTTACAATTTACTTAAAATTAATTATAATTCCTAGAGCGGGAGTTGTATTTAAATAAAACCGGTCAAGTGCGAGTCTGACTCGCGCACCGAGGGTTCCGTACTAACCTATTTGCCAAATTGTGATAACGTCAGGACTCAGCTGTTTAAATACTATTTTTCCCGCCAAAATTCAATGACGGCACGACTCAGCTCTGTTAAAAAATATTTTCCCGCCAAAGTACTATGACGTCACAACTCATCTGTCAAAAATTATGTGACGTCACGACTCATCGGTCAAAAATTCTATGACGTCATGCCCATCTGTCAAAAGTGACAGCTGTCAAAGTGACGGGTGTCTAAAATATTTTCCCGCCAAAATAATATGACGTCACAACTCATCTGTCAAAAATTCTGTGACATCACGACTTATCTGTCAAAAATTCAATGACGTCACGACTTAACTGTCAAAAAATCTTTTTCCGCCCAAATTCTGTGACGTCACGACTCATCTGTCAAAAATTCTATGACGTCACGTCCCATCTGTCAAAATTCTATGACGTCACTGGTCACGTGACTTAGCTTTCCCGCCAAAATTCTATAAAATCAAAATATAATATGATTGAAGTAAAAATTTAAGGTTTTCTGAATTTTCCCATTACATGTACTATAAGACCTTGCTCCATGTCAAATTTCAGGTTTGTAGGTAGACTGGAAGTACCCTGTAGGTTTTTGCCCTTACCCCTCTAAATTTTGCGACAAAAACGGCTATATCTCTTGATTGCGTTGGATTAGCACTTTGAATTTTTTACAGCACTAAGAGGCAAGAAGCTTTAGTATTTTATGAAAATTTCAACTTGATACCTCCACGCGTTCCTGAGATAAATGGTCTTGACAGACAGACGGACAACAAAGTGATCCTATAAGGGGTTCCTTTTTTCAAAACTGGTATGGAACCCTAAAAAAAAGGCTTACTTGGACACTAAAATATTTACTTTTAGAATATCAAAATGGTAGTATTATGGATTCATCATAACAGCCCTTTAATGTCCCACTGTAGGGACGGGCCTCCTCCAGTGACGGAGGGATACTTGGCCTACTAATACCACGCTGACTAAACAGATTGCTATAGTGTTTAATTTCAAGTTTTTCAAGTCCCTTAGTCGGTTTTTGCGACACCCATGGGATGAGATGGGGAGGTGACACACTGTATTCTTACTCCGTCACCACACGGAGAATATTAGAGATTATGGATTACGGGTGTTTAATAAAAGTCGTATATTAATTTATATTTTTATTGATATAATTTTGTACAAATAACGGCATATATTACATCGGACAGGTCTCACATACAAAACTATTACTAGGCAAGCTATTTCACAAGTAGAACTACGTATGTATTGCAACTCTCAACGTAATGTAAGTATACAAATATTTATTGGTTAACCATCATTTACAAACATTTTTATCAAAAGCCTGTCAAACTTAGTGCCACGAGAACTATAAAAAATATCTAAAACAACAATACACTTTAAATTATTTTTTCATAAACTTAGTAAAGTTAGCAAAGATAATTTTTGTTTGTTTTCTCCGCGGGTTTTCTCTATGAATGCTCGTAATACGCAAACTGCGAGGTGAAAGAAGTTTGTAAAAGCTTCTTGGTTTATTGCAAAAGAATAAAATTATCGTTTTAAAATTCGGAATGTTGGTATAATTCAAAATCTGCATTTTTTTCGGCATAGATAACCTGTAGTATTCTAAATTTCTAAATTCATTCGATTAATAAAACCGTCCCTTCTCGTTTGTATTGAATTAATTATAATAATATAATATATGATAATAATATATATAATAATTCTCGTGGCAGTAGGTATACTTAAATGTATTCAAAAAGGCGTTAAGCGGTCCAACAGATACTGCACAATGTTTAATTACAATTATTGCACAATATTTTTAAAGTTGCGTTACAAAATTTTATTTAAAGTTATCAACGTTATTGTTGGTTCATTTAAAAATTTACAACGGATTACATTTAGTTCTATCGATGTGATGATGATATATTTAAATGAAGTTGACAAATGTTTTGCGCAACATAAAATGATGGAGTTAAATAAAAAGAGACCGTAATAAAGATATGTAGATATTTTATGTAAATAATTTCCACACCCTGTGAAATACTATAATTGACGAAAATTATTGGTGTAAATGAAATCCCGGGGACGGGAATTTAGGGTACGTATCGAATTATTATTAATATTACTTTACAATTGCTTAATGGTAGGTCTTATATTTCTTATTAAGTATTAATATTTTATAGAATCTGATGAAAAACATGAAGCCAGTCAATAATATAAGTTTAATGATCGATAATACCACATAATAGGTCTTGGATTTTGTTGTATTAGTAGCCATAAAGCTTATTCTTTCGAGAGCAATCGAGACCCATAATACACTTGGGCCTCATATATTTATGTTAGTGTGGTAATGAGGTATACTTAATGTCTTAGAAGATATTTATATACATTTTCTTATTTATGGTACCCAACGTGGGGCGTTTATCTTGATAAATAATTTCCTTTAAAAATCTTGATCGATTTGTAAAAATCATATCTTTTACAAATCGCGGTATAAGGTCAAGGGGGGGAATTCCGGCAGCGGGTTAAGTCCGTCCACGTCTCGTTTGCTCGCTTTTTTAACCACCTACAGCAGTTATAGTGTATGTGGGTAAAACAGTGTCTCTTGCTGGTTCTGCCATCAAATTACAGATGTCGCTACGACTCTCACAGCAGTAAAAAAATAGTTCAAAAATTTTAGTGTCAGTTATAGCGGTAGTCAAGTAAGTGATATCATAAGTTTTACCAAAATTCGGTGTGGAAAACAAGAAATTCACAGGTGTTTTTACGGTAAGTGGCTACATTGTGTTCTAAATTTATAGTTTCATATGTTTTCAAGTGAATATGTGCAATTTTTCGAGAAATATTAGCCGGCAAAATAACTTAACCTCAAAAAGTAATGTTGGGGTAATGGCGTTTACTGGTTTAGGGAAATGCCGTGTCGTGCCGGTAGTAAACCTTTTGTTGTAGTGTATTTTTTTCCCAGTAGACAACTGTTTGTAGATATTATTTTACCTACCACTAATCCATAAGTTTATTTAGTAATATTTGACTAAACATTATCGTTGGTAAGTAAAAAAAAGTCTTTACTAGACCTCACTATTTAAGTCTACTTTTCTTTTTTTTTTTTTTTTGCGGTGAATCAAATTGGTAGTTAGTGGTTGCAGTAACAACCAATTTGATTTACGAGTACTAATATTCTTCATCACTTAGTGTGTTATTTTTATTTTTAGGTAAACATCATAATGGTGCGGAATTATAAAAGGAAAACCGATAAAGCATCATATCCAAAAGAAAAGCTAGAAGATGCGGTGCGAGCAGTAAGCAATAATATACTCTGTAGTCAACACATTTTGTTAGTTGATTTCGAACGATATCAACAGTTATATGTTTAATTACTTTCGTTTAAATACTTACTGTGATTTTACCGACTACATCAATAAATTGTGCTTATGAATACTTATTCTTAAAGACTGATTCAGTACAAATATTTTAAAATAAACCCATTTAATTATATTAAATATTGTTTTACTTATCTACACATTGACATTCTAACAGCCTTACCTGCCTAGTGGGTAGGTATGTATAATATGTTTACAACCCCTGGCCTAATCAATATGACGGCATTACCCCGTTTTATGATTTTACTGCAATTCAATGGAAATCGTACCTTATATCTAAGATTTGAGAATTTACTTTTGATAAGCATACATTTTTACGTATTCATATCATAAACGTACTCGATAAAACATTAAATTTCACTAAAAAACAACTATATGATGGACTTACCCCAAAAAATCGGGAAAGTTCGTCAACAGACTAAATTTTATAAAATTGTCTTTAATTTCGCAATGGATTATATTAGGGTATTGATGATTAATGGAATTTGTAAAGAAGAATATCCTTTATGACATACGTTACAAAAAAGTAAGTTAGGTTCAATAAGTACTCCTAGACGGTCAAACAAAATTTAAAAAAAATGAAATATGCCGGTATTCCCCCCTTGACCTTATATATAAGTATATATTTGACTATAGGAACAGTCTGTTCGTAACCATGGTCTCTTGCAAGTCGCCTAAAACTTTCCATAAACATATTTCGAATTTTCAATAATTTTACATTTATTTATTGCATAATAATGTACCATTAAACAACCGTAAAGCACAACAACACATTCGTTTATACATACAAAGCGCGTTAACACTACCCGATAAATATACTCTATCACTATTATAATAATTATTATACTATTCGGTGCTATGTCTTACTGCAAAGCAACCTGGGAACTAAGCTCACTCACGGGAACTAGCATTTGTTTATGTTGGTAGTTATATATTATAAAAACACTAATTTATATTTTCTATAGTATTATACCATCTCATCCCATGGGTGTTAGGAACCATCTGCGAAATAGTTTGTAGTATGAATCACTTAATTATTAAAAATAAAATAAATTCAAACATTGACTAGAAGGGAATATCTATGGTAGAAGAAAATATTTTATATTATTTAAATTAATTTTACATACTTAAACTGTAATAATTAAATTAGGTATACATTATTTTTATTAAGGTAAGATAATAACATAGATAAAAAAGTCGATACCACAACTTACACAGACGCTTCAACACTCCACGGACGACATTTTTAAATCCATTTCCGTAACATAAAATGGCGATCCAATAGGAATATCAAGACATAGGCTAGCAGTCTATACAAAATATTATACTACTTAAAATTTTCAGACTTGTACACAAAACCGCAAGTCCCTTTACATTTTATTAACAAACTTATATACACAAGCAAATAAAATAGTTCCCGTATTGAAATTAATTAAAAAGCATAATTTTAATTATATTATAATCAAACTATTTGTTATCTACTTACAAATGTTCTAAACCACGTCCATTACAAAAACTTCTTGTTATACAAACGCTAAGTATGTATACTTATTGAACTATTATATAAAATACATTCAAGTCGTAACAAATTGTGTTTAGCTATTAAAAAAAAAGAAAAAAAAAACAATATTGCGTGCAAACCACTCGTACGACTAAAGTTTTTTTTATTTAACATTACAAATAGGTTTTTTTTTATATCTACTAGATAGTAAAGCACTTTGAAAAGTTATTCCATCGTACATGGAAACAAAATCAGGAAAAGTATAAATTAATTAAAATATAATTGTTTTAGTACACACAGCAACTAATCAAGCTAGACACTCATGTACCTTAATACCTTGAAATAAGACACAATTTCAAATGAAAATGTTTAACTTGATGTGTTGCTGTGTGTACATAAAGAAAACATTTTTTCTTATTCTAAATTGACTAGAGTTACAAAACAGAGTACAGAAGTCCATCTTTAGGGTATTGATCCTTACTTGATTAACTTTGTAAACAAACACATTTGTAAATTCTAGAATTTGTTCTTGATTCCCAGACATTTCATAAAGGTCAAAGACTAAAGTCTTTAGTCTGCGGTTGGCACGACGCCATAGTTGTTTACCTTTATAAGCAAGTAAGGATAAAATACTCTATACATAATAAAGTGTCAAAAATCTCAAAAAACGAGTGACCATAATGTTTTTTTTGTGCTTTATGGCAATGTTGATAATCCTAGCGCAACCGTAGTTTTTAAAAGTGAAGTAGGTTCATAGATTTCTGTACTCATGTGTTTTGTATTTGAGGTTACAAATAAATAAATGGTAGAAGATAATAAATATGAATATAACAAATTGAAGATCATCTCTTAATTCTTTCGGGTCTTGTCAACTAAGATTCACCACGCACTTGTTGTTCTAGTGTCATCATCATAACAGCCCATTAATGTCCCACTGCAGGGATGGGCCTCCTCCCGTGACGGAGGGATACTTGTTCTAGTGTGTTACAATAATTTTAAAACACATACATCATACATCTGAGTCTTGTGTATTTTACGTGGTGTAACTGTTAGTTACATTATTCGTTATGTATTCATTAGGTACAGTCACGAGCAATAATATCTACACATTGTCAAATTTTCAGTAGAATACCAAAATGAATTCGTAATTTAGAAGTGATTCCGTACAGTTTTGAACTAATCTTCGAATATTCAATTTGGATTCGCAGAACTTTAGATAAGTTTTACAAAATGTATACTTACTTACATATTATTGCTCGTGACTGTTCAAACTAACTTCAATTATGGTGGGACCTCGTTTTTGATTGATTTTTAAATCTATTCTTAGTAACAATCCAATCCATTAGAGTTATTATTCATATTTACACACACTAAATTAACGAAAACAAACCCTTAAATCGCCGGATAAATGATCAAACCAAATGATTCGTATGCAACATCAATATTATTTAGTATAATTGCCTCCGATATTTTATTTTTTTATTGATATGTATACGGAGTTTGGTCGTCACGTAGAACAAAACACAGAAAATCATTAGACATAATCTAAACACACGTAACACTATACCGCTCGACCGTTCATTTAATTTTTTCTGATTAGTTTAAATGAACGTAGATAGCGTTAAATGAACGGTTGAAAACGGTAGTAACAAACGTTGATTCACTTAAATGAACGATGGTTGTTCATTTAAATGAATGGCTATGTTTTATTGTGCGCATCGTCCTACGTTGTTAGTGATTGTGTGAGGGAGTTTAGATATAGTGAGGGGGATGTCGAAGTCTCCGCTGAGGGATATTTGTGAGACGCAGCCGATGAGGCCGCTCTTGTATCTGCCTTGCGTGTTCATTTCGATTGATGGTAGGCCTCCTGTAAAGTAAATAGCATAATGTTACTTCTATGTGCGGGTACAATTAGTTTAATATTACAAGTAAAAATTATCAGCGCCTGTAAGAAAATAAATAGCAATTTAGAGTTATGTATATTTCAAATATTTATCGTAGGAGCTTGCCTTTAAAATAATTATATTTTTAGAGGCAAGTTGGGACACTAGATGTGAATATAAGGACCTTTCAAGTCCTAAGATCTCATTCTGTATGAATTCAGCTGGTTGTTAACTATTTTTAAAGACTCCCTCCGTCCGTAGTAATCCTGCCATGTGACTTGACTTTAAACTTTGCGTAAGTCATTTTATGGTACGTAAACAAACACACAAACACAAACAAACAACACAACACAGATTCAAAACCACAATTTGTGATTCGCACATAGTGGTTTTGCGTGGAGATCGCTAAAGAAATTCATCAAATGACAGACTTATAATTAATTATACCTACTAGCTGACCTGTGCCCACTTCGTAGTGCGCATTTTTTTAAACATATTACATTACTGCTCCACTCCTATTAGTCATAGTGTGATAATATATAGCCTAGGACACTACCCGATAAATGGACTATTCAACACAGAAAGAATTTCGGTTTAGTAGATCCAGAGATTACCCCCTACAACGTGACAAACACACAAACTTTATCTCTTTATAATATTAGTAGGTATAGATTGCGGGTTAAGTCACATAAAAAGTTAATTAGTAGTAAAGTAAAATATAAGTTACCTATATAGAGGCCATTTTCAGTATTTAATTGCTTGAGTTTTCCTGGTGATACTTTGCCAACAGAGCCCAAGCCGTCCACTTCTAATACACCAGCTTGTCTATTTCTGAAATAAAAACATACAACTGGCTTAGTTTATGAATAGAGGAAAATTCTAGGAATCTAACTTTATCTAATCTACACAGTACTAAAAGCTGTGATCAAGACAGAATAACATTATAACCTATAATCTAAGTACCTAAAACGTGACGCCCCTAAATTAAAACGATGCAGGAGTTCTGCATCAGAACTCAATCAATTCTGTTCTATATTTTTGTGGAGGTCGCGATGACAATAACAGCATCACGCCTCCAACGAAAAGGGAGGATCCTCCGACCAGGCGAGGGTGATCGTACCTGGCGGGACAACTGCCCAACAGTTGTTCGTTGGACGTTGTATATGCGGAATCGCTGTGCGTATCTTGATATCGCGATTCAGGACGTCGACATCTGTTGATTGTGAGGGGTACTGAGATAGTGTAGGTGTTCGCTTGAGTAAGTCGCTAGATGACGCTTCATTTTAAATGTCTCTTATTTTGAACTCAGCAATTTTTAGAGTCTGGGTAGGGTACCTATGTTCCTGAGGTAACAGGGTAAAAACAGATAAGGTCACCGTGCTTTCTCGAACCGTTTAAGTAGTAAAATATTCCTTAAACATTCATTTTACGCTGAAAAACCAAATCCATCCAATACCGAACCCTGAGACTACCGAATTTTAATCATGTACTAAAACTACTACTCTATAGTACGATTCTTCTTCTTTCTTTTATATGACAAACTATGCCGATGTCAACAATTCTGCCAGGGTCCGAAGTGAAGTGATAAAAACAAAAACACTAATTTTGATTGGTTTTGTGGCTGAAACAGGAACTAAATGGTCGAATTCATTAATTCGAGTCAGTAAAATGACAAGAGCAACTGTCATTATACTAGTTAAGATGTCATTATTAATGTCATTTTACTGACTCGAATTAATAATCGTACTCTACATAGGTTATAATATGGTTGATATATTCATACCTGGTTGCTCTCGCTCTATGCCATAAGCCGTCATCTACCAGAGTGTGATTTGCTATGATAACAACTTCTCCGCTGCCCAGGTCATACCTACAATATAAAAAGGTACTATTTAGCTAAGCACATAGCCATAAATTGATAGGTATAGTAGTCAAACGCAGACTAAGGAGTATTTAAATAAATCAGCATGCACGACCGTCGCCAGCGATGATTCAAGAGCAAGTGTCTTTTCGCTCTGTCAAAGTCAAATTAAATGTCAACAACTGACGTATCAAAATTAACTATCCAATAAATGACAATAGATTTACATTCTTATATTATTATCTACCTTTTTAGTACAGCACAGAATAACACGTTTATAAATATTATAAACAAATTTTGATTACCTTGCTCGTCTACTAAAAGTAGGTACCTACTATCTTAACTGGTCATTGGCGTAAACTTAGAATCGCCATTAAAAAAAAATTACAATAGTAGAGGTTGCAGCTTATTTTACTTATTTAACGCCTGTACTGTCCCACTGCAAGGCCTTCCTTTCAGATTTCCATCTTAATTGATCCGTGGGTTCATACTGCCAATTTATTTTTTAAGTCTAATAAAATATTTCTTTCTTCGACACCTATTTCTAGGTACTTACTATCAGCATTCGCGATAAGGTTCTTCTCTGTTTTGTGACATCTAATTTGTGTCCATAATAAGTACATTTATTTACAACTTACAAAAAGTTAAGATTGTTGTTCTAGATTATTAATTACCTGAAAACAAGTACGGAGTTCTCGATGGCTAGCGATAGAAAGTCAGGAGGGGAATGGGCACCCCCACTCCAGAGCAACAAGCCGTGGGACTCCACTGATCTGAAGCGGATGTTGATGTCCAGGGAATATGATACCAAGCTGGAAACAAGGAAAAATAATGTCAATAAAAATAACTACATTTATCATCTATACTATAATAAAACTGTAGAGGTCGAAATGTCTGTTCTTTTCGAAAATTCAGATAAAAATTATCTACAAAATCTAGAAAAAAGTCAAAAAGCACGAAACCACAATTTTTAGAATTAATGTCTGTCTGTCTGTCTGTTTGTTACCGCACATCTTTAAAACGAATGAATATAATCTAGAGACCAATACATTGTATTGTAGCCTTTTTTATTGGGCTTAAACTGAGGTACGTTTTATCAAAATAGGATAAAGTATTACTCGAGATGTCGCTTGATCTCTTTATTAGAACAGTTCAATATAAATCAGGGGTCATGAAAAATGGTTTTTGTTCAATGCTGAATGAATTTAAATTTCGTTTCTTATGATCACGAGATGGCGTTACCAGTAGTAATCATACTCATAAATGAGTTTGTAAATAATCTATAACTATTTTATTATTAAGTGCTATTAATTATAAAATAATCTTTTTAAATTTTAATAAAATTAACCATGTTATCTATACTTACCATGTTATCTGTATCTTTACGTAATAAAAAGAAGGAAAACTTGAAATTAAACCCTATACCTATCCGTTTGGCCAGCGTGGTATTAGTAGGCCAAGTATCCCTCCGTCACTGGAGGAGGCCCGTCCCTACAGTGGGACAGTAATGGGCTGTTATGATGATGTTATCTATACAATAATAAAACTGTAGAGGTCGAAATGTCTGTTCTTTTCGAAAATTCAGATAAAAATTATCTACAAAATCTAGAAAAAAGTCAAAAAGCACGAAACCATAATTTTTTGAATTAATGTCTGTCTGTTTGTTACCGCACATCTTTAAAACGAATTAATATAATCTTAAGACCAATACATTGTATTGTAGCCTTTTTTATTGGGCCTAAACTGAGGTATGTTTCATCAAAATCGGATAAGTATTACTCGAGATATCGCTTGATCTCTTTATTAGAACAGTCCAATACAAATCAGGGGTCATTAAAAATGGTTTAGTTTCAATGTTTAATGAATTAAAATTTCGTAGATGATTTTTATACACAACGATTGAGCGTAACTTGAAGTTACATTTAGTTTTTGTTTCATTGCAATCGGTTCCGTCTATTAAAAGATATTTGAATTTAATTAATTAATATTAAACAGCGCCATCTTTCGAACTTAGACTGGACTACATCAAGAGTTAAACTGCGTGCTGTATTTTTAAATATAAATGAATACAAATACTAATAACCTTTATTTGGACGTAGTTATGCAAAAATGTTCCATTCCACAGTAAGTTGATTTTGAGATAAAAGCATTTACGCGTTTCAGTTGTATTCTTTTTTATTCTAACTAGTAAAGGCCAATACTAAACGTATTATTGTTGAATTATATTGTGTTTAGATAATCGTATGTTTAATTTTAAGCTATTCACTTTACAATAAGAAAAAAATATGTTTTTGGTATTGGAACATTTTAACATAATTAATATTTACATGGACATAGCTTCAAATTAATTTTGCACAAACGTTCCAGGTACATTTTAACCATCTGTACCCAACCAAACTGCCCCAGATATATATACTCCTCGACAACTTCAAGTGTAGAGCCTCCAACCATGATTGGAGTGGGTGCAACATGGACATTTGCCATGATCTTGGTCTTGTCCATGTTCATTTTAAGACCAACTTGTTGAGAGACTACTGTGGCCATCGAGCATTGTGTTGAGGTCCTCTATGGTCTCAGCCATGATCACGATATCGTCAGCAAATCGAAGGTTCGTGATATACTCGCCATTTATGTTAATGCCGAGTCCGTCCCAGTCCAAAAGCCCTAAAAGCATCTTCCAGTTCAGCGGTAAACAGTTTCGGGAATATGACATCACCCTGCCTTACTCTTCGCTGCAACTGGATAGGGCTTGATAATTTTCCCTGGAGACGAACTAACTTGGTGGCGTTTTCGTATAAGCACTGCAGCACTTCGATATATCATTGGTCAACTTGGCACCGTTGAAGAAACTGCAACATTGCCCATGTCTCGATCGAATCGAAGGCTTTCTAATAGTCCACAAACGCCAAGCACAGGGACCGGTTATACTCACTGCACTTCTGTATAACCTGCAGCAGCGTATGAATGTGGTCTATGGTACTTTAGCCTTTTCGAAATCCGGCTTGTTCGGGAGGCTGGAAATCGTCCAGTCTGCGTTCGAGACGATCCGCGATGACTCTCGAGAACAATTTGTAGACGTGGCTCAGTAGAGTGAGGGGTCTGTAATTTTGAAGTAGCGTTCTATCAACCTTCTTGAAGAACAGTACCACCACACCCCTGTGCCACGCCTGTGGCGTTTTTCCCTCGAGTATAACGGAATTGAGTCTCTGAAGATCCTTGAGAATGGGTTCTCCACCGGCTTTCAGTAGCTCGTTTGTGGTTCCGTCATACCCCGGTGCCTTGTTGTTCTTAAGTTGCCGAAGAGCATCACTAATCTCACACAGACTTACGTCCGGGATTCCTTCGGTATGGTGTCGCGTTAATATAGCTCTAGGAACGACGGCTAGATCACTAGGTGGCTGTGTTGTAGTATATAACTGTCCGTAAAACTTCTCAATCTCCTCTAGAAGGTCAGGCTAGGACGACACTATTCTGCCATCCCCAATCTTGAGCCTATAAACTTGGCTATGACCTAGAGATAGATCTCTTGCGAACACTTAAGAGCCCTTATTTTGGTCAATGGCTTCTTTAATACTAAATGTGTTAAAGTGCCGAAGGTCGTGAGTCAGTGACTTAAAGATCTGTCTATTGAGCCGTCTGTATAGATCAGCATCGCCTGGAGACTGCAGTGCCATCGTACGCCTTTGCTCCATGAGCGAGAGAGTGTGGTCAGATATCTTTTTTGATTTTCTCCGGTGCTGGGTCTTAAAAGCACCGGTACCGACTGTACGGACAGTTTCCACAAATCGAAGCGGTTCTGTAATATGACATGGAAGTTCAGAGAACTTGGATGGACCTGGGATATGGACTGGTGTAGGTAGTAGCGTAGACCTCATCAGCCGACCTCTTTCCAGCCTATGATTGATATTTAATGTGCCTCTCACCATCCGGTGATTGCTTCCGGTTTTCTCCGAATTGATTACTGAGTGAGACATCATTAAATATATGGCGTTTTGTCGACATGCTGAAGTCAATCTAATTATTGGTGACACCATCAGGACTAAGCCAATTCCATTTGCTCTTAAAGAAAGAGTTCATCATAAAAAGTCCCTCCTTCTCCATGAAGTCCGCAAGCATTTGGCCCCGTGGATTTCTTTGTCCATATCCAAAGAGCCCCACTCTCCACTCATTTCCACTTCTAGAGCCCAACTTCGCGTCAAATTTATAAAATAATGTGCTAACTAAATTCCAACATACCTTTGGAGTCGTTTGGGCATAACTTCGAATTAATGTCATAGTATTTTTTTCAAGTGATATTTTATTGATAAATAGCTACAAAGAAAATAAACTTTTTCTTTACGAGTTATAAATATTTATTTTTAGTGGTCGTGTATGCAAACAGTTAAGGATGGAGCTAATTATAGCGTGTTAAAAATAAACTATTTAAAGTTGAAACATTTTTTTTTCGAAACAGGTTTTTTATTTAGGTAAATAATAGTACAAAATTCATGAAACCTTTTAAGTTTTCAAATTATGGTATTTAGGTCTGAAACATAACGTTCCACAAATTTTGGAATGTTTATGTCTCGCTATTGCAATTTTGCAAAAACGTTCCAAATCTACATGGAACATTAGTTCCAAAATAAATATACTGTTTCGTAAAACATTAAATGTTCCTGTCCTCATAGTACGTTCTAGTTAATTTACACAAGTTATTATTTGATAAAGGTTGTGGGTTGGAACGTAAGTGAAAAAAATATTTTCTGATATAAGCCTTAAAACGTGGAACCTTATTGCAAATCTGACTCTAAGTGTCATAAAAGGTAGTTTGATCACATTATCTCGATTTCGGGTGACTTGTGGGTTGGAACATTTTTGCATAACTACGTCCATTTGTTAATCACAGGTACAAAACATGTTACAAAAATAAATAGTCTTTCCCTGTTTTGCCAATACTGGCGTACAAACATCAATTTTTAAAGTTAAACTATATACCTACTTAATCATATAAATTGAACTAGCTGTTGCCCGCGGCATCGCTCGCGTTCAGAAGTATTATGATTAATTAGGCTTATTTTTTGTTTAGCGTGTGTAGAAATAAGGGGCCTACAAAACTTCTTTGTACACATATTCTTAATAATTAATCTGTCATTAGGCGCTAAAACTATTACGCTATTGAGAGAAATTACTCGTGAGCAAGCAACATAAAACATGCATACTAACTTTAATCCCCTATTTTTTACCCTTGGGGGTAGAATTTATGAAAGTCCTTTCTAAGGGGGTGCCGTCATAGTAGCTATATGCATGCGAAGTCTCAGCCCGATCGTATTGAAACTGACAAAGTATCTTACTAACTTTCATCCCCTATTTTATCCCCTTGAGGGTAGAATTTATCAAAGTTCTTCCTAAGGAGGTGTCAACGTCATAGTAGCTATATGCATGCAAAGTCTCAGCTCGATCGGATTGAAACTGACAAAGTTTCATACAAACTTTCATCACCTATTTTTCCCCTTGGGGTTAGAATTTATCAAAGTCCTTCCTAAGGGGGTGTCAACGTCATAGTAGCTATATGCATGCAAAGTATCAGGCCTATCGGTTTGATATTGACAAAGTTTCATACAAACTTTCATACCCCTATTTTATCCCCTTGGGGGTAGAATTCATCATTTTCCTTTCTTAGCGGATGCCTACGTCATAATATCTACCTGCATGCCAAATTTCAGCCAGATCCCACCAGTGGCTTGGGCTGTGCGTTGATAGATCACTATGTCAGTCACCTTTGAGTTTTATAAATATAGATTTAAATAACATTCCTTTTCTCACAATCTTATTATAACTGCAATTATAACACACTTATATAATTATTTAATAAATAATATATAGGTATATAACAGACAACATAATAAGTAACACGTTTTTTTTCTTTAAAAAATCATTTTACACATTATTGCTATTTGTCAACATACTTGAAAAAATACAAAACTGACAATATAATATAGAAATACAATCACAAAACATTAAATAATTGTTCAATGTGTTTGTGTTTATTTTATTAAGTACCTAATTCAAAAATACTGCACGCAGTTTATCTATAGATAATAATATAATCCAGTTAATCAAATATTTTTTGCTATAATATGGTACATAAGGGGGCCTTTAAAAATGTCAATTTAACGGACACAAAGAACATCCAGACTAAGGACAATCGTTTGTGGATCACAATTGTCCTCCACGGGAATCGAACGTAAGAATACAATATGTCACCTCCCCATCTCATCCCATGGGTGGCGTAAAACCGACTAAGGGACTATCGGTGAATATTATCTTTACGAAATAAAAATGAAGGAAAACTTGACCCATCCGACTGGCCAGCGTGGTATTAGTAGGCTAAGTATCCCTCCGTCACGGGAGGAGGCCCGTCCTTGCTGTGGGACATATGGGTTGTTATGATGAAATAAGCGATGTCATTTATTTTAACCCTTTTCTTGGCAAGACATTTTATGTTGGATTTTTATTATTTTTTTTGCATATTTGTTTTCTACGGGTATTATAGAAGGGTAGAAAAATAATAAAAAAAATCCATATCAGTTCGAAATAAGTTTTTTTTAATGTATCCATAAATGCACATTGCCTAGTCGACAAAATATAACATTCCAAATTGAGCGTATCCTTAAAGACACATTGCCATAATCACATTCAATAAAAAAATATCAATTTTTGCTTAAATATAACAAAAAAATAATTTTACTTCGCATTATTAAACAAAATTAGGTGATCAATTATAAAATAAATGTAATTAATAATAAAATTGTACTTCGTTGAGAGATAAATTTATAATTTTCCCTGAAGATTATGACCTGGGACACCGAATACAGATTGCCGACGAGGCTCAGCACCACTGCCTGCGAAAAATTTTGGAGATGTTTGGGCACATTGCTAGAAAAAGGGGTGATAACCTGGAAAAGCTGATCATAACGAGTAAAGTGAGCGGGAGAAGATCTAGAGGCAGAAACCCAAGCTGCGCCGACCTCAAATAAAATTGAGTTATGAGCAGGAGAATGATGAATAATTAACCTTGGTCTTTTTGATCGAGTAACGGCTAAAAGAGAAAGAACTTTAAATTTGATGTAGAAGCCACTGGCGATAAAGAAAGAAAGAAAAACAATTTATTTGGATGAACACATGATACTGATACTTAGCTGAGATAGTACAGATTGAGAGGTTACAGCCAGAGGAGAAGCTAGGTTATCAGCTGGATTATATGAAGATGAATTAGGTGACTGCAGACAGTTTTCAGTAGGATGTTGCCAAAGCAATGATGGATACGGAGATAGAATCAACGGGGATGCAGCAGAAGTTGATGGTGATTGATGGGAGCATATTAAAGATTAGGTACCTGTGTTTGTAATGGAAGTTATCTCAGTATTACTATCACAAAACAGGTGGAGATTTTCAAAGGAAGATAGTAAAACGGTGGTGTTGAAGTGCTATCAGACCGATTGCGTGGCACACGATTGTGTAGCTCATCTTCAAAAGATGAGCTACAAAATTAAACAAACAGGCCAACGAGCCAGCAGGTCACCTAAAGGTAAATGATCCTATGGACACCCGCAACACCAGAGGAATCACAGATGCGTTGCCGACCTTTTAAAAGGGAGTACGTTCGTTTCTCGAAGCTCCCCAAGTCGTCCGGAAATATCGTCGCAGCGAGCGTGTTCCACAAAACAGTCTGTTGTTCGCGGTAGGAAGTTTCGCGAAACTCGCACAGTGGATGACCGCCAACCATCAAGGTGATGACGATGGTAAGACAGACGATTGCGAATGATTCTGTGGAGAAATTCAGCTGCGGGCCATGTCCAAAACAACTCCTCAGAGCACTCCCCGTAGTAAATGCGGTAGAGAATGCAAAGAGACCCTACACTGAGAAGGAAATTTGGAAACACGCCCGCGGTAAAAGCCCATAATATTGTTCTCCGGGGTTCAAGCTATTTTTACACGATATTTCATCACAATAGGCTTAGCAGTTTTTAGTGGAAGCGTCCAAGACAAACAGACAGAGATACTTTTGTATCGTAAATATTAGTTCGGTAAAAGGACAGTGTATCTTTAAATGTACATAGCCATAAAAAACATTAGACATGACGCCCGGGCAGTGTGCATTTAAAGATACATACACAAAAACGGTTGCATAAGTTTCTATATATCGTATATAAATATATAAAAATAGCATAAACGAATAGGCAATATAATATATTACATTATAATAGCTAGTTATTAGGGCAATAATGCAAAAAACATAGTGAAAACAATAATATTTACCTTGCGGTGCGCAAGCGCCTGGCGTCGGTTCACTATTTTGCTTTCTACTGCTAATTCAGTTTAGCCACGAACATCATAATATTTTTTATCTTAATCAGTAGAATACTGATGTTATACACAAGGAAAAAATAAACTTATTTCATTAGTAATTAACTCTGCAGATTTTAATTTCTACATATGTGCATAACAATGCACACCGTCAAGAAAAGGGCTTACAAATTTTACAACAGATGGCATTGTGCCTGTGACGTCATTTTCAGTATCGCGGTGTTAAGATTTTTCTTGAAAGAATGAGGTTTGCTCATGTCTGTCAGTATGAGTTCTGACGCAGTCTTTATAGATGTCTTTGTAAAGGTCTGTTTTTAAAAAGTTTTTGATTCGTTCGTTATAAGGTTTAAAAAACGATTTTTCAGTATTAAATCGAATTGCGAAGTAACATCCACCACGCGAACGAAGTCGCGGGCACAGCTAGTTATTTTATATATTCGCATGCTGTGGTTTCCTATAATTGAAGGAATACACGCCATGATTCTGTAATTTTATAAATTAATTTCTAAAGTATTGCCTTTGTTGGAGACCCATAATAAATAAATAAATAAACTACTACGGTAGACATAAAAAAAAAATTTCGCTCACACAAATTTCTTGCGTAGGATTAGTTCTCGAGATCATAGACAAACATTGTCTCAATGAGGCGGTCATGTAGATTCGAGTACCTACTGCACAATTCTTTTAGAATAGTTTTGTCCATTGTTTATAAATTTATTTTAATAATTTATAAGTTCTCTTAATCTGTGTGGTGACGGAGTAAGAATACAATATGTCACCACTCCATCTCATCCCATGGTTGTCGTAAAACCGACTAAGGGACTATCTATGAATAGTACTTTTACATAGAAAGAAGGAAAACTTAAAATTAAACCTATACCAATCCGTCTGGCCAGCGTGGTATTACTAGGCAAAGTATCCCTCCGTAATGGGAGGAGGCCCATCCCTGCAGTGGGACATTGATGGGCTGTTATGATGATGAAGTTATCTTATGCTAAACAAGAGGCATTCTAGTCTAAATTGTTGAAACGTAGTACAATTACCGGATTATGGGACATAACAGCTTATGCTGCAGAATAGGCTACTGCTTAGATATTTTACCATTAACCCCCTTACTCATAAACGCCTCTTAAATTTAATCACTATTTAGCGAGATTTTTATTAGGAAAACCAACCTTATGCTATAACAAAACCATAAGAATTTAAGCTAATCAATTGACCAAAATTTAAGAGGCGTTTATGAGTAAGGTAAAATTTAAAGTGGTCAAAATAAATAGATATATTACCGTTTCATAGTCTCTTCATCATCAATATGTATGAAGCTGTCTTTGCCGGAGAAGCTCGGGAACGTGTTCATGTCACTCCAGTTCATGTCCTCATCATTGAGGTACTTTACTTGCATGTATGTTTGTCCGTCGTATGGCCCTTCTGTTGCTACCTGAAATGGGTAATAATAATGTTAATCATACATTCACAAAACCGTGTGGTGACGGAGTAAGAATACAATATGTCACCACCCCATCTCATCCCATGGGTGTCGTAAAAACCGACTAAGGGACTAACCGTAAATATTATCTTTACAAAATAAAAAGAAGGAAAACTTGAAATTAAACACTATACCAATCCGTCTGGCCAGCGTGGTATTAGTAGGCCAAGTACCCCTCTGTCACGGGAGGAGACCCGTCCCTGCAGTGGGACATTAATGGGCTGTCATGATGATACATTCACAAAACGCGACTTTTGTACTGTAGAGCAGAATAGAAAAAACTTTTATCTTGCTGTGGATATTACATTGAGTTGCTAATTTCAACCTTTTTGCACGTCAACAAAAATCGCGAATGAATAGCGAACATCATTATTGTTTCATGTGATGACGGGTTCCGTCTGGTGACGGAAATGGAATACAATATGTCACCACCCCATCTCATTCCATGGGTGTCGTAAAAACCGACTAAGGGACTAACCGTCAAATAAAAATAAGGAAAACTTGAAATTAAACCCTATACCAATCCGTCTGGCCAGCGTAGTATTAGTAGGCCAAGTAACCCTTCGTCCGAGGAGGCCCGTCCCTGCAGTGGGACATTAATGGGCTGTTATGATGAAAGAAAGATACCTACCTCATTATGCCTTTCCAAATCTTCTAACAGATACTGATGCTTCTTGCTGATGAAATACTTCTTCTTCTTAAACTTCTCCACGTGTGTGTGAGTGACATGTTTCTTAGGTTTCTTGTGTACCTTCTGTCTGAATCCTTTCTTAGCCACAATGGCGTGTACATCATTCGCTGATATATTCTTTGGGTACACCGGTATTGGTTCTAGAACTTCTTTGCACTGATTTTTGTCGCTGAAAATGATAACAATTTGTTTGTTTAGTACTTATTATTTATCGTCCTAGAAGCGAACCACCTCAACGATCTGGCCACTGGGCTAATTAATATCAGTTATCCCAAACGCCTCAAGCAATACGATGTTCAAGACCTGGAGTCCAGATACTGAGAAGGGTGCTACCACTGGGAAGAACCTTTGACAAGACATTGGTCGCTCAACAAATCCGCTCATAGTCAAGGACTGATTGCAGATAAGATTTAAAAAAAAAGTAGCCTACCGCAGCAGGGTCAGGGTCTCATTCTTTGACAATATGGCCTGTGAGTGAAACATTACCTATAAAACTTAGGTATTACTAGAAATTATAAAACTTAGGTATTATTAGAATTTCGATAAGAACTTGTCCATTGCTTTCTCAAGTGCCATTACCTCTCGTAATTTTGACTTTATTATGACAACGCCATCTTGGCTGCTTAGCAATAAACTTTCAATGTTGAAATTGAAATGTAAAGATTTTTATTTTAATTTCCAAAATATTATAATAATATTTTTAAATGTAAAATATTTTAAATTAGTGTTTATTCAATTTCAGAACATCTAATAATTATGAAGTATGCATTACTTACCTAAAACAACTAACATAATAAAATAAACAAATAAATACTAACGTGCAATTTTCATGTGCGCCATCACAGTTGTCCACGTTCAGTCCACCGAGAGCTGCTGATACCACTGATAGCTCCTCATCATTTATTATTAACTGAAATTATACAAGTTGTTATCATTAATTAGCTACTAATATAGTCTTCAGTCCACCGTGTGAGGGGTTTCACCACTCTGCGTCTTCCGGTACGTAGTGGCCGTTCGAGAACTTTTCTACCCCACCGGCTGTCAGTATTCCATGCTATGTGCCACCGCCACTGTAGCGACTTCTCCTTGAGCTCCCAAGGAGGGGTGCGCTCTGGCGGGCACCCCTCCTTAGGGCCTCGAGGCATAGGTGCTTGCCAGAGTGTATAAATGGAAAGTGGGGCGAAGAGCGCTCGGAGAGATCGAGATCATGCCCTATGTCGCTGGGGAAGTTATCGCCTTATAATTCGAGTGCATTACCCCAGCAGAATCTTGTCGAAATTTGTAATTTTTTTTTATCAGATTTTTAGATTTCTAGCTCCTGTAAATGTCTGTGTAGTTTTTGGAATTAGTTCAGTCCTAATTTTAAAGATATTTGACAAAAACAGATTCTGCTGCGGTAACGTTACCGCAGCAGAATCTTTTTTGAAATAATGGGATTATTGAAAAAATCTTTAGGTACATTTTTAGATCGCTGGACGAAGTAAATGTTTCGATATAATTTGAATTTTTACGTTTCATGGTTTCGGAGATATTCAAGATGCTGCTGGCGTAACGTTTGCGTGTTTGCTGGATCTCCGAAACGGTACAGCGTAATTTCCTAATTTTTTATACAGAGCTTCGTCTTAATTAGTCTGAATTAGTTCACGAATAAAAAAGTAATAATAATGCACCGTTTGCAAGTTATTTTAAATTATATAAATACCCCTTTTTGGGCCCTTACTCCTAAGATATGTACTCTGGAGACTTGTTTAAAACGTCATTTTATAGTTTATAATTAGTTACAGGTCTGTGTGAAGTTTCATTAGTGTACAGTAAGTAATTAAAAAGTTATCACACAATTTAGTTCATTTTGGCCAGCGATGTGCAACGGGTTAATTTAACTGCCTATTAATTGAGTTTCGTATCGATTTACTTGCTGAATTCTGTATAAACAATTAGACTTTTGTGTCACCTTTATACCATGAAATTTTGAGCGTAATCCACTCAATAATTACAGAGATAAGCGAAAAAAAGTCATTACGTATGAATGACTGTGGTAACCTGACCATGTATAGATGGTCACAAAAAAACGTCAGTGTAGTACATAACTCTGACCTACTAACATGTAAAGGATAATAAAATTTATATTTGCTTTTTGGTACAGTTTTGTAAACAAGTGGTAAAATAAAACAGAAGTTTATTTGAAAACTTTTATGCACAGGATAAAAATATTAAAACGATCAAAATACCTTGTTGTAAAATCACAGTTTAATAACAATTGCTTAGCAATTACACTATTTAAATGGCAATTAATATTTAACATAAATATTGATTGTCATTGAATAACTGTCTTTTAAAAATAAAGCTATTGTCTAAAAATCTTAAAATAAGTAAAATTAAGTAGGTACTTATATAAAAATTTACTTTTTTAACTTAATTTATAAAATCACAGTAATTATTCATTTATAACTAAATAACCATTACGCTAAAGATTGTTTAATTTAAAAATCACAGATAAATAAAACAAAACCTCAACATTTAATTACGATAACATTTAAATTTTTGTCATAATATAAAATTATTGACAATAGAATATAATTTTATCAGTCAACATTGTTTACAATTTTTTTTTTCAAAAAAAACTAATGAAAAATTAATTATCGCACAGAGTTATTTTATAATATTTACTGTCTTACACTTTGGCCTAAAAAAAACACAGTAAATTCAATAAGCACATAAAATAGTTCTGTAAGTAAAATAAATGTTTTACACTGCGCGGCCAATTAACCCAGTTGGAACGACCGACCCATGTATGGGTTTCGGGAAATAAAAAATTCTGCCCCCTTTATACGGTTTTATTAAAACAATTTATAAATACTTTTGGAATCGACAGTTAATGACTGTTAGCTGTGATGACAAAATAGGTAGTAAATTTAATAGTTTGTAGTTGTTTTTTACAAGTGAAAATGTCTATAGTGGGTATGGTAAAACATGTCCCCAAAAAAGTGAAATTATATTACATAATTGTTATATTTCTATAAATATAATATCAAAAATATAAAGTTTGAAACATAACAATATTTATATTACAAAGAAAATTAAATTTTTTACTATGAAAATCACTGTTATTTTGCTGAATATCTTAGGAACCCATACATGGGTCCGTCGGAACAACCACGGAATACGAAATTTTCGTAAAATAATATATTTTTTAAATATTTCTTATTGAATTCATTATTATTCTACGAAATTTTGAATGATTTAGAGAATGGTAATGATCCGGTTCTAAAATGCTTCATATTTAAACCACCATAACGCAAATGCGGTTGATACCGACGAAGATTCTAGAGAATAAAACATTTTGATTCAAGCCTAAAACACTTGCGAAAATGAGACCATGGTTTATTTCACTGAATCCTGTTTTTCAGAAGAATGAGACTATGGAAAAGACGTTTCGCATCGACGATGCTATAATATCTTTATTACAGAGCTCACAGTTGTTAGCAGTTCACAGGGATATCTCGACCAGGCCGGGTTTTTTCAATCTAATTCGATCAAAATCGATAAAATTATTTTCAAAACTGTAATAAGTCATAAACTTAATAGTAATACACTTGATTTCATTATAATTATTTAATTTATAATTTTCTTTTAGTTCTAAAAACGTATTAGCAAAAAGGTTAAGACGTGCCGACCGACCCATACATGGGACATGATTTTCCAGCTTTTCCAAAAGCCGCAGATTTTTTTTATTATTTTTCCCGAGCTGCTGGGACTATAATAAGGCATATTTGTAAAAACCACTAACATCGAAGCTAAAAATAGTTTCAGGCTTATCTGGGTTAAAAAACAAAAATAAATCACAAATAGGATCACTAATGGAAAATGTTCTTAACTAAATCTTTATAAATCAAATATAATCAAATTAAGGTAATACTTATTTAAAAAATAATTAAATAATAAATACTTATTTAAATTATGTATAAAACTAAAAAAAGTAATACTTATTTAGCCACATGGACTACCACATGGACTAATTTATACATTTTTTAATGTATAAATTAGTGCATGTGCTAAATAAGTATTACTTTTTTTAATTTTACGATTCAGGTCATCGTAACATTGGTATTTTTCGTTTAGGGATCTAAAGCAATGAGCTTTATAATGCCCTATCCCTTCTGAGCTAAGGGGGGGTTGAAATTCTATGATAGCCAAGATATCATATTTTTTGTAAAGGATTTCTATGTTAAGAGAATTTTTTTATGAGTATGTATTTACTTTGTGTATAACATGCATTACGGCAATCGTTCAAAAGCGTTTACGCGGCACAATGGCGCTGCCAATTGAAAAAAAATCAACTCAGTATTTACACAAGATAATAAAGTAAGTACTTATTTGTGTAACGCACTGTCAGCACTTTGGATGCTTTTAAATTAGCTAGATATTGCATTTAAAACAAAAAAGGCAGTTTTAATTTTAAATGCAAATTTAATAACATTTAAAGTGTTGACAACAATAAAATATTTGTATAACACACTATCAACACATAAGATGCTTTTAAATTAGCGAAGTAATGCATTTAAAACAAAAACGGCTTTTTTATTTTAAACGAATTTAAATTAGTTTCAAAAGCGTTAACGCAGCTCACTAGCGCCATTAAAATTAATTGTGTACGCGTCTGTACCGACATTATTGCATGCATAACGTAATGACTCTTTTTCGCTTATCTCTGTAATTATTGAGTGGATTACGCTCAAAATTTCATGGTATAAAGTTGACACAAAAGTCTAATTGTTTATACAGAATTCAGCAAGTAAATCGATACGAAACTCAATTAATAGGCAGTTAAATTAACCCGTTGCACATCGCTGGCCAAAATGAACTAAATTGTGTGATAACTTTTTAATTACTTACTGTACACTAATGAAACTTCACACAGACCTGTAACTAACTATAAACTATAAAATGACGTTTTAAACAAGTCTCCAGAGTACATATCTTAGGAGTAAGGGCCCAAAAAGGGGTATTTATATAATTTAAAATAACTTGCAAACAGTGCATTATTATTACTTTTTTATTCGTGAACTAATTCAGACTAATTAAGACGAAGCTCTGTATAAAAAATTAGGAAATTACGCTGTACCGTTTCGGAGATCCAGCAAACACGCAAACGTTACGCCAGCAGCATCTTGAATATCTCCGAAACCATGAAACGTAAAAATTCAAATTATATCGAAACATTTACTTCGTCCAGCGATCTAAAAATGTACCTAAAGATTTTTTCAATAATCCCATTATTTCAAAAAAGATTCTGCTGCGGTAACGTTACCGCAGCAGAATCTGTTTTTGTCAAATATCTTTAAAATTAGGACTGAACTAATTCCAAAAACTACACAGACATTTACAGGAGCTAGAAATCTAAAAATCTGATAAAAAAAAATTACAAATTTCGACAAGATTCTGCTGGGGTAATGCACACTTATAATTCCTTCACTGCCCGTATAAATCAAATTTCGAAAAGAAAGAAGGACAAGAAAAGCCTGGTACTTACTTGATACAGGGCACACATTTGAAAGCTACCTAAACCTGGCAATCTAAGTAAATAGCAATACAATAATAGTTTATTCACCTGTGAAACACATCCGCTGAACGAAGTATCGAGCGCAAGTCTTCTAGGAAAAGGTCGCGGTGCTCCGCCGAGTAACAGCGGTTGTCTTAATGTGAGGCGGTGTCTGTTGCCGCGTGACGTCACGGCTCTCGCACCTCCCCCTCGCACGCGAAGCCAGGCGCGTTTGCCGGAGCGAGACACTGATACCCAGTGCCAACGGTTCGGTTCTATGGGGTATGCTGATCTGTAATTTAAAATTACATGCAGGGAATTACTATTGAGTCTTCAGATGAGTACTGGTTTTATTGATTAAAATGTTTATAAGATGTTATCTAGGCAGGCTATTTATGTACAAACACATGAACATACATGAACTCACTCTTTATACCTTTTTTGGGGTAGGCAGAGATTACTGAGCGCCATCTAATTTATATTCATAAAAACCTGCTTTGCTCCGTTAAAATTCGTAAATATATATGTATATGTTACATGTCCAATACTACTAGAGTAAAGTAATTTTTTTTTTGTTTTAAGGCTCCTGTACTAAAGAGAAAGGTATTGGAAGCCATGATTTTAGCACGCCAGCCGCCTACACCGCTTTGCCACCGGGCAGCGCATCAGCCAATGTAGGTACTTCCGCTGCTAGACATAGTCACTTCCAAATATCTCTACCTTTGCGGTCTTGTGCCTCCTTCATACAACTTAACTAGGTCGTCGGTCCACCGTATGACCCTCCCAAACTTGCGTCACAGAAGCAGTTAATAAGATATAAATGTGGTGTTACATAAAAAAGTCTACAAACCTGACTAGCGCAATTCCAGCTCCAAGATCGAAAGCAAACTCGACATAGTAGTTTCTGAGATGTAACGAGAAAAAGTCGCCATCACCATCCGCTCTCTCCGAGTTGAATAGTACCAGACCGTCGCCGCTAGATGGCTTTAGTGTGATCTGTAAATAGAAGAAATCATGGGTTTAGGTACAAAGTTATTTAAAAAATATATTGAACTACATAGATGGCATTGTAGTCAGTGTTTCTGCTTTTCGCTCCGCCAGGTTTAAAAAGTCAATCATTAGTTTGAACTTTGCTGTTTGATTTAGGGTCGTAGCACATATAACGTAACGTAAACGGATCGGCACCGTATCAACTCGAGCCGTTCATTATTATTTGTATGAAACTCATTACTGCAACGCACACTAATCGGAATCGTAACGTAATCGGATTTTTGACGTTTGACACCGAGGAAAAAGGCGAGGCGGTGCCGACCCGTTTACGTTACGTTATATCTGCTACGACCCTAAGGTGTTTCGAAAAGAAAGTATTAATGTGCATACAGCAATTACACCGCACCCATAGTAAAAGCTCTGCCTAATTGTTGAAAAGATTTTTAGTAGTTTAATAAGTTATTTAACAAGTAACAAGTTTAAGAGTATAGATACTCGTAGGTACTCGTATATATTATGTAAGCTATAATTATTTGTAAAGAAAGAGCAACATGAAATTTTCTGAAGTTGATTTTTTGTTGGTAATTGATTTAAAATTGATAGTAAAAAAGAAATATAGTCAACTGAACTTAAACTCTACAAAGACGAACCGATCAATAAATAAATCCCTATAATCATTATAATAATTCAATTTCCACATAAGACGTGATGGTAAACTTTCTTAAATATAAATATTCCTCACACAACGCCATCTAGTCCCAAACTAAGCAAAGCTTGTACTATGGGTACTAGACAACGGATAAACATACTTAAATACATTTTTGTAAATACATACATTATTATACATAGAAAACACCCAGACCAATGCAAACAATCATGTTCATGCACACAAAGATTTGCATTGAACGGGAATCGAACCCGAGGCCTCTGCGTAGTAGTCATGTTATATAACCACTACGCCACAGAAGACGTCAAAGTTAAGTCTTCCACATAAACCCACGTAGCCTTTAGACGTAAAATTTGACAAAGTACTTGTTGGTAAAGGGTAAATTTGGGTAGGCGTAATGATAAATGACCAAACATACACGCCTCAACCATTATGGGAATTGTATGGATGTAACATACTTTCGTAGGAAAAGTACAAATGCAAAAAGTAAGGGTTTTTTATTTATGAATTGATATGTGGTGATCGTGGTTGTGTTTTAACATGAATGGGATGTGATGAGGTTAAGATACAACTAATAGGTAGGCCATTTGCTAAAATGCTACCTTAAAAAAAATGAGGACAAGAACTCGAGTATTGTTCATCTTCATAGTTAGATACTCTATGGTAGAGCCATAGAGTTCAATAAGAATGGACTAGCTCATTAGTTTTTCAATTTTTTTTATTACAGAGATAATATCAGCAAGATATTCCCCAGTTGGCTGTTACGATACCCATGTAATAATTATGAGTTCTTAATCCTTCTGTACAAAGGTCTTTCTATACTTATTAAAAAAACTAAGGGGAGAACAACCATGAAGTCTTACATCACTACATAGAAAATACGTTTTCACTCCACATTTTTCACTCCGTGTGATGACGGAGTAAGAATTCAATATGTCACCACCCCATCTCATTCCATGGGTGTCGTAAAAACCAACTGAGGGACTATCCGTGAATATTATCTTTACGAAATAAAAAAAAAGGAAAACTTGAAATTAAACCCTATACCAATCCGTCTGGCCAGCTTGGTATTAGTAGGCCAAGTATCCCTCCGTCACGGGAGGAGGCCCGTCCCTGCAGTGGGACACTAAGGGGCTGTTATGTTGATGACACATTATTACTCCTTAACGAGCAAAAACTTTGTTTCTTAATATGGAACTAGATGGCGTTAATGGAATTATAAAAAAATGTCTTCCAAATGACCGAATTAAAAGAACGCCTCTAATCTTTCCCAAAAAAAGAAAGTAATGTATCAACACATATTAATAAAATCCAATGGTTCTTGTGTCTATTGAATTATTAATACCAAATTCTCCTCACAGGCGTAAATCTTGTTTGAGAGTATTTTATCTTAGTTTGCCAAGTCTGTAGCGAAGTACCTAATTGATAATTACTGCGCTCATTAGTCTTTTAAAGAATATCTTGTCTATTCTCTCTCTTTCTATTTAAATTGACCTCACAATATTATTATAACCATAAATGAAAAATAAATAAATAAAAATTAAAACTAGAAAATACACTTTATCTTTTTAAAAACACCAAGAAACTAAAGAATATGATAAATAGCAGTAGTTTACAGTATATAAGATGATAGTTAAGCTTCGCATTTCACAGCCGGACTAATGAGCGCAGTAAATAACAATTAGGTACTTCGCTACAGACTTGGCAAACTAAGATAAAATACTCTCAAACAAGATTTATGTCTGTGAGGAGAATTTCGTATTAATAATTCAATAGACACAGGAACATATTACTTATATTGCAGTACGGCGCTTGTACACGGTAAGAAAAATCACCGGGCTTACGCAAGAATTCGTGTCGTTTCTAAGCACGACCTGTGTGTGTACACAGCGTCGGCGATGCATAAGAAAATTTTCTTGTCTGCGCAAGACAAGACACGGCGAACGTTGTTGCGGAGGGGCGGGGAGCGGTGTAGTAGGGTATCATACTTGTTTGCTTTCTACTTAACATTTTTACTAAAGGAAACTCACACTGATTATCACACTTGTTATTACTTGCGCGCCCTACGCCCGTCTGACGACTGTACGAAAAAAATCCTGGCGTGTACACGTTCCGAATTGTCTTGTCTGCGGAAGACAAGAAAAGTTTTCGTGTACGAAAAAGACAAAATTCTTAACGTCTACACGAAGATTTGTCTTGTCTGGCGTAGACACGGCAAATTTTCTTAGCGTGTACAAGCGCTCGTATTAATACAACTGTAGAAATGTTACTTTTTTCAGAAATTATTAGAGGCGTTTCTCTTGTTTTGGAAAATTGACGATTCACATATAACGGCTTAGGTATACCTACAGTATAACTAATTATTGGCACCAATCACTTTAAAAAACCGCATGTCGAAAAGCCAAAGCTAAGCTGAGCTACTAGACAACCGATAAACGTAAATAGGTATATTATTTGTGTAAAATATATTCGAAGATTTTTTCAGTAAATGTTGATTTGTGTATTACGAAGACGAAAAGGCATATTGCGGTTATTTGGGTAGATTTTGAAGTATCCTGTAAGCATAATTCGTATTTATAGGTAGTAAATATATCGTAGTTTGATGTGGGTTCGACTAGATAACTTGTGGTTTCCGAACGGAGCACTATTTGTCAGGGTTTGCCGTTTATATAATTTATTTGAGGTGTAAGCCAGTATCCAGACTAAACGGTTGTGTCTCGGAGTGTTGGATCTTGATTGAAATAGAGCTTTGTTTTACTAACGTGGTGAATATGGGATTAGGGATGTCTGTGTTTGCCGATTGTTTTTTGATTATGATGTTTTAAATAAAAGCTGTCTCTAGAAAGTTAATAGCGATGGGAAAGATGAGAAATTACATACTTAACTAGCTGCCCACTTTGTTGGGCGCCGAAAAAAACGCGTCCCTTTTTTCAACATACTTCATTACTGACATGACACTCTCCGATAAATGGACTACTATTCAACACAGAAAGATTTTTTAAACATCAGTAAACTTTACCTCTTTATAATATTAGTATAGAAGTATAGATAACAAATTTTGTATCTGTTAAAATAAAACAATCAACAAATTACTGAATTCTGATGAAACAAACATGAAAAAATACAACTAAAATTAAGAATCCCTTCTTATTCGTGGACGGTTGAAAACAGGGAATTTTCAAATATATATTTCCTACGAAGCTACTTTAAGCTCAGCTAGTATTCGAACCACCATTTTATCTGGATAATCGCTCCAGATCCCTAAAAAGTCAGTCAGTCAGACTGACTTTTTATTGACTGCTAAGCAGTAGTCCCAATAATCTTGAATAGATTTCGTTGAGGACCATCCGCCCCACCAACCGCCGGCGTAAAGTAGTAACTGTCTTCCGAGACAAACTACTCAATAAAATCCTCCTCAATAAAAAAAAAGAAAATTCTGGAATAGCGCTTAACATCAGGTACATTAAAGTAATTTAGCAACGTAACTTTTACGAAAGAAATAGCTGTTACCATGATTAGAAAAGCTACTAGAAAAAACAGTAGCAGAATATAGGGTACACTGCTATACAATGATCCCGTTTAGTTGTATCCTAAACGCGACTTCGAAACTCACAAAAAACTTTTAGTAAATGTAAGTTTAGACGGTTCTCAGCACCTGACTCTCTGATAACTTAACTAATAACTTATAAAGTTACTGTCAGGGTTGCCTGACATATTTTATGCTTCTTAAGAGCATAGTACAAATATATACAGTATTTCGACTTCATAGAAACTGACGAAATGCGAGTTATACCTACACGCTTACGATAGTGGTGGCTTTGCGTAGTGAACAGTCGCGACTGTGCCGCAGTAACGAGCGGGAAAGTAGGTAAATGAAATTAAAAAGCTGGAGGTGGGCAGCCCTATCGCATGTTTACGTACCGTGCAGCCGTAGGCATTTATAATAAATATTCGGCCGAGATAGACTACTGGTTGTACTGTGTTAAGAGTCTTGCTTTTGGCGTTGCAGTTACTTCAGGCCTCCCTAACGTGTGCTCTTTACAACATCCTTTATCGTGATCGTGGTATTATTTTTCCACCTACGCGTAATGTTTTCGAAAACGTTTGTCGCGGAGATTTCCGTATATTTTTATAAAATCCATTTTTTGAATTACAAAACAAAGTTTAATTGTCAAGTTTTATAGGCCAATGTTTTGTTACTGCGGCGTTTGTGAAAACAAAGTGCTGCGAAATGTTTTTTTTTCTATGTTTTTTTTTTTGTTTTTTTTTGCTTTATGTTGAATATTTTTTATTTTTAATACAGTCTAATCCCATACAAAGCACATGGATTTATAGATATGGATACAAAGAACATCCAGACTAGTTGCAAAACTTCTGTGAAAGATTTTTTTTAAAAGATTCGGAATTTTCCTCGCCAGCATCTATGATCCAGACTGCAGACAATAATTTGTGGATCACACAAATAATATTCTGGCGTGGGATTCGAATCGGCGGCCTGGTCCTAGCCAGCCACTTTGCCAACGTGAATTTATTTATTTGCAACACACACAGTTACATAAACACACCATTACAACATTCAACATTATACATTTAGTTAATTATTTCTGAGAGCTTTTACAAAAGTATCTTTAAGTTTGTTTAGAAGCGTAACAGAGGTCGTAATAGCCTTGTTATCGCTCCTTTCATGAGATTTTTTATTTTTATGGTTTGTTTATTTTCTTTTCAACATTTTTTATGGTTGCCTTTTGTTGCAGTAAGTATAATAAGTAACAGGTTTTCGGTTTTGTTAGATATGACGTAGGACTATAAGGTCTTTTAGTCTATTGCAGACGATTTATGAGGTAGTGTCTGTGATACATCGCTTTTTATGACTGTACAGACCGATACGAGAGCGACATACCTATCCTACTACAGGCTTGACAAAAGAAGTAACTGGACATTAGTGTCGAACCATGTTCATGTCGTTTCTGTCTCTCACAAGCACTCTTTGGACATGGAATAATTATTTCATTAACAAGTGGTTAAATTATAGCAGATAATATCTGCCTATTCAGAGATTTTATCTCCTAGCAAATTTCGGTCAAATTTTACGCTGCATCGCCATACTTTATTTACCTGTCAACGCCATCTAGGACAACAGTTAAAGTACAATAAACTGCTAAAATAAACTTAGTAGAAATAATATATTTACCTGTATATCAAGCCATGACTCTGCAGCACTTCCTAGACCAGGCAGCCGCAGATATGAGGAACCGTTGAACCGAGGAACCTACGAGAAAGTCGAAGATTTGAAAATTGACACAAGCATTTTGTTGTTCACGTTTGCGATCAGGTGTGTCTGTCCCCGCACCTTTGCCACGAAACGTTGATTCAAGTAGGTAAAAATTTCGTAATCATCATAACAACCCATTAATGTCCCACTGCAGGGACGGGCCTCCTCCCGGGGCGAAAGGATACTTGGCCTACTAATACCACGCTGGCCAGACGGATTGGTACAGGGTTTAATTTTAAGTTTTCCTTCTTTTTATTTCGTAACGATAATATTTACGAATAGTCCCTTAGTCGGTTTTACGACACCCATGAGATTAGATGGGGTGGACACACACTGTATTCTTACACCGTCACCACACGGAGAATTATATTTTAATATAATTATATTAAGTAAACTTACTTTTAAATCCAAAGTAATTTCACACTTAACACCAGCATAACCAAGCGGGCATAGACAAACATTACCGACGCATCCACCTCCGTGCTCGCACTCACAATCGCCATCTTTCTTTATATCCTCCTTTACTTCATTCCCAATTTTACTTTCATTAATTAACACTCTCCTTACATCTTCAAAAGTATAAGATTTAAATGGTTCAACAGAATTGTCTAATTTATTGTTTTCTTGAAGTTTTATCCGTTTGGTGTCTCTCATTACTAAGTCGTTGTCTTCGAAGTGGACAATGTCGTTAATGTCATAAATGGCGTGGGTGTTTAGCTCGTTTTGATGGGTTTTCTGTTGGGTTGCTTCGCTGGTTGTCACTTCGTTTGGTGGTTTCCATGGTGCGAGGGTTGGTGCGCATTCCGCTGTAACAAAAGATTTATTTTAAGGTATGCTATTATCATTGGGTCAGGATGGTTTTGAAATTATGAGTACTAAATAGCCTTACAGACATACACAGGCCACAGCATTTCATAAAGGACAATCCGCTTTGATATCGATTATTATACTTATGTAATTTCGTAACATATTTTCGAGCGTACTCCCTTTTTAAAGGTCGGCAACGCATCTGTGATTCCTTCGGTGTTGCGGGTGTCCATTGGCGGCGGTGATCACTTACCATCAGGTGACCTGCTGGCTCGTTTGCCTCCCTTTACATAAAAAAAGATAACAACTAAATAACTTAACCAAATTTGATAAAATTGTTATTGATAAAATCAAAGACTAATTTAAAAGTATGAAACATAACAGCCTATTAATGTTCTTTTTCTGAAACTGGTCTTCTCCAGTTAGAGAGGAAAGGTATAGGGTTTAATCTAGTTTTCCTAGTTTGGTTGGCGAAGAACTAGAAATTTTCTCTAAGTCGCCTTTTTTGACAATGTGATACCTATTCATGATGTCGCCACCCTATCTAAACCCTTGAGACTTCTCAACCTATACGAAGATACAAGACTAATCAAACGTTACTCCTTATAAAACAATGGAGGAAACAAAATAAATAAATTATATAATGTCTGAATCAAAATACAGCCTTCGTTCACTCGGTAAATAAAACGTATATCTACACAGTGTAATTTAAACGATGTTCAAGATTAAATCAAACAAAGTTCCTAACTTGGGAGTTCGTGAAGCCACTATACAGATATATGTGCAGAAGGACTACTACGAACAAAGTGCGTTTGAATAACGCTTACAAAGACTCTGTTTTCGGACCTAAATCCATGATATTTTCTGTGTTATATTCTCATAGCTATGCCAAGACAAATCGTCTAGAAGACCTAGACAAGAAGCGTCAGATACGCAATAGTCGCGCGAAGTCTACATACGTATACACCTACAATGAAGCTGATCAGCTCTTCTGCGCGCGCTGCGACCGGGTCTTCAAGACCAAGTTCGGCTTTGCCAGTCATCTGAGAGCACATGACAGAAGAAAGGAGTAGTCTGGATCGCTGTCACCGGATACGGTGAAGAGGACATCATCAGCTCTGCCAAGCCACTGCTTACGTTGATAATAAGTCTCTTTTCCCTATAAGTTGACTACCTATTATACCCTTCCACCTCTGAACACAGTAACATTTGCACATTACTGCTTGAAGGTGGATTAAGCGAGTTCAGTGGTGGTACCAACTTAGACTGCCTATTTCTGTATAGACCTTAAATTTTCTAATTCTCAAAAAGAAATCGAAGAACTAAACGCGAGTGTCATTACCACGATATATTTTGGCTCTAGCCAAGGTTGACAGTCTAGCGCGGTCACTGATAGCAGGTATAAGAAGTAGATCATTATACTGTCCCGTTAAATTGATGTTTACAACGTTTTGTCTTTAAAAAAAAAAGGCCTGACTACCTTAGCTCAACGACATAAAAAGTAAACTAAACAATAAAATAGTCTTCTGCAACTTTTTTGTTAAGTGGTAAAACGCTTCAGGAATCCAGGATCAATAACTGGTAGACACAAATATAAGTATGTAACACAATAACATATAAAACGTTATTATACGTTACGTTCTCTGACGTACGATTACACATTCTAGTCGCGTCACAAAGGAATTTCATTATTGTTGTAGAGGCAAAAGTAGGATTAGTTAGGTCGTAGGTTTGGTTCGTTTATGTATTTAAATGTTTAGATTTTTTGTTTCAAATAGACAGCCCCCGTGCTAGGTCTCTTGCCCTTTGTCTGGGAGTTTAACAAACATCAATTTAAGGTACAGAAACAACATCCAGCCTCAGGACAATAATTTGTGGATGGCATAAAAAATTATGCGTGGGAATCGAAGCCGCGACCTCTGGCACTGCTGACACTACCAGAGTGGCAGTTCCTATTTTTTTTAAAGTAATTATAAGTACGATTACATAACACAATAATAACATAAAACGTTATTGTACGTTACGTTCTCTGACGGATGATTAGGTATACATTCTAGTCGCGTCACAGAGGAATTTCATTATTGTTGTACAGGCAAAAGTAGGATTAGTTAGGTCGTAGGGTTGACTACGATTTAAATATTCGTGATTCATCGGACGGGCCTCCTTCCATGACGGAGGGATACCTGGCCTACTAATACCGCGCTGGCCTAACGGATTGGTATAGGGTTTTATTTCAAGTTTTCCTTCTTTTTTTTATGTAAAGATAATGTTCACGGATAGTCCCTTAGTCGGTTTTTACGACACCAATGGGATGAGATGGGGTGGTGACATATTGTATTCTTACTCCGTCACCACACGGAGACAATAAATATATTATATCTACTAAAATAATGAATCATATTCATTGTCCTAACGTGACAGTGCTTTTACCCTTCTCATATAAACTAGGTGTTGGTAGGATCCCAAACATACATTAAGTCACACCCTTATTATGTCATTATAATAAATAGCATTTTTCTAAGGCTGTATACATGTAGACAACAATCATTATTCTCATTTACACGTAGCATAGACGCAAGTTTGAAATCTGTTTCAAGAGGTAAATAATTTTCATTGCTATAATATGTTTTAACAACCTTTTGAATAGCAAGTTTGCTGCTAGACAACCTAGATGGTGTTACACTGCTTAAGTAAAATGTTCAGAGTTCTGAACTTTATAATTCTACGCAAAGTAATGGTCTTCCTGAAGGTAATCTTTTTCAATTATCTTTATTATTGGTTTCTCTCTCTCTCACCCATGTGCGGTCCTTTGCTGAATATATGCCTATCCAAGTTCAAACCACGCTTTTCAGTCCTCTGGACGGACGTCCATTGCTGGACATAGGCCTCCTCCAAAAGTTTCCACTTTGCGCGGTCCTGTGCCTCCCTCATCCATCGGCTTCCCGCCGTCCTAACAAGGTCGTCGGTCCACCGTGTGAGGGGTCTCCCCACCCTGCGCCTTCCGGTGCGCGGTCGCCAGTCCAGAACTTTTCTGCCCCAACGGCTATCAGTTCTCCGCGCTATTAGTTCTCCGCGATTAATTTATTAATTCCTCTTTATTAATGGTTTACCTATCACCTAATTTTAAAATTTCGACTTACATTTAGGCTTAATTTCCAATAAAGATTGCTTATCAAAGCGAACCATTATACGGGTGATATGTAAATAGTTTAGCTAATACCGCTAGTACTAACATTTACAAGCCTTTGATCTATGTTTACTTAGGTTTATAGTTAGTCTGGATATTGAGGATTAAATAGATGTTGAGCAGTATACAAGTGATGTTTACTGACCACAGCCAGTTGCAATCACTAAGTCCGAAACTATAATAATATATCTATACCTACTTCTATACTAATATTATAAAGAGGTAAAGTTTGTGTGTTTGTGACGTTGTAGGGGGTAATCTCGGGATCTACTAAACCGATTTTAAATTTTTTTTCTGTGTTGAATAGTCCTTTTGTCGGGGAGTGTCATAGGCTATACATATGAAATGAAATGAAATGAAATTTATTTAAAAAACAAGTAAGTATTACATTCCATAATGTGATACACGACATAAAAACTGCTACTTAACAAAAAATAATAACAAAAAGTTAGCCTTAAAGTAAACATGTAACAGATTTTAGTTTAATACAATAAAAATTAACAATACCAGTAATATTTACTAGTGGCGGTATACAGAAAAAAATAGCATTACCTCCCGTGCTAGTCAAAAGACTGTGTTACGGCAAGATAATGATTCTCACTGGAGAAATATCGACTGTAAAGCAATCAACATAAAGAAAGTTTTCTATTGGCAGTAGCAATATCAATAGAACAAAAGGTAGTCGGCCACAACTAAACTAGTTTGTAGTAAACACATAGTACAATTAAGCATTACAGACAAAGTGAGGTTTGTAATATTACAATTCTAGTAATCTGACAATTTGACTATTAAGATAGTTTATGTTTAAAGGTAAGACAATAAATGTTTTTTTTTTTTTTTTTTTTTTATGTATAGGTATGGTTTTTTTTAAGAATTAATTAATTTGTTTTTCCTTTTATTTACTTTAACGTAGTAATTGGTATATTTGTATAATCTGTAAGTATGTAGGTATGTACTTTATTATTATGTTAACGTTTAGAAAAAAGAAAAAGACAAAAAAACAAAAAAAAAAAAAAAGAGAATTATTTGTACCGAAATAAAATTACATAAATATTGGAAATAAAGTAATTACCATAAGATAAACTATAGTATAATGAGGTAAGAGTATATATGTATATATGTTTAATATAATGTAATATATAATGATATTATGTTTATTGAATAACAATTTATAATTTACTTAATTATTTGTATAAATTTTTCAGTCCGTTCATAGTCTAGCATACACAGAAACTCATCAAGTGTCTTTTTGCATACAAATTTAGTCATATTTTTTAAGAGCTTAACTTTGCTTATACGATTGTAAAGCAACGGAGCAAGAAAGAATGAAAAAGTCTGAGCAAACGTAGTTCTACATGAAGGAACTTCATAGACATCGTATGTTCGTCTAGCAGATTTAATAATAGGGTTTTGATAGGAGTGTTGTCTCAAAATGATAGTTTTGATGAAGAGCTGCCGGACATTTAAGACTTCGAATTCTTTATAGAGTTTGAAGGTTGGGTATCTAAAATGTTTAAAGTTTATAACCTTTAGGATACACCTCTGAGCTCTTTCTATTTTTATAAGGGAGCTTTTTCTAGCTCCACCCCAAGCGTTAATGCCGTACGTAGTTATGGATTGACATAAGGTTATGTAAACAAGCTTGTTAGTTTTGTGGTCTCGTAGGTTTCTTATTTTTTTAAAGATAGGTATGAGTTTGCGGATTCTAGATTTAAGGTTACTAATATGTATTTGCCAGTTCAAGTTTTTATCTATATCAATACCAAGATATTTAATGCTATTGCTTGTGGACAATATGTAACAATTGCAATCTTCGGTTGCGGATGTACAAGCTGAACAATGTGCTTTAAGTATATAATTGGGAAGGGGTTGATATTTATTTGTTATGCTAAATGTTAAATATTTTGTTTTATTTAGATTCAAAGTAAGTAGATTATAGTCAAGCCAATTTATTATGCTACGGAGCCCCTTCTCAGCTGATGTCTTAACTTGTGTCCATGTAGCCTCCTCAAACAAAACCACAGTATCATCAGCAAAAGTGATTATTTTAGAATTAGGTATTTCATTACTGCAGAGGTTATTTACATAAATTAAAAATAACGTAGGCCCGAGTACTGAGCCTTGGGGCACACCAAAGTTGATTTTTAGCTTAGAACTAGTAACGTCACCAATTTTTAACGTTTGTGTCCTATTACTAAGATAATCTTTGAATAATTCTAAAGGCAAACCTCTAATGCCCATAGACTCCAGCTTGCGATACAGTAGGGGAATCGAGATAGTATCGAAGGCTTTTGCCAAATCCAAAAACACACCTATACATTTTTTTTTACTATCAAGTTTCTCGGCAACATAAGTAACTAATTCCTCTATAGCATCTACGGTTGATTTTGATTTCCTAAAACCATATTGATTTGTTGATAGGATGTTATTTTTTTCTAAATATGTAATTAGTCTAACGTTTATAATTTTTTCAAGTATTTTAGACAATGTTGGTAAAAGAGAAATCGGACGGTAATTGGTAATATTGTTTTTTTCACCTGATTTAAATATAGGCACTACAATCGAGTCTTTTAGAATATTTGGAAATTTGCCCGCTGACAAGCACAAATTGATTATATGAGTTATTGGTGATATCAAATTAGGTATGAATTTTTTGATAAATAATGATGAGATGCAATCGCAACCTGTTGAGGCAGTATTTTTTAGAGACATAACAGTTCTGTGCACCTCTAATTCATCTGTTTCCAGCAACATGAATGAGTTCATTGGAGTATAATCAGTTTGAAATGTTTTTACTATGTCGTCTTCGGATAAATTTAATTTTTGTAGGATATTATTTGATAGTGTAGCTCCCATATTGACAAAATACTCATTTGCATAGTCCACTGATTCTTGAGGCGTTGATCTAATATTCAGCAATTCATTAGGTATTTTAGATTTCTCTGACAAGTTTATATTGCATACACGTTTTATAGTGTTCCAAGTCTTTTTTATATCATTTTTATTAGCATATAAGTCATGTCTATCGTATTCATTTTTCAATTTGTGCAGAATGTTATTGCAATGATTTCGATAACGTTTATAAGTAATAGCCAGTTCCTTATTATTAGGTGATTTTAGGTGTCTTTTGTGAAGTACATCTCTGAACCTCATGCAGCGCAACAAACCAGGAGTTATCCATTGTTGACGAGTAGATTGTCTATTTGGTACAGCATAGGTTTGAGTACATTTTTTAATGATTTTAGAGATAATGTCAATAAACATGTCAGTTGCCTCATTAGGTTCTATTGTTGATGTTATGATTGAGAAATCAGTTTCGTTAATTAGGTTGTTAACCATTGCATAATTAAGTTTTTGTAATGTGTTCTTATGTTTACTATTTATAGTGCGTGGTTTTGATAATGGTATATTTAAGTACATGCTATTATGGTCAGTTACTGAAGAATCACAAATTATTGTTAAAATTTTAGTGTTAGACTTTACAAAACAATGATCAATGCATTTATTCAGACGAGTTGGAAGCAAATGGCTAGGCAAAAGACAGTGGGATGCAAGGAGGTCTAGGTAATCATCAGACTTAGGGTCTTCGTTATGAATTCCAATATCAATATTAATATCCCCTACAAGATAAATATTTGGAAAACGCCTCAAGTTGTCCAAGAGTTGATCCAAAGAATTAAGGAAATTAGATGTCGACGTAAAAGAAGGTGATCTATACATACTAACAAAGGCAATGTATTTATCTATTTCAATTACTACATATAGTATCACGCTATGACTAATAGGATAGCAGTAATGAAATATGTTTAAAAAAGGGACGCGTTTTTTTCGCCGCCCAATGAAGTGGGCACGCGTCAGCTAGTTATGTAAATAGATGGATAATCGCTCATTGGTACTTCATCTGAACTTTAAGTAAGGGACGATTCGTGGATATTATCTTTACTAAATAAAAAGAAGGAAACTTAAAAATAAACCCTATACCAATCCGTCTGGCCAGCGAGGTATTAGTAGGCCAAGTATCCCTCTGTCACGGGAGGAGGCCCGTACCTGCAGTGGGACATTAATGGGCTATTTTGAATATTAGATAAAGCGGCGGCTCAAAAAACCCGAGACTTAAAGGTTTTTTATATGTCTTAGAACTAATAAACAACACTAATAAAACAGATCAAACTGAAAACTAACTCCTTGCTCCAATATAAATCACTCTAAACATCAAATTAGCTCCAAAGACTGCCGTAATCCATCTTAATAAAACAAGAAGCAATAAGGAGATTGAATCTTATCGTAAATACTTAGGGTTGACTTTATATTGCTAATAAATACTATGATGCTAGACGGATTTAAAGTTTAAAAAACACAATCTTAAATCACATATTGATTGACGACCTCTGTGGCGTTGTGGTTATATTACATGGCTGCTACGCAGAGGTCTTGTGTACGATTCCTGCTCAATGCAATCTTTGTGTGCATGAACATGATTCTCACACATTCACACATCGCCACCTAGTCCTAAACTAAGCAAAGCTTGTACTATGGTTACTAGACAACGGATAAACATACTTAAATTGCTTTTTTTTTTTGTAAATACTTACAAATTATACATACTCAGACGAATGCAAACGATCACGTTATATAAAATTGACTACAGCGACAAGCCATATTTAGGACTAGTTAGGTGCCCAGGTGGGTTTTAGTCGGTACAATCCGACCGCGGTCGGACTGGGACTCCATCACACTCCAGTCGGGTCTTTTAGGGACGCACGGGTGAATGGATGTTCACAAAATAGGTTTTGAAAAACAAATAAGATACATTTTCCCCGCTTAATTATCCATTGTGCTATGTGCCCTGTCTACCACTTTAAACGCGGAATCCTAAGCGCTATGTCGGTAACTACGGGCATTAAAAAAATAGTAGCTATTTTATAAAGACCAAACGCTTATTCAAATATGTTATAGGTATACCCGCATGCGAGCTCCTTCTACGTCGGTAAACTCTTAAGTACTTTACTTAGACTAACTTGAATATTATAAGTTTAAGTTCCGGCATAATTTTACTAGAATTAATCTTTTGCGTCGTCCATTTAAGTAAAGAATAGAGTAGTTTTTTACATGGTGATGGGATGAGAATACTCCACTGACCAGTCCGATTGGTATAAATATAATTCAATCAATATAAATCGTAACCAAGTCCATAGTGTTAGGAACAATTTCTCTTAAAACTATTGTTAGTAACTACAAATAGACAAACAGACAATGCAATACAAAGTGTGTGATGATTGCAGCTTCACCTTGTAATAGTATGAAGCTGCATCTACGGATCATCATGGAATGAAACATCTATTTAAAACCAGTCAGTATCCCCCAAAAAATTGCAAATTACTTACAAACAACCTCCGTCCAATAATAAAAACCCAATATGAACCCGAATGAACCCAATCTGTCAGCAAATTACAAAATAAAGTGACTTTTTATGATTGTCCAAATGATGTAAGGTAGCTGATTTTATTTCCAACCGTACCCTTGAGTACTTTGAGCTTACATATCCAATCTTAGCAATTATTACGCCAATTTTCACTACGTAAGTATACCGTAAGAATTTACCCCTGTAATGTGAATGAAAATAATGTATTTTGGAGGAATTATGGTGGGTGAAATGTGAGTATGTAGATACTTTTTAACCGAGTTTATTCAGAGAAGGATTTCAAACTCGGTTGTGTTTTTAATACTTTAGGACTCGGTTAGTAGGCCAAGTATCCCTCCGTCACGGGAGGAGGCCCGTCTCTGGGACATTAATGGGCTGTTATTTACTTTCAATTAATATTATGTCAACCTTCTCGTCATAAAACCTTTTCGGACTAGCGAAGTAAAACATTATAAGCAAGACATATTTTTAATGTTTCTATTGGTTCATTCGATACTAAAATTAAGGCTATTTCCAACTACATCCTGTGTATGTAGTAGAATGAACAAATTCAAGGTTCGCAACCCTAATGTTAACAATCATTTATCATTCTGCTCACGTTACCTCATAACGAGGGGTGCGATCTTATGACAGAATATTATTGATTACAGCGTCGTAATGTCCCACTGCAGGGATGGGGCTCTACGCTCTACTACAGTAACGAAGACTAACTTGGTCTACTGTCTCGATAGATGTGTCCGTTATGGTAGCGTACACAAGAGCTATATCGAGTTGGTTACTATGCCAAAAAACTCGGCGTAAATCCTGCCTAATTAGTGTAAAAATTAAAAAAAATCTTTCCTCTTTAGTCCAGGAAATAAACACCATTTTCAATGGGTACGCCAGCGTCACGATCAAGCTAGCGTACCCATGGTCGTACTCGAAAAAGGCTAATTCTAAAGCAACAGAGATTACACACAAAAACTCTGCATTAACTCTGCCCCCGCTATGAAAAATTTCATAACAATTGCTCTTGTAGGAACAGAGATATTACAGTATAGAGAATACAATAATTTCTACTATATCAAGTTGAAGGAAAACCCCTTTTTTACATTCAGATTTAAGCATAAGGGTTAATATCAAAGCAATATCGCATCATAAATATCAAAATCTGTTGAAATTACACGCTTCAAGTGAACTTATGAAAACAGAAAAACTTCTTTTGAGCACAGAACAGAAAGGCATATTGCTTGTAGATGAAAAGGAAAAATTACTTGTTATATTTAAGGTAAAATGCGGAATTTTGTTGTTAAAGCTCGGTTTAGATGCCAGCAATTTTCATCAGCGGGGTCTTTTAGAGACTTAAAGAATATCCAGACTCGAGAGTCTCGCTGGCCTGGTTGGTCTTAATGTTTGGGTACAATAATTAGTGGTACAAATAATTATCTCGTCTGGGATTCGCTTTGCTAACGAAGCGCTTACTATAATTCGCACAAGTAAATATTTAAATCGAGTCAAATGCCATATACTTAAAAGTTTCTTCGCAGCAATTTAATTTTACTGCTTATTTAATGTCATACATTTTTCTTAGAGTACGAAATATGTTTAACGTATTAGGAATAAATATCGCTGTTGTGTGAACCGAGCTTTACAAAGCCGTTTCAATTTTTATAACTTATTGTTCCGTATTCAATTATGAAAGCATGAATGCACACCATTTATTTGATATCCTTTAAGAAATGCAGGTATTTTACCTCTTAGGTACGAGTACAATAATATGATTATATCCGGGATAATGTTTATAGATTGTGTTGTGTGAAATTATAAAAGAAAATCATTATCATGTTGAAAATAAATATAAACGGAAATTAGTTTAATCTTCCATTTAAAGGACACAAAGAACATTCGGGCTCTGGATCATTATCATCATAACAGCCCATTCATGTCCCACTGCAGGGACGGGCCTCCTTCCGTAACGGAGGGATATTTGGGCTATTAATACCACGCTAGACAGAAGAGGTTAATGTCAAGTTTTCCTTCTTTTTAATTTCGTATAGTTAATAATCACGGATAGTCCCTTAGTCGGTTTCTACGACACCCATGGGATGAGATGGTGGGTGACATATTGTATTCTTACTCCGTCACCACACGGGGTCTGGATAATCACCTGCATTTATGGAGTTGTCCGACATTGCCAACAGAACGGAATTATAATTACAAGTTTTCAAACGAAAAACAAAATAATAAAAAAAACATTTGAAAAGCTGTAAAAAGAATTGTAGTACTTAGCGTTTATTAGTCCCTGCCTAGGCCCAATGAAATAAAGCATGAGTTTATTAATAAATATAATAAAATAGGTCTTTACCTATGAAATTGCCGTTTTATTTCTGCGCAGTCTTAAGACTCTATATTCTTTTAAAACATATAATATATATGTTTTCTATGTATAATATGTATGTATTTACAAAAAAAAAAAAGTATTTAAGTATGTTTATCCGTTGTCTAGTACCCATAGTACAAGCTCTGCTTAGTTTGGGACTAGATGGCGTTGTGTGAATGTGTGAGGAATATTTATTTATATATTTGTTTAAATAATTTTTGTTATTTAGGAAATATAGGATATTACCAACATCAGCTAACAAAAGATAATAAATTAAAATAATTATTATTTGTATTATTAATAAGCCTGTGAACAATTACAATAATTTCCAATTTAAAACAGCGGATTTTTCCATTTGTTTAAATGTAACTTCTTCCCTTATACTTTTTTTTTCTTTGTTTCAAACACAATAAGGTAAAAGCTCCTAATACGGCGGTAGTCAAAATCGCGTCCTAGTACGGAGGTATTTCTATTTTCGTGTTTTATTTAGGTTTTATTCAGTTAACGTACAACAAAACGAAATCAGTTTCTTCTACATCTATTACTTCATGATTTACCTGACATTTGCAAGTATAGAACATAGATAACTAATCAAAATCAATCAATCTGTGTAACGGCATCGACGTGAAAGGGATTTCCCTACAAACGCTAAACAACAAAATTAGGTACACTAATATTTAGAAACTAAGATTTTCGTATTAATAAGCCGTTTAAGATGGTTTATTTCTTATTCATAGCATTTTCTTACTATTACACTTACTATTTCAATAGCTTGTTTTATATTTGTAACTCGTTTTATATCCAAAAAATAAGAAATAAAATAGCGCCGTAATACGACACGAATTTTATAGATTCGTCCTAATACGGTGGTATAACTCCGTAATAGGAAAAATACTGGGCATGTTTAATTGCTTGTAACTTTCAATTTATTAACTTATTGAACTTGTTTCAAGGTGTTTTGCAATAATTATTAATCTCATAAACTAAAAACCATATTCTGCGGTATGTGTTCGTAGTTAGAAATCGAATTAAATACGAAAATTGTTGAGTACAAAATGTGGATTTCTTAGAAAGGGTAAAAATAGGAAGGTGTATTTTAACTTATCATAAATCATTTATTTTGTATAACTGTTGACTACTGTTTACACATATGAACCAAAAAACTGTTATAGTTTCATTAAACATTTACATTGTTCCATTTATCGAAGTTTTGATAGGTCCGAATTAGGATTATTAAAAACAGGAGTAGTTTTCCTATTGCGGTGGTAATTATTTCCAAGTAAGTCTGTGTTAGGATCTATGATTTCCTATTACGGCCCTATTCATAGAACATAAAATTACAAGTTTTAGGGTACCGTGATTATTGATTTTGAGAATAGAATTGTTATGTGATACGTAAGTTTTTTTGTTTTGTATAAAACCAAAAGCGATAAAAAAATTTAAATATACATATTCTTTTTATGTAAAGTTATGCAATCTATGTAATTCTATATTTCTGTTTTTATTTTACTAAGCATAAAAAGAAAAGTTAACCTTATTTTAATAACACAAAACTCTTTTAGAACGTGTATTTCTATCTATACTTATTACTTATATATAATATTATAAAGAGGTAAAGTTTGTGACATTGTAGGAGGTAATCTCTGGATCTAATAAACCGATTTTAAAAATTATTTCTGTGTTGAATAGTACATTTATCGGGGAGTGTCATATGCTATATAGTATCACGCTATGACGAATAAGAGAAGAACAATAATGAATCATGTTTAAAAAAGTGACGCGTTATTTTCCCCGCCTAACGAAGTGGGCACGGGTCAGCTATTAAAAAATAATTTCATTAAAAAAGTACAAATCAATGGTCAATGAATACCAAAAATACAACTTACTTTACTAATACATTTAAATTATTTGATAATATTTGTACGGAACTTGGATGAATATAATTTCTGACCCTCCGTATTAGGAATCGTCTACCGCAGTAATAGGCTCTGACGAAAAAAATACCTCCGAATTAGGGAAAATCGACCCGACTATTTAATTTTTTTTTTAAAAATAACTAATATCATTAAAAGAAACAAACTCGACAGTAATACAAAATATAAATTCCACTTTTAACGATGACATTTTTTTGAACAGTTAAAAATATTTACAAATGCTTATTTTTGTTTCTTACTTTGAAATGTTGCGAAATACCTCCGTAATAGGAGCTTTTACCTTAATGTACGTCATTATTACTTATACTAAATTTCATTCTTTTATGTTTAATAGTTGTTAAAAAATCTAAGAAAACGTTAACTTACTATGAAAAATCTAACTTCTAATAAAATCTTCATACAAAACGGCAATTTTATAGGTAAAGACCTAATATTATGTACTATTTACATTTATGAAGGTTGTGTAAGGTAAAGCAATTCACGATAGATCAGTCTGTAAGTAGATTAGAGATATACGATACGATAAAAGTTGAGTAAATGTTACTGAAAGCGCACATCGACTCACATCCTTACGCTTAGTTCACTATGGAGACGTGGTTTGTTAGTAAAATTATTGGTTTTCTTCGTATAAGTTGTTTATAACATCTTAACAGTGTATTGTCCCACTGCAAAAACAAGTCTCCGCGTGCAACGGAGGAAAAATTCCACTTATGAGATATCGCCACGTCAACGTCTCTATCTATTCCTAAGCAGAACTTGTACTATGGGTACTTTCTAGAAAACAGGTAAACATAGTTAAAAATTAAACATACAAAACACCTAAACCAATGAAAACATTACTTTTTATGCACACCACTCTTGCATTGAACAGGAATCGAACTCGAGACTATAACGTAGCAAGTATAAGCTATAACTCCTACGCCATCGCCACAGAGGTCATCAAAACAGTCGTCAACTTTAATAATATTTGTCACCGTTATGAAATCACCTTTACAACTGATCCGCAGACGACTACGAATCCGCTCTTTGCGCAATTCGATCTCGAACTGCCTCACAATACATTTAGTAACACAAACACGACGATTCTGTTTGTCGTGTCAAATGGGACGATTTTAATACTACTGAATGTTTCACTGACTTATATTACAAATATTGTTTAAGAATGGTTGTCTACTAGAGGTAGGTTGTGAAATATGTGACCTTTTTCATTGATACTAAGCTATGTACAATCTTACTTGGACGGCTTGAAGTTAGTTTTTTGAGACGTTCGCGCATTTTTCATAAAACGCAGATCTGCGCAGCCATTCCCAACAATTTCAAGCCGGTCAATTTAGACAGCGCGTGTTACATCTACATTCTTTCGATTCGATTAAGCGGTGGTAGCGAGTAAGGGTCGTCGGAGATAAATATATCGTAACGTAAACGGATCGTCACCGCCTCGCCTTTCTCTTCGGTGTCAAACGTCAAAAATCCGATTACGTTACGATTCCGATTATTTATATAGTGTGCGTTGCAGTAAGGAGTTTCATACAAATGATACTGAACGACACTAAGACGGCCTATTGCTAAAGTGATTTTGTGTTGTTTTGAAACTCAATGTGTCCATCCTAAGCAAACCTAGAGACCAAATAATGAATAAATAATTCTCACACATTCTAATATCGCCACCTAGTCCCAAACTAAGCAAAGTTTGTACTATGGGTACTAGACAACTGATAAACATACTTAAATACTTTTTTTTTGTAAATACATACATATTATACATAGAAAACACTCAGACCAATGCAAACAATCATGTTCATGCACATAAAGATTTGCATTGAGCGGGAATCGAACCCGAGACCTCTGCGTAGCAGCCATGTAATATACCGACTGCGCCACAGAGGTCGTACAAAACTAGTAAATAATAAAATATTCTACAGTACTTACTATTTATGGCCAGGTAAACTAAATTTATATTTATATGTTACTCTCACAGAAATACTCTAAGCTACTTCTGAGTGCACTCTCAAACAGCTTTTAAACTTTTAGTGGGTTAAAATTTTTAAAACTCATCCCCTTTTACTATTGTGTTTTAACCTATTTGAAAAATGAAAGAGGTTTTATGTTTTGCTTATGTTTAAACTGAAACATGTTTTAACAGAAAAAGATCGTGATTATTACCGTATACAACTTCTGTGCAAGGCCCTGAAACGTTAAACAGAAACACGCTTGTACGATACAACTACATATAGAAAGTACACATAATAGAAATCGCTATTAGTAGATAACACGTTTTGCCGAATCATAGAAACAAAGTTGTATGGTAGAAGGTCTGGATGAGACAGGTAGGGGACTGGAAGGAGTGGCATGAATTTAGGGAGGTCTATGTGCAGCAGTGGGCTGCTCATAGCTGTGGTAGAGTGGAAGTGGCAGAGAAGTCGCGTATGTGGCTGCCAGGGATGAGTTTGCGGATTTGAATCAAAGGTTGAATGTTTGTGCATTACAGGTTTCCAGTGATGGAGGGCACTAAGACCATCTTGACTTGGAGTATTGCTTGAGGCTTTAACATAACTAACTTTTCCTTCTTTACTCCCTATGCGAAGAATTTCACGTTTAAAAATTTATTGAAAGAAAATTCGTCTTTAATTGTAAAGAAATAGAGTCCATATTGCTCCTATAACTTATTATCTCGTTGACCTCATCTGAAGTCTTACTTTTTCCCAAAATTCTTTCAAAGTTTTATCATATTCATAGTATCACGTAAGGTGTCCGTGAAGGAAAGCGTTGTTACAGTTCACGCGGCTCAAAAGAGATTTAATCACATTATTATTCCGGTGACATACGTCCTGATCTATTTATAATGAGACGACACGATAACGACACGATATCGTAAAACGGTGTTTTTCAATACACGGATGGGATGGTGAAGAATAAACCATCCTCACATAATCCGTGTCGAGAGCCGACGACCTTGAGATGGAAAAGTGCCCCTAAAACTTTATACCTAATTTGCCTGGCCAACGTGGTTCAATTAGGCTAAACTTGCATTTTATGTGGGACCAACTTAGATAACATTAATTAGTCTATATTGATATTTATTCCACGCAAAATATTAATTTAAACAATACAATACACAATTAATTAATTGTCTTTAAGCTTGGATTACTTTGCGTCCGTCAATTATATATATATCTGTAAAGCCAGGCGCAAACGGGCCACCGACCACAGCCACTGGTACCCAGCGACAGCCACTTAACACACCTTTTCATTTATCAACCGACTTCAAAAAAGAGGAGGTTCTCAATTCGGTTGTATTTTTTTTTTTTTTTTTATTTTTTTTATTTTTATTTTTTGTGTTTGTTACCTGATTTCTCGAAAACGGCTAGACCGATTTGAAAAATTTTTTTTTTGTTCGATTGGGTATACTTCCCATTTGGTCCCATTGTCACCAGATCTGGATCTGGATGACGGGATCCTAGAGAAATCGAGGGCATCTCTTGAAAATTGTAGGGACGCATTATGTAAAATGTTGTCATATACGTGCATCTCTGACGTCACTACCAAATAGTCAAGAGTCAGAACTGGTCTGATGCTGGAGACCACAGAGAGTCGAGGGAACAACTCAACGGCATATAGCAGCTACCTTGTGTTTGGGCTTATTTTAATTGTATTGATGAAAACTTTACGAAACTTGACACAAACATGATCTGATGATGAAGAAGACTGAGGGTCGAGGGAACTCCTCAACGGTATGTAGCAGCTACCTAGTGTTTAGGCTTATTTTAATTGTATTGATGGAAACTTTACACAACTTTACACAAACATGATCTGATGATGAAGACGACTGAGGGTCGAGGAAACTTCTCAACGGTATATAGCAGCTACCTAGTGTTTGGGCTTATTTTATTCGTATTAATGAAAACTTTACACAAACATGATCTTATGATGAAGACGACTGCAGAAATTTATTTAATACGAATCTTAGAAATTGTTATCAGCATGGTTTTTAACCGACTCCTGTTGAAGTCGGTTTTTTAATTAGAAAATTATTTTGTATAGACGCACCGTAGACGTGTAGCCTGTGGAGGCCGCTCGCTACAAATACAAAGTATATGAATAAGTGTGTTAATTGACTGTCGCTGGCCACCAGTTCAGTGGCTGTGGTCGGTGACCCGTTTGTGCCTGGTCTAAAAGCCCCCGCTACACATAGCTCAATTTCTAGTTTAAGAAAAAAGCAATTTCTACAAAACAAAACATTTTACGTCTGTTTTAATAAATAAGTCGTTTAGTATAAAGGAGCTTGTTTAATATTCAGTAGCTTGTATAATACATGAACATAATATTAGTTAAAAGAACAATGTTCGTGTTGTCTCGATAATCTTATAGCTTGTTGGGGTTAATGCATTGCATATAAAAGTTCCTGAATATCGGTTTAGTGGTGGGAATTATTAGCTGTAAAGATGACAGTCAGCTTTGAATGGATTAATCCAAAGAAATGTAACTATAGTTACTGTTCCGACTGGTTTTCGAGCTTTTTGTAATAATTTTTGCACATAGAAAGGCAATCAGAGATATTTAAAGTGTTGTTACTCCTGTTGGTGTTGAATTAGTGGAAAAGTGTAATAGAAAGTCAAAAAGAAGACTTGTTAAATTTATTCTCTGAAGTGTATAATTCCTGGATATTCCTACAATTCAGAAGAAAAACTCTACGATGGCAAAAGTATAGCACCATTGCAAGTGGCTCAGTGTACTTACTCCCCGTAAAAGAGTCGATAAAACGGTGCTAAGAGCGCGGCCAATGATTTCCATGCTATCGTAAGTTCACAATCTGTTTTTGTAGAAACTCCAACGGGTCAAGAACAATTATGGCGCCTGTCTAGAGGTGTGAGAATTAGTCTTTAGGCGAAAATTATGTGTAGGTATACAGTATACTTAAGTCATTCATATTCGTGTCCTTCGTTCTTATCATCATCATAACAGCCCATTAATATCCCACGCAGGGACGGGCCTCCTCCCATGACGGAGGGATACTTGGCCTACTAATACCACGCTGGCCAGACGGATTGGTATAGGGTTTAATTTAATTTCAAGTTTTCCTTCTTTTTATTTCGTAAAGATAATATTCACGGATGGTCCCTTAGGCGGTTTTTACGACACCCATGGGATGAGATGGGGAGGTGACATATTGTATTCTTACTCCGTCACCACACGGATAAGTGAGACAAGATAGTGAGAAAATATATTCCTTCCAACACGAAACATTTACCTCACCTTTCCCGTTTCATTTCCTTCCCCTTCCCCTTTTAGCCTAAGCGTAGCATCGTACAAAATTGAAAGCGTTCTCCTCCTTTAATATCTGTCGCTTTATACATTTCGTAATTAAGTTTAATGTGAGTGACTTTACAACGCCTTGGGGACTTATGGACCCCCTAATTAGAATTTTTTTGTTGAAACATCCTGTGGCGTTTTGGAGTAAAGTTTTCCCTTGGGATATCTCGTTGTTGTCGAATTATGCACAGAGGACGTGGGTTTGAGTACAGTTTAAAGCTCGTTTTTGTGTAGTTTTTACCTGGCTTATTCTAAAAGGGTAATCATCATAACAGCCCATTAATGTCCCACTGCAGGGACGAGCCTCCTCCCGTGACGGAGGGATACTTGGCCGACTAATACCACGCTGGCCAGACGGATTGGTATAGGGTTTAATTTCAAGCTTCATGTTTTACGAATATGTATGTTGTATGTAGAATTTTCTTGTTCTTGTTGGGTCTGTAATGCCACTTGAAACCCAAATAAATAATTGGAGAAGGAAGGGAGGTTTTAATTGTTGCACTGTATAGGACCTGACTTCCAGATATATTAAGTACTAGCTGTGCCCGCGACTTCGCAGTAATTTTAAATACTATGCGTTTCAACTAAGAATAGGACTGTCAAAGCGCCATCTTGTTCCGCATTTCTAAAGAACTTCATGAATATAAAAAAAAATAAACACACAATTTTATAAATTTTTACTTATTAAGTATGTGAATTTGTGCATCTGTTTTGTCATGATAAGTTTTGAAATTCAAGATGCAATTAGATATTGGATATTTTACAATTTAGTTATGGTTTTGTTGTAGGTATTCATTTATTAATAAATATAAGAAATAGGAAATCTAATATCATTATCATCACATAAACCATTTGATTTCTTAAATCGAAGTTTTAACTGAAATAATTCGAATTAAGCATACCGACATAGCAAAAGAAAAACGCCTTCCATATTTGTTAAACAGTATGCCGAGAACATTAGATTAGAAACAAATAAGAAAAAAATCAGTCTTACAAAGGCACTATCATAGTATGTATGTGTGAACAATTATTATGGCTGTATACAATCGTAAGGTGTGTTAAAATTAGATTTGTGTATTTAAATATTAAGAAGAGCCTGTAACCCACAGTCAAACCAGTAACATGGTTTTGTGGGATTGTGTTTAAGTATTGTATTATTTAAAAAAAGAAATAAACGTTTTATCTATCCATCTATCTAAATTCTACTTACATATATCCAGTGTAGCAACAGTATCCTTCATAAGCTGGTAGGTATCCCCGTTGATCCTCAGGAAGTCGACGCATCCGAGTAGACCGTCAGACAAGCCCAGCTTGTTCTGCAGACCAGTTGTGTTTCCGGCACCTCCCACCCAGACCGGCTCGCGGAATGTCATACGAGAGAATAAGCCCTGGAGACAAGAATGGAAAATTGTTAGGTTACTAATAATTTTCTTTAGACATTTATATAGCGCTAGTCCCAAATTATGCAGTTCTTGTACTACCTAGATATCGGGTAACATCCAATTAAGACTTTCATTTTTAAATATACAAAGATTTTCATAAAACAAGAATTAAACCAAAGACCTCCGTGTAGCAGGGCAGCCATGGACTATTACGCCACACGCAGAGGTAGTTTAAAAACCAAAGGATTGCTGTAATATATAGGGCGTAAAACCCTATATTTATCCACCTACCCAACATGGGATTTTCATATCAAACTTCATATTATGGAAATCCGGGCTTTTTTTCTTTTGCGTCTTAGAAAAAGGCCCATTCAGCGGCTAATTGTCATTAAAGAAACAGGTCTCGACTTAGTCGCCATGAACAAACCAGGTTTGTAAGGATCATAGTAGCATTCAAAATCCGTAGTCCCTGCCTGTCCCCGTGGGAACAATGTTTAAATTTATGTAATTATGTACCTATGTAGTTTTTGGTAAATAACAAAAACAAAACTCTCAGTAAATAAAGCAAATGTCTCAAAAACTTCTACTTACTTACATTTTTAATTAATACAAATTTTAAAGATTTACAACACCATAGCTGTTAAGTTTTGACCGACCACTCTTAAGGAGCATACTACCCCAAAACGCGTAGGGTGGTAGTATGAACGCAAGGAATTCCGTCAATTCTTCTGAAACATTACCCCCTGGCTGTAGGCGATTATGTTAAACTGAGAATGGACGAAGCGTAGGCCTGTTGCAAGTTATAAACTTATGATGTATGAACTTACGGGGTGTGTATCATGTTATATTAGAGTATTAATCCGTGAATATTATCTTTACAAAATAAAAAGAAGGAAAACTTGAAATTAAACCCTATACCAATCCGTCTGGCCAGCGTGGTATTAGTAAGCCAAGTAACCCTCCGTCCCGGGAGGAGGCCCGTTCCTGCAGTGGGACATCAATGGGCTGTTATGATGAGGGTATTAATGTCCCTCTGCAGAGACGTGTCTCCTCGTGTAAAGAAGGCAAACTATGTCTATACCACGGTTAATACCGCTCTGAACCGATGGATTGGTATATTGAAACGAATTGAGTTTATGACAAGTTCTTTCTTTACGGTTTCGATTTGTAATATCACTTTGCTGGTTTGCCCAAATTGACACAATTTAATACACTAGAGAATTAGATGCTAGATTAGAGTTAGCATGTACTAGCTGATGTCCACGGGTTCACCCGCGCGGTATAGGTAGCCTAAATGTTATTCTACATCCTAAACTACCTATATTCCAAAATTTCATCAAAATCCGTTTAGTAGTTTTTGTGTGAATGAGTAACAAACATCCATCCTCACAAACTTTCGCATTTATAATATTACTAATGCTTTATTTTTTAGGCAGGAGATGATACTAAGACGAGAAATGGTTTGTTACAGATCGGAAGTGGGGGTTTCCCGTTCAAACATTCCATAGTGCATATTTGAAACAGGTAAAGTACAGCAAAAATGTTTTTCTTTTCCCTACTTATGATCAAAAACACTAACGGGTAAAAACTCGACATTAAAACTTGACTTAAACAAAAAATTAATTAAGTAAGTAAAAAAAGTTGTGTTTAATCCGCTAATCGCTTACTTTTGCCGCTAGGTGCAAATGTAGCCTCATTTGGTGTTCCAACCCTTTTGCCCCTCTTAATGAGTCGGTTCCTGTTCAACAGTTTTGCCAACAAAATGTTTTTGCGTCTTATTTTACACTTCATGCGCATATTTATGTGTGAGATTAATTACATGCGTTATTTACGAGATCACTTCTCGTTAATGTAGTCAAGTAACGAGATTGTACCTATGTTTAGTTGTTTAATTATTATGATTTATAAAACTAATTTCACATTGGAGCCTTAAAGAATGATTACCTAAAACTTTATTGTTTTCTTCTACCGTAACGTTTTTAATCAAAATTACAGTTTTAATTATTATTTATACAAATCAATAATTACATTTATTGACATCGCTACGTGCAAACACGCAGCTGAAAAAGTGAAACTAAATTCCCACTGAGAAATTGTCTAATACCTAAAAAACTATGAAGTAATGCAAGTGCAACTAACGAAATATTTTTTATGCATAAGTAGAAAATCTTCGTAGCTCGGCAGATTATGATGATCATGAAAATGAATTACGCCGTAATAAATGTGGCGTAGTGGTTATTTAACATGACTGCTACGCAGCTACGCAGAGGTCTCGGTTTCGATTCCCGCTCAATGCAAATCTTTGTGTGCAGGAACATGATTGTTTGCATTGGTCTGGGTGTTTTCTATATATAATATGTATGTATTTACAAAAAAAAAAGTATTTAAGGATGTTTATCCGTTGTCTAGTACCCATAGTACAAGCTTTGCTTAGTTTGGGAGTAGATGGCGTTGTGTGAATGTGAAAAAAAATACGTACAAACACGTAAAGACGCAATCGAATTTGATGTCATCCTCTTTTTTTGCAGTCGTTTAAAAAGGGAATCACGTGCTTTTCGCTTGATATGTTATGTATTTTATTGTAAATCTATAGGTACTAATTATAAAGAGGTAAAGTTTGTGTGTTTGTGACGTTGTAGGGGGTAATCTCTAGATCTACTGCACCGATTTAAAAAAATCTTTCTGTGTTAAATAGTCCATTTATCAGGGAGTGTCATAGGCTATAAAGTATTACACTATGACTAATAGGAGTAGAGCAGTAATGAAATATGTTTAAAAAAGGGACGCCTTATTTTTGGCGACCAACGAAGTGGGCACGGGTCAGCTAGTGACTTATACTTCTGTACCACTTTGTTTAGTGACGCAAAATTAGGAACAACTGTATGTTACATATTTACGTACAAGGAGGAAAGGAGGCGACAGTACATTGACGGTATACAGGAAAAATAGTTTTGGGACTTGGCAAAGTAAATAAACTGAGATATGTCGCAGCTGTCGGCAAACTAGTAAATATACTTATATATTATGCATGGACAAGAAAAATTGGAACACATATTGAGGTATTGTACCAAGCCTTTAATGTTCTGCTGTAGAGAAATCCCTGATTTAGTGACGGAGGAAAATTTGGCATACAAATACTTGGTTGTGAATGTTTAAAAAAAGGACGCGTTTTTTTTCCGCCCAACGAATTAGGGACAGGTCAGCGAGTTTTGTATATTCTTAAACATTTGATAAGTTCAAGTTAGTAGACCAAACTAATTAATAAATTCGAACTAAGGGCACTGGACTAAGCAAACCAAAAATAAGTGTACTCTAGTTGCATTCAGTAGCAATTTTAAAACAAGCGCACTAAATTGCGCTACTCATTTATATTCAGACCGTACAACATGGTACAACAAATAGTAGAAACACAAACTAAATTGTCCTTTCATATTGTTGTGTAGACAGACTAGCGTTCCATTTGTAGATTGCGTTACTCTAATGTACATTGGTCTGCCAAAATGTACGATACATCTTATATGGTGTACGGTCGGCAGAAAATTGTGACACAAATGTTTAAATATATTTAGACGCATTGAAAAATACTCCGACTTCGTGTGGTGACGGAGTAAGAAAACAATATGTCACCCCCCCATCTTATCACATGGGTGTCGTAAAAACCGACTAAGGGACTATCCGCGAATATTATCTTTACGAAATAAAAAGAAGGAAAACTTGAAATTAAACCCTATACCAATCCGTCTGGCCAGCGTGGTATTAGTAGGCCAAGTATCCCTCCGTCACGGGAGGAGGCCCGTCCCTGCAGTGGGACATTAATGAGCTGTTTTGATGATGATGATTTAAAAAGTCAAAAATATATTTATCGGTACTTGGAACTAAGTTCATTGTTATTAACAATATTATATTTTAGTAAATAGAATGCGTCGATACGAATGGCGAGGAGATAGTTTCCATAATTTCATTACTTATGATGTATTTTTCGGGAGACTGACCGATGTAGGTTTAAGCACCTACAATTTTGATATTTTCTGAAAGTCTAAATTATTTTTGGCGATTTTGTTTTTTTACTGAAAAACTTAAATCGTTAGGACGGCGGGAAGCCGATGGATGAGGGAGGCGCAGGACCGCACAAGGTGGCAATATTTAGATGAGGCCTATGTCCAACAGTGGACGTCAATTGGCTGAGATGATGATGATATCAGATGCCAAGGACCAATCCCTATACCGTGAGGTCTTTCTACACACATTTAAATGTCTAGGATTTATGCATTGAGATTTAGTTAGATTTTGGATCGTTCGATTTCTTAAAATAAAATTAAAAAGTCTTGTTTAGCATTCGAATCAACGATTTCGTGTACTGAAACCACATACTGCTAGGCCATCGAAGCAGTATTATTAATAACGTTTTGGTTTTGGATATTTATTTGTATATAGTACCTTGAGTGGTTCAAATAATTTGTTGCTGACTGTACAGAACAGGAATGACGCATCGTTTTGATGAATGGAATCGTGCAGAGTTTATATTTTGATGTTGTGTTGATTAGTACAAATAGCATTTCTAGTTTAAATCCTTGCTATGAAACAAGCAAGTTAGAATTCTAATACTCTACCATAATATTATACACTTACCCCCGGTTTCTGAATGACTGATCAAGTCAAAATCAACTAATCAAGTGTCAAAACTATCATTTTCAGGAACTAAAATGACAGTTTTGACACTTTATTAGTTGATTTTGACTTGATCAGCCATTCAGAAACCGGGGGTTATTCTCCGTGTGGTGACGGAGTAAGAATACAATATGTCACCACCCCACCTCATCCCATAGGTGTCGTAAAAACCGACTAAGGGACTATCCGTCAATATTATCTTTACGAAATAAAAAGAAGGAAAATATGAAATTAAACCCTATACCTATCCGTCTGGCCAGCGTGGTACTAGTAGGCCAAGGATCCCTCCGTCAGAGGAGGAGGTCCGTCCCTGCCGTAGGACATTAATGGGCTGTTATGATGATACCGAATTATTATATTATCATACCAACTTTCAAGCCTTATGCGTATTAAATAATGTAACACACAGGCCTATAATTCCCATGTCAAACGAGACGCCATAAAATTGTTTCCAGCTTGTACAGAATAAAATATTTTACTGTGGCGTACATTGTATCTGGGTACGAAATATGAATAATTTTAATGCGGAATCTACGAAAAATGTACGTAAATAAAATCTTAAATTGTTGGTAAATTTAGATGGTAATAGGTAGGTATGTTAAACGCTATTTTTTGCGGGGAATTGGAAATTGATGCTGATATCTACTTCATTGTAATGTAAAGTCATGTCCATCGATATCCTTCAGCGGTGAATATATTCCTTACACTTTTACACAACGCCACCTAGTCCCAAACTAAGCAGTGCTTGTACCTACTAGACAACAAACATACTTAAATACATTTTTTCTTGTAAATACATACATATTATACATAGAAAACACTCAGACCATGCAAACAATCATGTTCATGCACACAAAGATTTGCATTGAGCTGGAATCGAACCTGAGACCTCTGTGTAGCAGTCATGTTAAATAACGACTACGCCACAGAGGTGATATTTTGTATAGCACTCTCAATATCTGTAAATCTGAACTATAAATCTTTATTGAATTTCATCGGGTTCGATTCCCGCTCAATGCAAATCTTAATGTGCATCAACATGATTGTATGCATTGGTCTGAGTGTTTTCTATGTATAATATGTATGTATTTACAAGAAAAAAAAGTATTTAAGTATGTTTATCCGTTGTCAAGTACCCAGTACAAGCTTTGCTTAGTTTAGTACAAGCTTTGCTTAGTTTAGGACTAGCTGGCGATGTGTGAATGTGTGAGGATTATTAATTTATGTATTTATTGCCCAAACATGTACAAAATTCATCTACTATTACAAACATTCCTCAATCAGAATAACAGTGAAACAAAACATAAAGTAAAAATAAATAAATAAGAACGATGAACACAAAGCTTTGAAAATTCCTCTTGTCGTTCAATAAACTGAAGAATCAAAGTACTTCCTTTTTAAAATGTATTACACGGGCAATTGCACCGAGTCGTGATTTTAGAACGGACAAATAGGAAAACAAAATGGCGGAAAGGTAATAACAAACTGGGAGGCTAATAATTTAAAATGTGTAATGATTTGTAAATAAATAAATAACGATTGGTAATAAGTTGGAAAGTCAAAATTATCTTTTTTATTTTATTTCTGCTGTTTTAAGTCAATTTTAAAGCAACAATACTTATAGCAATAACAGAGAGTAACTATAATCATCATAACAGCCCATTAATGTCCCACTGCAGGGACGGGCCTCCTCCCGTGACGGAGGGATACTTGACCTACTAATACCACGCTGACCAGACGGATTGGTATAGGGTTTAATTTCGAATTTTCCTTCTTTTTATTTCGACAGATAACATACACGGATAGTCCCTGGTTTTTACGACACCCATGAGATGAGATGGGGTGGTGACATATTGTGTTCTTACTCCGTCATCACTCGGAGAAATTATAAGTGAAATCAAAAATTACCTTAGACCTTCCTCGAACTCTCTTGCCGTTGTTAAGTCGTAGCCACGCATCCCATCTGTGTCTGTACACGGATATGGTGTTCCAGTGCCCCAGTCGAACCGGTTCTGGTGAACGGAGTATACCAGCACCGCTGCCGCAGTCGAACCTTGGAAAATAAAACGATAATGAGTGTAGTTACAATACAAGTGGTATTTGTAGTGTTATTAAGGCTAAGTTTTTATCCTGTTCCGATCCTATCTTATCCGCCTTATTTATAAAAAAAAAGTATGTAAGTATGTTTATCAGTTGAATAGTAATCATAGTACAAGATCAAGTAACTCTTCGTGGTATTTGTGGAACATTAAGTACATTGGCTAAATGTATTATGCCAGAGTAAGAATAAAAGATGAAACACAGAATCTTATCCCGTCAAGGCTGTAAAAGCCGTATAAAGAAAAATCTTTACGCAGATACAGCAAAAAAAACTAGATTTATCATCCTATAGCTTCCTCTGGCTAATGTTAATTCTTTTACTGGAGGAGGCCCATCACTGCAGTAGGATGTTCATGACCCGATACGGTAACAAAAAGTAAATATTCGACGACCTCTGTGGCGTAGTGGTTTTATTACATGGCTGCTACGCAGAGGTTTTGGGTTCGATTCCCGCTCAATGCAAATCTTTGTGTGCATGAACATGATTGTTTGTCGACGTCTGAAGTTAAGCGATAAAATTCGGAGAAAGCTACTTTGTAAGTAGGTAGTAAAGAAAACATTACGATAAAACTAACATTATTTGAACCATATGACTAAATAAACTACTCTATTTACTTTCAAAGCTTACTATTGAGGGGTGTGCGATAAATATTTTCCCTTTTGAGGGTCTAAAATTGTTAACTCAGCTTAAAGGGTGAAGAAACTACGAGTACTCCGGGGCATTGACTCCTATCGACATTTTAAACGTTTTGAGAAATGAAAATCGGGATTCGAATTTGATTGTGTTTTGAAAAGAGGTGCATTCGATACATGTCTTTTTAACCGAGAGGTTTTTGTTTTTTTAGGAACACTTCTTCGCTAGAAATCGTGCTATGTGTCACGGGGACTTTTGCAGACATTAGATTAACGGACAAATAGTACACTTTGGCTCAATAAATCACTCAAATAATTTATAATTTGTCTTGCATGGGATTTGTAACGACAACCACAAGAAAGAGATCTGTAATATTCGGAGATTGTGGCCGTGTTATAAGCAGGTTTACAAGGATCGTACCAAATTATGTCCGTTTCATTACGAACTCCTTTAACTCAAACGGACAAGCTCCCCCTGCGATTGGATGCTAGTCTGTGGGATATTAATAATGTGTTGTCATGATAAATATTTTTTTTTTTTGAGACTAAAAGCATAGACTGGTCAAGGCGTCTAGAGTATTTGAAAAGAAACATACTCGGATCTAGCCTCTAGATAACTCAAATTTATTTACTCTAGGTTTGTACTCTTTACTTTTCTGCAAAACTATATTAATTAGTAACTACTACGTACTAACATAATTAAATATATACTAACTCATAAAACATATTTAATATTCCTATTTACTCCTTTAAAGTTCAAGAACCAAACAAAATACGTGTATAACAAAGCTTTGACGACCATATCGCAGTAGTAAGCACAAAGAATTGAATATGGGATTTAATTCCGAGCTCGAACAATAAGTATGCAGGATCATTCAGCCAATATGGCGGCATAAAGGATTAATTAAGTATTAGATCTTTTTGGAATCACCTTTTTTATTAGATGTTTTATGGTGTCGCTTTTTGTAAATTTAGATTATGCACATAGGTCTATTTTTATCTGATTTTTATTTGTTTAAAACTTTATGCAATAAAAGTGCAAAGGATTTAATGCCACAGGCTTTCTCTACCAGTCAATCTTAAGATTTGGAGAGAGAAAACGATTGAAGTGCAAGAAATAAAATTATAAGAGATTTGAATTAATTAATTAACTTATTTAGCGAATGAAAAGTAGCTGCAGGGACCAGGATCGAGAGAAGTGCGCTAAGATTGATTGTTGAATACATTGAGAGAAATGGATGATAGGAATCTAATAAACAAAAGTTATGGCGCGAAAGTAACTGATAACGTCGGCAGACGTAATTCGGTATGTAAAGATTTTTTTTGTATTTTTATTTAAAATATAAATACATACTTACTTACTTATGAAAGTACAGAAATAATATACATAGAGATTTAATAGCGTATTAAACGATATTTAGGTGATAAATCTCTTCAACAAGATGGCGTTTATGTAGTTCGAAGTCCAGTAAATTATAATTCAAAGAAATGAGAGTACTTAGAATCTTTGTAAAAATGCACATAGGTGCTTCTACCATTACACCATTAAACTGAAAGCGGACTAACTGTAAGATTAATGATCTTTTCAGTCGTTTTGAAGGATCGCTTTTAGTTTGCCGGTTAATTTATTAGGGTGAAGTATGAGAATACCCTTATATTTAGTGGTAGATGTGGGTAGTTCTTGGTTTATAGTTGCAATGTATGCTAACTTGGGGGTTTTAAAATGTAATTTTTCTCTATTTTGAGTAGCTAGCTAGCTAATATTTTGGAGTATGGAGGGCTTACTGGTTTATACTAATATATCAATCAATCAATCAACTAGCCTATTGCAGTCCACTGCTAGACATAGGCCGGTCCTGCGCCTTCCGCATCCAGTCCGACCCAGAGACCTTTATGAGGTCGTCGTCGGTCGTTGGGGGGCATCCTACACTACGTTTGCCGAGTCGCGGTCTCCAACTCTTCACTCTAGGACACGTTTGCTCCAACGGCTAGCGGTCCTTCTATACTAAGTAATATAACAAGCGACAATCTAAGCATCTATATTGTTTTGTTTTTTTTATTTTGAAAGACAATTCCCGCACTAGAGATCATGGCCCTGTGTCGTGGGTACTTTACAAACATCAATTAAACGGACGCAAAGAACATATAGACTTGGGTTTTGGAATCACATAGAAAATGCCCTGCTAGGGAATCGAACCCGCAACCTCGTGCACTGTCGCGTCACCGAGGCAGTTAATATAATTCAAAGATATAAGGAGAAGCTTAGTAAAAAATATAATTATATATTAATTATTGTTAGTTAATAATTTAAAGTGTTATCTTTAAAAATACTAGTGCAATGAAGTGGACAGGTACCGATGCATTGAAAAGGACGTACGTTTTGTTTTAGGATAAGTTCAGCTCAAAGTCTTCGAAGGATTTTGCACTTACGCACGCTTCAATGCGCCTAGAGCTAGCCATGATGCGCCCGTTAAACGCGGCGTTGTGACTTTGTCAACTAACGCATCAAGCTCACCTTAACTCCACATGTCCATTCCTCAATATGAGCGCCAGATAATCCCCAGATAGGTCATCGTGTTCTCCGGTAAGTAGCAGCACGCCTCGTGCGCGCTCAGGTCGCACGCGTATCCTCACGCGCACGCGCTTGTATGCGCCTCGTAATGCGCCTAGAGCTAGCCATGATGCGCCCGAGAAACGTGGCGTTGTGACTCTGGTATCTGTTGACAAAGAACATACTTATTATATTGTCTAAATAAATAAATAATAATATTTTCACATATTTTTGTAATAAATAACCTATAAATTAACCTATAAGGGAGATCTCCGCTATGAAAAATACACTTAACTTTGAAGTATTGTATGTAACACAATAACACAACGTAGAAAAGCTCTAAAAATCTTAAACCAGTTGTAGAAATTGAGATGTATAAACTATAAGTAAAACTACACATTCTAAGAACATTTAACATATAATTTTAAGAAATATTATGATCTTTCTTAAAAAAAACGGCCGTTTTTGTTTATACCTAATGCAATATTTATTTAATTGAAAAATATTTAAAGTGTTGAGAGTGTGTTATACAAAATACTTTATTGTCTTTTCTAAAGACTTTGTTATCAAAATTTTACATTATTTTATCATATTTGCGAATTATGTTTTTTTTCAATTGGCAGCGCTAGTGAGCCCTATAAACGTTCTTAACTTTTCATAGGACAAATCTCTATAGTAAAAAAGAAATAAAGATTTGTAAGGAAAATCTCCGAACTTCTTACTTTTATGACATTTATGAGAAATTAGCTGATATTTGGTAATGTAATGACATGACTAAAGAATTTGTATAATAATATCTATAAGACTAAAGTTTCAAGATAATTTTCAACTTCAACACGACATAATAATATGATGTGTTCAAGAAAAGCGGAATAACTAAAATTGAGTTTTCTATGTTTTATAGTTGACCATTATTCTGAAAGGTCATCGCTGCGAGCTGTGTAGGTTTCAACACTAGAAAACTCAATAAAAATATGTGTGTGTAGGAGTATTATTCTTTTATGTTTTGTTTATCTCTAAAAAGGTTTTGTTTAAAGTAAACATAGATTTATATTTCTGTAGAAGTAACAAATACGTGTCTATTTATTGTCTGTCGAACGCGAGATCGCGAGTTTGAATTTTAGATGACAAAATTATTTGTGGGATACACAAAATATGATTCATCATAACACCCCATTAATGTCCAACTACAGGGACGGGCCTCCTCCCGGGACGGAGGGATACTTGGCCTTTTAATACCACGCTGGTCAAACGGCTTGGTATAGGGTTTAATTTCAAGTTTTCCTTCTTTTTATTACGTAAAGATAATATTCACAGATAGTCCGTTAGTCGGTTTTTACGACACTCATGGGATGATATGGGGTGGTGACACACTGTATCCTTACTCCGTCACCACACGGACATACTCCAATAAACATACTTATATACTTTTTTTTTGGAAATACGTAGGTACATAATTATTATACATAGAAAACACTCAGACCAATGCAAAACAATCATGTCCATGCACACAAAGATTTGCATTGAGCGGGAATCGAACCCGGGACTGCGTAGCAGCCATGTAATATACCGTGCCAGGGTAACGTACCATTTGGCTACGTTACCCTTTATAGGACAAGAAAGTGACTCAAATACTCTTTCAAGAACATTTTATGTTTAAGGAGTAAGTAGATACAGATCATCAAAGTAACATCTTTGACGAAATAAAACGACTTCAAGTACGAAACGTGAAAGGGATGAAATAATGAAACTTTTTTATACGAATGTTTTCTGTTTAATAACGTAACAAATATACGTTGAAATTGGTATTTGGGTACTTTTATACACTCACAAGTATATACTTTAGGTACTCGTAAAATGTATATAAAATGAAAGAGTTAGGTACTTCTTACTACTTAGGAATACAAACAAAATATTTTTGTATACATAGTAGAGTGGTTGTAGTCTTCTGATGCTACGCAGATTATTTGTGATCACATACCGTTCACGTTCAATACTAATATTTAGGTTTTTGTAAGTAAATAAATTGAAGCATTGAGCAACTTCTGATCGAATCTTTCTCTTGCTGCAAGAGTTAGCAAACGTGCTTATCATTCACTTTTCATATTTTACTCTTCCATTAAATAAATGGAAGTGTCTCCTAAATTTTTGTCTCTATCTATACTTCTATACTAATATTATAAAGAGGTAAAGTTTGTTTGTTTGTGTCTTTGTGATGTTGTAGGGGGTAATCTCTAGATCTACTGAACCGATTTTAAAAATTATTTCTGTGACGAATAGTCCATTTATCGGGGAGTGTCATAGGCTATATAGTATCACGCTATGACTAATAGGAGTGGAGCAGTAATAAAATATGTTTAAAAAAAGGACGCGTTTTTTTCCCCACCCAACGTAGTGGGCACGGGTCAGCCATTTCAAGTTAACATGAAATTAAAGGCGGGTTAGGATGTAACCAGTAGAGTTTTAATCTATGCTAGTACTCATGTAGAGTTGTTTGTACCTACTATTCATAGTTATCAACAAATTGTCTGTATTCATGGCAGAATAAATATTTGAGACAGGGAAAATAGGTCTAGGTAAATAGAACAGTTCTTTGTAAATGGTTATAGTTAGTTCAACATTTAAAACCTATTATAGGACTTCTAATCGTCAGCGCTGTGAATCGGACGTGTAATTAGTTATTAATTAATTAATAATAGTTTAGCGCGGCGCGAGCCGACGCAAGTGTCATTTTTCACCATGAGTGATAAACTTGTGGAGAATGAGTTGCTGGCTTTTGTACAACAGAAGCTGGACGTTATAGGCGAAGTTTCTGCGCTCCAGATTTGTGTCTCGAATTTCAGCGAGGAAGAAATCGCGGCTGCCAAGCTGTTGGTTTTTCGATCGCTGAATAAAGAGAACCGGATGGTGTCACGTAGACGTGACGGACCTTTGAAAAGTATGCAGGACATCATCACACTGCTCAAGACGACAGATCCCGCAGACGTGCCCGTATTTGTAGCTAGGGACTTGAAAAAGTTACCCCTGGTTACTTTAGACCACGTCGACGTAGCAAGTCTTCTAAAGGACGTGGAATACTTGAAGACAAGTCTGGCGGATGTCCAGAAGAAGTTGGAGACATCCGAAAGAAACGTGACAGAATTACGTACCGAACTAGACGAGTTGCGTAATTCTGTCAAAGTATCTGGGTCACCGACATCGGCGCGTGTAAGCGCACGTCACGGTGCATCGTCTACAACAAGCTACGCGTCAGCGGTCTTGTTGTCATCGCCGTCTACAGCTGACAATGCAGAGTGTGACGCACGAAGCTACGCGCGCCCCGCTCCCGTCAAGCAGGCTATTCACTGCGCGCCTCGTCGAGCTCCTTTAGATAATGAGCCCAAGGCCATTGTTTTAAAGAAGTCATTGCAAGATCAAGACAGCAAGAATCGGTCTAATGATGATGGTTTCGTGACTGTGCAAAGGAAAAGACATCGCCAGCGAAGCAATAAGAACTGCTGCGGCACAGCACCTATGGAGCCAAGTGTCAATGTCCGTGCTGCAAAACCGAACACCCCGGTGTACATTTCACGCCTGCATTACACCACAAAGGCTGAGGACATCGTGGAGTACGTTCGCCATAGGTTGAAATACACGGCGAGAGTGCAGTTGTTGGAGTCGCGCCGCAACGTTAATTTCAAGGCGTTCGTGGTTCGAGTCCCAACGTGTTACATGCATCTCGTCATGGAGGACACCTTTTGGCCGCAGGGCGTGGTTTTCCGTCGTTTTCGCGGACAAGTGCCACCTGATCGCACTGTGACATAATTTACTTGTATTTATTTGTTATAATGTTCATATGTTTTTATTTATTATGTTATGTCACGTATATTATAATATAATTAGTAGGTATAAATAATTATAAATATAAGTATGTATGGCTGTTGTCTGGTACCCATAGTACAAGCTCTGCTTAGTTTGGGACTAGTCGGCATTGATAAGTTATGTGTTATTATAATATACATTATTTTGTTATAATTAGTATGTATAAATAATTATAAATATAAGTATGTATGGCTGTTGTTTGGTATCCATAGTACAAGCTCTGCTTAGTTTGGAACCAGTCAACACAAATAAATTATATTATAAGTACCTAACATTGTTATTGCTATGTAATATTTTTATATAAATAAAATTTGAATTTGAATTTCCCTACCTACGAACTAGTGTGTCCAGCGTCATTTAAGTAGACCAAGGTATGGAAATACAGCCTTCACCAGGACCATCCTTGCATTAGAACAGTTAAATAACAGTATTTTGTAAACATTAATACCACCTTAAAACAAGTTGGTATTGTTACTCTCAAGCATTCTCTAACATGTCAGACACTACACTCGTAATGACTATACTGGTTGAGATAAAGCTTACAGAATGTCAAGAACAGATGTGACACTAGATAGTTTACTGTTATATAGTTTACATAATTGCTATAGAGAACCCAATTACTAATTAAGAAGAACAAGGAAAACAAAATATAAACGCTTCAAGATTCTGCTGTCATCTTTGCGCATCTTTTAATTTATCAATACAAACACTTAAATATGGAAGAAGTGAATTTAAATAATATAATTAACAACCTCATAACATAAATTGTATGACAACCTCGCATCAGTCGTGTAACTGGCATTTGTACACGTGTAACGGGTTTGAATCGTGAGATTGTTACTTGGGCAATTAAAATATTTATATAATACTCTGACTGATCTGTAATCCCAAAAAAAAGGAAATTCGACCCAAAATCTAATAAGGACAATATGGCTAGCGTTATATAGGAATGTAGGTTAAGGTTCCTTATATGCACTAAAGTCTATGCAGTGGCATAATTATAGCCTGCTATATAACGATAAGGACCTATTTCTTAAAGCCTTATCCCAATGGAAATGTAACATACTTCCAGAGACTAACGAAATCGAGTTGAACGTTATCTGATCGCTATTCGACATCAATTCACATGGGAAAAGTGTATGGAGATGAACATAACCTTTTCTGGAGTTATAGAGCCTTATTTTGTTATTTATGTACACATATTTTAGGGATACATTAGGGATCATGCCTTGTGGTATCTTTTAAACACATGAAATTAATAGACCCAAACACCATGTAAGCACAAGAAAGTAATTTATGGATCTTACGAATAAACTTTCTTTCTTTCTTCTTTCTTTCTAATCACAACCGCAGTGCCACTAAGGCAGCCAGATTATTTACTAATAACTAAGTAAGTTTAATATTATAGAATTTAATTTACCTTGACTAAACGTTTCGATTACATAAAAATGACGGCCATAATTTTACCATAAAAACGTAGAAAAATACGTCCGACCGTTCCAAAATGCCGCATTTTTGGACAGAACGAACGATACGAACGAACGTAATTTATAAAGATTCCTTCAAAAAATGTAGCCTCCTAATACCAGGGATGGATGAAGCACCCTCTACATTACTTAATATCATTCAAGCGCCTTGCATTCTTCACAAGATGTCGATTAAGGGACCCCCTGCAAGGGATGATAATCGAAAAATCGGGGGCACTCTACCGTTGCGAAGGTTCGTAAAGTTGTAATTTCTGTTGAACTACGACAGGTAACGAACTCGATTTCAATCAATGAGATAAAAGGGAATATATTGGATGTTGTTTTTTGGTAGAGAATTTGTGTTTTTTGAACTTTGTAATTGAGTTTTGTTTAGTTAATGTAGATGGTTTTACGCACACTTGGCCCTCGGGTTAGTTGTGCGCATTTAAATGGTTTTTAATTTTAGTTTTTAATGGAAATAAAAACCTTTAAAGAAGTTTCATAGCCTTTTGATTTAACTCGCTAGAACTCCTTTCCACCGTATCACACTACTGCTTGGAGGTACATTAAGCAAGCATATCGATGCTTCTGACCTATTTTGCTAAAGATACCTCGCACCTAGTGAATTGAATTGCTTATTGAAGGTATAATATCAATCAATCAACTAGCCTATCGCAGTCCACTGATGGACATAGGCCACTGCTGATTGTTTATTGAAGGAATGAAGTCTAAATGTAACTAACTCATGGTGTACCAAATAAATAAATAAATAAAATATTTAAAAACCGCTTAGACGTGTCTTCATAGTTCAGTGCTGCTTTTATCAAGTTCAAAGGAACCACAGAGTAGAATCCGAGTATTTAGCATCTAAAGTAGTCATAAGTAAAGCTTGATACCTTAGTCTTGACAGACGGACAAGCAGACTGACAACAAAGATAGACTATAAAGCACTTGCTAACCGCCATGTTGAATATTCTAGTCTGCTGTCAGCATAGTAAACTCGGACAGTGTTATGTATGACGCTTTGTCTTAACCGCAGACAGCAAAACACATTTAGAGTGACAAATATTGTGGCCTGTACTGAATCCTCTTTTACCGTGGATCATCATGATCGTCTTTTTTTATTTTTTTTTATTATAACAGCCCATTAATGTCCCACTGCAAGGACGGGCCTCCTGCCGTGACGGAGGGATACTTGGCCTACTAATACCACGCTGGCCAAACGGATTGGTACAGGGTTTAGTTTCAAGTTTTCCTTTTTTTATTACGTACGTAAAGATAATATTCACGAATCGTTCCTTAGTCGGTTTTTACGACACCCATGGGATGAGATGGGGTGGTGACACACTGTATTCTTACTCCGTCACCACACTGAGAATTATTCTCCATTATCATTATCATCATATTAGCCAATATACATTGACTGCTGGACATAGGCCTCCTCCAAATATTTCCACCTTGCGTGCTTATTGTACTAAGTAATGTACTGAAAAATAACTTTACTAGAGGTACATAACTAAGATCAATTTGAGAGGAAATTCAACATAATCTGATGAGAGAGTTCAGGGACGAACTCGATAACGTACAACAATAAGTTAGAGGAAGTTAAGTAGGAAGTGGTCTGTTGTAGTAACGGAACAAAACAGATACGATCAAATATTATGTACCTATGTAGTTTACTTGTAATACTTAGGTATAGCACAAGGTTTATCAACTATGACTGCAAGTATAATTATGGCAGCAGCAAGTATATCGTTAACTAACACAAAACATATCCAGGCTCAATACAAGCATTAGTGGATGAAACAAAATTTTTTATTTTTCTTTTAAATGTAAAAAGGAGATTAACTAACTAATTAAGTGTCAAAACTATAATTTTCAGGAACTAAAATTACAGTTTTGACACTTGATTAGTTGATTTTGACTTGATCAGGCATTCTGAAACCGGGGGTAAGGGTCGCGTAGCACATATAACGTAACGTAATCGGATCGGCACCGCCTCGCCTTTTTCCTCGGTGTAAAACGTCAAAATCTGATTAGGTTACGATTCCGATTAGTGTGCGTTGCAGTAAGGAGTTTCTCATACAAATAATACTGAACGGGTCGAGTTGATACGGTGCTGATCCGTTTACGTTACGTTATATGTGCTACACAATGCACACTGGCCGTGGTCTTAAGCGCCGATTACACTACCCTACATGTAGGGCGCTCGAGACTCGCCAATCTCCGATATGTAGTGTCCTAACAGCCTACATGTGATTACACTAGACAACATGTAGTGCCCTACAAGATGTAGGGCCCTACATGTAGGGTAGTGTAATCGGCGCTTTAGTCAACCTCAGAGCACGGCCATTGTAACCGTGTTAATCTCCCGTTTACGTTTAATATTTATAATCATGCAACGCGACATTTGTGATTAATTTTCCAGTACAAGCGACCTCATACACACCATTTGCGTCCTACGACTGGAAGACTCCTGACACTATTAAAGCAGTTCATCATAACAGCCCATTAATGCCCCACTGCAGGGACGGGCCTCCTCCCGTGACGGAGGGGTACTTGGCCTACTAATACCACGCAGGCCAGACGGATTGGTATAGGGTTTTATTTCAAGTTTTCCTTCTTTTTATTTCGTAAAGATAATTTTTATTTATTTATTTATTATTATCACACATACAACTATTATCACAGGTACTTATAACCTAATTCAATAGCCTATGTACAAAAACAAAAACAATTACTAAAAATATCAATAAATTACAACTTAAATAATAATTACTCTTTGTGCAAACATATAACACAATAAGCTACCCGTGTGAATTCGTTCAATGTACATGAGAAGAGATCTATCTCATGGGCCAACGTATTGAGCGCTCGGAGCGCGCGCGCGAGTGGTGTGCGCTGCAGCAGGCAGGTACGCGCGCGCGGCACGACCAGCAGTTCCGGCTGCCGGCGCCGCCCTACGTACTCGTCCGGGACGCTCAGCTGCATTACTTCCAATACGCGGGGATTATTAAGCCTTCCGCGCATCGTTTTAAATAGGTAGACGGCGAGCGCGACCTCCCTTCTTACTGTTAGTGTGTAATAACCTACCATACCCAGAACAAATAGAGTAGGATACAACAGCGGATAACCTGGGTAAACCCCATATTGCTTCATATACACGAACCTAACAAATTTATTCTGGATACGTTCTAGCATTAGCACGTACTTCTCCTCGTGTGGTGACCATATCACAGCATTGCACTCCAGGTGGCTCTTCACTAGTGCCTCGTATAGTGCTTTCAAAGCTCCTATATTTGTAAAGCTGTTGGCTTGGCGCAGTAAAAGTCCCAGGTTCCGGTAAGCTTTCTTACACACATTAGTAATATGCTGCCGGAACTGAAGGTCAGAAGTAAAATGCACACCTAAATCCTTAACTTCTTTGAGGCGCTGTAGCGGAGTCCCGTCCATAAGATACTGGTAATGACTCGGGGCGCGCGCACGGCTGAAGGATAATACGGAGCACTTAGCCACATTAAAGTGCAGTTTATTTTCTAAACTCCACCTTATAACACTATCCAGATCCTGTTGAAGCAGGCTGTGGTCGACACTGTGCTTCACCTCCGAAACCAGCTTCAGATCATCAGCAAATAGTAGAGGCGTTGACCTACTCACCACTTTAGGCAAATCATTGACCATCAGAATAAACAGTAAAGGTCCTAAATTACTGCCTTGACTTACACCAGATCTTGTGGGGTAAGGGTCCGAAAGATGACCGCCACAGTCGACATATTGAAATCTGTTCTGCAAATAACACGCAAAAAATGTAAGGGTGCGCGGAGTGCATCCCACACCAGCCAGTTTTAATAACAAGATGTCATTATCGACTGTGTCGAACGCCTTTCGGAAGTCTAAGTAAGCAACGTCCACTTGTAGTCCAGCATCCACCGCAGGCACTAAATGTGTCATCAAATCTAATAAGTTGCCAGTTGTCCCCCGCCCGGGACGGAACCCATGCTGTGCGTCAGACAACTGAGCACTTACCTGTGGGTAGAAAGCACTGTGGATGGCCGTTTCAAACACCTTAGCTGGACTACACAGCACCGCCACGGGTCTATAATCCGTGGGCGTCGACCCTCCCTTTCCTTTAGGTACCGGAACAACTCGGGTTAACTTCCAACGATAAGGAAACTTAGCTGTCTCTATACATATATTAAATAAATAAAGTAACGGTTCCATAAAAATTGTAGCACAGTCCTTGAACACATACGCAGGAATACCATCAGGCCCCGCTGAACGTTTGGGCAGCAAGCGAGCGAGGGCGCTTCTCACATCCGCTGGCGTGAGACTCGTGAGGTGTACACGAGCTCCCGGCGCGTCCACCGCGTGCGCGCTTGCCGCCCCTACACTCAGCGCGGGAGACTCAGGGCTGTAGACAGACTCGAAGTAGCGGGCGAACTCTCCTGCGCTCTCGTAATCAGACAAACCCCTACCATCCTTTACTATATTACGAGTGCTCGAATTACCCGTTTTTGATCGTATGAAGTTCCAAAATGACCGTGGGTCTTTCGCCATTTGACTTTGAACGCGGTTTCGGTATTCATCATGAGCTCGTGCTATCTCAATTTTTACTCGGGCCCTACAGTTTGAAAACGCCTCATAGTCTTCACTTAACCTACTATATTTATATTTTTTGTGTAACTTATATTTAATTCTTATATCTCTAATTATTGCACTCGTATACCAAACTGGATATATATACCGATTATTGCACTGTTTATTATTTTTAAGAGGCACATATTTATTATATAACTCATAAATTCTAACATAAAATAAATTTAAAATGTCATCCGGGTCACTTAAACTATATAATTCACTCCAGTCTATTTCACCTAATGATTGGTATAAGCTAACAAAATCGGCTTTATTAAAATTCCATTTATCCCGGGCTATAGTTTCATAAAGTTGTTGCGTATAAGGTTCAAAGTAATTGGTATTAGAAAGTGTCGCGGGAGGTATGGGCGATGGCGGCGGAGGTGTATATTTCGCGCCTAGTTCCAAGCACACGTGAAGCGGTGGATGGTACGCATCCACCGGCTGCAGCGCTTCGTCCGCAGCGCTCACCGTCACGCCCGCGCCCCGCGCACCCAATACGAGATCCAATTGTCTACCGTTACAATTCGGTACCTCATTACACTGAACGAATTCACAGAAGGACATAACATATTCAAAATAATTTACAACATTATTATTACAAGAAAATAAATTAAAATCTCCTATCACTAATACTTTATTTCTATATTTGACACAAATTTTCTCTAAAATATTAAATAATAGCATGTACTCATTTTCATCAGTCTGTGGAGGAATGTACAGTACACAACATGTAAGTAAGAACCTATTTCGCTTATACACAGAGGCACATAATAATTCAAACTTTAAATTGTCAATATTTACGTCACCTGGAATCGTTAACCGTCGCAACTCGAACCGCGGTGTGGCCACTAAAAGCACGCCTCCTTGTTTTCTACCATCGACTCGATCGCATCGCAGTATGTGATATCCTGGGGCTATAAATTCTGCATTTTTTATAGATGTATTTAGTCCTGTTTCAGTAATTGCAAACAAATCACAACCAGAAGATTCCAATAGACACATAAATTGAGAAGTTTTCGTACGAAGTCCTCGCACATTCTGGTATAGTATATTAAATATACTACTACTTTTGCGTATGATTTGGTTCGGCTGGGCGACGAAACCAAATCCATTCCGAGATTTCGACATTCATTGGCCATATTTCTGGGTCATACAGCTTCTCAAAATTGCTTTCCGATACTCCAATCCTGAATGATGCATAGTCACGATTATTCTTAGGCTTTAACTTTATAATAGAAATATCCGCTTCATTTTTCAACACTCCTTTAATAAATTCCTTTAAATTATCTTCAGTTGTATCCTTACTTAATCTCCAAATATGTAAAAATCTCTTCCGTTCTATAGCTTTCAATGATACTATAGCAGAATTACCTCCTTTTATTATTGGGTTTTTTCCTTGTTATATTTAACTTCGGTCCATTCATTATTATTTTCTTTAGCTACAAGCGTAATCGCTGATCTCTTGGCCACCGCTGCCGCGTAGTTAACCGCGGGCTGCAACGACGCGTGCGGTGATACGCTACTTGTTGCTACGCGCCCTGGACTCGCGGCCTGAGTAAGCGTGGACTGCGATGCTTCAGCCGCTAACTCTTCTTGCTTTTGGTTGGCGGGGCAGGGGTCAGGAATGGTTTTTACTGAAAACAAAGGAGTTTTCTGTTTCTCCGTTTTCAATTTAGTGATTTCTTTTTCATAAGATACACATTTTTCATTAGTTTCCCGCAACTGTTGTTTAAGTATATTATTCTCTGTTACTAATACAGTCACTGTAGATCTCATTTCTTCTATTATTTTAATTTGGAACGCATTTAATTTTTCAACTATTATGCTGTTAATTTTGGCCAACATATCTTCTGAAGTCATGGTCATTGACCCCAGATTCCCGCTTGTACAAGTTTCGTCGAAAGATTGGTAACACTTATTATCAATGACGTCTTTGGTGGTAGCGCCACGCACAGGTGTATCATCAGTAACTTTAACTCGCTGTGTAATGTTTAGACAGTCATCACAAGTAAATGAACGTTTTAGCTGTACCTGACGTTCCTTGAACACACTCGGGGTAATATTCATACTAGTCATGTGTAAGTAATGCGCTTGATATCACAAAGTAATATTACTCGGACGAGTAATATCACATTAAACATTACGCGACAGACTAATGCATTACGCATCACACACATCACATCACGTAATGTAATGTATAGCTATCGAGTAATCTAATAACATTACTCGATCGCTATACGCTCATGGCTCTGGCACATCTTAAGTCCGCGTAATGTAATGCTAGCTTGCAGTCTTCAAATGATTATTGTCCGAAATTGAAAATCTTAGAATCTTTCTCTCTCGCTTACTTTGTATTATGTGTATAAAAATGTTCTTACGTATGGATTTTTAACGACTAAAATAATACTTTATTTCTAAATAATTTTTATAAATTGTAATATGGGGCGACATGTTCACAAAGTGAATAAGCCCTTTTCTGTCCAATAAAGATTTAAAAAAAAAATGTAATATGCCCTAAAATAATAGGAATGAAATCCTTGTAATTAATAAAAAAAAGTTATAAAAAATATTATAAGAATATTATTAAAAAATAATAAAAAAAGAATAAAAGAATATAAAAAAATAAATTTAAAAATACCACCAATAACTTGTAATTCTATAAAATGATATATATAACTTATTACAAAATTAAATATGTATCACAATCAATATTATATGAATAGAACGGCGAATCGAACTCCTGTGATACATATGACATTTGTAATATCACAAAGTAATATTACGTTCCGCGTAATGTAATGTGATGTGATATGGCATTTCAAAGTAATGTTTTGCGCATGTCTAATTCATACATCTGTAGTGGTAGTTAGTTTTGCATCCACTACATTTCAACAGTTCACTAACATCAATTTCTTTACAACAAATTAAACAATCCATTTTGAATTTCCAAGAATTCAATCAAACACAGGGCGACAGAGACAGAGTTATTAATTCCCTATTGAGTGAAAGAGCGCGATGCACGGCGTCGCGTCACCCACAAAACCGCGCGAATAAATTTACGTTAATTTGTTTATTTTGATAAAAAGTTACTAATTTATCACTGTACTACATTGTTTTTTTATGTATTGACACTCTAAACGTAATATTCACACATTTTTATAACTTAACAGTTCAAATTTACAAAGTTATGAAATAAAAACTCGGGAACAGCTGACGCACTATCCCGCGTATCCGAGCGCCGCGCGCGAAAAATATTCACGGATAGTCCCTTAGTCGGTTTTTACGACACCCATGGGCTGAGATGGGGTGGTGACATATTGTATTCTTACTCCGTCACCACACGGAAAAGCAGTTATTATCAACAAATGACTGGTTTGACATTACAGTATTAAGTACCTGATTTACAGCTGCTTGTGTTACCACACGAGCACCTCTCGCCACTACAGCTTTCACAATCACACGCGTCAACTGCGGCCGTCCATGGAGGTGACGATGTGGCTCCTGGTACCTAAAACATAAAGGTTTATTAAGGGCTTTTAACATTAGGCAAATCAAAAGTCCTCGGTGCTGACTTTAATTCCGGTTCCAACGAAGTGAGGTAATGGAAACAAAATATTTTTGTAAGTAGGTTGTTATTGCTCCCATAAAATAATAATAAATAATTGTCACACATTCACACATCGCCACCTAGTCCCAAACTAAGCAAAGCTTGTACTATACTTTTTTTGTAAATACATACAAATTATACATAGAAAACACTCAGAACAATGCAAACAATCATGTTCATGCACACAAAGATTTGCATTGAGCGGGAATCGAACCCAAGACCTCTGCGTAGCAGCCATGTAATATACCAACTGCGCCACAGAGGTCGTCAAAAAATATAAGTACTTTACTTATTGGAAACAAAGACGACGAGAAACATTGGAAGAAAGAGTCGAAACAAATGCTATACGAATATTTAAAGGTGTGTGTGTGTGAATATTGAAATTTGGCTGCATCGAATCTAATAGAAGAAGCGTAAATACAAGTAATAATAAAGCTGAGTTGGTGACCTTTTTGGTGAAAAAATATTTAGGGAATCCTGTATTCGTTCTATATTCTATTCTTTTTTTTGTTTTTATTTTTTTCTGTGTTTTTTGTGAGTTTGTTTTGTGTAATTTGTGTGTCTTGGTTTTCGCCAAATGAATAATTTTTCTTTCTTTAAGCATAATAATGAAGCCATAAATGATTTAACTCTGTCGCTGTAACTTAGCGGTGAGACTTTGTAATATAAAGAAAATATTAGAACAACATACCTTTTGCTCTAAACTCGGTCCAAGCGTCGTAACCTTTCCATTGCCTTCAAAGCCAACCTTAATCTCATCAGCAATGATATTCAAATCACTTTTACTAACACCGTCTTCTATTAAACTTTTCAATCCATCGACTCTTTTGTATGTCTCTCCAGTGAATGTATAATTTGGTATTTTATGTATAACCGGCAGTGTAGTAGTAAGTCTTTTAGCATCATCGATATGTTTTAAGCTTAGAGTAGGTTTACTTATTCTATTGGACGGTGCTACTTCTAGTTCTGCTGAGAATGAAACGTCTTTCTGATAGAGGACGTCTTCTTCTGCGTCAGATGATTCCGTTGATTTTGTTGCGTTTAATTCTGTTGGAAGATAATCTTTTGTTAATTAAATATTCTTTAACATATTTGTTATAATATGTCGGTAAGACGAATGTTACTACCCAGAAAGTAAACGTAGAACACACTGTGCTTTGAAAGTGTAAAGAGAGCCTTTACATTGCTCTAAAATTCAAGTTGAGTTTAATTGGCCTTTTATGTTGCTAACTAGGTACTGTTACCTTTGCATTTGAACACTTTTGTACAATAATTATTGGAGTTAGATTAAACAGGCGCGTAGCGGTGGTACCGACAGATAAGCCTCTTACTGAAAAGATCTACCACCTAGTGTTATTTCATGAATACTATTCTGATGACTGTACTACATTGTTTGAACGTATTCTGAATTGCTATCATAAGGTTAACCTGGTATGAATGTGTTTGTTAACTTCCATAGCAGCAAACTTTCATTATTAGGCACACAAAGATTTCCATTAAGCGATAAATATAATCCGAGGCCTGTGCGTAGCAGCCATGACCTAATGTATACACATCAGAGGTCGTCATTTTGAAGAAGCTAGCACTCTTTGAAATTTTAAGAGCAAGTTTTCTTGGAAGTCGCCTGAAAACTAAGTTTTCATGTAAGCGTCAAGCTTCAACTTAATTACATTCTAAACTTTGCCCTTTTCACGAACATTATTCGTAACATTAATTATACATTGTATTTTATTTGATTGGTCACGCTAACCCCTATTGATTGTAAGCACAGCTACAAAATAAACTCCACCATTCATTCGAATATAAACTTTATTACAAGGTACTAAAGGTTGAAGTAAGTAAGTTAATTCGATCTAGAAGGTCAGAGGCCACGTCAAGCACATAAGGTCATAAGTGATTGACCAATAGTTAAGGAGTTACATTGACAAATGGAAGGGCTGCCAAATTATCTTGAACATTCATCGTAGCATATTAGACTGGTTTAGAGCGATAATGTGTAGTAGGTACTTATTAACTGGAAAATTGGCAAGACTTTACTATTAAAAGAAAATGTGGACAAGAGATGTATGCTAAGGTGGTTTGGAAATATTGAGGGAATTAATGACTGGACACAAACTAAGATAAATTTACAACGCAAAAGTAGTAACGTACAAATTTGTTCTGCGTGGAATTTGAACGACCCAGACATTTTTTTGATGACTCCTATTTTTTAGTATAGTGTTTTTTTTGGCAATAACACTATCAATAAACTAATCATTAATTTCGTTCTTTATGTTAAAAATATAAATATAGTTAGCGATCTTTACGACAAACCGTTTATGTGCTTTAGTATCACTAAATGGTTCACAACATATTTCTTTGAGGATTACACTAACCGCGGATTCGTATGTCCCACTGCAGGGACGGGCCTCCTCCCGTGACGGAGGGATACTTGGCCTACTAATACCACGCTGGCCAGACGGATTGGTAAAGGGTTTAATTTCAAGTTTTCCTTTTTTATTTGTAAATGTACCAACGTTTTTATCGAAAATCTTTCCTTAAACTGTAAAACGACCACTATTCAAGAGTCTTTAAGTCACAATGATCAATATGGAACACATAACTTAAACTTATCGCTATCAAACTTAAGGATAACAGCCAGGAAAGTCTCTACATCTATTCTAAGATTAGAAAGTTTCGTCCTTCATTAATACCGAACTAAGATATCAAAGGAAATCTTACTTCAAAGTTATGATTTGAGAACCAATTGTTTTATTATAGAATACTATAGTTAAGTATTTGAAGAGGGTCCTTTACAAGAGATATTGGACTTTGAAGTGCGTAAGATTTAAGATTGTTACGCACTTTAAGTCTTTATTTATAATAAACTAACTGACCCGTGTCCACTTCGTTGGGCGGAGAAGAAAACGCGTCCCTTTTTTAAACATATTTCATTACTGCTCCACTCCTATTATTAATAGCGTGATAATATATAGCCTATGACACTCCCCGATAAATAAAAAATTCAACACATACAGAATTTTGAAAATCGGTTTGGTAGATCCAGAGATTACCCCCTACAACGTCACAAACTCACAAACTTTACCTCTTTATAATATTAGGTTGGGGAAAAAGTCTTTTCGTATTTTTGTATGAAAAGTCAAGACATTTTTCTAAAAGTTTATGTACATTTATTTACAATATATTATATGTACCGTTTTGTTGAACAACTTTCTGCCATTTTGTGGGCAGAGACATTATCCCGTTACTGTAGAAACTTTGGGACTTCTGATCAAAAAAACGGGAAAAATAGTTTTGGCAGTCCTCTCTTGAGGTCAACCTTACAGAACCTAAAGAATTCTGAAGAGACCGAAACAGGTGAAAATCTGAAGGCGCAAGGTCAGGGCTATATGGTGGATGCACTAGGACCTCCCAGTCGAACTCTCTTAATTTTTGCTGAGTGGCTAAAGATGTGTGTGGTCTAGCGTTATCGTGATGAAAGACCACACCCTTCCTGTTGATCAATTCCGGCCGTTTTCTCTCGACTGCTTTCTTTAATCTCATCAGTTGCTGACAGTAAAGATCAGAATCGATGGTTTTGCCGGGCGGTAAAAGCTCATAATGAACAATGCCCTTCCAATCCCACCATACACACAGCATCACCTTATTTCGTGTTAGGCCAGGTTTGGCCACAGTCTGTGAAGCCTGGCCAACTTTCGACCACGACCTTTTTCGCACGTTCTTGTCGTACGTGATCCACTTTTCATCGCCAGTTATCAATCTCTTTAAAAACGGCTCGGTTTCATTACGTCTCAATAATGAATCGCAAATGAGTACACGGTTCATTAAGTTTCTTTGAGTGAGCTCGTGTGGCACCCAAATATCGAGCTTTTTTGTATAACCAGCTTTCTTCAAATGGGTCAAAACTGTTTTGTGGTCAATTCCCAGTTCTTCAGCTACATCGTAACTACTAATATGCCGATCTTGCTCCACTCTTTCAAAAATGGCGTCCTTTTTATTCGTAACCGGGCGACCAGAGCGAGGTGCATCTTTAACATCAAAATTTCCGGACTGACTTACTGACACTGCATCAGGTCCATAAACATCACAAATTTTTTTCACTGCTTGAGTTGCATTTTTGCCTTTTTTATAATAAAATTTTAAAATGTATCGAATTTCTTCATTAGATTCACTCATTTTTACGGAGAGAAAAACAAATGAAAAATAGCGGGAAACAACTTTTTTTTATTTTTTTCTTTTCTTTATAATGTAACCTTTTTAATGTTACCAAAACCAGCCAGACACAAGTAGTACAGTCAAAGAAATTTTATAATAAGTTTATACCTACGTTATGCGAAAAGACTTTTTCCCCGACCTATTATTTATAGGTCTAAGGTAGGATAATGTTCACGGATAGTCCCTTAGTCGGTTTTACGACACCCATGGGATGAGGTGGGGTGGTGACATATTGTATTCTTACTCCGTCACCACACGGAGTTGATTGATTGATTTATAGTAAACAAGTACTGAATTTCATTTCTGTCAATATTGCAATTGTGTGTAACGTTGATACCAACATTAGGACATGGGAAAACCCGGGAAAACTGTTATATTGACAGAAATGAATATTTTTTTAGTTTTTCATCCAGTTTTAATTTCAAAAATTCAAATTTAAATACCTTAGTATTTGATTAGTTCTATAAAATCTACATATACCGGAAATGCCTTGATTAAATTAATTTTTGATGTTTCAGTTGAATAGAATCGAACGTGTTCACGGATGTTATCGTATTCAGCAGGTCAATAGTGAATTATTAATGACTATGTAACTTCGCCTGTTACATTTATAGACCAGACAGTGTAGTGATCTCTAAACAACGAGCCCTGAACTAAGTAGTTAAGTAGTCTAATTCGTCGAGATTTAAAATATACTGATACGAAAAAAAAGAATTTTTCTTAGAATTGAAAATAAATACATATAATAATTAAATAGCGTTTTCTTAGTTTACATTCTTCTATTTAAAACTATAATTAAAAGCAAAAAAGCGAAATAACCCTTCACGGTCAACTGAGCCCACAACCAACTGATCCCGCGGGCTCAGTTGACCAATGTCAAAATATCATTAAATGAATTCGAATTCAAATAACTTTTTGTATTCCATCATCCTCACTAAATGACCGACTTGGATAAAAGGTACTTAACTTGGCTTTCTTGAAAACTAAAAATCAAGTATGTACAATTCAACTGAACTGCACTGGACATTTGCAGTCCTGAACGAATAAAATTAAAAGAAAATATAAAGATCTTACCTAAACATCCATATCCATCAACGTGCAGCACAAACCCTGGACTGCAACCGCACTCATATGTACCGTCGTGCAGTTCTCGACATAACTGCTCGCATGGACTGCCCTCGCCGCATCGGCCTGTCGACAATTAATAGGTATTGAAGTTATTACATTCAGTTTTATTTTTCACTAATTACAGGGCTTGAGGGAAACCAAAGTATCAGAAATGACAGGCCACGTACCACGCAAAACCTTAAGTCGACCTGCATGACAATTCTCGTACCTTAAAATCGTTGAAAATTCGGTTAAGTTAACTTTTAGTTGTCAAATTGTCACACAATAGGTAAGACAATTTAACAACCAAAAGTTAAATTAACCGAATTTTTAACGATTTTAGCCGTACTCCCCAGTACAGTTCTGGAAAGGCGAAATGATAACTACTGCTTATGGTTACCAGCAGTATACCAGAGCACAGCGAAGTCACTACCAACCGTAGAATATAATAACATAAATTCCCTACAATTTTACTAGAGACCTATAAGTGACACCTGTAGTTCAAACTAATGTCGGGAGATCAACACATGATCAACTTGCTACATTAGGTTCACCAGTTACCTAAAGGTAAAGAAGAATAAGATTGCATTTAAGATCACAAATAGATGCCTCGTAGTAAGCTTTGTTTTACCTCCGTCAGAGATGGAGGTGTGCCTTTGCAATGAGGCTTTCATCACCATAACAGCCCATTAATGTCCCACTGCAGGTACAGGCCTCCTTCCATGACGGAGGGATACTTGGCCTACTAATACCACGCTGGCCAGACGGATTAATACAGGGTTTAATTACAAGTTTTCCTTCTTTTTATTTCGTAAAGATAATATTAACGGATAGTCCTTTAGTCGGTTTTTACGACACCCATGGGATGAGATGGGGTAGTGACGTGTTGTATTCTTACTCCGTCACCACACAGAGATGTGGCTTTATCAGACTTTTAATCAAGTCTTTGTAAAAAAAAAAAGACAACGCATTCACAAAAGTATCAATTACCAAATTATGAAAAAGAAAACTTATTAAAGAAAGTGATTCCTTATAATTTGATTTTGAATGATTTACGCAAGTACCTTTTTTTTCATTTCAACGCGTAATTGAAGAATCTTCATCCATTTTTTTACCTCCGTGTTTCATTTTAAGACAAAAATGGCTGTGCTCATTCGATTAACCTTGAATTATAAACTTTATTCAAAATCTTATCATGTCCTTTGATATTTAAGATAAACGGGAAATTACGTAAAGCGTAATAATTGTGATGGGAAGGTCTTTGACAGCGTTATAGATCTTTTTGTGACAAGTTACCTTTGTGGATAATGGTGTCATCTACAGTGGTTATGCAGGCTACCGTTTGGGAGTTTTGGAAATGAAACTAGTTGGCGTTGACCTTATGAACGTATAAGTAATTGAGTACTACACATAGTCATCATCATCATAACAGCCCATCAATGTCTCACTGCAGAGACGGGCCTCCTCCGGAGGGATATTTGACCTACTAACACCACGCTGGCCAGACGGATTGGTTTAATTTCAAGTTTCCTTCTTTTTATTTCGTAATGATAATATTCACGAATAGTCCCTTAGTCGGTTTTTACGACACCCATGGGATGAGATGGGGTGGTGACATATTGTATTCTTACTCCGTCACCACACGGACAAAGTTAAAGCCACATAATCCTTTTAAATCGATATCCAACCCTTGGAATCGTCTCTAAAATAAGGGAAACTACATTTTACTCATTATGAGGGTGGCACCTTTTGAAAGCTTTTATCACCTTTGACGCCCACCCTTGCCTTTTATCGTACCTGCAATTTACTTATAAGACTTGAATCTTAGCTTAGAAATTGAGTAGCTAAGAAAAAATATGTCTGGAGATATTTTTAATTCGGAGAGTAGATTCTTAAAATAATTTCTCATAAATTATAATACTTCTCACACATTCACACAACGCCATCTAGTCCCAAACTAAACAAAGCCTGTACTAGACAACGGATAAACATACTTAAACACTTTTATTTTTGTAAATACATAGAAAGCACCCAGACCAATGCAAACAATAATGTTCATGCACACAAATATTTACATTGAGCGGGAATCAAACCCGAGACCTCTGCGTAGCAGTCATGTTGTATAACCACTACGCCACAGAGGCCGTACTTAATTAGTTTTTTTTTTTCTGGAAGTGATGTTATGATTAGATATAATATACCGACTATTGGTAGACTTTTATGACAAGGGACGATGGAACAAGGACAAGGATAGATGAAATTGCAATAAATTAAATAAAAAACGACTTTAGGCAGAGTTTTAATATTGATTTCAACTTAGCACTAGTTGGTGTAACCAGAAATGGCTACATAGTTACTCTATATTCCGTAGAAATAGGTGCGAGGGGTACTCCAGCTAAATCCCTCTACAACTTATTAAAAGAACTAGGACTGCCGAAAACTTCAGTCAACTTTCTACTATCACGAATGCCCAAAACCGCATTGTTAGGTTCCTACCAAATTTGGATAGGTAGAGGACGGAACATAGCAGACAGTGAAGGTGACCGCTAACGCGTTGTAAGGAAAACTCCTTAAACCTACATCTGGGTCGTAAGTCCTAGACGCTGTTATGCAAGTGTCCCGTCCTCTATCACGCGATGGAGCCGGGCACCCGCACGGAAAATCCATTGAATGCTAAGATTAGGTCTTATGTGTGTAAAAGTTAACAATTCTAGCGCGACTCTCCCTAAAGCATTGTATCCACTTTAGCATGCTCAGGTGAATGAGCGGCGCCTTTGGAAAAGCCGCCAAAGGCTCCGCTCATTCACGCTCAGTCCGAGCAAATACTGAGCAGCCTGAGCACAGTTTATTTAATGTTGAGGGTCGTTCGACCAAAACATTCATTTTGTTCCTTTGAGCATGCTCAGACGAATGAGCAGCTCAATCGCCCGAGCATGCTCAAGTGTATACAAGGCTTTAAATACGCAAATTATCAACATACATAAGTTAACCTATAAACCTACTATACCTAACTATTTAATCCCCAAATCAGTTCACACGGATATTACAAATAGGCATAACACGCTCTCTGATCTCAAGATTATTGTCACTTACAATCAAGCTGTAAAGTCATTCTACCCTCACTAATACGGGTCCGCAACTATGATGCGAAATACACAGGGTCGATGAACGATTTGTCGAATAAATTATTCACCGACCAGCTATAAGCCGATTGATTGTAAAAGCGAAAAATTATTTGTCAAAGTATTTTTTTTCGACGCACGATTTGCCCAATGGACCTTTTACCAAACATTATAATTATCGATTGTTTTAAAGTGCGAAAATCTTTTGTCCCCAAGTATTTATGGTTGACGAGCTATCATTATCATCATCATAACAGCCCATTAATGTCCCACTGCAGGGACGGGCCTCCTCCCGTGACGGAGGGATACTTGGCCTACTAATACCACGCTGGCCAGACGGATTGGTATAGGGTTTAATTTCAAGTTTTCCTTCTTTCTATGTACAGGTAATATTCACAGATAGTCTCTTAGTCGGTTTCTACGACACCCATGGGATGAGATGGGGTCGTGACATATTTTATTCTTACTTCGTCACCACACGGATTGATTTGACGAGCTATGCTATATATTTGGACCATGTGTCTTTCACATCATAGTTTTGCGGACCTTACTAGTATAACGTCACAGATATTTACAAAGTCCGTAACTACCCTCATTTGTTACACTATGCTAGGGATGAATTATCGTTTTAATATAACCTCCTTTGATCGGCTAACGGTTGGATGGGCAGTGAAATTGATATGTGTATATGTATTAGCCCACATCATGTGGGATGTATGAGTTGTGTGTTTTATGATTTTCAATCGATTCTAGAACTAGGAGGTTTGAAGTTCGTATGCTATTTAGAAATACCTACCCCTCACCGAAAGGACGGTTTTCCGATAACACTCTATTTCGACGGTTAGTTGAACTAAAGAATGATTGGTCGATGTAACGTTTCGCTGAAAATAATATTTATCGACGGTTGGTAGTACGAATGAATCCTTCGCTGATGAAATGGTTCGCCAAAAACACTCTATAACAACGATTGGTTAAACGAACGAATCTTACAAGATGACTTTGATCGGGAAGAATCCGTTAGTCCCAAGTCCCAAAAGACCACGTTAGCTAATTGTATTAGATATATTATATAGGGTTTTTTATGTCAAGTTATCCTAGAGATACTTACTTATTAGAGTAGGTATATTATATTCGAACTTGTTATTTAATCTGCTTTTCATCACTATTTGGATAAGACAGGATGGTGACATAATGCATTATTACTTCACCCCTACAACAAATTCATAAATATTCGTTACATCTTCAAAAATCTTAAACAAACATTTTCAAAAACAAAACAAAAAGCTTGTATTGTTTTTCAAGAAAGTTTCTTTTATTTACTGTTACTTACTTAAAAGTTTTCCAAAAAATTACGTGAACATTTATTGTTACCCTTTTAATTAAAACATAAAAACTCTTCAAAATTAACAATAAGATTATATAAAACCGTCTTGACAAGTAAAATGAAACGTACAAATAGAAAACTTGGTGAACGAAACCATTAACGCTCATAATACTTTTTTATAAAGAGGTAAAGTTTGTGTGTTTGTGACGTTGTAGGGGGTAATCTCTGGATCTACTGAACCGATTTTGAAAATTATTTCTGTGTTGAATAGTCCATTTGTCGGGAAGTGTCATAGGCTATACAGTATTACGCTATGCCTAATAGGAGTGGAGCAGTAATGAAATATGTTTAAAAAAGTGACGCGTTTTTTCGCTGCCTAACGAAATAGGCACGGGTCAGCTAGTTAAAACATAAAACTCTTCAAAATTAACAATAAGGTTATATAAAACCGTCTCGACAAGTAAAATAAAACCAACAAATAGAAAACTTCGTGAGCGAAACCATTAAGACTCATAATTTTTTTTTTCTTGAAAATGAATTTTCACCCCGATCGACCGACATTGATAAAAAGTACTCAGTCTCCATTGAATGCGATAAACTTAGAGCAATATAAATTCGTTTTAAATCAAATTAACTTATCGAAAAGTACTTAATGAAAACTTTTGAAGTTCGAGGCAGGATTTCGACCTGAGCATTTTATGGTTAGAAACCACAGACGCGTTTGTATTCAATCAATCAATCAACTAACCTAATTGCAGTCCACTGCTGGACAAAGGCCACTCCCAATACGCGCCAAAGAATTCGTTCTTGCGCCTTTATGAGGTCGTCGGTCCATCTAGCTGGGGGGCGTCCAACACTACGTTTGCCGAGACGCGGTCTCCACTCTAGGTTTTTATTGTTTTATGTGGGAATGATACTCAGTTTTTATTCGCGAGATAACGCCATCTAGTAAGTCTAGTGGAAAACTTTCAAAATTGCTATTTATAAAATTAAAATGAGTTACATTCAATAGTCTCTGCCCACCCTTCATGGAAAAAGGCGTGAGCTTATTAATGAATGTAGGTATGTAATACCTATACTTACATAATATTTTTCACACATGTACAGTCAGAGGCAAAAATATGTAAATACCACAAAGTCTCATAAGACGTCACCATTAACAAGAACATAAACATGTATTCAAATAAGTGTTCATATTATGTACACATTGTATTGTTAATAAATATGTATTTAATATGTAAAAAAATATGTATTCATCAAAAGAAGCATAAACATGTACACTACCAGCGATGTTGCCAACTCGTGCAGTGTACGGGAGCCGCGCATGACTGAACGGCAACGTCGCCCGCTGCGTCCCTCATCTGCGGTCGAATTTCTAAAATTGAATTTCTAAAACTCACTAGTTGTAGTGAGTGATTATGGCAGTATACAAAAGTCAAGGCCAATTTCAAAGCGCTTGACAATTTGATCAAAACTGTTGTCAACACGATAGCTTTGCTTGTATAGAGCTTGGCCGAAAAGAAAACAGCTCCGGTTTGATCCTGAGGAAGGGATTACTTTTTGTGTTTTTTTATTTTTTCTTATTTTGTTTTCTACTATTATTATTCAATACGAGCTGTAACCGCGACTTCGTTTACGAAAAAAATGTATAGTCGTCAATTAAATGACTTTTTTAAATATTTGATTAAGCTTAGACTGGACTATATTATTATCTATAGATAAACTGCATGCAGTATTTTTGAATTACTTAATAAAATAAACACAAACACATTGAACAATAATTTAATATTTTGTGTGTTTTAATTTTTTTTTATTAGCAATTGGTAGTGTACATGTTTATGCTATCATCATCATCATTGTATACATATTTATTTGCTCAAGAACGTACCCATGATTATTAGCAGTTGGCGGTGTACATGTTTATGCTTCTTTTGTTGAATACATATTATTTTACCTATTGAATACATATTTATTAACAATACAATGTGTAGGTACATAATATGAACACTTATTTGAATACATGTTTATGTTCTTGTTAATGGAGACGTCTTATGAGACTTTGTGGTATTTACATATTTTTGCGTCTGACTGTACATATCATATTACATCCGTGTGGTGACGGAGTAAGAAAACAATATGTCACCACCCCATCTCACCCCGTGGGTGTAGTAAAACCGAATAAGGGACTATCAGTGAATAATATATTATCTTTACAAAATAAAAATAAGGAAAACTTGAAATTAAACCCTATACCAATCCGTTTGGCCAGCGTGGTATTAGTAGGCCAAGTATTCCTCCGCCACGGGAGGAGGTCCCTGCAGTGGGACATTAATGGGCTTGTATGATGATGTACATATCGCCATCTAGTCCCAACGTTACTAAACAACGGATATGTTACAAAAAAATAAAATGTGAATTTAATATTAATAGTCGTTAAAACAAAGTAATCATGTTTCCCCTCTACATTATACCCTACATGATTATTTTCGCTGTAACTTGAGCCACAGTCTGCTTATTTAGGCCCTTTCTCGAGTATAATATCGCTTGCAATTAGTCCCTGTCGACTGGCCGTGTTTATGGCATTTTTGCCGTAAAAACGTGCCGTTCGCTTGTTATTTCCTTTAATTTGGGGGAAATTTTCGTCAGATTTGAGGGTTTTTGATTGAGCGGTCTCGGTTATTTTTAACGATATTTTATTATTTCGGTTAAGTTGAGAATTTGATTTATTTCAGCTTTTTTGTTTAAGAAAATAATACTTTTTACGTACTAGGTATCTACTCGTTTATTTTATTCTCAGCTTCGGGTTTCCAAAAAAGATGGTGTAACTAGTAGAATCTACGTTGTTTTTCTCCCCTGTATTCAAAGTAGGTTTGTTACCAAAAACATAGTGGCGAGTTTTAGGTTCGAAACCTAGTTTATTCTATACCGTATTCATTTGGGCCTGAGAAATTAAGTAAACAAACAAAAAAATGGGTCTTTTTAATGTCACGATTACTCATTTATAGATAATTATAATCTATGGTCACGATGAAGACTCGAAAATTATAAAAAAAATATTAAAATGTTAACGACTTTACAATATAATAGATTTTTTTTATAAAATAAAAATGTTTAAATAATTTAAATATTTTAATAATAATTACATCACCAAATCATCAATTAATTCCTTTTTCCTTTTTAAATATTCCATACGAACTAAACGACTTATTGAAGAGCCTACAATTATGTCAATGTCTTATATGTCATGTATCTCATTAATATGTCATAACAGAAGAAGAATAATAATACAAATTTTAGAGAAGCTAATAAAACATCTACATCAGTTGTGTGTAGATTGAGGTTAGGTCATGCTTGTACCAACGTTCATCTTGCTAAATTACGGATCAAAGACAGCTCGATGTGTGAGTGTGGTTTGGATGAAGGTTCCCCTGATCATATTTTTTTCCAATGTCCGTTAATGCGCTCTTCATTCTATGATTACATTCCCTCTCGTATACCTCGTCCTGTTAATTTTAATAATATTCTTACGTATTCTAATTCACCGTTTATATATGTTTTATGTAACTATATAGAGATAAACAACATAAAACTGTAATGGTTTTGTCATTTTAATTCTTTGTTCTTGTTTATATTCTTAAATTAATATCTGCCTTTTTAGTACAGCACAGAATAACACGTATTTATGTATAACAACAAATTTTGATTACCTTGCTCGTCTACTAAAAGTACTATTTTAACTGGTCATTGGCGTAATCTTAGAATCGCCATTAAAAAAAAAAAACAAAAAAAAAATAATACAAATTAATGGAATTATTGAAGAATTTGTTAATTAATTTATGATACAAGCTGGGATAGTTTTTCTGAATCTGAATTAGAAGTTTCAAGTTTCCGATTAATAGAAATTGAAAAAAGTGTTCTTAAAAAGCAATTTACTAATTTGTAAGTTTTATTTGTATATTCTGCTTCTCAATAAACTTTTATTGCCTTAATTCAAGCATTATTTACTAAATTCACATTTTCTTATCCAGGTAGAATACTCTTATTTATATTTACACAGAGTTATGTTTTTAGTTAAAAATGTTTAAAAACCGCGGCATTTTTGCAGTTTGACAGATTTGACATGTTTATACTTTTTCTCATGCTATCTTGAATAGGGTTTAGTATAGAAAATATCCGCCTATACAGAAGAAGATAAATTAATAGTGTTTGCTGTAGAATATCGAAACAATCGCGGTGATCAATTTGTTAGTGTAATCTCGACGACCTCTGTAGCGCAGTCGGTATATTACATGGCTGCTATGCAGAGGTCTCGGGTTCGATTCCCGCTCAATGCAAATCTTTGTGTCCATGAACATGATTGTTTGCATTAGTCTAAGTGTTTCTATGTATACTTAATATGTATTTATTTACAAAAATAAAGTATTTAAGTAAGTATGTTTATCCGTTGTCTAGTACTCATAGTACAAGCTTTGCTTAGTTTGAGACTAAGTAGGTGGCGATGTGTGAATGTGTGAGGATTATTTATTTAAATCTACAAATCAATGTCTTGATCATGAATGTTCTTTGTTTACAGTAATTTGGTAATTTCATGTCTGTAAAAGTTCTCGCTACACAAAGCTCGATACCCAATACCAACGGAAATTGTCTTATTAAAAGGAAAAAGAAAAAGTCTTGCTTACATAAATCTATACTATAATCTACACTAATATTATACAGAGGCAAAATTTGTGTGATTGTGTGTTTGTGACGTTGTAGGGGGGTAATCTCTGGATCTACTAAACCGATTTTTAAAAAAAAATCTGTGTTGAATAGTCCATTTATCGGGGAGAGTCATAGGCTAATTAGGCTATATGTATAGTATCACGCTATCACTAATAGGAGTAATAGAGCAGTAATGAAATATCTTTAATAAACGGACGTGTTTTTTTCGCCGCCCGACGAAGTGGGCACGGGTCAGCTAGTACACTATATAAACTCAACTCACTACCGATAAAAAGAGATCTCTATTCAAAGTAAAAGCAAAAAATAAATGTGTGGTAACTAGAGTAAAGATACAGAAACTAAGTTAATTATTCAGTTACCCACACGAGTAAATAAATCAGAGTAAACACAACTTGTTAAACAACTACGATGTTTTGCTTAACCACACAATAAACAATTCACACGATAATTACTTTTTAGATGTACAAAATTAAGTGTATTTTCATTTGAAGTGTATTTTATTTTTTAATTGAAGGAATACACGCCATGTTTCTGTAATTTTAAAATTGATTTCTGATGTATGTATTGCCTTTGTTGGAGACCCATAATAAATAAATAAATAAATAAATAAATTTGGAATGATTTGTTTAGTTAAGCTTTTTCTGTTTTTAGAGTATTTGTAAATCTAGAATACATATTTATTTCTCTTTAACGTTTGAAAATATCAATTCACTTCATAACATTAAGGGCTGTCGGTGTCATAGGCAGGACTGCAACATACTAAATAGACACCCAGTTGGCAGCCAGAAAAACCAGGAAATCCCTTAATAAAATAATCATAATTACAGTCCTCTGACGGAGAATATGCATAATGATTTATTCTTCTTGAACAACTGCACAAACGCAGATTTAATGTCTTAAAGTATTATCTACCAGCCACAATTATTAACAAAAGCTTCATAAAAGCTGACTCATGTAAAGGTAAAAAATAACCTTTCGAAGGGATATAATTTTCATTATGGATTCGAACCTATCACGAGGATAATTAAAAAAAAAGCCTACCTAGGCATTTGTATTAAAATTAGATACCTACTTACCTACATAAATATACCTACATTTATTTCAAAATAATATGTTTAATATTCTCCAAACGTAGTCCAATAACAGGATAATATGGAGGCCTAAAACATTTGCGACAAAACAATGGACACAAAATATTCGGTAAAGTCCGGCCTCATTTCCCTACATTCCATTGTAGCAAACAATAACAGTATGTATTATCTTACAGAATTAAAATGTATAACCAAATCTACATCGTAATTTAACTATACGCTTACAATATTATTTGGTAGGTTAATTTATTTGTTAGCCAATTTCATTTTATTTTTTTATCTTACTTAGTAAATTGCTCTCCGTGTGGTCATGGTGTTACCACATCGCGTTCCTTTGGGTGTAGTAATATCCGACTAAGGGAAGGTCGCAAATAAAATTAAAAAACGCGTATAACAGAGCATTAAAAACATAGAGTACCTACCTATGAAGGCCTTTCAAGCGGCATGATAATGAACCATGACAATAAGAATCCAATCCCTGGACGTGGTTTTCTGTTATTTGAATGGTGTCGCGTAATGTATATTATAATGAGAGATTATATTATATGAACATTTCCTTTTAGCGCCTTAAGCAATTAAATTGACTGTGTGTTTTCGATAAAATTTGCTATTAACATTTCTACAGGCGTTTGTAGACAAATATTAGTAAGCGGTATTTTATTTGCACAGGAATTATGCCATAGAAAAGTAATCAAATAATAACCCTTCTTCTATAAAAGAGTTTAAAAATGAATAAAGTAATTTATAGCGCAATTTGACAGCCCGTCTGTCAAATTGCGCTATAAATTGTTGAAAACATAATGCATCATTTTTTACTTCCATCATACGGAAACAAAGAGTAGTCATAAGTTTAACGTTCAAATAATAAAAAAAATCTGATCAATGCTCTTAGGAGTGGTTTAACACAATACTTGGTGGAATAACGAGGCTTTTCACGTCGAGAAAAAGAAATAAAGGGGCACTCGAACGGCCAATAAAAATAAGATACGATGTCCACTGAAGCGGAAATTAAGTGGAATGAAATGAAATGTCTGTTAGGTACATGAAGGTTTTAATGTTGTTTTAAATGGTAATAAAATTTTGTTTGTTTAACTGAACATGTGGTTTTATGTATTTATAGGTAGGTACCTAAAGAACCTACATTTTAATAATTTGTTTGGGTAAAAGAGTTATTTCGGGTATTTATTTGTAGGTACTTTAATGTTGCCATTGTAAATATGCTGAGTGGTTAGAATCTGGAAAGTCAGGCTAGACGTTGTGTATAGAACACACAACGTCTAGCCTGACTTCCAGAGGCTAGACGTTGGTTATTATTTTTAGGGCCTAGAGTTTTAGACAATGTTTAAACATATTTAATATCCTTTTCTGTTGTGAATACATAACTTATGACTACATTATAACAAAGCAAAGTCGCTGTCGCTGTCTGTGCGTTTAAAGTTTTCCTTCTTTTTATTTCGTTAAGATGATAGGGGTGGTGACATATTCTATTCTTACTCCGTTACCACACGGAGATTTTCAGATTGCTTTAAACTAAAACCAAACCTTTGCTTTCCAGTGCATGTACTTTATCCACTACACCACATCGCGTCAAAGCTCTGACTACACCGTATTCAGTTAATTAGAACTGATTAAAAGCTCTCGCTGTTTATCCTATGTTAACAAACTTTTAAAGAGGACAGAGCATAATTAACTCTGGATTATACTAAACCCAACGCCAATGTATTATAAGGATTATCTTACATAGAATGTAGGTAGGTACCTACTTATTTTTACATAAAACACACACTTTTTTATAAAAAAACAACTTTCATACTTACTAGGGATGTTTCCCTGTGTTGCAGGGCTTTTACAGACATGAAATTAACTATGTATATGAAATTAAAGCATCTCCGTGTAGTGACGGAGTAAGAATACAATAAGTAATCACCCCATCTCATCCCGTGGGTGTGATAAAAACCGACTAAGTATCCGTGACTAATAAGCATCTTCGTGTAGTGACTAGTGATGGAGTAAGAATACAATATGTCACCACCCCATCTCATCCCGTGGGTGTCATAAAAACCAACTATGGGACTATCCGTGAATATTATCTTTACAAAATAAAAAGAAGGAAATCTTGAAATTAAACCCTATACCAATCCGTCTGGCCAGCGTGGTATTAATAGGCCAAGTATCCCTCCGTCACCGGAGGAGGCCCGTCTCTGCAGTGGGACATTAATGCGACACAACAATTGTTGCATGGATTTAACTTGTAGGTCATACCAGGCTTTTAATGTCAAATTGCAGGGCGAGGGAAAAGTCAGCACTAGTATCATTGCCAGCCCTGGCCATTCATGGGTGAGAGATTTAGTCGGTACACCGTATAACCATCTTTTCGAGACTTCAACACTCTTGGCCGCCTGGTCGTAGCACATAGGTATAACGTAACGTAAACGGATCGGCACCGTATCACCTCCAGCTGTTCAGTATTATTTGTATGAAACTCCTTACTGCAACGCACACTAATCGGAATCGTAACGTAATCGGATTTTTGACGTTTGACACCGAGGAAAAGGGCGAGGCGGTGCCGATCCGTTTTCCTTACGATATAATATATCGAGATATTATCTGCTACGACTACGACCCATGTTTTATGCAATATCAAAAAAATAAATTTTCTAGTAAATTTTATGACCGGCCAGGAAGAAAAAATATACTACGTTATTGTTTTGCCTTTCGTACCTAATTGTTTCTTACAAAATAATGGGAACCTTAAGGTCGTAGCACATACAACGTAACGTAAACGGATCAGCACCGTATCAACTCGAGCCGTTCAGTATTATTTGTATAAAACTCCTTACTGCAACGCACACTAATCGGAATCGTAACGTAATCGGATTTTTGACGTTTGACACCGAGAAAAAGGGCGAGGCGGTGTCGATCCGTTTTCCTTACGATATAATATATCGAGATATTATCTGCTACGACTACGACCCATGTTTTATGCAATATCAAAAAAATAAATTTTCTAGTAAATTTTATGACCGGCCAGGAAGAAAAAATATACTACGTTATTGTTTTGCCTTTCGTACCTAATTGTTTCTTACAAAATAATGGGAACCTTAAGGTCGTAGCACATACAACGTAACGTAAACGGATCAGCACCGTATCAACTCGAGCCGTTCAGTATTATTTGTATGAAACTCCTTACTGCAACGCACACTAATCGGAATCGTAATGTAATAGGAGTTTGACGTTTGACACCGAGAAAAAGGGCGAGGCGGTGCCGATCCGTTTACCTTACGATATAAAAATATATCGAGATATTATCTGCTACGGCTACGCCTACGACCCATGTTTTATGCAATATCAAAAATATAAATTTACTAGTTTATGACGGACCAGGAAGAAAATATATATATATACGTTCATGTTTTGCCTTTCGTAATTGTTTCTTACAAAAAATAACGGGAACCTTATTGTTTTATAACTTCCTTAAAGACCTTTCTTGAACAAACGGTACATACCTTAAATTGATTGTTTTTAATTAAAATTCCTAAGCTAAAGGTCAGTTTATGTCTCCATTTAACTTTATGGAGTATTCTATAGAGGTCGTTCTGAGGCACATAAATGCTTTGTAGTGGTCATGGTTTCAATTCCCGCTTAATTCAAATGTTGTTGTGTTTTTATGTGTATGAACATTACTTATGCCCGGTTTCTGAGGTTCCCACAAACACTCTCATTAGCTATTGATTCAATAAAGTTATCGAAAGGATAACTGTAGTTTAACTGACACTGCGTTTCTGACTACATTTTAAACCGTTCAATAACTATCGTACCGATAAGTAACAGCTCCTCTTGCCGCTAGATGGCTCTATTATAAAAATCGTGTTGAAGAACTGTAATAACTCCTACAAAATGTCCCATAGTTAAGTAGTTATTCGTAATTAAATTTTTCTTCTAATAAATACGCAATATTATGAATAAATATAATTATAATAATTGGTCTTTTTTAACGGCTGCATGATAGCCGTACCCGTACGCACATCAGCAGCTTGCGGCAGTGCAAACTATTTTTATTCTTTTATTTAATCAAGTGTCGGAAATATGGAATCATCAATAAAACGTTGTAAAAACTTTGCTGAAACAGAGAAGAAGCTTCTTATCCAGGTAGCCAAAGACTTTGTTGTTAACTCCACAATTTAAACCTATGAATAGAATAGAATAGAATAGAATAGAATAGAATAGAATAGAATAGAATATTTATTTATTTTGCAAATATAGGTAGGTATAAAATACATTTAAAGATATTAAAAATAAACATATAGTTCAGCTATATTTTACCTTTTGTAGGCATGCAAAATGATTATGAATCATGCGTTTGATTCATCAGCACCATATTATGACTTAAATAAGTTAAATTGACATGTTTTTCCATTTTATACCTATTTTCAGTATAATAGTAATAGTAAGTTGAATGATTTTTATAGTATCAATATATAACTGTTTATTTAAATATTTAATGCAGCTGTGTTATGTTACAGGAATTTTGCTATGTAAAACAAAATTAAATCAAATCCAATAACATGTATTGAATGCATTCTGTGCTTTTATTTTCTTTACTTCTGGATAGTGTTTTCTATACCTACATATATAACTACTAAATAAAGAAATAAATATACCTATTGGACATAATAAACTCGTAATTAACTAAACGTACAAATTATTTAGGTAATCTTTTTCATTTGGTACACAAGACAATAAAATCTGTTTGGAAAATGAACAAGTGGCGAGTACCCCAAATCTATACCTTAACTTGAACTCTTCATCCGTAAACATTTCAAAAGGATTCTCCTATGTTAGCAATAAATTCTAGCATTTCAATATCAGATTCCGATGAACTGCTTGAATATATTACACTTGTATTATTATATTTAATATCAACTTTGAAAAAATAATAAACTCCAACACCAAACAAACAAGAAAATAACAATAATCTTGAAATATAATAACACGTTTTGACAATTTTAACGTCAAATAGTTATGGAACCGATAAACGGTGACAATTGGCCAGCTAAGTTAAACCAAGTTTAAACCTAGTTTATCTTGTTTTGGGTGGTTCGGAAACGCATTTTTGACAGTTATCGAACCAATAGCGTTATCGAATAGATAAACTACAGATAAGTTAGACTCAGAAACCGGGCATTAATGATTGCAGTAATCTATATTACGTTTTCCATGCATTATAAATAGGTTTATTACTGTTTTACATTTTGTTCTATCAAATAATAGAACATTAATAGAAGAGAACAATAATATAATCATCTTAACAGCCCATTAATGTCCCCCTGCAGGGACGGGCCTCCTCTTATGACGGAGAGATACTTGGCCTACTAATACCACGCTGGCTAGACGGATTGGTATAGGGATTCATTTCAAATTTTCCTTCTTTTTATTTCGTAAAGATAATATTCACAGAAAGTCCATTAGTCGGTTTTTACGAAACCCATAGGATGAGATGGGGTGGTGACGTATTGTATTTTTACTCCGTCACCACACGGTACGGTACCAGTACGGTAAGGTAATTAACTGATTTTAATAAAATCCTACTTTTCGAGATTTTATGTTATCTGTAGATGAGCTGATTGGCTTTGGCAGTGCCAGTGTTTTCGCTGTTCTGACAATTGAAGGGTAAGCAAAAATCACCGTGGATTTAAATCGGTACACCGTATTTTCCATCTTTTCGGGATTCCGACAAACCTGCCTTCCTGGATCGAACTCGCATGTACGGCCTCGAAAAGATCTTGAACGTACCTTGAAATGAAAAAACGTACCTTGAAAAGCCGCTTCAAATATAGCTGGGTCCTGCGTGGGCGCCCTAGATGTGGCCGATACGAGTAACGCAGCGAGGAGCGCGGCGAGCGGGCCGACCCGCGGCGCACACATCTCACCACTACGCCATGCCATCGCAGCCCATAACTACACCACCACTGTTCTGTAAACAATAGAAATACTTGGGTTAATCTTTGGTTAGGAGTGTTTCCTTCAACTTACGATCCTGGTTCTTTCAAGCGAACCGTGACAAAGCATCCTCTGAAGCCGCCATAGTGGAGACATTCATACCTCTACAAATACTGTAGCTGGCATGGTGCTCGCTATTCTTGGACTCTATTGGATGCTTAACATCAGGCACCATAGAGTCATTCTAGTAGGCCAAATTAAAAAAAAAAAGTAAAAAAAGATTTTTGTGACAGATTTATGTTACATTTGCTGGTAAGGTAAGACTAACAAGCAACCAGCCCACTAGATGTAAGTAGTAATCGGACGTCAGAAATGCTAGAGTAGGTACAGCAAAGCCGCCGCATAAGCAAGACAAAAGTTGTTAAAGACTACTTAATGATAACGGTAACCCCATATACCTATTGTAGCGACATTCAGCGACTTACTCAAGCGAACACCTACACTATCTCAGTACCCCCCACAATCAAAAGATGTCGCCACTACGTCCTGAATCGCGATATCAAGATTCGTACAGCGATTCCGCATATATACAACGTCCAACGAACAACCGTTGGCGCATTATTAAACTGTGTCTTCCCACAGCAGTGGAAAGACGCCGTGGTTATCGGAATACCGAAACCCGGCAAAAATAAGTCCGAACCGGCTAGTTATAGACCGATTAGTCTGCTTAAAGGTTTAGGGAAAATTTACGAGCGGCTTTTGTATAGGAGGCTGTTAGCACACGTGGAGGCCAACAATCTTATTCCAAACGAGCAGTTTGGCTTTCGGGCCAAGCACTCGTCCACCCACCAAGTTCACCGTGTCGTTGAACATGTCAGCGCTCGGCTCATGAAAGGTCAAATGACCGGAGCTCTCTTCTTCGATGTGGCAAAGGCATTCGACAAGGTGTGGCACGCTGGCTTAACATACAAGCTTTTCATGATGGGAGTGCCACACAGACTCGTGCTCATCTTACGAGACTTTCTGTCGAATCGTTCCTTTCGCTACAAAGTTGAAGGGACTCTGTCCTCTGCTCACCCCATCCGGGCCGGAGTCCCTCAGGGCTCCGTCCTCGCCCCTCTTCTGTACTCTCTGTACACACGAGATATCCCTCGGCCTGCGGGTGTGCAAACAGCCCTTTTTGCAGACGATACAGCGATTTACGCCTCTGGCACCTCCCCTCCCTCGATAGTTAGGCGACTCCAATCTGCGTCCAACGCCCTCAGCGATTGGTTCCAGAAATGGAGGATAACAGTCAACCCCGAAAAGAGCCAAGCGGTGATGTTTCACAAGAAACGGAACCACTCGCCTCTCTCGGCAGCGACACAAAAAGTCAAGATGTTTGGCTCCCCGATCCCTTGGGCTAAGGAAGCCAAATATCTTGGAGTTTTGCTCGACGATAAGCTCTCTTTCCATCCCCACATAAACATGGTTCGCAAGCGGGCCACGTTTGTGTTGGGACGGCTGCACATGCTCCTCCGGAAGGAGTCTAAGATGTCGATCCGAAACAAAGTTAGGTTATACACTACTTGTATCAGACCAATAATGACGTATGCGTGCGTAGTTTTTGCCCACCTTAGGCCACACAGGATCCATAGGTTACCAACAGTTCAGAATAGGTTCATGCGTAAAGCGACGGGAGCACCGTGGTTCATGCGTAACGAGGATCTTCACATAGACCTCGAGTTGCCTACTATCCAGCAACACATGAAACTCTGTTCCCGCCGCTACTTTGATTCGGCTGCCACTCACCCCAACCAACTAGTGGTCGGGGCGTCCGGGTACATCCGCTCCAAGATTAGCAAAATTCGTAGACCTAGGCATGCTCTCGAAGAGCCGGACGATAGGATCACGATCGCTCAACGTAGAGCTTACACGGCTCGCGAAGCCACAACAAAACGTCCGCGGTTCCGTCCTCGCCGTCGAGGCCGGAATACGCGCCGCGTTCGCTCCTAGAGGGCGTGCCTTCCGCACGTCCTGTTAGTCAGTGACGGTCCAGGCCGAGGTTCGTACCCCAAAGGGGGTGCCCCTGTGGCACGTCACTTAAATGTCTTTGGTTGAGGGCCATCCGCCCCACCACAGCCCGCGTAAAGTAGTAATGGTCGTCTGAGACCGACTACTCGTCCTCACAAAAAAAAAAAACAACCGTTGGGCAGTTGGCCCGCCAGGCACGATCACCCTCGCCTGGTCGAAGGATCCTGCCCTTTTTTGTTGGAGGCGTGTTACGTCACCGCGACCTTCACACTATCTTCGTCTAAAATGCTTGAGTACAGCCAAGTAGCCCACCTTAGACAAAAGTTGTGTAGTCTGATACCATTGACGTCTGTTATTTCACTAGCTAACGTATCCGTCTATATAAAAACACAAACATTCGCTCTACTGCTGTATTAGGGCCTGTATGCTTTGTGGGTTCTCAGATAATCAATAAATCTCTTAAGAAATCCCGCAGTAGTACTTGTCATTGTGTACTAATATAATGACTCTCTCAACTCGTCGTCTATCTGTCGAACTAGACGATTATAATAGGTTTAGAAATATCATCGCTGAGAAATATCTAGGGCTGTCGTTAAATAAGTAGGCATTTCTTTTTTAAGTTATATCTCCAAATACGACGTGAATCAAATGAAACTTTGAGGCACTTCCGAGTATTTTCAAACATTTTCTACTATCGATAAAAGACGTAAGCAATACTAAACCCACCATATTCTTGAAAATAAATTATTCTTTCTTTCTTTCTTTCTAGGTTCAGGGCCATTTTATAGATGGATGACCATACAAAGGTTTATCATATTCCAATTATCATACTACAAGTAACAACAGAACTAACTACTACGCCATCTAGTTTTAAACTAAGCAACGCTTGTTCTATGGGTCAGTTAAGAAGTGAATTTGCAAAATAATTGTCGTTGTCGCTTTGATGGGTGTATGGGTAATTGCTTAGTCAAATAAACAAAGAGACTGAGTGACATCTTGATAAGACACTATAAATTTGACATCTGTCAATGTGACAGATGTCAAAGATAAAGCTAGCAAAAACAACAAAAAAAATTTAAAAGTGTAAGTGTTTGAAAGTTTCGATAAAAAAGTTTAAATGAGGTGTATCGTTCTGAGTCAAATGCGGCCTCGTTATTGGACGAGTGAAGACAGCTTCCGAACATTAATCAATCACACAACTTTAGCTATCGCTTCTGACTGAACACAACATTCCACCTAGACTTTTTTGCTAGGCCTTTTGAATCACTGATGACGATAAGCGATTAATTAATGTCGCTGCAAATCATCTTCTGCCGCTAAACCCAGTACTTACTCAAAGTATACATAAGCCACATATTAATCTTAAAAAGCTTGCTATGTGTGAAAATATCTACAAAATATAAAGCAACAGCAAGAGGCAGCGGGGACCTGCAGGGTGAGATGAATGCTTCAAAATAATTGGCAAACAAAAGCCATAAATATAAAAAAAAATTAAGGCCTTTGGAGTTTTTTTTTTACAATAGGACAGTAAAGGTAAAATTTTCGTATATTTGTAATATTATTTACTAAAAACTATTAACAATACTGGAATTTATTTGAAAAGGTTTACATAAGCACAAGTTGAAGGAGTCTATTTTACTTTGAAATCTTAATTTACGACTGAAACCGCTAATCGCTAGCTTTAAAGCAAACGCCTATCAGAATCTACAGAACTTGGGAATTTTGCGTTTCTCATTTAAAGTTTTCGATTGGATTACTTATCTCTCCGAAACGTTTATTTCAATAAACGTAGCGGTAGGTAGGTATATAGACACGATAATTGCGCCATGTTTCAGAGAGTCGACGAGAATGCGCGTATGTGCGTTGTTGCAATAAAGTTGTTTTGCTGAATCCGCTCTACAGAAAATTACAGATTATGAGAAAAATATAAATATTAATTCATTAATTAATTCAACTTCACACTACATAATCCTTTTGTATTATTATAATTATATACAAAAGGATTATGTAGTGTATTATTAAATTTCCGTGCTAAAATCATAAACCATAGGAAGGGGCTGTTAGCCAGAGTTATAGGTATCAGTGGCGAAGGGTGGATTTTTATAAAAGGGAAGCTGAGGATTCCGTGGACCTTCGTTCTACTTTATATTAGGTACTATTATTCTGTAGTTCATAGGTATTCGTGAGAAAATGTTTCGATTTTAGTTGTCCCGAACTCATGTGAAAAGTTATACAAATACGAAAATGTTTCTCTGTTTAGAAGATTTCTTTGATCAATTAGATTAATTGTTTATATTGCTATATCCTAAATGATTCTACATACTTACTTTTAGAATCTGAGAATACTGTCTGTAAGCCACTTACTTATACGTACCTATCGAAATGAGATAATTGTATTAAATTGTTTCGTAAATCCACAGCGCCGCGCCGTTTGTATTATGTATATTCATGTCTGGGTGTGCAGGTGCTAACTAAACTACGTGTTTCTTATATTTATAATTTAGTTTCGAGAAAGATGTTTTATCACACAACACATAATAGGATAGACAATAATCTAACACTATTAGCGTGTCTCTTAAAACAACAAACTATAGTGTGACCACAGGAGCTGTGCACCCCCTGAGGTATGCGCGGCGAGGTGGGGGACGAAGAAAAAATAGGTGTCCGTTATGGTAGCATACACGTGATAGTTCTAATACTGTAGTGTTAATTATTTCTAGTTCCTCATCATTGATCTTAAGGATTGGTTTTATATCAAGAACGTTTGGCATGGTAAATTTTATGCATTTTGTCTTTGTTTTATTAAGAGACAAATTATTTGAACTGAACCAATATACTATTTCCAAAAGAGAATTATTTATGTAGTCTACCGCAGGTTGTTACTACAATTTAGTCGGTTTAGTTATCAATATCAACCGTAATATAGACATAAAGCAATTAATTCAAATTGGGATTACTCATTGTTTACATTGTTCTTCGTAAGTCAGTATTAGTTTATTGTAGATTAATGAACTAATAAAAATCACAAATTTGACGACTTTATAAACATATCTGTAATATATTACATTTCCTTAGTTAATCACAATGTAACCCAAATATACTCATATTTTATTAAAAATATGCAGGTGATAAATAAGAACTCACCCCTTACTCATAAACGCCTCTTAAATTTAATCACTGTTTAGCGAGATTATTATTTGTAAAATCAAACTTATACCAAACAAAACCGTAAGAATTTGAGGTAATCAATTAACTAAAATTTAAGAGGCGTTTATGAGTAAGGGGGTAATCTGTATATCTGATTTCTAATTCCTCATCATTAATCTTAACAATTGGATTTTTTTTAATTTTTATTTATGCAGAGTTTTTTGGCATAGTAACCAACTCGATATAGCTCTTGTGTATGCTACCATAACGGACAACTACCTGCCGTCACGAGTTTTGACAGCAGTGTCATAACAATTCGAACATTATATTTTTCTTTAAGAATTTCATGTTCTTAGAGTGTTTGATACATTCCGCTAGATGTCATTTTTCTCAAAGTTACATTATAAAAACACAAATAATGTTTCTATTTACCCTTAAAACCATACAATAATGTAAATACTTTCTTGTAGTTTTTAAAAATGACTGTCTTTTAATAGAAAACTGCTACATCCGCTCGTGTAGCGACCCGTACCAGCCAAATAACTTAAGTATATTGCGTCAGATGTCGCTAGTAGCTACATCATAGACTGTTTATTCTATACCAGTATATAACATGTACTCTATATGTCCACCCCCCTCTCGCCGCGCGCATACCTCAGGAGGTGCACAGCTCCTGTGGTCACACCAGGGGGAGTCAACTCTGTTCTACGCAATGTTTCTATTAGGGCTGTTATGTACGACAGAGAGAAAAGATGCAATAGAAAATGTCATGTCATTTCCTAGCAACCACCTAATACTTGTTTATATGGAGCTGTCAACAGTCAACACTACAAGAAAAGAAACCGTTTATTTTGTAAATTCCTAAATATCTTGTAAATAAATAAAAAATCTCGCTAACTAACAAGTTTATCCTGCATTAAAAACGTTGCACGAGCATTCTATTCCTTAGTTGAAGTGTTTTTGTGAAATTGAACGTTATTGACTCCAGTTCTGAGAAAGTGACTCCTATAGGGTTTTTGTTATGATAAAATGAGTTTCAATGTAGAGAAGAATGTTTCAATGAAGAATGTGAACATTATTTATTATGAATATTATTTACATAAATAAATTGTAAAAGAAATGAAGTTTTTTATTATCAAATCTAACTCCACATAAATATACATTAACTCGGAAAATACAGTCACCCTAATTTAAACCTTCAACAAAATAAACAAAGAGATATATCTAACGCCCTACCTAGGGCGTTAAGATTTATTTTTTTGTTTATAATAATTAAAATAACCATCAATTTGAATATCCCACGCTGCTGACATTAACCGTAGTTTTAGGGGGGGGGGTGGCAATAGATGGCGCCACACGCTTAGGAAAAGTTTCCTCACGAATTTTATATGAAGTTTACATTCTTCTCCTTTGAGTATAAATGTTCTGTGGGTCACACTATATTGAATTTGCTGAAATAATACAAACAAGTACTTACAAAAATATTCCATAGGGTCCCAACGCACTACGACAAAAATAAAGTCAACCAATGCACTTAATACACAAACATAAATAATTAAACATACTAATTTTTACTACTTTAAACAAGAAAGCGAATTTTAACAACCTTTGCAGAAAATAAATAATTCTGTTTTTTCTTCTAATGTTTACCGATGATTCTGCCAAAGTCAAGATGGAGAGAATAAAAAAATTAAAACAAATAGGTAAATATAATTAACAGCTGAAATTTCAGATTTAAACAAAAAGGAATGTCAATGGCAAATTAATGTGAAATAAAAATTCGTTTCAATTGGTCGGTCCACTGGTTGCAATAGTGCTTTCTCGCTCTCGCAATGTTGTATGTAGTTGCACAGAAATCTAAATAAAAGATGTAGTTGTATCTTTTACTCTTGTCATAAGCCGGTGACCATCGGCTTATAAGGTACCTTAGATCGACGAAGACAAAGTGTCAATGTTTTTGCATTGGCGTATGATTTCCGTAACAGTCTTTGTACTGGATTCCTATTTCGCGGCCGGCTTACCACACCCCTCCTTACTCTCTGACTGAACAAGTTGTTAGTTGACAACCTTTAATTACTAGATGGCGTTATGAGTTCGTAAATAATAATATAGAAAATTATTATATTACTATAATTATGTATTATTATTGCGATTTACGTAAGATATTACTTTTTTGTTTTATATTATTTTGTATTAAGTGGATGTTGCGTCATTGATTTATAATTGATTAATAGACAAAGCTAAGCGGTTTTTGCAAAGGTAAGCCGGTAGGAATCGAGTTATATGGACACTTCACCAATAATAGGTATTGTTAATTGCTTTTGTTAGTACTTACTAACAAAAGCAATTAACAATACCTACTAAGTAATTGATAAGCGTGTAAAGAGCAAGAAGCAGAATAAAAAAAACCAATACAATTAAATTGAGAACGTTCTGCTTTTTTTGAAGTCGGTTAAAAATACAGTAGGTACTCAGAACGGAATCGTTCAATATCTGAGGAATGGAAGGAAACAAAAATCCTTCGACATTCGACAATTCTTGTCATTCTAAAAGTGACAGCAACCTCCTGTCAAAATTCATAGTAAAACGTAAACAAAACTTTTTTGTATAACTACATAGGTATATAATTTTGTCGTTACAAAGCCGGCATTACGTCAGTAATCAATAAAATTCTTTTTATTAGTTTATGTTTATCATACACCGATTATAATCCGGATTGAATTGCAAAAATACATTCATAATTGCGTTGGAATTGCTACAAAAAGTAATTATTTCATTTGATTATTTTAATCGCGAACTATGTTATGTGTACGTTGTGAATTACTATTACTATTTTTATTAACTTCTCTGGACCAAGTGGCGCTTTTAGAGAATGGTTTAGCCCGTAGGCCACCTATGGGTTGGATGTCTTGGGGCTACTATATGTGCGGTGTTAAATGTGAGCATGACACGGACAAATGTCTCAAGTAAGTTTTACTTTTATCAATTCAATTCATTTACATATTTCTAGTTATTTGTAGCAAGTATTTTGTGTAGTTTTTTTATTATCAAGCATGTCTAAGCCATAATTGAGATTATAAATTAATTAAAACTCTAAGTGTTGAATAATTTTAAGTGTTTAATTAATTAAGTGTTGAATTATTTGCTTGAAACTGCTACTGTAGATGTTTACTATAGTATATCTCTGAAAGTATATGGCCAAGAAATCCATGTCACTTGCTTAAACTTAATAATTTGGTTGAGTTACAATTTGGAGGAGTATGTAGATGTAAACTAAAAAATCATTCTTTAATACAGCTACAAAAATGGTTGTTGCCTTAAAAAACAAGACATATGCAGAACACCTTACTGAACTAAACTTAACCACATTAGAACAACGCAGGCAAAGGGGAGATCTAATTGAAACATACAAAATATCAACTGAACTTTACAACAACAGAGATTTTGGAAACCTCTACATCAAAAATACTAACACCCACCTAAAAGGCCACTCATTAAAGCTTACCAGGTCTTTATCTACTAGCAACCCTAGACGACACTATCTGCCTATCGTAATCGTGTGGTGACATTGTGGAATAGTTTACCTGAAAGTGTAATCAGTGCTGAATCAGTGAACATCTTTAAAAACCGTTTAGATAACTATTTCAAGTGACAGTTAAAACATTAAAACGAACGTGAGTTTATGTATGTATGTATAACCTTCTTCTTATCAGCCCATTAATGTCCCACTGCAGGGACGGGCCTCTTCCCATGACGGAGGGATACTTGGCCTACTAATACCACGCTGGCCAGACGGATTGGTATAGGGTTTAATTTCAAGTTTTCCTTCTTTTTATTACGTAAAGATAATATTTACGGATAGTCCCTTAGTCGGTTTTTACGACACCAATAAGATGAGATGGGGTGGTGACATATTGTATTCTTACTCCGTCACCACACATGTATAACCTTAATACATACATACATACATAAACTCACGCCTTATCCCGGCCGGGGTAGGCAGAGACGACAGAACGCCACTTGTCACGATCCTGGCAAACAGATTGGGCCTCGTCCACATTCATTAAGCGAGTCATACATGCGCGTCGGTTACGAGTGCTCTTTATTTGGCCCTTTTCCAATATGCAACCTATCTGGTCACCATAAATATGTTTTCCGTGGCCTACCGGCACCGACTCGCCCTTTCACACTAGCCTTGTATAGGTACTTGTTTCGTCAAACGCTCATCATTCATTCTCTCAATGTGACCAAACCAACGCAACATTCCTTTCTCGATTTTGGTCACTATATCATCTTTCATGCCGCAACGTATTCTTATCTCATCATTCCTTACTCTATCTATCAGTCTTAATCCACATATACTTCTCAGTGAACGCATTTCTACCGCATTAATTCTACTTTCATGCTTCTTCTGCCATACCCAACTCTCGCTACCATACATTAAGGTTGGTGCTAGCACTCCCTTATGAACAGCCAGACGAGCTTTAGTAGTCACGTTCTGGCTTTTCATAAACGAGTGCAGGGCACCGTTCACCGAGTTTCCCTTTTGCACTCTTCTCTCAATATCCTTATCATGTTTTCCATCTCTCGTAAACATGCTCCCCAGATACACAAATTCTTTCACCTGTTCAAGTCTTTCACTTCCAATCATAACTTCACTAACAGTAATCTCTTCATTCTTCTCAAACACTATGACTTTCGTCTTACTTGCATTAACTTTCATTCCCTTTGATTCAAGTTGTTTTTATTACAGTGAGAAGCTAGTAATGTCAGTAGCAGATGCATTTTACAACGAAGGCTATCAAGAGGCTGGATGGGAATATATAATAATAGATGATTGCTGGTCAGAACATACCAGAGACAAGTATGAGAGACTAGTACCCGATAAGAAGAGATTCCCGAGAGGAATGAAGTTTTTGGGTGATTATGTGAGTATTTATGGTGGCCACGCACCGGAAGACGCTATGACGACTTCGTTAGGACGGCGGGATTAGGGAGGATACTGATGGATGAGGGAGGCACAGAGCCACGCAGGTCTGAAATGTTTGGAGGAGGCCTATCCAGCAGTAGACGTCATCTAGCGACTTACTCAAATGAACACCTACACTATCTCAGTACCCACAATCAACAGATGTCGCCACTACGCCCTGCGATATCAAGATTCGCACAACGGTTCCGCATATATACGAGTACAACATCCAACGAACAAACTTTGGTTGAGGGCCATCCGCCCCACCACAGCCCGCGTAAAGTTGTAACTGACGTCAGAGACAAACTACTCGTCCTTAACAAAAAATAAAAAAAAACAACGAACAACCCGCCAGGCACGATCACCCTCGCCTGGTCGGATGATCCTCCCCTTTTCTTTGGAGGAGTGGTGCTGTTATGTCACCGCGACCTCCACAATAAGGGAATTTAAGTACATATATTTATCAGTTGACTTGTCCCCATAGTACAAGCTCTGCTTATGTTTGGACTACTAGGTGTTGTGTGTATAAAAAGAAATGTTTTTCGCTTTTCAGATTCATTCGAAAGGTTTAAAATTTGGTATGTACACTAACATAGCGGAACAAACTTGCATGCTTTACCCCGGATCAAAAGATCATTTCTTTGTTGATGCTGCGACATTTGCTAGTTGGGGCGTGGACTATCTTAAAGTGGATGGATGCTTCGTTGATGAGCCTTATCTTGATGAGGGTGAGATTTTTATTTATTTAAAAAACACTGGGTGGTGACACACTGTATTCTTACTCCGTCACCACACGGAGAATATAGTTTTATAGGTATGTATATTATTTTGTAATATTTATTCATTTTTAATTAGCGACCCTCCCCGGCTTCGAGTGCAACTGCAATGTTGCACCCGTGCGAAAAAAATACTTTACTGCATATTATTATGTATGTATTTATACATAAAGCTTCCTCTTGAATCACTCTCCCCCTTACTCATAAACGCCATTTAAATTTTAGTCAATTGATTAGCTGAAATTCTTACGGTTTTCTTTGGCATAAGGTTGTATTTGCTAATAAAAATCTCACTAAACAGTGATTAAATTTAAGAGACGTTTATGAGTAAGGGGGTCTATTTTTAAATAGATAGAAAAACCGCTCGAATATCCGTTGCGTAGTTTAAACCTCCATACAAACATTACGTTTATAATATTAGTAGGATAATGATTCCGTTATGAAACATAATGTTGACCAGATAGGTTGCATATTGGAGAAGGGCCAAATAAAGGGCACTCGTAACCGACGCGCATGTATGACTCGCTTAACAAATGTGGACGAGGCCCAATCTGTTTGCCAGGATCGTGACAAGTGGCGTTCTGTCGTCTCTCCCTACCCCGGATGGGATAAGGCGTGAGTTTATGTATTATTGTATGTAATGATTCCGTTTGCTTTCAGCTTACAAGTCATTCGGTGAATCTTTGAACTATACAGGACGAAGTATGGTTTATTCTTGCAGCTGGCCTTATTATAAGGCATTTATTTTTGGAAAGCAAGTAAGTATCTTGTTTGTTTAAATGCAATATATCATCATCATCATAACATCCTATTAATGTCCCACTGCAGGGACGGGCCTCTTCCCGGGACGGAGGGATACTTGGCCTACTAATACCACGCTGGCCAGACGGATTGGTATAGGATTTAATTTCTTTCTGTATTGAATAGTCTAATCGGGGAGTGTCATCCATACTAATATACTATACTAATAATATTATAAATGCGAAAGTAACTCTGTCTGTCTGTCTGTCTGTCTGTCTGTCTGTCTGTCTGTTACTCTTTCACGCCTAAACGGCTGAACGGATTTCGATGAAATTTGGTACAGACAATCTTTAGACCCTGAGAAAGAACATAGGCTACTTTTTATTAGCAATCATATTATATTTTGATTTCATAGAATTTTGGCGGGAAAGCTGTGTCACGTGACCTGTGACGTCATAGAATTTTTGACAGATGAGTCGTGACGTCACAGAATTTTGACAGGAAAATATTTTTTGACAGCTAAGTCGTGACGTCATTGAATTTTGGCGGGAAAAATAGTATTTAAACAGCTGAATCCTGACGTTATCACAATTTGGCGGGAAAATAAATAGGTTTGTACAGGACCCTCGGTGTGCGAATCAGACTCGCACTTGACCGGTTTTTTAAGCTGTGGGTCTGATATATCTAGAGAGCTTAAATTCGTAATTGTCAACTTATTTCATCATAACAGCCCATTAATGTCCCACTACAGGGACGGGCCTCCTTCCTTGACGGAGGGATACTTGGCCTACTAATACCACGCTTGCAGACGGATTGGTATAGGGTTTAATGTCAAGTTTTCCTTCTTTTTATTTAGTGAAGATAATATTCACCTTATTTGTTAGGCACTAAAGTGACACACCTTTGCTTATCCTATCCTACTAATATTATAAATGCAAAAGTTTGTGAGGATGGATGGATGTTTGTTACCCTTTCATGCAAAAACTACTAAATGGATTTTGATGAAATTTGGAATATAGGTAGTTTATGGTGTAAAATAACAATTAAGCGGGTAATACCGCGGGCATCAGCTAGTAGGCTATATATTATAGTATCACGCTATGACTAATAGGAGCGGAGCAGTAATGAATTATGTTTAAAAAAGGGACGAGTTTTTTTCGCCGCCCAACGAAGTGGGCACGGGTCAGCTAGTTTCCTATAAATTGTATCCACTCATGTATATTCATGTATGTATTTTCAGCCAGATATTAAGTTGGTGTCTAAGTACTGTAATTTGTGGAGAAATTTTCATGATGTCGTGTCTGCATGGAATCCGTTGTTAAGTATTATACAATATTTTCTTCATAACTATCAAGTACTAGCCCCAAATCACGGGCCAGGCAGATGGAATGACCCAGATATGGTAAGCATTTTTTTTCATTTCATCATAACAGCTCATTAATGTCCCACTGCAGGGACGGGTCTCCTCCCGTGACGGAGGGATACTTGGCCTACTAATACCACGCTGGCCAGACGGATTGGTATAATGTTTAATTTCAAGTTTTCCTTCTTTTTATTTCGTAAAGATAATATTTACGGATAGTCCCTTAGTTGGTTTTTACGACACCCATGGGATGAGATGGGGTGGTGGCATATTTTATTCTTACTTCTTCACCACACGGATTTTTCATTTACTCAGTTCAAATTCAAAATTTCTTTATTTTTTCTACCCTATGACACAAGGAACAAAAATATTCCTTAAAATAATGAAATTTATGGCAACCTCTGTGGCGTAGTGGTTATTATTATATGGTATTACGTGACTGCTTAGTAGAGACTTCGGGTTCGATTGCCGCTCGATGCAAATATTTGTGTGCATAAACATGATTGTTTGCATTGGTCTGAGTGTTTCCTATGTATAATATGTATCTATTTACAAAAAAATATTAAGTATTTTTATCCGTTGTCTAGTACAAGCTCTGCTTAGTTTGGGATTTGATAGCGTTGTGTGAATGTGTGAGGAATATTTATTTATTTATTTAACATACTAAAAATACTATTTTTTTCAGTTAATAATAGGGACATCAGCTTTGACTGATAGTCAGAGTCGAGTCCAAATTGGGCTTTACGCGATGTGGTCAGCCCCACTACTGTTAAGCTGCGACATGGCCAAGGTCAGTCCTTATGAGAAGCAGCTGCTATTGAACATGGACCTACTGGCCATAGCGCAAGACGCACTCGGTATTATGGCCAAACCTTATACGGTAAATATATAATTATGTACTTATTAAAATAATTATATAAAACAAAATTAATGAGAAAATAAACATCAAGCAAAAAAAAAACTATAGAAACTTAAAAATTTAAATAATATGAATTGTGTGTGTGGTGACGGAGTAAGAACACAATATGTCACCATCCCATCTCATCCCATGGGTGTCGCAGAAACCGACCAAAGGATTATCTGTGAATGTTATATGTACGAAATAAGAAGAAAGAAAACTATTAAACCCTATACCAATCCGTCTGGCATAGTAGGCCAAGTCACAGTAGGAGGCCGGCCCGTCCCTGCAGTCGGACATTAATGGACTGTTATCATCATATTTCCCCTGCCCTTATCAATTAGTTTTTAATTTTTTTATTCTTCATGTCTTATGAGCTTTTTCATGGCTCACTAGCGCCAATTGAAAAAAAATCATAATCCTATTTGAGAATTATGATTTTTTTTCTATTGGCGGCGCTAGTGAGCCCATGTAAAGACCCTTAATGGGTTGTTATAATGAATATTATTAAGTATTTTGACCTTGTTTCAGATGACCAAACATATAACGATGTGGGTAAAACCACATCAGCCCATGAAAGGGAATAAGTATCCTACATATTCATTCGCATTAGTCAATGTAAATCAAGTAGATGACGAAACCACTGTTCATCCGTTGTCTTACGGACTTAACTCGACCGATCCATATACTGTATACGTAAGTATTATTATTACGACATACCAGTATTTTAGACTTACGTATCCTTATCTTATAGCTGTTTAATTGTGATTTTTTTTTGTTAAGTACATGTTATTTTAATCTAAGTATTGTAAAGAGGTAAAGTTAGTGTGTTTGTGACGTTGTAGGGGGTAATCTCTGGATCTAATGAACCGTTTTAAAAATATTTTTCTGTGTTGAATAGTCCATTCATCGGGGAGTGTCATAGGCTATAGTAGGTACTACGCTATGACTAATAGGAGTGGAGCAGTAATGAAATATGTATTAAAAAGGGACACGTTTTTTCGCCGCCCAACGAAGTGGGCACGGGTCAGCTAGTAACCTATAAAATTGTTAAATTATTTATATGTAAAAACCTTACCTAGAGAAAACATTTCTCTAGTGCCCATAGTACGAGCTCTGCTTAGGATTAAATAGCCCTGTGTGAATGTGTGAGAAGAGTTTGTTTAAATGGCGTACGAGGAGTCACAGATTGTCAAAAGGTTAGGTTAGGTTATAACAGTGATTAGAATGTGACGGCTGTTATGATGAATACTTAGTAAAATTACTATTATCGTACTTATATTGTTGTTTTATATGTTTTTAGGATGTTTTTGCAAGGAAACCCATCAGGAATATAACTATACAAGATGTGATGCAAGTCAAAGTACCAAATAATGGTATGTATCTACATTATTCCTTAAAAATAAAACTCCCAAACATTATATAAGAGCGTTTATAGAGCTCACTAGCGCCGCTAATTGAAAAAAAATACATATTTCGTATAGGATAATAGTCTTGAGAAAAGGCAATAAAGTAGGTATTTGTATAACACACTATCAACAATTTAATATTTTCAATTAGATAATTATTGCATTTAAAGCAAAAACATTTTTTTTCGCATGCGTAATTTAACTAATTTTAAGACTTCTTCTCCGTATTCTTACTCCGTCACCACACGTGACGGAGTAAGAATACAATATGTCACCACCCCATCTCATCCCATGGGTGTCGTAAAAACCGACTAAGAGACTATCAGTGAATATTATGTTTACGAAATAAAAAGAAGGAAAACTTGAAATTAAACCCTATACCAATCCGTCTGGCCAGCGTGGTATTAGTAGGCTAGGTATCCCTCCGTCACTGGAGGAGGCCCGTCCCTGCTGTGACATTAATGGGCTGGTATGATGATTTTAATTCTTTTAAAAACTTTTTTCATCCGATGGATTGATGCAGAAGAGATTAATCTATGTGCGGTGTAAAATGTAATTTAAATGTAATATTTTTAATGAGAACAATATTTACAATTTTTTTAAACAAAAGGCTTCATCTTTAGTCTTACCGGCTGGCAACGGCTTCGATTCCCGCAGAATCAAATTTTTTTTGTTGATATGTATGTTTTTTTAGCGCAATCTCTGCTTAGTTTTGTGAATGTGTTAGAAGTTGTATATTATTAATACCATTATGTTTCCTTGTTGCAGATATCGTCCTATACACACTGTACCCGCTTTAAAAAAAATACTTTTCTTGTATGTATAATTAGTTAAATTATTACATAGTAAAACAGAGTGTCCGTCCCTATATAAATATGTTTAAATCTTTAAAAATACGCAAAGGATTTTGAAGCGGTTTTTTTTAATAGAGATCAAAAGAGATCGCAATTTTTTTGGAGTAGGTACTCTGATGATTACGCGTTGTGTGTTTGTATGACTTAGCCTACTAATACCACGGATTGGTAAAGGGTTTAATTTCAAGTTTTCCTTATTTTTATTTCGTAAAGATAATATTCACAGTTAGTCCCTTAGTCGGTCTTTATGACACCCATGGGGTGGTGACATATTGTATTCTTTCTCCGTCACCACACCTTTATAAAGTAGGATATGGCCTGAAAACCACATTTCTCAGTTTTCGTTTGAACGTTTAAAACCTCTTTTACTATCCAAATAGTGCTATTGACACAGCCTACTTTAGTGACCTAAGTTTTGATGAAAGGCGTATGTATGCCAAATTGTGTGTTCTGTCATATTTTCTTTGCTTAAGCGGTCTTACTGTAAAATAGGTCCCTTTTTGAAAAAATTGTTTGAGTCCAATTTTACTTACTTTTTTTAGGTAAGATTTGGGATTACGAAGTTTTGAGTCTTGCATAAGAGTTTAGTGTGGTGACGGAGTAAGAATACAGTATGTCACCACCCCATCTCATCTTGTGGGTGTCGTAAAAACCGACTAAGAGACTATCCGTGAATATTACCTTTACGTAATAAAAAGAAGGAAAACTTGAAATTAAACCCTTTACCAATCCGTTTGGCCAGCGTGGTATTAGTAGGACAAGTATACCTCCGTCACTGGAGGAGGCCCGTCCCTGCAGTGGGACAGTGTGTTCTTACTCCGTCACCACACGGAGACTTTGTAATAATAAAATATATAAATATATGTATTAAAGAGTGAGTAATGTATTTATGCTAGTTAATCCACATACAATAAAAACTAAGGACGAATAAGGTCATAGGTTGCTTTCATTAGTCTAGACAATTTAATGTTAGAAATATTACAAAATAATTTTCCTAAATCACGAAATGCCGTTGAGCATGACTTATTGATTTCTTTAACTCTATTACTCATTCTAGTAAACTTTTAACTAAGTTTGCATGAGGTCGAGGAGCCGAATCTCACGCAATCCTTAATCGTTTGTCATGATCGTGACAAGTGGCGTTCTGTCGTCTCTGCCTACCCCAGACGGGATAAGGCGTGAGTTTATGTATTTATGTATGTATGAATTTGGATGTTCTTTGTGTCAGTTAATTGATGTTTGTGATTTTACCGCGACACAAGACATTATCTTTAAATGCGGGGGTTGTCATTAAAAAAAATATCTATCTTTGATTCTAAAATTATCACATTTTAGAATCAAAGTTTTTTCATGTTTAGTTAGTAGGTAAGGTATTTGTTTTTAAGATATAGGTGAATGTTATGCCTAAAAAGAGTGAGCTAGGATATTTCTCATACAGTTTCAGATTCTGGAATCTCTTTCAAAGATCCTAAAGTGTGTATTTTAAATAATGTTATACTATTTGAGAGAAATTAAGTAATTTATTATTATTATTTTTAAGTGTCGTATCTGTTTACTTAATTTAAAAATAAAAAGAGTGCAAAAATACAGTGTGATAATAGTGTTTAAGTTATTTATTTAAGAATTAAGTTGTTTGAAGTTTATTTTTAATTTATTTAAAAGATAATGAAATAATTTGGAGTTTGCGGCAGAAATCGTCTCTACTGTGATGAAAAATAAGGGTTTGATTTATGCCTCAGGATTTCAAATTCAAAGACATTGTTTTTTGGTTTTGTTTATTTTTTAATATAATATAATAAGTTTATTTTTTTCAAAAGAAATTTATACTTTATATCTTAAGATAACTTACATAACTATTACACGGTAAAACTATATACTAAAATAACTTTTTTTTAAATGTAAGCAGTGATTGACAAACTAAGCCGTAGCTTGTATCTTCAAAAGCAGAAATTAATATTTAATAAGTGTATTTACTAAATAAGTGATTTATTCAATAATTTTGAGTCTGAGAATTCACAAAGTTACAGGTACTTAGAATGGCTATTATTGATCTCTTCAAACAATGTTTTTGTTTTAAAATAGTAAAGCCTTGTTTAAGAAAATAGGTATATTTATGCATAAGTATATATAATTTACGTAAGTTATTACTATAAGACTGTACTTACTTTTTCTTTGTTCAATAAATAGTTTATATGTTTGTCGTTTTTTTATTTATTTATACTAAAATATTCGAAAGAGTATGAGTTAAAATACATGATGGTTTCTTGTTGATCAAATGAATGGTTAGATTGGTCTGTCTGTTTGAAATTTTATCTTAAAAATATTAAACTTACTTAAGGGCCTTTACGTGGCTCATAGTGCTGCCAATAGAAAAAAAATCATAATTCGCAAATAGGATCAATAATGCAAAATGTTGGTAACGAAGTCTTGAGAAAAGACAATAAAGTATTTGTATAACACACTCTCAACACTTTAAATGTTTTGAAAAAACAACGATCTTATTTGCGAATTATGGATTTTTTTTATTGGCGGCGCTAGTGAGCTTTCTACACGTTCTTAACACTATAATAGTTATACCAATACGTCTAACCCATGAGATAATAAAAGACTAAATGAAGAAGACCTGTCCCTAGTTACCAATAAGACATTAATGGACTGTTATGATAACAATAATTACGATGATCTGGTTGATAATAAAACCACTAAAATCAATTTAACAATAATGAAAGTTGAGCAACCAGTCTTAAGGTTATTAGACCGCAAATATCATAATACATAATTAGATATTAATTACATCTAATTACTCGAAAACTTAAGATTTAATTGCGACAATAATAAAATTGTCCGTTATATAAGCAAAGAAAGGGTTTTTTGATGCAACAGTTTCAATTCGTCAACATGAGATTGACGGTCGCAATCATCGTGACATTGTGCCTAGCACAAAGAATTCAGTGCGGTTTCTTCAGTGACTTAGCAAAGGGAGCAGGCAGCTTAGTAAATGAAGCTGATGCCGCAGTCCATGGAGCAGGGAGTGTAATTAGCGATGCCCTTGGCGGTCGCGGTAAAACCGATGCTTGTTCCGTAGACGTTACAGACGATTACAGCAAAACCCAGAACGAATTCTACAAGAGTCTTTACGCCAAAGTTGCAGCGAGAAGTGATAACCATTTCGTGTTCTCTCCGTACACGATTTGGTTGTCGCTTGCTGCTTTGGCTGAAGGCGCAGATTCGTCGGTAAAGAGTCAATTGTTCACAGCTCTTTATCTACCACTACAGAGATGCTTACGGGATAAATATTACGACATCGCAACTAATATCGAAGAGCCAGGCGATGATGTTTATCTGGATCGGAAGAGAGGTCTGCTCTTTGACGATGGTTTGGAGATAAATCCGGATTGGGGCAAATTCGTCAAAGATAATTATCTAATTGATTACGCATCTGCTCCTATCAAGTCCAATCCTTCAGCTACTTCGAGACACATCCGAAAATTCTTGGACACACGGTCTAATATAGTTGTAACGGGCAATTCTGTTTTGCTTGATGGATTGAATTATAGAGGTTTGTGGACTACGGCTTTTCCTAAGACAGATATCTATAGAGCACCTTTCTACAATGATATGAGGCAGCAAATTGGTACAGTCGATATGATGAAGATTACAAAAAGAGTCCGTTTGGGACATCTGCCTTTTATGAACACTAAGTTTGTGGAGTTACCAGTTGGAGAAAATGGGCGGTACACTATGCTAATAGCTATTGGAACTGGAAGTAACCTTCTGACAGATGCTATTAGCCTATTCTGGGGATCAATTTATGAGATATTTTCGGCGTTGGAAATGAGTTTGGTACCTATTAAAGTTGCTGTGCCGAGGTTCGCTATGTTATCAGAGTTTGATGTGAAGCCAGCTCTTCAAGAAATTGGCATTGATTGGTTCTGGAAAGATCCACAAGCAACTAGGTAAGTAATAATATATATATTTTTTTTAAAGTTCAAAGTATTGTGTCATACTCTCCAGCAGAGCCACCTTCATAAATAGCGGTCATGTTTACCTCGAAACAATGTACGTGAACCGTACATAGTGTACATGCATTGTATATAACTGTACGCATACAGAATCGAGGAATAATGTACGTTGAAAGTGGCTCTGCTGCAGAGTATACTCCCTGGCAGCCCCACCTAGAAAAAGTATTTAGGATAGACGTAAAACAGTGGTTTTCATGAAACTTGATGTACGTATATTGTTTATTATGTACGTGTTAAAAAATCTTGCTTCATTTCATTGTTTTATTAATTTTCACAGTTTTAAATAAACGCTTGATAATATTCATTAGCAAACAATATCAGAGTAAATAGGTATACCCAATACAGGTACTAAGTATATTTAAGTATTGGGTATATTTATTTATTAGGCACTCAAGCATAAGTATTAGGGAAGAGGAAAAATGTATTGTAAATGTAGGTACATAATGCAATGGTACCTACTTACTTTTTTATGATTGTATTAAATTACTTTTCAAGTAAGTACCTATGCATATTATTCGCTATTATATCATAATTCAAATTAAAAGTTGATGTAGTAAAAACAAATGACACTTGGAGGGTAGTTGTTTATTCCATTGTGATTCCGACCTTACATTATTGTTTAGTTAGTGTGGATAAGTGTAGTATTCTATAACCAATTATCTCAATTAGGTACGTATCCGTATCCTATTAAGTGATGGACCGAGGAAAGAAAACCCAAATGGGCAAAAAGGGCATGAACTGGAGAATTTAGGAAAAAACGTTTTTATGTCAAAATAAACGTCCAGTTTATTTTGTCATAAAAACAGTATTTTACACTCAAAAATTATTAATTTTTTGAGGTGTTCTAAAAATTTGGTAAGTTGACAAAAATAATTTATTTTTAGGACACAAATGTGACCTTTTCTTAGAAATTGAAAAGTAAACCTGTAGTTTTGAATGTACGTACGGCTAGGGCGTAGTGAAGTACGTAAGAAAGAGTTGTTATTAATGAGTACATAAATAAAACTATTGTGTATACCGCATATAACAGATTTACTAAGAACTAATTAAATAATTTTCTTATGCATTTCACGGTTTTAAAATAACTACAATTTATATACCTAACTCACAAGCTTTCAACATTAATAATAAAATCAGTCTCTAAAATTATATGCATAGAATAGAATAGAATAGAATATCGTTTAATACTTGGTTAATAATATTTTACATGTCACTTAATCTAGTAATTGTTTACAAAGTGGTGTGGTGTTTTGTTTTAAGCGCATTTTGTCCTATGGGGGATCTTTTGCAACCTAATCCTACAGTCTACCCTTACATCGTGTCCTATAGATACATTGGAAATGTAAGGTTTGTGGGTTTATTATCGCAGCAGGTTTAGACCTATTTACTTATCTAAGCGTGACTATAGGAGTCAGAGCCTACGCTGTCGGGGGAGGGCCGTTCGCTTATGGAGCGGCTTTTCTCTCTCCTTTTTATTAAGGTATTCAATTTCACTTATTCTATGAGCGAAGAGGGATGGATTAAAGTGGCCGTATCGCGTATATTCAGGGTCTGGCTCTTCTAGACCGGTGATCGCCAGTTGTTGAAGTTTGTCGATCATGTCGCGATGTAGGTCGTGGGCTCTGATGTGCCAAGGATCTTGTTGTAACATCTCCCACTGAGTGTCTGTATCTAGTCTTCGGTCGAAGCCTCCAGCAGCTTTTAGCGCCATTCTGTATTGGCGCTCGATTTTAAGTAGGTTACTTTTACTATACCGTGGCAACAATTGCACAACTCCGTAGTCGAGGATTGGAAGTAAGCATGCTTGTATAATGAGTAGCTTGGTATCTACACTAACTTTGGATCTGTATCCTATGACAGGGTTGAGAGCACCTCTTGCTCGTTTTATCTTTTCAACAACTTCTTTTGTGTGATGATTCATGGATAGATTTTTGTCTAATGTAACGCCTAGATATTTAACTTTTTTCTTATATTCGATACACTCTCCCTTCAATCTGATGTGATTTCTGTAACCGGTGATAGAATTTGTTCGTCGTGGTTTCTTGCTAGAGAACATAATACATTCAGTTTTTTCAACATTGCATTGCAATCCCCATTGTTTATAATAATCGATTATTTCGTCTGCTGCCCATTCTGCTCGTGTGGTAGCGTGGTCAGGGCGTTCTGCTGCATTAAGTATACATAGGTCATCTGCATATTGCGAGAGCATTTGACCTGCTATATGTTGTGTCGGGATATCTGACACATACAGGGTAAATAGAACCGGGCCAAGAATCGAGCCTTGGGGCACGCCATGGGGGACTAGTTTTTCTGTTCCAGTGGTTGTACGGAATCTTCCTCTAATCGTTCTGTTAAGAAGATAATTTTCTATAATCTTGATAATGTTGTTGCGGGCACCTCCGTCAAACAGTTTCTTGATCAGGCCTTTAGAGTTGATAGAATCAAAAGCTTTAGAGAGGTCAGTTGATATCATCGCGACGCTATGTCCTTTGCTTAAAGCGTCCGCGATATACTTTCCTGTTCTCAATATTTGAGTAGCGGTGCCACGATGTCGAACAAACCCGTGCTGGTGCTCCGGTATCAGCTCATTACATTCCTTCATCAGTCGTGTGAGGATTATTCTCTCTGACCATTTACCCATAATATTGATAAGACTTATAGGCCGGTATGATTTGGGTTGGGTGTAATCCTTACCTTGTTTATGTAAAAATATACAGGTGCTTTCCTTCCATCTTTGTGGGAAATATCCTGTCTTAATGATGTGATCCATTACACGTTTGAACATTGAAATTATTGTGTCTCCTCCTAGCTTCAGAATGTCCGCACGAATTCCATCGGGGCCTGGAGCTTTATGGTTTTTAAAATTTCTTAGTGCTTGTTTCAGCTCCGCTTTAGATGTTGAATCCAGTGGTTGAAATGGCGTGTATATTTCAGAGTTTTCATCAATTTCATTAATAACCGAACTGCTGACTATTGCTGTATTAACGAGTTCATCTATCACTTCTAGTTCTGTTTTACAATTTGCTATCATGGGTAGACGTTGGGGTGGTTTCTTCATAGATCGTTGCATGTTCCACATCTTTTTTCTGTTATTTTCTTTGTTCTCTATAATTTTAGCCCATCTTTGTTCTTTGTGTTCAATAATTTTCTTTGCAAGGTTACGTTTAATTCTTTGATAGGTCGCGCGTAGCGTTTGATGTCTGTCAGTAAACCGTAAACGCTAAGCTTTTTGCTTCGCCGAATTTCTGTCTTTGATAATGTTTTGAATTTCTACTGGGAGGCTATCTTTAATATTCAGTGGTTTTTGTGGGGCAAAGGAGTCAAGTGTTTCAATTAAAGTTCGTTCAATTTGTTTTATGTAGCTTTCACAATCCTTGTCTGTTGTTATTTCTATGGTGGGATCAATTTTCGATGCTATCATGCATTCAAATTGTTCACGTTTCTCCTTAGAAGACTGTATGTTTTGCAGGTTGCGTGTCATTTCGATTTCGTAGTCGTTTTCTATATTCAGTGTGAGAAGCCACGGTGCGTGGTCAGAAGAGATCAAATCAATTTGTTTACACGATTTTACCTCTATATCCATATGATCGTAGGTGAGTACAGCTAGGTTGAGAATGTTGTTACCTTGGCTGGTCGGACGGGATGGAAGATTAGTGTGGATTATTCTACAGTCACCTTCGTTATGTATGTCTCTCAATAAAATGCCTAGGTCTCTGTCTTGGGAGTGACCAAGTGTTCTCATACGTAGATTCATATCTCCAATCACAATAGCGCTTTCTTCTCTCAGTAGTTGTTCAAATTCATCGGCACAATTTGCCTGTGGTGTGGTTTGTGAATATACGCAGTGCACATCCTTCTATGTGGCGTTCTTCATCATCAATTGATTCAATTAGTTTAATTTGAGACCATTCCAATCCTTTTTTAATATAGATTGTAGTACCTAGGTGATTTGCTTTTCTTTCAAATATTTTGTCATATCCTAGAATGTTGAATTTCTCTTTTGTGAGATTTATTTTTATTTCATTTAGTATTGCAATATCTGTGTTAATCTACTACATAAAAATAAGTCGGGTTTTCCTTCCTGACGCTATAACTCCAGAACGCACAAACCGATTTCCACGGTTTTGCATTCGTTGGAAAGGTCTCGGGCTCCGTGAGGTTTGTAGCAAAGAAAATTCATTAAAAATTTGAACAGAACAGCGGGAACATAATGCCCGTGCGAAGCCGGGATGGGCCGCTAGTTTAGTATAAAAATTATATTTCAATCGATGTGACATAGGCTATATTTCATTTTTTTTAAAGAGGGATTTTTACTTAAATTACAATAAAGTGTAAGAAAATATCAAAAAACAATATTAATGCCCGTGCGAAGCCGGGACGAGCCGCTAGTCTAATATATAATGTTTCACTGAACAGAAACGGACACATATTGGCCAAAAATACCTAGTCTGAAAAAAATACCTTCGAGTGAAAGTAGTGTTTTTAAACAGATAAGCATGAATTTATCGTTACGTATGTTTTTTTAGGGTTCCGCACCGATTTTGAATAAACGGAATCACACTTTTCACTTTGTTGTCCGTCTGTCTGTCAAGACCATTTATCTCAGGAACGCGTAAAGGTATCAAGCTGAAATTTTCACCAAATCCTAAGGTCTGTTGCTTCTTAAAGCTGTAAAAAAATCATCGCCGTTTTTGTCGCAAATTTTCGACCAGCAAGGGTAAAAACCTACAGGGTACTTCCAGTCTACCTACAAACTTGAAATTTGGCATGAAGCAAGGTCTTATAGTAAATGTAAAGGAAAAATTACGAAAACCTTAAATTTTTACTTCCATCATACTAAATTTTCATTATTTCGTCATACAATTTTGGCGGAAAAATGTTTTTTGACAGCTGTCAAATTTGACAGATTAGCCGTGACGTCATAGAATTTTTACAGCTGAGTCGTGACGTCATAGAATTTTTGATAGATGAGACTAAACGACACAGAATTTTTAACAGATAAGTCGTGACGTCATAGAATTTTGGCAGGCAAATATTTTTTGACAGCTGAGTCGTGACGTCATAGAATTTGGCGGGAAAATAAATAGGCTTGTACGGATCGGTGCGCGAGTCAGACTCGCACTTGACCGGTTTTTATTTATGTAATATGAGCCAAGGTTTTCTTTCCTCGGTGCATCACTAAATAGGATACGTACATAATTGAGATAATTGGTTATAGGATTACACTTATCCACACTAACTAAACAATAATGTAAGGTCGGAATCACAATGGAATAAACAACTACCCTCCAAGTGTCATATTTTGTTTTTACTACATCAACTTTCAATTTGAATTATGATGTAATAGCGAATAATATGCATAGGTACTTACTTGAAAAGTAATTTAATACAATCATAAAAAAGTAAGTAGGTACCATTGCATTATGTACCTACATTTACAATACATTTTTCCTCTTCCCTAATACTTATGCTTGAGTGCCTAATAAATAAATATACCCAGTACATAAATATACTTAGTACCTGTATTGAGTAGGTATATTTACTCTGATATTGTTTGCTAATGAATATTATCAAGCGTTTATTTAAAACTGTGAAAATTAATAAAACAATGAAATGAAGCAAGATTTTTTAACACGTACAGTCAAGGAATTTGATTCACGTACCATTTCAATGATTTATTGTTTGAACCATTAACATATCGTAAGGTTTATATTCGTTTAAATAAGGGAAAATCGTTTTACATTTTAATGATGACGTATGTTCGGGTGAAAGTTCTGCAAACTTCAACCTTAGATAATGTGTGTTAGATTAATTTTACATTATCAAAGTGTCTTCTCTGAATACTAACCTATTTGTAGTTTCGTCTAACCGGTTGTTTGCTTTTAAGGGACCGTGGTCCCTTTTTTGCTTGCAACTTTTTTTTTGGCATGCAAGGGGCTAATAAATAGAAAAAAAATTTTTTTTTGGCGATGTCAACTTTTTGACACAGTTCAATGTCAAGCTATTGTAAAACTTAAAATTTTACAATAAAAATTGTTATACGTTACATTTTAAAAATGCATCGAAGAAATAATACAGAACAGAGAAGTCAAATCATTACATTGCATGAGCAGGGCCACGGCATTCGTGACATAGCTCGGTTATTAAATATATCCAGAACAACTGTGAGACTATGGATTACGCGATTTGGAGAACTCGGTAAACAAGCATGTCATACTACGACACTGACGTCATTTTAGCGTTGCGAAGAAAGATAGTCCTTATCAATATCGATTGTCATTAGCAATTTAAACTTACGACGGTACGCGAATCAAATTCCTTGACTGTACATAATAAACAATATACGTACATCAATTTTCATGAAAACCACTGTTTTACGTCTATCCTAAATACTTTTTCTAGGTGGGGCTGCCAGGGAGTATACTCTGCAGCAGAGCCACTTTCAACGTACATTATTCCTCAATTCTGTATGCGTACAGTTATATACAATGCATGTACACTATGTACGGTTCACGTACATTGTTTCGAGGTAAACATGACCGCTATTTATGAAGGTGGCTCTGCTGGAGAGTATGACACAAAGTATTAATCCAATGCGCAGGGATGTGATTTGACGAGCTCGGTGGCGCGGCGGTAGCGCAAGCGGCTGCCGTGCACGAGCTCGTGGGTTCGATCCCCACGCAGGACAATTATTTGTGAGATCCACAAATTATTGTCCTGAGTCTGGGTGTTCTTTGTGTCCGTTAATTGATGTTTGTAAAAAGTCCCCGCGACACAGGGCATGATCCCTAGTGCGGGAGTTGTCTTTTAAAGAAAGATATGTAATAAATATCAGAAAGGACTGTTATGGTTGTGACGATTCCATTGAGCCATTATTTAAAGAATGATGATTATTAGGGACTGGACCTTAAAGGGCTAGATTTTGAATAAAATACATCGATTATCTAGCAAAGTGTAATAAAGTGTTAGTAATTATTCGTTCATAAAGCACTTAACAAAATTAGTTAGTGGGCTAAGTTAGTGTTCATAGTTCATTTATTTTCTCAATATTATGTTACAAAATAACAACTTATTGACGTCGGTTTAAAACTACTTAGTCTAAGTTTAAATAATAAAAGTTTTTCAAACCTTACCACCGCTTCCAAGGCGCTAGTAGAGAAGAAGCGGCGTAACAAACTCTAAAGCAGCATTTTTTAGACGTCTCTATAATTTTACAACATCTTTGTAACTGTAATAAAGTGCTGCAACCATTGTATACCATGTAAAACTAAGGATTGCACTAAAGGATCAATATAAATTTTTAATATCTTAAACTAGAAAGAATCGTCCTGTAGGTAGTACACAAAAGTGGGAGCACCAAATCACATATATAGTGAGTGTCTTTATTATTGGCAATTTATCAACTTTACAAGCGCGTATTTGACTTTATAAACAGTGCAACTTGATGTCTATTACGTCAAGTAAAGTATTTGGCAAGTCATTATTTGACCGCCATTTGTTGCCTTTAAATACTTAAATAAATATTCACGGACATCTCTACACAGCGCCATCTGGTCCCAAAGTAAGCTGACTTAACCTGCTTGTGTTATGGGTAAACGAACAACGGATATTAGTACTTATATACTTTTTTTGTAACTACATATATTTATTATACATTGAAACACTTAGACCAATGCAAATAATCATGCACACAAATATTTGCATTGAGCGGGAATCGAACCCGAGACCTCTGCGTAGCAGTCATGTTATATTTATAACCACAACGCCACAGAGGTCGTCAAATGTTGATGTTTTCGATAAGTTTATATTGCCGTGTCTTTTATAAGAAAAAATGTTATAATAATACCAAAATGATAATCCGTTATTAGTACCTGTACCTTTTGTGTACAAAAGCTGATTTTATCTTGCTGCCATCATATTATCTTACTTTTCATTAACTTTTTTTTCAGCTACGTGTCCCATCCACCAGCATTACCAGGCGGACTGATCCAGCGTGTATCAGTAAAGATAGACAGCGATGGGGTTGAAAAAGTTCCAGCATCATCAGGCGGTATCATATCAGACTTTGTGAACGTTGCGAGCGACGCAGCTACAGGAGTTGCATCATCAGAAGGCCATGAGTTCATCGCTGATCGGCCATTTATGTATGCGCTTTTTGATGCTAAAACGCATACTTGCTTATTCGCTGGAGCATATTCTAGACCGAATGAACGGTAAAATGTTTCAATCAATTAGCCTTTTGATATTGTCCTCTGCTGGACTTAGGCCTCTAATAAAAATACTTGAAGAAATAAATATTCTCCAAGAAAATGTTTGGTTTTATTGATCTCTTTGGGTGTTCTATCGGTTTTATCATACCTATCTTTGTTTTGTGGTCGAGTGCTCTCGTGATTTTAAAAGTAGGCTTAAAAGACTCAATGCTGATGTATGATAATTATAACTGGAGGACATGGTGTGGTCTCATTAAGTCTTGGAAGACCTTGGTTACCATACAACAAAAATACATAGTTTTTTAAATTTTTATTTTATTAACTTAATTAAAGCTCCGTAATCTAAAACCTAATAAATAAGATGCTGCTTTTAAACTTAATCAATTTTTAATTTGTCAATTACTGTATTGTCAATTTCTCTGATTGGCTATTTACGTCAAATCTCCAATGAGAGCTATTAGCAAATAATTTTATACATTTTTGATCAAGATTTCAGTATTTTATTGTATCGATAAACACGTATTTTATACGCTACCAACACTGGGAGTGCTAGTGGCCTCATTGACATCACTAACGTCAACAGATTTCAGCGTAACTTCATTCAGAGGATAAGTTGGTTCTCTAAACAATCCAGCTAATAGAGGCGTGTAGGTTTCTGTATCATACAAACTGAATAGGAACGGTCTATCAGCTATGAACTCTGACCAGTAAAGGTCTTCTGTCTTGGCGTGGCGGTAGATTGGGTATTCCAGTGCTGGTCGGTTGACTCCTTGAGTGTTTATAGTGATGCTGTTACGCTCGATGTATGCGCTTGGCCTAGCAGCTGGTGATGATATGAACCTGTCGTGAAACAATAAATGATATAATTAGATTTGGAATGGAATCCTAAAGGACAGCAATTAAGGTTCTTGTCTTTGTGTGCTAAAGGAAAATTTGAACTAATTTTGTTTATCACAATGGGTACGAACCTACTCATTTTACTCACTTCATATGCATACGAATGCATAAAAGGCGTTATCGGCACATGATTGTTCGATTCAAATGAAATATTGAAATTAAGTATAATCTTGATGTCAATTCTCAAAACATACTATTTAATTTAACTTAATTTTGAATTTTTTTTAATTTAATTTTTAATTAATCCAAAGTGGTATTCTTGTCCGGTAAAGAAAAAGTTAAAATTAAGTTAAATGCCAAAAAAGAGTCTGTTGTCAGTTTACGGTTTACAATTTAAAAGATTGGAATTTATAATAGATTTTCTAACACTCTATATACAGAAATAAAACATTAATATATAGGTAAATCAACTACAGGAAATTATCTGCGGTAAATTAAAATATTTTAAGTTCCGTAAACTTCTATTCTAAGAAAACAAAATATGAAAATCAGGGTCTTTGAATGTAATAATGCGATATCCCTAACTTGTTTTTTTCGCTCGTTTCGCTGCCCACGCGCACGCGCACTGCCGCTCCTAAAATAAACGCAAAGATTTTGACGTTTCTTATTGACAAGAATACTCGTTTTAGCGCGAAAATTACAACTGTCACTTTTAAGCTTAGTTACAGTACGATTACAAAATTTTAAAAAGATTTTAAATTATAAATACAAGGATACCTATTGTGTCGCAATTTGACAACTAAAAGTTAAATTAACTTTATTTTTAACGTTTTTAAGGAACGAGAATTGACATGCTTTATGCAAGAATGTAATAACTTATTTTTAATTATACTAAAATAGTTCCTAAGTTTTCAACTCCGTTGTATTTTTTAAATATTTAAGAACTCAGTTATTTCTTGATCGATTGAAATAAAACATTTATTAAAACATTTTTTTTGAACAATAATTAATTTGAAACTAGCTAAGTCTTTGGTTATACTTAGTCTCAAAAAAAAAAATACATCATCCAAAATCATCTAAATGAATGACATTGCGTATCTAAATATTATGACCGGTAGCGAGGCTCTCGTTCGAGTTGGTTTTTAAATTAGATAATTATTTACGTATAAAAGAATTCTTACTGAAACTAGTAAGAATAATTAGTGGTATGAGTTAGTATTATTTTGGGACTACAGTCTGCAGACCGTATTTTTTAAGTCTATCGTAAAAAAACATGAGAAGCAGAAATGATTCATACATACCTTGTAGCTCCCTGGCCATTCCATATGTTGGACACGAATCCCATGTTTCTCAGCACTTCTTTGACATCGAATTCCGAATTAATGGTAAACCTTGGTATAGCAATGTCAATAGGCACGGTACTCTCATTCAGAGAATCAAGAGCCTCCAAAATTACAGTATTGGTAAAGCTTTGTATCGTGGGATGAACATCGTTTTCAGCTGAAAGTCCGAAGAACATCGTATATTCTTTGTTAGCCCCAACAGTCAGCTCAATGAATTTCATGTTGACACTCTTCAGAAGACCAATCCGAGCTGGTCGAACAACCCGCATCAGATCAACAAAACCGCTTTGTTCTCCAGCGCTGTTGTAAAACGGTGCCTTTTCAATAAGTGCGTCACCGAAAGCTGTAGTCCAGAGAGCATTAACGTCCAAGGAGTTCAGTAAAACAGAGTTTCCAGTCAAGTCCAAGTTCTGTGTTTTAGGCGCAATTACTTTATTGATAATGTCTCTTGTTGTGACTGCGTCGAACCTGATGGGTGCAGGGATGACTTCCAAAAGTCCGCTTTGTTGCACTAGACCGTACCATTGTGGATTAATTCGTGCATTATCATCGATGATCAAAGCTCTTGAATTAGTAACGCTTTTAGCTGAACGTATCCTTGATGAGGCGATTTCGTAAAACTTCTGCCTGCTGCATAGTTCTTTAGGTAGATTTAATAATGCGAACAAGTCCTTTTGAGTGAAGTAGTCGGATCCTTCGGCGATCGCAGCTAGAGATGTCCATATTGACTGCGGTGATGTTATGTATGAACCTTGTTCTCTAGCTGCTAAGGTCTGGTATAGATTGACAGCGAAACCGTCTAAAGCTAGATGGTAAGCTCTGTATACTTCTTCATCAGGTATACAGGTCTCTCGGAACCCGAATTGATAGCCTGGTGTGAAGATTGCTTGTCGCTTATCCGCAACAGAGACTGCTACGAATAAAAACAGTAAGAACGTCCTCATTTTTATCGCTGACGTTTCGCACTGCTCATATTAGCAGAGAATACCTTTATATATGTTGAGGCTTATTAATAGAATATTGTATAATGTTGACTTTATTAATAGAATATATCAATATGTATGCTAAAATTTTGTTTATTAGTTAAAATGGTTGCGGTAATTATCTTTATTGGAGATTCAAGGACGAATGTTAAATAGTTTTTTTGTTTTTGTTTGTAGGATGCTTATGAGTGTTTGGGTGGTCCGTGTGTTGATGAACTAAGAATATAAAATCTTTACCAGCTATGCTAATGACCGTGTCGTAAAGAGTAACTAAAGGAAATAAATTTTCTCTGTGTGGTGACGGAGTAAGAATACAATATGGCACCACTCCATCTCATCCCATGGGTGTCGTAAAAACCAACTAAAGGACTGTCTGTAAATATTATCTTTACGAAATAAAAAGAAGGAAAACTTGAAATTAAACCCTATACCAATCCGTCTGGCCAGCGTGTTATTAGTAAGCCAAGTATCTCTCCGTCGCGGTAGGAGGCCCGTCCCTGCAGTGGGACATTATTGGGCTGTTATGATAAAATATGCAGACTTATTTCAGACCTGACCGCAGAACGCAAAACGCATTCACCGAGAATAGTCCTGTCAAAAAAAAAAATCTTCTACGTCACTAGACAGCGTTTATTAGACGCGGTTTTTATATAAAAAGGTATGGCACAAATCAATCATTCCGATTCCTTATTTTTATTATAATTAAGTGTGTGTCACTGAACAGATATGACCAAAAGTCTAAACAAATTAACTTTTTCCACTTTTTGTACCTTATGTTGTTACTTTTAGCATTTAGTTTTTTTTAAATTAAATATTAACGTTTGACATATTATCTGGTTTTTACGAGATCCATGGGATGAAATGGGATAGTGACATATTGTATTCTTACTCCGTTACCACACGTAGAAATATAATAGGCCAATATTTACTTTAAATATTATAGAAATATAACAATATGAAATAAAAATGTGTAAGAAAAGAATGCACAAGAATTTAGAATTTATTTATTTAGTATCTAAACACCAGTACAGTACAGAATACATAAAACTTGTAGTTTCTTCTTTTAAAATAAACCTTATACACTAAATACTCTGGACCCCACACTAGGATTCCCTGTGTCGTGGGGTTCAGTCTCTTCCTATTAACTATATTCGTTTTATTGTAATATTGCTTTAAGTACCAAAGGAGAATGAAACCTTCACTAAGAGTTTTGGGCGAGTTTTGGAGATTTGGATTAAACAGAAATGAGAGTATTATCAATTTATAGCTTCACACTTATTAGTATCGTGCTAAATCTTTTGTTAGTTTTGGCAATCTGAAATCCAAGATAATTTTTTTTTTGAAGGAGATGGAAACTTCTGGGCTAAAGCCTGTACATTACTGTACAGAGTAAGGATATGCCCTAAAAATCTTTTCTATTTTTTTCAAGTTCGAATCTTAATACAATTGAGTAATTTTATTATTATTTTATTAAAAAATAGAAAAGATTTTTATGGCATATCCTTAAACTGTACAGTAATGTACAGGCTTTAGCCCAAAAGTTTCCATCTCCTTTCTTACTAATGCTAAGTACTAATTTACATTTATTCTCAACAACAGTTTAAATCTAAACAAAAGTTAAATTCAAAAATATTAAATTTAAAAGTTGCATGGAGATAAATATTATTATAAATAAATATAATACGAGTAGGTATATTGAATAGTGGTGAATTAGAATACTTAGTGCGTGAGTGTGAAGTAGTAAATGTGTGTGTAGTAGTGGGGTGCGTGTAAGTGTTATGCGTGTATGTGAGTGTGTGTTATGCATGTTAGTGTGAGAGTGCTTGTAATTTCGCACATGGACTAGGTTCGTCACAAAAAGTTATGAGTCATTAGTTCCTCAGTTTGGGCGTAGCTTTTAGGATGCAGCAATTTGTAAATAGCATTCTTACAGCAGAAGCTTGTCATGCCAAGTATTTCTTTATTGAGCTGGTAAAAAGTTGAGTATAGGTAGGGTCCATAAAAGGAAGGGGATCGTCGTGCAAAAGAAGAACGTACTCGAGGTCGGTGCCATTTCAATGTTCTGTGTGATATGTGTGCCAAGTCCTTTGCATGTTTGTGGAATCGTAACACTGTTGCTACAATAAATAGCTGTCTCACACGTAGAACGTTACAATCAGCATACAAGTTGTCAGTTGGGTAGCGCCAAGGTTTTTTATGAGCTATCTTTAGAATAGCTCGCTGGGCGCGCTCTAGTCTACTCAGACAAGAATGCATTGATCTTATTGAAAAAAATATCATAACGCTCGTACATGCATTGTTCTCAACCGTTTCTCTAGATCACGTACGTTCGCGGTTTTAAGCGTGCATTGTTCAAGCAAACTTTGAACAACTCGCGCCATGACGACCTCTGTGGCGTAGTTGTTATATAACATGACTGCTACGTAGAGGTCTCGGGTTCGATTCCCGCTTAATGCAAATCTTTGTGTGCACACTTTCACACAACGTCATCTAGTCCCAAACTAAGCAAAGCTTGTACTACTAGACAACGGATAAACATACTTAAATACTTTTTTTTTGTAAATACATACATATTATACATAGAAAGGATCTGGACAAATGCAAACAATCATGTTCATGCACACAAAAGTTTGCATTGAGCGGGAATCGAACCCCAGACCTCTGCGTAGCAGTCATGTTATATAACCACTACGCCACAGAGGTCGTCATCACTTTAACACGGCCAATTTAAATCAAGCGCATTGCTTGTACATACATTTACTTCTGTGATATCTCTGTTTTGTGTATTGGTATGTTTATCGATATCAACCAGATCTTTAAATCACGTAATAAATAATTAAAAAGATAATTTATATTCTATAAATGTTATTTAATCTTACCACAATAATATAAATTACAATTAAATATTGTATAATTTATTGTTTATGTTTTTGTGATGAGCCATCTTTTAATCAAAAATAAGTACTTATAATCCAATTTATAATCGATTATTTAACAAATTTATATTAACAATTTATAATCAATTAGTTGGTGGCCTTGGTATTGCTCGCGTTGATAAGGGAATCCCATACGGAGACTGCTTTGCAAAATTTATTTACTTGAAGTTTTGGAATAGATTGTATGGACTGTGGTCTTAAACTGCTTGTGAATTCTCGTTCCTTAACTTTAGTTGTCAAATTGTCCTAATGACAACTAAAGGTAAGACGATTTGACAACTAAAGTTAACTTAACCGAATTTTTAACGATTTTAAGGTATGAGAATTGACATGCTAACAGCATTGAGGTAATATGTAACATACACTCAATGGCTAACAGGTGATGAGATGCTATGCACGTTGTCAATAAATTATCTGCCTAACACTTTGCAACTTTTTATATACGACACGACAATACTTATTATTGTTTTGAGCCATAAAGTCCAGGGACGACGGAAACGAACACCATTTACAAAATAGATTCACTCTGTGGCGTAGTGGTTATTTAATATGTCTGCTACGCAGAGGTCTCGGTTTTGATTCCCGCTCAATGCAAATCTTTGTGTGCATGAACGTGATTGTTTGCATTGGTCTAGGTGTTTTCTATGTATAATATGTATTTATTTACAAAAAAAAGTATTGAAGTATGTTTATCCGTTGTCTAGTAGGTACAAGCTCTGCTTAGTTTGGGACTAGATGGCGTTGTGTGAAAGTGTGAGGAATATTTTTAATAATACGTAATACTCTGTCTCCAAATTTTTTACCATCACTACATAGTATAAAACAAAGCCGCTTTCTCTGTCCCTATGTCCCTTTGTATGCTTCAATCTTTAAAACTACGCAACGGGTTTTGTTGCGGTTTTTAAATAGATATAGTGATTTAAGAGGAAGGTTTCTAGATAACACACGCATAATATAGTAGCAAAATCCATTCAGAGATTTCTAATGTAATTGTCTAATGAAGCTGTACTCAAACGTTTTTTGAGGACATTCTGCAGTAGGTGCCCGTGCGGAGCCGGGGCAGGTCGCTAGTAGTCCATAAACTAAAGAATATATTACTGAAAATACTCATATAGAAAATGAAATTGCTTTCACTCTGTGTAACTAATATCAGTTAGATTAACTAAACTTGACATGAAATTCGAGTGTCAATCCATCATTATGGTATTAGTATTTCCCCCGTCACTTTACGAGGCCTGTAGCTGCAGTTTATGATGATATTTTCATATAAGCAAAAATAACTTTTGCCTGCGGCTTCGCTCGCGTTAAATTCGAGGTAGCAGAAAGTAGCTTATGTTACTCTCTATCCCTGCAACTATCTCCACTTAAAAATCCCGTCAATTCGTCGCTCCGTTCTGCCGTGAAAGAAAGACAAACAGACAGACACACTTTCCCATTTATAGTATTAGTATGGAATGGTAATCATCTTGCCTAGATTACCTGCAATCTAGACAAAAAATTTTAACAATTGAATTTACTTCGACTACAGTACCAAACCTTTCACCATATAAATTTCATTCGGTATATAATTGAGTGAAAATCAACATACATAATTAAGTATGATAATTTATGCAATGACTTTAATGAAGCCAGATAATTCACTTAACATGGCATTGTATACAGTAAAGTCAAGCAAATATATGAAAATTGACAAAAAATACCCTTGTTTTTAGCAGCACTGGTGTTAATGAAATCCTTGACGTCACTGGTACTGGGTTCTAAGGAGATATATCATAAGCCATCTTTTAAAATACTGAGGGATTGCCAGTATGTTTTAATAGGATCTCTATTTTTATTCCTAAAATTTTATGTCATAATTTAACATTGTATAATGTTGCTTGTCCTACCATTAGTTATGCAAGGCTTAGTATTATTATGACAAGGACAGTTATGCCTAACTTATTATGACAATTTAAATTAGGACAAAAACTATTATGAAAAAAAAAAGATTCCAAGCAAAATAGGTACATGCTGTCTCAAGACAATTGTTTATGGATCACACAATTTTATGTTCATTTTCTTCAATTTCAAGTTCGTAAAGTTCTCGCGATACAGGGTTTAATCCCTAATGCGGTTTTTTTAATGAAAAAGAATTGGGTTTTAGTTCTTGAAATTGGCGAGATCACCTCGAAATAAAAATAGACTGCTTGCCTCATTAAAAGGCTTTCTTTCGACGTTCATTAGTGGCATTTTTTAACCCTAATGAGTGAATAAACTTAAACTTTAAACAGCATGTCAATTCTCGTACCAAAATTCGGTTAAGTTAACTTTTAGTTGTCAAATTGTCACATTCTAAATAAAACTTTAACACGACCACAAAAGATTACAATTGCAATAGCAAAAACAAGACAATTTGACAACTAAAAGTTAACTTAACCCAATTTTTAACGATTTTAAAGAACGAGAATTGACATGCAGTTCCACTTTCTTTGGCATAATTTTCCGTTGTGTACAAAAACAAAATTGTCGAAACTAAAACGAAATTCTACGTATACCTAAATGTTTTCAAACAGTAACTGAGGTAAATACATACTAATATTATATACGGTAAAGTGTGTCTGTTTGTTTGTCTTTCTTTCACGGCAAAACGGAGCGACGAATTAACGTGATTTTGTGGAGATAGTTGATACTTTTTGTTTTTAATTTTTTTTTGTGTCCAGGAAAGTGCTACCCCGGATTTAACGCGAGCGAAGCCGCCGGCAAAAGCTAGTTATACCTATTATAATTAAACAAATATGACTCAGAAAACTTTTACACGCGAAAGAATTTCGAAGTCGAAAGTGTCAAAAACAAGGTACTTATAGGTCACGATGTTATGTCAAATATCAATATTTTTATAACTAATCAAATACAGGTGTTACTAATTAGCCTATTAATAATAGATAGGCCGTAAAGTTCTTATGATTCCGTATCAATAAAATTATTTTTTACATCAAAATCATCTATGTAAACCAGATATAATAAATTAAATAATTTATTGGTGTTTAAACACATAATTTATATTCGAGAGTCGTTATTTAACAATCGTATATAAATAAGTAATAAAAGAAGACCTATTTTATTGTGTTCCGTGTGGCGATATTATGTCACCTGCCCATCCTATCCCGTGACTTACGTAAATAATGGTTTAATAATATGCAGATGTCTGTAAAAAAAAACTTAAACAAATAATCACTAATTCCAACAAATTTTATTTTCTTCGCCAAAAAGGCGTGACTAGGCAGATGTTTCGGGTTTGATTCCCATCAATACTAATCTTCGTGTTCATGAACATAGCATTGGTTTTCTGTGGACGTATAGGTAGATGTGTATGTATTTACAGCAACATATGTATATAACTATATTTATCAGTTGTAAAGTATAACTATATCTATACTTCTATACTAATATTATAAAGAGGTAAAGTTTGTATGTTTGTGACGTTGGGGTAATCTCTGGATCCATTGAACCGATTTTTAAAATTCTTTCTGTGTTGAATAGTCCATTTATTGGGGAATGCCATAGGCTATATAGTATCACGCTATGGCTAATAGGAGTGGAGCAGTAATAAAATATGTTTAAAAAAAGGACGCGTTTTTTTTTCGCTGCCCAACGAAGTGGGCACTGGTCAGCTAGTGTATCATAGATGTCTTTTATCGATCCAAAGACCGAACTCTAAGTCGTAGGGAATCCAGGCTAAAACATTTTTTTGTAGATCTCAACATAAAAATATCTTACGTGAGATTTCAACCAGCGTTAACCTAGATATGAACACAAGAATGATATGACAATGATTGATGTCCTCCTATTAAATACTTTGCCAAGACTTGAAATTGCTGTTGAACTAGTGATCCCATTAAACTCAGGCGATATCAATATTGTCCAACGATTAATAATAGTTTAATGAAATAAAAGGATTAATAGCCAATTTATTAACTACAGTATGCAGTTAACCTTTTTAATTAACCCCCGTACTCATAAACGCCTCTTAAATTTTAGTCAATTTATTAGCTTAAATTCTTACGATTTTGCTTAGAAAAATTTCGCTAAACAGTGATTTAATTTAAGAGGCGTTTATGAGTAAGACATGTACCTACAACTTCTATGGCTTAGTTATCTACTCGTAGGTATACTTAATATTTTATAGAGGTAAAGTTTCTGTGTTTGTGACGTTGTAGGGGGTAATCTCTGTATCTAGTGAACCGGTTTTTAAAATCCTTTTGAGTTATATAGTCCATTTATTTTTCGGGGAGTGTTATGACACTCCCCGATAAATATAAATACAGCCTATGGTGTATCACGCTATGACTAGTAGGAGTGGAGCAGTAATGAAATATGTTTAAAAAAGTGACTCGTTTTTTTCGCGGCCTAACGAAGTGGGCACGGGTCACCTAGTATACTTACATAATTTGCTTACGCAGAGGTCGTTGGTTCGATCGTCGTACTAGTAAATCATTTGTGTACATGAACTGTTTGATTTCATCTGGGTCTTTTCTATGTACGGGAACCTGGGGACACTTGATCCCCCCTTTTGTTTTTCATCCCTAATTTCCTTAGTGACTATCCATTTTAAAAGATATTGGTACCGAAATACGTGAAATTCATTTGCCTATAATTGATGTAAGACCCAAAGATATAAGTGCTTAAATTTCATAATTATTTGACTAAAAGTAAAAATAGAGAAAGGTATCAAGTGTCCCGTATATACGGGAGACTTGGTCCTGGGGTTCAAGTCTCCCATATATCTAGGTTCACATGATACTATTACTAAGGAAATAAATAAAAAATGTTTTTAGAATATGATAATCTATTTATATAGTTTTCAAAATCACATAACATAGGCATATCACACCGTCTTCATACATAAATCAATTGCTAAATGTGAAACTTCCGTTTTGTATTAAAAAACAAAAACAAACTCAAAACAAAATTATATCTTCAATAATAAAAGAACTCAAATGTCTCGCAATCACACCCTGAATAAAATTTAAACGTAATTAAGTTAAAGACTTAAAACAATATCTTATTGAATTGAACCCGGGACATGTGAAACAAAATTTCAAGTTACGTTTAAGCTTCATTTAGGTGTTTTAGCAAAATAATCTCTTCATCGATTGGTACTCTTTTTCTGGCACCTTCTATTGTTTTGTATACTCTGGGCATATCGGTAATCTGAAATTAATTGAAAATAAAAGTTAAAAGTAGTTAAGGGACATTTGATTCTCCCGGATCTAGTCTCCCTTAGCTAAGTGGACCAAGTGTACCCTGAACCGTTTGAGGTTATAAACAAGAATATTTTCAAACGTCTGTTAGATTACCACTTTTCTACGCTACAAATCGCTACTTATATAGATAACGCCTCGAATTAAATTCATACACACCTAAAAGCCATATTTACATTAATGTTTAATCAAAATGTAAACTTACGGAAATGTTATCTTTGCAACAACAAACACTCGGTCGTCCGCCATTTACAAACGCGTCAAATTTGACAGGTGTACCAACTTTAGAAAGTTAGCGGGTACCATAGACAACCGATATTGCCATTATAAAATTTAATATCACCCATACAAGTTCTGAAAATCTCGTGTACCTAGTCTCCCTTAAGGATCAAGTGTCCCCAGGTTCCCCTATAGTCCACTTATTATAAATGCGAAAGTTTGTGAGGATGGATGTATGGATGGATGTTTGTTACTATTTCACGCAAAAACTACTGAACAGATTTTGACGAAATTTAGAATATAGGTAGTTTAGGGTGTAGAATAACATTTAAGCTATCTAACAACTGATTTGGGGCAGAAAAATTCTAGAATGGCGACCGCGCACCGGAAGGCGCAGGGTGGGGAGACCCCTCACACGGTGGACCGACGAGCTGGTTAGGACGGCGGGAAGCCGATGGATGAGGGAGGCACAGGACCGCGTAGGGTGGAAAATTTTGGAGGAGGCCTATTGTCCAGCAGTGGACGTCCATAGGATGATATGGAATGGAATGGAATACAAGCCGCGGGTATCAACTAGTATACTATGTTTATGTTTTACCTTAGTATGTACAAGCTTTGCTTAGCTGAGGTTAATTATAATAATATCAATAATAGTATAAAAATAAGTTTTCAGTAAGTATAATATAAAAAAATATAAGGTTATCGGAAAATGTTATTAAAGGAAAGTGCAAAAATTATTACCGTGTTCAAGAATCGTGATCTGGAGCGAATAATTATGCTTCACCGTTTTCTAATGATATTCCTGTAAATATCTATACCAATATTATAAAGAGGTAAAGTTTGTGTGTTTTTGACGTTGTAGGGGGTAATCGCTGGATCTACTGAACCGATTTTAAAAATTCATTCTGTGTTGAATAGTCAATTTATCGGGGAGTGTCATAGGCTATATATTATCACGCTATGACTAATGGGAGTGAAGCAGTAATGAAATATGGTTAAAAAAGTGACGCGTTTTTTTCGCGGCCTAACGAAGGGGGCACGGGTCAGCTAGTAGGTTATAAAGCGGACACATTATTATTTTTTCTTTCTTGCTTTAAGGTGGCATACGAGGAAGTGGCTCAACAGATGGTAAGTGGTAAGCGACGCTTGTAAACGTCACTTATGTCAGATCTCGACGACCTCTGTGGCGCAGTGGTTATATTACATGACTGCTACGCAAAGGTCTCAGGTTCGATTATTATTGTTTGACGACCTCTGTGGCGTAGTGGTTATATTACATGGCTGCTACGCAAAGGTCTCGGGTTCGATTCCCGCACAATGCAAATCTTTGTGTGCATGAACATGATTGTTTGCATTGGTCTGGGTATTTTCAATGTAATAAGTATGTATTTACAAAAAAAAAGTATTTATGTATGTTTATTCGTTGTATAGTACCCATAGTACAAGTTCAGCTTAGTTTGGGACTAGATGGCGTTGTGTGTATGTGTGAGGAATATTTATTTATTATTTATTTATTTATCGATAAATTAGAATCTAATAATAATATACAGATATAATACACGATTCAGATTGGTATGTTTGACCTATAAAAATCTAGATTTTACATTTTTACCAAAATAAGTTGTAATTGATATCCTATTAAAAAGGTGTGGGTGTGTTATTATTAAATGTAACTTGAACCATTGGCATTATTGTTCAACGAACCTTTTTTGATCTAATGTCAATGATACCAGTTACAATGGAAATAAACAGGAGAATGACTGCATTAAAAAAGATATCATCACCATAACAGCCCATTAATGTCCCACTGCAGGGACGGGCCTCCTCCCGTGATGGAGGGATACTGGCCTACTACGAGTGATACCACGCTGGTCAGACGGCTTGGTATTGGGTTTAATTCCGAGTTTTCCTTCTTTTTATTTCGTAAAGATAATATTTAGGGATAGTCCCTTAGTCGGTTTTTACGACACCCATAGGATGGTGACATAATGTATTCCTAAAAATTACATTATATTAAGTTTTTTTTCGAATTGTTAAAACAATAGTATCTGGTGGAAACTTGATCAAGCTCGCCAAAAAGTTTTGTCTTGGTTTTAGGAATATATCTGTGTGGTGACGGAGTAAGAATACAATATGTCACCACCCCATCTCATGCCATGGGTGTCGTAAAAACCGACTAAGGGACTATCCGTGAATATTATCTTTACATAGAAAGAAGGAAAACTTGAAATTAAACCTTATACTAATCCGTCTGGCCAGCGTGGTATTAGTAGGCAAAGTATCCCTCCGTCACGGGAGGAGGCCTGTCCCTGCAGTGGGACATTGATGGACTGTCATGATGATTTTAGGAATAATCGAGGTTTTAGAAATACTATGAATATAAATAAACAAAAACACCGTATATTTTGCATATTCAATAGGTATTATATTTTATCTTTACATTTTATTAAAATATTTACTTGAAACAAAACTTAATCGTATTTTCTCGAACTTACTCTGAAACGGTAACATTGACTTGAGGTGCTGGTATAAGAACAACTGGTTCTTCATTCAGAGAATAAGTAGGCTCTGAGATCAAACCAGCCAACAGACAAGTATAAGTCTCTGTATCATAGAGACCGAATAAGAACGGTCTATCAGCGATGAATTCCGAGTAGAACAGGTCTTCTTTGCTGGCGTGGCGGTATACTGGGTATTCCAGCACTGGTTTGGATATTCCCTGGGTGTTGAGGGTAACGCTCGTGCGTTCTATGTAGGTGCTTGGTCTGGCTGCTGGGGTGGATATGTACCTGTTGTAAAAGATGGCATTTAGTGAAATGTTACAAAGTAATTTGTATTATTTTAAAACTTTTTATAAAATATTGTATAGAATATTAACTCTATAAGCTCTCATTATCTATTTATCTGGCCAATGTTATGCATACCGTAACTGTCATATATATCAGATATATTTATAATGTAGACTACCAGGTAGGGGTCAATTATTGTCTTATTGCATTGGAGAAAGCCTATGTGGTCTTTTTCAGTGACAAAGGGGTACTATGCCTTAACACGTTGGGCATGCCTATACCTGTATATATGTATAGGGTATATGTCAATGTTTTCTTATTTTGTAAACATCATCATCATACAAGCCCATGAATGTCCCTCTGCAGTGTCAAGCTTCCTCCCGTGACGGAGGGATACTTGGCCTACTAATACCGAGGAGAAAACGACGGTTTTGTGACGGTGCAAAAGAAGCGCCGTCAGAGAAGCAACAAAAACTGCTGGGGAACTGCTCCTGCGGAGCCCAAGGTTACGCTGCGTGCCGCCCAGCCGAACACTCCGGTGTACATATCTCGCCTCCATTACACCACTATGAATAATATATTGTACACTATAATAGTATAGAATATATATATATATATATATATATAAATAGTATAGAATTCTATAAGGTATTTTTCTATGGGCCTATGCAGCCCGAAATAAACGTTATATTATTAATACCACGCTGGCCAGACAGATTAGTATAGGGTTTAAATTTAAGTTTTCGTTCTTTTTTATTTCGTAAAGATAATATTCACGGATAGTCCCTTAGTCGGTTTTTATGACACCCATGGGATGAGATGAGGTGGTAACATATTGTATTCTTACCCCGTCACCACACGAAATATTAATAAGAAAAAAAAAAAAAAATCTCGGTAATAAAATATTGGTATTTATATACATACATAATTGTGATATGAAAAAAGTAAAAAAAATAATGTTTTCTTCAATAATAAATGAAGACTAGGCCCTACCAATATCACGCCAGCTAGACGAGTTTATTTTGGGCTAGGCACGTTAGAACCGGATATAAAAACGTTACAATCGCGTGTTTTTCGTCTACAGATCTATCTAGAGATAGTCAAATCAAATCAAAATAGTTACTGTTAACTTATACATTAGAATTTTAAGATATGGGTCTGTCACCAATCACAAAATAACTTGTAAGACACTAAGCACCGTGTGGTGTCGGAGTAAGAATACCATCTGTCACCACCCCGTCTCATCCCATGGGTGTCGTAAAAACCGACTAAGGGACTATCCGTGAATATTATCTTTACGAAATAAAAAGAAGGTAAACTAGAAATTAAGCCCTATACCAATCCGTCTGGCCAGCGTGGTACTAGTAGGCCAAGTATCCCTCCGTCACGGGAGGAGGCCCGTCCCTGCAGTGGGACATTAATGGGCTGTTATGATGATGATGATGACACTAAGCACAATGTAAGAAGTACTAAATAACGCAAAAGAAATATTAAAAAACCTTACCTAGTAGCTCCGTGGTTATACCACAAGTTAGACAGAATTCCCAGTTCTTTTAATACCTCCTTCATGTCGAGCTCTGTATTAATCGTCAGCCTTGGGATAGCAATATCAATAGGCTTAGAACTATCTTTCAACGCGTTGATAACTTCCAGAATATTCTTTCTGCTTGTCAAGGCCCTTAAAGTTGGCGTAAGATCGTTTTCAACAGTCAATGCGAATATGATGCAGTATTGGTTATTAGCACCAACAGTCAGCTCAATAACTTTGATGTTCAAGCTATCGACAAAACCGATACGAGCTTTTCTTACAACTCTCATTAGGTCCACGTAACCAGTTTTCTCTCCAGCTTTATTGTAGAATGGTGCACGTTCTAACAGAGCGTCAGTAAAAGCTGTATTCCAGAGTCCATTATAATCAAAGGAGTTTAGAAGTACTGAGTTACCAGATAAGTCAATCTTCTGTGTTTTAGGAGCAATCAGTTGATTGATAACTTGAGTTGTTGCAGCTGTGTCGTATCTGATTGGTACGGGAACTACGTCGATCAGTCCAGTCTGCTGAACTAATCCGTACCAATGAGGGTTGACTTGTGCGCGCTCGTCAATCAGCAATGCCCTAACGCTGGTGATGTACTCAGGGGACCGTACCCTTGTTGTTGCGATTTCGTAGAACTTCTGTCTGCTGCAGAGTTCACCAGGAAGATTCAACAAAGTGAACAGCTCCTTCTGTGCGAAGTAATCTGTACCTTCAGCTATAGCCGCGAGTGTACTCCATATCGCCTGTGGGGATGTTGTAAAGGAGCTCTTTTCTCTTGCAGCTAAGGTTTGGTACAACCTGTTAGTGAACTTATCGTATGCATCGTGGTAAGCTTCAAATACTTGATCGTCAGCTAGGCAGGTCTCTCTGAATCCATATTGGAATCCCGGTGGTGCGATAAATTGGCGTTTTACTTTATTTGTGGCGACACATGCCGTCACAAATAATAAAAAGAAAAACGTCTTCATTCTTCCGAAGCTTTTTCGAACTGCGATTTCTGAACTGATTGACTGCTTATATATAAATCTTTATATTTAGCACGATGACCTATCAAAACTGGATCAATTTATTATTTAAATGACGTTATTTTATTGTTATCGTACAAATAAGGATACCTTTATTGTGTTGGCATTACAAGGGCGAATAGTTTTGTTTGGACATCTTGTAATAGTTGATATGAGTATAAATACATTACTTCCGCAATATTTTATAAAAATTAAGTAAAATTATGAAAATTTCAAGAGCTTTTCATTATATTACTTACGTTTTGTGTTTGAATCTGTGTATAAAAATAATGATCTTAGATTTGGTAATATCCTTTTGGATATTGTCAGTATATCATCAGTTTTCTGTCGATTAAAGAGGGAGGAGAAGCAGGATAATTTTGTTGGTGCTTTTTTGGTGGTGTACTAAAAAACGTCTTGCCGGATATAATGATCAGAAATATAATTTGGGGTTATTAGCTAAGAGTTTTATTTGTCTGTCTTCAACGAGCGTCGCGGGGACTTTTTCAGATATGAAATTAACGGACCCAAGAACATGAAGTCTCAAGAATATAACTTGTGGATCACACATCCACATGTAGAGACACATCATAACAGCCCATTAATGTCCTACTGCAGGGACGGGCCTCCTCACGTGAAGGAGGGATACTTGGCCTACTAATACCTTGCTGGCCAAACGGATTGGTTTGATTTCAAGTTTTCCTTCATTCTATGTAAAGGTAATATTCACAGATAGTCCCTTAGTCGGTTTCTACGACACCCATGGGATGAGATGTAGAGACACATTAAACTCTAAATCATTGTCTTGCTCGGGATTCGAATGCAGTGGCAAACATTTCACTTGGAAAATGTTCCAACTCTGAGCTTTTTCAGTGTGTTACTCATCCAACAAGCAACCCTTACTATGTTGTGGTAATGGTCATAGTATCAATCAAAACCACAATACAAATATAATATTTATAAAAAAAATTAGTTTAGACCCAGGATTTACAATCGTTTTTCTTCTACATTTTTAATTTGTTTTATATTTTTTCATAAATTTAGGCTAATAGTTGACCCCTGTGTGGTATACTCAATGGATGCAATGAACTCATGATTGATATCTCCTCAATGTATGTAAAAACATTGCTGTAAATGAATGACTTTGTGTACATTAAACTAAATCTTTGCATTGGTGTCTGTTTTTTCTATGTATAATATCAATATGTTAAAAAAAAAAAATATTTATTGTCTCATCATAACACCCCATCAATGTCCCACTGCAGGGACGGGACTCCTCCCGTGACGGCGGGATACTTAGCCTACTAATACCACGCTGGCCAGACGGATTGGTACAGGGTTTAATTTCAAGTTTTCCTTCTTTTTATTACGTAAAGATAATATTCACGTATAGTCCCTTAGTCGGTTTTTACGTCACCCATGGGATGAGATGGGTTGGTGACATATTGTATTCTTATTCCGTCACCACACGGAGGTAATTTTAATATGTACTAAAAAAATAAGAATGTTTATTTATTGTCTATAGCTCAAAGAAAAAGCTCTCCTTTGTTTGGGATTAGATGGAGTTGTGTAAATGTTTGAGGAATACCTAGATGATAATAGCTTTTGCCCACGGCTTTGCTCGCGTTAAATTCGGAGTTGCACTGTTCCCCTTTCCTGGACACAGCAAAAAAAAAGTACCCTATGTTACTCTCTATCCCTTTAACTATCTCCACTTAAAAAATCACGTCAACTCGTCGCTTCGTTTTGCCGTGAAAGAAAGACAAACACACACATTTTCCCATTTATAATATTAAGTATGGATGTTTGCTACGCAGCCTAGATGGCTAGTCGTAATTGTGGGATAATTACGAGAGTTAGCAGGCCTTGGGTATACGGAAATCAATGGACGATAAATATGGTTAACAAGACAAGAACTCGGTTGGCTTAGCAGTCGAAGGCGTCTAAGGCGATCACTTGCACTCATCATAACAGCACATTAATGTCCCACTGCAGGGACGGGCCTCCTCCCGTGACGGAGGGATACTTGGCCTACTAATACCACGCTTGCCAGACGAATTGATATTATAATTTCAAGTTTTCCTTCTTTTTATTTCGTAAAGATAATATTCACGGATAGTCCCTTAGTCGGTTTTTACGACACCCATGGGATGAGACGGGGTGGTGACATATTGTATTCTTACTCCGTCACCACACGGAGACCGTCACTACAATTCAAATACTCGTTTAACATTTTCCATGGCCCTTTTCATGTTTTTCAAAATATTCTTTTTAAGTAATATTTTATAAAAGTTTGCCTTTGTCAAAATCAGTATAAAACTCGTATGAATTCGTTATAGCATCATATCAATTAATAATTCAAGATATAATAAGGTAATAAATATGCCTCTTTAAAATAAAAAACAAATTCATTTATATCTAAAGTTTACTAGAAATTGCCTATTATGTGCTACAAATTATTGATCAACTGCCTAAATAATCGATATTAAGATTAAATATTTAGAACAAATTCTTGCATTAATTTATTTATTCCACGCCATATAGGTATTATAATAAGGAACTTAAACATGTTTTAAACAAAAATAAAGTAAGTAAACACAACATCTATAAATTTAATACTTCATGGATTTGAGATATAAATAAGAATTGACAGTTTTCGAATGTTCAAGTCTGGGAAGTTGTGTACTTTGCCAGACCAAAAGATAACTTTCGTTATACTTGTGATTTCCCTTGTGAAATTTCCTTGGTGGTTTTAAAAACATCAACAGGTATACACAAAAATACATTCAGTTTGAATACTTTTTATTATTTAAACTTTATTAAAATATCTGGGATTTCAGCTGACGTCGTCGTAAAGAATTTGTTAGTAGTCTCTATTCGCTGTCTACATTAACAACATTGGGACTACTACTGTCATATACGACCGGACTAGCAGTAACAGCATCTTCTTGAACTTGTAAGACATTGTTTGTTACTTCTGTATTTTCTTGAGATACTGAGACAATTTCTGGGGTTTCGGGGACAATTTCTGGAGAGGATATATTGTTGACGGTATCTACTGGCTGTAAATACTGGCCTCCCAAAAGGCAAGTGTACGTTTTGGTATCGAAAACACCAAAGATAAATGGCTTGTCAGCTATGAACTCTGATAGATACAGTTCTTCATTGCTAGCATGGCGATACACGGGGTATTCAAAACCTGGGCCTGATAGACCTTCAGTACCAACGGTTATGCTGGTACGTTCAATGAAGGTGCTAGGCTTGGCAGCGGGCGTGGATACAAACCTGTTTTAACAAAATATTATATAAGCAAAGTGATCGTTAATCATAAAAATGTTGTTAATCAAAATTTGTATGCGACCTTGAAGATGGATATAGTGTTACGATCTGGGGTATTAGCTTTAAATACAACATGGATGCTTTTGGTGGTATGCAAGAATGAATTTATGGAACTACATAACAATCACAAACTACATGACTGCGTGTTTATTTAGCAGCATGTCTTTACAACCTTAAATTGTTATAGCACTTTCCACGGTTAGACATTGATAGAAACAAGCTTTAATTGTAAAGCGATATTAAGTAATTAATGTTCAAACTGGAAATCAGAGCTTTGTTATTGTGGTGTTCATCAACATAATGTTTTGATGCGAGTGTGCCATTTTGACACCTTTGATTAAATTGTTTCGGCAGTAATTTCAAATTACACGGCACTAAATTCCATTCCTTTTTATATCGATAAAAATACTAACTATTATTTCTACGATTAAATTTGTAATACGACATAAAAAATATTGTTAAAAAAATTTAAATCAATAAAACTTGACTGTAGATAAGATTAAATAAAATGAATCTATGATGTCATACCTAGTGGCTCCTTGTGTACTCCATAAAGATGATAGAATGCCCATATCCTTCAGCACATCCTTAATGTCCAACTCTGTATTAATAGTAAAGCGAGGAATAGCAATGTCAATAGGCACAGTTTCCTTTAACTCAGCCAGAATTTCCAAGAAGCTGTTGCTCATCAAGGACCTTAAAGTAGGAGCTAATTCAGTCTCTGTTGTAAGACTGAATATGATACTATATTCATTGTTGGCACCAATAGTCAGCTCAATATATTTCGAATTATATTTTTTCACATAACCAATCCTTGCTTTCCTGATGACTCTCATCAGATCAACTGTTCCTACTTGTTCTCCGGCTAAATTGTAAAATGGAGCTTTTTCCAATAAAGCATCAGGGAAAGCAGTGTTCCAGAGACCTTTAAAATCTAAGGAATTGAGCAACAACGAATTCCCTGTCAAGTCAAACTTTTGTGTGTTTGGTGAAATCAGTTTATTAACTACTTCAGCTGTAATCGCTGCATCAGCTTTGACAGGTGCTGGTATAACTTCCAGTAGACCATTTTGTTGCACCAAATCGTACCAAGGCGGGTTAATTCGTGCGTTGTCGTCAATCACCAATGCCCTGGTATTAGTGACATACTTTGACGTACGGTTCTTTCCAGAGGCAAGCTCATAAAACTTCTGTCTTGTACATAACTCTTTTGGAAGGTTAAGCAAGTCAAAGATTTCCCTTTGGGTAAAGTAATCTGATCCTTCCGCGATAGCTGCCAGCGTAGTCCATACGGATTGCGGGGAACTGGTAAACGATTTCGTTTCCCTCGCGGATAAAGTTTCGAAATATCTCACAGCGAAACCATCGTATGAATTATGGAATGCCTGATATACATCTTTATCTGCAATACAGGTTTCCGTAAGACCGTATTGGAATCCAGGAAGTTGCCTCTGGGCGTGGCTTACTGTAGCGAATACTAAAAATAAAAAGAACTTCATTTTTCTAAAGTTCTAAGTATCCAACTGTGACTATTATGTTGATCAACATCACTTATATAACACTTATTTATATAGGTTTGAACTTTTGACCTATCATGAGTATAATTTAAGAAAAAATATTTATAAGGATGATGTCAGATTGCTGAGCGATTTTATCTAACTAGATTAGGCGAGTGTCGAGATTTTATCTGTGTATAGAATAGGTATACTCTTATGACATAGGTATTTAAGCTCTTCCAAGGCTAAGCTCAATTAGCATCTTTTTGGTGGCGACGTTGCTTAGGGACTAACACTGACTGAACGTTTTCGTGAGTTTTATGTCAAAATTAAAAGCACAAACCTATATTAAAACCTTCAGGTGTTTTAGTAGAAATAAAAAAATAATTTATAGAGTAAATTTTTTGAATGTTTTGATAATTAATAACAAAGCATTTTGGGTGCCCAGTACAAAGGTCTCATGGGCAATTTCCCCATGTCATACTGAAAGGACGAGACTTCTCCAGTTACAATGAAAACATTACTTAACGATACCACTTTCCCCGACGGGTTACTAAAGATTTTTACGTAAAGCCTTTTTTCTTTTGTTTGCATAGAAGAAACATGGAACTTTCCCTTAGTCGGTTTTTGTGACAACCTTTGTGGTGGCATGGTACTTAACTCCGTTCTCATACGTGGGTATTTAAACCCAGTTTAAAAAAAAAAACAAAATGTCAAACACGTAAATCGCTTTAATCACGGAAATCTCGTATGGTAATGCCTTTACATATCTGATTTCGATCAAAGTTATCATTTTCATTAAAAATACAAGGACAAAATGCAAAATAGCTTTTTACGTGAATGTCAAAAATTGGTCTTCTTTTCAGATGATGTTGTTGTTGATATTATTGTATTATGATTTTATAGCCGAAACATTAAGTGGACAGACCCGCGGTGTGGGAAGTCGCCGATTTGTATCCTACGCTAGATAGTTCAACTCAAACTCAAATATGTTTATTCAATTTAGTACAATCTAATTGTAGCTTATTGACGTCAACTAATACACCTTAACCTAAGTTTATAAACATTTCAAAGATAAGAAAACTTGACCACCGCATCCAAGGTGCTAGACGTCAATTATTTGTGCAATTCATCGTGACTGTCTTGTGATTTATTAACTATCAGGAAACTATTTATTCTACATGTTATTACTAAACAGCATCAATCCCTGCCTTACGATCCTACAATTTCTCAGAGCACTAGAAGAAAAGTTAATGTGGCCCCTGTAGTATATGTTAGGACGAGCTTTGCAAAACGTCAATATAATACTCTTAGTGCAAACCTATACAATATCATTAATAAGGAATTAAACATACACTCCAAGACTTTATATTACTGCAAAAAACAGGTTGCAACTTGGCTTAGTTCAAAAACATATGAAGACATAGAATCGATTATACAAAAAATTACATAAAATTTAAGTATTAATAATAAACACACCCACACACACTCACCCTCGCACTCACACAAACATACACATACACACACACACACACGCACACACACACACACAAACACAGAATTTCATAAATGTCTGCCTTAGATCTAAAACAACACTAGCTAGGAAGAGCAGTGACTCCTAACACAGGCAATTATTTTACCTAACTGGAGTCACCAAAACCGGCATTGTAACCTAGATGTAAGTTAATGTAAAATAAAGATTTTTGTATTTTTTGTATTTGTATTTGTGTCTTGACCATGGATGTACTTAGTGTTTTTAAATTTAATTTTCATGTCTATGAAAGTTACCGCGGTTGGTGGGCCGTCGGACCCTAGTGCAGGAGATGTCTTTACGAAAGTTTTCGTTCTGTTTGAAATGATTCGGGAGTTTCTTCCAAACGCTAACCCTTTTAATTATGGGACAATCTTTCGGCAGCTGTAGTTTCTTCTTTCTATAACCTACTTAAATAACAACCTCGGTGGCAAAACGGTTGTGCCATCATAACAGTCCATTAATGTCCCACTGCAGGGACGGGCCTTCTCCCATGACGGAGGGATACTTAGCCTACTAATACCACGGATTGGTATAGGGTTTAATTTCATTATTCCTCCTTACTTATTTTGTAAAGATAATATTTACGGATAGTCCCTTATTCAGTTTTTACGACACCCATGGGATGAGATGGGGTGGTGACATATTGTATTCTTACTCCGTCACCACACGGTTGTGTATCTTTCATGTTTTTGTTTGTGTGATTCACCAATGATTTTTTGGAGCCTGAAAGTTCGTTGTATCTATTAATGTCATGTTTATAAATTATTGTATTTCAATGTATCGAATTTTTTTTTTTTTGACGAACTCAAACCAGGTTCTTACCTAGTAGTACCAGTTCTTGAATTCAAAGATCATCAATGAATCGTATTATAAATTTGTCATTAACAAATCGTAAAATCTCAAATTGATAAATTTTGATAAAGAGACGGATACCATTATTACCTATCATTTTAATTGTAATTTATAAACATTTGAATTATCTGACTACATTTTAGAATTCAAATTAAGTATATATTTTTAATTTTCCTGAGATATAAATCGTTTCATTATCGGTCTATTTATTTACTATGAACTAGATTATAGACTTATTTTTAAGATTATAGATCAAGGACACAGCCATCTTTACAACGTTGTAAGTATTAAGTATCTTTAATTAAGATGGTTCCATCTGATGTTATCAATGTGAAAAGTACTTAAGTGAGTATCTTTTTTTTTGTCTAGTAGCCACAGTCCTCGTTATCTGGGAAATGTTACTATATTTTAATGTTACAGACACACACACGGCACGGCAATATGGCAAATGACGCATGAATGAAGGCAACAGATGGTAGGCATGAAACGTTTTCACTCGTTCGACATCACTTTGCCGGTCGAGTCAAATGCCTCTTTTCACATTATGCTATAGAGAGGAGAAATATGTGCTTTGAACTGGTTTTACAGTTTAAATCAGTTTAGTTCAGTTCATTTATTTTCTCAATGCTATGTTACAAAATAACAACTTGTTGACGTCGGTTTAAAACTACTTAGTCTAAGTTTACATATAAAAGTTTTTCAAACTTTACCACCGCTTCCAAGGCGCTAGTAGAGGAGAAGCGGCGTAACAAACTCTAAAGCAGCATTTTTTAGACGTTTCTATAATTTTACAACAATTTTGTAACTGTAATAAATGGTATGGAATAACCAAACCTTTTGTGCAGAACGTAATTAGATGGACTGTTTGGCTATGGCATTAATTTAAGACCAGCACGAGTGGATATTAGCATGAGAATGAAAGATTACTTATCGCTACATAGCCTAAGTAAAGCTAGAATCTCCATTTGGTGGCAGAGCAAGAAGACAAGAGAGAGAATCGTGGCTGTGGTAAAAGTTGATTAAGGAAAATTTCGCTGATGTTATTGAAACGTTAGTAAAAGTAAGATAAATCCTCCGTCCACTAATTTTTGCAGTAGTATATTAAAAGGGTGTTGAAATCGAAAAACATAATAATTTTTAAATGGTGATCCTTACTTAAATCAACAAATCTAAATGTAATGTTTAATGCTTGTGCAAAGCCGGGACGCTAATATTAGTATAGATGAAAAAGAGTCTTCAAAAATATGTGTTTATGAATAAAACTTATAAGTTGGTTCTTTTTATGTTCTTTTATTTTACTTGTGCATAATATTATATCCTTTACGGACTTCACGACACATAAGACTGCCAGTGCCACTGCCATGGACATATATTCTTGATCGAGGTTAACTATTTTATGTAATTGTTTTATTATTATTTAATATTATGGGTACATTAAATAACAAATTTATGTAAACATGCATGTTCTCCCAAGATAAAAAATAGTATTTATTTCTTTCTTTAGAATTCTTATAATCTAGGTTTCTAAAGTTCATTTTTTTTCTCGAGATGGCGATTTATAGCTTCCGCCAATAACCAGTAAAATACTTTCAGTAAGTGAACAACGTGAATTTTATTTAGTCACAATGTTGAAATTAATAAAAATGTGTTATAAGTTCAAATTCATGGTTTTTCTAGCAAGAAAAACCATGAATTTGAACTCTAAAGTAAGAAGAAGTGTGTGCTTTTTAATCATAGAGGTTATAATATAAACACGTTTATTGTTAACATTTATATACTTTAATTAAATTAATACACCTATTGGAAGATAAAACAAAAATAAGATGGCGAACTTAACATTAACTTAAAAATAATATGGCAAAGGAAATAAAATCAAAATGGCTTTATAGAACTTAACAATAAAAATGCCTGATCAATTGTCTCAAATTTCAAGTCAAAGAATATTTGTAATCCTTTTCAGTCCTATGCAGCAGCTGGTGCATTGCTGACTGGAGTAACAGCAACATTGTCTTGTGGAACCTCAACAGCCTCTTGAACAACTTCTACAAGAGGCTGGGCTACTTCAAGAGGATAAATCGGCTGCGAGAATATTCCAGTCAAAAGGTAAGTGTAAGTTTGAGTATCAAATACTCCGAACAAGAATGGTCTGTCAGCAATGAACTCGGAGAAGTATAGGTCTTCCTTGCTAGCGTGGTGATATACTGGGTACTCGATTTTTGGGGCATTCACTCCTTGTGGACCTACGGTGATGCTGGTACGTTCAATGTAGGTTGTAGGCCTGGCTGCAGGTGTTGAGATGAATCTGTTGGATTTAAAAATACATATTGAATCTTAATAAACCTTTAAATAAAAAACAGAATCTGCAAAAGTCTTTAGGAAGCCATGTAAAACCATTTATCCTTATTCGAATGGTCGATTCTCAAATCTCGTGGAAAGAAGAAATAAAGAAAGGTCGCAATAGGTAACTATTAATTGAATTAAAATCTCTATACTTGAATTGCATTTGGGCAGTAGTTAAAATAACAAAACCCTCTGCATGTGTAATTAAGTTTGGTCTTTTATGAAAGAGAGCATTAAGAAATAAATACACAATTCTAAATACATACCTAGTAGCTCCTTGCGTATTCCACAGGGACGACAACACTCCAAAATCTTTCAGTACTTCCTTTACGTTTAATTCGGTTTCAATGGAGAATCGAGGTATAGCGATATCAATGAGCAGTGAGCTGTCTTTCAACGCATCGAGAGCATCACTAAGAGCATCACCATTGAAGCTCCTAACTGCTGGATAGATGTCGTTATCGGCTGGAAGACCAAATATGACGCTGTATTCATTATTCTCTCCAACGGTCAATTCAAGAACCTTCAAATTAGTACTTTTCACATGTCCAATACGAGCTTTTCTGACAACTCTCAACAGGTCAACGGAACCAACATTCTCTCCAGCTGTATTGTAAAATGGTGCGCGTTCCAAAACCGCATCAGAGAAAGCAGTATTCCACAATCCATTAAAATCTAAAGAATTCAACAGAACTGAGTTTCCAGTCAAGTCTAATTTCTGTGTTTTAGGGGCAATCAATTGATTGATAATTTCGGATGTTGTTGCTGCATCGAATCTGATTGGCGCTGGAATTACTTCAAGAAGTGCACTTTGCTGTATCAAACCATACCATGGTGGGTTGATTCGTGCATTGTCGTCGATGACTAAAGCCCTGGTGTTATTAAAGTATTTAGACAAGCCGATTCTTGATGTGGCGATTTCATAGAACTTCACTCTGTTGCAAAGTTCTTTTGGCAGATTCAGGAACGTGAAGAGGTCTTTCTGTGTGAAGTAATCTGATCCTTCTGCGATTGCTGATAATGTAGTCCATATTGATGAAGGTGAAGTCGAGAAGGAGTTCTTCTCCCGAGCTGCCAAGATTTGGTACAGTTTAGTTGTGAAACTGTTGTATGAATTACGGAAAGCTGGATAAACTTGTTCGTCCGTTAGACATACTTCTTTGAACCCAAATTGGAATCCTGGTAAAACTTGACGTTTTTGAACAGCGTGTACCACTGTCACGATAAGTAACAATAGAAGCGACTTCATTTTGTCGGCGTGATATTGAACTGCGATTGATTCTATGATCGACAGCTTATATATTCTAACTTTGAGCTTTTGACCTATCAAATATGTATCAATATAATAATAAAGGTTATTTATGAATTGATGTCATACGCACATATTTTATTTGAAAACTAGTTTTCAGATTTACTTATTTGAGACTCTTTTCCGCCATAATGCTTATATTTATTGATCAAATACCAGACACTTTAATAGCTTTACACTGATTAGACACAAGCACTTTTTGGCACTTTTTTATTGAATTAATCAATTTTTTTATCAATTAACCATTCGTAAACTATTCCGGTGTAATGTTTGGCATGACTGCAGTAAGATCTTGATTACAGTTTGACTTCGTTAAAAGTTGCCATATAAATTGGTATACTTACATCTGTTTCTTAAAGTAAGAATAATTCTTTTCATAAAACTATTAAAGCTAGAATTAAGTTGGTTTAGAACTCTCCTAGAATATGTCACCACCCTATCTCATCCCATGGGTTTCGTAAAAACCGACTAAAGGTCTATTTCTGACTATTATCTTTACGTAACAAAAAGAAGGAAAACTTAAAATTAAACCCTATACCAATCCGTTTGGCCAGCGTGGTATTAGTAGGTCAAGCATCCCTCCGTCACGAGAAGAGGCCCGTTCCTGCAGTGGGACATTAATGGGCTGTTATGATAATTATGATGATGAAAAAGTTATAAATTTAAGAGTTGCGTGAAGCCCGCGGACTAAGTAGATCCTCAACCATAGCAAGTGGTCAACTGAGCCCGCGGGTCCAGTTGACAGATGAGTGGGCTGAGTCGCCCCTTAAAAAAACAAATGTGGTCAACTGAGCCCGCGGACTGAGTTGCATGTGGGCTCAAATGACTAATAAGGGATTAGTTTGTTACCACACAGAATAAAACAGATTACAATTTTAAAGATATCATTTTATTGCTTTTAACTTTAATATTAATATGTCAATAACGTAATTGTTGTTATCAAATTTCTTTTTTCTTTATTGTTCTTAGAGTTTGTATAAGTTTTAAGCAATAAACGCAAACATGAAGAGATTGTAGAACAGCTTGTATCGTTTAGAATCATTGTAGATTCACAAATTCAGAAAGATCATTACACAGTGGGATTCAGCGACACATTATTATTATCTTGTATTTTAATTTTCATTTATGAATAAAATAAAACAAGACAAACACAACATCATAAATATAGAGACAAGATAAAAACTATAGTTTGTAATGTAAGTATGTCAAAAAAACAACTTGGTTCTATGTTATTAAACCAGGTTTAGTATGGTAAAATAATTGAATGAGCAGTTACCCTTTTCTCAATTACTCCAAATTAACGATTTACTGCATCATTTGTTTCCATTTTTGTAATCAGTTAATATAAGTGTTCACTAATTCCCACTTTGACAAGATTCAAAGAATTCCTATTCGCTGATGGTACTAATAGTACTGCTTACTTCATTGACAGGACTTACTGCTACTACAGGCACTTCAACATTCTCTTGTGGTTTCTCAACAATAGCTGGAACCACTAGATCATCTAGACCATAAGTAGGTTTTGCATAGACACCCTTCAATAGCGAAGTGTAAGTTTCAGTATCATATATGCCGAATAAGAAAGGTCTGTCAGCGATGAATTCGGAGAAGTATAGTTCTTCCTTGCTGGCGTGGCGGTAGACTGGGTATTCGAATGTTGGAGGAGTTAGGCCTTCTTTGCCGACGGTAATGCTGGTGCGTTCGATGTAGGAGCTTGGTCTGGCTGCGGGTGTTGATATGAACCTGTTGTGTATAAATACGGCTTAGTAGAAGTCATTAGTAGAGAAAAATGTTTGTAATTATATATGAGACAGTTTTGTATTGGGGTTACAAAGAGTTCAATGTGGGGACTCATTCGTAAACTTTATTTTCTTAGTAAATCCTTGTTCAGTTTGTTATATCACAGATCATTACTGTTAGATAGATTGTACATTGGAATCGAAATTAATCCTATATCAAATAAAAACGTATTTCGATTGAACTTTTAGAAGGTTTGCAGTATTGTTTATTAATAAGGAATGGATAAATTGTTCTTAATCGATATTATGTATCTACCATGTACCTTTTATCAGCAGAAAACTCGAAAAACTAAAATATATTGTATTTGATTAGGAATAAAACCGAATAATGTTATTCTGACTGTTCTGAATGCATCGCAAGACTGTAATATTTGTCTAAACTAATTATAAATCTTATAGTTACTCACACATGTAGTAAATTTATTCTCATTGTAGTTGGGTTCCTACATTTGCACATGATCTTGGAAACTAATTTGTGACATATTTATTTTTATAGGCTTTGTCGCTTAGCGACCACATCGCCTATATTATATATTATTATATATTATATATTATATTATATATTATTATCACATATTTATTTATAAGGACAAACTGAGGCTTACCTGGTAGCTCCTTGATTGCTCCACAAGTTTGACAAAATTCCCATTCCTCTCAAAACTTCTTTCATATCAAACTCAGTGTTAATAGTAAAGCGAGGGATGGCAATATCAATAGGTACTGGACTTTCTTTCAACGAAGCTAAGGCTTCCAAAGTAGCATTGCTAGTCAAAGCTCTTACAGATGGAGAGACATCATTTACGTTTGGAAGTCCAAACAGCATACTGTATTCATTGTTGGCACCAATTGTCAGCTCAAGTACCTTCAAGTCCTGAAGACGACCAATGCGAGCCTTCCTTACAACTCTTATTAGATCAACATAGCCGACATGTTCTCCAACTTTATTGTAAAACGGTGCACGTTCGATAACAGCATCAGAAAATGCGGTATTCCATAAACCGTTGAAGTCCAATGAATTCAACAATACTGAATTTCCAGTTAAATCAAGATTTTTGGTCTTAGGCGAAATCAGCTTATTGATTATCTCAGTTGTAGTAGCTGCATCAAACCTGATTGGTGCTGGAACTACTTCCAAAAGTCCACTTTGTTGAATCAAGCCATACCATGGGGGGTTGATCCTTGCGTTATCATCAATAACTAAAGCCCTGGTGTTAGTAATGTATTTTGAGTTGCGGATTCTAGAGGTGGCAATTTCGTAGAACTTTTGCCTATTACAAAGTTCCTTGGGAAGATTCAGTACAGTGAAGAGTTCCTTCTGGCTGAAGTAATCTGCTCCTTCTGCTATAGCTGCTAGCGTTGTCCATACAGAGTTGGGTGAAGTAGTGAAGGATTCTGATTCTCCCGCAGCCAAAGTTTGGTATAGTTTGATTGTGAAGTCATCGAAGGAGTTGTGGTAAGCGTGGTACGCCTCTTCATCAGTAAGGCAGATTTCTTTGAATCCGAATTGGAAACCTGAAGCTAAGGTGGCTTGGCGCTTCTGGGCCGCGTGGCAGTATGCCACGAGTAACAACAGCAAAAACGACTTCATGTTTCCGATGAACTATCGAACTGCAGCTAATAATCTAGACGACAGCTTATATAATATTGATGCGTTTGACCTATTGGGAATATCCTAATAGCATTTATGAATTATGTTTGTAATGCTAGAGACACACTGGTGATTTGCATAAGTAATTTTTATAAAAACTTATTTATTGCTTTACTTATTTAATATTCTATTATACTTAGTTTAAGCATAGACTGCATCAAATGTTACGTAATTGTATATTTATCAATAAAAATTATAATAAAAAATCTAAGACATTTTCTATAAATGAGATATCAAGCATTTGCGAACATTTTATTTGAATATGAGGTTTAAAATAAAATAAATAAATAATCCTCACACACTCACACAACGCTCTCTAGTCCCAAACTAAGCTGAGATTGTACTATGGGTACTAAACAACGGATAAACATACTTAAATACTTTTTTTTTGTAAATACATACATATTGTAGTACATAGAAAACACCCAGACCAAATCCAAATATTAATTCGAAAGAAGTGCAGACGTTCAAATAACAAGTTCAAGAATTAAATATCGAACCTGATGGAAAGCTCGAATATAATCCAGGAATATAGGATGATTTTTCTGATGTGACTACATTATCTTTACACTACGTTTAAAGGACCCTATACCATCATCATAACAGCCCATGCAAGGACGGGCCTCCTCCCGGGACGGAGGGATACTTGGCCTACTAATACCACGCTGGCCAGGGCGGGTTGGTATAGGGTTTAATTTCAAGTTTTCCTTCTTTTTTATTTCGTAAAGATAATATTCACGGATATCTATCCGTGAATATTATCAAATATAGACAAATAAACAGTAAAAACGGACTAAGGGACTCCTTAGTCCGTTTTTACGTCACCCATGGGATGAGATGGGAAGGTGACATATTGTATTCTTACTCCGTCAACACACGGATAACCTACCTATAGCTTATGCTACACTATTTAATGGGAGACCAAAAAAAGTATTCATGTAAATTGTTCAAAAGTAGTTTCTGTATTCAGCAAAAAGGTACCTATAGTTATATTCAAACGCTATTTAAACGTCGTTTGTGTAACAACACCATTACATTCATAATTTTTAATTAAAGCTGTCATTATATCAATAATTCAAGGACAGATATTATATAACTTTATACCTATATAATTATACATGTATTTATATTTCAATACCTATAATTTATCGACTTTGTTTATATTATACAAAGTTTTTTGTCTAGGCATAAGATTTAGATCAGACACCACGCAGATTTGTGTTTTCGCAGATGACTGTACAAAAAAAATTCAGCTCTTTTTAAACATTTATAATCATCATCATTTTAGCCAATCGACGTCCACTGGTGGACAAATCCCTCCTATAAATAATTGTGGTAGGATTATTTTGTGATTAAAGACAAAGTAATTATAACTAAGAAATAAACTTTTAATTATCCGTGTGGTGACGGAGTAAGAACACATTATGTCATCACCCCATATCATCTCTCTCAACCGACTAAGGGACTATCCGTGTATATTATCTTTACGAAATGAAAAGAAAGAAAACTTGAAATTAAACCCTATACCAATGCGTCTGGCCAGCGTGGTATTAGTAGGCCAAGTATCCCTCCGTCACGGAAGGAGGCTCGTCCCTGCAGTGGGACATTAATGGGCTGTTATGATGATAATTTTTAGTAGTAGATATGATTTATGTTATCAAAATCTAATTACCCAAAAGACATCCACGGACATAGGCCTCTACTATTTTTTTCACTATTCATCTCATTCCTTTTTTAGGTAGCTGGATCAGGTCATCGTATGATTGATGTTTATCCTACAGGGGCACCCCACACTGCGTTTTACGGTACGTGGTCGCCATTCTAGAAAGTTTCTGCCCCAAAGGCTGTCGGTTCTTCGCGCTATGTAATTAGTATGTAGTTAATTAATCAAAAACGTGATAGCTAAATTGTTTACTTACTTAAGCAAATTTGTACGGAGAGTTACATTTTTATTTAAAACCTCTCCGTATTAGCGCTAAGGCCTTTTCAAGGGAAACTACATTTTAGTACTTAGTCTTAAATTACAAAATAATCCTAACACAATCAAACGGTATTATTTTACAAACATGGTATACTTATTACTAAACTATTATCTACGCATATTAAGCATACTAGCTTTTTAGCTATTATTCTGGGAACTACTGTATTTCTCAGTGCTATTGCGAGCTTTCCCATTTAATCCAGGTTTTCAAGAGGCATTAGTTATTTGAAAGGTATAGTTGTAGGAAAATGGATGGGATTATTCCCATAAAATACGAGGAAATTTTAAGACACCAAAGGCGGAGGCTAGCTTAATTATTCAGAAAATTTTAATTACTATGTTCATTTGTTCATTCATTAATCATAGCAAATAGGCGTGTCTTTTTTTTTGCTGTTTTAATAACGCAAAATAAGTTATAGGGTGTTGCTATTAGACGTTTGTGGGCTTAGTAATGATTCTAATCCTGCGTTGTAACAATGAAAAAAGACTTGTTTAAACAGGTAGGTAGGTACTTATTGATTTTGATTTAATAGTTTAAGGATTAAAAAAAAAATATTGATTTATGTAAAAGGTTTTAGTCCATTCGAAAAGATAACAGCGATTATGCTCTTATTGTACTACAAGATTCAGAATTAATATATTTTTTCATTAAAGGTCTTTTCCAAATATTTCCACATTACGTGGTCCTGAGTTTCCGTCATCCATCGATTTACCGTCGCCCTAAGTAGCTTGTCCATCATGTGAGGGCCTGTTGATGGTAAGTTAGAAGTATTGATCTTGTTGCCATACTTTGCTATATTTTACCTAAAAACCCATAATCGTCTCCTATAAAACTCTAGGAAAGGGGCGATGTCCTTTAATCTAATGACGTCACCATTAAAGAAAATGCCACTTCATAAGCTGCAATGCTCTGCGAACTTTTATTATAAAATTAAATAAATAATACATGTTTTTAATAAGCTGTGGCAACAAAACAGAAACAAAAAATGTACTAAACTTAGATTAAGTACTCTAATGCCCGATTTACACATCGACAAGTACAGTAGCGAGTTAAGTAGTAAGTTGTTGTTTAAGTTGATTTTAATAGATCTCCATCCTATTTTTTGGCAAGTTAAGTTGGCGAGATGTGAGAGAGGGGGCTACTTCGTACTTAACTCACCAAAAAATAGGATGGAGATCTATTTAAATCAGTTTAATCAACAACTTACTACTTAACTCGCTACTGTACTTGTCGATGTGTAAATCGGGCTGTAGTATAATGGCCGAATGCTCAAGCCTCTGTTGGAGTGGAGCGGCGCTTAAACTGGACATTTTGTATCAGAGTTTTTAGTTTGGGGGCCGCGTTGCTTTAGCGGACGTTTGAGTATTCGGCCATAAATGACGTCAAAAAATATAAAACGAGATTTGAATTTATTAAGAGTTTATTTTGAAAATAAATTTTTGACTTTGACAAGGTAGCGTAGCGGTAGAAACATACACGGCCGAATAATAGCACCCCAAAATTGTCACTCAATCGCGCGTGAAACAGCACTTATGTGTAAAGGCTTCCCTATAATAAGTCACGCGTTGCAAGTTGATTATGCGTGTCAAACATTCCACCACGTAATACTGTAAGGTCCCTAAGAACGCGTGATTGAGGGACCGTCAAAGTAATTAATTGATGACAATCCGCAAATAACTACCTCGGTTGCTCGTCGGTAGCGCAAGCTGTTGCCGTGCACGAGGTCGAGGGTTCGCTTTCCATGCAGGACAATTATCAGTGCGATCCATAAATTATTGTCCTGAGTCTGGATGTCATTTGTGTCTATTAAATTGATGTTTGTTAAAGTTCCTGTGACACATGGCATGGTCCTAGTGCGGGAGTTGTCTTTTTTAAAAGGTGACAAAAGTTTAGAGAAATTAATCGTTATTGGTAGAAACTTACACGGCGTAATAATAGCACCCTTAAATTGTAACTCAATCGCGCGTGAAACAGCACTTATGTGTAAAGGCTTCCGTATAATAAGTCACGCGTTCCAAGTTGATTATGCGTGCCAAACATTCCACCACGTAATACTGTAAGGTCCCTAAGAACGCGTGATTGAGGGACCATCAAAGTAATTAATTGATGACAATCCGCAAATAACTACCGTGAGTTTAAATACCTTTGGTCTTCATGACTCGTTTTTTTGTAAGGCTGAGAGTTTTCCTTACGAATTTCTTAAGTGGTACTGTTTATCCCATTTTGAATAAATGGTTTGATTGATTTGACGATCTAGTTGTTGCAGTTCTTATGCCGACAATCTTTAAGTCAACTTACTTCTAGAATTGATGACACCAGAAAGCTTATTTTGGGTTTCTACTGTAAGGATGGGATTAGGGGGAGAGACAAGTGATAGACGCGAGTGCAGTTATAAGACTTCTTTATTAATAATAGTGCATGTACTTATATTGTACATGCACACATACACCACTACACCTCCGGGGGTGCACGAAAAAAAAACAAATTACATATATGTTTTTTTTTGATAATACAACTTACAATACAAGCTTAAAACTTAATATAATTGATACATAAATAATATTACAATTCTTAGCACAATAAAAATAAGGATCTAGAAAAAAAAATTAAGTCATAATTCGTGACATCACACTCTAACACCAATTTATAGTATTGGGAAGAGGTGGAACTCGTTATTAAATAATCAGTTAGTACCTCAAAGTACTCTTGAATGTCGTAAATATACTTAGGTATATAAATTTTCATTTATTTATTTTTATCAAGTCAAAATTCTTGTAACTCTTTCACAAATTCGGCTCGCGAGATTTGCGATGAAGAAGATACATAAATACATATTATTCATTTTAGTAGTGGCCGGTCCACTAATTCTATCTACTTCTTTTCGGTTAACCATTATATTATTTATTCATTATCATTTTCTCATTATTTTTCTTCATTTTACATTACAAAACGCTCAAGTTCACTCAAATATTCGGCTCGCGATATATTCGATCGTAAAACATGGCATGTAATTCTTTTAAATTACTTTTTTTTTTACATTATTTATTTCACTACCTCTGTCTAACACAACAAGTTTCATAATTATAGCTAGTTAACGATTTCCACAGGCAGCGGGTGATCAGTCCGATTGTCCTAGGGAATGGTTATATAACTTACAGATTTATTTTTTTCAACACAATGTAACATTATTAGGTACACATTTTCTAACAAAATGTTAAAATAGTTATTCGCATTTTAGCGTAACATCTAAGTCTTATTTGGATTCGAACCAACGCACGTCACCTGACATCCTATCCTTTATCTACTAAACCAAACATCAGTAACATCTCAATAAAATTCATTATTACAATATTTTGTTTATAAGCAATTGCTTTAAATTTTTCATGTTATTAGGTAAAGACAACATGTACCTAACTCATTATTATAAGTCAATATTTTACTTTTGTTCACATTGAGCACAACATAAAATTATATCATTCTATTAAAATATTAAGTCAACAATAAAGTCACATTACAACTCTACATTTAACTTGTATACAAATTCCGAACCTTATATGGTTGGCAAATCTAAACAATATCATCACCAGTACAAAGGTATGTATTGTTGCTAAGTACCTATACCAATATGGAATGGAATGTTATCACATCTCAATTTCACAAAGTAGTATCCAGGCTATAACATAAATTTAATAATTACGTATAAAATGACTAATTTATAAAATAATAGTTATTACAAATTGAAACTTGTACCTAATATTTTTTAATAATTACAAAAAACTCATATTTAATTAGATTAAAAAAATTATAATAATCAATAAAAATAATCAAATCATTTTCTAAAACGTATTAAATCGTTAAAAATATAATCAATTTATTATAGGTACCTATTTACTAAATTAATATTAACTATAAAACGATTTATGATTATCTAGTTTTTAAGTAAGTACCTATTTTTGATAAAACAAAATACATTAACATTATGATTATATGAAAAATAAACTATTTATTTTAATATTTTAATCTATGCTAGTAGCTTAAAAAATAACACTTTAACTACGCACTTTCACTTTAATCACGAATTTGGTTCGACATCGACGACCTTCGCGACATGGCATGCACCCGACAAAGGGGCACCATGCCATACCGACTCCAATTCAGCCCATCTCGAAGCTGTGGGTCTCATGTGACCCATTCTCCTAACTTAACCATCGTGCAATAGCACAAGATCGCTCCATTTGGTTACGACACTTTCAACAACAACATTTACATTACACTATAATGTATTCATAGTTCCTGCGATTTTCGAACTTTTTCATTGTACGTTTTATCAAATGTTAACACTTTTTAAAACACTTTTCTTCTTATTTAAGTATTAAAAGTCACAAGTTTTAAATTACACAAAAAATGTTCATTTTTATCGATATAACAACATGTTAAGTTAGCGCTCGCTATCCGATACCTTGCGGATCCATCCTGGCACGGTCGCCATGTAAGGATGGGACACTAGGGAGAGAGACAAGTGATAGACGCGAGTGCAGTTATAAGACTTCTTTATTAATAATAGTGCATGTATTTTTTTTGCAGTTATAAGACTTCTTTTATTAATAACAGTGCATGTACTTACTTATATTGTACATGCACACATACACCACTACACTACTTATCATAATATTATATTCTCCGTGTGATGACGGAGTAAGAATACAATATGTCACCACCCCATCTTATCCCATGAGTGTCGTAAAAACCAACTAAGGGACTATCCGTCAATATTATCTTTACGAAATAAATAGAAGGAAAACTTGAAATTAAACCCTATACCAATCCGTCTGGCCAGCGTGGCATTAGTAGGCCAAGTATGTAAATTACCTAGCATTTGGATTGTCTGGTTGGTTTCTAAACTGTCAAATGTGACATAAATGACGTTAGTGATTGAATGACATAGATTAAATTAAAACTGCATATAGGTAGAAGTATGTTTACTATAGTCATTGCTTAGATTGATCTCTTATCTTTCTTTAATAAAATAGTAATAAAAAAAGGAAGCAATTGTTCTAACAACCATGCCATCTATCTATTACATTCTGAATAAAATGTCCAAAATGAGGAGATCTTCTGACATTTTCTTCTACTGGTCAGCATTTCTTTCTGCTTTAACTGGAGATTCTTCTTCAAGTGGATAAGTTGGTGAAGAGAACATATTTGACATAAGATTGGTATAAGTTTCTGTATCGAATAGGCCAAATAAGAAAGGCCTGTCAGCTACGAATTCCGATGCATTGAGGTCGTCTTTGCTTGCGTGCCTGTAGACTGGGTATTCGAATGGAGGCCGAGTGAGACCCTGTGGGTTGAGAGTTATGCTTGTCTTTTCTATGTAGGTGCTTGGTCTGGCTGCCGGTGTTGATATGAATCTGTGACAAATTTGTTTTTAGTTAATTAATTATCTTGTTAAGTTAAGTGAAGAAGATTAAAGATAAGAAAGTTAAGAAAGATTAGTCTCTAGGTACCATAGCCAGACGGGACTGTTCCCCGACTTTGTTTGAGTTTTTAATTAGTAAATATATAAGTTTTTAGTAGCATTCTATGACTCCCTCGAGATAGCTTAATAATAGTTTTATTTAAAACACCATTAATACTTTGTTCCATCGTTATATTTTGTCTGCGTTAAATAAAATAACATCAAATAGACCTTTCCTACTTCCAACTTTTAATCCATAACTTGTTAAATGAAAAAAAAAATATTAAGTAGGTACACATACTTAGTACTTATCATCAAACACAGCAACATTAAGTTACTACTTTTTTGGAGTGTGTATGCAGACTTTGGGTTTGCATACACAGTCTCAAAATGAAAAAACCGACAATCTATAAAAAGAATCTAGTTACCTTAGTTTATTTTTATTAAATTTTTATTACTAATTTAGTACTTTAAATAGTAATTTCATTTAATTATATTTTGTAAGAAGCACGCAGCCTCGTATAAAAATTAAACCAATAACTACATGCATTGCGGTTGATATTGAATAATTCTTTTCCTGAAAATAGCGAGTTGTCACACAACACATTACCGTAGTAGTGCTTTATATTCTATCCCTACTTTATATTTATCGGATATTCGGATAATTTGGATTTCATTATTATCAGGATATCGTAAATCCAATAACCATTCAGAAACCGCCTCTCGAACATAAAATCGAAGCACAATTTTATTACCTCGCTTATATTTGTACCAACTGTGTCAATAGTTGGTTGCAGACAGAATTTTAACGTTTTTTTTATATACGACACTGATGATAGAAACGTTGTTGTTCCTCTGAAGGTAAGCTTTTCGTTTGTCCATACAGAACTCAATGTTTTTATAAGCATAAAGCTGTCATCTGTTATCCTTGGACACAAGGTTTTAAGACGCTTATCTCATTAAATTATCTAGCTATTGTACCCTCTCATCTCAAAAACACTAACATTTGCATACAACTGCTTAGAAGTGACCTAAACAAGGACTGGGTTGGTACTAACCATAACTTCTTCTGACTAAAGAAACTAGCAGTAGGACAAGTAAGAAAAAATAATAAAAGTAAGTACCTGGTTGCTCCTGGTGTTGTCCACAAAGTAGAAAGAATTCCCATATCTTTCAATACTTCCTTCATATCTAGCTCAGTGCTAATAGACAATCGTGGTATAGCAATATCAACAGGTACAGGACTCTCTTTCAAAGCATCTAAAATGTCCAAAACTATAGTATTGCTCAAGCCTTGAACAGAGGCAGTAGTATCATAATCATCAGTTAACGCAAATATAATACTGTATTCCTTATTGAGACCAATAGGTAGCTCCATAACTTTCAAATTAGCGCTCTTAACGAACCCAATACGAACTTTTCTAATCACTCTCATTAAGTCAACGTATCCTGTTTTAGCGCCAGTAGCATTGTAGAATGGAGCACGTTCCAAAATGGCATCAGAAAACGCTGTATTCCAAATACCGTTGCAATCAAATGTATTCAAAAGGACTGAGCTTCCACTAAAATCAAGTTTTTGCGTCTTTGGTGTAAGCACCTTATTGATTATATTAGTAGCAGAAGGTTGGTTAAATCTGATTGGTGCGGGTATAACGTCGATCAGTCCACTTTGTTGCACGAGACCGTACCAGTTCGGATTAATGCGTGCATTATCGTCAATAACCAAAGCTCTGTTATGCCTTATGTATCTGGCTGTTGGTATCCTTGTAGTGGCGATCTGGTAAAACTTCTGTCTGGTACAGGAATCATTTGGAAGATTCAGCAACGCGAACAGTTCCTTTTGTGTGAAATAGTCTGCTCCTTCCGCGATTGCTGCAAGGGTGATCCATACAGACTGTGGTGAAGTAGTGTAGGAAGTTTTTTCTCGAAGAGCCAGAGTTTGATACAAATTGACTATGAAAGCGTCATAGGCTAGATGGAATTCACGGAACACTTTGTCGTCTGAGATGCAGTTTGGTGTATTCACGATAGGGTAACCAGGTGCTTGGCGCTTATCGGCAGCGCATATCGCCACAAGTAACAACAATAAAAGCGACTTCATGATGAAGATGAAGTATCGAACTGCGATCGATTACTTCAACAACTGTTTATATAATGTTAGTTTTTATAAAATTGCGTGATTGACCTCTGAAGATTATGGCAACACACAAAAAAGTTAGTTAAAAATTTTTGTTATCATTTCTTGAATTTCAAGGACGATCGTTAAATTTTTGTTTTTAATTGAAGTTTGTGATTCAGGATAATTTTCTAATATGGTAATTGTATGAGGAAGTACTTGTGTAAAAAACGTTAGTACAAAATATACGTAGCTTAATTGTTGATGTTGCGAAGTTGTTAAAAATAGTTTTAATTATGTTTTAGACATTAAGCTGTGTTAATTACTCTATTGTGTTTAATGGTTGATAAAATAATTGTATTAATGCTAATAGTATTTGAGTGTTCTTAGCAAAACTTAAATTTCGTAGTACATGTTGTTCACCGCGAGTGATGGAGCGAAACTTGGTCTATTATGCTGGATGGAGAGATTGGTATAGAGTTCTTTATCTAGTTTCCCTTTTAGGGCATTTCTTCTTTCATTCTATTAAGTATTTCTTTTTTTGGACTTTCATCAATTTTTATGGAAAAAAAACAATCTTAGTTTTAGGTTCTCCGAAAACCCCCATGCGGCTTGAACTTGCGGCGTAAACCATTTCGAGAGGTTCTCGCTCGAGTGCTGGCTACCCAGGCACTGGGTGGCCCTTAGTTTTAAAGATGTAAGGTTGTTTTGAGGTATTCGCCATCAATTACAATCCTAACAGGTAAGGATGAGTTGAAAACTAGAGCCGTCGAATTTGTGCTTAAACTTTATTGAAACATTCTATACATTTCTAATTTCAACCATTGTTCACATTTAGTGGTAAGTAAATAGAGTATTTAGGATACTCGCCACAGGACCGAGTTTTGTGGCGCGTGTTGGGAGGGGTCTATGTCCAACAGTGGACTGCGATAGGCTAGTTGATTGATTGAAATAGAGTACGAACTAATTGTGATTACCCAACTGCCGTAATGCCCGATTTACACATCGACAAGTACAGTAGCGAGTTAAGTAGTATTTTAAGATTAAGTTGATTTAAATAGAGTTCCATCCTATTTTTGGGCGAGCTAAGTACGAAGTAGCCCCCTCTCTCGCGTCTCGCCAACTTAACTTGCCAAAAAATAGGATGGAGATCTATTTAATTCAACTTAATCTTAAAATACTACTTAACTCGCTACTGTACTTGTCGATGTGTAAATCGGGCTTAATGTTCGCTTGTTGGTGGGTATTTTAGTTATTATAGCTACTGAGGTTCTAGACTGGCATTGTAAGCGTAGGATAATAATTCTCTTACATAAATTATGTCTTAGTTACTACTACAAATTGTCGTAAAAATATACAGAAGAATATATTTTTCTTTGGTCAGTTTTAATGACACACTCGTAATGTGATTGGAAAGTGCCATGTTTTTACAATACCACAAGGACGTACCTCATTTTGTTTCTTATTTAATTAAAGGCTTACTTTTATAAGTAACTTTCCAGTATACTTCATTAAGTCTTGGTACAAGAGGGTCATTTCCTCTTTCCTTGGCTTGTTTCCGCACCGTTTTCCTTTCTATGTCAGAACATAAGTCTTTAGACTAACTTATTTTTCGTTTCATAACCTCTCGTGTTTCCATAAAAATACTTAAAACTTCTGTTTTAATTCATCTTTTTAATGTCTTAAAACGATGACATAAAAGAGGTTGGTCTTAAGGTTTTTTTTCTATGCTGGATCAAATGCATTCCTTTTGTTGCCTTTTAAGTTATACTATCATGTAATAGGACTTAAGATCTTATAATCCTAGACATAAGATCTTAAGTCCTATTACATTATAGTATATCTTGGCAAATGCTTGGTTCAGCTCTGGCAATGCTGTTGTCTAAAAGCAGCGGTTTCCACTTACCGTCAGGTGGGCCACTTCTCTTATAGGAATAAAAGTACGGGTCATTTCGCAATACGCGCTTTCTCAAGACAAGTACAGTAGCGAGCTAAGTAGTAAGTTGTTTATTTAGTTGATTTAAATAGATCTCCATCCTATTTTTTGGCGTGTTAAGTTGGCAAGACGCGAGATAGGGGGCTAACTCGTACTTCGATGTGTAAATCGGGCAATATGCAAAGAAATTCTGCGTCATCATTTAAGAAAATAGTTTATACAAATATAATGCATCATATACAGAAATCTAATCCATACGCCAGTGTCATAATATTACGAGCACTGTAAACACCAGACATAATTATAAAAGCGTAGGATCGTATAATTATGCTCGCTAGATTTCATCAAAATAATTCCGATACCGCTCTGTTTCATCGAGATAGTAATTAAGTAAAGAATTTGCTTCCCTGTTCTGTTATTGGTTTTGTGTACTGGCAACTCTGTTTATGTTAGAATTTTAATATTAGAATAGAATAATTCAGCCCATTAATATCCCACTGCAAGAAGGGCCTCCTCCCCTGACGGAAGGATACTTGGCCTACTAATATCACGCTGGCCAGAACTTCAAACTCAAACTTTTAAATGCTTTATTTCAAGACGGATTGGTATAGGGTTTAATTTCAAGTTTTCCTTATTTTTATTTCGTAATGATAATATTCACGGATAGTCCCTTAGTCGGTGTTTACGACACCCATGGGATGAGATGGGGGGTTACACACTATATTCTTACTCCGTCGCCACACGGTATATATCTTAGTATGTCATATCTTGTATGTAACTTAGTACAGGTGAATTTTTATGTTAATATAAGTATCGTTAATTATTTTTGTAATAAAGTACCTAAAACTTATCATCAATCTGCAGATTACTACAGTAAAGCTCTAAGAAGAATGTTGCATCTCTATTTACCTACTTCGTCACTGTTCAAGACACGTGACACAAATAATATCTTATCTGGTAATATAAAACCAATCTGGTCGGTATAAAAACACTCTACCCATACAAAACAACTCTCATAATATCCATTCAAGAGAATCTTGTAGTTCAATAAAAATCGATTTAAACGAACCAGATACGTAAATCACGGAATTGTAATATTTAAAATGATAATTTATATTCTTATAGCGTTATACTATTTTATATAAATGTATATAAATTATAATTATAGAAGTGTTTAACACTTCGCTTATTTTATTTTAAGAAAAAAAATAAGCTAGTCTGTTTTAAAAGATCACGGCGTTGTTTAACAAATTTTCAAAAAAATAACTACCATAGGTACTTGTTTTTAAAATAAAAAGAAAAACAATGAAAAATATTAAAACTACCTGTATCTTCTGAGAGGGTAGCATAGCCTTTACGGCTAAACCATCCAAGCATTTATTTCATCTATATACTTATAATAAAACTGTAGAGAGATCAATTCTGTACATTGAATATATGTTAAAAATTAATATTGGAGGATGAATGGTGATCGATACTAATGCCAAAAATGCAATCAATAAATTTTTTGTCTGTCTGTCTGTCTGTCTGTCTGTCTGTCTGTCTGTATGTGCACGCATGGGTCAAAAACTACTGAAGGCATTTTAACCAAACTTGGTACAATTGTAGTCCATACTTCCGGGCAGGTTATAGGCTGTATAACATAACGCTAAGACACATAGGAGCTGAGCAGTGACGAAAAATTTGAAGCAAGTCGGTTGAAAAAAAGCGCGTTCGAGCTCTTATCATCGCATACGTTGATCATACGCCAAAAATATGTATTACAAAAATAATGGTCTTCAAACGATGAACAAAAAAGTCCTAAATAGTATATAATAATATCTATCTTTTATATATTAGCCACAATAACCTGTTTAATCGTTAGGGTTTTCTTCAAAGTGTATTAAATACATAAATATATTGTAATTTGCAAAGACATATCTTTTTCAAACTCCCATATTTCAAAAGTACACTTTAATACCTTATTCATAAAAAAGAATTATAGAAATCGGTTTATAAACACACAAGATTTAGATGAAAGAAAATTTCCAAATGTCGCCGCGCCAGTATGAGTACGGCTGTACGGTTGATTTTTGTTTAACATCCGAAACGGCCAACCGGTAATTTCATTCACATTGACTCTTAATGCGAACGGACGTGGTTCTTATTGACTCTTCTCGGAATAAGCGCGCTTTAGATATTAAAAAACATAGATACGTAGTTTTTAGGTATTAAGTTTAAAGTAGGTATCTATCTATACTATAATAAAACAATCGGAATCGGATAAGTAATACTCGAGATATCGCTAGATCTCTTTATTAGAACAGTCCGATACAAATCAGGGGTCATGAAAAATGGATTTGGTTCAATGTTGAATGAATTTAAATTTAGTTTCTTTTGTTCACGAGATGGCGTTACCAGTAGTAATCATAAAATAAATGAGTTTTTAAATAATATATAACTATTTATAATATTAATTATTCATAAGTTATTCCTTTTAAATGTTAATAAAATTAACCATGAATCGTATGTGTAATATCAATTATAAGTCTTCACACTAGCCTTTAAAAATATCAATTTAACGGACACAAAGAACATCCAGACTAAGGACAATAGTTTGTGTATCACAATTAATTGTCCTCCATGGGAATCAAACCCGAGACCTCATGCACGCCAGCCATGTAATGCGACCGCCGCGCCACCGAGGCAGGTAATTCTGCCGCACCATAACGTGGCGTGCAAATGTATTCATTCATAATTAATTAGCGATTATCCGTGTGGTGACGGAGCAAGAATACAATATGTCACCTCCCCATCTCATCCCATGGGTGGCGTAAAACCGACTAAGGGACTATCGGTGAATATTATCTTTACGAAATAAAAATGAAGGAAAACTTGAAATTAAACCCTATACCAATCCGACTGGCCAACGTGGTATTAGTAGGCCAAGTATCCCTCCGTCACGGGAGGAGGCGCGTCCTTGCAGTGGGACATTAATGGGCTGTTATGATGAAAAAGCAATGTCATTTATTTTTAATTACAAATTTGACAACAGATGGCATTGTGCCTGTGACGTCATTTTCAGTATCGCGGTATTAAGATTTTACTTGAAAGAATGACGTTCGCTCATGTCTTTCAGTATAAGTTTAGTTAGACACAGTCTTCATAGATCTGTCTTTGTAAAGATCTGTTTTTGAAAAGGTTTTGGTTCGTTCGTTAATTTTACAATTCGTGTGTAGGTATATCTGTTTGTTATAAGGTTTAAAAAACGATTTTTCAGTATTAAATCGAATTGCGAAGTAAGTAACATCCGCCACGCGAACGAAGTCGCGGGCACAGCAGCTAGTTTATAAAATAAAGCCAATGCTGTGACGTCTGCATGTCAATTCTCGTTCCTTAAAATTGTTAAAAATTCGGTTAAATTAACTTTTAGTTGTCAATTTAGATAAGATAAGATAAGATAAAGAAGTTTATTTAAAAGAATACACATGTTACATTTTAAATAATCCCACCAAACTGCAGAGCGGTTTGTCGGCGGGATTAGATTTGTCTTACCTATTGTGGATCGGATCGGATTAGATTTGTCTTACCTATTGTGTGACAATTTGACAACTAAAAGTTAACTTAATTGACATGCTGGTTAAATGTTACTTGATATTACGTAAAAGGGACCAGATATAATTTTAAGTAATTAGAACAACGTCCCATAAATGAGCCTTTGCAGAAATAAACCTCCTTTTGTGACAGTGAGAAACTGCAGTGGGACACTAGGGGCTATATTAAGGAATCACAGATGTAAGTAGCTACTTTTTTCAACATAACGAGATTAGCAAACAAAATTTACAATGCGAAAGCAGTAGTTAACGACGTTTATACCTTCGTGATGCCGTGTGGTGACGGAGTGCCGTGTGGTGACGGAGTATGCCGTGTGGTGACGGAGTGCCGTGTGGTGACGGAGTATGCCGTGTGGTGTCGGAGTGCCGTGTGGTGACGGAGTATGCCGTGTGGTGACGGAGTGCCGTGTGGTGACGGAGTATGCCGTGTGGTGACGGAGTGCCGTGTGGTGACGGAGTATGCCGTGTGGTGACGGAGTGAGAATACAATATGTCACCACCCCATCTCATCCCTTGGGTGTCGTAAAAACCGACTAAGGAACTATCCGTGAATACTCAATATCTTTACGAAATAAAAAGAAGGAAAACTTAAACCTATAACAATCCGTCTGGCCAGCGTGGTATTAGTAGGCCAAGTATCCCTCCGTCACGGGAGGAGGCCCGTCCCTGCAGTGGGACATTAATAGGCTGTTATGATGATGATACTTTTGGCACAGCTAAGTATCTGTTTACCCACATGGGAACGAAGCATGAGTACACGTCTGTATACATAAACGTTTCGATAAATTTAGATGGCTCTCCCGAGAATTACTTAGAAGATAAAATATCAAGAAATTTTGTGACAACATGTCCCAAGCTGTAATGTGACTTTGAGTTTCAAAGTGATATTTATTCGAGTTTACGTGGTAATAGTCAAAATGACTTTGTTGGCAAGTCAACTGGTGTACTTATTTGGTTTGTGTTTAATGTGAACCTCTATGACAGAGCGACACCAACAATTTATACTAAGCTAACTCATAAAAGTGAACTTTACAGAAGACGCGTTAAAAGGGAAAAACGCGATAACTTTTAATATTAATAAGAATATTGATTTGAAATTTTGTATGATTAATATTTGATTTATTTATAGTTATTTCATATTTATATTTTTCCTTAATTGTATATATTTTTTGATTTAGTGCAAGTTAGCCGTATATACCCCTAATTCCACAATATTATTTTACGCACTACACACGTCTAACTAGTAGTCAGCGTAGTGTATTACGGGCGGTCACAGTACTAAACAAGTATGATTTTTATTGCTTACTCTAAAATATATTATTCATTCATTTAAACTTAAGCCTACATTTAAAAATGTCAAATATGCTGTCTATAAAGTATTTAACATAGTTTTATATGAGAAATAATATAAAACACACAGTTGCTAACAAGTGCATGGCCAATCGAAGAACGAAATCCGATCGGGCTATATTACGCTAAGTAACAGTTAGCGTAGTGTTACACGAACTTTAACCAAAGCGGCTAAAACTTACAAAATAATATAGTAAACTCTATAATCCATATTTTATATACTTTAATATACAATATAATATTTAATAGCACATTAAACTTACCTCTTTTAGCAGTAGAAAGCGGAATATAATCCTTTTTATCAACACTCCTCAATGAATATTTTACCTTTTTTGTAAATTTCACTAAATATTTAGCTCGTTTTCGTGTCATTTTTGTAAAAATACACTAACCCTATTAATATTTAGACTAACTTGTAACAATAGCTCTATTAATTAGCATTATACCAATAAAGTGTTTTAAACCGCGCACTTCCATCTTATAATGCGACAAGTGAAGTTAGCGTTAACTAAATCGAACGATTCTAAAAATTACCTGTACTTAGCGTTGTATAAAATTTGTAACTTCGTTATTTTTGATTCATGATTTTTTTATTACAAATAAAATAGCACATTTTAAGCACTTTAGCGTAAAAAACGATTTTTCCTAAAATTCGAGTTAGCGTAGTATAAATTGTTGGTGTCGAGAGGATTGTTAAATCAATTGTAATCTCTTTTTTTTCTTGGTAAAAGACAACGTAAAAGTTTAAATAAATAATAATAAATAATCCTCACATATTAGCACAACGCCACCTAGTCCCAAACTAAGCAGAGCTTGTACTGTGGGTACTAGACAACGGAAAAACATACTTAAACTTTTTTTTTTGTAAATACATATTATACATAGAAAACATTCTGACCAATGCAAACAATCATGATCATGCACACAAAGATTTGCATTGAGCGGGAATCGAACCCGAGACCTCTGCGTAGCAGCCATGTAATATACCGACTGCGCCACAGAGGTCGTCTAAATGTCAAATGATATTGTAATCAGTCAATAATTCTGGGTCTCTGCGTATAAAACATTGTTTTTTATAGCTATCGTGTGCAGTGGGACTCTAGCTAAGCCTTTGAAAGGTAACAATAGAGTTATCAGACGGAGAAGGAGCACCTTAATGCCACTGCATCAGTGCACACGCAATGCCTCTTGAAGCTGATAAGCTTCAAGAGGCATTGCGTGTGAACACGGCACACTCCGTGTGGTGACGTAGTAAGAATACAATATGTCACCACCCTTACTCATTACATGGGTGTCGTAAAAACCGACAAAGGAACTATCCGTTAATATTATCTTTACGAAATAAAAAAAAGGAAAACTTGTAATTAAACCCTATACCAATCTGTCTGGCCAGTGTGGTATTAGAAGGCCAAGTATCCCTCCGTCACGGGAGGAGGCCAGTTCCTGCAGTGGGACATTAATGGGCTGTTATGATGACTGCACATTGTATCGCGCTAAGACAAGAAGAACTTTCGAAGAGATGAGAGAAAAAAGATTTTTCCAACTAGCTTTAGTCTAGCTTATCTTACATTAAAGAGCTTTACAGGAGCGCATAGAGCCTTATAGGAACATTTCTGCATCTTTCACATTTTGCAAGCCGTGCTTTTTCAGTCTACATAACTTTTCCTATGCCGTCTCTATATAAGCTCTTAGAAAATATATGGGGCACAATAGAAAGGTGGAATGGAATAATGACATTGTCTATTATTTAGTCATCGTAGAATTTAAAAAAATTGTTGTTATCCAACATTAAAACGCCGTCTCACGTAAACATTTGACAAGACGAGTCGACCTCTTTTCCATTGTACCAAACATAAATTTAAAAAAAAAACAGGAACAGTATTGCCAGTATTTTAAATTAATATTTTGTTATTGATATTCATGCCCTTGACATTAAACAACCTAAAAATTCTATCTATTAAAGTTAATTTGCATCAAGCTATATTTTGTTAAGTTTTTTTATTTAGCCTTTGATTGAATATAGTGGATCAAATATCGATTATTTTATCGATTCGTTAAGCATTTGCAATGGTTTAATAAATAATTAAATATATATAAAAAAGTAAAACAATTAAGTATATTTTTAAAATAACTGGTTAGATTTGAGAACGTTACCGTGGTTAATTTGGTTATGTCATTTTAGTGACCAGTATAAGTTGAGCTATGTGAGATGATTTATTATTATTGGCTTTCGTTCAACACTTTGTTTTTTATTCAAAGTTAAAAAGTTTACGTTATTATGGTTAGGGAATGAGAGTAAATGTTGTGACAAATTTATCTCAGGCGATCACAGTCAGTTGCAATCAGTTATTCATAAACGATAACCCTCGTTTTAAGTAAGTATTAAAAGTAAAGTAAAAATTAAGTCCGGCTTTCGTCGCTAAGCCAAGTCTAAGGCCCACGGGGTCGGCTTGAAAAACGGTCGACACCAGGTTTTATACCGAGCAAGTGATAAATAAGAAGTCCATCGGATTCCCCTTTAATAGTTAGAAGAACACACATGCCGATCATGAGAGTGGTTCTCGTATACTTTATTATGAATGTTTATCATTCAATTGAGTTACAACAAACTAAATATTTTTTTATTATTAAAAAAATAAATATAAAGTTCTTTTATATTGTTATTTTAAATGTTTATTAATTATAAACAATTTCTTTTAGTAGTTTTGGTTTTCTACCTATAGTTTATTTTTTAATAAATTTAAGTTTTACCTATGATGACGTCATGCGTACGGCTGCATTACTTGAGCATTAAAGGCAGAGACAAACTTCTGTTCAGCCGGACGCATGACGCTATTTAGATGTCAAATGAAAGACAAAGTAATTTATGTATCATTGAAAAATGAACACAATCTTGCGGTTTTTGAGCTAAAAATATGATTTTATTCCTTACCGATCTAAAATCTCTAAATGGTATTGGAATCGACATTGGTAAACCTTTATGTGAGGTACATACCGAATTACTTACCTATACTAGATTTTTATTAATACAGTAGAAACACTTACTATTGATTAAATCCTTATCAAACACCTGACTCACCTGAAACAAAAATAGTTAGTATTATTAGGTATTTGTATAGTTTTAACACAGCGAAGACCTACTTTATGTACTTAGGAGTAAAGTTTTTACATTTTCTTCTAATTAAATTTGTAGCGAATCACAAGAAACTCTTAGTTTTACTCCTGGACTTTTCGAGTCCCATACTAAGTCCTATTGTTTCAAATTACTTAGTTAAGAAGGAAGCAGTTGCCAGGAATAAGCCTATTAACAGGCACAATAATTAGGGTTGTCCATATAAAAAAAATGGAATTTCCTAATTTACTTTTCTGGGCAAATACAAAACCCCATCACATGCGCCGTAGGTTTTTCATGTCGTTTTGATAGCAGATAATGCCAAATTATCTCATAAAATACGGAAATACTAAAGAAGTTCTCATTTTTAAATACAAATATTTTGGAATGGTGTGATAACCCTACATGTCATGTTTAGTAAAGGCATAAGTTTTTAAGTTTAATTACTAGTATCATTAACTGCATTTTTTTTTCTTCACGAAATGTCAAGAACCCCTTTTCATTACAAAAAAATCTTTCATTACCAAAACATAAGTATACCAAAAAAAAGTATTTAAGTATGTTTATACGTTATCTAGTACCCATAGTACAAGCTTTGCTTAGTTTGAGACTAGATGGCGTTGTGTGAATGTGTAAGGAATATTTATTTTATTTTATACTAGCTGTGCCCGCGACTTCGTTCGCGTGGTGGATGATACTTACTTCGCAATTCAATTTTATACTGAAATATCGTTTTTTAAAACTTCATCATAACAGCCCATTAATGCTGCATCACTGCAAGGACGGGCCTCCTCTCGTGACGGAAGGGATACTTGGCCTACTAATACTACGCTGGCCAGTCGGATTGGTCTATACCAATCCGACTGGCTAGGGTTTGATTTCAAGTTTTCCTTCATTTTTATCTCGTAAAGATAATATATTCACGATAGTCCCTTAGTCGGTTTTACGCCACCCATGGGATGAGATGGGCAGGTGACATATTGTATTCTTACTCCGTCACCACACGGATAATCGCTAATTTATTGTGAATGAATTTGCACGCCACGTTATGGTGCGGCAGAATTACTTGCCTCGGTGGCGCATGGGGCGCGGCGGTCGCATTACCTGGCTGGCGTGCATAAGGTCGCGGGTTCGATTCCCATGGAGGACATTGTGATCCACAAACTATTCTCCTAAGTCTGGATGTTCTTTTGATTTGTCTAAATTTATTGTACCTAACACCTTTTTACCATAATATTATTCAAGCAATAAATATTTGATTAAATTTAGACTGGACTATATTATTATCTATAGATAAACTGCGTGCAGTATTTTTGAATTAGGTACTATTAAGTAATAAATAAACACAAACACATTGAACAATAATTTAATGTTTTGTGATTGTATTTCTATATTATAATGTCAATTTTCAATTTTTTCTTCAATGTTGACAAATAGCAATAATGTGTAAAATGATTTTATAAAGAAAAAGCGTGTTACTTATTATGTTGTCTGTTATATTATACCCATATTTATTATTTATTAAATAACTAGCTGACCCGTCGAACTTTGTTCCGCCTTAATCGCAAAAAATAAGCAGACGTTTTCTTTAATTGTAAAAAAAAACAAAAAGAATTAAATACTACAGGTATCATTCATATTACATATACATTAAATTAATTAACATTCAGATACATTAAATTAACCATTCATAAATTATTTCTGTATTTTAGTCTATATGTTGCTCTTCATTTAAGTACCTTGTGATACACGACATTTTTTGTTTTATTATCAGGCGCAAAAGCAAACAACGCAGATGGTCTTCCGTCCGACCCGTGAACATGCCACGTATAATTGACCATGGAAAAAACATAAATGTTCTACATTTAAACCATAAACTTTTAAGGATTGGCCTTGTGATTTGTTGATAGTCATGGCAAATGCAAGACGTATCGGAAATTGAAGTCTTTTAAATTCAAACGGCATATCGGTTGGGATTATCGGTATCCTCGGAATGAGAACTTCCTCACCTTTGAATTTTCCTATCATTATCATAGCGTAAATTACATTGTTCATAAATTTTCTAATCACCAAACGCGTACCGTTGCACAGTTTTGGTTGGTTTATGTTTCGAAGCATTATTACTATGGAGCCGACCTTTAGGCGTAAATTGTGCGGTGGTAACCCAGGCACGTCCAAAGAGTTTAAAAATTCAATTGGATAGTTGGTGGCTTCATCTTCATTTGTGACGCAGTCAATAGATTTGAATGAATGCATTGTTCCAATGATCTTATTTTGAATTATGTAGTTTAGGTCATCTACATCTTTATTCTTAGCCGCTAAAATTGCTCGCTCACTAAACCATTCATTGTTTTTGTAGTTTGAAATAATTTCTGGAAATACATTGTTGATAAGTTCGTCTTTTGATGAGACAAAATTACAGAAATTATTTGGAAATGATATTAAGCCGCTCGATTCATCGACAGGTACTTGACTATTACCGATAGTCAGCAATTGCTCTGAGAAATATTCAGCAGATGTATCATTAAGCAATGTAACTTTCATGTTTGTTGTCAGTTGCAGTTTCTTCACATAGCGCCAATGACGGCACGACTCCGCTGTCAAAAAATATTTTCCCGCCAAAATTACTATTACGTCACAACTCAATTGTTAAAAATTATGTGACGTCAACTCATCTGTCAAAAATTCTATGACGTCACGACTCAAATCCGTTTTTTTTCAAAATCGTTACGGAACCCTAAAAAGTATCCTATGTCCTTCTCCTGGCTCTAAGCTACCTCCCTACCAATTTTCTGCTAAATCGGTTCAGCCGTTCTTGAGTTATAAGTGGTGTAACTAACACGACTTTCTTTTATATATTATATAGATTATATAAGTGTGTTATAATTGCAGTTATAATAGGATTGTGAGAAAAGGAATGTTATTGAAATTAAATTTATTTTTGTGATTAATTAAATAGTTTAACTTTAAAAATTGTTGTTTGTACGCCAGTATTGGCAAAACAGGGAAAGACTATTTATTTTTGTAACATGTTTTGTACCTGTGATTAACAAATAAAGGTTATTTGTATTTATTTACATTTAAAAATACAGCACGCAGTTTAACTCTTGATGTACTACAGTCTAAGTTCGAAAGATGGCGCTGTTTAATATTAATTAATTAAATTCAAATATCTTTTAATAGAAGAAACCGATTGCAATGAAACAAAAACTAAATGTAACTTCAAGTTACGCTTAATCGTTGTGTATAAAAATAATCTACGAAATGTAAATTCATACAACATTATGTTTATTTTATAATACAATACAATGTATTGGTCTTAAGATTATATTAATTCGTTTTAAAGATGTGCGGTAACAAATAGACAGCCAGATATTAATTCTAAAATGTGTGGTTTCGTGCTTTTTGACTTTTTTCTAGATTTTATAGATAATTTTTATCTAAATTTTCGAAAAGAACAGACCTTTCGACCTCTACTGTTTTATTATAGTATAGATATAGATAGATTACTACTGGTACCGCCATCTCGTGAACAAAAGAAACGAAATTTAGATTCATTTCAACATTGACCATTTTTCTTGACCCCTAATTTGTATTGGACTGTTCTAATAAAGAGATCAAGCATTATCTCAAATAATACTTATCCGATTTTGATGAAACATACCTCAGTTTAAGCCCAATAAAAAAGGCTACAATACAATGTATTGGTCTTAAGATTATATTAATTCGTTTCAAAGATGTGCGGTAACAAACAGACAGACAGACAGACATTAATTCTAAAAATTGTGGTTTCGTGCTTTTTGACTTTTTTCTAGATTTTGTAGATAATTTTTATCTGAATTCTCGAAAAGAACAGACATTACTAACTTCACTTAAACAACATATTATTGTGTACATAAAACTCCATACATCCGATATCCACTTTACAAGGAGCCAACAAGGCCCCCTAAGTAAATTTTCCTCAAACAAAAAGGTACAGGGTGTAAACATCCCTCCTGTTTACATATCTGACCTGAACAAACTATTGTGAATATTAAATTTTACTTCAGTAAACATTCTAGAACAAACATCTATTTTACGTAATCGTTGTAGAAATTTTCCGTGTGGTGATGAAGTAAGAATACAATATGTCACCATTCCATCTTATCCCATGGGTGTCGTAAAAACCGACTAAGGGACTAACCGTTAATAATTTCTTTACGAAGTAAAAAGAAAGAGAACTTGAAATTATACCCTATACCAATCTGTTTGGCCAGCGTGGTATTAGTAGGCTAAGTATCATTTCGTCAGGGGAGGAGGCCCGTCCCTGAATTACTGGACATTAATGGGCTGTCATTAGGTACATAGATTGGTGTCCACTCCGCTTTTCTGAGCATCGGAGGGCATAGACAAAGTCTGTTGCAATAACACAGTCGTTGAACCGGTGCAGATAGGCCTATGGTCAGCTTAAGCAGTTCCCATCGCCAGATTGGCCACAAATCAAACAATAAAAAAGAAGATCATAGGCAGTTTAAGATGAGCAACATGCTTGAGGTCATTCTATTGAGGGAGTTCCGCTCAACTGAGCTTTCTCGTGCTTTGGAAGGCACATAAACTTTGATTAAAATTAGTGTAGTAGTGAAAATGTACTTCCATTTACAAATACTGACTTGGCCACAATACCACAGAATAAATAATTTATACTTCTATACTAATATTATAAAGAGGTAAAGTTTGTGTGTTTGTGACGTTGTAGGGGGTAATCTCTGGATCTACTAAACCGATTTTAAAAATTCTTTCAGTGTTGAATAGTCCATTTATCGGGGAGTGTCATAGGTTATATAGTATCACGCTATGACTAATAGGAATAGAGCAGTAATAAAATATGTTTAAAAAAGTGACGCGTTTTTTTCGCCGCACTACGAAGTGGGCACGGGTCAGCTAGTGTTTAATAAGTTGCATTTTTTAAATTTAAAGCTTTGTTTTAATTGGGTCTTATTCTACCCTTTTTTTCCAAGTGTTATTCCTGTAAAACATGATTTTGCAAAAAGGATAATGCAAAAGACTTGACCTTTGTTGGGTCCGGCAATAAAATAAACGATTGTCAATCCATTACGAAACAAATCAGGTGTTTTATGTAATCATAAATAATTAAATCAATCAAATATTTAGTCAAAGTAAACAATGTCCGGGTACCTACTATAAACCAATAAAATTCAACATCTATAGATCAATATGGATGTCATAAATTATAAAAAGACAAAAACGAATTCTCGGTTAATAAGTGTTATAATTTTTTTAATTTAATATCGAGTCGACGTTTTATGTTTAAAATCTATTTTTCATAATCTCTTATCTACTTTTTGGGGTAGCTATAATATAATATAATAATACCTAAGTATAATTTTTTTTTTTCAGGAGATATTTATGTCAACCCCATTTTTGGATACTTACTAAAACGTACCGACTACTAACTATAATAATTACACTAATTTGTTTACATTTCTTAATATATTATTTTTGTGACAAACCCTATTTGACTAATTTTAATGAAATTTCTACGGGAACTTCCTCAGACAAATCATAATATTATTAAGTTTTTTTAAATACAGTTGAATTGTTATTATATATTCTCTTCAGTTTAAAGTCGTGAAATATATAATCTGTCTGAAAACGCGAATACCTGACAAACTGACATGTATTATTAGTGGAATATGTGAAAGTTTATTAAGTTCAGCAAGTGAATAAAATAAATATAAATATTCCTCACACATTCACACAACGCCACCTAGTCCCAAAGCCGTGGGAAAAAGCTACTTTTATAATAATACTACATCCATGGTTTTGTATGTTTTTTATGTCGCAAATCATGTTTCGCGGTAATTAACACAAGCGTGATTGTTTAATAGGAAATGATAATAGAGGTAACAAAGAGTCTGTTTATTTAGATATTTTATAAGAAATTTTAGGTCGTAAGGCGAAGGCATTAGATTCATTTCTGTACTGTTGTAACAGGCGACTGAATTTTTTGAGCTTGATGGTAACTCAAAAAATGGTGCCTGGGTTGCCAACACCGTACACTCTAATGAAACGTTCACTAAATAGTTTGCTCTTAAATATCGTAGTCTTTACATCTTGCTAAAATAGTAAGAAAGAAAAATTATTATGTTTCTTAAGCTCCCTAGCGCCAGCCAATTGAAAAAAATCATAATTCGCAAATAAATTTTATACGCTATTTTATAATGCAATATTTATCTAATTAAAAAACATTTAAAGTGTTGAGAGTATGTTATACAAATACTTTATTGCCTTTTCTCAAGACTTTTGATCCTATTTGCGAATTATGATTTTTTTTTCTATTGGCGGCGCTAGTAAGCCACGTTAAGGCCCATAAGGATAATAAGAGTTGTTCATTTATTATGAGAACTATGTGACAATGACCATGTAACCAAAATAATGAAAATATTTCGCTTAAGCCCGATTTACACTTGACAAGTACAGTAGCGAGTTAAGTAGTACTTAACTCGCTACTGTGCTTGTCGATGTGTAGATCGGGCTTTAGACATAAAAAAGATGTATTCAGTGAAATTACCAGTCACTAAATTAGTCTACTACGATAAAAAATTTAAATCAAAAATATTAATTTAAATAAGGATGTTATTTTTACGTTTCAATAAAGTATGAGATCACGTCAATTCATTTTTATTTATATTTGACATTTAACTTTTTTTATTTTTTATCAAAATAAAATGACATAATCACGTAAATATACTATATTAACATGATTATGACTTTTTATTACTTATCAAAGTGATTTATTATTTATTTTTTAATCACTTAAATATTGTAAGTTAGGTACTCTGAATAGGATTTCTTTTTTTAGTGGTGCCGGAGTTAAAATGCCTTAGGGTCGTAGCAAACATATTAAAACGGAATGGGATTGTCACCGTATCAACTCCTTACTGCAACGCACACTAATCGAATTCGTAACGTAATCGGATTTTTGACGTTTATTTGACACCGAGGAAAAAGGCCAGGCGGTGGCTTGACGTTTTGATATGTGTGCTACGACCCTTAGTGTGTTAGTAATTGTTTGAATTCCACGCTGAACAACTGTTTGTACAATCTACAGATCATTGTCCTGAGTCTGGATGTTATTTGTGTTCGTTATTATTAATGTTTTTAAAGTGCTATGCGATACCGTGCGGTTTGGGACTGCCCTATATCCTCCTGTGGGTGTCGTAAGAGGCGCCTAAGGGATACCACGACTCGGTGCATACCACCTAGCACCTCGGGTCAACCTCCTGGTGGGGAGTAAACCACCAACAACAGCATTCCCAAGGAGGTTTGGCGTCAGGCGCCTGCCTGTTAAAAGTTTTGGATATATTTTACAACCGGCCGCCTGGCCGGCTGTAAAATATAGCCAAAACTTTAAACAGCATGTGCAAGAAGAAGACATGCTGCGCGGACCCCTAAACAAAAAACAATAAAAATTGGGATAAGGGTAGGCAAATGATGATGAAGTGCTCTGCGATACAGGACTTAACTCGAAGTGTCCTAATTTATACAATCTTTAAAAAACGCTTCAATTCACTACTTTATTATTCTCACTCTATCTCTTTCTATTTAATGTTTCTGTCTTAATTAATTACAAAATTAAAATGAAAAAATGTTTTACTACTACATCTAATAGCTTGTAACGAGCTTTATACTCGTATTAGTAAAGCGTTGATTTCTAGATCACCATCTTCCATTAACCAGACAGCAGGCAAACCTAAGCTTTTGAGGCGAGAAACTTATTCGTCTCGTCATAGGATTTTTTAATAATATTAAAAAATAACAGGTTATATAACAAAGCAAATACATATAAACATCCTTTATATAATTTATAATATAATGTATAACCACACCCGCACCTCATAAAGTTGACAGAATTGTAATAATTTATGTAAATAATATAATCTATTTAAAGATTTTTGTATTAGTCACATTATTAATTCTAACCGGACTGTATGTCATAAATATTATGGTTAAAATGTGAAGATTATTTTGATTTCTTGGTTGAATGGTTCTGTATATATTTCAATATTGTTTTTTATTGTACCAGTAATTTATATACTAGTTATACAAATATTATAAAGAGGTAAAGTTTGTGTGTTTGTAACGTTGTAGGGAGTAATCTCTGGTTCTATTGAACCGATTTTAAAAATTATTTCTGTGTTGAATAGTTCATTTATCGGGGAGTGTCATAGGCTATAGGTATGGTATAACGCTATGACTAATAGGAGTGGAGCGGTAATGAAAAATGTTTACAAAAAGGGACGCGTTTTTTTCGCCGCTGAAGTAGGCACAGGTCAGCTACTATTCAAATTAAATTATAGATGTCGTAACATCTCCGTCTTTAAGTCACATCATTTCTCTATATCTATCTCGCTTGCACTTAAGGGTCTTCTATTCTTATATTATAATATCTGCTATATCTTTTAGGACACGGTACATAGTACAGGATCAAATCAAATTTTATTTATATAAAATATTACATAACAATACACAGTATAATATAATTTATCAATGTTGACTGGTTCCAAACTAAGCAGAGCTTGTACTATGGCTACCAGGCAACAGGCGTACATACTTTATTTACAATGTATTATTAATACATAATAAGTAATTATAACAATATAATTTATAACATAATAATACATAATTTAATAATGCTGACTGGTCCCAAACTAAGCAGATCTGTTCAGTTTGGGGCTTAGGCGTTGTATGAATGATGAATTTTTTTAAAATATTAATGTATTGTCGCACCGTATCATTATAACACCCCATTATTTTTAACGATTTTAAGAAACGAGAATTGACATGGATATTAAAATTATCTAGAGGAACCCTAAAAAGTTGTAGGCGAGACATAAAATAGATGAGATTTTTTTTTTATACATGATAGGAATGTTTTGATTGATATCAGGATCTGTGTATCATAAAATTCATCAGCGTATCAAAACCAGCTCAGAATTCTCTCAAGCATTTACTTTAAAACGAAAAGGCAATAAAGCACTTTCTTTTAGCTGTTATTGACGACCTCTGTAGCGTAGTGGTTATACCTATAGCTCATGACTTCTACGCAGAGGTCTCGGGTTCGATTCTCGCTCAATGCAAATCTTTGTGTGCATGAGCATGATTGTTTGCATTGGTCTGGGTGTTTTCTATGTATATTATGTATGATTTTACCTCGTATTTACAAAAAAAAAGTGTTGTGAGTGTGCAGAGGTCGTCAAAGGAATCAAAGTCATAAAGGAGGGATATTACGAGTTGTAATGGCTTTTTCTTAATATTCCCTTACTGTTAAGAAAATGTCTACCTTTTATTGCTCCTAGACCTCTGTAGGGACTCGTATTCACTGTTGTCTGTATCCCTGCAGTGGGGCGTTACAGAGCTTTTCCAAAAGTTGGTCTTATTATTCTAAAATAGAGAAAATAATAGTGACACAAACTGACGCAATCAACAGAGTAGGTACCAGGCACACAGAAATACGTAGAAGTTTGTTTGCCTACTCTCAGAACATACAGAAGACTGGGTGCATTGCGTTTGACAATCTTGATAACTATGAAGTACAAACAGCTAGATGACCTCTTACATGAGACCTTTGCTTTTGTAGGACCCGATAGCTTTAGAATGCAGGCTCTAACAGCAATGGAGGAATATTACGAGTTGTTTTAGCTTTCTGTGAAATTTTCCTTACCGACTCGTAGTCACACCAAGCTTGTCACACCAGTGTGACAAACAGTAATCTCTTTCTTGTTTGTCACACTAATGATTTTGACACACCATTTAATGTATTTATTTCTAAACTAGTGATGTCCAAGTTACAGTACTAAGTTTTTTATATTGAAATCATCAAAGTATGTACTTAGGTACTACACAAAACGTTTTTTATTAATTAAATTGTATCATCTGCTTTTTTGGAAACGACGAACCTACTTACAACAGAGAATAAACCAAACAAAACATTTTTAAACACTGTTTCCGGAATTGAGTGTAGTTCTCGTTGCAAAATTCTTCTTTACTCAGTTTCATTTATTTTACTATTTAATCTAAGTTTACATATTTAAAGTTTATCAAGCTTTTCCACCGATTCCAATGCGCAAGTAGAGAAGAAGCGGCGTAACTAACTACTATTTCTAGACTACATAATTTAATCACATTGTAATTTCAATAAGGTGCAGCAACCATTGTTTACCATATATAACCATAAAAACTAAGGATTGTACTAAGGAATCAATATACATTTTAAATATCTAAAACTATAAGGAAGCATCCTGTAGGCAGTACATAAAAGTGGGAGCACCAAATCACATATTGATATCAATGTAGTTCCGCAGATGAGGTTGTAGTAACTTGTACTTATTAATCGGCAAACGATTTTACTATGTAGGCACTGCACTAGCAATTATGTTGTACATGATGTTGAAAAATCAGTAGTGTGACTAACAAGAAAAATATTACTGTTTGTCACACTGGTGTGACAACCTTGGTGTGACTACGAGTCGGTAAGGGAAATTTTCCTTTACCTATAAAGGTAAAGTTTGCCTTCCCTGCTGAAGGCCAATCATTGCAGTGGGGCATCGAAAGATATGCTAAGATTTACTTCCAAAAGAAAGTAATAATTCTCAAAAGGCAAAATAATAGTGACACAAACCAATGCAATCAACAGTTTAGGTACCAGGCACACAGAAATACGTAGAAGTTTGTTTGACTAACTCTCAGAACATACAGAAGACTGGGTGCATTGCGTTTGACAATCTTGATAACTTTGAAGTACAAACTTGTGATTCAAATAAACATAGAGCTAGCGTCTTACACTTTGTGTTTGAACAACAATCAAACAATTAATTAGACAGTGCTTAACGTGTTTACATAAATAATATATTCCAGTTTTTGAAATATGCTTTATTTACTTAACATTTTTATTTTATTGGTATGGGTCTAAATGAATTTTACAATATTTAATATTTATACCGACGCGCATGTATGACTCGCAATGAATGTGGACGAGGCCGAATCTGTTTGCCAGGATCGTGACAAGTGGCGTTCTGTCGTCTCTGCCTACCCCAGACGGGATAAGACATGAGTTTATGTATGTATGTATGTTTTGTTGTGGATGTTCTTTACGTGTGCCTACGTTAATTTCATGTCTGTAAAAATAAATAGAGCGGAACTTGTCTTTTTAAAATTAAAATATTAATTAAAGAGTCGCCCACACCGTGCCATACCATGACCGTGCTAGGACCGTATCAGGCACGTAAAGTAACACAACGTCGGTACTGGCCCGGTTACGGAACGGTCTGGTGGGCATAGTCTTATACGTTTTAATACAAAGAATATTTTTTTGCCTGACACGTTCATAGCACGGCCATGGTATGGTAAGGTGTAGTGGGAAAACTCCATTAAAGTGTCATGTCATAACAGCCCATTAATGTTCCACTGCAGGGACGGGCCTACTCCCCTAACGGAGGAGGAATAATTGGCCTACTAATTCCACGCTGGCCAGACGAATTGGTATAGGGTTTTGTTTCAAGTTATCCTTCTTTTTATTACGAAAAGATAATATTCACGGATAGTCCCTTAGTCGGTTTTTACGACACCTATGGGATGAGATGGGGTGGTGACAAACTGTACTCTTACTCCGTCACCACACGGAGACTACAATAAAAAACTTAATTTTTTTTAATGTAATCTTCCGTTCTTGTTTTAAAACAGCTTCCTTTTTCAAGCAATTCATTTCATCACTTAAAATAATTCAGAGAGGAAAATCTTTTAATAAAATACTTCTAAGGTATTCTCTCTTCTAGAAATATTAAATATCTACCAAGTCTTAAGTTTTTCTTGTCTTAATTAGCCAACTAAGTTATACCGTGAACTTTAAGTACAATTAAAAGAAAAAGCTTAGGATTAAGTTAAACGAATGCAGAAATTAAAAGGCTTGTGAAATTACAGGGCTACGGACTATTTAAAAGCTTGTGTCTTAGGGCCAGATTCAGAGACCGCACTTTGACTTTACTTTGAAGGAAAGTTCGACTTTGATACAAAAACGAGATATAAGGCCCAGATTCAGAGGCGTGACTTTACTTTCTTTCAAAGTAATCTTCCCAAAGTAAACTTTATCATGCGAAAGATTACTTTAATGTTTTTCAAATTCAGAGATAATAACTAGACTTTGCTAAAGTAAAGTCAAAGTGCGGTCTCTGAATCTGGCCCTTAGTGTGAAGAGTTCTGTGAAGGCAGTCTGAGCGTACGTTTTTATTAAATACAAATCCCGCACTGAGTATCAAGAATTTCGTCCCAGGCACTTTGATAGACAATACATAAACATTCTATGACAATTTGACAACTAAAAGTTAACATAACCGAATTATTAACGATTTTAAGGAACGAGAATTGACGTGCAATTTAAAGAAAATTTTTCTTTTATTTATTCAGAGCTTTTAAATATAAGTTTTTTTTAAGTTTTTTTATATTCATAGATTTTCTTTCGTTTATAATCTTCAAAATAAAGAACAAAAGTTAATTTGAGTCATAAAATACGAAATTTGATTTATTTCATTTTGATTATTATCTTGATGAGATGTTATATCATACCAACATAGTATTACGTCATACCAATTTACATACCATCACAATATGATATCACCGTCAGTTTACTATAGCATACTATGTAAAATAATAATAGCTTATAATAATAACATGTTGATTATCAAAAGTCAATAGTTAAGTAGGTATTATATAGTTTTACTATATCTGATGTGTCTTTAAAAGTTATTAAAAATGTTATAAACATTAGTTGCTTTAGGTATCTATATAGCGTGTTTCTAAAAGAGTTTGCGTATAAACTAACTACGACTGATTAAATCACTTATATACAGGGTGTTCCAAAGTGACGCCCCTAGCCAAAGTTCGTTACTTACTAAGCTATTGTTATCTGATTTTTGTTCGATGACCACAAATATCCTACACTAAGTTTTACATTATTTACGGCTATTTATGACCACAAAAAGACTTAACAGTATGTTTTTTATAAGAAACTGCTTAGTCCTTAGTCGTAATCTAGTCTTCTATAACCTCGTGATAATTAAGCTGCATTTTATTCATAACACTTTAAAAATAATTATGTTTCTATTAATTAAAACGACTACATGAAGGAAGCAACGACTATAGGGAAGTCAGTTAGTGATATTGAGGTACAGTTGTTACTGTGCGCGAATAATGAACCGTGTGCCAGGTTTTTATACGTAGTACATAATATTACCTCAATGGTTTTAATAACAGATATTAACAAGATAAGAGAGCTCTGCGAATTAACAGAAGACGTAATGACGAGAACGAGCAATGTATGCTAAGATGGTTTGGACACATTTAGACAAAGGAGAATTATTTGCAAGAGTGACAGTTTCTCAGATTTATTTAATAAAGACAATTCCAGCACAGTAGCAGTAACTTTTACAGACATCTAGCTTGATTTGGCTGATTTACGTGATGACATGGCTAATTGTGGTTTTGAATTATTTGTGGAAGTCCAGAGAGGATGAATAAAAATGTAAAATCACTTTTTGTTGTCTGTCCGTCCGTTCCTCCATAAATAAAAAATCGCTTACAGTAGCACAAAATCGCTTTCACTAGTACAAAACCTTCTACTTGGTAACTAATTACTTAACTGCTTTGAACGCAGTTACCACGCTAGAGGTAAAATTAATTACTTCGCATATTATCTTAGTGACCGACTGTACCTGCTATTGATGTATGTAAGTAATTTATTACATATTTTTAGAATAAGTATTTCTATTTAACTAGCAAACCGGGCGAACTCCGTTTCGCCACTAGATGGCTTCGTTTTATGTACGTAATGTGAAAAAAGACTTTCCCGCGTTACTGTTAAAAATTTTCCTGAATTTTCTGTGTTATAAACCTCACTGAGCCAGAGACCTTTCCAATGAATGCAAAATCGTGGAAATCGGGTCGTGCGTTCTGGAGTTATAGCGTCAGGAAGGAAAACCTGACTTATTTTTATTTTGTAGATTAACTGATTTAGAAGTAGTGTTTTTATATATTATGTGTGTGTATGTTTATTTAATTGTAACCTACAGTAGCCTAAACGGTTTGAACGATTTTATGAGATTAGAGACGATGAAGTTTAGATTTCTATTTAAATAAACAATTGTGTTAATGATCCATTGTCAATAATGCGGAGTTAACAAATAAAGCTCTTTACAACAACAGTTAAACACAGCCTCTAAAAAATACAATACAGCTGTATTTTTTAATGATTTCTGTAACTTCTTGACTAATTAAACATTATGGATTTTATTAACACGTTCACTGCGTTACGAGATCTGATGAGTCTCGTAAGCGACTTGCCCATGGCGCGTACGTGAAATAGTATGACTTACTCTGTTTGGCAAATGAATTTACAGTACTTTCTTTTGAAGTAAGAGTGAGATGACTGATATTATCCTAATTAGTTATAGTAGTAGTAATATTTTTATGAAAAAAAACGTACGAGACTTAATAGGACTCGTAGCGACCAGATGATAAAAATCTACATCTGGGGCGGTATGAGATCTTTAAAACTTGTAGCAATCTCGTACGAAGCTAGTTGCAAAATTAGTTAGTGTTGTGACAGCTTTTGTGGGATGGGTCGTTTTTACTATGTTATTAAAACCATATCGGTTTTGATAACATAAAGAATCAAAAGCGATTCCATAGAATATTATAAATTTCATTTAATAATTCTAATGAATTTAATGTTATGAATGAGGTTGAAAAATCTCTATAATCAAAGCCAAAGTAAATAAAAACGCAGTGTATTTTGCTATGAAAAGGCAAAACTGTAATAAAACTTTTTGTATACCATGTTTTAATGACAAACATTTATTTTAATTTGAGCAACCTATTTAAATATTTTTAAAATAAACTATTCTATCGATATTGGAAACTTTAGTTTTATTGTCATCACTATCTATTTATCGACATTTTAACTAATATGCATTACGAGATCTAAATGAACTCGTATATTTTTTTCAAAAAAGGCATTTACGAGATCCTATAGTTCTCGTAAGTTTCTTTGGAAAGATTATCAATTATATATTACTCCAAACACAGGGCGGCTCCGCATACTAAAAGATACATTCATTATTTACCTGCTGACACAAAAAAAATACAAATTTAATCAATTTTCATAAAAATATTAAGGATTAAAAAGAACCCCTCGAACGAGACCTAAAGAGTCTCGTTGCGTCATTACGAAAGTTCCAGTACGAATACTTTTCGGTCTCGTAACGCCATTCAGACAAGAACTAAACATTTGCTTTCGCAGTGAACGTGTTAAAGAAGTTACTGCTCCTATAGGAATTTCATTTAAATTGAAAAAATTTCGTTCTTATTCCAGAAATATTGAATTTCGGTGAATCATCCATATACCTACATAAATGTTATTTCTAATCAATGATTAACTATTTCAATTTATAAATTATAGGGGATGAATTTCTTTTCATTACATGTCTCGTCCTCAATAGTAGTATCCGGTCGCCCTCAAGCTATTAAAATCAATATAGTGGGGTAGTCAGCGTGCTTGCCCGACTGGAACCCCATAAAACATGTATGGGATAAGCTTAGAATACAAATTAGTTCTGTAATAATGTTTAGTTCACTTAATGATTTTAGTGGAATGCCATACAATTAAAAAATAGTTGGCTCTTTGTACGCTTTGGGCTAGGAAATAAATATATATCTCGGAAAAGTACTAAATTGCATATTTTTTATAGACAACTCTTGCATCTTGCACTAGACATCATATCCTGTGTCTCTACTTTTACAAACATTAATTTAACAGCGATAATATGTGTCTGTTAAATTAATGTTTTTAAAAGTCTGTTAAATTAAGGACTTCAAAACTCAACGCAATTGTTTGTGGATCGCACAAACAATTGTCTTAAGAAAGAAAGAAGGAAAAAAGGAAGAAAGAAAGATAATATATTTATTAGACAAACAAACATACACAACATTTAATAGTCTTACGTGGGACTCGAACCCACGGATGGGCTTTAAATAGCACGTAACAAACCAATAAACTATTTACTTTTCTATATAAGTCAGTAAACCTCAGATACATCAGCAAATCAATGCCGAACTACATAAAAATCTACACAGAACAAATTCTCTTTCAATTCACAGCTTTCAATAAAGGAATCAGGTATCGCTCTGACGTCACTTGATGGATGATAGCCATAGTCCCTTCATGGCTTACATCCCTTGAGCTATAGCTATTACTCAATATACCTACCACAGAATTGAACCCCACTTACTTTTAGATTTTAAGGTGGGCTATTCATTCGGTCAGTTATTTTTCTTGTATTTTTACTTTGATTTGAATTTCTGCTTTTTATTAGAGTGTAATTTTGTAATCTGCCTTGAGGGAAAAACGGTAGTCTTTGTTGTCGCAGGTCTCATCATAACAGCCCGTTAATGTCCCACTGAAGGGATGGGTCTCCACCCATGACAGAGGGATACTTGGCCTACTAATACCACGCTGGACAGACGGATTGGTATAGAGATTAATTTCAAGTTCTTTTTATTTCGTAAAGATAAAATTCACGAATAGTCTCTTAGTAGGTTTTTACGACACCCATGGGATGAGATGGGGTCGTGACATATTGTATTCTTACTCCGTCACCACACGGAGGTCATCAAATAGTTGTACATAATTCATTTCCAATTTAATTCACATGTTTACCACAAGAGGCGCTGTTAAAATGTCTAATACAAAAATTTGAAACATGCCAGATAAAAAGAATTCCTTCTCCCCTAAAGCCTTAATAAAATATTTGGAGACATTGTTGCCTTATAAATAAATCAAGCCTTTTTAAAATATTTCTCTCTTTTACCTTCGCAAAATAAGTGTACACAAACTGACTACTTATTAGTGATCCACAAACGAAATACTTGAGGTAGTATTTAATATATTATAAGGGTACTATCCCAAGGGACTATTAATTATGTGTTTTGTTCCCTCTGTTGTGTAGTCCAAAGCGGGTTCTCAGAGTAGATACCCGCTTAATGCAACTGAAAAGAAAATGTCTCGTACTTAATTTCCCGTTCAAAGCAAATCTTTGTGTGTATGAACATGATTTATTGCTAAATATTGCTTTATTGTTAAAATATTCATTTTTCTTTTACATAATATAAGTTACACAAACGGTATGCCTACTTATTAGTGATCCACAAAGAGTAATTTGAGGTATAGTATTAAATATGTTAGAGGGGTACTCTCCCAAGGGACTAATAAGTCTATTTTATGTCCATTGCTGTTATGCAGAGATCTCGAGCTCGATTCCCGCTTAATGCTAATCGATGTGTGCGATGTTTGCATTGGCATAATTGTTTTCTTTGCATCATCATAACAGTCTATTAATGTCCCACTGCAGGGACGGGTCTCCTCCCGTGACTGAGGGATACTTGGCCCACTAATACCACGCTGGCCAGGCGGATTGGTAAAGGGTTTAATTTCAATTTTTAATGTGGTGTATGTATCTGGTGTATGCGGCTGTCGACCATGAGGTCGCTGATTCGAGTCCCACGCAAAGTAATTATTGTCACTGCTAGAGCCTGAATGCACTGTTGTTTTTTTATTTCACAAACGTAAAAAAACCTCACGACACCCTCTGTCGTGTTTGGTCTCTAATGTGGGTCTTGTATTTTGTTAAAGAAAATATTGTATTCCCCTTACATTTACTTGGCGCCGCCGAGTCTTAAACTAAGCGGTACTATGGGTACAATACCACGGATAAAAAAAAACATACAGTACCCGGCCGTAAATATTGCACATTGTCCTGTGGAAAGAGACAATCGGTCAACTTCGGCTTCGTAGAGCATCATCTCTGTCGCACACTATCAAATCATAATTTGTTTTAAGGGTACGCATGTCAGTCGAAACGTAAAAAAATGTAATATTTGCGGCCGGGTACTGTAGTTTACGTTTGTAAATACATTCATATTTTATGTTTTTCCATAAACACACAAAACACCAAAACCAATACAAAAGTTTATATTCACCCGCACAATTTTGATTTGCCTTAAACGGGAATCGAACACAAAACCTCTGCATAACAGCCCAAAACCTACAACCACATACACCGTAGAAGTCACTATACATAGTACATATAAAACGCACAACGGTCTGTCAGTATCCCTCTTAATTCTCAGAACACATATAACATATGTCGCGGCGGATCAACTACGGACTTTGAGGAGACGTGAGCTGAAACTTGAAATACTATCCTTTCTGTAGAAGCCTTTATGTTTTTGTATATTATACTCTTCTTTACAAATGACTGCCAGATGCCGTAAGTTAGTGTGATTTGCTAGCATATGGAAGCTTGTTTTGAGTTAAATTCCATCTCAAGAAAGTAATCTATACTAATATTCATCATCATCATCATATCAGCCTATAGACGACCTGGTTAGGACGGCGGGAAGCCGATGGATGAGGGAGGCACAAGACCGCGCAGGGTGGAAACGTTTGGAGGAGGCCTATGTCCAGCAGTGGGCGTCTGTAGGCTGATACTATACATAATATTATGAAGAGATAAAGTTTGTGTGTTAGTGAGTTTGTGTATTTGTGATGTTGTAAGTAGGGGGTAATCTCTGGATCTATTGAACAGATTTTAAAAATTCTTTCTGTGTTGAATAGTCTATTTATCTGGGAGTGCCATGGGTTATATAGTATTACGCTTTGACTAATAGGAGTGGAGCAGTAATGAAATATGTTTAAAAAAGGGACGCGTTTTTTTCGCCGCCCAACGAAGTGGGCACTAGTCTTAGGTAAGTAACGGGCTGTGTTCTAGCATTACTCGCGTCCATGAACGGCAGTTACTGCTTACCATCAAGTGAGCTGGTCACTCGTATTCTTCAAGTCACACTCTGTACGATGTCTAAAATGGCATATTCTATTTTGAGTTACATTATTACAGTTAACAGCTGTTTGATTTTACATAAAGGTAAGGCGATAAAAGCTAACGGATATTTACTGCTAAAGGCGCGTAATCAGAGAAAGTCAAATTCAAAAACGCTTTAATCAAAATTAATACAATTTCCATTATATATTTTTTGACGACCTTTAAACTACTAAATCTAAGTTTAAATACATTTTCAAAGATTAGAAAACTTTACCACCGCCTCCAAAGCGCTAGTAGAGAAGAAGCGGCGCAACAAACTCTACTGCTGCATTTTCTTGACGTCATATGTTTTTAACATTGTAGATAGCTGTAATAAGGCGCTGCACCCATTGATTACCATACATAACCAACCAAGGATTTTATTATTCAATGATAAAGGTAGCGTCATGCAGGTAGTACATAAAAGTGGGGGCACCAAATCACATTCATAAATAATTATCCAGTAATAAAGACGTCGCTCAGAAGCAAACTCGAACCCTACCTCGAGATTCGATCAATCGTAACTTCGCGATGTAACAGTGAAGACCCTAACACAAAAAGGTAATACAAGTATTATTAAATTTTCTCGTTAAACTTAAGGAATCCTAAAAATAGCGACTAGAACAACATCACCAAACAAAACGAAAAATAAACGTTATACAGCGTGTCATAGAAGTTATACAATGTTTGTTTTCAAAAGAGAGTGTCCAAAAACGGTAAAATAGAGCCTACATTTTCAGATAAAATTGACATGCATTGTCACTAGCGTTCAAACATGAAATTGTTAGATGGGATGTTATACATGGCGAAATAAAAATATTTTTAAGGTGTGTCCGAAAATTGAGCTGCATTTGTGCTTGCCTTCAGGCTTTGGGCATATATTATATGCCATGTGGGTACACTTATTGGCTTTATACCTTTAGCTTGATAATTTTCAAAAAAGGTTTCGTCATTAAATAAATATAAATAATCCTCACACATTCACACATCGCCACCTAGCCCCAAACTAAGCAAAGCTTGTACTATGGGTACTAGACAACGGATAAACATACTTAAATAAGTACTTTTTTTTGTAGATACATACATATTATACTTAGAAAACACTCAGAGCAATGCAAACAATCATACTAAAAAACTAAGACTAAGGGACTATTCGTGAATATTATCTTTACGAAATAAAAAGAAGAAAAACTTGAAATTAAAGCCTATACCAATCCGTCTGGCCAGCGTGGTATTAGTAGGCCAGCTATCCGTCCGTCATAGGATGAGGCCCATCACTACAGTGGGACGTTAATGGGCTGTTATGATGAAATAATGGCCATACCCCATTGACCAGATAAACTTTTAAGGCCTACGCAGACCGGGACGGCATGGCAAGGGATTTTAATTTTTGCTAATGGAAATTTACCCGTAATAATAATAGTACGGTTGAATGTCCATTAGTAAAAATTAAAATCCCTTGCCATGCCGTCCCGGTCTGCGTAGGCCTTTAAACTCATTTTGATTCTTAGAAGAATTCCTTTTACTTTTCTACCATTTTACAAAAACATAGATTGCCATAGAGAATTCAAGTGACCCCAAGGCTTATCAACTGCATCATTATCAATATAAAAAGGTTGGTAACGCGTTGTCCAATTTTGTTTTCGACCCCTACACGAACACTCCCTAGGACAGATTGGGATCGATTGAGTTCCGACTGTGTTTCTACGTGCCTTCATATATTTTTATTGTGCCACTAGTTTTTCCTGCTGCTTTCGTTAAAATAGGAAAAGATTTTTATTTAAGAATTATATAATTCCACCCCATCTCTATTATGTTTAAACAGCTTAACTAATTGGAATATAATTATATTATCTGAAGTAGTACAAAAAAGTTAAATATATGTTATTTTAGTAATAATAAGTTAAACTCAAAACAGCCTTATATTACAAAATACGGTCTAACTATAAACCACGGTTTAACACGTAATAAAAAAAACAAAGAAAAAAAAATTAAAATAAAAAGTAAATAAGTAAATTCTTAAACAGTGGTTTTGTGACATGTTAAACCGTGGTTTATAGTAAGACCGTATTTTGTAAAAAGGCTGTATATCAATTTGTAAATTTAGCCTACCACAATCCCAATAAGCATAAAGTAAAGTTTATCAAACATTAATTTGTAAAATAAGTAAATGTGTATCCATATTATTGCAGCTTAAAAAGATTTCTACTCAGGCCTCTGAAGAACTTAAGATCAAAATAAAAGAACTAACAGACAACGAGTGTGAGTTCCAGCTCTTAGTGATTTTACTAATCGGGAAAGTATTTTGTTAGTGCCTCTATCTACAAAGCGTTTAAGAGTTCCACTTAAGTATTTATTGAACGCTAGCTTAAGTGCAAGGAAACATCAAGACATTGATCTTACGTTAATTCTTACACAAACAAAACAAATGTCAACAACTGACATCACAGTACACAAAACCAATACCTTAACACAATAGCACCCTCAAATACACAACACAAAATAAGTACTCAAATCAGAACACAACCATTAACTCCCCAATTATTTTCACCCCGAAAAGTTTGAAGTGTCGCGAGATTCATGTAAAAAGGTTGATTTTATCTTTCGACCGGTAATTGCGAAGGAAAAACCTATAAACAGTACAATTATGAACGCGAAACAAAATAATATGTTTTCCTGAACTCTTACAACTGCGCGCAAGGGTGGAAGGTCGATGAACTTTGATACTAGAGGGTGAGTAGTAGGAAGTATTAGGGCTGTGTTTAGTGAAATTTCTTATTGGATGAACTTTAACGTATTGCTTCCGACATTTTTTCTTTACTGTCTTTAATATATGGATGGTATAATTTTATTATCGGTTATGTTAACTTGTAGTTGTCAAATCGTCTTACCCATTGTGTGACAATTTGATAACTAAAGTTAACTTAACCGAATTATTAACGATTTTAAGGTACGAGAATTGACATGCTGATTCACAGAAGTCAACCAGAAACTTCAAAAAGGCCAGAAACAATATTTAGTAATAAAAGGAGAATTTGTTTGATTTGGGTTTGGAACGTCGAATAAAAACATGCTAGTAATTTACGATAAATAAATAAATATTCAGGGACATCTCTACACAGCGCCATCTGTTCCCAAAGTAAGCTAGGCTTAACCTGCTTGTGTTATGAGTAACAGAACAATGGCTAATATCCATTTAGATACTTATATACTTTTTTTACATATTATACATAGTTCTACAAAGAAAGACTCAGACAGTTTATAAAAAAATATTAAAAAATGAGCGTATCTGTTAAATAATAAATAAAATAAAATATTTAACTGAACTATTGTTTAATCAAAATAACATAAAACTCGTGTATCAAAAAGATTTATTAAAAAATACGACCGTTTATCAATACGTTGAAATAAAAGCATGATTGAATATTAAATTTAGTTTGTTTTGTATTTTATTCAAAGTTATAAATGTGTAGTATAGTATAACAGTAAATCAATTTTATAAAGTTATACTACAATAGTTTTAGTATTTTATTTGATGTTAGTTATATTGAATACAGTATAAAATACAACGCACACACTCAAGCCTTATTTCGCCTTGAGTGTAGCAAATGATTAGTCCGACACGTACAAAAAATAAAGCAAAACATCTGAAGATGTCTGCACTTCGGCGCTGCGATAGGATTGAATCCTTTTTTGTAGAATATAGATGGTCGTCTAAAAGATTCTGCTACAAAAAAGCGTGGAAATAACTGCATCCCTAAAGACTACTCACTGAGGGCAAAGAGTAATTTATTCAGAGAGCCTCAATCAATCAATCAACTAGCCTATTATAGGCCACTCCTAACACGCGCCACAGAACTCGGTTCTGCGCCTTCCGCATCCGGTCCGATCCAGAGACCTTTATGAGGTCATCGGTACACCTAGGTGGGGGGCATCTTACACTACGTTTGCCGAGAGCCTAAAATGGGAATATAGTTTTTCAATATAGCGTCGGACAGTTTTAGCTAGAGTAGCTTATTCAGTCCGTAAGCTTTATACTATTGCGCTGGACTTTTTGCGGGAGTGTTACATATTTGCTACCAAAACCGCCATTAGTCAACCTACCACCACGTTCAAATGATGGACATTGCTATCTAGATCCTGGGATCTGTGATGTCTATAGAGGCCCCCAAGATCATCAAAGGTGAAACCAGTAGTTGCGGCTAAAAGACAGTTTAAAAAACGACAGTCAGAGTTTGAACATAATTTAATGTGAGATTGATTACAATACCTAATTCTTCAGATATTACGACCGGAGCACGAAGCGATCCCCTGTTCACAATCTATCAGCGTTTTGTACCTGTAACAAAAGAATTAGGTAATTTAATAAATAAATATTCCTCACACTTTCACACAACGCCATCTATTCCCAAACTAAGTAGAGCTTGTACTATGGGTACTAGACAACGGATAAACATACTTAAATACTTTTTTTTTGTAAATAAATGCATACTATACATAGAAAACTGCAAACAATCATGTTCATGCACACAAAGATTTGCATTGAGCGGGAATTGGACCCGAGACCTCTGCGTTGCAGGCATGTAACCGTCATGTTATATAACCACTACGCCACAGTGGTCGTGCTTGCATTGTGCGATCCCTAAATTGATGCCCTGGGATTGGGTTTTCGATATGCCTGTAAATAAATGTTTATACGACTCCCCGCAATACAGGAATTATTGATCCCTAGCGCCGGAATTGTTTATTTTTGTAAAGAATAAGAATCAAAAACCTATACATAGAATAGAAAGTTTTAGCATTTTTAACAGTTTAAGTTCTTCATTTTCCGTGTGGTGACGGAGTAAGAATACAATATGTCACCACCCCATCTCATCCCATGGTTGTCGTAAAAACCGATTAAGGGACTATCCGTGAATATTATCTTTACGAAATAAAAAGAAGGAAAACTTGAAATTAAACCCTATACCAATCCGTCTGGCCAGCGTGGTATGAGTAGGCCAAGTATCCCTCCGTCATGAAAGGAGGCCCGTGCATCCCTGCAGTGGGACATTATGGGCTGTTATGATGATGATGAAGTTTTTCATTACTGATAATTTCTTTTTTTTATTTTTAAACGTTTAATTCTCTCCAAATTGACGTTGATGGAATTATTTATTTTTAATGATTGGTCCATTATAATATGAAACAATAAAACAGATTAGCTGTTACTCAAGTTCTGTTTTATTGTTGGGTTAAATATTATCATCATCATCATATCAGCCAATCGACGTCCACTGGTGGACATAGGCCTCCTCCAAGTATTGCCACCGTGCTGTCCTGTGGCTCCCTCATCCATCAGCTTCCCGCCGTCCTAACTAGGTCGTCGGTCCACCGTGTGAGGGGTCTCCCCACCCTGCGCTTTCCGGTACGTGCTTTTATTTTTAGGTTCAATATATGAATAGAATTTTTTTTTGGTTTTGTTTTTAAATTTCTATTTTACTTTTTTCTTAATATAATGCCTCTTTCTCTCATCAAATATATGAAATTGATGCTGTGCCCGACAGGGTCCATAATTTATACCTAGATTTATTTTTAACATCTGTAAAAACATTGTGGAAAAGCAATAAAAGTTTGAGTTTGAATTTTTGTAGTCAAGTCAGGCCCAAAAAGGGATAACCTTACTTATACTAACGACAATTCTTAAAGGCCTACGCAGACCCGGACGGCATGGCAAGGGATTTTTCATTTTAAAGCATAGCAATTTATGTCGTATTTCTGTAACAGTACGGTTGAATTTCCATTAGTAAAAATTAAAATCCCTTGCCGTGCCGTCCCGGTCTGCGTAGGCCTTTATACATCATAATGTAAAGACATAACATACAACGCACATGGCGGACATTTTTTCCAAAGGATGTAATGCTAGCTTTTCTAACTAATTTTATTACATGTAAGACCTTTTTCTTTTACGATAATATTCAAGTGAATTTGATTGTATCTACAGATAGCGCGCGAGTTGAATGCAGTCGGGGTCTGAGGTAAAGAGCGGGAGCATCTCCCCCCGCTATCCGCACGCCCCACCTCACGCGCCTGCAGTGTAGTGCTGTGCCATCCTTGTCAACTATCGTACGTTTGTCGTGTTATTGAGTTAATAGTAATACTGAAGTTCCCGTGTTATTTTTTTATTCCGTTTTGTGAAATGATTATTAAAAACATGAGATAATTATGATATTGTTTTTTTTTTCATCATGTTAACCTAGTGTACTAAATAAAATTAAACTTATAACATTGTTTAAATTTATCGACATGAATGTCAATCAATAATTATAATTAGGTCACAGCACTACCGCATTCCTAAGCTCTGCATTTAACTCGCGCGCTATCTGTACGTGTTTCGCTAAAGAGGTTCGAATTAAAATATTCCTGACACTTTCACACAACGCCATCTAGTCCCAAACTAACCAGAGCTTGTACTATGGGTACTAGACAACGGATTAATGTACTTAAATACATTTTTTTGTAACTACATACATGATATACATAGAAAACACCCAGACCAATGCAAACAATCATGTTCATGCACACAAAGATTTGCATTGAGCGGGAATCGAACCCGAGACCTCTGCGTAGCAGTCATGTTACCAATACGCCACAAAGATCGTCAAATATATAAATATAATATCTGTATGCCGTGGAAATAGGTGCGAGGGGTACACCAGCTAAATCCCTCTACAATCTATTAAAAGAACTAGGACTGCCGAGAACTTCAGTAAGCTCTCTACTATCACGAATGTCCAAAACGGCATTGTTAGGTTCCTACCAAATTTGGATAGGTAGAGGACGGAACATGGCAGACAGTGAAGGTGACCGCTAACGCGTTGTAAGGGGGCCTCCTTAAACCTACATCTGGGTCGTAAGTCCCAGACGCTGTTACCAGTTCCAGTGCCAGTGTTCCGCCCTCTACCACGCGATGGACCCGGCACCCGCACGGAGAATCCATGGAATGCTAAGATTAGGTCTTATCTTAAATATAAATTTGTTTTTAATTATATAAAAAACATAAAATTCCAAATCTTAAATAAAATTCCTTAACCAATCCTGGTAAAATATCAACAAGTATACACTTTCTAACATTTTTTTTATACCTAAGTCGTGTTCATGGACAAAGATTTTTTAAAATCGAGTATCAAATTCAAGATCTCTGCACAACAGTCAGGTACTACAACCACTACACCATAGAAGTTATTTTTTAATGGATGGTAGTCTCCGTGTGGTGACGAAGTAAGAATACAATATGTCACCACCCCATCTCATTCCATGGGTGTAGTAAAAACAGACTAAGGGACTATCCGTGAATATTATCTTTACGAACTACGGTGGACTTAAAATTAAACCTTATACCAATCCGTCTGGCCCGCGCGGTATCAGTAGGCCAAGTATCCCTCCGTCACGGAAGGAGGGCCGTCGAGCAGTGGGACATTAATGGGCTGTTATAGTGGATGGTAGTCCAAGAATCAATGACCCCTTATCATGTACAACGCCCTGTTCTAATTATAAAAGTAACCTAAGAGCAACGTGCAATAACAACTTTGCAACAAACAGAACAAAACTAAAACTGCACTATGAACAAATCGAACACCTTTCAAACAAACACAAACAACTCTACACTCTAATACAAAAGCAATAAGATAGATAATTGAATAACCAATATCGTCTTACACGACATAAGCAAGCAACGTACATTAAAAAACGAACTCTATTTCAAAGGTTAGTAGGTCTGAAATAAAATGACAAGTTTCCGATGACACACCAATGCAGGATATTAACTGTCAGCTTTCTCGCGTCATATCCGTCGCTCTGACTACTTCCGGTTCCGCTACGAGCATCGGTTCGGAAACGCAGATGTATTCATGATTTATGGGGTTTTAAGCGGGGTTATTGTTGACGATTGGGGTTCGTAATGGGGAAATGGGTTTTGAGTGTAGTGTACTTGAGTTAGGGGTTATCAGATTTTGAAATAATGGAGAAATTTTTGTTGAGAGTGTTTGATTTGAAGAGAGCTGGACGATATTGATCATGATAGTATAGGGTTGCCTCTTTAAATGACAGTGGTAAAAGAGGGTCTGGAAATGCAACCAATGTCCAGTTGCTAATTTTTTAAGATGTTTATTACAAAAGTTTTGTTTTAAAAAACAGTAAACCATCAAGCAAAGAAATAAGTACGTAAAATTGCAAAACGCGAAACGAGGAGAAGTGTCCAAATTCAAACGTATACCTATATATTTATATTTTACATGTTTGTTACTGCAGAACTCAGTAATACAGTATCAATAAAATTTGTACATTAAAAAAGTTAACAGCTTCTAAGTCAGGCTTGCAAATTTAAGACTTAATTAAATAGGTTTTTCTCTAAATCTATGGGATTTCCTAAGAACAATGATTCTTAGGAAATGCCATATGCAAACAAAACTACATAAGCATTATAACCGGCGCTTTTTCAATAATAAAAGTACTAAAACCCCCTTTACTGACATTTTACGAGACATGAATTAGTAGGACATCTGTTTTCTTAAACCTTCACCACACATAAATCAGTCACTGTTAAACCACTTAACAAATAGTTTAATCCTACCTCAGAACTATTAACCGAGTATTAGAATGTGTGTGACAATCACGCAGTATGTATTACCTCTACCATTTAGTTATGACCGGTTACTAATTCTCTAACCTTGTTAATTCGTCATATGAATGTAGGTTTATGGTCTGAGCCACTAGACAGACAAGTGGAGAAGTCAATAATGTGAGAAGTTTTCAGTACTTAATGTGATTCGCATATTCACGGAACGCAAACTAGTTTTGTCCGTGTGGTGACGGAGTAAGAATACAATATGTCACCACCCCATCTCATCCCATGGGTGTCGTAAAAACCGACTAAAGGGCTATCCGTGAATATAATATTCACGGATAGCCCTTTAGTCGGTTTTTACGAAATAAAAAGAAGGAAAACTTGAAATTAAACCCAATACCAATCCGTCTGGCCAGCGTGGTATTAGTAGGCCAATTATCCCTCCGTCATGGAAGGAGGCCCGTCCCTGCAGTGGGACATTAAAGGACTGTTATGACTGTTACCTCTACCATTTAGTTATGACCATTCACTAATTCTCTACCCTTGTTAATTCGTCATAATATGTGTGTATGGTCTGAGTCACTAGACAGACATGTAGAGAAGTCAATAATGTAAGAAGTTTTCACACTAACATGAGTCTCACATTAACTCATCGCTTTTTGACGGCCTCTATGGCGTAGTGGTTATATAACATGACTGCTACGCAGAGGGTAGTGGTTATATAACATGGCTGCTACGCAGAGGTCTCGGGTTCGATTTCCGCTCAATGCAAATCTTTGTGTGCATAAACATGATTGTTTGCATTGGTCTGGGAGTTTTCTATGTAAGTATTTAAGTATGTTTATCCGTTGTCTAGTACCCATAGTACAAGCTCTGCTTAGTTTGGGACTAGATAGCGTTGTGTGAATGTGTGAGGAATATTTATTTTATATTTACTTTTTTATAAAAACTAAGCAGAGCTTGTACTATAAATATTCAACAGTAGGTAAACTAATACTTGTGTGTATGCAGATAAGTGTCTGATTAATTTAATTATTAATGTTCATGCACACAAGCATTATACTCGAGACCTCAGCGAAGCACCCAAAGATAAGAAACATTAATAATTCGTAAATATAATCTCCGAATTGATAAACCGACTCCAGCCACTATGTTAAGCGCCGATTACACTAGACTGCATGTAGTCAACTACATCTTGTAGGAGACTACATGTAGTCTTTCCATTTAAACGTAATTGTTTTTTCACCTACTAGATGTAGTTGACTACATGCAGTCTAGTGTAATCGGCGCTTAACTAATAATATTTTAATATCAATAATTGCACTTACTCGTATTTCAACTAAGACATTTCTAAACAGTGTCTTTGTGCATGTGTGCTTTGTACTGTAACTATTCTGTGTTGTGTAAGATTTGTGAGCATCATGTGTTGCTATTCATCTTAATAAACTAATAGCTTGTAATATATTGTTTGTAGTACAACAAGTAATTAGCATCATTGTTTGTTGTGTATTTAACTTGTTAGAAGCAATGTATATGTTATAGGCAATGTGTATAATCCGGCATTGTACAGAATACCTAGTCATTCTATACAATGCCTAAAACGATCAGGCAATGTGTATAATACGATTCATTTCATACATTGCCTAGGTATTGTATTAAATGCCTGAAGTGCATCAGACAATGTGTATAATGGGCAACCACTTTAAGAATAAGTGCTTTTATAATACTTATTTACGGGTCCATATTAGCTTACATAAAATTAAAAGACATATTTTTGGTCTTACTAACGCTTTGTGTTCATAATAATCAATCTTCATAATTTTTTTATTCATACTGTTTGTTGAAACGTTTATAATCATAATTTTCCTTTTAAGAACTTTTTTCTTCATAACATTCAATGATCATATTGCTTTAATTAATACTGTCATTGTTTAGAATAGCTTAGAATTTTTGTTGTAAACAATTTAAATATGGCACTTCGGCGGCCGCTGGCGCGGCACGCTCGCTTCGCTCGCTCGACTCGTGCATTGGTGGTCACAGTTCTAACCTAAACTAATCTACAGTAGTTGTACTTAATCTTGGTGTTTTTTTGTCCTACGACCAAAAATAAAAGTTTCTTCTTATTTTGATCTTGTTCTCCTTCTTTTCGTAGCAGACGGTCTCCAATGTGTTGCTTAGATTTTCTGTAAGATATAGTCTCGCACGGTTCAGGCATTCTTTCTTAAGCCGAACTATTACTAACTATGTATCCCACGTTGTCATTTAGATATCGGGTACTTAAATAGTAAAAAGTACTTACCCCCAGTTTCCGAATGACTGATCAAGTAAAAATCAACTAATCATGTGTCAAAACTATCATTTTCAGGAACTAAAATGACAGTTTTGACACTTGATTAGTTGATTTTTACTTGATCAGTCATTCGGAAACCGGGTCTTAGTCTGTTTTTATCAAGTTTTCATCTTTTGTTTTCGCAAGAAAAATATCTGCGAACATTTGTAAAGGAGTCTGTAACAATTGAATGTTTTTATACGAGTACATGCAAGTAACTATTCTAGCGAAAGCTTGAAAGTATGGAGGGATGTTTGATGTGAAGAATGCACTAGTATACCTTAGGTATACATAGAATAACCATACATAATTACTACAATTATATTACACTGGATACAATTTTAAAAGATAGTGTTTAATTGTCCAAAATAAGCAGACGAAGTAAGAATACAATATGTCACCACCCCATCTCATCCCATGGGTGTCGTAAAAACCGACTAAGGGACAATCCGTGAATATTATCTTTACGAAATAAAAAGAAGGAAGCTTAAAATTAAACCCTATACCAATCCGTCTGGCACGCGCGGTATGGCTGTTATGAAGCAGACGAAGTCGCGGCTACTAGCTAGTATTTAATAACTTTAAAATGTATTTTCAATGCACGCAAGTCATTGATTTTAAGCTTAAATTTTAACATAAATTACATTTAAATACGAGTAGAAACGGGGAGTAATTTTGTTTTACTCTCATAAACAATAGAGGCGTCCCTTCAGGCTTTAAATTGTGTAATAATTTAGATTGCATAATTTTTTCTAAGAAAGTACTAGTTTTAGAGCCAAGATGACGCCACCATCTTTGACATTTGTAAATTGTATAGAAGACGGACTAGCATACTGCACTAGTGTCATACTGACATACTGACTAAGTGTCCGTTATGGTAGCGAGTAAAAATAAAAAAAGCTCTTATTATTGTTCTTATTATCTGTAAATATTTACTAAGATTGATTCTTACAAATTAATATGTTTAAATCATACCTGTTTTAATGTAAACTGTGATTATTGTAATGTGATTATACTGTGATTTAATATATATGTTACAGTCAAAACTCATTGCCGGTCAAAACCCTTTTTAACTGCATAAAACAGTCAATAGTGGTTTTGACCGACGTGCTTAGTCAAAACCCTTATTGACTGTTTTTTGCAGTCAAAAGTGGTTTTGACCATCGATGTTAGTCAAAACTCATTGAAAATTGATCTTTAATACATATTAAGGTAAAAGTCCGAAACAGTTGGTTAGGTTAGGTTAGTATGGTGACCAAAGGACGCACGAGCCGAGCGAGCGAAGCGAGCGTGCCGCGGTAGCGGCCGGCGAGTGCTAGAAACATTTTTTTTAATGTAAAACTAGAATATAGTATTATTATATTCTAGCACTCGCCGGCCGCTACCGGCAATGAGTTTTGACTATAACATATATAATTAATGATTGTACAATTGTTATTATTTGTAAATATTTTCTAAGACTTTAGTTATAATTATATTTATAGTTTAAATCAGCCATTCGTATAATAACAAATATATTTATTAAAGACAAAGATTTATTGCAAAACTGTGTATATCAGGTGTTAGTGTATGAATACATTATTCTCAACAGTCTATCCACATCGGATATGCAAATTATAGCAATATAATATCTTAAAACTACACAATTAAACAAAAACTTATTTAATAACTAAATGAAATGTTATTTTTTTCAAAACATTCTTATTCAAAATATTTGTAGATTCTTTAAAAAATAATCAAATTATTACAAATTATGTAATATTATTGTTATTTTTGGAGTCGGTGTCAGCCAACGAAATACAATAATACATAAGCTAATGGAATGGCGGCCATGAATTACAGATTATATTATTATATGACTTCGACATTAACCCCCTTACTTATAAAAATCTCTAAAATTTAATCACTGTTTAGCGAGTTTTTTGTTAGCAAAACCAACCTTAAGCCAAACAAAACCGTAAAAATTTAAGCTAATCAATTGACTAAAATTTAAGTTGCGTATATGAGTCCGGGGTTTGACATAAAGTTGTTGATTGTTTATGGATTGGTTTAAAAATTAAACAAATATTAAATAACTATTTTTATCATATTTAAATAAATATATTTTAAAATACCTGTGTCACGTTCAAACGTTTTAATATACCTATTTAGTAACTGATTAAAGCTTTCCATAACTTATGGGCGTTTATGGGGCTAACCAGCACCGTCAATTGAAAAAAATCGTAATTCGTGAATAGGATCAATAATGCAAAATGTTGTCTACAAAGTCGTTAGAAAAGGCAATAGAGTTTTGTCTAACACATTCTGATCACTTTAAATAGTTTTTAATTTGATAAATATTTTATTTAAAACAAACATGGCCGTTTCATTTTCGCATGAGAATTTTAAGTAATTGTCTTTGATTCGTAGTACTTATTTCTCATCTTAGTCTTTAGTCAGTGTATAACACGACATCATATTTCTTCAAATTTATAGTCAGGAATAAAATATAGAATATAACTATCGTGGTTGTCACATTACTCCAAAAATAACAATAATATTACATTATTTGTAATAATTTGATTATATTTTAAAGAATCTTCAAATAAATATATTTGTAGACTCTTCAATAAATATTCTTAACAATAATTTTTACAATAATTAAAAGAACCTATTCTTTAGATTATAATTAAGTAAAAAGAATGTCTGATTTAATGTTGTAAAACCAAAATACAACTAATTATTTTTTACTTTTTAGTGCAATTTTTGTCTTTGAAGTCGGTTTTTTTTATTGTAAAAACTTATTTTATTTGGCATAGTAAACAACTCGATATAGCTCTTGTGTACGCTACCATAACGGACACCGCTACCCCGCTCCCTCGTCCCTTTCATACCGCAGGCGGGGACTGAGATAAACGGTCGGCCTATAGCTGTGTGTTAGGTTATCTATGTATTGTATTCTTTTAAGATATGGGCTTTTATATTTATTCAAAGGGCTTATAGTCCAAGATAATTTTAATTGATGTTTATTTCTCACACGTGCACACAACGCCATCTAGTCTAAGACTAAGCAGAGCTTGTACTATGGGTAAACATAATTTAACTATGACAACACATAAACATACTTACTTTAATACATTTTATAAATAAAATCAGTGGAAATAAATCTGGTACATACATAAACATAAACTCACGCCTTATCCCGTCCGAGGTAGGCAGAGACGACAGAACGCCACTTGTCACGATCCTGGCAAACAGATTGGGCCTTGTCCACATTCATTGAGCGAGTCATACATGCGCGTCGGTTACGAGTGCTCTTTATTTGGCCCTTCTCCAATATGCAACCTATCTGGTCAACATACGAGTATGTTTTCCAGGGCCTACCCGCACTGACTAATCGTATAGTTTTAAGTAAATTGGTACCTTGCGATATACAGAAGAACAAACTATAATCTCTGAATCTCATGCCAGACAAATATTGTTTGCTCGATCCGCAAATTATTGTCCTAAGACTGGAAGTTTATTGTATCTGTCAATAGTAGTATCTAATTAAGACGGGCCTCCTCCCGTGACGGAGAAAAACTTGGTCTACTAATACCACGCTGGCCAGACGGATTGGTATAGGGTTTAATTTCAAGTTTTCCTTCTTTTTATTTCGTAAAGAAAATATTCACGGATAGTCCCTTAGTCGGTTTTTACGACACCCATGGGATGAGGTGGGGTGAAAAATGGAGAAAAATCCATTTCCTATCATGAAATAATTTACAAAATTGTACGCGACTTGTTTAAAAATAATCTGATTCTCATTTTACTATCCTATCTATATAATAGGATTATCCTTTTGCGTACAAGTAATGAGATTATTTTATAATTAGTTTTATAACTTTGATAGATGAGGATTGTTGTTACATAAAATATTACTAATAAACTTACTATGCGTGTATGAAAATTATGTACTAATTAAGTTAAGAAAACTGATAAAGGTTTTATAATATTTCTCACACTTTTACTCAACGCGATCTAGCCCCAAACTAAGCAGAGCTTGTCCTATGGGTACTAGACAACGGATAAAATTTTTGTAAAGAAATACAGGGTAAATACATAGGATTTATTTACGTTACACTTGTACATTGATGCATAGAAACAGATAGGTTTCTTTTTTTCAGTAATTTAACAGTAAAGTCCTGCTTTAAGCCTCGCTCTACGAAGTATCCATGTGTCCCGATGACTTTAAAAACATCAATTTAATGGACACAAAGAACATCTAGATTCAAAAGAATAGTTTGTGGATCGCACTAAGAGTTGTCCTGCGAGTGGATTCAAACCCGCGATCACTTGTCACCATGCCACTTCAGATAGCCGGTCGCAATTCCAAAACCTGTAACAAAATAAGATCGGCAACGCATCTGTGATTCCTATGGTGTTGCGGGTGGCCATGGGCGGCGGCGATCACTTACCATCAGTTGACCTTCTGGCTCGTTTGCCTCCCATCATATAAAAATAAACCTGTTCGAAAGCTGTTCGAAAGAACGGTTCTGGAATGGCGACTGTATTAAGATTCTCGAAATTCTCGACGCAAGCAAAGCCGCAGAATCAGCTAGCTAACTAATACAACATTTCACGTAATATAAAGGCGTAGATACTATAAAACAATATAGTTATATATATACCCTAACTACCCTGAACATTCCAATACGGGGAGAAATTTACTTCCAACCGTTATTTAGGTCACGTGCCCCAATAACTTGTTATACTAATGTAGTAACTCACAAACATTGTCAGGCGAAATTGTACTTTAGCACTAAAGAGTTATGGTTTAATTTTGCTTGTGATATGTTTGTGTTATAGGGTAAATAGGTATCGTAAGTACTAATAGATAGGAATGAAGTTTTCGTTCCGCACAAACTATGAATTTAATTGTGATTTTCGTGAATATATTGTTTCAAAGGATTCGGAATTTGATTTTATAGTGTGTAACATAGAATAAGGTTTAGTTTTGCATAAACGCTTTAAGGATAAATTTAAACCTACCCTGTCTATACCAACATGCCTAGCAGATGCATGTGGGAATAGCATGCTAACTTTCTCTTTATATAAGGCTTCCCTTGTCCCAACAGTGGGACTTATAAGAGCTGTGATACATTTTCTAGCCTTACTTAGCCTTTAATGTCGTACTACAAAGATGGGTTTCCAGGAAAGGTGGAAAACTTGATTTACTAATACCAATGTGACAACCTCTGTGGCGTAGTGGTAATATAACATGACTACAACGCAGAGGTCTCGGGTTTGATTCCCGCTCAATGCTAATCTTTGGTGTTTTCTATGTATATATTAATGTATGCATTTACAAAAAAGAAAGTATTTATGTATGTATATCCGGTGTCTAGTACCCAGTACAAGCTCTGCTTAGTTTGGAACTAGATGGCGTTGTGTGAAAGTGTGAAGAATATATTTATGTGATAAAGTCCTGTACGTTAACTTTACTTTCATTAATTGTTGTTTAGTTTAATAGTTTATTTTCAGAATAAAAATGACATACAGTTTGTAACGTTGGCACTGCTAATCTTTGGTGTTTTCTATGTATATATTAATGTATGCATTTACAAAAAAGAAAGTATTTATGTATGTATATCCGGTGTCTAGTACCCAGTACAAGCTCTGCTTAGTTTGGAACTAGATGGCGTTGTGTGAAAGTGTGAAGAATATATTTATGTGATAAAGTCCTGTACGTTAACTTTACTTTCATTAATTGTTGTTTAGTTTAATAGTTTATTTTCAGAATAAAAATGACATACAGTTTGTAACGTTGGCACATGTACTAGTGAAATTACTGTATCACATGTGCCAGCGCCCTCCATTTAAAAGTACAGTAATATAAAAGCATACTTAATACTATTTAAATTACTTAATGTTAAGAAGGTCGCAATTTAGATTGAACTTCTTTTTGATAATTCTCTGTGTTTCTTAGCAACAGTTTGTTATTGTCACCTTTGATATAAAACTATTGTCGTATAATATACACGTTTTACCTTACTATACCCCTTCCAGCGTAAGTTTAGCTTTTTGACAGTTCACGTCCATGAAGTTTCGTAATACTTCCGCTTATTTTTCGAACAAATTATATTGTATTTCATGGACGTACCCATGTTTTTTTCAGTTACCATGGTTACTTAGTGATGGACACTCATAACGATTACCACCATTATGAAACAAATTACAAATAATCGGTAGAAATAAATGCTATGAATAAACCTGAACTCTTCATAATACGTTTATAAAATGTAATATGATATTTTAGATTAGCTATAACTCGCGAAGGTGTCACGATAAATTATGTATTTTAAATAATACCTAAGCTAACTATCATTTTAAGCTATAGGCTAATTCTCTTAACATAGAAGAAAGAAACACTAGTAAAATGATAATGTAAGTTGATGTAAGGATCCAAATGTGTAAAATAAAGTAATTTGAAAAATCGCGAAATCGCTTACAATCGAATGGCATTACATTCGAGATACTGCTGACCGTCACTAACGTCAATCTGTCAAATGTCGTTAAATATAGTGGAAAGGGTATAATTGTGTTATTTCTTAAAGTGGTAGCAGATATCATGGAAAAAGCAATAGTAAGTGCTGCAAAAGTTCAAATAGGAAACTTAGATCCTAAAAATTATAAAATTTGGAGATATAAAATTCAAATAGTGCTCAAGGCAATGCCGGGATGTCTGGAAATTCTTGATGGTAAGAAAACCAAACCAACCATGGCGCCAACAGCTACAGCTACAGAAAAGGCTGATTTTGTAAAAGATCTTCAAAGTTTTGAAACATTGAACAGTGCAATTTTAATATTACTTACGACAAATATGTCCGATAATATCTTACAACAATTTTTGCGTTTTGAATCTGCAAAAGAACTGTGGAATGAATTAGAGCGTATTTATGGAGGCTGTTGTGTAGATAAAACATACGACTTATGCCTAAAATTCTTCAGCTATCAAAAGGACAAAGATCACGACATTATAACTCATGTGTCAATTTTAAAGAATATTTGGAGTGATTTGTGTTTAGAGCTTGATATTTAAAATTATAATTGTGTTTTTCCATTGATCTTTTAAAATAATAATATACAAGTCAATTTTAGAAAAGTACAAGTTTTATTTGTGAAACCTTATATTTCATTACATGGTAGCAGAAGCGCTACATCGACGGATGCTCCTGGTATTGTGAAAATAAAATGGATAAAATTAAAGCGAAAATCCCAATTTTGAAGGCTGATGGCGACTTCTTTACCTGGTATGAATGCCTGAAGTTATTTTTAGTGGCAAACTGTCTAGAAATTGTGTTGACAGAAAGGGAAAACAGGACAGTTGTGGAAATGGCACGAAGTTTAATGCATGCACATGCCAATATTCCTACAGGATTATGGGCTGAAATGGTTTCAACAGCGGTGTATATTTTAAACAGAACAGGCGTTACCAGTGTTGATAAAAAATCACCGTATGAACTATGGCACCATAAAAAGCCTAGACTCAGTCACTTCAGAATAATTGGATCATACTGTTATCCACATGTTCCCAAACAAAGAAGAAAAAAATTGGACAAAAAGGCGAAAAAGGGAATATTAATCGGCTACGACAATGATGACGGCTATCGTATATGGCACAGCGATAGTTTCAAGCTTATACGATCGAGAGATGTCATCTTTGATGAGACACCCTTGGTAAATTTGGAGACCAAACAACCTGATGCATTAAGAAGCAACAGCAATGGGAATAAAACGCCTATTAGCCAATTCTTTAATTTCGGATTGCCTTCATGCGAAAGTTGTGATGACGTAAGCAATAACCAACAGAGTTCATCCAATGATGATAGACATTTAACTGAACCATCGTCTACTTGTGATGAATCTGCAGGTGAAGACCAACTGTCTGCAACTAATTCATTAGAGGCAGAGGTAGAGCATGATGTTTATGCGCCACCAAACGAACCAGAAGAGGACGACGTAATAGAATCAGATAAAGATGGACAAGCAACAGAACAGCGTGTTAACTCACCACTGTCTGAATCTGAAATTGAGGCCGAAGGCAGGATGACGTTGCGAGATCGCTCAAATCTAAAGCCTCCAGCTCGATACAAAGATTTTGTCTGTAACGTTTGTTTCAATGTTAATTCGGTTTGCGACAGGCCCCTTGTAGAACCCAATACATTCAAAGAAGCAATGATGTCAATGGATCGTGATGAATGGCGCAAAGCAATGGACAATGAGATCAATTCACTGAATGAAAATGAAACATGGAAAATGGTAGACTTACCCAAAGGAAGAAAAGCTATTCCATGTAAATGGATCTATCGTTTCAAAACCAACCCGGATGGATCTATTGATAAATACAAAGCTCGTCTTGTTATCAAAGGCTACTCGCAGAAGAAAGGTATAGACTACTACGAGACATTTAGTCCAGTTGCAAAGACTAGCACTATAAGAGCCGTACTCAGCATTGCTGCACAGGAAAATCTTTCACTTTCCCAGTTCGATGTCTCAACCGCATTTTTGTACGGGACATTAAAAGAAGAGATTTATATGAAACCTCCTGAGGGATACTCAGACAATAATGGAAAGGTTTGCAAGCTTACTCGGAGTCTCTATGGGCTAAAACAAGCTCCGCGTTGCTGGAACACCACAATAACTGAGCATATTCTAAAACTTGGCTTCAATCAAAGTGACAGCGATCCCTGCTTGTTCAAACGAGAACAGGGAAAACACAAGCTGATACTAGCTTTATATGTCGATGACGGTCTTATTGCCTCTACAAGTTTAGAAGAAACGGAAAAGTTTTTAAATGAGATGAAGCAACGTTTTAAAATAACGACAAAACCATGTACCTATTTTCTTGGAATAGAAATAGAACGGAAAGCAGATGGGTCGATTAGAATTGATCAGAAAGGTTACGCAAAACAATTATTAGAACGATTTGGCATGCAGGACTGCAAAGCAGCTGCAACACCAATTGTAAAGGATGCTGTGCCACTCGCTGACATCAATGAAGCCCATGTTTTTCCTTACCGTCAAGCTGTTGGAGCACTCTCTTACCTGATGGTAGGCACAAGACCGGACATTGCGTTCGCTGTCGGAATGGTGTCACGAAAACTTGATAATCCAACACCTGAAGACGTAGTAAGAGTCAAGCGAATCCTACGCTATATTAAAGGCACCGTTAATTACGCTATTGTATATAAGCCTTCCACTGCACTAAAAGGTATAAAGTGCTACAGTGACGCTGACCATGGAGGTGATTGCTCCACTGGACGCTCAACCAGCCAGATTTGCCTTTATGCCAACGGTGCCATAGCATGGCAAAGCAAACGACAGCAGACTGTCGCAATATCGTCTACAGAGGCTGAAATTGTCGCGGCTAGTGAGGCTGCAAGGGAAGTCATTTGGATAACCCGAATAATTAGCTTTATGCAGACTGGAATAGAAAGGAAAATCCCTCAGCTATTTCTGGATAGTGAATCTGCATTAAGATTGGCTCATGATCCACCATTCGAGACGCATCAAAGAACCAAGCATATTAAGCTGAGACATTTTTTCATCAGACAATGCGTTCTGGAAAATGAGCTGGTTGTAGAGAAAGTTTCTACGAAGCTTCAACTAGCGGATTTCCTCACAAAACCACTATTTAAGCCACGGCTCCAAGATCTCTGTAAATTAGCTGGAGCAGCATAGCACAACAGTTGCAGAAAACAGGAGAGTGGATGTTAAGAAGGTCGCAATTTACATTGAACTTCTTTTTGATAATTCTCTGTGTTTCTTAGCAACAGTTTGTTATTGTCACCTTTGATAAAAAACTATTGTCGTATAATATACACGTTTTACCTTACTAATTGTGTTATTTCTTAAAGCTTAATACAATACTATACGGTGTAATCGTGTCAGCGTGTGTGTGTTTGTGAGTAAGTATGTGTTTTTGAGTGAGTATGTGTGTGTCTGTGTGTTTGTGCATGTCAACATAAGTATTTATTTATCATTTTGGTATTTTTAAGAGATTTTCGGTCTGTTCATAGTCCATAGCTTTCAGCCACGTTGTTAGTGTTGTTTTTAATTTACGTTTTGTTAAGGGATAGATGTTAATTGCTTTGTTGATTTTGTTGTACAGTCTGGAGCTGTGAATGTAATATGTTCTATCTGCAAGGGATGTTTTGTGTTTTACGATATCACAGATGCGGTCCTTCCTTCGTTTATCGTTACTTTTAAAAGGTAACCCAGCATGTTTCCGGATCGTCGTACGAAGCACAAAGAGCTGTCGTACCGAGAGGACAGAACATTCCTGGAACAAGGTAAACGTTGGATACCTGAATGGTTTTCGAAGAAGCACTTTAAGAACAGCTCTTTGTGCCCTCTCAACTTTAAGCATGTGTGTAGTACATGCGTTACCCCATATGGGGATGCAGTAGCTTATTACAGACTGTACAAGAGCCTGTTGAAATAACGAATGTGAAACTTCCCTTAACCGGTTTTATGACACCACAAACAAACTTATAATGTAGGTTTCACCAACATAAACTACTTCAGTGGCAAGTAAAATGTAACTATTTTAACATCTGCTACGTTTCGTAGACTGCTTCGAAAGTGCTGCGAGTATTGCATTCGGTATCTTTAATCATTATCATCATCATCTCAGCCAATTGACGTCCACGGCTGGACATAGGCCTCATCCAAATTAAATATTGCCACCTTGTGCGGTCCTGCGCCTCACTCATCCATCGGCTTCACGCCGTCCTAACTAGATCGTCGGTCCACCGTGGTCTCCCCACCCTGCGTTTTTCGGTTTTTTTATTTTTTTTATCCTTGGAGACCTTGAAGAAAGGTTGACACAAAATTATGACCACTTTTTTACAAAGCCTTTGCAGCAGTACATACTGCAATGGTTTTGGAAGCAGGATTACAACTTTAAAGAAAAATCAAGGTCATAGAATAGATATTAGGGCCAACCAAGCTCAAGGACAGTATGTCCCAGCAGTGGACCTCATTTAGCTAGTATGATGATAAGGGTAGTAGCACACATATTAAAAAGGAAAAGGATCGTCACTGTATCAACTCGAGCTTTTAAGTATTATTTGTATGAAACTCCTTACTGAAACGCACACTAATCGCATCGCCACTGTTTGACACCGAGGAGAAAGGCGAGGCGGTGCCGATCCCTTTAAGTTTTGATATGTGCTACGACCCTTAAGCCCGATTTACACATCGACAAGTACAGTAGCAAGTAAAGTAGTAAGTTGTTGATTAAGTTAATTTAAATAGATCTTCATCCTCTTTTTGGGGAGTTAAGTTCGTACTTCGTACTTCGTAATCGGGCTTTAATCTGTAATTAAAGTGAGTAAAGTTACACAATCGTAATATAATATATAATAAGTAATAATAAATTACTTAACAATGAAATATTTACAGCTATAAGTTTCTAGTAATCAGAAAGCAAAACTTTAAACGATGGAGCGGAAATAGCTTCAATTGTGAAATTGTCGGTGTTATAATTAACAATAAATATATTTATGTTTTCCAGCCATCGATAGTTTGTCAGCCCATCGATGTCCCGCGTTAAGGACGGGCCTCCTCCGATGACGGAGGGATACTTGGCCTACTAATACCACGCTGGCCAGATGGATTGGTACAGAGTTTAATTTAAAGTTTTCCTTCCTTTTATTTAGTTAAGACGATAGTCCCTTAGTTGGTTTTTAGGTACAACACCCATGGGATGAGATGGGGTGGTGGTATATTGTATTCTAACTCCTGTCACCGTGTGGTGACAGGAGTTAGAATACAATATGCCGTTGTACAATATGCCGTGTAATATGGTGATCTGTATTTGAAGCTCTATTTAGGCGTCGTGAGTTCATATTTTGAATGTTTATTGAACTATACTCTATTTATCTGGGCGTGAGAAATCGGGTAAACAAACCAAAAATGGGTCTTTTCATTGTCACGATTACTGATTACTCATTCATACATAAAATCTATGGTCACGATCACTTGTTATCTTGAATAGAGTATAGTCTTGATAAATAAACCATTCAAAGATTGCCTCTGATAACAAATGAATTGCTTAAAGACATTATTTTACTTCTCAATAAAACTCTTTTATAGCCTTTTATATACTCTACACAAAGAGTGTAATGAGCATTCTATTCTTAGGCGACAATAATGTGGTAGCCATTAAGTCAAGATTAAGACCTAAAGAAGTTTCTTTACTGATTTATTTTTATATTATTTAGACTATCACACTGGGATACAGGCACTGTTCACAGATAAACATACTTAAATACTTTTTTTTTTTAAATACATACATATTATTCTTAGAAAACACCCAGTTCAATGCAAACAATCATGTTCATGAACACAAAGATTTGCATTGAGCGGGAATCGAACCCGAGACCTCTGCGTAGCAGACATGTTATATAACCACTACGCCACAGAGGTCGTCGAATTTATAATAGAAAATATTGCCCTCTCCATCCATAGATCACGCCTGCATTGTAACATTCATGAGTTGTTATGTGAAGAATAAAGTAAAGTGTCAGAGAACGACGTAGGTATCGATTGTCTTGAGCTGCATAACCATTAAAAATTCACTTCACGTCTCAAACAAAACAAAATTTGTTATTGTTTGTTTTGTTTTACATTTGTTTATAGCTTTTAAAGCCATGGGAATTAAAATATACTTATTGATGGCTATACAGAATAATAAGTATTTATTTACAAAAAAAAAGTATTTATGTATGTTTATCCGTTGTCTAGTACTCATAGCACAAGCTCTGCTTAGTTTAGGTCAAGATGATGTTGTGTGAATGTGTGAGGAATACTTATTTTATACTTATTTATTTATTTTTATATATGGCCACTTGTGGAAAAGACCTGCCTTGTAGAGAAACTTGTGAAAACGCTCTAGTTTAGGAGTATTATTTAAGCCACATATGGGTTTACATCGCGCTGAGCTAGTTTTAAGGATTCTATTGTAAGAGGCAAACTTAATAAACGCCATGCAGCGCAAAAGCAACAAAAGGAAAGAATCCACCAATCAGAGCGCTCTGTCCAAATTTATAGCCAATCAACGAACAGATGCGGTTTGCCGCTCTAAATCCTGAATGGCTAGTAATTAACGCGAGTAAAATATAGCACAGCCTTTGAAGTACTGTAAAGCCTTGTTTGATCTAATTAAGTAGAACTTATTCAGAGTTTAATTCTAGTTTATTTAAAGCTAAAAATAAATAAATATTTTACTTTAGGTTTTTTGCCTCTTGGTAATGTATAAGTGTCACCCAGACAAATATCTCTCATTTTGATGATTGTACCGGTCAACACCAAGAGCGAGTCAGAAGCTAGTCCTCTTGGTACCATCCTACGAATATTATAAATGCTAAAGTTTGTGGGGATGTATGGATGGATAGATGTTTGTTGCTCTTTCACGTAAAAACTACTAAATGGATTTGGATAAAATTTGGAAGATAGGTATTTTAAGGTGTAGAATTACATTTAAGCTAAGTAACTATACAACGCGGGTGAAGCCGCGGGCATCAGCTAGTTTCGTATAAAAAAAATATAAATAACCGAGTACTACAGTGTATGAGCTAAGACAAAAAAATATAAATAACCGAGTACTACAGTGTCTGAGCTAAGACAAAAAAATATAAATAACCGAGTACTACAGTGTCTGAGCTAAGACAAAAAAATATAAATAACCGAGTACTACAGTGTCTGAGCTAAGACAAAAAATATAAATAACCGAGTACTACAGTGTCTGAGCTAAGACAAAAAATATAAATAACCGAGTACTACAGTGTCTGAGCTAAGACAAAAAAATATAAATAACCGAGTACTACAGTGTCTGAGCTAAGACAAAAAATATAAATAACCGAGTACTACAGTGTCTGAGCTAAGACAAAAAAATATAAATAACCGAGTACTACAGTGTCTGAGCTAAGACAAAAAAATATAAATAACCGAGTACTACAGTGTCTGAGCTAAGACAAAAAAATATAAATAACCGAGTACTACAGTGTCTGAGCTAAGACAAAAAAATATAAATAACCGAGTACTACAGTGTCTGAGCTAAGACAAAAAAATATAAATAACCGAGTACTACAGTGTCTGAGCTAAGACAAAAAAATATAAATAACCGAGTACTACAGTGTCTGAGCTAAGACAAAAAAATATAAATAACCGAGTACTACAGTGTCTGAGCTAAGACAAAAAAATATAAATAACCGAGTACTACAGTGTCTGAGCTAAGACAAAAAATATAAATAACCGAGTACTACAGTGTCTGAGCTAAGACAAAAAAATATAAATAACCGAGTACTACAGTGTCTGAGCTAAGACAAAAAAATATAAATAACCGAGTACTACAGTGTCTGAGCTAAGACAAAAAAATATAAATAACCGAGTACTACAGTGTCTGAGCTAAGACAAAAGAGAACTTATCCATTCAATTAGCGAGCTTGAACGACTTTGCTCTTGCGTCTCGTAACTGGCGCCAAATTTTAAAGTATGGGTTAAATAAGATTATGTGTGGGTTGAGTTTTGTTTCACTGTGGTTTTCTAATAACTCTGATCTATTGTGTGACTGGTTTTCTGTTTTATTTTAAGTTTTGTGTTTTTCAAATTTATTGTTTGTTTGTTTTATTGTTATTGTCTACTCCCATTTATATTGTTCCGCTCGACGTCCGTGACGTCACTAAAGGGGCCAGTCAGAATAACAGCGCTGTAAGCTACCGCATTAGCTGCAGCATGATGCTGAGACTGGTCCTAGTTTTTGAACCTCACGTGACTTATGCACCTACTGTTAACTTCTTATGTCTAAATGTTGTATAGTTATAAGACATGTAAGGAACAAAAATAAAACTTATTTTATTTTATTTTATTTATTCAAAATATTGTTCAGTATAAAATTACTTTGAATTTTATTTATTTCAAAAGGACTTGGTCACAGTACAACCAGTAGTCTATCTCAACCGAATATTTATTATAAGTGCCTACGGCTGCGCGGTACGTAAACATGTGATAGGGCTTCCTACTTCCAGCTTTTTAATTACATTTACATACTTTCCCGCTCGTTACTGCTACAAAGTCACCGCTATGGTGAGTGTGTAGGTATAACTCGCGTTTCGTCCGTTTCTATGAAGTCGAAATACTGTTTATATTTGTACTATGACTTGGTACTTTAAAAGTTAAAGAACTGTTCAAGTGTATTCAGCTTGTCACTTTATAATAACTTGAAATAAACTTTAGCTAATAATAAAATTGTGTAAAATTTTAAATGAACTTGTTGAGACAGGCTAATTATTTTTTGAAATGCTGCGTTTTACTTATTTTTTGCAAGCGGGGTTCTTCAAAATATGATTATTCAAAAATATAGTGTGGCTACAAGTTATCATTCATTCATAACAGCCCAATTATGTCCCACTGCAGGAACGGGCCTTCTCCCGTGACGGAGGGATACATAGCTTACTAATACCACGCTGACCAGACGGATTGGTATAGGGTTTAATTTCAAGTTTTCCTAATATAATTAACGATCTCTACGTATCGACGTAGAGACCGCTAATTCTAACTCAGCCCCTTCTATTTCGTCTTCCTCATTCAATAATAAAGATTTTGTGGGACATAATTTGTTAGGTACAAATATAAGTCCGTGACATTTCGTCCACCCTACATCTCAGTAGGAAGGTAAAACGACAAATTTATATTATTTGAACAATCAAATCCTTACATTTACTTTTTCATACAAATTGTGATCTGAATTCTATTGACAGCTCAATTTTGCTTGACGTTTTCTAACTGTTGGTTAAAGGAAAACTTGATTTTGAAGGCTTTTTTATTACCTTAAAAAAACATTTTATGCAAGTATTTTTAGTTTAGTCCGAGAAATTCATACTTTTATAGTATCTCGATAACAAAATGTTCAGTGTCATTGAGGCACTCCCAGCTAACTGCAATCACTGATTACTCAACAAATTCTGGTTAAGCAAAATCGCCAGGGCCATGCCATAGATAGGTGGCCGATAAGTAGTATTTTATTTGAGCATCTCCTTCCTTCAAACGGCACGTAAAAAGTCGGTCCCGGCTGTCGTCCTAGTGTCATAGTCGCTAAGCCACGTCATAGGTCAATGGGCTTAATCAATTCTCGGCACCAAGTTGGCCACTAAGTAACCAAAAAAATAAGAAGTTTAATATATACATATTATGTATATTTGTTTGTCCAGTTTGTAAGTATTCACGATTGTTAAGTATCAGCAATAAATACATAAGGATCAAATCCCTAACGCCTAAGTATACTCTTAAGTTTGGATGTGTGAGATGTATACTCCTCAGGGTATAAAGAGATATCTTTCTAGTCTATTTTTATATTATACGTATTTTTGTAAAATGTACTATGCCCTAAGGACTCTTAGATCTATAAGACTAAGGATTTCATTGATTTTTTGGACGATTATCATCAGATCAAATCCCTAACGACTATTTTCGATCAATAGCGATTTTTGGATACCTCTTACTGCTTTAGCAGCAAAGCGGTTGTGAATGCGCCTGAATGAGGTCGTGTGTTTGAATTCCATGCAACAATACCTATTACCTACACTCTTATTTTCTCTGCATCATCCAAAGGTTGGCTGGTAGATAAGGTATTATGGTTGTATTTTGCTCTTAGCCTTGTAATTTCATTAGGTTTTTTGTCGTGGTAAATGCTTATGGATTTCAGCTGTTGTTGTCAGTCATAGGCTGGAGGACATGATTCTTCCACAGACCCAGACTAGTGCTAATCAGTTCCTCAGCATGTGTAAAGCGAAGAGGGAGAGAGGGGTACACCGCCTTAGGAGAGAAGCAAGTTAAACACTTGGCCGTTGAAGCAAACGTGTCCTAGAGTGGAGACCGCAACTCGGCAAACGTAGGACGCCCCCAGCTAGGTGGACCGACGCCCTCATAAAGGTCTCTGGTCGGACTGGATGCGGAAGGCGCAGGACCGTGTTCTGTGGCGTGTATTGGGAGAGACCGATGTCCAACAGTGGACTGCAAATAGGCTAGTTGATAAGTGAAACAATACACAATCACCGTTTCTGGTTCTATAGTTAAACTAAGAACCTGCAGTGTACAGAAGATTCCTTCCACCTAAAAACACGTTGACGTCCTCTTAAATTAAATTTAATTTCGCTCCTAATTTAATTTTGATTACCTTTCAAAGCGTTTTTTAATTTAATTAATGATTTATTGATAAAATTTTCTTAACAGGTAATTAATAACAAAATGGGTAAGCGAACAATTTTTATTAATTTTATTTTTAATAATGAAGAAAAGATAAACGAGTTTTATATTCTTTACGCAATTAGTAATATATTTTTGTGCTGCTACGAAGTAGCCCCCTCTCTCGCGTCTCGCCAACTTAACTCGCCAAAAAATAGGATGTAGATCTATTTATATCAACTTAATCAACAACTTACTACTTAACTCGCTACTGTACTTGTCGATGTGTAAACCGGGCTTTAGAGTAGGTATAAAGATATATCCTTAAGGCCTTAGAATGTGTACATAATGTCTTTGTATTTCTGTTTCTAGAATACAAATCCATAGTATAATACAAATACTTAAAAACTTGAAATTAAACCGTATATCAATCCTCTGAAAATCTGGCCAGCATGGTATAAGTAGCCCGAGTATCCCTCCATCACGGGAAAGGCCCGTCCGTGTACTGGGACATTAATGGGCTGATATGATGATAATACCTACAACGTTCCACGTCAATCTTTTAAATGATTTACAATTAAAGTTGATTAATAACTCGCCATTATAAAATGACAGGACGCATCAATACGTCGGCGGTTAATGTCAACGTCACCATACGAAAAGTGAAAGATATTTGGATTATAATTGGATGTGAATATCCAATTTACGGGTTTTAATAACTATTGATTTACTTCTTGTTTAATGATGATATCTGTGTTGTGACGGAGTAAGAATACAATATGTCACCACCCCATCTCATCCCATGGGTGTCGTAGAAAACGGCTAAGGGACTATCTCTGAATATTTCCTTTACATAGAAAGAAGGAAAACTTGAAATTAAACGCTATACCAATCCGTCTGGCAGGCGTGGTATTAGTAGGCCATGTATCCCTCCGTCACGGGAGGAGGCCCGTGACATCAATGGGCTGTTAAGATAAGACAGGTTTAAATGTGAAAAAAATACATATTGTTTTTAGGCTAAACAAAGGGTGGGGAGACCCCTCACACGGTGGACCGACGACCTAGTTAGGACAGCGGGAAGCCGATAGATGAGGGAGGCATAGGACCGCACAAGGTGGCAATACTTGGAGGAGGCCTATGTCTAGCAGTGAACGTCAATATGATGATAATGATGTTGACAGGTTTATTACGCCAGGATTATTTACATCACTACAGCCGTCCTTGCAGTAGGACATTAAACAGTCGCTAAGAAGAAACAGTTAGTGTAAGTAAGTATACTACACACTAAAAATGTAAAGAATTTATTTCGTACATTTCTAGCACTCAAACCACTTTTACTGTGGAAACGATTTTAGCGAGCAGTTCTTTTACGACAGAAAATGTGTAGCAATTCTAACTTGGAAACTGTATTATTAGAAAGTATTTAAAGTCCTATTTCAGTTTCATTTATGACAATTGCTGCACTAGGTTTCGATCTCTGTGTCGGAAGGTTTTTGCTAACATACATTTAATGGACACCATTTTTTTTAAGATTTGGGTCTTAATTATTTAATTTGCCTATTATTGCAGTCCACTGCTAGGCATAGGCATCTCCCAACATGCTCCATAGCACGAGATCCTACGCCTTTCGCATGCAGTCCTATCCAGAGACCTTTTCTCTTTTGTTTAGGGAAATAATTCGCAACGATTTTTTTTTTCGTAGAATTGTTTCCAGGACTTCGACTCCAATTCCTATAAATACTACCACGACGCCACCTATGCATAATATACAAAAGAGATAACGATACAAAAAGAGGCGTGGTCAATAAGAATGTCTCCAAAAATAGCCTAAGCTCACGTCAAGATATTTCACTTGAAATATAAAATATTCCTCACAAATTCACACAACGCCATCAAGCCCCAAGCTAAGCAAAATTTGTACTATGGGTACTAGACAACCGGATGAACCTACTTAATTTTTTTTTGTGAACACATACTTATTAACATAGAAAACACCCTGACCTATGCAAACAATCATATTATTATTTTCATGCACACAACCTCCCTTACTCATAAGCGCCTCTTAAATTTTAGTCAATTGATTCATACGATTTTACTTAGTAAAATCTCACTACACAGTGATTAAATTTAAGAGGATCTTAAGAGTAACTGACACAAAAGCATTGAGCGGGAATTAAACCCGAGACCCTTGCGTTGCAGCCATGAGGTCGTCAATGTTGTATAATATAAGATGTATTTAAACAAATACATACCTACGTATTTCCACTTATGAAAATACTAGCAATATAAATTCGCATATCCATCTGTAAAGCTATAGCTTAGTACGCAGTTTATCTGTCACTTGAAGATGATTGGTCGGTTCCACGAGAGAAGTGGTCTTCGTCTGATTGCTATCGATACTGTGGAGGAGCGCTTATTACTTTAATTGATTTAGTAGTTTTATAGGTACGAGCACGAAAGTTAGTTTTATGGGATTTTCTTGTGGTGTGGGAATAGGTACACAACATCTCTCACACATTCACGACAGAGTCATCTAGTCCCAAGCTAAGCAGAGCTTGTACTATGGGTAAAAACAACGGATACCTTTGTGTTTTTAAACAAAAACAAAACGGATAAACATACTTAAATACTTTTTTTGGAAAAAAAATATTATACACAGAAAACACCCAGACCAATTCAAACAATCATAGGTTTAAGCACACAAAGATTTGCATTGAGCGTGAATCAAACTCGAGACCTCTGCGTATGAAATACAAGCATTATTAAATCGCTAAACCATCTGTAAACTTATAGCTCAATACGCAGTTTATCTGTCACTCGAATATGATTGGTCGGTTCTACAAGAGAAGTGGTCTCCGTCTGATTGCTATCAATACTGCGGAGGAGCGGTTATTACTTTAATTGATTTAGTAGTTTAATAGGTAGGAGCATGTGTACTAGTTTGTTTAATTAATTTTTGTATGGTGGTAAAGTAAGTACATACTTATTCTTACATCGCTAGAATGCGGCGATTGCTAATTATAATCTGTACTAATAGTTTGGTTTAATTTAACGCGATAATTTAAGGAACTACTGGTCTAAATTAAAAACTTTTTGGTGCACATATACTTAGTTCGTTTACCAAGGATAACATTAAGCTATATACTAACCATAGCATCCAAATTTCTATGAAATGTGTAGCAAAAACGGCGAAAATATGAATATGAACTCTAGTTTAGCCGGAAATTTCAGTCTAGTGTAGGTAGCGACTTAGCTGCGCTCTTGAGTTGCTGGCGTTTAAAACTAAATATTGACCTCTGTGGCGTAGTGGTTATTTAACATGATTGTTTGCATTGGTCTGGGTGTTTTCTATGTATAATGTGTATGTATTTACAAAAAAAAAGTATTTAAGTATGTTTATCCGTTGTCTAGTACCCATAGTACACGTTGTGTGAATGTGTGAGGAATACTTATTTATTATTAACACTTTCAGCCAACATAACTACTTACGTAATAAACTACTTTTCATTAAAAAAACTTATTCAATATCATCATTTCTAATATCCCTGTAAAGTTAACAATTTACATTTTAGTTAAGTGTAAGTATTAACTTAATTTAATTAAAATTTCTCTTTTGACGTCCGAAACGTCATTCCACTACCGCAGCTACGAATGTAATATTTAAATTTGGAATTCGTCCATTAATTTTATACATTTATGATTCATGACATTTCAAAACTTTGATAAAATTCACTAAAATAAATGTTTCAATTTCAGAACTAGAGAACTTTGTGCGATTTATATTCGACGGCAAAAGATTTTCGAGATCGTAGGCTATGCCTCACTGTCAGCGATTTATTTAACACATTTACACATTGGTTTGAATCAAAATGTTTAATACAACATAGTTTATAGCAAAAACGTACTGCCTTTCTGCTTGTATTATGCCGCTACTTTAGACAAGCGTATTCAAATCAAAGATAATTATTTGAAAGAAAGAAAGATAAGAAAGAAAAAACGTTTATTGGCCATAAAGAACACACACAACAAATACACAAAAAAAATTGGAAACAAAAAAACAAAGTCTAAATGGCCAATAGGGCTCTGCCTCAGCTGTAATGCTGGTACGTAAGACCTATTGTAGGTATTGACAAGAACCTCCTCCTGCATGTCAATTCTCGTACCTTAAAATCGTTAAAAATTCAGTTAACTTAACATTTAGTTGTCAAATAGTCTTACCTATTGTGTGACAATTTTAAAAGAAAGAAAGAAAAAATGTTTATTTTTCACCTCATTGCACATACATAATAAGAATATTAAAATTACAAAGGAGAATGACCAATAGTGGTCCAAATGTCCACCACTAACGAGACCAATGTTGACTTATAGTCCACTTAATTGAGAGTATTTTTTAGTATCACACCTAAAAATAATATGCTGTCAGTAAAAAGTTACGACTATATAAAAAGTACCAATATTTTAATTTTGTTTTATTTGAATATTTATTTAAATCCATTGTAATTGTGCACAAGTAGCTACTCTGTATGCAAGCTGGAGATTACAGAATATTTTATCTCTTTCGCACTTAGCAAATAGCGCAACCGAATTTCACCTGAGATACGGTGTGGCGGGGGCAGGAGCACAGAACCCCGTGCATTCATCATTCGTCTGCTTGCTTTCTTTACGTACTGTGCGAATTCTTATGTTTAATTCCTTGCGACTTTGGCAATCGTTTACTGGACTTTTTCTGATTCTTTACTTGCGACCTAGGCTATATCAAATCGGACTTTCTGTTTTTGCTGTTGGATTTTTTGTGATAATGGAAGTGGAAACAAGAAACTGTGTTTGTTGCAATCATTTATTGTTACGAAGAAGGAATTATCAGTTACTTGAATGATTTCTGGATACTTTGGGTGGGCAAGACACCAACCCACGATTAGGCTTCCAGCTGCTAATCTAAACAATATCATTGTTGATGAAGGCTGACATAAATAATGTTCATTTTGAATCGCGTGAGTTTTATATTAAACTGTAACACCAATAAAAAAAATATTGTGCAGAATTCTTGTGTTTTCTTTCTTCCGGGCCTTCGACCGAAGTCTATTTCAGCGAGGACCTAACATCGGACACTAAGTGGCATGACTCGACATGCGTAGATTAGTTCAATATATCCAACGGACAGAATGATATTCACTATATTTTTTGCATAAAAAGGTAAAAAGTATTACTTTTCATTCAGTCATAACTTTTAACAAACAGCATATTTTTGGTTGCGGTTATATTGACTCAGTATTTAGTAGACTATTATGTTACATAGGTCTCGTTAGTGGTGGATATTTGGACCAAGCTCCATACATTTTTGGTCATTCTCCTTTGACAACTAAAAGTTAACTTAACTGAATTGTTAACGATTTTAGGATACGAGAATTGACATGCTGTTTAAAACACAAAATTTACACTTACATAGAGATCGCTTACAGTGAGACAGGCACCTTACTCGCAGGCGTGGTAAAGGAGTTGTTATTAGCCGGCTGCAGTATGTCTATGAAATTACTGAGCACTCCATTCTTACTGGAACACTTTAGCTACATTAATTATTGCAATTAAAACTTAAGCAAAAATATATTATGGTTCAATTCTAAGACCTAAAATTATCTTTTAAAATTAATTTAGACAATTTCGTTATGTACTTAACTAAGTAGATTGAGGTACCACTTTTCAGCGATATTTCTGCCATATTTTTTCACATTAAAACAAAATTACTACAAAAACATTTAAAGTTTTGAGAGTGTGCTAAACAAATACTTTGCGAATTATGATTTTTTTCTCTTGGCGGCGCTAGTGAGCCACGTAAAGGGCCTTAAAGGTCCATTGTATTGATAAGAACCTCCTCCTTATTTCGTAGCCTGTTTAAAACACAAAATAAGTATACACTTACATAGAGATCGCTTACAGTGAGACAAGCACCTTACTCGCAGGCGTGGTAAAGGAGATGTTATTAGCCGGCTGCAGTATGTCTATGAAATTACTGAGCACTCAACTCTTACTGGAACACTTTAGTTACATTAATTATTGCAATTAGACTATTCTCAGACATGAACATACGCTCACACACACAAACAGTCACACTGACACACACACACATACACTCACACACACACATACACTCACACACACACACACAAGTTAAATGATCCCAAGCAACTGATATGTAACTAAACGGGAAGTCTGGTCTCCACGACACAGGGAATCCTAGTGTGGAGTCCAGTGATACTGTTGAAGATTTGGAGTTATATTTTAATTATGTAATGTGTAAATTGCTAACAGTAACATGGAATTGTACCTTGTTTTATAGAACACAATAAATCATTTCATTTCATTAAAATTAAGGCAAAAATTTATGTTTAGTTCTTTCGTAAAGTCTTTCGTGAGTAAGTCTTAATCATAATCATAATAGCCCATTAATGTTCCACTGCAGGGACGGGCCTCCTCCCGTAACGGAGGGATACTTGACCTACTAATACCAATAAGACGGATTGGTATAGGGTTTAATTTCAAGTTTTGATGAAAGTTACTATCTATGGTTTATTATCATTTAACAAAACAAAGAATTCCATCTACGAAAAATCGTTTTAAAAGATAAAGAATAGAATTTAAATACGAAACAGCTTAAAATAAGCGTGTTATCAAATAATAAAAAGTATTATAAAAGTAAGTAATATAACCGTAAACCATTAAAATGTGAACCACAAAGGTCAAATACAACATTGTGGGTACAATTTCGTATTAAATTATTCGCATAAATTTAACGTAATTTTAATACTGAAAACATTTTGCTGGCTTTATAGGTACCTATTATTAAAATGCGAAGTATTTTTTTTTATATTTCGTAGTCTCGCAAACAATAGTATAAAAAAACAACAAAGAATTGTGATGTAGTGGTTACATGACTGCTACGCAAAGGTCCCGTTCGATTTCCGCTCAATGCGTTTTTTTATGAGCATGAATATATTTTTGTGCTTTATTAGTTGCTGCTGGAACGTCATCAAGAAACACGATTGTACACACAGCAACACATCAAGTTAAACATTTTCATTTGAAATTGTGTCTTATTTCAAGGTATTAAGGTACATGAGTGTCTACCTTGATTAGTTGCTGTGTGTACGATATGACTACATAATAGAAAGGACAGCTAAGAGAAGTCACTATTCGTAGATAGCACGTTTCGTCGAATCGTAGAATTTTTCTATATACATATTTTAGTTTATTTATGTGTAATCTATGAAGATTTTAGTCTGTCTCTCTCAATTTGAGTAAATGGGTCTACATTGAGGATTCAGCAACTCAGTGCGTGTGGCTTCGACCCTCAGACAATGTCGCACCTCTTAAAATGCCCTCGATGTCCCGCTACATCCAGCCCTCAAGACCTATGGGCTGCTACAGACAATGCAGTTGCTGTGACCGAATTCTGGGCCGGTACTGTCTTAGTTTTTTTTGCCAATCGACACGAAGAAGAAGACGCCTGTCTCTAATGTTTTTGATATAAATTAGTTTACGAATTTAACCCTTTAACGCACACCTTCACTTTTTTTTTAATCTGCTATTATTTTTAAGAAATATATGTTGTAGGGGTTTTTTTAAAACAACATGTTTAAATATTTTTTTCCGTACTTACTTAACTATTTATTTTCCGAGAAAAATCAGAAAATATAGTGGCCACTTTACTGTCCACTGACCGTTCTACATCAGAAAATATCTTAGTATGATCAGTGGCCAATAAACTGGACACTTTTATAAAATCAGGTTATTTTCGGTATAAATAACATAGTAAAATAAAATAATTGTGTATTTCGTAATCAGTATTTATTTGCCTCAAAAACAAATAACATAATTAACTCATCACTTCCAACAAAGAGAAAACAATGTCGATTGGTGACCTTCGGTCAACTTCCACATTTATACCTATGTAATTACTAAATTTAAAATTTTTATGTAGTTCCGGGGGAATATCTAAATTTTTTCTTGCTTCACTTATTTCGATTTTCAGAAGTATCTTAGGGATTCGTAACTATAGGTGGGGACAATGAGGGCAGTGCATACAATGGTGCCATTGGGGTGTTGGAGAAAGCTGATGTGGAGGTGCTGGTGGAAGTAGTTGCGGAGATATATGTACAGGTTCTGAGGAACATGATGCAAGATTGCTACGGGTACTAATGCTTAAAAAAAAAACCAGACGCAGAAACAATTAATTGCTAATAATTGTACGTACTTACAATTTGATCTAAAAAATACCTAAAGAATTACGAAATCAAGTTATAACTACCGAACCTGAATATTTATGCTTATTAAGTTTTTATAACTTAAAATTACTTATTTATGTCGTGTGAAATGATACAGTTTATATGTAATAATCTAAAAATATGATTCCGAGACTACGTCAAACTCAAGTGTGCAATTTCTAAGCTAGGTTTTGTTAACGCACTGGTCTGTGTGTAATTGCAAAAATAACATGTTTATTTTACGGTAGTCGATTATATTTGTATTTAATGATAAAGATTAGGCTGTAACTCAATCATTTTACTTACCTTTTACTTGAAGATATATTTATTCTTTGCACAACACTTAGTTGTACTTGAAGTTTGGTTGCGAAGTTAGCAAACACTAGGGCGGGGGTGCGCAGTGGCCAGTTGACAGGCCACCGGATAAAAAGACGCTAGTTTTTGAACATACGCGACATACTTGAACGCTGGCTTGTAAATAGGCAAATGTGGCTTATTGACTATCGTTTATAATCATAAGGGTTGCCATTGTTATAAAAGTCTTTCAACTATCGACCTTAAAGTGACTGTCCAGTTTACTGGCCTCTTTGTATGGACCGTCCTATAAAGGGTTAACACAAAACGAACGAGGTGTGTTACTTTTCTGGTCAAGCCTTATACTCGTATGTCATATAGAATAACTTGGTAGAGTTTATAATGCAGTACAGTCGGAAAAAAAACAAAAGTTGTTTAAATACAAAAATATTTTAATTTGGCCTTGTAGTAAAATATATAGTAAACGTAAGTACATATCATGCCGGAGTTAGTAAGTTCAATTTCGTACATTGAATAACCCTTTAATGTGCATGGATATTTGATTTTATCTGGGTCTTTGGTTAAATAGTAGGTAGGTATGTATTCATTATTTACAACAAGCAATTTCATTTATATCATTTAATTAGATCATTTTTTTCTGATCATTGGTTCTTTCTCTCTTTTTGTTTAATTTGCTGGATAGCACAAACAAAACTGTTTAATCTCAGCGTAAAAAAATTTTAATAAACCGAATTAATAGTATACCTACTAGATAAAAACCAATTATCTCACTATTAACATAGCTTATGTACACTTTATTATATTATTTACTCAAATTAAAAGTGTATAATTATTTTTGTTGCACCCCGTAGGCAAGTTTTGTATTGGTTTGGGTGTTTTTTAAATGTATAGTAGGCATGTATTAAAATGCGTGGAAATCAAACCCACGACCTCATAGACGACAGTTGTTACCGCGATCACCACGCCACTCATGGAGTCAAAAGAAAGTATTAAAAATTATCATATTTTTTATTACACACCATACAATAACCTAGGTAGGTTTTGTAACAAAGAGGTGGGTATAGAAGTGTAGACACATCGGTAGGTACGTTTAAACAAAAGACGAGAGCAGACACTCGCCCCTTCGTTGAGACTTACAATCTCTATTGTGAGGGGACGACTAAAGTTAAGCTGTAGACACAGTGTCTAAGATGAACATTGTAGTTTTGTTTTTATTAAAAAAAAGTATAATTCAAATTTAACGTTAAATTTGAAGCCTTATTTATTAGGATCTCTTTAAATTTTGATCTCATAAAATATAAAACTGTGTCAGAATAAACATAAATGCTTGTATTGGTCTGCGTGTTTCATTTTGTGTAATATGTATTTAAATGCGTAGAAATCGAATCCGCAACCTTATGCAAGGCAGCTGTTACTGTGTTCATCGCGCCAACGAGGCACTTAAAAGAAATGATTAAAAATTACCTTTTTTTTATTGCACACCTTACAAAACCCTAGGTAGGTATTGTAACAAAGAGGTGGGTATAGAAGTGTAGACACATCGGTAGGTACGTTTAAACAAAAGACGAGAGCAGACACTCGCCCCTTCGTTGAGACTTACAATCTCTATTGTGAGGGGACGACTAATGTTAAGCTCTAGACACAGTGACTAAGATTAAGTATTAAGTCTGTGGTTTTGTTTTTATTAAAAGAAAAGTATCATTCAAATTTAACGTTAAATTTGAAGTCTTATTTACTTGGATCTCTTTGAATTTTGATCTCATAAGTATTTAAAACTGTGTCTGAATAAACATGAATGCTTGTATTGGTGTAGGTGTTTTATTTTGTGTAATATGTATTTAAATGCAAAGGAATCGAACCCACGACAGTCGTTACCGCGATCACGACGCCAATTATGGAGTCAAAAGAAAATATCAAAAAGTGTATGATTATTTTTATTGCACACCGTACAAAACCCTAGGTAGATTTTGTAACAAAGAGGTGGGTATAGAAGTGGAGACACATCGGTAGGTACGTTTAAACAAAAGACGAGAGCAGACACTCGCCCCTTCGTTGAGACTTACAATCTCTATTGTGAGGGGACGACTAAAGTTAAGCTGTAGACACAGTGGCTAACATGAACACTGGCTATTTACTTTTATAGAGTGATTTTAAAAAGAAAATAAAGAAAAATAATAAAAAGCTTCACGTTACTTGTGTTATAACTATAGTTATCTTTACTAGATTGTATATAAACCTTGTGGAACTCGTTAAAGTATTGAGTGTAACTCCTCGAAACATCAATATTTTTCTATATGTCTGGCTGTATTTAATGTATAGTATGTATTAAAATGCGTAGGAATCGAATCCGCGGACTTATGCAAGGCAGCCGTTGCTGTGTTCATCCCGCCAAGGAGGCACTCTAAAGAAAATATTAATTTTTTTTTTGCACACCATACAAAACCCTAGGTAGATTTTATAACAAAGAGGTGGGTATAGAAGTGGAGACACATCGGTAGGTACGTTTAAACAAAAGACGAGAGCAGACACTCGCCCCTTCGTTGAGACTTACAATCTCTATTGTGAGGGGACGACTAAAGTTAAGCTGTAGACACAGTGGATAAAATGTACTCTGGCTATTTTCTTTTATAGAGTGATGTTAAAAAGAAAATAAAGAAAAATAATAACATGAATATTTGTCTATATTATGTCTGGGTGTATTTTATGTAAGGTATGTGTTAAAATGTGTGGGAATGGAACTCTCGACCCCAGGCTCGGCAGTCGCTTCCGCTTTCATCGCACCACGAAGGCAGTCAAAAAAAATAAATTAAAAGTGTACATTTATTGCACACCATACAATGCCCTAGGTAGGTTTTGTAACAAAGAGGTGGGTATAGAAGTGGAGACACATCGGTAGGTACGTTTAAACAAAAGACGAGAGCAGACACTCGCCCCTTCGTTGAGACTTACAATCTCTATTGTGACGGGACGAATAAAGTTAAGCTGTAGACACAGTGGATAAGATTTACTTTTGGTTTTACTTTCATATCATACTTAATTTTTTTTAAATAATAATCAAAGTTGACGTTAAGTTCTTCTTATTCAGGTTAACTCGATATGTAGACAACAAAGTTTGGTTTCTGGCCAATGAAAGAACATCGGTGATTGCATGATTTTAAGTGGTTACTCTCTGCGTATGGTGACGGAATAAAAATACAATATGTCACCACTCCATCTCATCCCATGGGTGTCGTAAAAACCGACTACAGCACTATCCGAATACTCGTGAAGATTATCTTTACGAAATAAAAAGAAGAAAAACTTGTAATTAAACCCTATACCAATCCTTCTGGCCAGCGTGGTATTAGTAGGCCAAGCCTCCGTCACGGGAGGAGACCCGTCCCTGCAGTAGGACATTAATGGGTTGTTATAATGATGATGATGAACATAACTATTTAATATATATGTCGCAGGGAAATGAGGAAACCAGTGACATCACGAAATCACTAGGGATATCACGAAATCCCGGTAAATGACGAAAATGCCGTTTCTACCAGAAAAGAAATGCTCATATTTTTGTTTGTAGGTTAAAAAATACAAGTATTCCAACTTCTGTAGGTTAGAACTGTGACCATAACGCACGAGGCGAGCGAGAGAAGCGAGCGTGCCGCGGTAGCGGCCGCCGAAGTGCAAGGCGTTTCGACATTTACCGGGATTTCGTCATATCCTTAGGGATTTCGTGAAATCCCTGGTTTCCTCATTTCCCTGCGACATATATAATACAGAGACGATTTCTACGTATTTTCCTCTCACAAATTGTTCCCTTCATCTAAATCCGACCCTTCGTCAAAGAAAATATAACACATGTCATTTTCTGATTGCTGTAATTTTAAGTTTTTGATTTGATTTCGTATTAAACAGAATTATATATTCTGATGTTGGTAACGATATGCTACCAATCTCAAAACAAAACAGATTATTTAAAATTTGTTAATTGCTTATGGTAAAGATGGTAGCTAATCAAAACATAATTTTATTAAAGGTTGCGTTGTTAATTGAATTTTTCTATAAAATAATAAACCTTTTTCATAATAAAGTCTGTTTTTGTTTAAATAAAATCATAAGTCTTTGCTGTCATTTGCACGCAACGTGAATGGGTCTGAAAACCCTCCAGGGGCGCAATCTGCTTATTTTTTTTTTAATATAAAAATCGATCACCAGGTTAAAGCTACTGTGTATAATTTGATTACATCTTTTGCGTATTGGTTGTAGTCTTTGGTTGCTATACAGAGATCTCGAGTTAGATTCCCATCCAAATATTTGTGTGCATAAACTTTTTTTCTATGCACTAGTCTAGCTGTTTTCTATGTGTAATATTCGTCGCCTGTTTACATGCATGTAGCCATGTCTACATTCATAAATGCTCGTATCTATGAAGATACGAGGACGAAAAAACTAAGTTTAAAATCATCCTGATACTTATTACATACATGAACGATGACTCCGAGTGCTACGCACTTTCTTTTTCTTAAAGATTTCCCCAAATTTGTATCTGGATAATTTTAAACTTAGTTTCAAAATAAAAAGCAACAAAAAACTAATAAAACTCAGAGTTCCATAATCAAATTTTATGTTTCAAATACAAAGATATCCATTTACCGATTCACCAAAACACTAAATAAAAATTATAATACCTACCTCTAAACTTCCCATTGAATAGACAGAATACATTAAAACCTCATAGCAATAAGAACTCTTTGTCATTCGCAAACATGGCCGCCGGTAAAACAGAATAAAAATAAAATTGAATTTACGATTAAATTTTCCAATAACAAAAGTAAAACGCGGGAAAAGGTATTTTACGATTATTACGAAGGAAAGGAAAATAACAATTGGCAAATGTTAATCGGAAGCTATTACTCGTATTGTAAAGATAGCAATCGAATTTGTATACGAATATTATTATTGTTGAAAGGAAAACTGTGAGAAAATTGGTAACAGATGCTTTTTATCCCAAGGATAAAGCAGTTGGAAAATTTGTTTATCGATTTTTGAGTAGCCGTTATCTTAGAGATGTAGACTAGTATTTCTTAGGTTCCGTTACATATCATAAAATAACACCGATATTTAGTCCCCAACTAAGCTTAGCTTAGAGCAGAGTTATAGTCTGACATAATCAGTTAAGTCTTAAACTGTGTTAGTACTCATGTAGAGTTCCCGAATCCCTATGTATGTTTACCGAGATCTTTAACTGCCTGTGCTCCAAGCTGTAGATTTTCAGTTGAGAATGTGCCTCATTGTTAGGGTTTAAGATATACGAGCGTGCTCCATTCGGAAAAAAAAATTAGTATCCATAGAACTAATTTACATTGTTTGGGACTAGACAGCGTTGTGTTGAAATATTATTAATACTAGCTTTTACCCGCGGCTTCGCTCGCGTTGAATTCGAGGTAGCACATGTTCCTCTTTCCTGGACACAGAATAAAAAAAAAGTAGCCTATGTCTGTACCTCCACTTAAAAAATCACGTCAATTCGTCGCTCCATTTTGCCGTGAAAGAAAGACAAACAGACACACTTTCCCATTAATATTAGTATGGATAAGGCAAAATTACGTAATTCATATTATAATTTCAAATCCAAAGACTGTAATATCGGAATATTTTACACAAAAAAGATCGTTACTTGATAAATGTTATCATTGGGTAGCTATTTAATTAAAACCTAATGGATTGGATTTTAATTAAATTAATTTTGTTAACGAAGAACCTTTTTACTTAAACTACATACTTAACCTAAATACCTGCAATGTTTTTACTTTATTGGAGTGTTAAAATAGATCACCTTGTAAAGGCGTAAATAAATAACCAAAAGGAACAAACAAAAGTTAATTTGAAACTTAGTATTTCCCAAGAATCTTAAATAAAAAAAAATATTAGTATCTTCATCATAACTGCCCATTAATGTCCCACTGCAGGGACGGGCCTCCTCCCATGACGGAGGGATACTTGGCCTACTAATACCACGCTGGCCAGACGGATTGGTATATGGTTTAATTTAAAGTTTTCCTACAGTGGGACATTAAAGGGATGTTATGATGATGATGACATAATCACATTACCTGTCTGATCGACCATTTTGTTTTATAAATATATATTGTACTTTTTATTTGGTAGGTACTCTCGACCTACAAAGACAACGCTAAGCAGGGATTGCTACTTATACAGGCTCTTAAGTTAAGTTTGCTTCTTTTGTCTTCATAGGGATACTTAATATCGGTGAATTTTCCCTTAGTCTTTACAGCTATAACTATATCCCTTAGATGGGTCTGGCTGACACCATGTATTATTATTACTCCGTACTTATTAACTAGAAATATATAAGTAGAGTCAATTAATAAAACTCTTACATAACAATAAGTTAAAATTTCATCATCATATTGCAGCCTATGGCGTTCACTACTTAATATATTCCTTTTCCACTTTAAGCAGACCTCTGCCTCCCTCATCCATCGTTTTTCCATCGCTTTAGCTAGCCATGTGAGGGCTCTCCCCACCTGTACCATTCTAAAACCTTTCTGCCCCAACGGCTGTTAGTTCTACGTGCTAGCTATGTGTCCTGCTTCATCATAACAGCGCATTAATGTCCCACTGCAGGGACGAGTCTCCTCCTCTTGTGAGGGAGGGATACTTGGCCTATTAATACCACGCTGGCCAGACGGATTGGTATAGGGTTCAATTTCAAGTTTTCCTTCTTTTTATTTCGTACAGATACCATTCACGGATAGTTCCTTAGTCGGTTTTTACGACATCCATGGGATGAGATGGGGTGGTGACATAATGTATTCTTACTCCGTCAACACACGTATTACTTAAGTTTCGATGAGAAGAATGAAAGACACGGATATTATAATTATAATTCAACTTAACATAATTTTACACATAGCACATAAACATACAAACTTAATACAATTTACACAGCTCATTGGAAGTGTATAAATTACCGCTTTGTACCACTGTTTACCAGTACGCACTTGTATCTATCGGTTCGTTTACTAAATTATTTGTGTTAACTAGAGTATCGTAATGATATACCTACCTAGTAGATAATTATGTTTGTGTTATAAAAGAGCTGTTGAGCGAATCTGGCGACCGCGTGTAGGTTGATAGACCCCTGAGAAGATGGACGGACGACCTTGTCAGAGCGGTGAGATACTGATGAATGAGAGAGGCTTAAGACAACGTAAAGTGGAAATATTTATAGAAGACCATTGTCCCTCCGTGTGGTGATGGAGTAAGAATGCAATATGTCACCACCCCATCTCATCCCATCGGTGTCGTAAAAACCGACAAAGAGACTATCCGTAAATATTATCTTTACGAAATAAAAAGAAGGAAAACTTGAAATGAAACCCTATACCAATCCACCTGGCCAGCGTGGTATTAGTAGGCCAAGTATCCCTCCGTCACGGGAGGAGGCCCGTCCCTGCAGTGGGACATTAATCGGCTGTTATGATGAATGTCCAGCAGCAGACGTCTATTAACCAATATCAAACTAATATACCATTTAATTTAGCTGAATAGACATAATATTATAAGTAGATATAAGTACATCACAAACTCATTCAATAGTGAATAGTTCATTTACGATTCAGTACAATAGATCTAATTAGTACGGTACTAATTAATAGGAGTAGTTCAATGTTAGGTTAGAGTCAGATTAAGCGTGTGATACGATGATTTAATGTTGAATTTGTTAGCGAAATGTTAGATTAATTAAGCTTTACGTGTATGACGAAATAAGAACATGAGATATCACGATTAAAGGTCTTCCCATCGACCCATTTTATCAGGAATCGAACCCGAGACCTCTGCGTAGCAGTCATCTATACTTCTATACTAATATTATAAAGAGGTAAAGTTTGTGTTTGTGTGTTTGTGACGTTGTAGGAGGTAATCTCTGGATCTACTAAACCTATTTTAAAAATTCTTTCTGTGTTGAATAGTCCATTTATCGGGGAGTATCATAGGCTTTATAGTATCACGCTATTACTAATAGGAATGGAGCAGTAATGAAATATGTTTAAAAAAGAGACGCTTTTTTTTCGCCGCCCAACGAAGTGGGCACAGGTCAGCTAGTATTATATAACCACTACGCCACAGAGATCGTCAAAGAGTTAATATATGCGAACATGATAAGGACACAGTCGACTTTTACTAAATCCCTAGAATGAAATGGAATGGTGACACCATGTATTCCTTTTCAGAGACTAACGAATTAATAGATATAGTTCAGTTGAATGAACTGTCAAACGTATGAGCAGTGTTATCGCTAGTTCAAACATTCACATTAATTGTACGGCTCACTGGATACAGTTCATTCGGCTCACTGCATTCACGTGTAAAATGGTCTATAAATATACTTAAGGCTTTTATTGTGTTGGGTCACAAATTATTGTGTTGGTTAATGAAAAAAAAAATAACATAAAATATGTGAAAAATCACTTGGAAGGATTTGAAATTTTGTCTTTTTTGACTATGGCCACGCGAACTTTAGCCACACTGAGCAAATTTGTCCATTGAAAAAAAAAAAAAAGAAGAAAAATATTTTTTATTTACACACAACACAGCAGTTTAAGTACATTACCAACTATAAAGCAATAGATTAAAATAATTTAACAAAAAACATACCTACATATTTTTGCGTTTTAAAAGAACAATAAAGCAAAATAATAAAAAAACAAAAACTAGTTTGTTTTCATGTAGACCTATGCAAAAACATACATAAATGAACATGAAAAATAAAACCTATTATACTTTAATATTATTATGCCAAAATAAAGCAGTACTATTACCAATGATCATTGAGTTGTGTGGAAACAAAGGCCACAGCTCAGCATAATGCTGCAATATACATTGCCGCGCTGATTTTCAGCTGGAGCCAGTAGGCTATAAAAATATTAACCTAATCGTATGCTTAAGTGATCCACATTTATCTATGTGACCGAGTCATAGTAAAAGAAGTAGATAAAACAGAAACAGTAGACATTCAAATAATATCAGATATTACATAGAAACCCAGTTAGGTATATTACAGTAATAAATTTGTCCACAATAGGCTTATGTACTACATACTATACATACACACTGTACTATATACCATAGATTCTTCATAAAAATTAACAATAAGTTCCAAAATAGGAGCAAGTGATACAATAAATAAAACAAACCGAATAAAAATGATAGATTGATTGATTGATTTGTGACCCAGTGAAAATCAATAACAAACATTAAGCTAAACTAAAAAGTGAGCAATTGAGACACTCATGATTTCCGGATAACTAATATAGTTGTCGTCAAATATCCCATTCGTCATCTTTATATTTTTTTCTTTTAAAATAAACTTAAAGTGTTGGATCTTTGGTTATTTAGGCACAAGATCTTTAGTTTCTGTTTAAGATTTTGGACACTCTGAGCATTGCGAATAGGAGGTGGAATATTGTTCCAACACTTAGTAGCACTATACTTGAAACATTGCATATATACTTATCAATAATTAGTAACCTAACTATACACAGGAAATGCAATTTCTTAATTGATATTAATTAATTACCTGTATCCTTAGCAGCATCTACATTACTTACATTTACATATTTATTTATTATCTTAATGATATACCTATTAACTAATTGCGTGTGACGAAGTAAAGTACGGTGACACCACCCCACCACAACCTATCCCATGGGTATTCACCACCCCATTCTCAACGAAAGCAAAAGGAATAAAATTTGACCTTAGATACTATACCAATCCGTTTGCCTAATATGGTATTAGTCGACTAAGATTCCATACGTTATTAGAGGAGATTGTTCCTGCAGTTGGGTTTATTCGTTACTAGCTGACCCGTGCCCACTTCGTTGGGCGGCAAAAATAACGCGTCCCTTTTTTAAACATATTTCTTTACTGCTCCAGTCATATTAGTCATAGCGTGATAGTATATAACCTATGACACTCCCCGATAAATGGACTAATCAACAAAGAAAGATTTTTTAAAATCGGTTCATTAGATCCAGAGATTACCCCCTACAACGTCACAAACTCATAAATAAACAAACACACAAACTTTACCTCTTTATAATATTAGTATAGACTTTTGCATGCGCCTTCGCTCGCGTTGAATTCGTGGTGACAAAAAGTAGCCTATGTTACTCTCCATTCCTTCAACTATCTCCACTTAAAAAATCACGTTTTGCCGTGAAAGAAAGAAAAACAGACAGACACACTTTTCCATTTATAATATTAATAGTATGATGAACTAGGTAGCTATTCTTGTGGTGATGACTGATTAATACTGAGTATCTCTATACCATTTTATGTCATTGATGTCAAGTTTAACTAATAGCTATAAAGGTCATTGACATTCAGGGGCAGGCATTTAATTATTTACTCCAAAAAGTAGTAATTGTCAATTTAAATAAAAAATACGTCGGTCCAATAGAAATGTCATTAAAGTTGGTTGAGTTATTTAGTTTTAATATCTAAAGATAGTGATAGTGTCTAAATCATCAAATTACCTAAACGAAATTCGCTTATCGATATCAATGCTCTCGTTTTGCAGTCATATATTGTTGAATTCCGACGACCTCAGTGGCGCAGTCGGTAGGTATGTTACATGGCTGCTACGCAGAGGTCTCGGGCTCGATTCCCGCTCAATGCAAATCTTTGTGTGCATGAACATGATTGTTTGCATTGGTCTGAGTGTTTTCTATGTATTTGTATGAATTTACAAAAAAAAGTATTTAAGTATGTTTACTCGTTGTCTAGTATCTATAGTACAAGCTTTGCTTAGTTTGGGACTAGGTGGCGATGTGTGAATGTGTGAGAATATTACAAAATTATAACTTTTCACCCCACAAAAAAAGAAATATATCCCAAACATTGCCTACCACAAAATACTAACCCTTCGTCATTATTTCACCGTTCGTTCCCGTCAGATTACGCCCAACCCCGCCATTTTAATCTAACCCCAACGCCTTATTAAATGTTATTTTGGATTTATAACTACCTAATTGAAAAAGAATGCCTTGAAAACTTTTTTTTGCCTACAGAATACTGGATCATGTAAGCTCTGTAGCATGTAGCATAAAGCAGACTAAAAACGGATACAAATTATATCCAGACTCAAGGCACTCATTTGTAGAATACATAAATTATAACCTTGCGTGGGATTCAAAGCCAAGACCTTGCTCACTACGTACACGACCACCTTGGCTTTGCCACCGAAGCATGTAATAAAATAAAAAATGCACACAAAAAATAACTTTGAGGCGGGACTTACTCCACATTTCAAGACATGTTAAGCAAATTTTTTGCGAACTTAGTCTTAGTCGACTTTTACGACACCCAAGGAAAGTGACGAAATGGTGTGTCAATCATCAATGTGGTGGTAAGAAAAACATTAATTGTAATTTATTGTAGGAAGGGGAAGAAAAGGCCCTTTATTGTATGAAAATATTATGTTGAATTTATAAAGATTATATAGAATAATAAATTATAAATATAATGTATAATAAAATATATAATGTATAAAATACACTAGTTATTGATCAACTAAATAATTTGACTTGATAAAATTGACAGAAATTGTGTATGTTTTTAATTTTAATTGTATCTTGTTAATTGTATGTTATATGTTTTTAATTGTATGTATTTTTGTGCATGTAAGCAATTGTAGTGGTATAAAATTCAGACACAATGTAAAAATTGTTATTGAATAAAGAATATAAATAAAATATAACCGCGTTTCATTGTAACATTAAAAATGTTTCAGGGTTATAAAACGGGTATTAAAAAACACCCTCAATTTTTACGACGGCTGTGATGAACGATAACATTATAGGTTTTGTTGTATCTATGTAACAGGCCATGATTTTATCATTGCACTGTTTGATTGCTACCAGGTTTCATGGCAGGTTTTCCTCTATTTTATTTATTTTATTATTTATTTACACAGTAGTGGACGTCAATTGGCTTATATGATAATGATGATGTATGAATGTAGTAAGTACTTGTCGATAAGTAGTCTCTGCCTACGCCAGTGGAAATAAGCCGTAAGTTTAAAGGCGCGGACCCACGCGGCGCATGCTGTGCACGGACACGTGGCGCATTTTAGCTGCGTGTATAAATTTGTTTGACAACGTGGGTCTACGTTTCCACTGGAGTACACGCATATGACCCACGACTATGTATAGCGTGGCGTCAATGACGTCAATTCAAGCGTAGCCTCTCCGTGCGTTGCAGTGAACCACATACATTTTCTTCCAAAGCGAAGTTAACACACGTGCACCGCGGTGGGCCCGCGCCTTAGGTGTGTATTTATTATTTATTTTACAAAATTTGTAGCCCAGTGGTGCTACTTAGCTGCTACACAGAGGTCTCAAGTACTTGCTCCATCGAAATATTTCAGTGCATGAACATGACTTTTTGCTTTGGTCTGGGTGTTTCTAGATTATAAATGTACTTACAAAAAAAGGTATAAATTAACTATGGGTGTTTCTTCGAAATTCAATTCTTTGTCTGATTCATATGGGCAAATTTTTTTTCACATTTTGACTTATAAAACATGTTTTTGTCAAAGATGATAACCTAATATACAATGTCTGAAAAAGGCACACTTTTTTATGAAATGGTTTTCGAGATAATTAACTTAAAAAATTTTGAGGTCATATAAATCAGAATTAGGAACAAAAATGAAATTCTAGTTATAAAAATCAGTCATTTATTTATTAAAATCACAGTTGATAATCACAATGATTATCACCACACCTAAATCTAGTTATTAGAAGCATTGACAACTTGACAATATCAATCATTATCCGTGCCGCCATATTAACAATATGTGTGAAGTTCTGATTAATATAGTATTTTTACCGTATGAATCAGGTACATATAAATCAAAATTTTGCCTTTTAACATCGGTTAATCACTACACGTATACAATTAAGGATTGCTATTTATACATAGGCTTTTAGTCCCCAATTGAATTATATTTCCAACAGATTCAAGTTTGAAAACCATTTAAGTTAATTATAACAGCCAACATAGTAATCAGAAACACAGGTGAACCAAAGTAATATGAATCAGATATTTACATTTATAACTCTGCAACAACACGAACCAGCCGCATGTAACGTCGTGACCACGTCAGCAGAGTCCCTGGCTACCACCAGCACTAGAAGGGATCTCCTGATGTTTCGTACTTAGCTAGGTATGTTCGAGTAAAGCGCGCGAATATGAATCAGACTTTTGTGCCGGACACTCACAATTTATTTTTTTATTAAAAAACTATCGCAAATATTAGTACCATTTTTTTTGTGTAAAGAAACAACTAATATTCTATCGTAATATTTATAACGCACATCGATTCTTTAATAAGAAAAAATGTTACTGTTACTAACGTTCAAGAAACTGGGGTACGGACACACCATATTAATCAGAAGAACGCTTTTTAATATATTTTTTTAAATATATAAAAAACTATTATTAAAAAACAATAACGTGTGCAAGATAGGTAACTGTCTATACTATGTTTAAAAAATAATTGCAGTTTGGTTGGTCTGTTAGTTACAAAGAAAAACCTCCAGACATCGAAAATGTTGGGCTCGAAGAATCACCCTTATACATATATCCCAAGCTCTGCTTAGAAAAAAATTGTTTTTATTTTAACCTACCTACCGTAAGCGTTATAACCATAATTTCAGATTTACGCGTCAACTTTAACACACATTTTGACATGTCATGTTGTTTAATATCTTTGTTTGACGACTGTAATATTTTATTTCATGAACATTTGTATGAAAACAATAGCATACTGCGTATTTCCGACATTTCTGTATTATTTATGACAGTAATTAAGCACCGATGCGGAATCTCGGATGAGCCGAGTTTGCACGAATAAATTAATCATGTTTTCAATTATATTACTCTGGATTCTTTATCTATATTTAATTACATTAAAGAGAATTATTTTTAAATTGTAAAGCTTTTAAAATGTCTACTAGAAGTAAGGACTTTCTCACCTTAGATAAATAAATAAATAATCCTCACACATTCACACAACGTCCCAAACTAAGTAGAGCTTGTACTATGGGTACTAGACAACGGATAATAGTAAGAAACTTATTGTAGTACCACTATGTCAATTTTTTTTCTTATCTTATTTTTTTTATTTTACAGTTTCGTTAGGGCTCAACCTGGTTTCGAGAGCTATTCAAGCCTCTGACGTGGTTAATTATTTAATGTTGCTTCAACGACATACAGCCTGGATAGCCGGAAACGACTTTATGCGCGCCCGTTTCAAAGCGATTTTTTTACTATTTTCATTTTTTTTATTGAGTATTTGTATGGATACCAACAGTGACGCACAACAAAATATAATCATCGAACAGTAGTCCATTGAAGTCGCTGGTTTAGCGATGAAGGTTCCCAGATTCAACGTCAAACCAGCAGAGAGTCAGACTCCAGCAATGGTTTTCTCTCTCGGGTACCTAAATGGCAGATAAATAAATATTTACTCCCTTTGTTATTAATTATTGTTCGTAATATTGTTTGAGTTAACAACATTCAATATAATTTTATAGATAATTTCATCAATTAATATAGGTAAATAGTTTGTTGTGAAAAGCTATTTATTGTAGTCCGATGAATAAATTGACGTAGCAATTTGATTTCCGTTTATATTGTAATAAAGTTTTATTGATACAAATACAAATACAAAATCATTTATTTGCTTGAAACATGGTTTTTTTACAGATGATGGTTTATAAAATATTATGTACACAATGTTTCGCTTACTTTATTTCAGCATGCACATTATTTAAGTGTAGCATATACTCTGACTACTTCTAATGTATTTTATTATTTTTAACAACTTATATAAACTTATCTACTAACTATCCTACTTAATAATTATTATTATCATATTATATCTATTTAATTATCCTAAAACTTACTAACTACTTAATTAATTAATGTTACATGAATACATAATAAAGTTTTTATTTAATTGCATACTTTTTGTTTGTTTTATAATTCATGAATTCTTTAATAGTATAAAAACAGTTATTTACGAGCCATGTTACTAGTGTTTTGTAAAATAATGAGAAATATAACTCTCTTATTTCTTTAGGTATCATGTTATACACCCTAATTTCCATGGTACCTATATTTTTCTGGCAGAATGTTGTCCTACACAAATTACTGTCTAGTTTCGTTGGATCCCTATATGTTTTGTTTCTGGCTGCATTGTTAACTGTCTTGAAAATATCACTGTTCTTTTTGACAAACAAACCCCTAGTATGTACAGCGATGCCAGTGTTAATAATTTATGTTTAATAAATAATGGTTTGCATGACTCCAGTGGGTGTACACCAAACACCGACCTTACACATTTTTTTTGTACAACAAATGCCTTGTTAATGTCAGCGGAGTTTCCCTACATAATTATGCCATACCGTAACACAGATGCCACATAGCCGTGGTATGCCATTAAAGCAGCATTCAGCCCTACTGTTTTCCTGAGATTTCTGAGTGCAAATGTGAAACTATTTAACCTACTACATACATTTTCAATATGTTTCTTCCAGTTACAATTTTTATCCATAATTATCCCTAAAATTTTTGTATCATTTACTTCTTCAATTTTGTTGCTATTTCCAAGTATTTGTATTTTCTTGTGACATTTTATAATTTGTAAATCTTATATATTTAGTTTTATTAATATTTATACTTAAATTATTTGTTTCAAGCCATCCTAATATTGACTCTACAGCTTTATGATATTTATATTTCATGTTTATGATTTCCCATAAATAGTTACAAAGCTTTATTTAAAACTAGCTGTTATCCCGTGATTTCACCATGAAAAGTTTATTCAGCTTAAATGCTGTCGCATAGAAAGAAACCTTCTATGGAACTCTATATAATAGAAGTAAAGTTTGAACATTTTACACAACTATTTGCTTTAAAAGCGCCCCGTAAAAAATAAATAATAAATATCCCTCACACATTCACACAACATCATCTAGTCCCAAACTAAGCAAAGCTTGTACTATAGGTACTAGGCAACGGATAAACATACTTAAATACTTTTAAAAAGAATTTAAAATGTGTTTTTTTAACAATTTTCATTACCCTTATTTTTTGAGTCAATGTAAAGCAAAACATATTTGCAAGTTTAGTGATACATGGCTTCCCGTAGTCTATGTCTTTCCCTATAGGACTAAGGCGTGAATATCTATATCTATACTAATATTATACATAAACTTTGTGAGTTTGTGACATTGTAGGAGATAATCTCTGGAACTACTTAACACGTTCCCAGTCCAATGTATCATATATGGTACATATGCATTGTTTTACTATTGTGTCTGCTGGCGGCACCGTGAAAGGGTTAACCGATTTTTAAAATTCTTTATGTGTTGAATAGTTTGGGAGTGTCATAGGCTATCACGCTATGACTAATAGGAGTTGAGCAGTAAAGAATTATGTTTATAAAAGGGACGCTTTATTACGTATTTTTCGCCGCCCAACGAAGTGAGCACGGGTAAGCTAGTATATTATATAGGTATCTATTTAGAGGGTAATATAAAAACCTTTTATCACGCCTATTTCTTCAGCCTTTACAGGAAACGACACTACAATAAGAAAAAGTATTCTTTAATTTAAATTTCAAAACCGTTCTATTAAAAATTTCACTAGAGTACGCCGCGGTGCCCGCCTTGAAAACTTTTCAAAGGGACCGACCGCTACGAATTTTCTCAATTATTGATCCAATTATATTTGGAAGAATAACTTTCAATTTGTTATACAACTGTTCTAAATTAAAGGAAGGGTAACAATTGTACTCATTAGTAAAAGATGTCCGATTTTATTTCATTAATTGGTGTTTAACATAGAAATTGATATCAAAGGGAATCAAAATAAAATGGACTATGAAAAATTGCTTAATTAACTATTTTTTTGTTTGAAATTGAAAACGTTTGCTAAATAACTGGTGAAGCAATTAATGTCAATAGAAAAATATTGAAGCTTGAGACATGATTCTTTTTTTTTTGTTACGGATGCGTAGTTTGTCTTTGACGACAGTTACTACTTTACGCGGGCTGTGGTGGGGCGGATGGCCCTCAACCAAAAGCGGATGGCCCTCAACCAAATTGAGACATGATTTAAATAGCAGCTTAGGATAGGCAAGGGTTCTATCCCAAGCTTGATATAGGGTTTCAGGTCAAGTAAGAGATACATCATAAAACTTTCCCTAAGTAATTTTAGGTCATCCATAGTTTTTGACGAAGTGGTGACCCCAAACATCCTTACACCACACAGCTGCTAGAAAACCCAACTCCAAAAATAAGTGACGCATTCAAAATTTCTTGTAGCTATTTCCCCACTGTATTTGAGTCCAATAAATAACAGAGTAGTGAGCGCTCAGAGAGGTTACAAACATTTATGTGACACACACACATTCGTGCCACAGAAATTAAACGGACCGTGACATACTAAATCACCTATCATAAAACCTTATACCAATTTGTAAGAGATTGGTATAAGGTCTTATATTAAGATTCCTTCATTTTCATAGTAAATAGGTAGTTTCCCTTTAACGTTACAACCTATCCATAGGATGAGATGGAGTGGTGACAATATATTCTCACTATACTACCACACACAAAACTCGATAAAAAAATAAAAACAAAACTTTTAGATGGTATTTAGACCCAAAAATCCCAATAAAATAAACTCCTAAATAGGTCGCACATTAAAATTTCTTGTAACTATTTCCCCGCTGTATAAGAGTCCAATAAATAACAGAGTAGTGAGCGCTCAGAGAGGTTACAAACATTTATGTGACACACACACATTCGTGCCACAGAAATTAAACGGACCGTGACATACTAAATCAGAAGTACACGAACACAGTGTTCAGTTGAAGTACAGAATAGTTGTTTTCATAAGATACTTGAGCTTACTGACAATTTAGGGACTATGTTTGAGTTTCTTTATTTTTCAACATAATGTTACAAAATAACAACCTAATGACGTCAGTTTAGAACTACTTAGTCTAAGTTTACATATTAAAAGTTTTTCAAACTTTACCACCGCTTCCAAGGCGCTAGTAGAGAAGAAGCGGCGTAACAAACTTTATTGCTGCACTTTTTCGACATTTCTATAATTTTACAACAATTTTGTAACTGTAATAAAGTGCTGCACCCATTGTATACCATAATAATAACTAAGGATTGTACTAAAGGATCAATATATTTTTTTTATATCTTAAACAAGTCTAGTATCTAGCACCAAATCACATTTATAAAGTTTTCTAGTAATAAAAACGTCGCTCAACTAAATGACCCCTTAGATAAATACATGTATACGTTTAAGCTTCGATTTTTATTATTATAGACAATCCATTTCGAACCTGCTGGAAAGTACGAATACAGTCTAGAAATGAAGTTAACGAATGATAGTCGTAGTAGTAGATAACTTCACTTCGTCGTCATCACCTCTCATCTCACTACGTTTGAACGACGACCTCTGTGGCGTAGTGGTTATTCAACAAGACTGCTACGCAGAGGTCTCGGGTTCGATTCCCGCTCAACGCAAATCTTTGTGTGCATGAACATGATAGTTTTTTTTTTTTTTTAATTGGCCTTTAATTGCCTGATGTTAAGCATTTGTTTGCATCGGTCTGGGTGTTTTCCATGTATAATATGTATGTATTTACAAAAAAAATAAGTATTTAAGTATGTTTATCCGTTGTCTAGTACCCGTAGTACAAGCTCTGCTTAGTTTGGGAGTAGATGGCGTTGTGTGAATGTGTGAGGTTTATTTATTTATTTACCTTCACTTCGTCGTCATCACCTCCCATCCCACTAGGTTTGAAGGACCCAATATCATACGATGAAGGAAATACATGAGCAGGTAGTTTGTTCCACTTCGATAATGTTACGTATAACAGATATTTTCGCCGCGATGTTGAAGTCAGATATTAATTAAATCTATTGAGTAATCACACCAAATCTTGCAGAAACAGAAAAACTATAAATTGTATTTGCACTAGACGAGATTTCACATCATTTTGAAAAAAGTTGCGTGTCACACATATTTTTGATTTCAAGCTATTTGTTGCCAATGAGTGATCAGTTGCTTTTGCTGCGTTTGTGCAGTCAGATGTGATTGAACTCATTGATACGAGTATGTCAGAAATTTTTGACAATGTCTAAGTATATTAATATAGGTATTTATGCTCAAGACTGTTCACTTACACAATGTTCACTTGCTTAAGTAATAGTTGTTTTCATAAGAAACTTGAGCTTACTGACAATTTCAGAACAATGTTTTAGCTTCGATAATGTTACGTGGGCTTGTAACTTGTACGAATTATGTTTGGGGATGAATGGAAGTTTCCATTTAAAGGTTCTATTCATACTACTCGAAATATAAACTTGTAATAATAATATAATATAATTAGTTGTATGTTATACGGCTACATTATACTTAAAAAGATGACTCTTGCGGTAAGGTCAAACTCAGAATTTTTTGGTATCTTTAACAATGGAAGAACGAAGTACCTTATTAAGAAAAAATCTCATTTAATTAAGTAATTGGCCCCATATTCGCAGTAATCTTGATACAATCAAAATTAAAAGAAAGAAGAAGAGAGAAGATTACTGTTCATTTAGAAGGCTTATTCGTATGTCATGGGTCTATCATTTTGTCATCTTTTGAGAAATTTAATACACATTGGGAAAGAAAACTTGAATATTTCATAGAGGTTCTAAGGTAAAAGCTCCTAATACGGCGGTAGTCAAAATCGCGTCCTATTACGGAGGTATTTCTATTTTCGTGTTTTATTCAGGTTTTATTCAGTTAACGTACAACAAAACGAAATCAGTTTATTCTACATCTATTACTTCATGATTTACCTGACGTTTGCAAGTATAGAACATAGATAACTAATCAAAATCAATCAATCTGTGTAACGGCATCGACGTGAAAGGGATTTCCATACAAACGCTAAACAACAAAATTAGGTACACTAATATTTAGAAACTAAGTTTTTCGTATTAATAAGCCGTTTAAGATGGTTTATTTCTTATTCATAGCATTTTCTTACTATTACACTTACTATTTCAATAGCTTGTTTTATATTTGTAACTCGTTTTATATCCAAAAAATAAGAAATAAAATAGCGCCGTAATACGACACGAATTTTATAGATTCGTCCTAATACGGTGGTATAACTCCGTAATAGGAAAAATACTGGGCATGTTTAATTGCTTGTAACTTTCAATTTATTAACTTATTGAACTTGTTTCAAGGTTTTTTGCAATAGTTATTAATCTCATAAACTAAAAACCATATTCTGCGGTATGTGTTCGTAGTTAGAAATCGAATTAAATACGAAAATTGTTGAGTACAAAATGTGGATTTCTTAGAAAGGGTAAAAATAGGAAGGTGTATTTTAACTTATCATAAATCATTTATTTTGTATAACTGTTGACTACTGTTTACACATATGAACCAAAAAACTGTTATAGTTTCATTAAACATTTACATTGTTCCATTTATCGAAGTTTTGATAGGTCCGAATTAGGATTATTAAAAACAGGAGTAGTTTTCCTATTGCGGTGGTAATTATTTCCAAGTAAGTCTGTGTTAGGATCTATGATTTCCTATTACGGCCCTATTCATAGAACATAAAATTACAAGTTTTAGGGTACCGTGATTATTGATTTTGAGAATAGAATTGTTATGTGATACGTAAGTTTTTTTGTTTTGTATAAAACCAAAAGTGATAAAAAATTTTAAATATACATATTCTTTTTATGTAAAGTTATGCAATCTATGTAATTCTATATTTCTGTTTTTATTTTACTAAGCATAAAAAGAAAAGTGAACCTTATTTTAATAACACAAAACTCTTTTAAAACGTGTATTTCTATCTATACTTATTACTTATATATAATATTATAAAGAGGTAAAGTTTGTGACATTGTAGGAGGTAATCTCTGGATCTAATAAACCGATTTTAAAAATTATTTCTGTGTTGAATAGTACATTTATCGGGGAGTGTCATATGCTATATAGTATCACGCTATGACGAATAAGAGAAGAGCAATAATGAATCATGTTTAAAAAAATGACGCGTTATTTTCCCCACCTAACGAAGTGGGCACGGGTCAGCTAGTAAAAAATAATTTCATTAAAAAAGATACAAATCAATGGTCAATGAATACCAAAAATACAACTTACTTTACTAATACATTCAAATTATTTGATAAATAATATTTGTACGGAACTTGGATGAATATAATTTCTGACCGTCTACCGCAGTAATAGGCTCTGACGAAAAAAATACCTCCGAATTAGGGAAAATCGACCCGACTATTTAAATCTTTTTTTAAAAATAACTAATATCATTAAAAGAAACAAACTCGACAGTAATACAAAATATAAATTCCACTTTTAACGATGACATTTTTTTGAACAGTTAAAAATATTTACAAATGCTTATTTTTGTTTCTTACTTTGAAATGTTGCGAAATACCTCCGTAATAGGAGCTTTTACCCAGAATATTTTGTTAGAGTTAACTATACAATATCTCTTGGAAAAAATGTAGAGCCGTTGTTCGCATTACACGACATTTGGCTAAGTTGATGGCACACTAGTATATCTCCCTTTCCAGTAGTTGTAGGTGTAAAACATCTCTTACCTAATATTACAAACCTAAATTCAAAGCACAAAATTAACCAACTTCCTAACAAAAAAACAAGTACAACAATCTACATACCAAATCGGTCTAACTGGGGCACAAAACCACAACATGATCCATTGGTAGCCAGCCAGTACCCACTTACCCAAACACACCTAACTTGATGCCAGAATTCATTAATTTAAAAAGGTTACAGAGTAATGAAACATTACAGAGAGTTTATATTACAAAGGTGGAATAAAAAACTTCTCTCGATTAAATCGTCTAGACGAATTTGATGTCGATTTTAACACATTTTCAATTGATATTTCAAATGAATTTGGTTTAACCACGTTATCTGGATTAGGGGACGTGTGGTTGACACAGTTATATTAATTGTTTTAACCTAATGCGTTAATTAAATGTTGAATTTTAATGTTAATTAAAACTATTAGTGGTTTAGCATATCAAAGAAAGAAAGAAAAACAATTTATTCACAGTAAAGCTAGACAATATCAGATGACATAAAACGCAGAGTGGACAGATCCTTCATGTAGTAGACCAATAACAAGTTTTGGGAGCCCAATGGATGAGGAAGGCAGAGAATCACGAGTGGCGAAAAGAGTTGGAGGAGATCTATGTCCAGCAGTGGGCTTCCAGAGGCTGCGAAGATGATTACATCACGTTAAGAGAACGTATGAAAATCCAAATTACATCGCAAGTTTCTGTTATCAGATTGTACCCTTCATACGAGTACCAAGCCATATTTTATAAAAAAGTTTAGATAAATTTTCAGGACTGTTCTTGGGTTCAATTTCAACACAAGTTAATTAGGTATTCTGTGCATGAGAATCGAAATTCTCAATGCAGGGGCGGGTTTCCTTTAATTTATCAATGCCAGTGTCACGGAGACTACCGATTATTCTCTTATTAAGCAAAATTTTTGACGACCTCTGAAGCGCAGTCGGTATATTACATGGCTGCTACGCAGAGGTCTAGGGTTCGATTCCCGCTCAATGCAAATCTTGGTGTGCGTGAACATGATTGTTTGCATTGGTCTGAGTGTTTTCTATGTATAACACGTAGTTATGTATTTACAAAATAAAAAGTATTTAAGTATGTTTATCCGTTGTCTAGTACCCATAGTACAAGCTTTGCTTAGTTTGGGACTAGGTGGCGATGTGTGAGGATTATTTATTTATATGGGAGGATTAGTAAAATAACATTTTAATGAAATTTAGCTAACCATCTAAGGTTTACTGAGATCGTGGTAGTTGGTAAGTAGGTAAAGGGTTCCGACCGAGTGACCTTATTATATTAAGCTTGTTGAACCTGCCTTGCACAGTTGAGCTTAGAAGGACTCTATAAGTAAAAAACTCTAAACCTTCGAAATGTGGGTGAAAGGAGGACGCTTAAATTTTCGGGGGTAGATCGAATACAAAATAATAGTGATTGAAAAGATGGGTAAAGATACCGATATCTATACTAATTATAAAGAGGTAAAGTTTGTGTGTTTGTGACGTTGTAGGGGATCTCTGGATCTACTGAACCGATTTTAAAAATTCTTTGTGTGTTGAATAGTCCATTTATCGGGGAGTGTCATAGGCTATATAGTATTACGCTATGACTAATAGGAGTGGAGCAGTAAAGTCGAGCAAACTGCAATATCTGTGACACATACTGCGGAACAAAAAGTAGTGTCATCTGCAAGTAATAATTCAGGAGCAAGCAAAGTTCAGGCGTTAAGTTCAAAGAAGAACTTCAGGGTTAAAGAACCTTAACGTCAATGTTACAAGATCATCAGTTTATTGTTCAGAGCAACTAGTATCGCCAAGCACTAGAAGAAGATGAAGATTCTCCCTAATACGCCATTTAAGGCATTAGCGGTACTCGCCTTGAGACATCGCAGGGTAATAGCATCTTGTATTTTCCATCCTCAAATAGATGTTATCACGCCAATATTTACACAATATATTTACGATTACATTTTTACTGAACAGGCTTAACTCCTTTACCGAAACTGACCATAACATTACGTAAACTTAGATTCCCAGTGCTATACACAACCCAGACTCCTAACAGTAACAATCTAGTGGTTCAAGGATATATTCTTTACGATTTATCACAATATAAATTAACACCCGAGTAATATTAGTAAAATTTCAATAAAGAGACTGTGTCGAAAGCTTTCGATAAGTCTAAGAATGTAGTCGCTGCAAAAGTTACCTTCTTAATTGAATCATAACCACTGATTCTCGGATTAGCGGTCAAAACAGAACAAACAGGTCTTGAATTATCTTTTCCAACCTGATTTATTACAAAAATCATGTAGGTAAGAGAACTTAAAACACCCAACGACAAACCTACCCATAAGTTATTGCGCTATCCATACATTAACATTGCAATATGCTTCCGGTATTAACGGTAACGGTATTTATGTAAGTTGGTGTGCAATAAAGAATTATCTATCTATCTATCTATCTATCTTCCCTACAAATAAAATAAGAATAAATTCTTAACCAAATATTATTGTAATTACAGAAAGAAAAATTATTCACCCCTGAAGAACTGGCGAGGCGTGTACGAATATCAAAAACTTTCCAAAATCAATAAACTGTATAAACAGTCTAAGCAGACACTAATGTTTCTTTCGCCGTAACACACACGCGCGCGTTTACGTTCTCTTGTAAATCTTACTAACGAAGTAATACCTTACAATTTGAGTGTAACGCGCGTTTACTTAAACCTAACATTCCGTTTCTTACAGCTAATTAAACATTTATTGTACTCACAAACGCACTGTACCGCTTGTTATCCAGAAAAATCCGGTTTCCACGCTGTTACGTTTTCACAACACTTCGCGATTCGGTACCACCGATTCGAAACACTATTCTAAATAATACAACTGTCACTAATTCACTAAAAACACAATAGGATATTGTCTTTTGATATGGGTAGTCGGAATCGGTGGTGAGAAGGTACGAAATACACGCGACTCGACGGCGTCAATACGCGGACTGAGCGGCCATGACACTTTCGGCTGGGGTGCGAGGCGCATGCGCTGTAAACACCACCTTAAGGTCATTCCCCATTGTTCACCTCGTGATGAGGGTTGAAAATTGATGCCAGTTTCAATTCCAACTGAAGAAACCTTTTAACTTTACAAATCCTGTTTGAACAAAATGGCTGATTTAATGTTGCGACTCGTTACGATGTTTAATCTCTCCTTTTATGATGGGATTCTGTTTAAAAAATATGTATACAGGTTGTTTCATATTCAACATTGATAACGATTTAACTTATTTTAATAAATGGATTTGAATAATTCATGTTCTATGTGTTCCCCCAGCTAGGTGGACCGACGACCTCAAAAAGGTCTCTAGGTCGGACTGGATACGGAAGGCGCAGGACCGTATTATGTGGCGCTTGTTGGGAGAGGCCTATTTCCATGACTGCAATAGGCTAGTTGATAGATTGATGTTCTATGTACAGGCTTTCCAAAAACTAAGGCATTTGTACTGGCAACACAAACATCTTTGGTAGCTTTTCAAGGGTCGCTACCGTAACTGGCGAGAAAAACGAAAGCTGCACGTTTTTTGGCCTAAGATTCACAAACGTGTAGAAAGCCGTCAAACACAGCAATGGTACTTAAGAAATATGGTAGAGTCGCTTTAATGCTGGCCAGTTGTTTCAGAAGCTGCAAGTACCAGTACTCCTAATCTCTATTTTGTCATGTAAAAAACTAAAAGTTAATCAAATACAATTACGTTTATAGTTGTTTTTGGACTTCTATCCGTTGGCTTCATTTGTGGACTGTACTCGCGCTTTCCATCAGGCTCGATATAGTAATATTGCCGTGTTTACTATAAAAAAAATTGATTTTTGCCAACCCTTTCATGGTCCAACAATTAATTTCAGTGCTATCTTATGCCTACAGTGTAATAGATGAAATCTTGATTAAGTAAACATACTTATAAAAATATTTAAGCAATGAGCATGGTAGAGATACTTAGCATAACCAGCCCTGAGCGAAGTAGTAATTAATTCAACTAGCATACAATATAAATTATCACTTCTCATAGTTCACAGCTGTCAAAATCGTCAATATTTTTTTTTAAGCGAGGCGGTTGTTTTACCAAATCAGTTTAATATTGTAGGACTAAGCGGAAGAAAAGATACTAAACAACTGCACACTTCCTAAATAAATGACACACATACATATTATTGAAGTCACATCTTCCTCCCTTGAGGTTAGCCACAGGTTATGTATAGCTATCCTAATGGCGGTGTACGATTCATAAAACCTCCTTTATAAATTAATTCATATTTCCGGACCGTTACGACTTGGGGAACTTCAAGAAACGAGCGTACTCCCTTTTAAAAGCAACGCATCTGTGATCCCTTTGGTGCTGCGGGTGTCCATGAGCGGCGGTAATCACTTACCATCAGTTGACCTGCTGGCTCGTTTGCCTCCTATTACATAAAAAAATAATTCTTAAAATAACAATTCAATTTCCCGCTTTATAAGTATGTCATATCCGCAACTTTGTGAAACGTGCTGTATATCTAAGAAGCGTTTAAGAAATATGATAAGATTCCGCAACTGTTCATCTTTTCTAAGCTGGTTAAGCTTCTTTCATTCATCTTTATAACAGCTCATTAGTGTCCCACTGACGCATAATTATTAGGATCTTGATAAATCCATACTACCAAGTATTATCCGTGCACTAATACAGTGCGTCACCACCCCATCTCATCCCATGGGTGTGGTAGAAACTGACTAAGGGACTATCCGTGAATATTATCTTTACGTAATAAAAAGAAGGAAAATTTGAAATTAAACCCTATACCAATCCGTTTGGCCAGCGTGGTATTAGTAGGCCAAGTATCCCTCCGTCACGGGAGGAGGCCCGTCCCTGCACTGGGACTTTGGTGGGCTGTTATGTTTATGATGAAGTATTCAAGCTCTTCGTTTCAGTTGATATTGAAGCCACATAAGCAACTGTATTTTTATCGATTGCGGTTAGTATCCACATGGACCATATGGTGAATTTTAGTATACGGAATATTGAAGCCTTACAACGGGTTACTTCTGCTAGAATTGGGGACAGCAATATATTCCGTATAAACAGACCGGAAATCACAAAGTGTGCAGACCCCTCGCGCAATATTAGCGACGGCATCTTAAAAGAGAAGAAAAGTCGATGGTTGAAGAAGGCATAAGATCGCAGTGTTAACATATGGGATTTTGAATAAACACAAAGCCTTAATACCTAACGGGCACGAAAAACAGCTTGAGAAAAAGAAAAAAGAAAAAATGCATAACCAACTTTAACTTTGATTAGAGTTGGTTTTAGGCTATAATTTTAAAAAATGCTTTGGCATTAATATCGGAATTACTGATCTAGAAACAATAACAATGAATGGTCAAGAAATGCCTGAGTCCTGAGATTTATACCTACATATATAATTAGTTCAACCAGACCAATGCAAACATTCACATTCAAGCACTTCAGATTCGCATTAAACCGGAATCGAACTCGACCAACATAAAATAAGAATTAGGAGGAACACGGAGGAATAACGGAGCTACCGTTAACTGTCTCCAAAAAGAGGAGGTCTTTATGGATTATGTTAGCAACAGAAAGGTGTTAATAAATTAAGAAATCATAACAGCCCATTAATGTCCCACTGCAGGGACGGGCCTCCTCCCTTGACGAAGGGATACTTGGCATACTAATACCACGCTGGCCAGTCGGATTGATATAGGGTTTAATTTCAAGTTTTCCTTCTTTTTATTTCGTAAAGATAATTTATTCACGGATAGTCCCTTAGTCAGTTTGTGCGACACCCATGGAATGAGATGGGGTAATTACATATTGTATTCTTACTCCGTCACCACACAGATAAATTAAGAAATAATAGTATCTAAAATTTTTATCAACATAACTTTAAGAACGCGCCCTTATACACCCAGCCCGCCCACTTGATGGCACGAGGCGCGGACACAGATCCAATTTTAACATTCAATAGACAGAGGTTATTGTAACTATGTGACCTACGATCACATCATTATGTGCTCAGTCAGAGTTCTAACTAACTTAACTGCTTGATGGTTTGGTGGTCGGGGAAAGCGAAGCGTCAGGCAAAGTATCAGACAAAAAAGTGACAGGCGATTTTGACCGCGTAGACGCGAGATAACAAGACATACTCGTATACTTAATATATATTTTATCATCATCATCATAACATCCCATTAATGTCCCACTGCAGGGACGGGCCTCCCGTGACGGAGGGATACTTGGCCTACTAATACCACGCTGGCCAGACGAATTGGTATAGAGTATAATTTCAAGTTTTCCTTCTTTTTATTTCGTAAAGATAATATTTACGGTTAGTACCTTATTTGGTTTATACGACACCCATGGGATGAGATGGGGTGGTGGCATATTCATATTTTTATTTCGTCACCACACGGACGGAAGGAAAACTTGATCAACAGAAAAGGCAAAACAATAATGATCAAAAAGCAATCATAACAATATCTTACGCATACACTTAATTAGGCAGCAACTTACTTGTACCAATATACCTAAAGCTTGTCTAACATACTAATATGCATAAACTCAGGCTTTGTTCTGATATGGTTAATCAGAAACTACGAAATGCCATGTACGGTCGGGGTATTTGCCGCTCGACCACCCTTAGGCGAGAATCGCTTGGCACGCGGCGCATGCGATACGTGGCACGCCCACGTATCGCATGCGCCGCGTGCCAAGCGATTCTCGCCTAAGGGTGGTCGAGCGGCAAATACCCCGACTGTACCTATTCGCTAAGATCGTGTGATCATTTGTATTATTAATAAACCTGTGAACATGGGTCCAATTTAAAACAGCTGATTTTCCCATTTGTTTAATTGTAACTTCTTTCTCTGTGATTATAACACTATAGTTAGCTAACTAGGTAACTTCTAAGCTTAGAAGTGCACCATAACATACACCAAACTTCATTATATTAAGTATAATAACTATTGAAAAATCTAAGAAAACGTTAGTATGAAAAATCTAACTTCTGATAAAATCTTTATATAAATCGGCAATTTCTTAAGACCTAATATAAAAATTTGTAAAATTTTCACTTATTTTCGGCTTATAAAACTCATGTAAAAGTAACTAGCCTAAGTATTACACCTCGAATTAACAATTCCAGTGGATTAAGTAAATGTACTCAATCTCATTGAGATAATTATACTTTCGGGAAGTCCTTAAACTTTTTACTTAAATTCTTTGAAGGTTTATGCTAATACAGTCAAGGTATTCTATTTAAATAGTTAATTTGCATTACTTACTGCTTTTATTATCCTTCATAATAATACTTTTTGTTTTTGTTTGGAAAAAAATGATCAAATAAATCAAATCAAATTATTTAATCAATTTACAAATGGTTTTAAAATATAGCTAAATTAAAATCTAATTACATTAGGAAATGATTTTAACATAACGTACAACTCTGTACAGTAGTATAAATTAAATATCTATAATTTATTTGTTCTACAATAATATGTAATACTTACCCCGAATTTAAAAAAAAATAGTTCGTAGACAGAGGAGGTTTTTGTCCAGGAGTAGACATCATTTGGCTGATACATTGCTACGTCTTATTTGTTTTTTGTATGAATCTTGTGTATGTCTTGCTAGATTTTTCATAAATAAATAATATATTTCTCCCCACGTATTGTATCCATTATATAGCATCAACTATATTTCATCTAATGCTAAACTAGGTACTAATCATGGTAGATTTTTTTTTTGTACAATTATTGTCTGCGTGAGATTTGAACCCACAACCTCGAGTAAATCAGCCGCTACAGCGACCGGTACGTCAGCAAGGCACCTAAACCCAAAAAAGTAAAAAATATTGTATACTTTTACGACCTCGATGGCGTAGTGGTTATGTAACATGACTGCTACGCAGAGGTCTCGGATTCGATTCCCGCTCAATGCAAATCTTTGTGTGCATGAGCATGATTGTTTGCATTGGTCTGAGTGTATTGTTATTATACATATTTTATGTATAATATGTACGTATTTACAACAAAAAAAAGTATTTATATTAAGTATGTTTATCCGTTGAGTAGTCTCCTTGGTACAAGCTCAGCTAAGTTTGGGACTAGATGGTGTTGTCTGAATGTGTAAGTAATATTTATATTTCATATTTATATACTTTACAAAAACACAGACTGAATCAAACAAGACCGAAGCCGAACTAACAATAACTACCACTTTAACTAATTGACATTAGTCACACAGATTTGTGCAAATTTCCAACAACGCAATTTGCAATTTACTTCTTACAAATCACGACGTCAAATTGCGAGGTGAGTACAATCCATAGAAGCGCCATCTGTCGCCTAATACGTGACTTAACTCAGGGGCCAGACAGTGAGGGTAGAAATTGTTCTGTCTGAGTCTGTTTTGTGCCTAAACAAAGGGACGCAACGAGTCTAAAGAGTGCTACGTGATGTTAAGCTGCGAAGTACTTTAGTGGGTGAAATTACAGTGACTTATGTATGTTTCTATGTAAGTGATAGGTTTGCATAGCAAGATACAAACTTTACATTTGATTTAAAAATGTGTTTTATTCAACAGCCCATTAATTAATGTCCCACTGCAGGGACGGGCCTTCTCCCGTGACGGAAGGATACTTGGCCTACTAATACCACGCTCGCCAGACGGATTGGTATAGGGTTTAATTTCAAGTTTTTCCTTCTTTTTATTTCGTAAAGATAATATTAACGGATAGTCCCTTAGTCGGTTTCTACAACACCCATGGGATGAGATGGGGTGGTGACATATTGTATTCTTACTCCGTCACCACACGGATACAAAAATGTGTTTTATTACAATGGATTAAAGATTATGCTGATGCGGGTGGACAAGCTCGCGGATGCGATAACACGAGAGATAATTGGATATTTGAAGGATGTGTTCTCTGCGTTCATTAATTTTCGTATGGTATCGTATCAGCCCTTATCATCCCACTGCTGGGCAAAGTCGGTCCTTAGCCAATGAAGGCCAGTGTTTATGTGCCCTATTTAGCTCATCCCGCCACCTCCTACGTGGTCTGCTGCGACGCCGATTTGATGAATCATTAATTTTGTGATTGTAAAAATTCCCGCGAACCCACGGATCAAGCATGCCTTTCTTTAAAAGTGTTCTGTGGATCGAGCCTTTGCGGATAAAAATCGACAACAACTTTTTAGTCGGTAGGTATACGGCTTCCGTGTGAGAAGATGCGGTTTTAAATTCTGCAGGAACATTGTTTACTACTCTTACAATATTACTGCCTAAATTCTAACCGAGGGTGGGGCTCTGGTGACCTGTAACACAGGTTTTAATCCTAAACCTACAACAGACACCAGTCTTTCACATAGGTGGAACTTTGTAATACCTTTGTACTGTGCTAATTTCATGTAAGACCTATTGTGAAGAGAAAAATAAATGATTTATTTATTGTTATTATTATATCATAGGCTGGATATTCTATGTGTAAGTAAAAATGACATCTCCAAAAGTCCCCTAGAAGAAGACACTGGACATAATCCACAATCCAGGAAATATTTCTCCAAAAGTATATTTAAAAATAATTCACTCATTACAATGATAGCACTTAGGCTGGAATCAAAATTAGATAAATTACGGTCGAGACGCTAATAAATTTGTGTCTAGGGGAGTGACGGATTTTCCTTACATTTGCATATTTGGATCTTGTTCGGTCAAGTGTCGCTACTAAACTGTTTGTCAAGGCAATGACCTAGAAAAACTTGTGAAATTATAGACGCTTTTTATGTTATTTTTTCGTATTTTTCGTTGTAAACCTCAATATAATATTGTTGTAGGTATAATATAATAAGAATTATTCCTCACACAGCATCCACTTCCAAAATAAGCAGACAGCTACGACTATTAGTACCTACTAGAGAACGGATATACATGCTTATAATATAGTTTTTTCTATGTAATGGGAGGCAAACTAGCCAGCAGGTCTCCTGATGGTAAGTGATCACCGCCGCCCATGGACACCAGTTTTGAACACATACTTACATAAAAAACAACCGCAAGCTCGTCTGCCGTCCTATAGACGATATATAAACAAACCAATGCACAGCCTATAGATGTCTAGTGTTTAGTTTGGGACTAGAGATATATCTAGAACCTGCGCATCACTTTTACATTTATGTCCTCAAATAGTCCCTAAATACTCGTCCACGCGTTATCATCTTTAATGAGTAACAAAATCTCCCTAAAACATTATATTATTAAAATGTCAGTATAGTATTAATACATTCAGTCAGCTACGTACCTAACTATTAACTAAATTAACTAATACTGCTGTAAATCTGTCTGAGCACTCTCTGTGATAGAGGTGGGCCACCTCGCGATTATGTTAGCACCCTACTGGGTATCTACCACGCATGGGTAGGGAGTAGGGATACCACTAATTATACATTTTCCGGGATACCTTATGTTATGGTAGTTTTTTTTTGGAAATTATATATATTTATTTTAATGCAGAGAAATCTCCGTGTAGTGACGGAGTAAGAATACAATATGTCACCACCCCATCTTATCCCATGGGTGTCGTAAAAACCGACTAAGGGACTATCCGTGAATATTATCTTTACGAAATAAAAAGAAGGAAAACCGTTTTCTCTTGGATTTAGACCCTCTCAAAAGGTTACCGGTAATGCAATGGAGCGCGCTATTTTTGGAGTTTCTCTAAGGAATCTAATCACTAACGAAGAGTTACTGGAAAACTAAAGTGACTGACTTAGTGTTTAGGATTGCCTAATTAAAGTGGCGATTACCAGAGCACATAACACGAAGAACTGACAGACACGGATTGGCGAACCATGGAAAACAACAGCATAATAGCACCATGGTTAGTTGGAAACCGGTGGATGTGGGAGGCACAGGACCGCTTAAGGTGGTAAGATTTGTAGGAGACCTATAAGCAGTGGACTGCCATTGACTAATATAATGTATTAAATATATCCCACTTTAAACTTAATACTTGGTTACCCTACCCACGACATACGGCGCGTGAGTTATGATGGTACCCGCCCACTAGCACCTGTAATAAAACATCGTATAACATTTATATTACAACAAGGGGTCTTAGTTTATTATACTAGACACGTTACTTTGTTAGTTTTAATACTATTTATTAATAAACTACTAATTCATCATCATCATAACAGCTTTTCATATTAATGTCCCACTGCAGAGACGGGCCTCCTCCCGTGACGGAGGGATATTTGGCCTACTAATACCACGCTTGCCAGACGGCTTGGTACATGGTTTAATTTCAAGTTTTCCTTCTTTTTGTTTCGTAAAGATAATATTCACGGATTGTCCCCAAGTCGGTTTTTATGACACCCATGGAATGAGATGGGGTGGTGACGTATTAATTAATTGAAGTAAATAGTTTATTGCTCTTTTATGTAAATCGGTAGTTTGCCTTGGTGGCAAAGCGATCCATAAAGATCGTCTGCGGTCTGGATGTAATTTATTCACGTTATCATGTCTGTAAAAGTCTCCGCCATAATGGGATATACCCTTGAACGCCCTTTACAATTAAATAAAGATGAATTAATTAAAATAATTACATTTTCGTTTTTAAGCCAACTCCCGCTCTAGACTCAAAGTCATGATATAAACTGACACAAAATTCATTCAGGGTCAATAGAATCTTTGTGGATCACACAAAATTATCTCTTTGTTTTTTTCCCTAGTGTGGGGTTAAGACCTTGTGCACGAAGGATATAATCCTACTTTTTGAGATAGCTTAAATTTCTACCCAATTCGTTTCTGTGTATCCTATTTATGTGTTTCAATAATCATCATATCAGCCTATTACTGTCTCACTGCAGGGACGGGCCTCCTCCCGTGACGAAGGAATACTTATCTTATTAATACCACGCTGGCCAGACGGATTGGTATAGGGTTTAATTTCAAGTTTTCCCTCTTTTTATTTCATGAAGATAATATTTACAAATAGTCCCATAGTCGTTTTTTAGGACACCCATGGGATGAGATGGGTTGGTGACATATTTTATTCTTACTCCGTCACCACACGGAGTTTCAATAATAATAATTGTTATTTTAATTTTAATCGTAATTGTGTTATTCTGTATTTTAAATGTAAATTTTAATATAACTTAACCGACTTTTAACCTAAATGTGTAAATGTAATTATTATGTATTGTTCAGTAGTGGAACATATTAGAAATAATAGGCGACTCGCACAATAAAAATCTATATATTGACTCTAATTTTATAATCAGGTACAAGTTAAGTCGATTGTCTATCGGCGAGTGGTTTGTCGATGCGGAGGGCCATAGACGGAAGAAGCGGACAATAACCTCCCCGCACTCCTTGCAGCCCCCTTGGCTATCTTAGGCGGTGTAATGGCGCCGACATGCATTACATACCTATTATGTTTTGTGTAAGTATTTTTAAGTGTATCGCTTTGTATAATAATTGATGGCTGACCTATGACCAAATAAATAAGTAAATACATAAATAAAATAGTACTGAATAGAATCATTAAAGAAGTATTTTATTTGATTCCGATTAATTCCTGTTAGGCTTACATCTAACAATAGAGACTATTATGTAAAGTTACCTGAGAGTACTTGAGAGTATTTGAGAGGCAGCCTTTGTGGATTATATGTAATCCAGACACGTAGACATTTTACTAAGTAACTTGAAATTAGGACATCAAAAGTTTAACTTCAATCCTCTTTATCTATATGAACACTTAGGTATAATATCTTAGCTTTGTAATCTTTAGTTATACAAGGAATTACTTAAGAAGTATTCCTTTTTTAGGGCACAATGGCCTATTATTGTTTCACTGAAGAGACGGGCAACCTCCCGTGACGGAGGGATACTTGGCCTACTAATACCACGCTCGCCAGACGGATTGGTATAGGGTTTTATTTCAAGTTTTCCTTTCTTTTTATTACGTAAAGATAATTTTCACGGATAGTCCCTTAGTCGATTTTTACGACACCCATTTGATGAGATGGGGTGGTGACATATTGTATTCTTACTCCGTCACCACACGGATCATTCAGTACAATCCTTAGTTTTAATATGGTATACAATGGTTACAGCACCTTATTACAGTTACAATGTTGTAAAATTATAGAGACGTCTAAAAAATGCAGCTAAAGAGTTTGTTATGCCGCTTCTTCTCTACTAGCGCCTTGAAAGCGGCGGTAAAGTTTGAAAAACTAAACTTAGATTAAGTTAATTTAAAGTGACGTCAATAAGTTGTTATTTTTTAACATAACATTGAGAAATATATGAACTAAACTGAACTAACCCTTGTATTCTCCACTAAAGTGTAACAGAGCCATGTAGGCTGCCCACGATTATGAGCTTTTTTCAATTTTATTTATTTAAACTTTATGTACAAATTACAAAGTTGTACAATGGCGGGCTTAATGCCTTAAGCCTTTTTCTTCCTCTGATCTGAGTGTTGTCTATGTATAATATGCATGTATTTACAAAAAAAAACTATTTAAGTATGTTTATGCGTTATCTAGTACCCATAGTACAAGCTCAGGTTAGTTTGGTACTAGATGGCGTTGTGTAATTGTGTGAGAATTATTATTTATTTTTTTCAAAACATTCTAGCTAAAACTAGCATTTATAGCTTTAAATCGTTATAAATAACGGACACAAAGTACGTTAAGACTCAAAACAAATCATTTTTGTTTCGAAAAAATATCTATATTGCGTAGGATTCAAACCCCACACCGCTAATAACCTTTTCGCCACCGAGGCAATCAAATTGAGATGTAACCTTTCACTTTTGTTTTTTATTTCACAAAAAACAAGCAACAAATAATCTTTATACCTCCCTGCGACAGTAAATAAGTAATTTGCCACTCTATGGATATTGTCTATATTCAGAAATGATCAGGGAACTAGTTATGTACTAGATATGGCTGATATGCTTACTACAGATATCGCGTTAACATCTGAGTCATAACAAAAATCATAACAGCCCATTAATGTCCCACTGCAGGGACGGGCCTCCTCCTATGACGAAGGGAGACTTGGCCTACTTATACCACGCTGGCCAGACGGATTAGTGTAGGGTTTAATTTCAAGTTTTCCTTCTTTTTATTTCGTACAGATAACATTCATGAATAAAAACTATCCGTGAATGTTACCTGTAAGACCCGTATATAATAATTATAGCTGTACTAGTAATATATTATATTCGCGTATCTAAAACGTAGAGTGGGTAGACCCCATCCAATAGATTTGAAAAAGGTGACGTGCGTGATGTTGATAGATGGATAGATATAAGGGAGAGATGATCGCGTGCAGTGGAAACATTTCGAGAAGTTCTCTGATATGTGGACGTTCTTTGGCATCTATATATAACTCTTTTTTTATTCCAAACCAAGGTATATAACAATATACATAAAAACTTTTTCTACATTTAGACCTACCGTAGTGAAAATAGAGTATCAAGGCAGGCTCTACGCTAGCTTATTCAGTAATGCCTCATTTACGGAGACGCGGGGCGTCGGGCGTTACGTTGAGCGGGGCGGCCCGCATTGAATTCAAATATATGGCGTTGGTATGGGTGCGTTTACGGAGAAGCGATTTTAGAAAGAAAAAAAAGAAGAAGAAGAACGCGATGATACGTGCCGCTTCACGCGCCGCCCCAGCGTAAACAGAAGAAACGTCCGACGCGCCGCAACACGACACCCCACACGCAACGCCCGACGACCCGCGTCTCCGTAAATGAGGCCTAAGGCGTCTAGAACGATGCATTCAGAGGATTCAGGTTAAAGTACTTGGAACTTTAAATTTTCAATATTAATAACATCCGTGTGGTGACGGAGTAAGAATACAATGTGTCACCACTCCATCTCATGCTATGAGCGTCGTAAAAACCAACTAAGGAACTATCCGTGAATATTATCTTTACGACATAAATAGAAGGAAAACTTGAAATGAAACACTATCCCAATCCGTTTGGCCATGGTAGTATTAGTAGGCCAAGTATTCCTTCCGTCACGGGAGGGGGCCCGTCCCTGCAGTGGGACATTAATGGGCTGTTATGATTACAATATTAAAAGGTCAAATAAAAAAAGGTCATTTCTAGCACCAACATTTAGTTCAACGTAACTTAAGCACCTATTATTCGTCACCAACGCAACAAGTTGGATCGATATAGAGCTCAGTCACAAAATATTTTAGTATCGTAGTGTATCAACGAATATATTTTGTGAGACTATTCAGCAAACATGGTTGTGACTAAATTGAAAAATAAACAAGTGCCCGTCTATTTTGGACATCCATTTCAATTTTGGAAGGTGAGTTCGAAATTGTTTTTTTTAAGAAGAGTGTTGCAATGCGCTAAAGCTTTAAAGTCGCTATGGGGAGGTCACATGGCATTTCATTGTAAAACTAAAGCCCGATTAGTAGTAGTAGTAAGTTGTTGATTAAGTTGATTGAAATAGATCTCCATCCTATTTTTTGTCGAAGTAGCTCCCTCTTTCGCGTCTCGCCAACTTAAGTCGCCAAAAAATAGGATGGAGATCTGGAATATTTAAATCAACTTAATCAACAACTTACTACTTAACTCGCTACTGTACTTGTCGATGTGTAAATCGGGCTTAATAGTCAAGAAAATTTCTTGGTGTTCTGGAAAATGTAGAATGGGTTGCAGTGGGTCTATGTCCAGTGGACGGCTTTCGTCTGTTATGACGATCGTGAAACGTTATAAAAAGTAGAGTTGATATCCCTATAAATATTTGTTGAAAAAAGGGCAAATGTTTTTAGTTTAATTTCATAGTCCACATTTTAAGTCTTTTTTGAGTAACTTTTGTTTTTTTTTATTGGTGTACCTTCAAATGTCTAGGAATTATGTGATTTTTCATGTGGTAAATATAAGAAAAGAAAAAAGACCTACATAATACCATGCAAATTCAAAAACTTTATTTGGATGAAACATTTATCAATATGTCTGGCCACATCATCATCATCATATCAGCCATTCAACGTCCACTGCTAGACATAGGCCTCCTCTAAGTATTGCCACCTCGTGCGATCCTGTGCCTCCCTCATTCATCGGCTTCTCGCCGTCCTAAGGCCAGGCGCGCACTACGAGTTTTTCGCCGCGCGGCAGAAAAGCGCAGCGGCATAATGTCGCACTGTAATACTGGTGGGCTGCGGTGGCTCTGCCGTCGAGTGCGCGCAATACAATGTAAAACTGTTTGGTACAGTATTACAGTGCGACATTATACCGCTGCGCTTTTCTGCCGCGCGGCGAAAAACTCGTAGTGCGCGCCTGGCCTAACACATACCTAATACGAAATCTGCAAGCTTTGACGTTCAGCACCACGTGTTTTCTTTATTTGAAAATTGGTCTTCAATAGATTTAAAACCAAAACCGTTTGAAATTATGTTGTATTTTCCAGGAACGACAAAGACTCGAGATGAAGCCAACAGTGGACGTAGAAGATATGAAGAAACTAACAGATATTGTAGATTACGACCTTGTTCATATGCAACAGTAAGTTATTTGTGTGCTAGTGTCCATTATACAAGATCCGTTTAAGCTACAAAATTGTTGTAAAATTATAGAGACGTCTAAAAAGCGTAATATGTATAAAAAAAACTTTTTTTCATAAAATTACTATTAAGTAATAACAGTAATGATAGTTTAAGGGTCCTTTCAAACAGATCGGCTCGGAGAGGAGAGCAAATTCTTATCACGTTGAAAACAGAGATTTTAGTATTTCTAGTATGGTTTATTTTTGCATCTGCACTGCTTATGTCATTAAGAATACTCGAACGCGCTTGGTGTGAAATAATAAGAGGAGCCGGCCAGCTCTGATCGTTACTTTTCGCGTTTACGCAGCCGGTCGGCTCCGATCGCATGCTCTTTCTCGCCCGAAAAATCCGCAGCCGATCTATGTGAAATATATGTAGTTGTCGGCTCCGCTCCAAGCGTCTACGGTCCGTTTTGTGTGAAAAGAAAAATGCGCGCAGATGCTCTTCGAGCCGGTCTGTGTGAAATGACCTTAAGAGAGAAATAAATAAATAAATATTTCACCTTCCACAGGCGCGTAATTAACAGAACAGAAGAAAAAGTAAGAGAAAAATTGAAACAAGAAGAAAATAAACTTTGACACAGAAGGGAGAAGTTAAAACATCTATTACAAGAAGAAGAAGAAGCTTTGTTAGAAGAACTAGCTAGAAAGAAGGCAACAGAAGATTCTGGTTATTATAGAGAAAAAGAAAATAAGTTTAAGAACTACGTAGAAGAAATTGAGAATGAGAAAGTAAGAGAATGTCAAAAGGCTTTAGAGAGAGAAAAGATGTAAGTGTTTTTATTGGCTTTTTTTTTTGATAACTAAAATTAAATAGAAGAAAGACAATGAAAAAAATTGGTACTCGAGGCGGTACTTGAAGCCGCGTCTCTGGACTGTACGCGTCCAGCGCCATGACCACTAGGCCACCCGAGCATCCGTCTCCACTACTAGAATTAGAACTCAACTTTACAACGCCATCTAGGTGCGCGCAAACTTTCAATGTTGCAATTGCAGAGTTAACGTAATGGTTTTAAGTTTTTGTATTAAATCCATACTAATATTATAAATGTGAAAGTAACTCTGTCTGTCTGTCTGTCTGTTACTCTTTCACGCCTAAACGGCTGAACGGATTTTGATGAAGTTTGGTACAGACAATCTTTAGACCCTGAGAAAGAACATAGGCTACTTTTTATTAACAAAAAAAAAAATTATTTTTTACAAAGAAATCATACTTATGTTCCAGTATTTTAAAATTTTTACCAGTGTGGGGGTGAAATAGGGGTTGAATTGAAGATAAGACAATAAATCTTGGTACGTAGGCTTTTTCTACAAACGGAATTCCCGAAATTCAAACTGTACGAATTCGGAACGGGAACTACAGAGCCAAACTCACATTCACTTCTCTCTCACTCACAACAAATTCTGATTCTGATTGACAAAAAATAATTTCACGCGGGCGAAGCCGCGGGCGGAAGCTAGTTACATAATTTTTTTTACTTGTAAAGGTCATGGCACATTATACCGGCACCGCAACAGCACCGCTCCACACCAGCATTTAACTTGTCATTCAATTTAGAGCATTAAATCGTGTGTAGTATAATATATTTCATAATTTAAATATGAAAAAGCCAACGGCGGGCAGTCAGCGCGCTTGCCGCTACCACACAACTTGACCCGCAGCCCGCGTGCTGCAAGCGAGCGGACCTTATGCGTACAGCGGCATGCTCATTACGCGCCGACTCCGAGTCGTGCAAGTCCTAAGCGTGTTCAATCATAAATGTCTTAAAACAATATTGAGTTCGCGGTGACAGCAAGCTTAGCTAGCACAGCTGCTGCACGGCGTCGCCTCGAATTTAGACTACGGCTAGCTGCCAGCGCGCTAACTACGCGTTGTCCGCAAAGTGCAAGCTCACAGTCCGCGCGGTGGCCGCGAGGTGTAAGCTTGCTGTCACCGCGAACTCAATATTGTTTTAAGACATTTATGATTGAACACGCTTAGGACTTGCACGTTGACGTTGTTTCGCTACCGACTCGGAGTCGGCGCGTAATGAGCATGCCGTCGGCGCGCTGTACGCATAAGGTCCGCTCGCTTGCAGCACGCGGGCTGCGGGTCGAGTTGTGTGGTAGCGGCAAGCGCGCTGACTGCCCGCCGTTGGCTTTTCATATTAACATTATGAAATATATTATACTACACACGATTTAATGCTCTAAATTGAATGACAAGTTAAATGCTGGTGTGGAGCGGTGCTGTTGCGGTGCCGGTATAATGTGCCATGACCTTTAGTCAGTTCGCAGAGCTGGACGCGTATAGTCTAGAGATGCGGGTTCGAGTCCCGCCTCGAGTACCAATTTTTTTCATTGTCTTTCTTCCTTCCGAATTTTTTTAGTTATACCTAAACTTTATAGGTAAAAAATTATAATGTAACTAAAATTAAATAACATAGAATTCAAGGTGGTCCCTGTGTTTACTGTGTCCTATAATTCAGGTATATTTATTGGTAGTCTAGTAACCTCTGTATAAGCTTAGCATAGTTTGAGACTTGGTGGCGTTGTGTAAATGTTTGTGGAGTATATAGACTGACTGCAAACTGCACAGCTTAGCTCTTAGCGTTCGTAGGATCATCAACGTTGTGACAATCATTATAACAGACCATTAATGTCCCACGGCAGGGACGGACCTCCTTCAGTGACGGACGGAAACTTGGCCTACTAATACCACGCTGGCCAGACGAATTGGTATAGGGTTTAATTTCAAGTTTTCCTTCTTTCTATGTAAAGGTAATATTCACAGATAGTCCCTTAGTCGGTTTCTACGACACCCATGGGATGAGATAGGGTGGTGACATATTGTATTCTTACTCCGTCACCACACGGAGAAGATCTCTAGTATTTCCCGGTATCTGTCTGTGGTGTATCAGATGACTTAACTTTTCTTTTCGCATAAAAGCCCAGACAGCTGTGGGGCTTTTAAGCCGATAAAGGATATTGCCGGTATAATAGGAAGCGCTTTAAAGATTAAATCCAAATAGAAATAAAATGTAACTTATAGTATGTACAGTCAGCAACAAAACGTTTGTTAATTCATTTTTAATATTTTGATTACCCGATTGTAAAGTGGCAGATAATTAACCGCTAAAAAAAATATTTCTTTGCCAATTAAGTTTAAAACACTTTATTCTTTTCATAAGTAGCGTTTTTACAAAATTAAATTATATGAGATCAATAGTCACAATAGTCAATTTGTAATCATTGTTTGACTTTGTAGGCACTATTTCTGGCACCTAACGTTTCCGATGCTTCTGCTTGAATGGTAATTATGATATTCAATTAAACACTTTACTGACAATACTATTAATCTTATTTTAAGGTAAAACTGATACTAAGCTACTGATAATAATATAATGATACTGATAAATATTTCACTCAATTGCTTCCGAACTGAATCGTGTTTGATGGATCAAAAATATCTTTTTTTTTTTTTTTAAAGACAACTCCCGCACTAGGGATCATGCCCTGTGTCGCGGGGACTTTTACAAACATCAATTAACGGACACATAACACCCAGACTCAGGACAATAATTTGTGGATCTCACAAATTATTGTCCTGCGTGGGGATTGAACCCACAACCTCATGCGCGGCAGCCGCTGGCTTTACCGGCGCGCCACCGAGGTCGTCAAAAATATACCTACCATAAGCTAACATTTCTTTATTTAATTATTTTATGGTTCTCCAACAAAGGCAATACCTACACATTAGAAACAATATAAAAAAAACTACAGGAACATTGCGTGTAATCCTTCAATAACAGGAAACCACAGCATGCAAATTAACTCAAACTCTAAATTAAAAACAAATATTGGAAATATAAATTAAAAATTAAATTAAAATGAGATCTTTGTTTTGAATAATATTGAAACTATGCAATTAAAAGCTCAATTATACTTTAAATGAAATCCATTATAGATATGTTAATATCAAGTTTAAAATTATATTTTAAAATCATTATTTACTTTTGTTGTTGACTGTACATACCCTGCTATTCTAACTTGTAACAATGGCTGCTTGTTGCTGTGGCACTCAGCCAACTAACATGGTGAAACTAGCTTGCTTATTACTTACTAAATATTGTTTTTATTAGATTAAGTCTGTACTATAACGTCTTGCTGCACAGCACACAGAAAAATATATTTAATTACTTCTATCAAACTAAACCCTGTGGTAATCAACTAAAATAAAAATATAATAAGTTGTCATCATTCCATCCATGTCCGTGTGATGACGGAGTATTTATACAATATGTCACCACCCCATCTCATCCCATGGGTGTCGTAAAAACTAACCGTAAATATTATCTTTACGAAGTAAAAAGAAGGAAAACTTGGGATTGAGCTTCTCTTAACATTCGAGGATGGCCACAAAGAAAGTCCTCCTCTAGTCGCTTTAGGATAAGATGGAATCATCGTCATCATAACAGCCCATTTATGTCCCACTGCAGGGACGGGCCTGTTCCCATGACGGAGGGATACTTGGCCTACTAATACCTCGTTGCCCAGATGGATTGGTATAGGGTTAAATTTCAAGATTTCCTTCTTTTTATTTCGTAACGATAATATTCACGGATAGTCCCTTAGTCGGTTTTTACGACACCTATGGGATGAGATGGGGTGGTGACACATTGTATTCTTACTCCGTCACCACACGGAGGAATAATAACACTTTCAAATTTATTTTCAGAGCCAAAGGCATGCGTTGCAACAAAGAAGACAACGTACAGCTGAAAGAGCTACAAAGAATGCAGATGGAAGAACGCAGGCGTATAGAGAGAGAAGAACACGATATCGATATGATGTGGCATCAAGTTCTACTAGAAGATTGTCATAGGAAAGTATGTGTTTTTGTATATTCATAATAGTAAAAGTGAAGTCAAAGCGAAATAAGTGTTAACATTGGACTTGACCAACCACAGCCGAGAAAATATTTATAGCTGTAGTACCTATACGTATACATACGTAATGTTAATACTAATTACACATAGGTACTTATCATATCATGTCAAGTAAATTATTAAGTCCTTTTTGTAATCATGTTGAAGCTCTCTAAGCTTTAAGCCAATTCCTAATCTCATTATTCCGGACCTGACCTAAAATAGTAACCCGGTCATGTGATAAAAAAAACAATTAATTAACGTACCTAACCCAGTTTACACATTATAAAGTCATATTATAGGCTGTTCATTCCTATCCTGTAAACCTGACTTGGGGAGCGTCAAGAAACGAGCGTACTCCCTTTAATAGGTCGGCAACGCATAATCTGTGGTTCCTCTGGTGTTGCGGGTGTGCATGGGCGGCGGTGATCACTTACCATCAGGTGACCTGCTGGCTCGTTTGCCTCTTATTACATTAAAAAAACCCTGCTGAAAAAAAAAACCTATACTTATTCACATTTTGCTTTTAGGAGCACCTAGAGAAAATAGAAGCAAAACGTCGACAGCAGGAAACTATAGAAAGAAGAAGGTGTTACGATGAACAAATTGCAAGCGCTAACAAGAAAAGACAAGAGCTAATAAGACTTGAAAGAGAAAAAGAGAACAGAAAAATTGAAAAGATAAAAAAGAAAATGGAACAAGATCATTATGATGGTACTTATAAATTCTCTTGTTTTGTATAAAATCGATTGAACTATTATTGTTTTCTATAATTTTAAAAAGTTCATTATTTTTACTTGGCCGATTATTATGATTTATTCTAACAAACGCTTGTCGTAACACATTTAGCAGTCATAATTTTTATATGCCATAAGTAATTTTTATTTGTCATAATTATCGTATTTTATTATTTTTAGTAGAATTAATTATTAGTTTTTATAATTTATATTTGAACTAATTTTCATTTTTTATAATTATAATTTGTTATAATTTTTATTTCTCATAATTTATATAATTTGTCATTATATAAATTTAATAGGTACAAAAAATATCAAGTATCGTAAAATTATTTGTTCCCATAAGTAACATAGGTAATAAGGGCTATGCGTGAGTGTGAAAATGAGTAAAGCTGTAGGTGTTGTTTAATATTTTCTCCTAATTCGATTACATTAAGAGCAAATATTAGCACAGGACCGCGCAAGGTGGCAATACTTAGAGGAGGCCTATGTCCAGCAGAGGACGTCGATTGGCTGATATGATGATGATGATGAAGAGCAAATATTACTTAGTATAAACATTTTATATTTCAGCCATAAAAAAGAAGAAAAGTGACCAAATGAACAACAAAATGAATTTCTTGGAAGGACATGAAAATAAATTGTCCAGAATAAGAAATGAAAAGATGTGTGCGAGAGAGATAGATAATGATACTATAAGAGTTGCACTCGAAGATTTAAGAAGAGAAAGAGAGAGGAATAGAATACAAATGGTAAGATTTTAAATTACATATTGTACTTTTTTTAAACGTGTGGAAATCCCAAACGGACTTTATTATGCTGAGGGCTGTCAAATCTATGGGCATGTCGGACTTATGGCTAACACAGACCGGGACGGCATGGCAAAGTATTTTAATTTTTACTAATGGAAATTCAACCGTGCTGTTGCTTTAAAATGATGCCGCGGCATTGAAAAATCCCTTTCAATGCCGCGGCATCATTTTAAAGCATAGCAGTTTATGTCGTATTTCTGTAACAGTACGGTTGAATTTCCATTAGTAAAAATTAAAATACTTTGCCATGCCGTCCCGGTATGCGTTATCTATTAAGCGCCGATTACACTAGACTACATGTAGTCTTCTACATCATGTAGGAGACTACATGATGTAGGGCGGTCGGGAGTCGCCAATCTCCGATATGTAGTGTCCTAACAGCCTAAATATGATTACACTAGACTACATGTAGTCTCCTACATGATGTAGGAAGACTACATGTAGTCTATTGTAATCGGCGCTTTAAGCTCACTAAAATCATACGGTTCTCTTCTGTACCTACGCATACTACTTAGAGAATTTGCTAGTTACTGAATGCATTCATGTTTTTACGCAAAGGAGTTACCTCTACGCAGATGTCAAGTAAGTACCTATCTACTACTAAGTCAGTGCCTACATACTTAAAGCCCGATGTACACATCGACAAGTACAGTAAAACTTAATCCCGATTTACATTACACATCGACGAGTTAAGTACGAAGTAGCCCCTCTCTCGCGTCTCGCCAACTTAACTCGCCAAAAAATAGGATAGAGATCTATTTAAATCAACTTAATCAACAACTTACTACTTAACTCGCTACTGTACTTGTCTATGTGTAATGTAAATCGGGCTTAAGTTTTAAACGCTACAGGGAACATCACAGCTTCTGAAAAATTAACTTCGTTCTTAGACTGGACAATCGTTTAAAATTTATTCTATTTATTTATATTTTGTACAGAAAAACCTACAAATGGAAAAACAAATATGCGTACAAAGTTTCAATCGTGAACGTAAGCTAGCTTCCGCGTTAGAAGAAGAAACAGATAAAATAGCTGAAGAATGGCGCCAACAGGACCATGACAAGACAGATGAATACTTACGTAAAATGGAACAAGAAAAACGTGCTGCTAAAGAGGTTAACATTACGGTTTTTTTAAATGTAAAAATTAAATCTTACCCAAGGGCTTGCCAAATGTCAAGGAACTTAAACTTTATCTGGAATGCTTATGGTCACAAAAAATCCGTTCCTAATTACCTAACAGCTGTATGAGTGCAGTGTCTCTCTAAACGAGAAACCAACATTTAAAGCGCTGATTACACTACCCTAAATGTAGGGCCCTACATAGTGTACCTAGGGCACTACATGATGTAGGGCGGTCGGGACTCACCAATCTCCGATATGTAGTGTCCATCCAGATCTAAACAGAGCTAACTCAAAAATTGACGTTTTTGACTTTTACACACAGTCGAATTCCTTGATTCGTTACGCATCGACCACGAAAACAGATTTAAATATATCAACACAACACGACGCGAGATGTCGTAAGGAGTCTTTTTTGTTGGATAAACGGACTCCGCTCCTCGGAATTATTATGATTTTACTGACTATATCTGACATTTTTCGTAATTTTATTTTGAGTTGTCTCTATTTTAACGACTAGTTTCAAGTGTCTATATGAAACATTTTGAGTTAAACTTGTATTGCTGGTCTACATCTAGCGTCGTGTGGTGTAGACTCGTATATTTAAATCTGTTTTCGTGGTCGATGCGTAACGAATCAAGGAATTCGACGACCATGGTGGCGCGACGGTAGCGCAAGCGGCTGCCGAGCAAGAGGTTAAGAAAGAAAGAAAATAATTTATTTTGTTGCACACAATATACACTGAATAATTATAAATTAACAAATGTTTTACATTGTGGTTGTGACAATAATTTGTGAGATCCACTAATTATTGTCCTGGTCTGGGTGTTCTTTGTGTCCGTTAATTGATTGTTGATGATCCCTAGTGCGGGAGTTGTCTTTTAAAAAAAAAACTGTGTGTAAAAGTCAAATCGACACTTTTTGAGTTAGCTCTGTTTAGATCTGGATGGACACTACATATCGGAGATTGGCGAGTCCCGACCGCCCTACATCATATAGTGCCCTACACGATGTAGTGCACTACATCATGTAGTGCCCTACCTCATGTAGTGCACTAACTCATGTAGTGCCCTAAACGATGTAGGGGCCCTACATGTAGGGTAGTGTAATCGGCGCTTAACTTACAGTTGCAATGCAAGAGAGAGATGCAATCTCCCTTTGTCGTTGTCCTTGTCGGAGTATTTTTCACTTTCATGTTATATAAACAAATATAAACCTTATGCTGTCGGTAGTAATGTACGATTTAATTTGTCTGAGTAATTTGCCGAACGTAAGCATTCCTGTTAGAGTGTAAGTTTCTTGATCATCACAGGTAGTAGTAATGGTAGAAGACAATCTGTTTTCTTTGATAATATTCTGTGATTGTATACGTACTTCTCCGCGCTTGGATATTATTTAATTCTGATGCAAAATCTGATAAGTACCGTAACATTCTGCGGTACGTAGTTATTGGAGTAAAATAGATTTATAAGAATTTAAGTCAAGAAAATACCTAAGTAGTAGTAGGTACCAATGAAAGTTTGTCAACGAAACAAAGCAAAATTTATTTTGTAAGTATCGTACAAGACGAACAAATCGTGAGCTGAATGAATGGTACTTACTGGTCTTAGTAACTACAGGAAAACCAAGGTAATAGATTGCGTTTGATACTAGATTCATTAGAATCATCATAACACCCCATTAATGTCCCACTGCAGGGACGGGCCTCCTCCTGTGACGGAGGGATACTTGGCCTACTAATACCTCACTGGCCAGACGGATTGATAATATTCACGGATAATCCCTTAATCAGTTTTTACGACACCCATAAAATGAGATGGGTGTCGTAAGATACGGTAGATACCTACGTAGAATACCTAATAACTTATGTATTAAAATATCAAACTAAAAGAACAAAACCTCTTTTCAGAAAGCCGCAGAAGAATACAAAAGATATCTCCAAACAAGAAAGATGGAAGTAGAAAAAGCAAAACAGGAAAGAAACATAAGAATGGATAGAGTCAAGAGAACAGCGTTCTCCGAACTACAATATAGAATAGACAAAGCTAATGAAGAATTAAACAGACAGCTCAACTATAGACATGCGTTGAGCCATCAAATTAAAGAGAACGCGAAACATTTGGTAATATTTTATACCTTTTTACATGACGGTAAAAAGAGTAAAAGACTCTCATTCGATTTAAGCCCGATTTACACATCGACAAGTACAGTAGCGAGTTAAGTAGTAAGTTGTTGATTAAGTTGAAGTTGGCGAGACGCGAGAGAGGGGGCTACTTCGTACTTAATTCGCCAGGATGGAGATCTATTTAAATCAACTTAGCCACTGTTTACCTTCTCAGGAAAGCAATCCATAGGCTACATCTGTCATATTATTAATCTTATGGTTTTCTATTAGTTTTCAATTAATGACTAATAATAATTACTTTTAATTTATTAGGAAAAGGATTTACAGCAAATTGAAAGCAAAGACAAACCATTCACAAGGAAGGCTCAAATGTTTAAGGATGTTATGACAACTAAATTAGCCTGTTCTCCGGCTAGAATAAGGTACCTATACTTAATACATTTATTTCCTACATTAAGACAATGCCATAATATACTCTTAAACTAAGCTGAATAGGCTTCTTCAAGTACGAGTACTTACATATAAAATAATAAATTATTTACGGACATCTCTACACATCGCCATCTGTTCCTAAAGTAAGCTAGGCTTAACCTGCTTGTGTTCTGGGTAACAGAACAACGGATATTACTTATACTTTTTTTGTAAATACGTACATATTATACATAGGAACACTCAGACCAATACAAATAATTATGTTCTTGCACACAAATGTGTGCATTGAGTGGGAATTAAACCCGAGACCTCTGCGTAGCGGTCATGTTATATAACCACTACACCATAGAGGTAGACGTCGTCAAATACAATAATATGCATCTAAAGACTCTGTGAGGTGACGGAGTAAGGTTACAATATGTCAGCACTCCATCTCATCCCATGGGTGTCGTAAAAACCGACTAAGGGACAATCTGTGAATATTATCTTTAAGAAATAAAAAGAAGGAAAACTTGAAATTAAACCCTATACCAATCCGTCTGGCCAGCGTGGTATTAGTAGGCCAAGTATGCCTCCGTCACGGGGGGAGGCCCGTCACTGCAGTGGGACATTAGTCGGCTGTTATGATGATTGCCTAAAGGATTGTCCTGCGTGAGATTTGAAACTGCGACCTCAGCAGACCAGGGGCAGTTAAAGTAATAAAATATCTTTTGCTTTGCAAAGATTCAATCAATCAATCAACTAGCCTATTGCAGTCCATTGCTGGACATAGACCTCTCCCAATACACGCCACAGAACTCGGTCCTGCGCCTTCCGCATCCAGTCCGACCCAAACATTGTTGACTAACAAATCTTTTTCTTCCAGCACAAATCCTGTTCATCCGTTTAGAAGAGTCATGGAATCAAAAAAGCCTGAAGAATCATTTCGTCTGCCGTCGATAGGCTAGAGAGTAAACAATTTTTATACCTTATTAAATACCTAGCTTTTTATAAAAATAGTTGTTTTATTTTTAATTTATTTGCTCCTTTGCTCCGTGTGGTGGTCTAAAGGGAAATTACATACTAGAAGGAAAAATTTTCTTTTTTTATATAATGGGAGGCGAGCGAGGCAGCAGGTCACCTGATGGTAAGTGATCACCGCCGCCCATGGACACCCGCAACGCCAGAGGAATCACAGATGCGATGCCGACCTTTAAAAAGGGAGTATGCTCGCATTAATTTACATTTTTTATTTTTAATAAAGACAACTCCCGCACTAGTGATCATGCCCTGTGTCGCGGGGACTTTTACAAACATCAATTAACGGACACAAATAGAACACCCAGACTCAGGACAATAATTTGTGGATTAAACTTTTTACCAACATTTGGACACCGTTCCGTGGTGTAACTCAGTATTTCCTACAAAAAAAAGAGTCCATTGCCCATCCCTGCAGTGCACTGCAGGGATGGGCAATGGACTCTTTTTTTTTAGTGGGATATTAATGGGCTGCTATGATAATATCATGACATGTTTCATTCCGTATATCATACGGAATAAAACTAGGATAGAGAAGTAAACACTTAACAAAACAGGTTGTTGAGTGTTGCTGTAAATCCTTTTTTAAAACTTCTTATATTGACGACCTCCGTTGCGTGATGGTTATATAACATGACTGCTACGCAGAGGTCTCGGGTTCGATTACCGCTCAATACAAATCTTTGTGTGAATGAACATGATTGTATGTATTTACAAAAAAAAGTATTTAAGTATTTTTATCCGTACAAGCTTTGCTTAGTATTGAGCGGGAATCGAACCCGAGACCTCTGCATAGCAGTCATGTCAGTTACGTACGTGAATTAAACTCCACTTTGTAATTGAAATGTAGGCATTTAATTGTATCCACTGCAATCTACGAATAGCATCAATTGACGTCAATGGTTGCTCGACATTGGTTTGCTCCAATAGGCGTTTCAACGCTGCGCTGTCAATACCATGCACACTTTGTATGTGGTACACGGCTTGTTAACCAAAGCCATATAGTCCTGTTTGGCAACATGGGTCTATATTTCCACTCCAGCACACACTACCTATGTACGAATATTATACACGACTATGTAAGGAACAGCAAATACATAAGTACAATAAGCAAAGGCCGTGAATGTTATCTGTACGAAATAAAAAAGAAGGAAAAATTAAACCCTATATCAATCCGTCTGGCCAGCGTAGTATTAGTAGGCCAAGTATCCCTCCGCCACGGGAGTAGGCCCGTCCCTGCAGTGGGACATTAATGGACTGTTATGGTGATCCTACATACCTACCTACCTACCTTACTGTACCTATCTTGGCACGTCACGCACGACTACTGTTAATAGGTAAGTTTCTCACGGGTTCTATTTCAGCTCAATGCAAATCTTTGTGTTCATGAATACGAATTTACTTTGGCCTGAGTGTTTTCGTTGTATGTATGTAGGTACAAATACAAATACCTACGTATTTGTAAAAAAAAAGTATAGTAAATAGGTTATGGCCGTTACTGGTTACCAACATAAATAAATAAGCATAAAATCATCAAATTAATGTAATGTATGCAAAATAATTGCATTTTTCTGTTTTCAATATTTAAATTATATATTCTTTTACTTTCCTCATGGAAAATATAACAAAATTAATAATTTTCATTGTAATTTTGTTCATTCATTCGTGCTGCGCTTTGTTTATGAATCAAATAAGGTACTGTTTCCGACATATGTATATTTATTTTTGTCTCAATGTAATTTAAAATGTACGTTTTATTTATTTATATCTGTAATATTGATGGTTAAATAACTAAACTATAATATTAAAATAATTAGAAACAAAAATGGATAATTATGAGAAACGGAACGTATTTCCGGCTTTCCGGTGAGAGAAATGACATGTGCGTTTGTTTTGGTTTGTACAACTTTAGTGGTTCGCATTCGCAAACTTTTAGAATTTTTATAATGACGGTACTTCTAATATTGTATTGAATTCTTATACTTTTCGTATTGTTAATTAAACAGTGAATCATATGAAATGGAGATCATATCGGACGCAGAAACGTATACGACAGAAAACTTGCAAAAGTATTCGTATAGATTTTTGCAGCAGATTGCGAAAGCTTTAAGTTTACCGTCTAATGTAAAGGTAATGTGAACTAACTTTAATTTGTAACTTTTATTATTGTCTATTACTTTATAGGCACAAGATAAGACCTAAAATTACATACAATTATATTTTATTGAGTCATGTGCGAAAATTGGGTGCGCCAAAGTTCACCTAAAATTTGAACTCCTATAATTGGAAGTCCGAAAATGTTCTTCCTAACATTTTTCATCCTAACAATCGCAATTCCTAATTTTTTTGTCTCTAATGTTAATACTCCGAAGCATTCAACATCATAATTTCAGTAGCAATAAACATCTATTATACTATTATTTGTTTTCCTATATTTTCTCAACATAACCATCGTTTATACTATAATTTAAAGTCATATCTTTTTTGTTTAGATTTCTTTTTATTCCTAATAATCAATATAATATACATTAATTTTGCATAACTTTGTTGACAACATGTAGATATAACATAATATACCAAAGACCAGAGCAAAACCAGAGTCCAGCTCCAATCATTCAGTCAAGATCCAGAAAAGAAATGGGTCCTATTCATAATTATTGGTTTAGGTTATGGTAGAACTGTGAACTGCCGCGGCAGCAGCCGGCGTAGTGCCAGAACCCAATTGGTCCTTTACTTATTGGTTTAGTTACGGTTACGGTAAACTCTCAGGCTATAGGCATAACCGTGAACGAGTCAAGTTTTATGGATTTCATTCATTTAAGACAAAAATATTCGAATAATTTTAATAAACAATAATTTAAAAAAAAATGGTTTAATGTAAAAATGTAGAAAGTTGTTTTGTAATCACAAGAAATAGTAAAAAAACAAACCTTTTTATTACTTTCACTTGGTAAATATTTCTTTCTGTGTATGAGAGAAAATATTATGGCGAAAATGTTTATAGGAGGGATAAAAGCGTTATGATAATAAACATTAGGAGTTTAAATATATTTACATAACGATATTATTAATAACGATTTTCGGAAACATGAGTGTTATGAACATCGCCGGTAGCAATACAAATAGTATGAATGACAAACTTTAGGATTTAAAATTTTAGGAAGAGTGATCATTCGGATTACAAATCGTTAGGAAGAACATTTTCGGATGAACAACTTTAGGTGAGCCAATATGGACCCGCGAAAATTATTATGTTTTTATTTTATTTTTATTTTACTACTATCTGTTGGTATGGTATGGTATGGTATAGCGGGCTGTTTTCCGCAACTCCACGTCATGGCGCGGGTTTTGCGTTAGGGTGGGTGATTTATTCGATCCACCCCAGCTCGTCGAAAAACGCCAACAGGCCTTTCAAGTTGCTGATGGTTTCTCGGAGCGTACCTGGATTTCCTAAGTACTTAGCCCTGTATGTGGCGGTCGCAGGACAGTGTAGGAGCACATGTGCCGCCGTTTCTTCCTCTCCCATGCAGGCTCTGCAGAGAGGGCTGTCTGTGATACCTAGAACTGAAAGGTGTTTGTTAAAGGAGCCATGCCCTGTAATGGCGGCTGTAGCCATTCGTAGTTGCCGTTTGGGCAGTTGTAGTAGGCTCCTTGTAAGTTTATGGTCGGGCATAGGGAGTGCATCTCTAGCTTGTCTGCACTCTGCCAGATTTGCCCATCGAGTGTTGTGGCTATCCTTTGTTTGCCTGTGTATTGTGGTGCGGAGGTATATAAAGGGGATTGGTATTATGGGTTCAGGGCCCATCACTACCGTATCCGATCCTCTTCTTGCAAGTTCATCCGCAGCGTCATTGCCACGTGATCCGCTATGGCCTTTGATCCATTGCAAGGTTATGTTGTTTGTATAACCTACTTGGTTTAGTTTGTGGTGGCATTCCAGAATAAGTCCTGAATTAATAGTGTGGCTGTTTAAGGCCTGTAGCACAGCCATGCTGTCCGAGTGGATGCGGATTGCGTGTCCCTCCACTTTTCTTGCAATGACCGCTGAGGCTGCCAGTGTGATTCCCACGCATTCGGCCTGGAATACCGAGCTGTGAGTTCCCAGTGGTTTTGAAATATTGATGTTCAGGTCCTCCGAGAAGACGCCTGTCCCGGAGCCTGTACTTGTCTTAGATCCATCTGTGAAGATGTGTAGTTCCGCCTGTTGTTGTGTGGCTTCACAGTGGCGGTCTTCATGAAGTTGGATCTTGTATTTTTTGTCGAAGACAAACTGTTTGGGCACACGGTCGTTTACTGCTCCAATTATGGGTAGCTCGTCTGTGAGCGCTTTGAGTAATGATGTGTGCTTAGTGTTATTGTTCTTCCATAAGTTTAGCGCCCTCAGACGTGTGGCTGCAGCTGTCGCTTCCTGTCGGATAAACAGGTCCAGCGGCGGTAGGCCAAGCATGACCTCCATTGCCGCTGTGGGTGTAGTCTTCATGCATCCAGTGGTCGCCATGCAGGCCAGTCTTTGGGTTCGCTGTAGTTTGTCAGTTGATGTGGTGTATTCAGTTCTTGGCCACCAAACGATAGCACCATATGCAATCGTGGGGCGGATCACGGTTTCGTAAAGCCAGGTGATGATTTTTGGCGTTAAACCCCACTTTTTACCAATCATTCTTCTGCATTGCCAGAAGGTGATACCGGCTTTTTCTAGTTTCTTGTCAAGGTGGCTCTTCCACGTTAGTTTGTGGTCGAGAATGACACCGAGGTATTTGACCTCTTTTGACAGTTGAAGTTCAGTACCGAAGAGCTTTGGCAGTTGATACTGTCCTAGTGTTCGTTTGTTAGTGAACATCACTATCTCTGTTTTTGCTGGATTCACCGACAGCTCAAATTCCCTGCACCATTTTTCCACGGTGCGCAGGGCTTGCTGGGTGAGATTACAGACTGTTCCTGCTGCCTTTCTTGAGATGAGGATGGTGAGGTCATCTGCGTAGCCTATAGTATAGTCTCGGTTCTTGTTCAGCTTTGTGATTAGGTCATCTATGACCAGGTTCCATAGGAGTGGGGACAAAACTCCGCCTTGGGGGCAACCCTTGGCTATTAGGGCTGTTTCATCAGCCTCTCCCAGGCGGACCACCCTTTTGCTGAGCATGTTTGTTATCCAGTCTATTAGTATCGGCTCCACTTTGTGTCTGGACAGTGCGGCCTTGATACTTGTAAAGTTGGTTTTGTCGAAAGCTCCTTCGATGTCGATGAAGGTTCCTAGACAAATATCCTTTTGTTCAATTGCCTCCTCTATCCGGCTGACCACCAGATGGAGGGCTGATTCCGTGGACCTTCCGGAGCTATAGGCGTGTTGGTTAGTATGTAAAGGTGTTTGTTTTAAGACCCCATCTCTCAGTTCCCTTTCGCATAAGCGTTCCAAGGTTTTGAGCATGAAGGAGGTCAGGCTTATTGGTCGGTATGCTTTAGGGTTTGTGTAGTCACCTCTTCCCGGCTTTGGGATAAAAATGGCTTTCACTTCCCTCCAGCCCTTTGGAACGTATCTGTGCGCCAGGCAGGCTTTGAAGACCCGCTCCAGTCTGCTTGCTACTGGCAGGTTACCCCACTGCAGCAGCGCAGGGGTAATCTCGTCTGGGCCGGCTGCCTTGAAGGGGTGGAAGCTGCCAATGGCCCACTGAACTCTTTCCAGGGTTACTACTTTATCAGCATACCGCCAGTCTTGGATGTCTGGTGTTTTTGTTTCATCAAGCCAGTTGATCTGTGTCGTTAGGACACAACCAGGGAAGTGTGTTTCTATTAGAGTGCGCCTGGATTCTTCTGGCGATGTTGTGAGTGTATCATCGGGTTTGCGGATGGCTGTCGGAGTTGTCGACTTTTGTTGTGACAGGACTTTCCTTACCCTATTTGCTTGTTGGCATGACTCAATACTTTCACAGAATTTGCGCCAGCCTTGTTTACTACGGTATCTTATACATTTTTTGTAGCTAGATTTGGCTGAGCGGTAAGCGTCCCAGTCCTCATCTGCACAGGTATTCATAGCCCTGTTAAACGTTTTTCTTACCTTCTTACGCTTGCGCTCTAGTTCGGGACCCCACCATGGTTGTTTGCCCGGTATACTAGGAGGTAAAGTTTCCGGGCATGCTATGTGGTAGCTGTCCGTTATAGATCTTGTTAGGTGATTTACCTCTTCCTCGATCTGAGTGGTGTTTACGAAAGTTTCTGGGGAGCATTGTCGAGCTAGTCTGAGAGTCAGTTGTTGCTCATATTTAGCCCTGTCTGTTTTCCTTGGGTTGCGTCTAGGTGGAATTTGGAGTGTTTCTGCCTGTAAGTCAAAGCGGATCCACCTATGGTCCGAGCAGGATGTCTCCTTGGAGACTTGCCAACCTGTGACCACTTCTGCTATATTTTCCGTCGCTAGCGTCAGATCAATGATCGTGCGGCTCCTCCTAGTGACGAAGGTTGGTTCAGAGCCTGTGTTTAATAAAGTAAGGTTTGTGGTGAAGAGGTATTCAACAAGATACTTACCTCTGTCATTTTGTGTGTTCATGCCCCATAGGGGGTGATGGGCGTTAGTGTCAGCCCCTATGATGACCTCAAGTCGCTCCTTTTCGCCGTGGTCCACCAAGCGGATGAGGTCTTGAGGCGGCAGCGCCTCCTTGTCGGGCATGTAGGCTGATGCGAGGATGACCACCTTATCCTCGTCGTCCAGCTGAGTGTATAGCCTTATGGCTGTTAGGTCTCTGCAACAGAAGTCTGTGAGGACCTGCGTTTTCAGGTTGTTTGTGACATAAATACATGATCTGGGGTGATCATGATCATTAGTTGTTATAAGCTTACCTCCTAAGTTAGAGAGTCCATGAATGTGGCCGGCCTTGATCCACGGCTCTTGGATCAGGGCGATGGCCGTGCGTTGTACCTCCAGCCACTTCCGCAGCTGAGCCGTCCCGTCCCGGCTGTGCTGGAGGTTTGCCTGTAGAATTTTAATCGGGGACGAAGGGGACGACATCTTTGGTCGCTTCCTCCTCGTCCCCATCAAGTTTAAGGTCCGCAAAGAGGTCGCCAGGCTCGTCGTCCACTCCCAGGATGCTGGAGATCGAGGTAAGCACATCTTCCTCGTCCTCCTCCATGGGGTGTTGCCTTTGATCGTCGTTGGCGGGTGTGGGCGGCTCCGCGTTTGCAGGCGCCGCCTTGACCTCTTGCGGAGTGTCTTTTTGTGGAGCATTTACCTGTGTTGGGGGCTTCTTCAGCTCCCGTTTTATGGTAAGTGTTTCGTGGTCCCATCCATGTGGGACCTCGGTGAAGGTTCCGTTCGGGCCCTGGAACTTGATGTATATAGTCCCGAGCATAAAGGATAGTCGTCTGCCTGCCTTCATTAAGCTCGGGATCTGGTCCTCAGGGACCCCGACCACCACGAACCACGCGTCTGTTTTCTTTGTTGCGTTTAAGAGCATCCATTTGGAGATCCCGAACTCGGGATTCTGGTACGAAAGGTTTCGGCCAATATCGGCCGTGTCTTTCAGGAATCCCTGTTGGTCCGGGACCCATATGGCGCAACGTGCCCGTTGAGTAAGTTCCGACTGGTTCCTTACGACCAACTTGGTGTTGGGCGTCGGTTCCAGTTCGGAGACCACTTGTTTGAGCCATGTGTGGGTGTGCTCATTCGCGCACCATAGTTTGATAACCCCCTCCGAGTAATGCGGTTTCGCATTAAACTTCGGGGGTTGAGTTTGATTCCGAGCTCGGGCATCAGCGGATATGCGTGCTTGTATGCCTAGAAGCACCTGGTCGGATACGTCCTTGCTGATGCTCCCCTTCAGTTCGCAGGTGATTGCTACGCTGAGAGGGGAGCATACAGCTTGGGCGTATGTGGTTTTGGCGGTGCCTTTATTTGCGTCCAGTCTCTGCCTCTTGTGCTCCCCTCGAGGCGATATTGTCTCGTTGAGAGCACGTTTAGCAGAGGACTGTCCACTACCGCCCGGTTTGGGCCCCTTCCCGCTTGCTGGCGGTCTCTGCTGTTCTTTAGCAGCAAATTTGAGGGGACCGTGTGTCTCTGCTTTGTTTCCTTCAGCAGAGGGTTGTGTAGTAGGGGTGAGGGCTGCAGCCTTTAAACGGGCCGCTACCCGTCTTTGCTGCTTGGTCTTGCGAGCCCTCCATTTTGGCTTTATGGCCACTGTTGGACCACCAGCCACGTTTGTGGATTGAACGCCTGACCTGAGCTTATTTGTCCCCTTCTTGGTTTGGACCCTCCAGCCCAATGAGAAGTCGTCCTCGGGTTGCTCATCCGTTCCCGTCTGCCCAGACACGTCGGACGGGCAGGAGGTCGCCGGATTTGCGCCTTGGACGTTCCCCTTGGGTGGAGGGTTAGTGTATTTACTATCTGTTTAACTACTGCAAATTGCCTGGTAGCCATAGAACATCAATACAATTTTGGACATAATTTAATTTATAAAAAACAACCAAAATATGTAAGTATTATTTGTGGAAGGTCATAATGATCACATGGAATACAATAGAAAAAGTAATTTGAAAGTAAAATATCATATCTACCTCAGAAAACAAATTAAAAATGTATATGAGGTGCAGAAATGCACTATATTTTGATAATATTCAAATTTTACTATATTTACTATCTCATACTACTTATCAGTGAATATTAAAAAAAAACCTAGGTCCTTAGAAATTTAGATAATTGCTTTTTAAGTCTTAGGACCCCACTTGTATCTACAAACCCTGTATTTAATTAAATTGTAATATATACAGCATCCCAGCTAACGTTAGATAGGTGACACTTCAATTTCTTATCTTATTGCAATATTTTTTGCCAATACTTTACTATTGGCCCTTTTTGTAATACCAAAACATAATAATAAATTGTTATAACAATCATTTGTATATCAAATAATCATGTATTTGTATTTTAATTACAGAAAGTATATTTAATTCAGTTGATACATGCTAAAAAATTCCTGAAGACTGATGAGGTGGAAAGTCTTATAAGACAAGTACGCACAGAACGTAAACAGCTGTCCATTATCCGTAAGCGTGCCAAGAATAAGAAGAAAAATGTACAGGTATTTCAACAATGTATTCTTAAACTAATAATTTCTATTTTAACATTTTAGCTATGTTTTGTTATTTTTATTTTATAGATTATGGGAATACTTACAGTAATTAATATACATCTATACTAATATTATAAAGAGGTAAAGTTTGTGTGTTTGTGACGTTGTAGGGTGTAATCTCTGGATCTATTGAAATGATTTTAAAAATTCTTTCTGCTTTTAATAGTCCATTTATCGGGGAGGGTCATAGGCGTGCGGGATTGCCAAATATAGTATCATGCTATGTCTAATATGAGTGGAGCAGTAATGAAATATGTTTAAAAAAGGGACACGTTTTTATCGCCGCCTAACGAAGAAGTGGCTAGCAGCTATACAATTATACAAATACATAGAGACAGTGTCAATTTACTGAACAGTTTAGATTAGTTTTACTAGATAGGTACAATATGAACTGTTCAAATCAAATCCAATTTTCAATGTTGAAAATAATTAAATTTAAATGCATCAAGGGCTCCAAATTTCTCCATTTTAAGACATTTTCAACTGACTTCAAAAAGGAGGAGGTTCTCAATTCAGTTGTATTTTTTTTTCTTTTTGTGTTTGTTACCTGATTTCTCAAAAACGGCTAGACCGATTTGAAATTTTTTTTTTAAACTGTTCCTGTCTATTTTACAAATATTGTACTAGGTTCATCCTTTGCTTGACAATCATGAAATAAAACCACTACACCACATAGGCACAATTACTAAACTAAGCATAATAAAAATTAAACCTTTTATTTTACTTCCAGCAAAGCGCTGAAATATCATCGACAACCAACAGAAAATCACCACCGATCACAAGTACACCCAAACGAGTCAGTCACATAATGATACGCTACAGCCCTGACCAATACATACCATCACGCCGTATCAATCGGCAACCTAACAGAACTATCGGTCAAACAACTATAAGTGCAAGTGACCGTGTACTCAGAAGTTTTAGGAACGTTAAAAACCCAGCTTACATTCTTAACAATGAATTTATTGGTATTATAAAAGAATCTTGTTCAGAGAGAAGCGTTGGAAGATTACATGTTGGTAAAGAAGAAAAATTTCAGCATGTAACTTCTCTGTTGAGGAAGAGGAGTATTGGATGGAGAAGCAATGACATTGTTAAGACCAAGGAAGATTGGAAACGGAGTGAGATTTTGTCTCTAAGGCAGAGTAACTTGGTAAGTTTGGTTAAAGTGTGTATTTATGTTGTTTTATTAAGGAGACGATAATGAAATAATTTATTATTTAGGGTGACCACCCCAGTCCATCCCACTGGGACTTACGACCCAGATGTAGGTTCACTGTCTGCTATGTTTCGTCCTCTACCTATCCAAATTTGGTATGAACCTAACAATGCCATTTTGGACATTCGTGATAGTAGAGAGCTTACTGAAGTTCTCGGAATTCCTAGTTCTTTTAATAAGCTGTAGAGCGATTTAGCTGGAGATGCCATAATGTAGTGCAGGAAATGTCTTTTTTAATCATTATGTTCTAATGTTATGTTTCTCTTTACAGAATATATCCCCAAAACCTGTCGTAAGACAACGCAGACTAAGCGGTATCTATCCTTTAAACGAGAAAGTACTACCAGTTGTCTCCGTCCGAAGAGCAGACGGTTCCTTCTCAACACTAAACGCTTATGTTCAAAAACCAAACAATTTTGAAAATCAAGAACAGGAACAATCCTATCTGATAGATTCGACGGACAGTAATTCAACAATATCTATAGATAATTATAGAAACGTTACAGTTGCAAATATTTCTGTTGACTCGGAGAGTTCGTTGAATTGTGAGAATTCTTGTGAAGATGTCGGTTTGTCTTATAAAGAGAAGCAAGGGGAATATACTGTGTATTATCATAAGAAGATACGGGCTGAACATATTAGGTCTTTAAGGAAAGACGTTACTAATTATAATAGTAATGAATGCAGGTTGGTAATATTATTTGTATTTATGATAAATCATACAAAAAATTTATGTAGTCATTGTCATCATAACAGCACATTAATGTCCCATTGAAGGGACGGGCCTCCTCCCGTGACGGTACTTGGTCTACTAGTACCACTCTGGCCAGACAGATTGGTATAGGGTTTTATTTCTAGTTTTCCTTTTTTTTATTTCGTAAAGATAAAATCATGGGATGAGATGGGGTGGTGACATATTGTATTCTTACTCCGGCACCACACGGAATATAATATAGTCTTAGCAGCTATTTAATGTTATGACCCATTGCCCTGTAATTTTACTAACTACTGCTTGGAGGTGGATCCTAGCTAGAAAGCCTCGTACTGAAGGGACCACTTGGTATCTTTAGTGTCTGGATGAAATGAAATGAAAATGTTTATTTGTATTAAATGTGGTATACAGAGATGGAAGTCTAAGTACAATAAATTGTAAAGTGCATGACACATTTTGCCATGATTTAAGCGCCGATAACACTAGCTAGACTACATTTAGTCAACTACATCTTGTAGGAGACTACATGTAGTCGACTACATGTAGTCTAGTGTAATCGGCGCTTATGGCATATACTGTGATCCCTAAAATTTGACTTGCCTTTTTCAAATTTCAGGTTGCCCAAAATAGGTCATGTATTCCCAAAGTTCAATGATGTATATAACAGAGATATGAGTCAACCTATCTATGTACAAGTTCCGGAGCTGAGTGAGTTAATTATTATAATTTATACTTTTTAATATTGATCTAGTCAAGTGGTACAATAAGAAAACATATCTATACTAATATTATAAAGAGGTAAAGTTTGTGTGTTTGTGACGTTGTAGGGGGTAATCTCTGGATCTACTGAACCGATTTTAAAAATTCTTTCTGTGTCCATTTATCGGGGAGTGTTATGACACTCCCCGATAAATGGCTAATAGTATCACGCTATGACTAATAGGAGTGGAGCATTAATGAAATATGTTTAAAAAGTGACGCATTTTTTTCGCCGCCTAACGAAGTGGACACGGGTCAGCTAGTTTATAATAAAGGAACAAGCAGACCTTAGCTATGGAAGGTAAGTGGCTGGCTGGATGAATGGGTCTAGGATTTATTTAGAGTTTCCTTTTTATAAGAATGATATTATATTTTTTGGCTTTCACTTTGTCGACTTTAAGACATCCACAGGATCGGTTGTCTAAATATTATTCGGGTAAATAAAATTCTGTGAAAGTTAGTCGGCAAGTCAACAATATGGCAATCAATTTTCGGCGATAATCTGGAATCAAAAATGAGAAGATCCAAAGTGACCGTCATCACGCTCAATATTAAAGTGGCTGTGGGCAGGGCACAGTGCGAAGAACTGACAGCTGTTGACAGAAGGTTCTAGAGTGGCGACCGCGTACGTGAAAACGCAGGGTGGGAGAGGGCGGCGGGAAACATAATATTGTGGCCTGTTAACTGACACAGGACCACGCAAGTTGAAGATATTTAGTTGAGGCCAATATCCAGCAGTAGACGTCCATTGGCGAATACAATTATAATGTTTTACTAAATAATTTACTATTACGTTTCCAGCACCAAACCCACTACTACATCCAGACATGTCCAGCTACCAGACATCAATGCTAGAAAACCTGTACAACTTGAAGAATGTCTTCCTTATACATCAGCCGTTACTACAAATATCTACTACAGCCAACACTCGTTGTGTCTACAGCACTCCTACTATTACTACTGCGTAAGTTAAATTACCATATTCCATGTAATCTAATCATTTCGAGTTTGTCTACTCATCTAATCTATTCTTTACGAGTTTTAAACCCCATGTCATCTAATCTTTTCGAGTTTGTCACACCATCTAATCTAATCTAATCTTTGCGAGTTTGTCACACCATCTAATCTAATCTAATCTTTGCGAGTTTGTCACACCATCTAATCTAATCTAATCTTTTCGAGTTCGTCGCACCATGTTATCTAATATTTTCGAGTTCCTTACATTTAATCGCTCACCCAAACAACACACGTCTGCATACACTTGTTCACAATCACTGATCACGAATACATTCAGCCAATAAACAGACCAAAATATATTAATTGCCAAATTGGTACATTTCAACATCCTGCTTGCAAAGTAAACCCCTAAGATTTTAACCCTTTCACAGTGCCGCCAGCAGACACAATAGTAAAACAATGCACGTGTACCATATATAGTACACTGCACTAGGAACGTGTTAAATCATGCTTTTCTTCAAATAAATGTCTAATGCACGTACACTTTGTCTAAATAACCTATCTTGCTTTTCTACATAATGAACTATTGCCTACTATAGTGTGACCACAGGAGCTGTGCACCCCCTGAGGTATGCGCGGCGAGGTGGGGGACGAAGAAAAAATAGGTGTCCGTTATGGTAGCATACACGTGATAGTTCTGATAGAAAGGGAACTTTTCATTTGATAAATTCTTTATGTAAAAATAATGCGTGAAATTCTGACTGAATTAGTGTAGGTAAATGCTTTATGCGAATTCAAAGTGGAATATGTCAAAAGTCCATGTTAATTTATGTTTATAGTAATGGTACAGATAATATACTCACAAGTGATTTGAATATCTCGAGAACTACAAATTATAGGTACAGTAATTCTGTTAATACAGTAGAAATGTAACCGTGAAATAACGCCTGTGTAACACTTTATTTCAATACAAAATTCAATATTATCGGAGATATTAACGGTTCTTAGGGGCCGGGCTGGAATTATTTCATTACGCTATAATATTAAAACTAAAACAACTATTTTTCTTAAATGTAGGTACAGTCTGTCTATAAAGTCCTGACAAAAAATTAAACAAACAAACAAAAAATAATTTATTCACGTAAGATATAACGATACCGCTTGTGAAAGTCATTTTATAGTGATCACATAATATGCTCGTCTAACTTAACGGCTAAGTTTATTGAGGGTTCGGAACACGACCATGTCAGAGAAGACACCCACAAGAAACTCGGCTGGGTTCCTATCGCTCTTTTGATGATCACTTCACAAATATTATTTTATTTAGTAAACAGGACTATTCAGATCCAAGCATTTTTATCGTTTAAGTAATCCTTTACACTATAATATGATTTCGATATTAACTTATGTTTATTAAAAGATTTAAATTTATTGACTGAAAATTCTTTAACTTCCCTAGGGAGCTTATTATAAAAACGAATACCATTACCAGCGAAAGAATTACTTATTTTATGAAGCCTAGTGTGGAGAACAGCAGGTTTATTTTTATTTCTAGTGTTAACATTGTGTATATCACTCATTTTTTGATATTTGTTAATATTTTTGTGTACGTTCATTAAATTATCAAATATATACTAGCAATGCACAGTCATAATCTTAATTATTTTAAATTTATCTGTAAGAGACTCTCTTGGGCCCATATTATATATACAACGTATCGCTCTTTTTTGCAAAACAAATATTGTGTTAATATCAGCTGCACACCACAACAACCCCATAACAGAATACCATACGACATTATGATATGAAAATAACTAAAATAAACTAGCCTAGCTGTGTCTATATCTGTTGACTGACGTATTTTTTAATGCTGAAGAAAGCCTACCTGACAACTTTTCAATATGGGGGCCCCATTGTAATTTACTATCTAAAGTAATGCCTAGAAATACTGTAGTGTTAATTATTTCTAGTTCCTCATCATTGATCTTAAGGATTGGTTTTATATCAAGAACGTTTGGCATGGTAAATTTTATGCATTTTGTCTTTGTTTTATTAAGAGACAAATTATTTGAACTGAACCAATATACTATTTCCAAAACAGAATTATTTATGTAGTCTACCGCAGGTTGTTACTACAATTTAGTCGGTTTAGTTATCAATATCAACCGTAATATAGACATACAGCAATTAATTCAAATTCAAATTGGGATTACTCATTGTTTACATTGTTCTTCGTAAGTCAGTATTAGTTTATTGTAGATTAATGAACTAATAAAAATCACAAATTTGACGACTTTATAAACATATCTGTAATATATTACATTTCCTTAGTTAATCACAATGTAACCCAAATATACTCATATTTTATTAAAAATATGCAGGTGATAAATAAGAACTCACCCCTTACTCATAAACGCCTCTTAAATTTATTCACTGTTTAGCGAGATTATTATTTGTAAAATCAAACTTATACCAAACAAAACCGTAAGAATTTGAGGTAATCAATTAACTAAAATTTAAGAGGCGTTTATGAGTAAGGGGGTAATCTGTATATCTGATTTCTAATTCCTCATCATTAATCTTAACAATTGGATTTTTTTTAATTTTTATTTATGCAGAGTTTTTTGGCATAGTAAAGTAACCAACTCGATATAGCTCTTGTGTATGCTACCATAACGGACAACTACCTGCCGTCACGAGTTTTGACAGCAGTGTCATAACAATTCGAACATTATATTTTTCTTTAAGAATTTCATGTTCTTAGAGTGTTTGATACATTCCGCTAGATGTCATTTTTCTCAAAGTTACATTATAAAAACACAAATAATGTTTCTATTTACCCTTAAAACCATACAATAATGTAAATACTTTCTTGTAGTTTTTAAAAATGACTGTCTTTTAATAGAAAACTGCTACATCCGCTCGTGTAGCGACCCGTACCAGCCAAATAACTTAAGTATATTGCGTCAGATGTCGCTAGTAGCTACATCATAGACTGTTTATTCTATACCAGTATATAACATGTACTCTATATGTCCACCCCCCTCTCGCCGCGCGCATACCTCAGGAGGTGCACAGCTCCTGTGGTCACACTATAATTACCGCACCGCACTTTACACATTTTGCACATTTTTCTCTTTGCACAATTTGTATTTTGCACCATATTCAGCACTCTGCTTACCGCTTGCATGTTGCTTCATTTTCACAGCAGACCGCAAGCGTCGTCATCGGCAACTACTGGGCTCTATAATATCGCTTGTGAGTTATGCTTTCTTAGTATTTAAGTTTTTTTATGCATGCTATCATATTTTTTTAATTTCTTTAATAGATTTTTTTTATAATATGACCTTAGTATAGGTGTAAATGTGGTCCCTCTTGGGTAATGATATGTGCTTTCCTTCCGTGAAACATTCATGTCTCGTTCCCGTATTGAACAGAAACGGGAGAGGAACCATTCCAGCACTGTAACCAGCATTCGCCAGCAAACTGTACTCTCTGATAAGATCCTGAAACGAATCACTTGCATAGCATCCGTGGCCTTTCTTCCTGTTCCTTCATTTGAACTTTTTGTATAAAATCCAATTAATGAACATTCATACTCAGCACAATAATTTGTGGATCACAAAAGAATTGTCATGACGGGAAATCACAACCGAGACCTCGTGAAGCATCTTCTGCGTTCGTACTCACTATCTAACACGACTCGCCTGCAGTTGTTGCAATTAGCTGCGCAGATGTCAGTTTTTGAACTAAATGGCTGGTAGCGGGGGTGTTTTATTTGTTCATGTACATGCGCAAACTTCTCTGATAGTTAACTTCAGGCCTGCCGTGTTAGTTGAAGCTTACTGTAAGTTTTCGTAGTGATTTTTACTTAAAATTTAATAAATCATAACAGCCCATTAATATCTTACTGCAGGGGCCTCCTCCCGTGACGGAGGGATACTTGGCCTTCTAATACCACGCTGGCCAGACTGGTTGGTATAGGGCTTAATTTCACTTAGTCGGTTTTTACGACACCCATGGAATGAGATGGGGTGGTGACATATTGTATTCTTACTCCGTCACCACACAAAGAGAATTTTAATAAAACTGATTTTTAATAAATATTTTATGTATGTTTCAGTATCGCAGGATAAGCAATATTCCCCAGAGGATACAAGAGTTCATGACTTCTTTAGGAATTTCCATTGTGATGATGGTGAGTATATTTCTATTGGTTAAATTGACTTTAAAGACACCTATTTGGTGACAACATGATTGTGTTTTTACTCTGTCATAACCTTCTGAATATAACGATTATACAGTACCCGGTCGTAAATATTGCACATCGACTTTTGTAAAGAGACAATCGGTCGATTTCGGCTTCGTAGAGCATCATCTCTGTCGCACGAAATACAAACAGTCGGTAGGTATCTATTAGCAACTGTTAAGGGTATGCATTCCACAGACACGAACTTCCTAGAGGGCGGAGCCTAAAAGATTGTTGTTGGAAACGTGAACGGTGATATTGCCCAAAATAACTTTGGGGAAGGGTTATTACGTACAAATAATATTAACATTTATATAAATACATTGATAATAAATTATCAAATGAAGGAGCAATTAACTTTCCTTAAAACAAATTATGATTTGATAGTGTGCTCTACGAAGCCGAAATCGACCGATTGTCTCTTTTTACAGGTCTTGTTTACAGGTCAATATTTACAGCCGGGTACTGTATACAGAATGTTTATGAAAATCGCTCATAAATTTTAACAGAAGCTACGGGATAACTTTACTTCTCAGAAACAAAAACATCAGAAAATACCTATCCCTTTGTGGGTCATTTTAATTTTTTTTAACCTTATTTCGTCATAAAATCTATTTGGACAAGTCAAGTTTAAGAGTATTAGGATCATCTTATTTTACGATTGATTAATTAATTACCTACTGTACAAAATCATTTAATATTGAAAATGTATTTTTTAATTGTAAAATTAATATTACATTTTAGTTATTACCATGTTGTCACCTAGCCACTGTGAACGTTTTGTACTCTTATAATTGGCATACATATCAGTACAGTTCATAAATCCATAGATTTAAATAACATAAATATGTATAGTTGTTATTGGTATACCATTATTAAATAAATAAACAAGAAAAACAACTGCACATCCCTTGTTTATGTTTTGTTTCGTATATATTTTATTTTGTAAATGTTTTAATATTCCTGTTTTTCTTTAGTTATTTTACCGTTTCTTTTACTTTTTTATAGTGTATTTCTGTAGTGTATGTTAATGTTATTGGTTTGTTAAACCGTGTTAACATTAATAAAAATAAATAAATAAATGTTTTGCTGTGTCAATTTTATAAGATAAAACGTTTACTTACAGGTGAAAATGTTGCGAGTCTTCAACGTAACAGTTCTTCAGGATCGAGCGGCTCTCAGGAGTTAGGAGCTAATGTTACCATACCTGAGATGGTGGAGGATGCACTGGAATTGATCAGCCAAGATGGGGTGAGAATTTAGTATATTACTTAAAATTGGTGTTCATACAATTCGTACAACAGCATCTAATCCAAGGTAATCCAATCTAAGCAGAGTACAGTCACGAGCATAAATATATTACTATGGGCAGGTCGGCAATAACATCTGACATTTCAATGAGTTCAATAATATCTCTCTGCACGAACGCAGCATAAACATCTGATCACTCATTGGCAACATATAATTCTGACAGGCCACAAAGCAAAAATATGTGACGCGCCACTTTTCTCAAAAATATCTGACATGTCGTCTCGTGCAAATATATCTGACATTTGATAGTTTCTGTATTTCTGCAAGAATTGATGTGTTCTTCCAGTAGAGTGCATTAATATCTGACTTCAATATGGCGGCATAAATATCAATTACCTTTCTGTAATTTAAATTTATTTGATATAATTTGAGTGTTTACACAAAAATAGATGGTTTATATTATAATTATTTATTTTAATAATTAAAATGAATATTATTCCCATTTATTTACATTAAATAAATATTTTTTCATGATTTGATTTGAAGTGGTTATAATATATATATATATATATATATATATATATATAATATATGTTCTGGAGTCATAGCGTCAGGAAGGAAAACCTGACTTATTTTTATATAGTAGATTGTTATAATTATACTTTATACAATTAAAATATACTTATTATTTTAGAATATATATATTATTACCACTTCAAATCAAATCATGATTATTTAATGTAAAAAAATGGGAATAATATTCATTCGTTGGAAAGGTCTCGGGCTCCGTGAGGTTTATAGCAAAGGAAAACTTTGAACAGAAAAGTGGGAAAATAATGCCCGTGCGAAGCCGGGACGGACCGCTAGTATATAAATAATAATATCAGGGACGTAATTATACCTTCACTGTTTTCATACATAAGACATTAATATTTGGTTACTATTATTATTCGTAAATAACATAACGATATATTTTTATATTTGTTATTGCTCCTATTTATTATTCCTTCTATTATACGTTGGTCCTACTTTTATGTTATTAGTCTAAAACCTTCTTTGTTAAATGGACTTTTATGCATAACAATTATTGGAGACCGCTCACACGGTGGACCGACGACTTGGTTATGGCGTCGGGAAACCGATAGATGAGTGAGGCACAGGATCACGCAAGGAGATATTTTGAAGGGAGCCTATGTCCAGCAGACGTCCATTAGCTAATGGCTAATGGACGTCTGCTGTTGGATTGGAATCTTTTGATATAAATGGAAATAGTAATTTGTTTAATAACAAGCCGTGAGACTTATTGTCGTAGGGACCGTTTTTACCTTGTGTTGTGGCTTAAACCTTAGATTGATCTCATAGCTGAACATTAAACTCCGCAATTTTTTTATAGGATTAAGTCCGTAATCCTGGGCGGAAAATCTATGAGTTTTGGCGTATGAGTTCTTGCATGAAACCTTTTACGGACTGTGTGAGAGTTGTGTATTAAACTGTTATCCTGCAGCAGATACCTAGATATGAACCAAGTCAGAATAACAGATGCAACGAATTACGAAATTAATTAATTACTTTGTTATTCTGATTACATGTGTGCACTGGATGTTCGACTAAATCCCCAACAACAAACAAGTAAAAGTAAAAGTCCAGCAAAATCAAATGGAGTTCGATTTGTTTTAGCTAATATAGATCTCATTAAACATAATCTTAAAGGCAACATTAAACATATAAATCAAATTATATTTTGATAATAATTATATAAAAGTTAATAAATTAAAATCCATAATTATAATAATTCTTTATATTAAAATCATAGCTAAACTAACTTCATAAGAAATTGTTTGAGCTACAGCTCGTAAACCACCTAATAAAGCATAATTAGAATTTGAAGATCAACCCGCTACTATAATTGTATAAACCCCTAATCTTATACAACATAAAATAAATAAAAATCCTAAACTAAATCTAATTAAATTAAAATAATAAGGAATTACTCCCTAAATGGTTATTTAGGGAGGCTAAAAAATAGTTTTTTAGCCTCCCTAAATAACCATTTAGGGATGCTTCAGGCTTAAGTGTATGGTGGCCATTAGTTTACCTACTACTAACCTAAAAGTGGTCATGGAATAACAGTCTCTACGACAGTCAGTCTCACGGCTTGTTATCAAACAAATTACTGGTTCCATTTATATTAAAAGATTTCACTAGCCAATTGACGTCCACTGCTGGAGATAGGCCTCCTCCAAAGATCTCCTTGCGTGATCCTGTGCCTCCCTCATCCATCGGTTTCCCGCCTCTCGGTCCACCGTGTGAGGGGTCTCCAATTATTTTTATGCATAAATAGTCCATTTAACAAAGAAGGTTTTAAACTAATAACATAAAAGTAGGACCAATGTATAACAGAAAGAATATTAAATAGGACCAATAACAAATAAAGAATATATCGTTATGTTATTTACGAATAATAATAGTATCGAAATATTAATGTCTTATGGATGAAAACATGGAAGGTATAATTTCTTTTTTTATTATTTCCCTGTTATTATTTTTATTATTTATATATATTGTTATTATTATACTTTATACAAATAAAATATACATATAATGTTAGAATATAGATGTTATTACCACTACTACATACATTCAAATCATGAAAACATATTTATTTGAAGTAAATAAATAGGAATAATATTCATTTTAATTATTAAGATAAATAAATATAATATAAACCATCTATTTTACGTAAATACTCAAATTATATCAATTAAATTTAAATTAGGTAAGAATAATAAATAGAAGCAATGACAAATATAAAAATATATCATTATGTTATTTACAATTAATAATAATATCCAAATATTAATATCTTATGTATGAAAACAGTGAAGGTATAATTACGTCCCTGTTATTATTGTTTATATATTGTTATAATTATACTTTATACAAATAAAATATACTTATTATTTTAGAATTTATATATATTATTACCACTTTAAATCAAATCATGAAAAAATATTTATTTAAAATAAATAAATGGGAATAATATTCATTTTAATTATTAAAATAAATAAATATAAATATAAACCAACTATTTTTATGTAAATACTCAAATTATATCAAATAAATTTAAATAACAGAAAGGTAATTGATATTTATGCCGCCATGCTGAAGTCAGATATTAATGCACTCTACTGGAAGAACACACCAATTATTGCAGAAACACAGAAAATATCAAATGTCAGATATATTTGCACGAGACGACATGTCAGATATTTTTGAGAAAAGTGGCGCGTCACATATTTTTGCTTTGTGGCCTGTCAGAATTATATGTTGCCAATGAGTGATCAGATATTTATGCTGCGTTCGTGCAGGGGGATATTATTGAACTCATTGAAAATGTCAGATGTTATTGCCAACCTGCCCATAGTAATATATTTATGCTCGTGACTGTACCTACTAGAGAACTAATGATGTAATAAGATATTAGTACTAGTACCACAGCTAATACACTAGTCAGCATACCAGCCCATTAATGTCCCACTGCAGGGCCTCCTCCTGTGACGGAGGGATACTTGGCCTACTAATACCACGCTGGCCAAACGAATTGGTATTCGTATTGGAATAAAAAGAAGGAAAACTTGAAATTAAACCCTATACCAATCCGTCTGGCCAGCGAGGTATTAGTAGGCCAAGTATCCCTATGTCATGGGAAGAGGCCCGTCCCTGCAGTAGGACATTAATGGGCTTTTATGATAATGGATAAATTTATTTGATGTAAAAAAAGCATATGTTTAACTGATAAAAAAAAATTGATGTAATATTATTTATTTGATGTGCAATTAATATTTCCCAATTAGAAATAAGTAGTTTTTCGTTATTATAACACAGTTTTGTATTTCCCAGGATTACATGGAGAGAATGGGTATGGACGTGAGAATGCAGTGCATTCTGTGTGATTGGGCTGGACCCAAGATCATACTCGAATGTCATATTAGAAAGGTATGTATAGTATATTGTTTTTATAAGTATCCGCCCCGGCCGTACGTATAAAGCGTACGTATATACCGGCGCTTTATATAAATTTTTTATCAAAAGTTCGATTTTTTATAGTAACGTTGTCTTAGGGTCGTAGCACATATAACGTAACGTAAACGGATCGTCACCGTATTAAGTCTAACCGTTCAGTATTCTTTGTATGAAACTCCTTACTGCAACGCACACTAATCGGATACGTAACGTAATCGGATTTTTGACATTTGACACCGAGGAAAAAGGCGAGGCGGTGCCGATCCGTTTACGTTACGTTATATGTGCTACCTTTGTTTCTCGGGCTTATACGAGATCATTAACCCGGCTCTGAGGGTCCTGGAGTCCCCTTCTCTAAGATCCATCAGAGTAACTCTTGTTCGGCGCGTCCTTGTCGCGGGGGTGGGCACCTCCTGTCCTAGTAGGCCAGGACAGAAAAGGTGGCTGAGTTCGAACGAGGACCCAGTTCTGCGGGGTATAACGTGGACCCCTTGCCCTGGGTTACGGGTGAAGACCTCAACGGCTTCGTTGGCGGAGATGGAGACCATCAGTACGGCAATAAAGGCGAAAGGGGCAAATCTATTTTGGAGCTGTGGGAAGTCTTTTCCAAATCGGTTTTCTAAAATGGATTTATCTGTTGAGCTCTTCGGTACAAAAGGCGAACAACGTCGATAGGCAATGAATCTCGGTTCTTTGTAGCGATAAAGCAAGGCACACGGAAGAATGCCTGAAAGGGCGCCTGTCTAATATTATAAATATGGACTAGTGGCCAACCTCCTGCATCTTTAGGGTCCTACCAGTCGTATCGGTTAACCGGGCCACTGGCAACTGGATTCTTATGACGAGAGAGTGGATCTGTACCTGCGCAACTGCTTATCCACTTGAATATACTCACGCGCTGATGACACTAGCTTAGTTACTGGACCACGAACTAGAAAAGCCCTGCGGCGATCGGGAGCTGGTGGTGGGGTCAGGGTCTTGGTGGATCATTGGCCCTAGCTGGGACTCGGCACGTAGGCGGTCAGTAGAGAGAGGTCGCTCCTGTACTTGATTGAGACGGAGGAACAGGTTCGGCAGCACGACTGACGACAAAGCAGCCCTATTTAGGATCGCTCTGCTTTCCCCAATCCGGGGAGAGGCCTAGAAAAGGTGGCCCAAACATAGTCTGTCTCCTCTTAAAGCTGGATGTCAAACCGCGTGCATCCGGCCACCAACAGACTTGCGGTCGAAAGAAACGAATAAAGCAAAATATAAAAAACCTTGTAGTCGGAGCATGGAACGTAAGAACTCTAGTAGACAGTGAATCAAGTTTATGCCCAGAGAGGAAGACCGCGATAATCGCGCGTGAACTATCGAGGTACAAAGTAGACATTGCAGGAATAAGTGAGACCCATCTTAGTGGCAGCGGAAACCTGTGTGAACAGCTGGGTGGTTATACGTACTACTGGATTGGAAAACCAGCTGGAGGACGGGCTACGAGTGGTGTTGGTTTTGCAGTGCGAAACCAAATTGCAGCATCCTTGTTGGAACTTCCAAAAGGAATTAATGACCGCCTTATGACCTTGCGGCTGCCTTTGACTGATACTAAATATGTTCACCTCATTAGTATCTATGCACCTACTCTAACTGCAACTGATAATGATAAAAATAAATTTTATCACTACCTTCGCTGTGCTCTTATGGGAGTCCCACCACAAGACAAAATTGTCCTACTCGGCGATTTTAACGCTCGAGTGGGCACAGATCACGAGGCTTGGCAGGGAATACTCGGTCGTCAAGGGATTGGAAGGTGTAACGCCAATGGCGTGGAACTGCTGACTTTGTGTGCTGAGTTTGACTTGAGTCTGACCAATACTTTCTTTCGCTTGCCGGACAAATATAAAACCTCCTGGATGCATCCCAGATCAAGGCACTGGCACCTTCTGGACTATATCATTGTTCGGAAGAGGGACCTGGGCGATGTTTTGGTCACGAGAGCTATGAGAGGAGCTGATGGCTGGTCAGATCATCGCCTAATACGCTCTAAAATTAACCTGAGCCTAAAACACCCAAGGCGTGCCTTGTATAGCGAGTTGCTATGTGAGTCAAATGAAACGATTGTTCCGAGATTAAATCTTGACTGGTTTTATTATCTTAATAACTAGCTTATATACTAATCCATATGAGTTTAAGTAAAAGGAATAGGGTTTACATTAGTGTGGCAATATTATCTGCCTAATTGACAGTAATACACTAAAGTTAAAACAATCAGAAGGTTTGTTATGTTATACTTGATTCTATATAAAATTACTTTGGCACGTTCGTGCGTACTAGCTTAGGCTGTCGCCACAGTATTCCCCCCTTTGAGAAAAAAATATAATAGGTGAATTTAAACAATGTGAAAAATCTATAACAGTTGTATAAAAACTGTAAAGTAAGCAGTTTAAATAAAACAATTAATTTATTACTTATAACTACTTGTTGTAACGATATTTACATATGTAATTGCACGACGGATCTAATTACGTGTCGTGATGATCGTATTACATGTCGGCGCGCGCTCGTTTCTGCTGATGCTGCTTGAGTAACAGGTGTGGTGCTGGCGCTTGTGTCGTTACGATGTTTTAGTTTACAACAAATGAAATGTTATTTTGTTTTATTCTAATGAGCTGTACTTGTTTATAATCGGAATCTCATTGTTCAGTGGGAGATTCTATCGGAAAGTGTTTCTTTTTTTTATTTGATTATTCTGTACATGATATTTGGGATGCTCTTTCATCGACCTGTTCCTTGTAATATCTTCATCTTTTTCTAACCGGCGGCTTATCGGTTCCGGTGGGGATGAGACAGAGGAAATATTTTATAGTGCTCGAGGAATTTAACTCCCAGTATCGGCATCTTAACGTCGGCAATGGTAAAGGTCCATTTGAGGCTTCGACGACAACTGAAGTTCAGTGTTAATGTACGCTATGCATACGTTTATTCAGCTACTATCGTTTGCTGTGCGGTTAATAATCGATATGATTGCTCCAGTGTCGACTAAAAGTCCATAACCACTGTGTAAGTCGGTTATAGTTAGTTTGTTTGCTGGGTGAATAGCACAGATACCCGTAGAATTTTGCGCTAATTTAAGTTTCCCGCCTTTTCGTACACCTTGTTGTCCCAGTTACATGACTGCTTGCATTTTTACGCGTTTTGTTTGACTTGTTATGATAAAAACAAAGTCCATTGTATGATGCTCTGTTGTGCATGTTCGATCGTGAACGTGACGTATTACGCGATCGGAATTTGCTGAGTTGCGTAGGTCGTCGCTCGCGCGTGCTTCGTTAGATTTGTTTCACGTTCTCATGTACCTTGTCGGCTAATTAGCATAATTTGTCTATCGGTAAGTTGTCCGAGACTGCGATGATAGATGTAACTGAAGCGTGGAGTATCTTTGCCCTGGGAGACGAATAGTATAATCGTTTATTTCTCCTAACTGCTTCTTCGTAGCAGCTTCTGTGGCGCTCCATTAAGACTTTGTAATTGTTTTCTGCTGGCGGTTGGTCAGAATGTTACTGACTTGGTGTATGACCTCCTTTTGCAGCTAGGATATGACTGCTTTTATTTATACTCTTCTTCTTGCTTTTCGTGTCTGCGTTGACATCTGTTTTTGCAGGAGTAATGGGGCCATTGCGTCTTCTGCTCTCTAGATTCAGTGCTGAAAACCAAATTTTGGGTTCCGGTCGTCCCGGTATTACATCAGCACTAGAGAACAGTAGATCACGTCGGGGTCACCATTTATAGCGAGTTGCTATGTGAGTCAAATGAAACGATTGTTCCGAGATTAAATCTTGACTGGTTTTATTATCTTAATAACTAGCTTATATACTAATCCATATGAGTTTAAGTAAAAGGAATAGGGTTTACATTAGTGTGGCAATATTATCTGCCTAATTGACAGTAATACACTAAAGTTAAAACAATCAGAAGGTTTGTTATGTTATACTTGATTCTATATAAAATTACTTTGGCACGTTCGTGCGTACTAGCTTAGGCTGTCGCCACACCTTGCACAGAATACCTGTACGCGTTAATGGAGCCCCCCTTGTGAGATCTGAAGTTCTAAGATGTGAACTGGACAACAACTTCCATTCCATTATGTCAAAGAAGAAGGAAGACAGAAATCCTGATAAAATGTGGCAGACATACTCTGAAAGTCTGCGCGAGTGCATCTCGGTTACAATACCAAAGCCTCCATCATCCATTCAGAGTCAACTGAAGATTAAGATACGGGAACTCAAAAACATGTGGTGGACAGACAGAGCAACGGACCTACAGGTATTTGCCGAGACTAACCAGACAGGTAAATTTTTCGAGGGTCTCCAAGAGATTTTTGGCCCAAGGTCGAGAACTACGGTACCTGTATACAGTCGAGACAGGAGCTGTAAGTTGACGGATAGCCAACAAATTTTGGATCGGTGGGCTGAACACTTCAACGACGTTCTTAACCCCTGCTCACAAACTGTAGATATAGCCCACGTGGAAAATCTTACGAGTCAACCAGTCCAAGAAAATCTTGCTCTTCCGCCAACTTTTGATGAATTTAGATCAGCAGTCAACAGACTCAAGAACGGCAAAACGCCTGGAAATGACAGCATCCCCTCAGAGGTATACAAATATGGCGGTCCTAATATACAGAAGAGACTTTTTGATATCATTATGAGAGTATGGGAGTCCGAAACAGTCCCACAAAATTGGAAAGATGCCTCAGTCTGCAAATTATACAAAGGCAAAGGTGAACAATCGGACTGTGGCTCGTACCGGGGAATATCCCTGCTCTCAACTGCTGGAAAGATATTAGCTCACATTATCAACTCTCGCCTCTCAAGACTTGCTGAACAGCTACTCCCAGAGTCGCAGTGTGGGTTCCGACCGGGTAGAGGAACCGTGGACGGCATCTTCATTGTGAGACAAATGCAGGAGAAGAGCCTCAAACAAAACCGACCTCTATACCTATGTTTTGTTGATCTGTAAAAGGCTTTTGATCGTATACCCCGTGCTGCCCTCTGGATTGTCCTGAAGAAAGCTGGCTGTCCTGAAAAATTTGTAAACGTGATTCGTCAATTTCACGATGGTATGACGGCTCGTGTTCAGCATGACAGCAATCTCTCGGACCAATTTCTAGTCACCAGCGGAGTGAAGCAGGGCTGAGTGATGGCTCCGACACTTTTTTCAGTATATTTCTTGACAGTCATGGATGATGCATTGAGACAAACAGACGGACAAATTAAAATCAAAGTTCGCTCTGACAAAAGCGTCTTCGATATCTCACGCTTTAGAGCAAAGACAAAGTCCCACGAAGTTTCTCTGTATGGTGCGATATATGCCGATGATGTGTGCCTCATGGCAGACTCGATGGAGTCACTCCAGCAAACTGTTAATGACCTACAGGATGCCTGTTCAAGATTCGGTTTGGTCATAAGCGTTAAAAAGACACAAGTTCTCAAACAACCACTTAGAGGATATGACGCCGACAGTGACACGATCAAACTGAAATCTATACCCCTTGAAGAAGTAACAAACTTCAGGTACCTTGGAAGTCAGATACGTACTGACAATACTTTGGAGACTGAAATCCCTGCGCGTATATCTAAAGCCGCGGCCACTTTTGGAAAGCTCAGTCAACGCGTCTGGAACTCCCATGACCTAAAACTTTGCACAAAAATCCACGTATATAAAGCCTTGATTCTGCCTATACTTACCTACGCTGCAGAAACGTGGTGCATCTATAGGAAAGACATTAGAAAGTTGGACATCTTTCATCTTCGGTGCCTGCGCTCCATTTTGCGCATTAAGTGGCAGGACCATGTTCCAAACACTGAAATTCTACGGCGCACTGGTATGTTGCGTATGGAGGCACTTCTGATGAAGGCTCAGCTAAGGTGGTGTGGACACGTACAACGCATGGATGACTTTAGACTCCCCAAAGCTGTGTTTTATTCGGAGCTAGCTGAAGGAAAGCGTAAACAAGGCGGGCAATATCTACGCTATAAAGATGTTTTAAAACGGCATCTAACATCTAGCCGGTTGCCCGTTGCTGGCTGGGAAGAACAAGCGGAAAACCGACATAGCTGGCGCAATAACGTTAAGAAGGCGGTGCAGGACTTTGAAACCGACCGCTTAGCAGAGCTGGATCATAAACGTGCAATCCGTAAAACTCAACCAAAGCGCTCTTATGTCTACACCTACAATGATACTGGACAATTATACTGCTCTCAATGTGGACGTACTTTTAAGACCAAATTTGGATTCGCCAGTCACATTAGAGCACATGAAAGAAAAGGAGAGCATTAACTAGACAGGGTCGCTGTCACCGGATACGGTGAAGAGGACAACATAACATGTGCTATGACCCTTAGGCCTTAGACTATTTAAGTCGATCATCCATCAGAATGACGTAATATGTACAGACTTCAGTAAAGCGTTTGACAGACTGCGAAACTTAATATTTATTAACAAATTGTGGGCGTACGGTTTTTAGGGTAGTTTTTTTATTAATTGCAGTTTTACTTGACGGACTAGAAATTTTTTGTTGTGGTTAATGGACTTAGAACTGGTCGTTCTCTGTTTCTTTTGGTGTTCCCCAGGGATCGCTCTCGGGACCTATTCTTTTTGACAAAGTAATCAATCACACACGTGATCCGTCGCACTCGGCGCTTGTCGACGTCTCTCGTTGTGTGGTTCTTGTAACTTATTGTTGTAACCTGTTGTAAACCGTGTTGTGCACCACGCAGGAGCACGGCGCGTGCATGGTGCGCGCACGTCGCAGTACAGGGGTGAGCTCGTGGAGCGCGCGCTACACGCTGGGGGAGCTGGCGCGCGGCGCGTGCAGCGTGGTGCTGGAGCACGCCGCGCTGCTGGTGCTCAGCGCACAGTACGAGGATCCTGACTGCTTCTGCGCCACGCTCTCGGTACTGACACACACACATATATATGTATTATTACACGCTGGGGGAGCTGGCGCGCGGCGCGTGCAGCGTGGTGCTGGAGCACGCCGCGCTGCTGGTGCTCAGCGCACAGTACGAGGATCCTGACTGCTTCTGCGCCACGCTCTCGGTACTGACACACACACATATATATGTATTATTACACGCTGGGGGAGCTGGCGCGCGGCGCGTGCAGCGTGGTGCTGGAGCACGCCGCGCTGCTGGTGCTCAGCGCACAGTACGAGGATCCTGACTGCTTCTGCGCCACGCTCTCGGTACTGACACACACACATATATATGTATTATTACACGCTGGGGGAGCTGGCGCGCGGCGCGTGCAGCGTGGTGCTGGAGCACGCCGCGCTGCTGGTGCTCAGCGCACAGTACGAGGATCCTGACTGCTTCTGCGCCACGCTCTCGGTACTGACACACACACATATATATGTATTATTACACGCTGGGGGAGCTGGCGCGCGGCGCGTGCAGCGTGGTGCTGGAGCACGCCGCGCTGCTGGTGCTCAGCGCACAGTACGAGGATCCTGACTGCTTCTGCGCCACGCTCTCGGTACTGACACACACACATATATATGTATTATTACACGCTGGGGGAGCTGGCGCGCGGCGCGTGCAGCGTGGTGCTGGAGCACGCCGCGCTGCTGGTGCTCAGCGCACAGTACGAGGATCCTGACTGCTTCTGCGCCACGCTCTCGGTACTGACACACACACATATATATGTATTATTACACGCTGGGGGAGCTGGCGCGCGGCGCGTGCAGCGTGGTGCTGGAGCACGCCGCGCTGCTGGTGCTCAGCGCACAGTACGAGGATCCTGACTGCTTCTGCGCCACGCTCTCGGTACTGACACACACACATATATATGTATTATTACACGCTGGGGGAGCTGGCGCGCGGCGCGTGCAGCGTGGTGCTGGAGCACGCCGCGCTGCTGGTGCTCAGCGCACAGTACGAGGATCCTGACTGCTTCTGCGCCACGCTCTCGGTACTGACACACACACATATATATGTATTATTACACGCTGGGGGAGCTGGCGCGCGGCGCGTGCAGCGTGGTGCTGGAGCACGCCGCGCTGCTGGTGCTCAGCGCACAGTACGAGGATCCTGACTGCTTCTGCGCCACGCTCTCGGTACTGACACACACACATATATATGTATTATTACACGCTGGGGGAGCTGGCGCGCGGCGCGTGCAGCGTGGTGCTGGAGCACGCCGCGCTGCTGGTGCTCAGCGCACAGTACGAGGATCCTGACTGCTTCTGCGCCACGCTCTCGGTACTGACACACACACATATATATGTATTATTACACGCTGGGGGAGCTGGCGCGCGGCGCGTGCAGCGTGGTGCTGGAGCACGCCGCGCTGCTGGTGCTCAGCGCACAGTACGAGGATCCTGACTGCTTCTGCGCCACGCTCTCGGTACTGACACACACACATATATATGTATTATTACACGCTGGGGGAGCTGGCGCGCGGCGCGTGCAGCGTGGTGCTGGAGCACGCCGCGCTGCTGGTGCTCAGCGCACAGTACGAGGATCCTGACTGCTTCTGCGCCACGCTCTCGGTACTGACACACACACATATATATGTATTATTACACGCTGGGGGAGCTGGCGCGCGGCGCGTGCAGCGTGGTGCTGGAGCACGCCGCGCTGCTGGTGCTCAGCGCACAGTACGAGGATCCTGACTGCTTCTGCGCCACGCTCTCGGTACTGACACACACACATATATATGTATTATTACACGCTGGGGGAGCTGGCGCGCGGCGCGTGCAGCGTGGTGCTGGAGCACGCCGCGCTGCTGGTGCTCAGCGCACAGTACGAGGATCCTGACTGCTTCTGCGCCACGCTCTCGGTACTGACACACACACATATATATGTATTATTACACGCTGGGGGAGCTGGCGCGCGGCGCGTGCAGCGTGGTGCTGGAGCACGCCGCGCTGCTGGTGCTCAGCGCACAGTACGAGGATCCTGACTGCTTCTGCGCCACGCTCTCGGTACTGACACACACACATATATATGTATTATTACACGCTGGGGGAGCTGGCGCGCGGCGCGTGCAGCGTGGTGCTGGAGCACGCCGCGCTGCTGGTGCTCAGCGCACAGTACGAGGATCCTGACTGCTTCTGCGCCACGCTCTCGGTACTGACACACACACATATATATGTATTATTACACGCTGGGGGAGCTGGCGCGCGGCGCGTGCAGCGTGGTGCTGGAGCACGCCGCGCTGCTGGTGCTCAGCGCACAGTACGAGGATCCTGACTGCTTCTGCGCCACGCTCTCGGTACTGACACACACACATATATATGTATTATTACACGCTGGGGGAGCTGGCGCGCGGCGCGTGCAGCGTGGTGCTGGAGCACGCCGCGCTGCTGGTGCTCAGCGCACAGTACGAGGATCCTGACTGCTTCTGCGCCACGCTCTCGGTACTGACACACACACATATATATGTATTATTACACGCTGGGGGAGCTGGCGCGCGGCGCGTGCAGCGTGGTGCTGGAGCACGCCGCGCTGCTGGTGCTCAGCGCACAGTACGAGGATCCTGACTGCTTCTGCGCCACGCTCTCGGTACTGTCACACACACATATATATGTATTATTTTACGGTCTGTACATACTTGACAATAGCGCATGAGTTATCTCTACTCGCTCCAATAGGCTTCATGCCGAAATGAGGGAAAAAAACCGTGTGGTGACGGCATTGATTTATAAAAAACCCAAGATGCACATTTTCAAACAAAACTAACAGCCAAAAGTGTCACCAAATTAAACATACGCAATAAATACGTATATTAATATCGTAAACATATTTTTTTTTCAAATTCAATCTTACACGCATGACATAAAGTTGTATTTAAAAAGTAATGCACAAAAAGCAACAAAATTTAATGATTGACGTTTGCCGGTAGAACAACGCGATACTAATTTAAAAAAAAGTGCACAATGCGCCTAGCGGACGGTTTTAGGAAGTGGGGTGTGTATATTTGGTTTTTTGTAAATCAATGGGTGACGGAGTAAGAATACAATATGTCACTACCCCATCTCATCATGGTGTCATAAAAACCGACTAAGGGCTATCCGTGAATAATCTCTTTAAAAAATAAAAAGAAGGAAAACTTGAAATTAAACTCTATACCAATCCGTCTGGCCAGCGTGGTATTAGTAAGCCAAGTATCCCCCCGTCACAGGAGGAGGCTCGTCCCTGCAGTGAGACATTAATAGGCTGTTATGATGAGGGAAAAAAGGTAAAGGTGAAATAATCATATCTCCTAAACGGATGAACCTTTTTCTTTTATACACCATTGTCATGTACGCGTAGTATATAATTTATTATAGATACAAACGATTACTTATCAAAATATTAGGTTGAGGAAAAAGTCTTTTCGTATTTTTGTATGAAAAGTCAAGACATTTTTTTCAAAGTTTATTTACATTTATTTACAATACTAGCTGTCCCCGCGACTTCGTTCGCGTGGTGGATGTTACTACTTCGCAATTCGATTTAATACTGAAAAATTGTTTTTTAAACCTTGTAACGAAAGAATATACTCCAAAAGAACCAAAACCTTTTTAAGAACAGATCTTTACAAAGACAGATCTTTCGAGACTGCTTCTAAACTCATACTGACATACACGACGTGCAAATTTAATTCATAATAAATTAGCGATTATCCGTGTGGTGAAGAAGTAAGAATACAATGTCACCTCCCCATCTCATCCCCAGGTTGGCGTAAAAACCGAGTTAAGGACTATCGGTGAATATTCTCTTTACGAAATAAAAATGAAGGAAAACTTGAAATTAAACCCTATACCAATCCGTCTGGCCAGCGTGGTATTAGTAGGCCAAGTATCCATCCTTCACGGGAGGAGGCCCGTCCCTGCAGTGGGATATTATTGGGCTGTTATGATGATAGGTATAGTTTAACTTTAAAAAATAAGTTTGTACGCCAATATTGGCAAAACAGGGAAAGACTATTTATTTTTGTCAGATGTTTTGTACCTGTGATTAACTAATAAAGTTTATTTGTATTTATTTACATTAATAAAAACAGGTGGAGTCTGTTGCATATTTTTACGTTGACCAGTAACTACTACAGTTTAAACTAAATTAATACCAAAATAATAATTGATATTTTAGATTAATAGCTTACTAATACAATTTATATTTAATTAAACTGCGTTTCATTTACAAAAAACACAAAAATATAACAATCAAGTAAACTTATAATCGATTTAATTTAATAAGACTTATAATTGATATTACACATACGATTCATGGTTAATTTTATTAACATTTAAAAGGAATAACTTATAATTAATAGCACTTAATAATAAAATAGTTATAGATTATTTACATACACATTTATTTTGTGATTACTACTGGTAACGCCATCTCGTGAACAAAAGAAACGATATTTAAATTCATTCAACATTAAACCAAATCCATTTTTCATGACTCCTGATTTGTATTAGACTGTTCTAATATAGAGATCGATATCTCGTGTAATACTGTTCCGATTTTGATGAAACATACCTCAGTTTAAGCCTAATAAAAAAGGCTACAATACAATGTATTGGTCTTAAGATTATAATAATTCGTTTTAAAGATGAGCGGTAACAAACAGACAAATAGACATTAATACCTACTAAAAATTGTAATTTCGTGGTTTTTGACTTATTTCTAGATTTTATAGATAAATTTTTATCTGAATTTTCGAATAGAACAGACATTTCGACCTCTACAGTTTTATTATAGTTTAAATAAATAGATACTTTTAACTTAATACCTAAAAACTACGTATGTATGTATTTTAATATCTAAAGCGCGCTTATTCCGAGAAGAGTCAATAAGAATCACGTCCGTTCGCATTAAGAGTCAATGTAAATGAAATTATATAGATGCAGCGGTTGGCCGTTTCGGACGTTAAACAAAAATCAACCGTACAGCCGTACTCGGCGCGGCGAAATTTGGAAATTTTCTTTCATCTATATCTTGTGTGTTTATAAACCGATTTCTATAACTTTTTTTTTTATGAATAAGATATTAAAGTGTACTTTTGAAATATGGGAGTTTGATAAAGATATGTCTATGCAAAATACAATATATTTATGTATTTAATACACTTTAAAGAAAACCCTAACGATTAAACACGTTATTGTGGGTAATATATAAAAGATAGATACATACTATTAAGGACTTTTTTGTACATCTTTTGAAGACCATTATTTTTGTAATACATATTTTTAGCGTATGATCAACGTATGCGATGATAAGAGCTCGAAAGTGCATTTTCAACCGACTTGCTTCAAATTTATCGTCACTGCTCAGCTCCTATGTGTCTTAGCGTTATGTTATACACCCTATAACCTGCCCAGGAGTATGGACTACAATCGTACCAAGTTAGGTTAAAATGCCTTCAGTAGTTTTTGACCCATGCGTGCACATACAGACAGACAGACAGACAAAAAATTTATTAATTGCATTTTTGGCATCAGTATCGATCACCATTCATCCTCCAATATTAATTTTTAACATATATTCAATGTACAGAATTGACTTCTCTACAGTTTTATTATAAGTATAGATATTGTACCGTTTTGTTGAACAACTTTCTGCCATTTTGTGGGCAGAGACATTATCCCGTTACTGTAGAAACTTTGGGACTTCTGATCAAAAAAACGGGACAAATAGTTTTGGCAGTCCTCTCTTGAGGTCAACCTTACAGAACCTAAAGAATTCTGAAGAGACCGAAACAGGTGAAAATCTGAAGGCGCAAGGTCAGGGCTATATGGTGGATGCACTAGGACCTCCCAGTCGAACTCTCTTAATTTTTGCTGAGTGGCTAAAGATGTGTGTGGTCTAGCGTTATCGTGATGAAAGACCACACCCTTCCTGTTGATCAATTCCGGCCGTTTTCTCTCGACTGCTTCCTTGAATCTCATCAGTTGCTGGCAGTAAAGATCAGAATCGATGGTTTTGCCGGGCGGTAAAAGCTCATAATGAACAATGCCCTTCCAATCCCACCATACACACAGCATCACCTTATTTCGTGTTAGGCCAGGTTTGGCCACAGTCTGTGAAGCCTGGCCAACTTTCGACCACGACCTTTTTCGCACGTTCTTGTCGTACGTGATCCACTTTTCATCGCCAGTTATCAATCTCTTCAAAAACGGCTCGGTTTCATTACGTCTCAATAATGAATCGCAAATGAGTACACGGTTCATTAAGTTTCTTTGAGTGAGCTCGTGTGGCACCCAAATATCGAGCTTTTTTGTATAACCAGCTTTCTTCAAATGGGTCAAAACTGTTTTGTGGTCAATTCCCAGTTCTTCAGCTACATCGTAACTACTAATATGCCGATCTTGCTCCACTCTTTCAAAAATGGCGTCCATTTTATTCGTAACAGGGCGACCAGAGCGAGGTGCATCTTTAACATCAAAATTTCCGGACTGAAAACGTTTGAACCAAATTTGTGCTACTCTAACTGACACTGCATCAGGTCCATAAACATCACAAATTTTTTTCACTGCTTGAGTTGCATTTTTCCCTTTTTTATAATAAATTTTTAAAATGTATTGAATTTCTTCATTAGATTCACTCATTTTTACGGAGAGTAAAACAAATGAAAAATAGCGGGAAACAACTTTTTTTTATTTTTTTCTTTTCTTTATAATGTAACCTTTTTAATGTTACCAAAACCAGCCAGACACAAGTAGTACAGTCAAAGAAATTTTATAATAAGTTTATACCTACGTTATGCGAAAAGACTTTTTCCCCGACCTATTCTAAAACAGCTAAAAAATGTAACAAAACCTCGGGATTTTGTTACATTTTTTAGCTGTAAGACCACCCCCTTCGCCTCTTCTAACAATAGAAAACTCGCAGACTCACATGAAATTGTTTTACATAAATAGTTTCTTATTTCATTTTTGACAGCGAAGACAACATTGTTTCTAGAATTATGTATATGTTACGGGCAATTTGATAAGTCCGGGCACTATTAATAAAGGCCGGTCCTTATTAATAATGCCCAGTTAATCGCGTTGCCCGTAACATATATACGGGTATTTACCTACACAACATAATTTGATGACGTTTACTTTACTTTCAACTCGACGTTTCGGCCTGGTTACACTAACCACCGGTCGAAACGTCGAGTGCCTTGTGTCGTATTAATACCCGTTTAGCTAAAAATTACTTATTTCTCCAACAGACTCTTGGAAACGAAGATGATCTGCCAATAACAGGTAGCATAACCACCTACAACAAAGTGACAGGAGAACCATTTGTATGGCAAGGCGTAATACAACAACTGCCACCTAACTTAACATTCGAGAACGACAACAATTGTCTTAAACTCGAACTGTCTAAGTTAAACTTATTACCGAACAGCGCGAATTTAAAGTTACTCAATCGAGAATTAGTTTTGAATTCAACTAATAAAGTCGTTGTAGGGCAACCGGAGTTAGATGACATACATATTACGTTAATTGTTAAGGTAAACGATTGAGTTTAAGCCTTGTATCGCAAAGAAAAAAGATACAGAAGAGTTTTAGCAACAGTTTCACGGACCAATTTGTAGATGGCGCTTTTATAAAAAGTCTATTTTATATTATATTTTTGTTAAACCAGTCGACATTCAAAGTTGTTGTAAGGCATATTTATATTATGAGATCTCTTAGTAAAGTCATGACCTTATTTTATGCACAGAGTATAAATTTGTTACAGTTGTTAAGTTAAGTTTAATCGTGAACCAGTGTTCTAAACACCAGTTGATTATTTTATAGATAAATTAAGCCTTAACCAGTTAATATTGATGAAAAAGTAATACTCAATTTTATTAGGCTTTGGCGATGTGAGTTTGTTACTCGTAAATGGTTGTGCTTTATACTAGTCTTAACACGTTCCCAGTGCAGTGTACCATATATGGTACACGTGCATTGTTTTACTATTGTTTCTGTTGACGGCACTGTGAAAGGGTAAATAAGTAAAGCTTATATTAAATTACCAGTAGGTAGCCTACTAGTTATAAAAAGCTACTCTTAGGAAAGAAATCACATAAGATACATTAAGTATTCCAAATATTCCAGTAAAATAATGTCTCCTTCGCGCGCAACTAAAATCAGTCTTAAGTGATCTTTTGCGAGCAAGTTTCAAGAACTAATTTATAGATGGCGCTTTTATAAATTGCTTATTTTTACGTTTTTCCTTTTATTAGACCTCCTTTTCGTATGATCATACTATAATATATTTTGTTAGACTGATGAATGTGTTCCTATTAGAATTTAAGATACCTATTGTTAATTAATATCAGTATTTCTGGTCCATTTGATACATACAACATAAGTTGGCAAAATGAAATACTTTGATTTTAAAAAATAATAAATAATTATTAAAAAATAAACCTACATCTAATTTGATTGCACTAAAACAAATCAAAAACAAATTCTATAGCAATTTGTCACAATAAAATGTATGGTTTTTATAAAATTTAAGTGATTTATTAAAATGTAATGTTATACATTACAATTTGCTAGTATTTATACTTTTATATAAATACACAAATTATCAAAAAAAAAAGTTACTAAATTGTTTAAATGCTCGTTTAGTTAGACCTTAAATATTGATAAGTTTTTTTTTGTATTATATACGTTAAGATACTCATTAACCCCCTTACTCATAAACGCCTCTTAAATTTTAGTCAATTGATTAGCTTAACTTCTTACGGTTTTGTTTGGTATAAGGTTGATTTTACTAATAAAAATCTCGCTAAACAGTGATTAAATTTGAGAGGCGTTTATGAGTAAGGGGTAAGTTTTTAAAAGTGATTCTATGTTTCATAGAATGTAATCATGCAGAAAAGTACAAACTTTATTTTATTGTGTTTTGTTTAAATTGTTTATAGGATATGTTATACGATATTAGATATCTACCGTACGATATTAATACAAAAAAGCTCTAGCTTAAGAATGACTTTTTGATATACTTAATTAAGTTTAATTTTTTTCTATCAGTATACATTTTTTTAACAATCTCAGCTCATATTTTTTTTAAACAATAGGTCTTACCTATGAAATTGCCGTTTTATTTCTGCACAGTCTTTAGACACTACATTCTTTTGAAACATATATTGTTAAAATATTTTTTTGTTATTTAGGAAATGAAGGATATTACCAACATCTAACAAAAGATAATAAATAAAAATAATTATTATTTGTATAATTAATAAGCCTGTGAACAATGGGTTCAATTTAAACAGCGGATTTTCCCATTTGTTTAATAATTGTAACTTCTTACCTGATACTTTTCCTTTGTTTTTAACACAATAGTTAGCTTAAATGTGCACCATTACTTATACCAAATTTCATTCTATTAAGTTTAATAATTATTGAAAAATCTAAGAAAACGTTAGTATGAAAAATCTAATTTTTGATAAAATCTTCATACAAAACGGCAATTTCATGGGTATTACGACCTATAATCATTTTAAAATTATTTCGTATCATTATAATTACGACTGCTAGTCGTAATTAACTTAATATGTTTAAAACTGATTACATATTAGAATAAGCGTTACTATATTTGTGTAACTTTGATTTTTACTTAATTATTTTTTTGATTTTTAATAATTTATAGGTAATCATGTTAATTAGTAGGTATACTTTTAAGAAGATTTATTTTTTATTTAGAACTGTTAAATCTTGTTTTTTTTTGCCTTTAACTATTAACTAGTGAAAAATTATTATGTTTCTTTAGTTTGTAAATCTAAAAGTACTACTCGGTCACATTATCTCGACACCTGGCGTCGATGACGTCACGTCGCGTCGGACGGATCACTGATGCGCCCGTGACGAGCGCGGGGGTTGAGAGGAGAACGGGACGCGAGGTTCGCATTCCAGCGAGTTCTCTAGATAATGTGACCGTGTAGTAAGTAAATTAGCGTAGCTGTGATTATTATGCATTTAATACAAATAGGTGTAAAACATTTTTTTTTGCTAAAAACTTATCAAGTAGAACAAAATGAATCGGGAGGGTGAATCAGTAGGACCAAGATATTACATTTAATTGTCAATTGAGTAGGCGCCAAAATAGTTAATAGAAATTAAAACACTTAAAAATTCACCCCTATTCATCCGCTCACTTCAATTCATATCTACACTATAACTTTTAAACTATCGCGTTTCATTACTTTAAATGTTATATAAACGGGATAATAACGCGAATATTATTTACCTTTATTTTACTTGACGTTTCGGCACAGGTTGCACTGGCCGTGGTCGCAAGCTGATTAAAACATTCATATCAACACATTTCGAATCACCCAAACATTATAAAATAAAACACGAGGTTTTTTTTCATAGATATTTAAATTTGATTGATATTACGTTATTTCTTTGATTTGTAATAATTTATAATCATGTTTCTAAAAGTTTTCTTAAGTTGATTTTTTTATGTTTTAAAACTTTAGGTTTATAGTGTCATGCATAATTACTATGCATTATTTTGTTTTGTTATATATATTAAGGTTGATTTTTTAATAAAACTATATACAATTAATGGAGTTTTACTTATTATTCATTTATTTATTCGGTTATTGCTGTGAGTTAATAAGTCACCAACATTTTATATAACATGAAAGCCGAAAAGGGAAAATTCGGAACATAGGTATAGATTAATAGTGTGCGACAGAGATGATGCTCTACGAAGCCAAAATTGGCCAATTGTCTCTTTACAAAAGTCGATGTGTAATATTTACGGCCGGGTACTGTGATATTGGTAACCTTTTCCAGTAATCTTCTTATTTGTATTTAATAGTTTTTTCTTTGGTTTCAATTCTTTCGTGTTATGAATCAAAAGTATTAAATTAACAGACACCTTTGAAAAATTATCTAATGATGTTATACTTTTTTCATTTTTTAATAAAACATTATTGCCAGCAACCCTAGAGCCACGACCAGCGTGATCGAGAGCGACCTCTGTCAACTATTAATCTATGGCACTGTACATTTGTAAATATGAGATCTATGGCTTAAACGAAAACTTCGAAGCCCTGACGTATATCATATTTATTTTCAAATTTATTACGTTAAGAATATATATAGTTTAATATATTTAATTCAAATTAATATTAAGATGTATCCTCGCCAAACGGCAGGGCGACAGCCACACAGCAAAGTTCCTAAGGATGGTTGGGGACCTCGTGGTCAGCCGCAGTCATATCACGTAAGCTTTTTTCCCTTCATGGTCAACAGATCCCGCGGGCTCAGTTGACCCCATTCCTTTTTTTAGGGTGTTACTCAGCCCACTTATCTGTCAACTGGACCCGCAGGCTCAGTTGACCAGTTGCTATGGTTAAGGGTCTACCAATCCCGCGGGCTCAGTTAACCACTTAGTATGGTTAAGGGTCTACTCAGCCTACACCCAGTACCTTAAGTAGTACACTAAGTTTACTGATGGTTCGGAACACGACCATGTGACAGAAGACACCTACAAGAAACTCTGCTAGGTTCTGATAATGTGAATCTATAGTGTTTTATCTTGTTATCCGTGTGGTGACGGAGTAAGAATACAATATGTCACCACCCCATCTCATCCCATGGGTGTCGTAAAAACCGGCTAAGGGACTATTCGTGAATATTATCTTTACGAAATAAAAAGAAGGCAAACTTGAAATTAAACCCTGTACCAATCCGTCTGGCCAGGGTGGTATTTGTAGGCCAAGTTTTCCTCCATCATGGGAGGAGGCCCGTCCCTGCAGTGGGACATTGATGGGCTGTTATGATGAAGGTTACTGATAAAACGGAACACGCCATGTCACAAAAGACAGCCCACAAGAAACTGCTAGGTTCTGATGATGTGAATCTATAGTGTTTTAAAACTAATCCTTGTTCTTCAAACATAACGTAGACTCCCCAAGTGTCAACTGCAACGGCACGTTACGAGCATTTTGTGAGGAAGCTTCGCAAAGAAGAGGTGTTTCAACGTAAGATCACTGCTGATGCCATCGAAGAGTCTCGGAACGCACATACTGTTAGGTTTATGTACAGTTGTGAGAACAAGTACGTACCTATTTATTTATATAGATATAATCATCATCATATTAGCCAATAGAAGCTGTTTCTCAACCCTCTCTCCCTCCTCTTAGTTGAACGATGTTTTTATTACTAGAAAACTTTATAAATGTGATTTGGTGCTCCCACTTTTATGTACTACCTACCTACAGACCGATTATTTCTAGTTTAAGATAGTTGTTTTTATATGGTATACCTACCTACCTACAATGGTTGCAGCACCTTATTACAGCTACAATGTTGTAAAATTATAAAGACACGTCTAAAAAATGCAGCTGTAGAGTTTGTTACGCCGCTTCTTCTCTACTAGCGCCTTGGAAGCGGTGTTAAGTTTAAAAATCTTTTAATATGTAATCTTAGATTAAGTTGATTTAAAGTTACGTCAATAAGTTGTTATTTTGTAAACTAACATTAAGAAATAAATGAACTGAACTAACCTGCGCGTTCCTCTCTCATATACTGTCATATTTTTTTCGCAACCATTGTGGCATAGTGGTTACAATCCACGGATGCTACGTAGAAGTCATGGAAATCCACCCCCACTTCGGGCGCTAGTGTTACAATGTAGGAGAGTTTCGATGAGATCTAACGGCTAACCCCCTTACTCATAAACGCCTCTTAAATTTTAGTCAATTGATTAGCTTGAATTCTTACGGTTTTGTTTGGTATAAGGTTGGTTTTACTAATAAAAAATTCGCTAAACAGTGATTAAAAATAAGAGGCGTTTATGAGTAAGGGGGTAAGTACTTATGTAGGTCGTGAAAGATACTTAACAAATTTCTATCTATCTTATCCATGAGTGGTCCACTGCGTAGGTAATTGTCCAGACCTAGGCCTCCCCAAGTTCGAGCCATTTCATCCGGTCTCTTATCTGTCAAGTCCAGGCGTTTCTGGCCACCGCTCTCAGGTCGGTCAATCGGGCCGGAAGGCGTCATTCGCTAATTTTGCCAGTACATGGTCTCCATCAGTGACACGTCTGCTCCAACACTCACCAGTCCTGCGGTCGACCTTACCAGCCCACTGCCACTTCAGCTTACAGATTATTCATTACTAGCTAAAATACTTAGGTACATAATGATTTATAATGTACAGCCTGGAGAATTGTCACACAGGTTTCGAACCTACTACGATCTCCAGCTCTCAATAAGGTTTATTTTAAGCACTACTCATTGTAAGACCTAATATGTACTTACCTTTTTGAGAGAATAAAATATATTTGTATTGTATTTGTTACAGAGCTTTGAGAATGTCTTTAACTCATGGAGTTAACATGTGTTTGGTCGCCTACGAAATGGATTTAGACAAGAAGAGAGAAAGGTAAGTACCTATTAAAAAGTACTATCTTTCTTTACTTCAGCATCGCTAGATGACAACGATGGATGAGGGAGGCACAGGACCAAACAAGGGAGCGATATTTGGAAGAGGCCTATGTTCAGCAGTGGACATCAATCTGATGATGATGATGAAAGCTATGGATAATGTCTCATTATCATCGTAACAGCCCATTAATGTCCCACTGCAGGAACGGGCCTCCTCCCGTGACGAAGGGATATCTGGCCTGCTAATTTCCACGCTGGCCAGACGGATTGGTTTATGGTTTAATTTCAAGTTTTCCTTATTTTTATTTCGTAAAGATAATATTCACGGATAATCTCTTATTCGTTTTTTACGACACTCATGGGATGAGATCGGGTGGTGACATATTGTAATGTGTGATAATAAACAATTTTTTTAGCAGCTATTGATATTATCTCGCTAAGATAAAAGTGACCTTACTTTATTACATCTTTGTCGACTTACGACACACATCAGAACAAATGGTGTTGTCAGATTACGACTTGGTTTTCAGGTTAAAAGAACTCCTGACAGCTGAAGAACACGACTATATCTGTATGATAGCTGTACAAACTCATAAAGGCGGACAACTAAGATGGCAGGACTTACAGGATCGCCTTGCTTTTCTACTTGCTAAGAGAAAGAGTGAAAGCGTATACAAAGGATCTTCATCGTTAGCATTAACTTTTATTTGGGTTCCCTATTTTTCTGCGAAAGTTGTTGGTTCGATTTTTATGATATCGAACACAACAGCAGGCGTTTTGAACTATTAAACTATCGAACTAACAAGCAATCACTGTAGGGGAGGTGGGCCTAAAACGGGTACCCCGCCTAAAGCTGGTACGCTTTTTAATTTGCGCGGCTTAGGTAAAGTTTCAAATCTGTGAGTGCAGTGATGTGTCTCAAGCATCAACCAATCACATGCAGTCGGCTCGCTACAGTGGTACAAGCGCATTTAAGACAAGATAAAAAAATGTTTTTTTGCTATTTCCACTAAAAAATATTGGTTTGAAATAGTTGTGTTCACTTTAAAATTGTGTAGGTATGATATTTTTTCAAAAGTTTTACGTTATGCTTTTGCTAGTGTTGTGCTATTCTATCTTCGGAAACTTGTGGCTCCATTTGTTTAAATTTTAAGGTTAAGAAGTATACAAAATAAAACGAGCTCTTGGGCAGAACGGGTACGGGTAAATCGGGTACCTGTTTTGCTTTTGTCTTTGGTAGAGGATCCTATTATCGTGACAGCTGTCAGGAATAACTTTTATTTTGACGAGATTAGAGATTGATGAGATGAGATGATTTTTATTTTTACTGAGACGTTAAAGTTGATTTATGATGAATGATAATATTAATAGTATAAATATAGAATTAGGTAATTTACTAAAATCTCATTGTAATGTCCATTAATCTCGATAATTACGCTATACCCGTTTTGCCCAAACGCCGTACCCGTTTTAGGCACCCCAAAGGGCAAAACGGGTAGATTAAAGGGTTTTTTTTGTTTTATGTTTTTGTTGAAATTATAAAGATAATGTTTATGTTTGTTCTTATTTTAGGTTCTTTATTAATTACATATTTGAAAAGTAAAAACAGAAGTTTACATATTTTTTTCTAAGACATTTTTATTGTACTTCTCCCTTAGCGTACCCGTTTTGGACCCACCTCCCCTAAGGTTTTTCGCAACAGAATTTTTCGCACCAGCGTTTCATCGCACTAATAAAGCATCAATATAATATAACATCGTACAACTGAATTATCGCGATACCGTGTGTATACCTATAATAAAAATCTAACCAAGAACTTTCGCAGAAAAATAAGGAACCCCTTTTATTTATATTTTTGAGGATATCGTTAGTCATTTGTGTGCATAATTGTTTGAAATCTTTGTGTGCATAATTGTTTGCATTAGTCTGGCTAGCGTATATTTTGCCTTGACCAGGCTGTCAATCTATCGTGTAAGGGTCGTAGCACATATAACGTAACGTAAACGAATCGGCACCGCCTCGTCTTTTTCCTCGGTGTCAAACGACAAAATCCGATTACGTTACATATTCCAATTAGTGTGCGTTGCAGTAAGGAGTTTCATACAAATAATACTGAACGGCTCGAGTTGATACGGTGACGATCTGTTTACGTTTCGTTATATGTGCTACGACCCTTAAGAGTAAAAGGATCTGAAATGATGATCGGCCAAATGGTTGTTCTTCATGTGTCCTGCCCACCGACAACCTGAAAACAGGCAGTCCTGAGCGCTTTAACGGTTTTTCTCCTCATTTCTGATTTAAGCACTCAGGAACTCACCAATGTAGCTCTCTCTACTGCCCTCGAAGTGATTGTTAACCTTCTAAAAAACACCCATAGTCAACGACCACGTCCCTGCTTCCCAAAAGTGCCTACTTAGCTTTTACTGACACCAACATTTCATTCCAGGCCTAGCTACGCTAAGGTGCTTCCATGTCTTTATAAAGCACATGAGCAAGAAGTGAAGCAGTGCCAATTATATCAGATGAAAGAGAAAGAAGCACGCAGGATGAGTGAAGCAGAAATGGATCAACTGTGGAAAGATATGGCTAAGAAAGTGCATGAGAAACAGGTTAGATGAAACACTTCAATAAGCATCCTGATATATAGGTGTCGTCTGGTTATATCAACATTATTGTCACTGTACAGTCATATATGCCATTTTTTTACGGTTGTGTCTACTGGTGGGACCCGGAAACCCGTTATCAGGACGTCTACCACGGCTGTGCCCGCTTAATCCACCACCAAGCAGTAGTGTGAAAATCTTTCTGTGTTTAGGCGCAAGGTTACAGAACTATGACACAGGTTACATAATAAAATGTTATACCTAAAGTCTATTTTTTTATCTCAGATACTAAAATGACATTTCATGTGTTGCCTGTTTTTTACAACTAATAAATAGTGATGCGGTACAGCCAGTACTTACCGATAAAAATATAGGTTAGTACCGCCGATTACGGTAAATAGAGACTATAGTTATGTTCCTGAAGTGGTGGGTAAGATTGGATTGCGTGTACCGACTGCACACTTAAGAAGATCAAATCTTCTTGATGTTCCATTAACCAGGACTACTTACAGGCAAAATTCTTTTATAGTAAGAGCATGTCGCACATTTAACGGGGAGTGTCGGAGAGTCGATCTTGACTTGTTTGCAACAAATATTGACCGGATGAAAAGGGCAATCTGCACGAGTTTCTTTGAGGCTACCTAGTTGTGACCTCTATTATTTTGGTTTTATTTTTTCAGTATGTATATGTGTAGGTGCTTCTTGTTTTGTTTTCTATTATTATTATTAATTTTATTTTCTTTCCTTGAACAAATTTATTGATGTGTTTAGTCTTTTTAAATGTTAAGCTCAATGTCTGTCAAGTACGTGTTAATACCTAAATTACAATCACTTATTTATCTGTGAAAACTTGTAACTGGCCGTGAATTGTTATATTAATTGTTATTGTGATTTTTTAGCTGTAAGTTTTCTTAATAGAATAAAATAAAAAAATAAAATAAAATAAAATAGGCTGTTTTTTAATCTATAATTAAATTATGTATAGTGATGTACCACCACTATCAAAAGTTAACGATAAATTAAATTTTATACACTTTGTTGTAATATAAAATGTGCAAATTCTAATATAAAACTCAGGTACTTAAATAAAACAAATTTTATTTTTGGTACATAATTTATTGTACAAGTAATGTTTAATCAGAAATGGATTCTTTACTTAAATATTCGGAATCCTCCGAGTCGTCACCTACTTCTATAATGAATCTATCTAGTATTTTTTTATCATAATGGTACTTAGGTACTAATAACCGTAAATATTTTACGATAATTACAACACGAATCAAAACACAGGACAGCACTGTTTCTTAAAAGCTGGCCACATTATTTTTGTTTGACATTTGTAGTTGTCATTTTAGTATCCGAGATCAAAAAATAGACTTTAAGTAATTTTCCCCTCCTTTTGATTTGGAGAGAGGTTTAATGAAAGTTCTCTGATAATAACTTGATCAGGGAACCACATAAAATAGGTAGGTATAGTAGTTTATAAACAGTCCGAATATTTCAAAACATTATATTAACGTTTTCACAAAAGTCTCTAATTTTGGAAGTTGTGTTTTGGTGCTTTTTGATTTGCCAAAAAGTAATCTTTTCCCCAGGTCGTCAAAATTGTTGTCGTGTGACAACCACAGCGTCAGCATCAGTTATCAAATAATGCTGAGATACCAATAATGATATGACCAAATATATTACTTTAAAAACATTTTTTAACAGCGCGAACGTGAAGAAATAGAAATTATTGATGATTATCGTCGTGATAAGAAAAATACAGACTCACTAAATAGGCAGCTGGAAGATAGGCGTCAAAATAAAATCAAGGAGAAAGAGATTATGGACGAAGAAACGCGGGTGTTCAAGGCCAGACTTGCAGAAGAAGACAGGAAAGAGGCCGAAAGTAAAGTTTATTAAATACTAGCTTTTTCCCGCGGCTTCGCTCGCGTTTAGAAGTAATAATATAAATTAGGCTTATTATAGTATACAGTAACTATGCATGCTTAGTGCATACAAACTTTCATCCCCTATTTTATACCTTTAGGGGTAGAATTTATCAAAATCCTTTCTTAGCGTAGGCATCCTACGTGATAAGATCTACTTGCATGCCAAATTTCAGCGCGATCCCTCCTGTGGTTTGGGCTGTGCGTTGATAGATCACTATGTCAGTCACCTTTGAGTTTTATACATCTAGATTTTATAGATAATCCGCAGACCAATGCAAACATTCATGTTAATGCAAACAAAGATTTCTATTGATTGGGAATCGAATCAGATGACTCTGCGTAGCAGTCTGCAATCACTGCACGACAAAGGTCATGAATTTACACTACATTAAAACGCCAAGCTATTGTTCCTGGAAGAAATATAATGATCCGTATCCTCTTAAAAGACGACCTTATGAAAAATCACCACGCTCCTCTAGAATACAGACATTTATGCAACGCCATCTAGTCCCACACTAAGCTAAACTCATAACCTATAATGCTTATTTCAGAACAACAAATACTATTAGAAAAACGTCGTGAGTTAATACGACAAACACATGAAATGATAGCAGAGCGAAATAGAGTAGTTGCGCAACAACAAGCTCAAGACAAGATAGTAGCTGATGCTTGGACGTCTCTTACGCGTCAGGGATTAGCTGATGACGAGTCTGAAGTAGAACGAAGGAGGACTGCTTTAGTAAGACTTACTCTTGATTATTATCATCAATATATCAGCTGATTGATTGCCCTAATATACATTATGACAGTACAAGTTGGCAATATTTGGAGGAGGCCTATCGATAGATGAGTGAGGCACAGGACGCCCAGTGCCTCTCCCATCCATCGGTATCTGTAGAATAGAGTATATGTAACAAACATTTATTTATTTATTTATTTACCAAGCTTAAATCTATCATTACAGATTTCATAACCTATTGCGATAGTCTAGTTAAAAATATTAAACCTATATTAACTACTTATGCACAATTAGTATAACATAATATCCTATACTTATATGGTCTTTGTGAAATCGTTCAACGAACAAGAGTATAAGTCTATATGTTGAGATACAGTGTTAACATCCATCCTTACTGACAAAATTTGATTTTGTAACATCTTCGTTACCGTACCGTACCGTTTGTTCCGCCATTGCACCCTGCTGTTGTGACTGGCATCTAAGCAAACATCGACCAAGTCACCCACTAATAGACCCCCCACACTAGCGTCTTTAGAGCGTCGTCGTCATGCCAGCGTTCGCGTAACGTTCACCCGACATCTACTGCCGAATGCAAATCTTGCGCGTCACCGCGCCGCGCCGCCGTCGTCGGCATCGGGTGAACATTGGCGGACGCCGTCGCTCTAAAGACGCTAGTGTGGGGGGGGATCTCTAAGCACCAACACTCAAAACACTATCTAACTTTTCTTCTATCGTTCGTTCTATCGTATGTTTGTAGTTTTGGATTAGGATCAAGCAAATCGACAGTAGGTTGTGCTAACAGAATAAGAACACAACCTCCAGATCTTTTCTTTCATTTATAAAATCAAAATCGAAATGCCCTTATTCAATATGATACATTCATATAAATAAAAAAATTTGACTTTACAGAAAGACTTGAACCGCTGTAATAACAAAATGTCCCAATTGAAACACGACATGGCAAAGATGAAATTAAGTGGTGATCCACTGATATTTGTAGAGGGACAGAAGAGACGCGACGCAGAAGATCTCGTAAGATGTCAGCAGGTTTTGAAGAATAAACGAGACAGACTGGTAAGATTGTATACATACCTACATACATACATAGAAAACTCACGCCTTATTCCGTCCGGGGTAGGCAGAGACGACAGAACGCCGTATCGCAGATCGTAAATTTGATGAATTTTATCAAATTATCTATCAAATCAATTACGTTTCTTTTTAAGGCACAACTTACTTATTTCCAAATTAGTGAACCTAGAATTGCGCTACCACGAAAACGTGCAACCGCTAATAATTTTATCTTGGATTTTCATTTTGGCATTGTAACCGTTCTAACCTAACCTATCGGCAATGAGTGAATCGATGCCAGTCTTAAAGTTTTTTAGAATTATCGCGAATTATATAATATACGCGGGGGAGGAAACGCTATTCTGAGTTCAGTAATTCGGAAATCAGTATGAGAGTCTATCTTATTAATATAATCCCATCGTAGAGATAAACCTCTTCCACGGACGAAGGTTACTTTGGCTTGGTACACCCCATTATTATTAGATATTATTATTACTTATATAGATATATTAGATTGACAACCTCGGTGGCGCGATGGTAGCGCAAGCGGCTGCCGTGCAAGACGTTGTGGGTTCGATCCCCACGCAGGACAATAATTTGTGAGATCCACAAATTATTGTCCTGGTCTGGGTGTTCTTTGTGTCCGTTAATTGATGTTTGTAAAAGGTCCCCGCGACATACGGCATGATCCCTAGTGCGGGAGTTGTCTTTTTTAAATAAAAAAAAAAATTAAGACCAATTTCGAATTTCTAGAAAAATGCTCAAGAAATTTTAACACAAATTAAAATAAAAAAAGAGAATAAACTAGAAGCGGAGAAGACGTTTGAAAGAACGGAATATAATAGACAGATTAATGAACAATTGGATGAGCTAGAAAAATGTAATAATTTAGCTATGGGGCAAGCAAGACAACTGCATCATAGAGATTTACTAAAACAGATTGAATACAATAAAATTGTTAAGGTAAATCATTTCTTGCTAATGCCTTAGCCTAGATATCTTCTTCTTCTTCTTCTTAACAGCCCATTAATGTCCCACTCCAGGGACAGACCTCCTCCCGTGACGTAGGAATACTTGGGCTACTAATACCATGCTGGTTAGACGGATTGGTATAGGGTTTAATTTAAAGTTGTCCTTTTTATTCGTAAAGATTTTATTCACGTATAGTCCCTTAGTCGGTTTTTACGACGCCCATGGGATGAGATGTGGTGATGACATATTGTATTCTTCTATATTACGCTCAGTTCGCTTAGTCATTTGATAAAAGCTCTAATTAAAGTAATACTTAAAAAAAAATATATCACATAGGAACGAGCCAAGCAAGCTGAGTTGGAAGAGCACAAAAAGTGTCAATTAGCTACGGAAGAATATAAAAAAGAAATCAAGAGAATGACAGCTCGGTTAGTGTACTATTTATTAATACATAATAAGTTTTTGCATAAAAGTACGTGTTGGCTTATCATCATACCATCTTCACTATAAGCCCAATTTACACATCGACAAGTACTCAGTAGCGAGTTAAGGCGGAGCATTCCAATCGCAATTCCATACAAACGAAGAAAGTTAATTGCTCCTTCATTAGATAATAAATACTCAAAACTATAGATGATATCGTTTTGTCTCATTATTATCTAGGCTTATTGCTAAATAAAACAGTAAAAATAATATTAATTTACAAGTTATGAGCATTGATTTATAAAAAACCCTAGATGCACATTTTCAAACAAAACTAACAGCCAAAAGTGTCACCAAATTAAACATACGCAATAAATACGTATAGTAATATCGTAAACATATTTTTTTTTCAAATTCAATCTTACACGCATGACATAAAGTTGTATTTAAAAAGTAATGCACATAAAGCAATAAAATTTAATGATTGACGTTTGCCGGTAGAACAACGCGATACTAACTTGAAAAGAGTGCACAATGCGCCTATTTGTTGCGGACGTTTTTGGGAAGTGGAGTGTGTATCTTTGGTTTTTTGTAAATCAATGGTTATGAGGCTTCAAAGTTCATAATTCTATGCATATTTTATGACAACTTTCAGCGTAATAAAATAGGATTAAACGTTTATAAAGGCAAATATATTTTGGGATTAGGCATAGATTATTTATTCAAAAGTTCAAATAATTTTATTTTGACTAGATACATTCTAAAGTTTCTACGTAATTACCTTTTTCTCAAAATCATTTTAGGCAATTTTGCCGTGCTCGTTTCCGCCATCGACATCTTGCATCTCGCCTCCACTTTCTGCACCCTTCGGGTTGGCGGAAGGGAGGTTCGACAGCGAGCCGACCGTCGTCGAATATTACCGAATATTTTATTTAAACTTCAATAAAATCTATGATTTATGTCATTTATGACAATTAGTATCGCTTGCCAGTAAGAAGTTTCGTTATTTCTTTCATCAAAGAGATCCTATTATTATCAGATGGAACCTACCCAGTTAAATAAAATACCTAGGGTCTGACTCAACTATTGTTTCCTAATTCTTAATTTTCCCTGTGTAATTTTACAAATTATTTTATGGACGAATTCTTCTTTATCAACATTCTTAATTTTACCAATTCTTATTTTTCCGTATGTTTCATTTTCACAATTTTAGATAGTACGAAATCTGTTTCTTCAAAAAAATGTACATCATCATCATCATATCAGTCAATCGACGCCCACTGCTGGACAAAGACCTCCTCCAAGTACTGCCACCTTGCGCGGTCCTGTGCCTCCCAAAAGAAAGTACAGTTAGGAATAATTGTGCTTTTTAATATAAATAATAAACCTCGGTTACTCGCGCGGATTTTTAGACTCGCGAGCACTTGCGGGGTGTTGCGGCCATTACACATACGCAAAGCGAATTTATATATCTATAATATCTGTTGATAGAATTATGCCAGCATTTTAGTATTTTGTGTTATAAGACGTATGTATATAAAAAAAGCTTAATTTTATTTTCAATATTATTACTGTTCTTATAACCATTATAATAATAAACCTTTTTTAATCATAAGATTTGGGATCTGTCATCAATCAATCAATTCAAATCAATAAATATATTTACTATAATTGTGAAAATGAGGCATTCGGGAAATTAAGAATTGGGAATTAATCGACAGGCCCTCGCCCACGACAACTTTTTGTAGCGATGCCGTCGTTTCTTCACATCGATACAGTCCTGAAGCGGACTCAGATTAAGATGTGAAGCATTGCACATCTGTCACGATGCAAACAAGATGGTTCTTCACTCCCTGCGTTCTTATCCCTATGTACCCGACATGGTAGCGCGTTTGCATTAATACAGTCGCGATGCAGTAGCGCGTTGCAATGCGACTAACTGCTGTCGCGCTTTTGGTAACGCGCTTTTTGTTTGATGAGACGAGACGTCATAGAATTTTGGCGGGAAACTTAATATTTAGCCAGCAGACGTGAGAGTCGTCTAAGTATTAATTTTCCCGCCAAAGTCCTGACGTCATCGCAATTTGGCGGGAAAATAAATAGGTTTGTACGGAACCCTCGGTGCGCGAGTCAGACTCGCACTTTACTGTTTTTTTTAGTATAGTTAATTGAATCGCATGAGAGTCGCTTAGGACATGCTAGATGATAAAAATGATATAATGTAAAGTTACTGGTGACGAGGTGTGGACTCACGAGTTTGTGGGTGTCACGTCACATTTACAAACTCGTTAACAAACTTCGGAGTGGAAACAGGATGAGTAGGGCGGGTGGAAAAAAATTATAGATTAGAATAAAGTAAAATCCCAATAAGCCCCTTAAGTTCTGATCAAGGGTTTTATTTTTGTACTTACCCAAGTTAAGCAAGAATAGTTAACTAGTATAAAAATTCTGCTAGCATTAGTAGTGGCAACCCTACACTCTTGTAAATAATATAATTTGAACGAAATTGATACAGCTAGTTATTTTCATATTATATCTTTGTATTTTTTAAAGCTTAAATGCTTTTATTTAACAAATTGAGACGCGTTACTTTTTTAAACGCTTTTATTACATAATTTACGTCTATGTTCAAAGTCGTATAGTTCCGTAATCATCAGTCAATTCAACTAACAAAATAATAATAATGAGGTTGAAATATTTAATTAAGTTAGAATAGTAAAAATCACTGATACAAGAATGTATGTACTCTTGAACCAACTGAACCATGATCCATCTACTTGCTAATTCGTTTAAAAATTTCATACTTGTCAGGACTATGTCGTAAAATTCAAGAACATTACGTCAATACAAAATAACAAATTTGTTTCTAGGGAAACGTGTGATTACATCAATTTAAACGAATTTAGGTTTTATTGCATTTGAATGTCATACGAAAATTAGAATATAATGGGTCGTGTTTCAGCTTTGATTTGATAGTACCTATTTGTATAACACGTTATCATTCGAAAACTCCAAGAAGAGATAGAAGATATTATATAAGAATAAAAGACCCGTAAGTGCAAGCGAGATAGATATAGAGAAATGATATTGCTTTAAGACTCAGATGAAAATGCGTGTGCATGTGCATGTCTCTTACTGCTTTTCTATGAGTTGTTCTCTTTCTCACGCGACGTTTGGTGAAACAACAATGTTTTAGGCTTCGCCGACAGCTGAGTTGGTTTTGACAGAATGAGCCTTTTTAAGTAGTAAGTTGTTGATTAAGTTGATATAAATAGATCTCCATCCTATTTTTTGGCGAGTTAAGTACAAAGTAGCCCCCTCTCTCGCGTCTCGCCAACTTAACTCGGCAAAAAATAGGATGGAGATCTATTTAAATCAACTTAATCACCATCTTACTACTTAACTCGCTTCTGTACTTACTTGTCGATGTGTAAATCCTTACCGACTCGTAGTCACACCAAGCTTGTCACACCAGTGTGACAAACAGTAATTTTTTTCTTGTTTGTCACACTACTGATTTTGACACACCATTTAATGTATTTATTTCTAAACTAGTGATGTCCAAGTTACAGTACTAAGTTTTTTATATTGAAATCATCAAAGTATACACAAAACGTTTTTTATTCATTAAATTGTATATCATCTTCTAAATAAGAAAAAGTTTAAAGAATAAACCAAACAAAACATTTTTAATCACTGTTTCCGGAATTGAGTTAAGTTCTCGTTGCAACTTCTTCTTTATTCAGTTTCATTTATTCTATTATTTAATCTAAGTTTACATATTTAAATTATCAAGCTTTCCCACCGATTCCAAGGCGCTAGTAGAAAAGAAGCGGCGTAACTGACTGCTAGGTATTTCTTGACTATATAATTTAATAACATTGTAACATCAATAAGGTGCAGCAACCATTGTTTCCCATATAGGTACATATAGCCATAAAAACTAAGGATTATAAAAAGGAATCAATATACATTTTAAATAACTATATGAAGCAATCTGTAGGTAGTACATAAAAGTGGGAGCACCAAATCAAATATTTTATATCAATGTATTTCCATCCGGTCAGTTCTATAGATGAGGTTGTAGTAACTTGTACTTATTAATTGTCGCCAAACGATTTTACTATGTAGGCACTGCACTAGCAATTATGTTATACATGATGTTGAAAAATCAGTAGTGTGACAAACAAGAAAAAGATTACTGTTTGGCACACTGGTGTGACAACCTTGGTGTGACTACGAGTCGGTAAGGGTGTAAATCGGTCTATAGGGAGAGGCAAATTAGTACCATAACTACGTGTTCCCTTGTAGGGTCCCAAAATGTACTGTGCATACAATGAAAAACAAGCGCCTCGAAGGTAAACGGTAACCACCATGCATGGTCTGCAGCACTGTCAGAGATCCGCGAAGACGCTGCCAACATTAGAGTTGTTTTAATTATATAAGGAATCCTCATACATTCACACAACGCCATCTAGTCCTAAACTAAGCCAGCTTGTTCTATGGGTACTAGACAACGGATAAACATTCTTAAATACTTTTTTTTGTTAATACATACATATTATTATTATACATAGAAAACACCCAGACCAATGCAAACATTGGCGGTTTCGTCCCAAGTGTTGTAACATCTTGTATGTTTATTTCCAGATCAAACTTGAGCTACGATATCCACGGATTTCAGAAGAAAATTACATCACTTTCAAACATGAACTATTGTCCTTGTACGAACAATGTTTTTTGCAATATTCACAGGAAAAATAAACTAGGTATCAAACAAGCAGATACAGTAAAACAACTGCTTACAAATAGTCAATAAAAAACTGTATACACCTTGATCCACTTCGTAACAGCCCATTATTGTCATACTGCAGGGACGGGCCTCCTCCCGTGACGGAGGGATACTTGGCCTACTAATACCACGCTGGTCAGACGGATTGGTATAGGGATTTGTTTCAAGTTTTCCTTCTTTTTACGTAAAGATAATAAGAATATTCACGGGCCTTAGTCGGTTTTGACGACACCCATGGGATGAGATGGTGACAGTGTGTCACCACTCCATCATTGATCCACTTAATAGTGGACAAAGCAAATGGGTGGAAGCAAGCAAAGCAAGGTGGAAATATTTACAGGCCTATGTCCAGCAGTGGTCGTCCTTTGGTTGATATGATGATGATGACTAATAGGAATATTAGGACAGACTGCTTACTGTGTTAGTAGATAGTCTTATGGGATGATCGTTCAGTAGATGTCGGGCTTTCATAACTATACTTCACTGGGTGTGCGTTACCCCAGCAAAATTTTGTCGAAACGAGAATGCCACCAAGCCTTGGCGCAAATGAAACGTATCTCAGATTTTTTGTATGACTCTGTAATAAAATGCCACATAGGTGGCATCATCTAAATAGATGGCTGTAAGTAAGAACCAAAATGTCAAATTTCGACAACATTTTGCACATGGTAACGCACACCTTCACTGGATAGAGAAGTTGGGTTGATTTTTCATCTTTGCAATGACATTTTTTCGAATATCCTAATTGCCAAGCGAAGAATATATTTCTACTCTGTCAAACTATTGTCGACATTATCCTCAAGAAATTAGCTAACAATTATTCTAAACTATTTTATTGAGTATTTTTTAAAAATAAGAAATACATAATATTAATTTTTAGTTAGTCAGTAAAGTATTTTTAATTTGAAATACGTTAATGTTTTATTTGCACCTAAGATATGTCAAGTATAGTTATGTTATGGTTAAATAATTTTATAACGCACAATAACTTATAAAGCTAAGTTAAAGGTTAGGTTAGGTTAGCCGTGAAGACCAAAAATATTTTATTCGAAAATGAATCTTATTTCCATGTATTAAGACGTCTTATGTTGATGTGTTGCTGTGTTGTATCACTAAGTTTTGTTTGTTTTAAAATTAAGTACATTTTTTTGTTTTTAAGGTTGAATATTAAGTTTGTTGATAAATGTAAGTAATTTCCTAATTTAAAAACCGACTTAAAATGCTTAGATTTTGCAGTCGCTTTCTTTAAACACATTAATATGTAATTTAATATAATTGTATAATTTATTGTCTACAAATAAATTGTGTAATTGCTGTGGATACAAACCAATGTGATGTATTTTTGAAAATTTTTATGATTTTGTATTTTCATGTGACCGCCCTGGAATTTGAAAAATAAAAGTTATTCCAAGAAACGAGCGTAGGTACTCCCTTTTAAAAGGTCGGCAACGCACCTGTGATTCCTCTGGTGTTGCGGGTGTCCGGGCGGCGGTGATCACTTACCATCAGGTGACCTGCTGGCTCGTTTGCCTCTATTACATAAAAAAAATTAAAAATGATCAGAAGCGACTAAATTATTTTTCCTACGGTTAATTTAGAATTTCCTCCTATTTTTAACGTTGTCGGTATAAATTAAGTTTATTCTGTAATTAAGTAAATAAAAATTAAAAAACAATTTTTGTTTGTTTGTACCTAATCCCTGATGAATAATGCATTTTATTTAATATAACCCGCAGATCGTCATTTTAGTTTCTGCTTCGGTGATACATTAAAAAATCATGATGTTATTAGGTCTGGGAACACCCAGACCTAATAACACTACGATTTGAGAGAGACCTCCCACCTCTTGCCTCAGGAATTCCCCACCTCTTGAACCTTCTGAACTCCCCCCCTTTCTTCGGGAAGACCTAATCTGTTTCCTCGGAAAGCCCCCACCCAATCCCTCGGGAACACTCCACGCCTACCCTTGGGAGGCTCTTCATGACAACATTTTCCCGGTTATCCCGGAAAGTCTTTTCTGTCAGGAAAAAAAAGCATCCCGAGGGAAGAAAGTTAAGATGTTCTCGAAGCAAGAGCGTCAAGAGATGGAGAGCGGGAATACGTTCCCGAGGGTTGATCGGGTCGATGTTGATAACCGGATAGGGGTTCCCGCTCGAACTTATTCCCGGTCTTCCCGGTTATTCTGCAGGAACCGCTTCCAGATTATCCCTTGGGAGCCCCTTTAAGCTAACTTATAGCATTTTAATCATAAGGATAAAAGTATCAGGGAAGAAGTTACCATTAAACAATGGGTAAAATCCGTTGATTTAAATTGAACCCATATTTAGAGGCTAATTATTAATATGAATAATAATTATTTTCCTTAATTATCTTTTGTTAATTAATGGCAATGTCCTGTATTTACCAAATAACCAAAATATTTCAAGCAATCTATATTTTAAAAGAAAATAGAGGCTAAAGACTGCGCAGAAAAAATACGCCAATTTCATAGGCAAGGAGGACCAATTATTAAGATTAGTTCTGCGGATAATATTACAGAGGGCGACACCATTGACATTTTGATGTCATGAACTTATTGAGGCTATTGCAGCTGCTCCTTTATATAGTAAGTATACTAGCTGACCCGTGCGTGCCCACTTCGTTAGGCGGCGAAAAAAATGCGTGCCTTTTTTTAAACATATTTCATTACTGCTCCACTCCTTTTAGTCATAGCGTGATATTATAATTATAGCCACACACAACAATTTATCGGGGAGTGTCATAACACTCCCCGATAAATTGTCTATCTAACACCCGATTACTATAATATCCGAAATTTAAGAGATCGATTACTATAATATCCGATTTAAGACACTTTAATAATTGATCTCATTATTAGTAAAGGGTATTGATCCATACTTGATTAACTTTGTAAAAAAACACCACATATTGCAAATTCTCTAGTTTTATATTTTTTATGGATGAAAATTTCTGGAAAATAGCATTAATCGTTATGCAATAGAAAACACGAAAATACTTTGATTTAACCACTATCTTTCTTAAATTTTAAATAAATGTAATTTTTCCGACGAAACTAATTTCACCATTTGACATAATTTGTAGATTCTAAAATTTTGTCCTTGTAGAAATTAGTCTATGGGTGTTATGGTAACCGCACACACTATTTCTCGATATGGTAATGGTTGTTTAATTAAAGTCAATGGTATGGTAAATGATTTATAATTCGTATCAATATACACAAGAATAACACAAGACTCTTGACACGTCTTTAACTAATTATTGGTAACTTATTATAATGAATTTAACTAAACTTAAATTGGTAAATTAATGGTTATGGTAATGGTAATGGTTAGAGTACGCGGCGGTATCTCCAAGGAGATGTGAACAAGAACTGATTTAATATTCAAATAAAATGTATTATATTAATTATTGCATGCAATGCAATTATTACGTTTCGCAAGGTGTTCGATATAAACTCGAACATATTCCCGACAACGAGATGAGCGACGGGAAATGGTAAACATTTCTTCTTACATAATAAAAATATTATTAAATCGTGTAAATTCGATTTAAATACTACATGTTATTTAGTATAAAAAATATAGAATATAAAATAATTAAAAACAATAACAACTATGAATTAATAGGGAAAGCACTTATCTAGCGAATATAAAATTGTCAATAAAGAAAATAAAAACATTTGGTTATTGATTAAGTAAGTACTTAATAATTAAGACTAAACTATCGAGTCCTCTTCTACAGATCGCTCATTGTTTTGGTTAATTACACTTTTCTTATCGGGTCTGATTACACCGTATTTTGCACTAGGCCACCGCTTCGCGAGATTATGTAATCGCGCACTGATATCACTTTGGTGAACATTTTGCTTTATCGCTTCACTAGACACTGACGCACTATTACCACATGGCTCTGTCACTTCACTGTACACTGGTGCACTAATCTGTCGCCTCGGTAGTGGCTGCATCTCAACCACCCCCTGCTCACGATGACCATGTTGTCGTCTTGTCGTAGGTTCTGGTAGATTTGTTTCAAACTGATGCTGACGGGTACCGTTAGCAGTTTCCCGGCGCCGCGTAGGGCAGCACCGGCCGGTTCTCCATACCCACACCGCTACTACGCATAGTACAATTATCGCTAGCGTGTAACTAATCACATAGTGGTGGATGTCGTGTGACGATATAGTTTCCACTTCTGTGTTACTATTCTTCAACTGTTCTACAGCTCTCCCGAGGTTGGTCATTTCTATGGTAAAATTCCCATCAATCTGGTTATCATCAGGAATTTTTACATTTACGATGTGGTTTATTTGGTCAAATTCTGGTATGTAGATCGAGGACGTAATATTTATTGATGACGACTGCTGACGAATCGAGTATAGAGCGATGTCCTTGCCTTTAATTGTGCATTCTTGAGTTATGCCAATGACCCCGGCTCGACTCAACTGACGGACTGTCATTTGATCGCCGCATATTATTTTAATTGTATATGAATCACAACAAAAATAAAAGCGTTGTGGTGTCATATGTAACTCGACCCACTTATTGGAACAGCTGGTTTTTTCTACTTTGCATTCTTTTGTTTCAGGTTGTAACTCGCAGAAATTTTTGTCGCTTTTCAGGTCCTTTATAGGGTTGAGCAATTGACACATATATGTCGACTCGCGGCGGAAACAAGTATTTAACTCGTTGATGATTGTGGTAAAATATGAATCCTTTTGTAAATTAACTGCAACGTAATCGGAGGCTGGAACTATGCTGGTCATGACATTTCTGGTCTGGTGTGGGACTGGTATTAATTTATAGAGCTGGAATCTTTCTCTGGTTATTAGAGGGAAAGAAACTTCTATTATAACGTATTTACGAGTTGCTCTGGCCTTGACCTTAAGTAATTTATATATGTACAGAAGGTCGCTTTCTAAGTTATCAATAGGTAATGTGAGATCGCTAGGCATTTTGCTGTATATGGTCTGCAATTCATGTTTTAATTGGGCAGGCGGTAATAAATGTATACTTAACCGACCATGGTAGATATCGGTTATAGTGTCTAGAAATGTATTTTGAAGCCGTCGTAAGCTCTGTAATAGGTTACTACTTGTTATCGCGGTCAGTGTAAAATCATTGACGTAGGAAATGTTTTGAATTTCGCGCTGCACTGTGCTGTAATTGTCCTTTAATTCGGTTATTTTTCTATTTATTAATTTGTGTTGTTGAGTGACAGTTGTTTCCATCCTTTTCATTAGGTTAAATTCTGCCTCAATAACGGAAGTCTGGTTTTTCCATAGATTCGAAAGATGGTTCTCGTTACGTTGTATGGTTTCAATGTCCTTCACATACTGGTCTGCGAAACGTGAGTCCAACACTCCAAATAAATCATTAGCGAGGTATCCAACGCCATTTAATAAACCACGGCGGCGCCTGCGCGTCTGGCTTTCCTGTCTGTCGTAAACGTTAAAATGCTGTGTTAACAAAAGTTCATTATAGTACTCGAGTTCCTGGTAATCGTGGCGCGCTTGTTGAACGATCGTATTACAATGTGATTCAATTTTTATATTAGTGCATAATGTTTCTAAATAATTAAACATTTTATTGTATGTATTTATGCCTGTCCAGTATGGACCCATATCGTAATACATAATTATCGTCCATTTATCTCGTATCTACTGCATCTTCGAGATGGGATCAAAATATAAAGTTTGGTTATCTGGTAATGGTTTGATAGAGTACAAGCCGTGAGATGGTGATATTATGGTAAGTAGTAAAAGTAAGTAAAACTGTAGCAATGGTAGACAGCTTCACTTTTGGTTTTCTTTCACATGGTCTAGCGGCGGGTTTATTCGTGATTGGTTTGTCGATGTTACCTTGATTTACGGGCAACACGGATGTTTTTACAATAGGGCGTACCCATTTGCGGTTTTTAGCGAAACGGTTCTGGTCAGGCCGTCACTTCCGGGATGCGTTTGTATTACCCGTCCAAGAGCCCACTTTCCCGCTGGGAGATTATCGTCGTGTATCACGACAAGGTCTCCTACGTCTACACATTTTTGTTTGTCCATCCACTTGGGCCTAGACGAAAGTTGTACTAGGTATTCACTTTTCCACCTACTCCATAGATCCTGAAATAACTTGGTAGTAAGATGCCACCTGGTTCTGGCATCTTGTGCAGTCTCTATTATGGTTACTCCTGGTCTTCCTGATAGAAAATGAGCTGGTGTAAGAAAATTTAGGTCATCAGGGTCCTCTGTTAGCGCACAAAGTGGCCGAGAGTTAATGCACGCTTCTATCTTCGTTAACAAGGTGGTGTACTCCTCGAAGGTTAGTTTTTGTGTTCCGATGACTCTCTTTAGGTGGTGTTTCAGACTGCGTACCGCTCTTTCCCACAATCCACCTGCATTCGGCCAACTAGGCGCGTTAAAATGCCAATTAATACCCATTTCTGTTATTTCCCTTTGAAATGAGTCATTAAAGACCTTAAGAAGCTGGTCATGCTCCTCTTGTAGTATTCGATTTGCGCCTACGAAATTGGTACCGTTGTCACTGTATATGTGACGCGGGGCTCCTCGTCGAGCTGCCATTCTATTTAGCGCCGCTAAAAACGCTACCGTACTGAGGTCTGATACGAGTTCTAAGTGGACCGCCTTAGTAACCATACATACAAAAACAGATATGTACCCCTTCGTAGTTCTTATTCCACGCCCCTTATTTGCCTTTACTTCAACAAACCCGGTGTAGTCCACGCCACAATGGTAAAAGGCGTGCTCCGGATTCACTCTCGGCTCTGGTAAGTCACCCATGAGTTGATACTGTTTTAAGGGACTATGTCGTTTACATGTAACACATTTTCTTATGAATTTTTTACATGCCATATATCCGCCAATAATCCAAAATTGTTTACGTAAATTGGCTAAAGTAAGTCGTACTCCGCCGTGTAAGGTAAACTGGTGTGCTTGGTCTATTAATAAATTGGTTAGTAAATGGTTGTGGGGTAAAATGATGGGATGTTTCATGTTTTGGCATATGTCGGCGTGTTCCAGCCTTTCACCCACACGTAAAATACCCAGGTCGTCTATAAATGGATTTAAATTTAATATCTTACTTTTACAATGCACTTTGTTATGTTTATTTATATAACTTATGTCGTCAGCAAATTCCATTGTTTGTACACTTTTGATTATCAGCAGTTTTGCGCGTCGTAGTTCCCCTAGGTCAAGGTAAGTACGTCGAACTTGTTGCTTAGAAATAGTAAGTCGTAATATCCATGCAAATACACGATTTATTTTAGCAAAACAGCTGAACTTTATCAGTAATTTATTTACGATATCGTTTACAACCGTATCTTTTTCACGTTTAGATGTTATAGTATTTGTTTTGTATACAGATTTTGTTTCTAAATTGGTTTCAAATATTCTATTCTGGTTTTCTAGTGTAATACTGTACTTATTAAGCCATGTGGGCCCTTTCCACCACAGTTCATGGTTCTTTAACTGCCGTATGGTAAGTCCTCGACTTGCACAATCTGCAGGATTTTCGGCTGTATTTACATAGCGCCAATGCTCCGAGGGAACGATTTTCGTGATATTTTTTACACGATTTGCGACGAAAGGTTGCCAACGGGCTGGGTCGCCCTTTATCCAGCCAAGCACTGCAGTCGAATCAGTCCAACAGTATATGTCCTTTTGGTAATCAGATAAAGAACTTTGAACTTTATCTATTAATTGGGACAAAAGATGGGCGCCCATTAACTCTAGCCTAGGGGTTGATACAATTTTGTTCAGTGGCGCTAACTTGGCTTTTCCTGCTATCATGGTTATGGTTGTATGGTTTTTATTTACAATTTTGCAATAAATTACACACGCGTACGCTTTACTTGACGCGTCACAGAAGCCGTGTAATTCTATGTTTTGTTTTTCGGTCATTCCCAGCCACCTGTCCATCTCAATATTATTTATTTCATGAAATTCTTGTTTCAACTTAGTCCACTCCGTATTTATGTGCTCTGGTAATTGTTCGTCCCACGTTAACTTAGTCAACCACACATTTTGAAATAATATTTTCATGGTAGTACTTATGGGGGTCAACCATCCTAAAGGATCGAACAATTTTGAAATTTCAGAGAGTAGACTTCTTTTGGTATGTATTTTGTTTGGTTCGTCATTAATATTCATCTTAAAAATAAATTTATCCTTTTTTGGGTTCCAACCGAGCCCTAACGTTTTTGTTGAATCTCCTTGTTTAAATTCGTAAGTTGTTAAAGTGCATTGTTGTGTTTCTAAGTCATCTAAGATTTGTGGCTCATTCGTCGTCCACTTTCTTAAATTAAATCCACCTAATTTCAATAGATTTATTAAATCTGATTTTAATTTTTTCGCTGATTTTATGTGGTGGGCCCCTCCGCAATGGTCGTCCATATAAAAACTTTCTTCTAACTGTTTCGCTGCTTCGGGGTATTTATGTCCTTCGTCACACGCTAATTGCTTTAAGCACATCATAGCTAGGAATCCTGCGGGTTTGGTTCCGTAGGTAAGAGTGACGAGTTGGTATGTTTCAATATTTTGGTTGGGTCGCCTCCATATAATTTTTTGGTACATTTGGTCATCTGGATGCACATATATCATTCTGTACATTTTTTCAATATCTGATGTGTAAGCAAAACGATACTGTCTCCATTTCAAAATAAGCTCCTGTATGTCCTTTTGAATATTCGGTCCTCTATAGAGTAAGTCGTTCAAGCTATAACCTCCTGATGACTTGGCCGAAGCATTGAAAACTACTCGAACCTTGGTGGTAGTGGACTCGCTTCGAATAACTGCATGGTGTGGTAGATAGTAGTCGGCGGCATGGTTTGTGTTGGTTTGTTTCATATGGTTTAAAGTAATATATTCTTCCATAAATTTGTGGTATTCTGTTTTTAGGTCAATATTTTTCTGAAATTTCTTCTCTAAATTTCTATATTGAGCTAAAGCCTGTGGTTTGGAAGCGCCTAATTTATTTTTTAATTCAGGCTTGAATGGTAATCGAACCTCGTACGCTCCGTTCTCAAGCCTGTTTGTCGTTTTGTAAAAGTATTCCAAGCACTCATGATCCTCTTGAGACATTTCTATTTTTTGGTTAATGTCTTCGTGCTCCCAAAATTTCAATAAGTCCTCAGTATTGTTCAAAACGACGTTACAATGGTAATGAGGTCGCATTGATCCGCATAGTAACCATCCCAACTGAGTTTGTTGAGCGATGGGTTGCTCGTCCTTGTTACCCTTTAAAATACCTCCTAACATTATTTTACTATAAATGTCAGCGCCAAGGAGTAAGTCGACTGGTCGGCTGATGTAAAACTCGGGGTCTGCCAAATTTATTCCTTGAATGTGTGCCCAGGATAATGGTTTGTTAAACGTGTTATTTGGTAAACGTTTAACTACGTTATTCATAATAATAACGCTCGTATCAAAGGAAAAGTCGCTGTGCATCGATTGTATGGTAATCTGTAACATCCCTTTCGAACTACTTTCTTTTTCTCCCACTCCGAAAATTTGACCTTTGAAGTAACTTCTTTTTATTCCTAAGGTCTGGGCTGCGTTTTCGTTTATTAATGATAGTTGAGAGCCTTGGTCTATTAGCGCTCTCATTCTATGTAAGGTGCCATCAAGTCCTTTTACATAAATTATTGCCGTAGCTAAAAGTATCTCCGTTAAGTCATTCCACGAGGCATGAGCCGACCTAACCGGGCTTCTCTTACTGGTTAAAGTGTTGGTGTTCTGGTTATTAAATGACGTAGATGGACTTTGACTTGTTAGCGCGTCATGTAACAATGTGTTGTGCGTGCCTAAGCATTTACGACATCTTTTGTTCGATAAACACGGTTTCTTAAAATGGCTAATTAGGCAGTTTTTGCAGTAATTTAATTGCTCAATTTTATTTAATTTCTGATCGTGCGGCATTTTAATGAAATCAGGGCAACGCCATAATCCGTGCTCAGCATTGCACACGGCGCAGATTATCGACCTAGATACGTGACATGTGTTCATGCTAAAGTTCGTACCTTCCTTACAAAATGCATTATGGTTATTTTTCTGAAAAAATTTCTTATGGTTATGGTTATGGTTATTGGTTTTAATTGGCTGTAATGATGTGGTTTTTTGATTTGTTGGTTCCTGTTTGCGTCGTGATGCTTCTAGCGCAGTAAACTTAACCTCCAAGTACTCTAGGAACTCCTGTAAAGAGGGTAATTCTCTAGGATTCTTGATAGATTCTATGTACTCTAGAAAAGATTCGTTGTCTAATTTCTGTGCTAACAGGTGAACTAAAAGGGGGTCCCACGTCTCCGTATCTACTCCTAGATTTTGGATGGCATGAAGTGACTCCTTTGTAATGTCATGCAGCCGTTTTATCATGACTACAGATTGTTGTTGCATGTTAGGGAGACCAAGCAAGATGTTAATGTGTGACGTAAAAATCATTTTCTTGTTTCCGTAGCGGTGGTTTAATATATCCCAACACACTTGATAGTTGCCAGAGCTAATCTGTAAATGGTGTATCAGACGCTCTGCCTCTCCCACTACCTTGCTCTTCAGGAACTGCATCTTTTGCGCGTTGGAAACCGACGGATTTTTATCAATTGCCTCGCTAAATAAATCCTTAAAAGAGACCCAGTTACTGTAGGCCCCATTGAACACGGGAATGTTCATCTGGGGGGTGGACTTTTCGCGATGTTTCACAGACCACATTTTCATGTTAATGTCATTTGTGAATTTGTTGTACGTCTTCTCATAATTGCAAAAAGCTCTTTGGTAGCTTATTTCTTCGCTTCCGCCCTCTCCTTCTATCTCCCAATGAAGCTTATCAATCTCGCCCCACCGACTATCGAGTGACTTTAACGCATTTTCAAACTGCCACTTATTTTCAAAACTCTCTACGTTAATATTACTCACAGTCCTCATAAAGGCCTTAAAGTTAATATTCTGCTTCCTTACTAGCTCATTTAACCCTGTATTTTTGCAGACCACGTCAGCGACGCTAGGTAACTCTTCTACCTTTGACGTGGTTTCTTGACGACACGATGGACTCGCTTGGGACCGCGGTGTGCCCGCTTGTGGTATGCGAGGACTAACACCAAGTAGTTTCTTTTGTTCCAGCTGTTCCAAAGTCTTGTCTATAATATTCCTAATAGTTACATAAACTTCTTGGGCCGTGTCAAAACAATTCTTCGTAAAGTACACATGGTCAAAATCAGCAAACTCGCACATTTTGCTATGGTTTTTAAGGTAATCTTGCCAATGAGCCTCCACAGTCTCAGATTTCCTATTGTATATCTCGATGGTTTTCCTGTCCACTCCATCCTTCTTAATATTTGTTAAAAATTTGCTAAGAAATTCATATAACTCCGTCTGGTTAGCGAACACGGAATCGGGATTCATTTTGTATGTATAAGTAATAAAAATAGTATAAAATGGTTTGATCTGACCTTATTTGCTGCCTCACCAACCTCGGTTGCTTTTAGCTGCTGGTATGAACTGCTTTATCTGGTCGCTGGTGGTTTCTTCTCGAAGGACCATGTAGAAATTAGTCTATGGGTGTTATGGTAACCGCACACACTATTTCTCGATATGGTAATGGTTGTTTAATTAAAGTCAATGGTATGGTAAATGATTTATAATTCGTATCAATATACACAAGAATAACACAAGACTCTTGACACGTCTTTAACTAATTATTGGTAACTTATTATAATGAATTTAACTAAACTTAAATTGGTAAATTAATGGTTATGGTAATGGTAATGGTTAGAGTACGCGGCGGTATCTCCAAGGAGATGTGAACAAGAACTGATTTAATATTCAAATAAAATGTATTATATTAATTATTGCATGCAATGCAATTATTACGTTTCGCAAGGTGTTCGATATAAACTCGAACAACTCTCTCAAATAACTCGATTCCTATACATTTCTAAAAGGTCAAATACTAAAGTCTTTAGTCTGTAGTTGACACGACCCCATAGTTGTTTACCTTTATATTCAAGTCGTAATAAATAAACAGTAGTATTAGATCTAGTACTTGTAGAGAATAAAAAAAATCTAACGATAATATCGATTTTTTGTATATGTAAACGATTTTTTTGCAGCAGTGACCTAACTACGTGACTTTGCAATGAGGTCAAGAATAGAACTACTAGATATTATTTACTATGTAAATATGTGTTATTTTGCTTTGTATGAACATTTTCAATTAAATTTATATATTAAGAATTGTACATTTTAAGATACAATAATAAAATCTTTCTAAATTCATGGTTTTACGAAAAAGGTTTTCGAAACTGAATAATGTACGCATGAACAAAGTTGTTTCAGTTTGAAAAACATGAAACGTCATACTGTAGCTTTTAAATTTGTTGAACTGTAGATCCAGAGATTACCCCCTACAACGTCACAAACTCACAAACTTTACCTCTTTGTAATATTAGTAAGTAGGTATAGATTATACTTACTCTTTGGTTACATGTATTATGCCAATTTGTAAGTTTATGAAAATATTATATTTTTTATTGCGTTTTTAAAGTGTTTCGTTAATAAATAAGTGTTTTTGTTATCTTGCTATTAAGAATATTATAATGGCGCATTATCCCGCTAGTGTGCGAAAAGCGCCACATTCGAAACCTCCTAAGGATGGCTTTGGTCCTCGTGGAGTACCAGAATGTTATTATGTAAGCTAATTGACCTTGTCGTATTAATTTCTATGAAATGTCGTAAAATGTGACTTAGATACGATTTACAGGTTAAGGTTGTAGCAAACATATCAAAACGGAATGGGATTGTCACCGTATCAACTCGAGCCGTTCAGTATTCAATCAATCAATCAACTAGCCTATCGCAGTCTACTGCTGGACATAGGCCCACAGAACATTTATACTCAAAGGAGCATAGGCCTCTCCCAACACGCACCACAGAACTCGGTCCTGCGTTTTCCGCATCCAGTCCGACCCAGAGACCTTTCTGAGGTAGTCGATCCACCTAGCTGGGGGGGACAGTTCAGTATTAAATGAAACTCCTTACTGCAACGCACTACGGAATCGTAACGTAATCGGATTTTTGACATTTGACACTAAGGAAAAAGGCGAGGCTGTGCCGATCCCTTTACGTTATGGATAATTGTGTTATGACCCGTAATCGTAAATAAGTATATTAGATGATTTAAGTAATAAATCCCTATACTAATCCTATCCGACTGCTTCTGTGGCATATCGGTCATGTATACGGTTGCCATACACGAACGTCGCGAGTTTGAATCCCACGTAGCACCATTTTTGTGCGATTTACAAACTATTGTCCTAAGCCTGGATGTTCATATGTGTTCGTTAAATCTATTGGCAATTACCCTGTTTAACTTTCATCATAATAGCCCATTCATGTCCCACTGCAGGGACGGGCATCATTTCGTAACGGAGGGATACTTAGCCTACTAATACCACGCTGGCCAGACGGATTGGTATTGGGTTTAATTTCAAGCTTTTCATCTTTTTAGTTAAAAAAAAAATATTCACGGATAGTCCTTTAGTCGGTTTTTACGACACCCATGGGACGAGATGGGGTAGTGACATATTGTATTCTTACTTCGTCACCACACGGATGACTTTATTTCAAAGTAATTTTTCTACTACACAGACATCAAGAGTATTAGATTCTACAGCTGGCTATGCTAATTTTGTAAAAAAACTAAGAAAACGTGAAGACGAAGACCGTATTAATTCAGAAAATGAGAAATCTAAAAAAGATGCCCAAGATATTGTACAATTTTTTATCGCATGCGATCGCAAGTAAGAAAAATATGATTCCTTACATATTCATACAACGCCATCTAGTCCCAAACATGGGCAACGGCAAAGCGGTCATGCATGCAGCTGGCGTGCCCGATATTGAGGATACGAATCCCACGCAGGACCATTTTATTGTGCGATTCACAAATTACCATGAGTCTGAATGCTATTTCTGTCTGTAAAATAGATGTTTGTTAAAGTCTTCGCGGCACAACCCATTATCTCTAGTACCTACGGGAACTTTCCACAAATTTACACACGGGTGACGATTAAGAATCTTATAAGTACTAAAATCAAACCATAAATCGCAAAAGACAGATACGCTTGGAAACCATTGGGATGATTTTCGCCCAGAAGTGGGAGTAGATAGGTTAAACAAAATCATAATTTCATTCAATAATAGGTACCATTTCTTTTCCGCAGGAAAGTTATAAACAGCACAGCACATCGAGTTGAATTATTATTGGAGGCTTACGAAAATAATATTGCTGAAAAACGATTGAGGTAAGGCAACTCTTGCCTTTAGGTGGCAGACGAGCGAGCGATTCATCAGATGGTCTGTTCTCTTAATTATTTTTGGTTAAAATGGTATCTGACACATATCTATGCGTGGCTGTTTTTGGTTGCCAGCTGAAAACCAGCGCTGGGCGTCATTCGCGCGGCTTATGCTGAGCTGGTGACCCTTTCTGACAAACCTACACATGAGTACCTAGGAACTTGCTTTTATATTTTTTGTTTGTTTTAACTTGATCAATGTTGATTGTACTGAAGTATGGCTATGCCAGAATAAATGTTTTTTTTTCTTTTCTTTGTTTTTTGGACACTACTGTATGGTTTATTCCGTTTTTAACTTCATCATCATCTCGGCCAAAAACGTCCATTGGTGGACATAGCCCTCCTTCAAACGTCTCCATCTTTATCTGTTGTATGTCTCCCTCATTCATATACCTATACCATCAAAATTAATCAAATATTTTTAGGTTAAAGGCCTTACTGAATGCCGATGAAGAGATGAATATACGTAAATTTACTGAAATAGGACAAAGTGGTAATCAACAGATATGGCAGGATAAGCTGGACCGGCTTGCTTACTTACTTGACAAGAGGAAGAAGGAGCAACTTGCTAAATACACTGATACACCTCTGTAAGTAATTTGCATTATAACGAACGACCGTATGACTTACTCATAGTTAAAATAAGACATCAGATTTTTTTTTTCCAATTTCTGATTCTATATTATCGCTACCACGAAAACATGCAAATCATTAGTCTCCGGAATAACTTTATCACGATTTTTGATTTTGGCATCGATTTACTTTTTGTCGAAAGATTAGGTTAGATTACAACGGAGACAAACCAATTCACGAACCGAGAGAGCAAAGTAAGTGAAACGTGAAAGCTGGTTAGTCTGGCTAACGAAAGTTGACCCTGAAAATGACCGGCAAATTTAAAAAATACAAGCACGACAACACTAAATGTATACTATGAAAATTAAAATAACCTACTTTGATACTTGGTAATGCATGATTAAAAATATCAAATTATTATATTATGTAGAGACAGTATTATCTTATACTGTCTAGACTACATAATATACATGATATTTTTAATTATTATATACTTTTCAAAAAATATATATAAATCTATTCCTAAAACATGAACGCTGTAACAACGTTGACGAGATCATTCCATAGATGGGTGATTGTTCAATAATATTTCATCTAAGCGTCTCCATCCTTCGAAGGGCAGTTACAAAGTCGGCCCGACTGTCATCACTGTGACACAGTTTTTAAACCACGTCAGACACCTGGCTCTTGAACAACTCTCCTCACCATGTTGGCTACTAACCAAATGATAAATAAAAAGACCACATAGGCTTCTTCTCACCTTCCAAAGCATTTTGGATCCAATTTTCGAGTGCAAAAGATTTCTGAAGTAATCTCTTTTCAGGTCTAAATGTACTCACGTGCTACCGTGTATAATAAAACTTCGAGCTAAAGAAATCGAAGAGTGTCAATTGTACCAGATGAAGGAGAAACAGGCTCGCAAGATGGCCGAGGCTGAAATGGATAAAATGTGGTACGAAGTTGCCATGAAGGAATCTGATGCACTGGTGAGAATAGTTTTTTTAAATAGCTGCTAACTTGTATACTCTTTTGAGAACTGTTTTAACTGTTCTAACAATTTTTATTAGCGGAGCAATTTTTCTTCCATCAACGAAGGGTAACTTTACCCTACTATACAGTGCTTATAAGCGAGACAAGTTTCTCACCAACTCTGTAGGGTAGCTTTGCCCATTTTAATATTCGTATAATATAAAAAAAACTAATAGTTCTCCTTATTAAATTCAGGCTGCAAGAATGGAAATCGACATGATGAGAAAAGTGAAAGCTCAGAGGGATTGCTTGCAGTCTTTCGACGCGGAAGTCGAAAGAAGACGTTTGTTCCGTATACAAGAACAGGAGAGGTTGAAGAAGGAGTTCCTGCTGATGAAGGAGCAGATCGCAGAAGACGATAGGAAGGAGGAGGAGAGTAAGTTATCTCTTTAGACAGCGACTTTGTTTTATACTATACTAGCGACCCGCCCGGCTCCGTTTGGGCACCTACTACGGAATGTCCAACGTTTTATTAAAATACGAGTCCCTATTACAAATATTTGTATTATCATAATCATCATCATTTCCATGTCCTTATCCCAATTTTATTTGGGGTCAGCGCAGCATGTCTTCTTCTTCCTCATGCTGCTAAAGGTTTGGCTATATTTTACGGCCGGCTGCCTGCCTGTCGCCAACCCCTTCTTGGGAAATATTCGTAACATATTGTGTGCAACAAATTTGGTTTGTTACAAATTAAAATTTCTTCCTTCTAGATTTGACACTAGCGAACTCCGACATCACGTCTTCAAAATTTATATTTTGTGTTGCTTCATATTCTATCGTTAAAATACCAAGATTGTTTAATCAGCATGTCAATTCTCGTCCCTTAAAATCGTTAAGAATTCGGTTAAGTTAACTTTAGTTGTCAAATTGTCTTATCTATTGTGTGACAATTTGACAACTAAAGTTAACTTAACCGAATTCCTAAGGATTTTGAGGTACGAGAATTTACATGCTGGTTTGAGGCCTGGTTTCCACCAAAGCGAAGAAGAGTGGAGAAGAGAGGAGATGTATTGGAATAAACCAATCAGATTTCGTTATTTCCACATCTCTTTTCCGCTTACTTTCGGTGGAAATGGATCAAGCAGAGAAGAGAGTTGTCTGCGTGGTAGAGCGGAGAAGGTAGACTCTGCTCCGCCACGCCGTTAACTAGACAGTCGGGCTACTCTTCTCTTCTCCGCTTTTGTGGAAATAACCTACCAGCTTTGCAACAGCTACCCTCTCTTCTCCTTTCCTCTCCGTTTTTGGGGAACCCTCAGTCATTGTAGACCGCAAGTAATTTTTAATAGAAACTTCTGTCACATGAAGCAACTGATGCACATAATATATTGTTATTTATAAGTAAACAAGTCTAGTGCGACCGTCAGGTTCGGAAGAGATTGTGTAAAATCCCATTCCACAATAGAATTTCAAAAAGTCACGCAATAAGAGACAGTAACATTAGCCTCTTTTAAATGTCTTCTCAATCTTGGTATTTCTGAAAGAAGTTCTGTTTCTGATACTTCATCGTAAAGGTTACGTTTAAGGGATTCCCTGACTAGGGTTGGTTATGTGCAAATGGGGTTTTAAATTTTCGGGGAATCCCTAATCGATTGACAGTGTGCCCATTGTTTTTTTTTCTAAATATCAATTTATTAAGCTCGTGGCATGATGTTATAGTTACCTAGATAATTTTATTATTGGCGCACATTAACGATTTTTTATAGATAGAAAGAACCATAACTGATGGTCATAGTCGGGCCGCCCCCGTCAACCCAATAGCTCCGCCACTAACTGGAAGTACCCTGTAGGTTTTTGTACCTTGCTTGTCGAAAATTTGCGACATAAAGGGCACTAAATATGTCACTATATCTGTTGATTGCGTTGGTATACAAGTTTGATTTTTTTACAGCACTAAGAGGCAACTGACCTTAGTGTTTGGTAAGAAAAATGGTCTTGGCAGACAGACGGACGACAAAGTGATCCTATAAAGGTTCCGTTTTGTCAAAATGGGTACTGATCCCTAAAAAAGAACCTTATTATGAAAGAAAAACCATATTATATAGAAATACCTTATTTGCAGACAGATATTTCTTGAGAAACTAGAACAGTTACTATTAGGCATTACTAGAAAACGTAGAAAAATTATTCTTTGTGGTGACTGGAACTTGGACATTTTAAAGCCAAACAAGAGTAGCGACGAATTAAAGAATATGTTAAAAAACTTTAAAATCAAACTGCATATTAAAACACCAACCAGACAAATGTCATGCCTTGATCAATTAGCAAGCAACATTAAACAAGTTAAAGCAGAGGTTCATCATCTTGCTTTGTCTGACCACGAAACAGGACAAACTCTGACGGTGAAAACAGCTAAATCTTTCGAAATACACACCTGGTATGTGGATGTCAGAGATTATAGTAAAGAAAACAAGGACAAGTTCTATAACTGTATGTCATCTCTTACCTTCACAGAAGTATACGAAAAACAAAGTTTGCAAGAAGCGTTTACCGAATTTCATGCGTTATTTACATTGTTTTTTAATCTGTGTTTTCCTGTGAACACAGTAAAAAAATCAAATAAAAAAGGAAACCATAAATGGTTGACGAAGGGCATAAGAAGATCCTGTATACGAAAACGGTATCTCTATCTTACCCGACAACACAATAAAATAAGTAGAAAAAAGTTAAATAAACATTATAAATCATATAGCTACATACTCAAAAAGTGCATACATAAATCTAGACAACTACAAAATAAGAAATGTAATTAAATTATGTGCACCATTCATATGTCAACCACTGTGTTATTTAATAAATTTGTCATTTGAGGAAGGTAGCTTTCCACACATATTGAAAAAATCAATAATTAAGCCACTTTTTAAAAAAGGAGTTAAAACTGACATGAATAATTATAGGCCGGTGACGCTTATACCGATCATGTCAAAAATATTTGAGAAAATCATGCTGAGAAGGCTTCAAGACTTCACAACAAGTCTTCGGATACTTAAAGATGAGCAATTTGGGTTTAGACAGAATAGAACCACATCATTGGCATGTTTCAATTTGATCAAAATTGTTACCAAGGCTATAAATGATGGCTTACCAATTGCGGCAATTTTCCTTGACATGAGTAAGGCGTTTGATTTTGTAGACCATAAATTACTTTTGCGCAAACTAGAACAATATGGAATAAGAGGCAAAGCGAACGACTGGTTAAGAGACTACTTACACGACAGAGAACAGTGTGTGGAAATCTCGAAGATACATAATAATAAGAAGGTTCTATATAGAAGTGACTATCGACGTAATAGTTATGGTGTGCCACAGGGCAGTGTATTGGGGCCATTCTTATTCCTCATATATATTAATGATCTTCCAAATAGCACGTGCCATAGCACAATATTGTTTGCCGATGACGCAACTCTCATCGTAAAATGTGAAAATGCAGACACATATGAACATGATATAAACATTGCAATAAGCAACATAATAAACTGGCTAAGTTCTAACAACTTACAAATTAATATGGAGAAAACTAAAATGATCCAATTCCAAAGCCATAAAAGAAAGCCATTAACATTAAATGTGACATATAATGGTGCTATGATCGAACAAGTTGCAAGTACAAAATTTTTGGGTATAATGTTAGATCAGAATTGTGATTGGAAAACACACATCGATTATGTTTGTGATAAACTTGACAGATTTGTCTATGCAATAAAAAGATTGAGAGTCACGGTATCAACAGAAGCAGCTCTTAGTGCGTATCACGGGTATGTTTCATCCATACTTGCTTATGGTCTCTTGTTGTGGGGTAATTCCGTGGATATCACAAAAGCATTTAGAGTACAAAAAAAATGTGTACGTGCGATCTGTGGAGCATGGTATATGGATAGTTGTAAACCTTTGTTTGAAAAATACAATATTTTGCCTTTACCGTGTATGTATATTAAAGAGTTATGCTTATTTGTACAACAACATCCGCAATATTTCCCTAAACATAAAGACGTAATAAAGAGAAATGTAGAACCTAGAACTAAAAATAAATATAAGCTCTATTTGCCGCAATGCAGGCTTGAACTGTATAGGAGGAACTCATTTATGAATGCTGTGAGGGTATATAATAAGTTACCGGACGATTTTAAGGATTTGCCTTTAACTATATTTAAAATAAAGTTAACGAAATGGTTAAAGGCAAAATGCTTTTATAGTGTTGATGAATATATGTCAGATGGCGGAGAATGAGATTGTGGGATATGGATCGTTTTGGTAATGGTGATGTCGAACATCATAATATCTTATTAATTGATTTATGTATTGATTTTACTACCCTTTGTAACCTTTAAATTATAAGACTTAATAATGTATAAGTACATCTTGCTTATTACTATTATATAATATTGTAGACTTATTTGTATTCTTGAACTGACATTAATTTAATTTTACTCAATTTTATCTGTTTAACTGACATAAACTTAGACATCAATTAATTTGTCTCTTTAAATCATGCATGAATATCTCATTTAGGTACTCTTTTTATCACTGATGTTTACTCTTTTTATCACTCAATCAATAAATAGCATTGTGCATGTTAAAATAAAATATTTGCACACCATATGTAATGGTAGGATGTAAAGGCACCATTATACTATAAGATCATACTTTGTAAACCTACATTCTGGCAAATAAATGATTTATGATTTATGATTTATCACCTTACTCATAAACGCCTCTTAAATTTTAGTCAATTGATTAGCATAAATTCTTACGGTTTTGCTTAGCATAAGGTTGGTTTTCCTAATAAAAATCTCGCTAAACAGTGATTAAATTTAAGAGGCGTTTATGAATAAGGGGGTAGGTATGAGGTACTCCGTTTAAAATTCTCTTAATTTTTTCCACAGAACAACGTAAGATCCAACAGGAAATCCAAGCAACTTCCGCAGATTTAAAGGCAGCTTTAGAAGAGCGCATTAGAGTTGTTGCTCAGGCTAAGAAAGATGATGACTTGGTAGAAGGAACAAGAGCTAAACTTGGCAGAGATGCCGCAGCAGGCGATGCTTTCGAAGAAGAACAGAGAAAGCAAAGACTGGTACAATATATTATTACTTTGCTAAACGACTATTATACGACTTTTTACATCTACATCTACAGTTTATAAAGAGGAAACATTTGACTTTTTTTTTGTAATGGATAAACTCATAGACTGATTTTAACAATTTTTTCGCCAATATAGAGCAATATATTGCGAGTAAAAAAAACCTTTGAAAAATACCCTTTCTTTTACGATACTACTTAATTATGATGACCATTTAAATTTTTGATTGTTTTAACCTTTTTTTTCTTTGTCATTAAACCTATGGTTATGTATTAAGTGGAGCTAATGATTACAGGATAACGTTATTTAATTTTACGATTGCTTTATCTGTTACATTGTTTTTTGCCTCCCCTTTTCCCATTTGGGTACTTTTGGTCAGCACAAATTGGTTTTTCTTCCATACTCTCTTGTCAGCCGTCATATCATGATTCACTCCCGTTTCTTTCTTTTTTTATCCTCTCTTACGCAGTCCATCCATCTTTTCTTCGGCTCTTTTTTCCATCTATCAACATTTAAACATATGTTTTAAATAATGATGATGTTTTTCCAGCGTGATTTGAATGTGTGTAATAGCAGAATGTCAACACTGAAACATAATATAGCGAAGGTGAAGTTTAACAGCGACCCAATGATACTTGAAGAGGGACAGAAAATACGCGACAAGGCGGATCTCGAGAGATGTCAAACGCGTTTGAGAAATAAACAAGCGGCTCTTGTAAGTACAGTACTTTGTCGCTTTTCTTATACTATGTTATGCGACTTTTTATGTCTAGACTTAGGTCGTAATTAAAGGATGGAGTCGCCAAATTATATATTTTTTATAAAACCAAATTCAGAAATAAGCGGCAATGATAAAGACCTCTAATAGTCAGAAATGCATGTTAGTTTGGTTAAATTGCCTGGGTTAGTAGCATTAGACCCCAGTTGCGATTTTCCCCCGAAAAAAATGGGTAAATTTAATAAAATAGAAATTTATAAAGGCAGTGTGTTGTAGTGGTGTTTTTTTTTTTCGGGAAAAAATGCAACTGGGGTCTAATGCTACTAACCAAAATGCCAAGATTATTATGCCGCAAAAGCGAAGGTTTAATTTGAATATCACACAAATAATTGTATTGCGTGGAATTCCAACTTTCGTTCTGCCACAGAGCAGAGGCAGGGTACTTACTCAATCAATCAATCATCTAGCCTTTCGCAGTCCACTGTTGGACATAGGCCTCTTCTATTAAAAAGGTCTCTGGGTCGGACTGGATGCAGAAGGCGCAGGACCGAGTTCTGTGGCGCGTATTGGGAGAGTATACTTATTAAACATGATAAATTATTTAATTTTACTATGGTATTGTAAAGTTTAATATATTTTAACACTAATTATGTTTGTTTTGCCGTGTTTATTTCCCAGGCTAACTGCAAAGAGATTTTGCAACAAACAAAAGAGAAAGCCGAAAATGTCGGGGGTAAACTTATGGAGGCTCAGACCAAAAAGTATGATGACCTTATACAAAACCAATTAGAATTATTAGTTAAACACAAAGAATTGACCGATGCACAAGCAAGGAAGCTGCACCAAAGAGATGTGTTGGATCAAATTGAATACAACCGACTTTTGAAGGTAAAATTTTGGTTTTGTACAAATAACTATTTAGACTTTATAAGTAACTAGCTGACCCGGCGAACTTCGTACCGTCTTAGCGTAAAGATGCACTACTTTATTTTGTATAGCTGACCTATCTGCGATAATAGATGTATGTGGTGTTATAGATCACCCTAGAGTTTTTTGTTTTAAATTGAATGACGTTGACATTCGTAACGCGCTTTTTTTAAATATGCAAAATTAAATGTATATTTTTCAATCTTTCTGAGAGATTTTCCTAATATTTTTTTCGTAAGCACCTTGTACAGAGTATAAGAAAACTACAAAAACAAAATCAACCAAATCGGTCAAGCCGTTTTCTTGCTATGTCGTGACCACGGGAAACGGGTTTCATTTTTATATACTTATATAGATTATCATTAGAGTCCTTTAAATTCCCATTGCAGGGACGTATCTCGGAAAGTTGTTATTGTGACCAACTTGCAACAAACATACAAAATATATTTTGTCAGTATGGTCAAATACTGATTGAGTTCTGGGGGAACAAATATAAAAAATACAACCGAAAGTTTGAATTAAGAAGCTGTTCCTCTCATTAAAGTCGGATAAATGAAATTTTGACCGACTCCTATGAGAGGAAAAGTTTAAGTAAAGATCATCATAACAGCTCACTGCAGGAACGGGCCTCCTCCCGTGACGGAGAGATACTTGGTCTACTAATACCACGCTGGCCAGAGGGATTGGTATAGGGTTTAATTTCAAGTTTTCCTTCTTTTTATTTCGTAAAGATAATAGTCCCTTAGTCGGTTTTTACGACACCCAGGGGATGCTATGGGGTAGTGACATATTGTATTCTTACTCCGTCACCACACGGAGTAAAGATACAATACACTAAATGTGGATATCTTTTATTACAAATGTTTTATTTCTATTCTTTATTGTATAAAAAGGAGCGTGCCAGACAAGAAGAATTAGATCAAATGAAGAAGTGCAAAATAGCTGCTCAAGAATACCAAGACGATATTAAGAAAATGCTTTATCGGTGAGCCTTAGATCATGATATAAGTATTAACATACTAACTTACAAACTATACCTAATTCTTATTAAAAGCTGTTAAAGCCCTTTTCTTACTGTAGGACAAAGTAAGCTCTCTATTTGGACTTTATTTTATTTGAACCTATTTTTTTTTTAATGTAAGGCTTTTGCTTGCCAATTATTTTTGAAGGATCTACCTAGTTCATCCCGAAAATTATTAAGAAATAGCTGGTGCGACTTCGGCTCCGTGTTTTGGACAATTTACAAAAATATCTGTTTAAATTTTACGCTATATTTTATGTATTCTGATGTGTAAGCTATATTATTGTAAAGTTTAATTAAAATCCATTCATCAATTTTTACGTTAAAGATTAACAAACATCCATCCGTGAACATTCGCGTTTATATCTCATTATTTAATATTATTTTACAGACCATTCTTCAGTGACAAAATACATCCGTTCATGAAACAAATGGCACAAGGAGTTCAACCAAGAATCACATGTCCATGTGTCAGTAATTATTGTGCTGATAATCCACCAGTTGTTCCAAAGAAGAATTAGAGATATGGTCACGGTAATAAGTGATCAATCATTGGGCAGTTTCCAAAAAGAAACCAGGATGGAATGTCATCTTCATAACAGCCCATTAATGTCCCACTGCAGGAAACCGTTAAGAAGGGATACTTGGCCTACTAATACCTCGCTGTCAAGACGGGTTGGTATAGGGTTTAAATTCAAGTTTTCCTTCTTTTTTATTTCGTAAAGATAATATTGACGGATAGTCCCTTAGTCGGTTTTTACACCCATGGGATGCGATGGGGTGGTGATGGTGACATATTGTATTCTTACTCCATCACCACACGGACAAAATATCGAGTAAACTCTTCGTAAACGTAACTATTTTGCATTAAAACCTTTTTTCGAATTGTCAACGCAAAAGGGGTACGATTCTGGCGGGTTTTAACAAAAAAAAAGAATTCTATCGAAACTCTTCATAAACGCTTACCAAAAAATATTTTTAAAAATTTCTACTTTTTAATCATCGTGATTTGTTAAAATGCTTAATTATTATTAATAAAATTACATTTTTATTATAGTTTTTAGATATAAAAAATTGTATTTCTCATTTGCTATGTTATTTTAGGTAGGTAATTGATTGAAGTATTTACATAAGAATTTTAATCTACTTTTTTATTTTGCGCTTATCTATGCATGATTTCTACTAAACAGATCACATCGAAGCGTGTAGAAAAGCATTTCACGTTGTGCTAAAAGAAATTGAGTCTTCTGTAAAGTAGCTAAATTGTGGATGGAATTTACAAAAAACTTGCACGTTTGCCTAACTTTTTGCTGCATAATCTGAAATGAGATTATTTTTCAAACTACTACATGATCACATTATCTAGAGACCTCGCTGGAATGCGAATTTGCGTCCCGTTCACCTCTCAACTCAATCCTCGCGCTCGCCACGGGCGCATCAGTGATTCGTCCGACGCGACGTGACGTCATCGACGCCGGGTCTCGAGATAATGTGACCGGGTAGTACAATTACAATTATTAATTTTAAAAAGTACCTATATTTTATTATTTCGCTTACAGTATAATCAATCATTATTTATTACTTAGTTATTAATTTTTCTCTGATTATTACCTATTATAATGAATTATTTGACGAGATTTACCTACTTACATTTGTTATAATTTTATTTCTCCAAATAAAAATTATAATTATCATGTAATACAAATTGTAATTTTAATTAATTTATTATTTTATTTCTTTGCATTTAATCTTCATTTAATTATCTTATAATTTAATCTATTTTATTACTTACTTGAATTATCATAATTGGTATTTTTGATTTTATGAAATAAATAATTATTTACTTCGTAACTACATTCGTTTTATTTAATTTTACATTTTTAAAATAGTACCTTAGACGGAATATCTGGTTAGGGTGGACGGAAACCAATGGCAAAAAAGACAGGACCGTGTAAAGTAGAATTATATAAAGGCGTATGTTCAGCACTGGGCGTCAATTCGATATGTAAAGAAAGGTTTATTAATTATAAACAACTACTTTAAGTATTTTTGGTTTCCTGCCTATAGTTTATTTTTAATAAATATTTTAAGTTTTACTTGTGATGACGTCATGTGTCCGGCTGTATTACTTGAGCAATGAAGGCAGAGACAAACTTCCTTTTGGCCGGGCACATGACGTCATTTTAGAGATCAAATGAAAGATTGAAGATGTAATTCGTTTTAATTGGAAAAATGAACACCATCTTGCGGATTTTTGCGCTAAAAATATGATTTTATTCCTTACCGATCTAAAAACTCACAATTTTGAAATCGACATAGGTAAACTTTTACTTTACATACCGAATTATAGTGTGACCACAGGAGCTGTGCACCCCCTGAGGTATGCGCGCGGCGAGAGGGGGGTGGATATATAGAGAACATGTTATATACTGGTATAGAATAAACAGTCTATGATGTAGCTACTAGCGACATCTGACGCAATATACTTAAGTTATTTGGCTGGTACGGGTCGCTACATGAGCGGCTGTAGCAGTTTTCTATACAAAAGACAGTCATTTTTAAAAACTCCAAGAAAGTATTTACATTATTGTATAGTTTTAAGCGTAAATAGGAACATTATTAGTGTTTATAGAATGTAACTTTGACAAAAATGACATCTAGCGGAATGTAGCAAATACTCTAAGAACATGAAATTCTTAAAGAAAAATATAATGTTCGAATTGTTATGACACTGCTGTCAATGCTCGTGACGGCAGGTAAGTGTCCGATAAGGTAGCATACACATACGGCTAGATGGAGTTGGTTACTATGCCAAAAAACTATGCATTTAAAAAAAAAAAAAAAATTGTTAAGATTAATGATGAGGAATTAGAAATCGTTAACCCTACAGTATTCCTAGGAATTACTTTAGACAGTAAGTTACAATGGGGCACCCATATTGAAAGATCAGGTCATGTCAGGTAAGCTTTCTTCAGCAACATACGCAGTGAATAAATGAGTAAAATTAAGACTGCATTGCCAGTATCATCATCATAACAGCCCATTAATGCATAAAATAAATATTAATATAAATTTAGCCCATTGCCAGTATATATTTGAAAATTTGATGTACGTCCATGAAATGTAAATAAATATAAAAACATGAGTGACATACATAATGTAATACAAGAAATAAAAATAAACTTGCTGTTCTCCACATTGGCTCCATAAAATAAGTAATTCTTTCGCTGGTAGTGGTATTCGTTTTTATAATATGCTCCCTGTGGAAGCTAAAGAACTGGCAATTATTAAATTTAAATATTTCATTAAACATAAGTTAATATCGAAATCATATTACAGTGTAAAGGATTACTTAAACGATGAAAATACCTGGATCTGAATTGTCCTGTTTTCTTAATTAAATAATATTTGTGAAGTGATTACCAAAAAGAGAGATAGAAACACAGGAGAGTTTCTTGTGGGTGTCTTCTCTGACATGGTAGTGTTTCGAACCCTCAGTAAACTTAGCCGTTAAGTTAAACGTGCATATGTAATCACTTTAAAAACGCAGACATTCATAAGTATCACTAACGTGTCTTATATGAAATAAATATTTTTTCATTTTCATTTTCAATAGTGCGTAATAAGGCCTCATTTACGGTGAGGTGGGGCGTCGGGCGTTGCGTTGAGCGGGGCGGCCCGCACTGAATTTAAATATATGGCGTTGTATGAGTGCGTTTACGGAGAAGCGATTTTAGACACATTTGTTTGAAAAACCCTCAGAAAATTGCAGATGATAGCTAGAACTGAGATGGATTTGATTTGTAGTCTTGAAGTTCTACGAAAACGAAAACTTTAAATGCAATAGGCTTAGCTACAAGAAATGCCCTAGTATTATAAGTGCTCTAATAGTATAGTGTTATTTGAACATAATTGTTTTGAAAACTATTTTGTCGGACTAAATAGGGTTGCTACGTGTAGCACAGTGGCGCCGTAATTTTTTGTCAGGACTTTATAGACAGACTGTACCTACATTTAAAAAATAGTTGTTTTAAGAACCGTTAATATCTCCGATAGTATTTGAATTTTGTATTGAAATAAAGTGTTACATAGGCGTTATTTCAGGGTTACATTTCTACTGTAGTAACAGAATTACTGTACCTATGTTTTGTAGTTCTCGAGATATTCAAATCATTTGTGAGCATATTATCAGTACCAGTACTATGAACATAAATTAACATGGATTTTTGACATATTCCACTGTGAATTCGAATAAAGCATTTACCTTCACTAATTGAGTCGCAATTTGACGCATCATTTTTACATAAAGAATTTTTCAAAAGAAAAGTTCCCTTTCTATCAGAACTATCACGTGTACGCTACCATAACGGACACCTATTTTTTCTTCGTCCCCCACCTCGCCGCGCATACCTCAGGGGGTGCACAGCTCCTGTGGTCACACTATAGTTGATATGATATGATGATGATTATCTATCTATACTAATAAAAAGGAAAGCTTTGATTTTTTGTTTGTTTGTATTGAATAGGCTCCGAAACTATTAAACAGATTTGAATAATTCTTTCACTGTTGGAAAGCTACATTTTTCGTGAGTGACATAGGCTATATTTCATTTTTTTTAAATTGGGGATCCTTTCTTAAATTAACAAATCTAAATGTAATGTTAAATGTCCATGCGAAGCCGGGACGATACTAGCGGCTAGTATTTATATAAACACCAACCCTATGACGAAGAATACAAAACGGAGTAACAGCAGCAGTAGACGTCAGTTGGCTGGGATGATGATGATTACCATTACTTACACACGTTTCAACGTGTGTAAGTAATGGTGGTAATAATATTTATTTTATATTTTTTATCGTAAGGTACAGAGCGGTATAAGAATTATCGTAACAACATCCTAAGGGCTTTTACGTGACTCACTAGCGCCCCCAATAGAAAAAAATCATAATTCACAAATAGTTTATAACAGTCTTGAGAAAAGGCATTATAGTATTTGTATAAAGCCCTATAAACGCTCTTAAGTTATAAATATAGCTTACCTATATGGTAAGACACCAAATGCGAATAGAGTAATATTTTGTAAGAACTAAGGTTGTAAGCTAAGCTACAAATAATTAATTTGTATCTTCGTCGTTTGTGATCATAACAAATTAATTTAAAATTTTAAGATTTTATAGTTCCTGTTCAAAAATTATACCTGGTACATCTAGATTAATACTAAGGGTAATATAACAGAGGGCGCTACAATTTAATTTTAGGTGTGAATTTTTTAGTAGAAACTGCTTCTTTAAACCGCGATATTTGACTTTGATTTTGGCACATTTTTGACAGAAGTACTTATTTGACATAAGTCAAAGTATTTTAGTATTTTGTAAAATGTTTTTCTAATAATTTTCTTATGAGTAATTTTTATTTGTAATAATATAATTTGATAGATTTTACAAGGTGGAAGATAAAAATGGATCCTAATTGCCATCAAAAACAATTTCAAAGAGAGAAAGTACCTAAAGATGGCTTCGGACCTCGTGGTTTACCCGACTGTTACCATGTGGGTTTATTATACCTATTTTAATTAGACTACAGTATGGGTTCATTATCTCCATGTGGTGACGGAGTAAGAATAGAATATGTCACCACCCCATCTCATCCCATGGGTGTAGTAAAAACCGACCGTGAATTTTGTCTTAACTAAACAAAAAGAAGGAAAACTTGAAATTAACCCTGTACCAATCCGTCTGGCCAGCATGGTATTAGTAGGCCACGTATCCCTCCGTCACGGCAGGAGGCCCGTCCTTGCAGTAGGACATTAATAGTCTTTTATGATGGGGTTCTTTAAAAGAGAGGTGAATAGGTTTTTAAAGGGTCGGCAACGCGCGGCCTTCTTTGGTGCTGAAGGCCTACATAGGCTACGGTAACCAATTACCACCAGGTGGACTGTATGCCTGTTTGTCAAAACCCAAGCTAAGTTATAAAAAAATATAGTGACAGTTCTTTAGGTGTTGTTTCTATTACTGTAAGTAGAGACTACTAAGTTCCAAGTTCTACGATTCTTACAAATCTGCTTTGCTTTGTCTTTGACGACCTCTGTGGCTTAGTGATTATATGATATGACTGCTACGCAAAGGTCTCGGGTTCGATTCCCGCTTAATGAATATCTTTGTGTGCATGAACATGATTGTTTGCTTTGCTCTGGGTGTTTTCTATGTATGTACATATATATCATATATGTATTTACAAAAAAAAAGTATTTAAGTATGTTTATCCGATGTGTATAGTGTGACCACAGGAGCTGTGCACCCCCTGAGGTATGAGCGGGTTCCCTATTTTACTGCGAAAGTTGATAGTTCGATTTTTATTATATCGAACACGGTATGGCGATAATTTAGTAGTACGATGTTATCGTACATCGATGCTTTAATGGTGCGATGTAACGCTAGTGCGAAAAATCTTATTGCGAAAAATCCTAGTACGATTACTTGTTAGTTCGGTATCTTGCTAGTTCGATAGTACATCGGTTCGAAACTCCTATTGTTGCATTTAATTAATAACCTTATTGTGCATTAAAAAATATACAATTCATACACCGAGCTCGAACATGGCTATCAAGGGTTGCGTCAGGCTACTCAGTCCAAATTTTATAACAAATGACGGAAATGCTGTACCTCTGCGCATAGTAAATTCTCCTGTAGGTACTTCGTTGTTGTGTCTAAGATTATTACAAAACATTACAGATTACGATAGACCAATGACCTTTTATATCAAAAAATTGCTTTACATTATGCTAAATGTGACAATGAGGTTCAAATTTTAAATGTTAGTTTTATGTTAAGTTTATGTTAAGTTTCGTTATCAAGCTTAAAACAGTACCAACCAACGCCTGGCAAGGTTGCCTGTATGGCTTAGTAAAATAATGTGTTTTGATAAGATAGAAGTGATATAAAATATTGATTGTGACTATATAAGGTAGTGGCAGTGGCTTAAAGGTTGATGGCTTCTTAAATATAACGTAACAAGGATACTAAATCATTATAACAGCCCATTAATGTCCCACTGCAGGGACGGGCCTCCTACCGTGACGAAGGGATACTTGGTCTACTAATACCACACTGGCCAGACGGATTGGTATAGGGTTTAATTCCAAGTTTTCCTTCTTTCTATGTAAAGGTAATATTCACAGATAGTCCCTTAGTCGATTTTTACGACACCCATGGGATGAGATGGGGTGGTGACATATTGTATTCTTACTCCGTCACCACACGGATTACTTTTCAAAAAGTGCCAATTATTTTTTACAGTAAAATAATAGATGTACTAGGTATTTTGTCTGATTTTATTTTTAAAGATAAAATATAAATTAACGTATAATATTCCTCATCTATCTAGATTAGGATTATTTTAATATATTCGTATTGTATATTTTTTAAAAGATAAATAAATTATTTCATTAATATCCATAATTTAAAATAAAGTAATTAATTAAATGCCATGAAACAATAGGAGTTTCAAACAGATGTACTATCGAACTAACAAGATACCGAACTAACAAGTAATCGTACTAAGATTTTTCGCAATAGGATTTTTCGCACTAGCGTTACATCGCACCAATAAAGCATCGATGTACGATAACATCGTACTACTAAATTATCGCGATACCGTGTTCGATATAATAAAAATCGAACTATCAACTTTCGAAGTAAAATAGGGAACCCGTATGAGCGGGGAGGTGGGGGACGAAGAAAAAATAGGTGTCCGTTATGGTAGCGTACACGTGATAGTTCTGATAGAAAGGGAACTTTTCTTTTGATAAATTTTTTATGTAAAAATAATGCGTGAAATTCTGACTGAATTAGTGTAGGTAAATGCTTTATGCGAATTCACAGTGGAATATGTCAAAAATCCATATTAATTTATGCTCATAGTACTGGTACGGATAATATGCTCACAAGTGATTTGAATATCTCGAGAACTACAAAACATGGTACAGTAATTCTATTAATACAGTAGAAATGTAACCCTGAAATATCGCCTGTGTAACACTTTATTTCAATACTAAATTCAATATTATCGGAGATATTAACAGTTCTTAGGGGCCGGGCTGGAGTTATTTCATTATGCTATAATATTAAAACTACAAAAACTATTTTTTTTAATGTAGGTACTGTCTGTCTATAAAGTCCTGACAAAAAATTAGGGCGCCACTGTGCTACACGTAGCAATCCTATTTAGTCTGACAAAATAGTTTTCAAAACAAATATGTTCAAATAACACTACACTATTAGAGCACTTATAATACTAGGGCATTTCTTGTAGGTAAGCCTATTGCATTTAAAGTTTTGCGTAGAACTTCAAGACTACAATTAAAATCCATCTCAGTTCTAGCTATCATCTGCAATTCTATGTGGGTTGTAACTCGAAATTTTACAAAAGTTATGTAAATTGAACATTTGATTATACCTGCAATAAATTTAGGCATAACTAGAAACAAAATACAGGTAAAAGCAGAAAATGTTATATACCTCTTTTTTACTGTAGAACATAATTGTATTTTGTGAGGGAGAGCAGAAATATAGAAACATCCATTTCTTTCTTTGCCTGGTCTTGCCTGTGTTTACCAGGAGTTTCAAACTTTTCATTATTTTTAAATCTGCTATTTTTAAATCTAATAATTCTAATGGAATGGAAAGAATAACTACAATACCTAACTAAAATTTATTCAGTGTTAAATATTAACCAACAATATATCATTTAGCATAGATTTACTAAGAGCTAAGTGATATAAAATTTAATAAAATATTGCAATTAATTATTTTTTGTAGACAGACCAGTCGATGCGAAAGTTACATAGTTTAGTTATCAATATCAACCGTAATATAGACATAAAGCAATTAATTCAAATTCAAATTGGTATAAATCTTGACTGAAATACTAATGCAACTGATAATGTATCAACAGAAATGGTCGTACTATGATTTTTCTTACTTACAATGAATATCTAACCTAAAAATGTGTACACAATGTCTGTTTTTGGTCACTAGATCTCAAATGGAGGTAATTTATCACTTGAGACAGATTACGAAAAACAATAACACGATTACATACCCATCAAAGTTGCAGTTCGCCCATAAACATCATCCAAATCGCATAAAAGTTGACCACAATCGTGCTCCGCTAAACATCGCCTTATAACTTTAAAAATCACTTCCCACGTGCTTCTTTGATTTACTCTACTCATTGTTTACATTGTTCTTCGTAAGTCAGTAACGGCCTTATTACAAAATACGGTCTAACTATAAACCAAGATTTATTACGTCACAAAACCACTGTTTTTGAAATTTGTTATTGCAAAATCAGTCTTAACGCTAAAGTGTTAAAACTGATTTTGGATTAACAAATTTATGATTTTGTATTTGTTAATACAAAATCAGTTTTAACACTTTAGCGTTAAGGCTGATTTTGCAATAACAATTTTCAAAAACAGTGGTTTTGTGACGTAATAAATCGTGGTTTATAGTTAGACCGTATTCTGTAATAAGGCCGTATTAGTTTATTGTAGATTAATGAACTAATAAAAATCACAAATTTGACGACTTTATAGACATATCTTTAATACATTACTCTTACTTAGTTGATCACAATGTAACCCAAATATACTGATATTTTATTAAAAATATGCAGGTGATAAATAAGAACTCACCTCTTACTCACCAACGCCTCTTAAATTTAATCACTGTTTAGCGAGATTATTATTTGTAAAATCAAACTTATACCAAACAAAACCTTAAGAATTTAAGGTAATCAAATAACTAAAATTTAAGAGGCGTTTATGAATAAGGGGGTAATCTGTATAAAGTAATTCCTAGGAATACTGTAGTGTTAACGATTTCTAATTCCTCATCATTAATCTGTGTCATACTCTCCAGCAGAGCCACCTTCATAAATAGCGGTCATGTTTACCTCGAAACAATGTACGTGAACCGTACATAGTGTACATGCATTGTATATAACTGTACGCATACAGAATCGAGGAATAATGTATGTTGAAAGTGGCTCTGCTGCAGAGTATACTCCCTGGCAGCCCCACCTAGAAAAAGTATAAGATAGACGTAAAACAGTGGTTTTCATGAAAATTGATGTACGTATATTGTTTATTATGTACGTGTTAAAAAATCTTTCTTCATTTCATTGTTTTATTAATTTTCACAGTTTTAAATAAACGCTTGATAATATTCATTAGCAAACAATATCCCTTTTGACGCACAATGACTAATACGCACAATGACCAACAGGTAATACGAATATTGACACACAAGCATAACGACCAACACGTATAAAGACGCCTAAGCAAAACGATCAATACGCATAATGACCAATACCAAATAAACTCGCATAATGACCAACTCGCAATTTGACACACTTGCATATTGACCTATTAGCATTTTGACTAACACGCAACAAGTTTACATTTTTAAGCTTCTCTGTAAAAAAAAAATTCAATCAACAAGGTTTTGATTTTTTCAAATTTCAAAATGCTTTATTTCATAAACGTTTCTTATTATGTATTGGCTGACCTAACAGCGTATTTGTTGTTTCGTGTTTAATGACAATAAATGATTTGGTGTTGGTAATTATGCGTATTGTTAGTTTTGCTTATGCGTCATTATGCGTTTTGGACGTTTTGCGTGTATGTCTAAATTCGTATTTTCCGTTGGTCATTATACGTATATGTCTTTTCACGTATGCGTCATTTTGCGTTTTAGTCTAAATGCTAATAGGTCAATATGCGAATGTGTCATATCGCGATAAAAAACATTGTATTATTGGTCATTGTGCGTCAAAAGGACAATATCAGAGTAAATATACCCAATACAGGTACTAAGTATATTTATGTACGGGGTATATTTATTTATTAGGCACTCAAGCATAAGTATTAGGGAAGACGAAAAAATTATTGTTAATGTAGGTACATAATGCAATGGTACCTACTTACTTTTTTATGATTGTATTAAATTTCTTTTCAAGTAAGTACCTATGCATATTATTCGCTATTACATCATAATTCAAATTGAAAGTTGATGTAGTAAAAACAAATGACACTTGAAGGGTAGTTGATTATTCCATTGTGATTCCGACCATACATTATTGTTTAGTTAGTGTGGATAAGTGTAATCCTATAACCAATTATCTCAATTAGGTACGTATCCTATTTAGTGATGCACCGAGGAAAGAAAACCTTGGCTCATATTACATAAATAAAAACCGGTCAAGTGCGAGTCTGACTCGCGCACCGATCCGTACAAGCCTATTTATTTTCCCGCCAAATTCTATGACGTCACGACTCAGCTGTCAAAAAATAATTAAAATATCAAAAAACATTTTTCCGCCAAAATTGTATGACGAAATAATCAAAATATAATATGATGGAAGTAAAAATTTAAGGTTTTCGTAATTTTTCCTTTACATTTACTATAAGACCTTGCTTCATGCCAAATTTCAAGTTAGTAGGTAGACTGGAAGTACCCTGTAGGTTTTTACCCTTGCTGGTCGAAAATTTGCGACAAAAACGGCGATGATTTTTTTACAGCTTTAAGAAGCAACAGACCTTAGTATTTGGTGAAAATTTCAGCTTGATACCTTTATGCGTTCCTGATATAAATGGTCTTGACAGACAGACGGACAACAAAGTGAAAAGTGATCCTATAAGGATTCGGTGCGGAACCCTAAAAAACATACGTAACGATAAATTCATGCTTATCTCTTTAAAAACACTACTTTCACTCGAAGGTATTTTTTTCACACTTTAGGTATTTTTGGCCAATATGTGTCCGTTTCTGTTCAGTGAAACATTATATATTAGACTAGCGGCTCGTCCCGGCTTCGCACGGGCATTAATATTGTTTTTTGATATTTTTTTACACTTTATCGTAATTTAAGTAAAAATCCCTCTTTAAAAAAAATGAAATATAGCCTATGTCACTTAGGAAAAATGTAGCTTTCCAACAGTGAAAGAATAATTCAAATCTGTTCAGTAGTTTTGAAACCTATTCAATTCAAACAAACAAACAAATATTAATTTTTTTTTTGCTATCGAAATGCAAACCCCCTCTTTTTTTTAAACTACTATACTAAACGTTAACCCGTGCCAACTAAGCTCTGAAGATTTTAAAAATTGCTGTTTTAACAGTTCCATAAGAGTACATCTACATCGATTGAAATATAATGACAAAATAAACTGGACGTTTATTTTGACATAAAAACGTTTTTTCCTAAATTCTCCAGTTCATGCCCTTTTTGCCCATTTGGGTTTTCTTTCCTCGGTCCATCACTTAATAGGATACGTACCTTATTGAGATAATTGGATAAAGAATACTACACTTATCCACACTAACTAAACAATAATGTAAGGTCGGAATCACAATGCAATAAACAACTACCCTCCAAGTGTCATTTGTTTTTACTACATCAACTTTTAATTTGAATTATGATATAATAGCGAATAATATGCATAGGTAAATTATTTTTCAAGTAAGTACTTGAAAAGTAATTTAATACAATCATAAAAAAGTAAGTAGGTACCATTGCATTATGTACCTACATTTACAATACATTTTTCCTCTTCCCTAATACTTATGCTTGAGTGCCTAATAAATAAATATACCCAGTACATAAATATACTTAGTACCTGTATTGGGTATATTTACTCTGATATTGTTTGCTAATGAATATTGTCAAGCGTTTATTTAAAACTGTGAAAATTAATAAAACAATGAAATGAAGAAAGATTTTTTAACACGTACATAATAAACAATATACGTACATCAATTTTCATGAAAACCACTGTTTTACGTCTATCCTAAATACTTTTTCTAGGTGGGGCTGCCAGGGAGTATACTCTGCAGCAGAGCCACTTTCAACGTACATTATTCCTCGATTCTGTATGCGTACAGTTATATACAATGCATGTACACTATGTACGGTTCACGTACATTGTTTCGAGGTAAACATGACCGCAATTTATGAAGGTGGCTCTGCTGGAGAGTATGACACATTAATCTTAACAATTGGTTTTTTTTTTATTTTTATTTATGCAGAGCTTTTTGGCATAGTAACCAACTCGATATAGCTCTTGTGTATGCTACCATAACGGACACCTACCTGCCGTCACGAGTTTTGACGGCAGTGTCATAACAATTCGAACTTATATTTTTCTTTATGAATTTCATGTTCTTAGAGTATTTGATACATTCCGCTAGATGTCATTTTTCTCAAAGTTACATTATAAAAACACAAATAATGTTCCTATTTACGCTTAAAACTATACAATAATGTAAATACTTTCTTGGAGTTTTTAAAAATGTCTTTTAATAGAAAACTGCTACAGCCGCTCGTGTAGCGACCCGTACCAGTCAAATAACTTAAGTATATTGCGTCAGATGTCGCTAGTAGCTACATCATAGACTGTTTATTCTATACCAGTATATAACATGTACTCTATATGTCCACCCCCCTCTCGCCGCGCGCATACCTCAGGAGGTGCACAGCTCCTGTGGTCACACTATAGTATCCATAGTACAAGCTCTGCTTAGTTGGGACTAGATGGCGTTGTGTGAAAGTGTGAGGAATATTTATTTATTTACACTTATATACATATGGACATATTTATACATGGTTGGCTTCATTTGTGGACTGTATTCGCGCTATCCATCAGGTTCAATATACTATATTGCCGTGTTTTGTATAAAAAATAAAGATATGCCCTTCGGTTCCGAGTGCTACGCACTTACCGTTTCTTAAGGATGTCACCAATTTTTTCCCTGCAAGTATTTCAAAGCCATTACCTACCGACCGAACCTTAATAAATTAAAAGGTTTTCATCGTCAGCAAACGACGTCCACTGCTGGACTTAGGCATCCTCCTAATATTGCCACCTTGTGCGGTCCTGTGCCTCCCTCATCCATCGGCCTCCCGCCGTCCTAACCAGGTCGTCGGTCCACCGTGTAAGGGAAGGGGTTAAACACAGGCTTCTTTTTGTTTTTTCGCTTTTTCTTTTTAAAAAGAAGAGGAAAAAATATAATAATAAGTATTATATCTTTCCTTGGTAACAGACATGTGTAGTGCTCAAGTCAACAGCCAACTACGCCAACTTTGTGAAGAAACTTCGCGCGAAGGAAGAAGAAGAACGCAAGGGTCAAGAAACCAAAGATATTCAAAGAACAGCGCAGCTCTACAATGACTTCTTTCAGCATAGCCAAAAAAAGTTTGTTTTCTTACATAAATATGGATTTTTTTACATAGTTCTTTTTAAAGTAGACAGTGAAGGTGACCGCTAACGCGTTGTACGGGGGCCTCCTTAAATTTACATCTGGGTCGTAAGTCCCAGACGATGTTATGCAAGTGTTCCGACCTCTATCAAGCGATGAACCCGGCACCCGCACGGAGGATCCATGGAATGCTAAGATTACGTCTTATCCTTTACAGGCCGTACATACGCTTTTGGCCCCGGCAGGTAGATGTGTCGGAGTCTTAAAAAGTATTGTGCGGTATACCGATTTCAATTTACGGTTTTGTTCTCTCACCTATAAATGGCCAGGACGGCGAGAAGACTAGCATAACTTAACTTCTACTTCTCGGTGTGTGCTGCTTCGCGACAGCGGGAGCCAAAACTGATGGGACAGGGCCATGCTCTTCTTCGGTATAGATGCGTGTGTGGAACACATTGATTTCATTCGCCTGTGTCTAAATTTCCGCGTATAGTAGTAATAAGTATTTGGTTCAGATCATTAAATAAACTTATCGACACCAGAAGTATCAATTAACGTAAGGGACAAAACACGACTTTTCAGGAGAGCCAAAAAACCATTCCGATTTTACAAATTCTTCTGTAACTTTTTATTAGTTGCCCTAATCTTAAAAGTGTCTAGGACAAAGTTTCTTATAATTTTCTCTTCTTTATAACTATAAATAAAATATTTACGTAAACTTACGCGTTTAGAAAATAGCATGTCCCTTACATAAAAAAAAGTTGCTTAGTTCCTGCTAGTTGTCCTTTAAGGTACTCAAGCTTTCAATGTAAACTATCCCATATTAAAGTAAGCACCAAGTTTAATAGGAAACTATAACACAAATCTACTGTAAAGGACATAAACTACTATGAACTGGATGAAATATGATGTATGATAAACTATTAAGAGCAGTTATCATGTAATTTTGGACCTGATATCTTTATTATTAAGTCCATTAGTAAAAATATACTTTAACTTACAATATCTTTAGATTAATTTTGGAAATTTTGGAGAAAATTCGGACTGGTCGAACAGTAAATACGACTGTGGTAAATGCAGTTAGGCAGTTCCTAGAGACAGGATCTTATGAACGGAGACCAGGTCACAGTCGTAAGCTGTGTAATTTGACTTGGCATAACCGTTTTATCAATTCAAGCACGTAACCAACTCCAAGAAGTTAAAAATGTGTGTGAGGGTATACGTACGGTCAGAAGAAGGTTAAGCTTTTAAAACTGCTAGAGGACCACAGTTTATTATTTCTCACGTGAGTACAGGCAATGGATAATATACAGGGTGGAATGTTGTAATGCCACCTGGAGGGGAAGTACTCTTAATACTTTAGATAGAAAATTTTACTCAAAGGAAACATTCCTTTATTTTTGAAAAGAAGAAAAACTGCATTAAAGATTTTTAAAAATTCGCTTGCCGCACACGGTAATCGAACCGACTAAAATCTGTAAAAGTTGCACCGTGTACTTTTATTGCATTGATTGTTAGGGTCAATAAGGATGAAATCTCTTTAACAAACTTCATAAATTGAATAACATGAAAACAATTAAATTTTAAATTAATTTAATTATGCACAAAAATTTAAACTAACTTATTAATTGCTCGAAATGGGCTCCATTTTCTTGGATACACAAATTTATTCTTCTAACGAATTCATTTCTAGTTACCTTCAATAACGTATTGTGGTGAATGTTATGAATCGTATTCTGAACTTCAACTCTCAACTCGTTTACATTCTCATAAGATTTAGTGTAAATCTGATTTTTTACATATCCCCACATAAAAAAATCTAAAGATCTGGTGATCTCGCAGGCCATCTGATTGTGCCGTTTGTACCAATCCAGGTATTAAAATGGTTATTAATGTAGGCAGTAGTAAGATTTCATTGTTTTCCATTCATTTAACTTCTGAAAATGGAGCCCATTTCGAGCAATTAATAAGTTAGTTTAAATTTTTGTGCATAATTAAATTAATTTAAAATTTAATTGTTTTCATGTTATTCAATTTATGAAGTTTGTTAAAGAGATTTCATCCTTATTGACCCTAACAATCAATGCAATAAAAGTACACGGTGCAACTTTTACAGATTTTAGTCGGTTCGATTACCGTGTGCGGCAAGCGAATTTTTAAAAATCTTTAATGCAGTTTTTTTTCTTTTCAAAAATAAAGGAATGTTTCCTTTGAGTAAAATTTTCTATCCAAAGTATTAAGAGTACTTCCCCTCCAGGTGGCATTACAACATTCCACCCTGTATATAAGGCCTTTTCGTCTATTGCAGACGATTTATGAGGTGGTGTCTGTGATACATCGCTTTTGATGACTGTACAGACCGATACCACAGGCTTGACAAAAGAAGTAACTGGACATTAGTGTCGAACCATGTTCATGTCGTTTTTGTCTCTTGTCAGCAAGCACTCCAATCCAGGCTTCATTTCAAAATTTGCGACCCTCTCCGACACGTTTGCGCCACTCAGGACGTTTTTCCGCGAGCTTCTCCCAGTCACGGTGGTCGATTTTAAATGCTGCCATGTCTCGCTTGGTGCAGTCTTTGAAACGAAGCAGCGGCCTCTCAACATCTCTTTTTCCATTCTACTACTGCACCAAGAAGAACACGTCGTTGTAATGGAGAGGGTTCCATCCTATGCACATGCCCTAGCCAACGCAGACGTCTCTATTTAAGAAGCACTGTCAGACTAGGCAGCTGTGCGATTTCTAGAACCTTCTCGTTTGTCATCTTGTCCTGCCATGCTAAGCCCAAGATCTTTCGTAAGCAACGCATGAACCATAAGTTAAGACGACGGCGACGTTCTTGTTTTGCATACGATGTCCAGGTTTCAGCTCCGTACAAGAGTATGCTTAAGATGGAAGCCTGAAAGACAACCAGCTTGGTCTTAGTAGTAAGGTGCTAATTGTACCATACCCTTGTACCTAGCTTACCGAACATGGTTGCCGCCTTGCCAATACGGATGTCGATCTGTCGAGAGCATTCGAAAAATGTGGTGTTTACAGACGAATATCGGATATCATTAAGTTATCGTGAAGGTCGTCAGAGTTCTTACAGGCACAAAAATAAAAGGTTTGCCCCATGTGCCCCTTGAAACTGTGGTGTGCCAAGGTGGTTCAATAATGTTTTGGATGGCATCATTTACGGGGCTCGTACTTAGACTTGGTTATTTTTTAAAGTGGGTGGTGTAAACGCAGAAAAATATGTTACAGAGGCTTAAGAACCTCATGTGATGCCAATTGCACCATTTATTGGGGAATAATTTCTGTTAATCCATGATAGTGCCCAGCCACACATCCTTAAAAATCACAACTGAATACCTGAATAAGGGTGTGATTCGAAAATTACTATGGCCTCCTTGAAGTTCAGACTTAAATCTTATGGAACATGTCTAGGACAATTAACTAAATGTTACAGTTTTTATGGCTGTTTCTCATTTTGTTGATTTTTTAAGAAATATTGTTCATTAAGTAAATGTTTTTTAATTCATACATGTAATTAAGTAAAATATTTGATAATACCGAAAAATACTGTGTAATGTACATTTTATCGAAATTTTAGACATAATTAAAGGTGGGTCCTTGAATGTATATTAAGGTAAGCGACTAATTAAAGTAAAGTTATGTATTGTGTTTTAACGTAAAGGTCATATTGTGAGAATTGTACAAAACTTTTGTTTAATGTAAGGGACTGAATTGCATTTCAGAACTATTTACATTATTTTTTCTAACACGTAAAAATATTTACGTCCGTTAAATTATTTTTTTAGTATAAAAAACAGTCTAGACCTTCGAAAACGTGTACTGTAAGGGACATTTTTTTAACGATAGAGAAATTCCAAATATACCAAACGATAGAGCGTGAAATTCCGAGTCCAACGGTATATATAACTCATTTTGGCCAAAATGTCCCTTACGTTAATTGATACTTCCGGTGTCGAATATGACTATGCTTCAAGAAACGAGCGTACTCCTTTTTTTAAAGGTCGGCAATGCATCTGTGATTCCCCTGGTGTTGCGGGTGTCCATGGGCGGTGATGGTCACTCACCATCAGGTGACCTGTTGGCTCGTTTGCCTCCCATTATATAAAAAAAAGAAGAATGTCTATACTTAGGACTCAGTATGCTTCCTTGCGGAACACCATTTGTGATTTGATCACGAATAATTGTCTACACTCAAGTAATTCCTATTCTTTGTTTCCTATTTGACAAGTCGTCTGCAAAACGCTAAATTAATGTATTGTCCCGCCCGATTACTTTAATTTTGATAATCTTTTAACGAGAAGTAAGACAGAAACCGTATGAAAAGCTTTTTCCGTGCCTTTGTAATGAACAAAAGTTTACTTTTAGCAAATTCTTTGACTTTAAACTATAAGCTAGTCATAAATCTTTATTTTTTATAGAAGTCTTGTCAAAGATGTGGCATACAGAGTTGATTTGTGTTTGAAAGCATATGAAGAGGACGTTGAAGAGAAAAGGGGAAGGTAAATAATATTAATTAGCATTATTTATATTAAGTACATAATCGACGCTACGACGACGACAGCCGGTACCGACGATTGATGTAATGACGTAGTAAGAATACAGACAAATTTTGGTTAATGACTCAAAGGCTTGGATGGTACATCGGCTAAAGGCGTTTGAACCTCTTACTCAGAAGACACACTTACGTTCAAATCTTGCCGTTTTTCTTTCGTTATTTTTTTTAAATTTCTAGTTGAAATGAATGTTTAAAAGTAATGTATCAAAAAACCAGGTTACGAGCTTTATTAGCTGAAGAAGAGAAGAAGAATATAACAATTTTCGTAGAACAAAATCAGGCAGGAGCTGAAATGGTTTGGCAGGATAAGAAGAAACGTCTAGCTTATTTACTGGACAAAAGGCAGAAGGAACATGAAGCGAAATATACTGATCTACCTTTGTAAGTGATACATTCGTATTATTATTTACTTTATTTACATTTGTCACAATTTATTACATTTTTAAATATAAATATAAAAATAAAAACATTTAAAAATATAAAAAAAAGGTAGACCCACCGGCATCGGGTACAGGGACCAAGCTACCGGTGGTTAGGGCTCCAGAGATAGGAACCTCCTCACAATACGTGCCGTGTCAAGCAGTACTGCCTTCTGCATCAGACCTATGATCCAACTGCCAAGGTCGAGTCTCCTTAGATGTTGATAGAGACTCTATAATAGACTCTATTATTATTTATTTTATTAAGAAAGAAAGGTTTTGTATTAAGGGGAAACAATTCAATCGCAATTCCATACAAACAAAGAAAGTTTATTCCTCCTTCATTAGATAATAAATACTCAAAACTATAGATGATATCGTTTTGTCTTGTTATTATCTAGTCTTATTGATTAATAAAACAGTAAAAAAAATATTCATTTACAAGTTATGAGGCTTCAAAGTTCATAATTCTATGCACATTTTATGACAACTTTTAGCGTAATAAAATAGGATTAAACGTTTATAAAGGTAAATATATTTTGGGAATAGGAATAGATTATTTATTCGAAAATTCAAATAATTTTGTATTGACTAGATACATTCTAAAGTTTGTACGCAATTACCTTTTTCCCAAAACCATTTTAGGAAATTTTACCGTGCTCGTTTCCGCCATCGACATCTTGCATCTCGCCTCCACTTTCTGCACCCCTCGGGTCGGAGGAGGGGAGGTACGACAGCGAGCCGACCGTCGTCGAATGTTACCGATTTTTTTTTTTTAAACTTCAATAAACTTTAATTTATGTCATTTATGACAATTACGTATCGCTTGCCAGTAAGAAGTTTCGTAATTTCTTTTATCAAAGAGATCCAATTATTATCAGATGCATAACCAGTTAAATAAAATACCTACATCAGTGACATTCTTGACTAAAATCAACTGTCAAAATTCACCTATTATTACAATAGTTAATAGAGCATAGCTAAGGCTGTCACATTGCACAAACTGTATTTTTTTTGTAATTCATTTTGTATTTTTTTTTAAATATTTTCGTGACTCACCCCCGCCCCGGTATCTGAATGACTGATCAAGTATCATTTCTTGTCAATTATCATTTCCAGATTTTATGATTATTATTTATTTTTAATAAAAATAATCAAGAGTTAGAACTGGTCAGATCCTGGAGACCACCGAGAGTCGAGGGAACACCTCAACGGCATATAGCAGCTACCTTGTGTTTGGGCTTATTTTAATTGTATTGATGAAAACTTTACACAACTTTACACAAACATGATCTGATGATGAAGACGACTGAGGGTCGAGGAAACTTTTCAACGGTATGTGGAGGTCGCGGTGACGTAACAGCACCACGCCTCCAACGAAAAGGGAGGATCCTCCGACCAGGCGAAGGTGATCGCGCCTGGCGGGCCAACTGCCCAACAGTTGTTCGTTGGACGTTGTATATATGCGGAATCGCTGTGCGAATGTTGATATCGCGATTCAGGATGTAGTGTAGGTGTTCGCTTGAGTTGTCGGTAGATGACGCTACAGGTATATAGCAGCTACCTAGTGTTTGGGCTTATTTTATTCGTATTAATGAAAACTTTACACAAACATGATCTTATGATGAAGACAACTGCAGAAATTTATTTAATACTAATCTTAGAAATTGTAATCAGCATGGTTTTTAACCGACTCCTGTTGAAGTCGGTTTTTTAATTAGAAAATTATATGATTTTTTTTCTTTTTTTTTAAATCCAGCTAAAATTAACTTCATGTACTGTATGTGAAGTAAGATATTATTGTGTACTGTATGGAACCCCTATTAACGATGCACGGTCTAAAAAACTGCCTCAAGAATAAACAGCTTAACTTAAAAAAAAAATTAAAAATTATAATGTTTTACGGTGTCATACCTACACCACATACAAGATAAATTGATGTCTGGCTTGGTGTGTCTTCCGCAACAAAACTTACAATAAAATATTTTTTAAAAACCCATTTTAGTTATCTTTATTTACTCCAGTATGTCAATTCTCGTACCTAAAATTCGGTTAAGTTAACTTTTAGTTGTCATGTTTTTGCTATTGCAATTGTAATCTTTTGTGGTCGTGTTAAAGTTTTATTTAGAGTGTGACAATTTGACAACTAAAAGTTAACTTAACCGAATTTTAGGTTCGAGAATTGACATGCTGATTTATTACTTTTTAGGTAACTACCTACAGCTAGTATTAGTGTCAACCCTAACAATCAAGAAGAACAATATTTATATTTTGAATGACATTTTGATTTGTAATAAATACAATCGAGCGCGTGTGCGTGTGCACGTTTCTGACTGCTTTTCTATGAGTTTTTCTCTTTCTCACGCAACGTTTGGTGAAACAACAATCTTTTAGGCTCCGGTGACAGCTGTGTTGGTTTTGACAGAAGGAGCCTTCTTAAGAGCAAGTGCTAGAACATCATCATATCAACCAAATGACATCAGTGCTGAACATAATAGGTCTCCTCTTAATATTTCCATTTATTTTAGGAATCTCTATTAAATATGTAATACACAAGCTTATACTTAAGTACATTATGACTAATTTCTAGTCAACAAAATAGGTTTATGGTTAAAATTTATATCATGTCCGGCAAGGCAATATCTAGGTTCTAATTTCAAACTTCAAACTTCAAACTTCAAAATGCTTTATTTCATAAAATTTATCACAAATTGTTTGAAATCGTCTTTTACAATTTACTTGAAATTGAAGCTATAGTTAAAATTATAGATCGACACAGACAAACGCCACAGCACTAAAAAAACCGCGTTGTATTGTCTAATGTAAATTAGAGAAGAAAAATAAAACCAATCTACTACTCAAATCTACTTGTCTGTCTGTGTTGATCCATAAATTCCAGTTTCCAAATGGTTGGGCCAATGAGAAGAAACCTGGCAAAGAAACTCATGGCAACTCTTTTAAAATTCGGTTGTTTACAATATTGCTTTTAACATAAATCATATACACAATTAAAATATTTGACAGTACCAGACAGGATAATACACCACTTATACATTATAAAAAACAATAATCAAAGAAAAGAAAAGTAGAAGACAAGCATGAAAACAAGCAAGACAGAAGAAGAAAAGAAAGAGAAAAAAAAAAGAAAAGATAAAAAGTATACAATAATACAATTAGAACTTAGAAATAAAATAATACAGTAGCACATATAATTATAAAAAGTGCATAAACTAGCATTATTTGAAACAGCCTGAGAATAGAAGCAGTTAATCCCAAGCCTTTTTATCATTCATGTAATCTACAATAGTATAATATCCCTTTAGGATAAGTTTTTGTTTTACTACATTCTTAAATTTATTAAGACTTAGATCTTGGATATGATTCGGGATTTTATTATAGAATCGCACACATTGACCCAGAAATGAATTGTGTATTTTTTGGAGCCTAGAGTATGGATGAACAAGTTTATCTTTATTTCTAGTATTTATACTATGGACATCACTTCTTTTGACAAATTGGTCTTTATTTTTATGAACATAAATTATGTTTTCATAAATGTATTGACTTGCTACAGTTAATATATTGATTTCTTTAAATTTTTCTTGAAGTGATTGTCTCCTACCTAAATTATAAATTGCACGAATAGCTCTTTTCTGCAGCACAAAGATAGTATGAATGTCGGCAGCATGTCCCCATAGTAAAATACCGTATGACATTATGCTGTGAAAATAACTAAAATATACTAATCTGGCAGTTTCTATATCTGTCAGTTCTCGAATTTTCCTAACGGCATAAGCTGCAGAACTTAGTCTCTTTACCAATGTAATAATATGTGGGCCCCACTGAAGCTTAGAATCTAGTGTTATACCAAGAAATTTAAAATTTAAAACAGTAACGTAACATCTATAAGGCAAGCCTTGGTTTGCTTTGAAAAGAAACAATCATGTGTAAGGGTCAATCTCCAAATCGGGCGTATTCATGTGATCGCTCTGGTGCTTTTCAGATCTTGATATTTTTTGGTAATTATGTATCTCATTGAAAATAATGATATTAAAATACTACATTTTTACTATTGGCCTTCATTTTTGACAAACAATTATGGAAATATTTAAAGTCAAACATTTTCGCGTCCAGAGCAATCATGATAGGCGCTAGAGCGATCATAAATGGTGAAACAAAAATAATAAAATTGTTAATATATTATTTATTTAGTCATTTTTAGTCTTTCATGTTACTAGATTAAATGATTTTATGTTTAGGGGATATATCTAGATCTTTTTGAGAGCTCATCAGTTGGAAACTTGTTCATTTTAGGGCACAGAATTTTAGCGGAAAAATATTTTTTGACAGCTGAGTCGTGACTTCATAGAATTTTGTCAGGAAAATATTTTTTACAGCTAAATCGTGACGTCATAGATTTTTTGACAAATCAGTCGTGACGTCACATAATTTTGGTTGGAAAATACTTTTTGATAGCTGAGTCTTGCCGTCATCACAATTTGGCGAGAAAGTGAATAGGTTTGTACGGAACCCTCTGTGCGCGAGTCGGACTCGCACTTGACCGGTTTTATTAGGGTTCCGTGCCGATTTTGGAAAAACGGAACCCTTATAGGATCACTTTGCTGTCCGTCTGTGTGTCAAGACCATTTATCTCAGGAACGCGTAGAGATCAAGCTGAAATTTTTACCAAATACTAAGGTCTGTTGCCTTTTAGTGCTGTAAAAAAATCAAACTTCTAATCCAACGGAATCAGGACATGCTATCCGTCCGTTTATGTCGCAAATTTTCGATGAGCAACGGGCAAAAACCTACAGGGTACTTCCAGTCTACCTACAAACTTGAAATTTGGCATGAAGCAAGGTCTTATAGTGGATGTAAAGGAAAAATTCCGAAAACTTGACTTCCATCATATTATATTTTGATAATTTCGTCATAGAATTTTGGCGGAAAAATAATTTTGACAGATGAGTCGTGACGTCATAGAATATTGGCAGGAAAGTATTTTTTCAAGTAAGTCGTGACGTCATAGAATTTTTAACAGATGAGTCGTGACGTCACAGAATTTTTGACAGCTGAGTCGTGACATTTGTCGTTGTAACAATCTGGTATTATTATTTAAAGTAGTTTTATAACATACAATTATTGCAAAATATTATCGCTCTGGTCTTTTCGACAGAGCAATCATAGCCATAGCGAACAAAAAAAGTCATAAAATCATTAATATAGCCCAAAATAAAAACAGTAGAAAGTTGTGTTTACGTCTCATAAATAACACCGTTACTATCACTTAATTCACTTAATAAACGCATTCACAACCTTCCTACTTAATTTAAAAAACATGCCATAGCAATCATCAAATTCGAGAACCAAACCCAGATCAGTCATAAACTTACCTTCGTAATGTGGGAGCGCGGGAAAGTGGCACACACGTATCGTCCTCTGAGGTTAGACCACTACTGCCGCTACCCCGGGGGAGGGGAACAGGGTGTCTATTTCGTAAAACTAGGGATGAGCGCGATGTTTTACTCCAGCGCAGAGCGATGAGATAAAATGCCAGGTCATGATGGTAAATTTAAATTGTGCCAAAAATATTGTAGATATAGTTTTAAAAAAATTATTACAATGAAGATTAACTATTTGTTATGTAATATAAAATAACATCGGACATTTATGAACCTTCTCATTAAAAAGTTAGACAATGTTTTCTCATTCAATCGGGAGTTAGGTCAACCCAGAGGAATCAGGATTTTAGGGTTTATGATTTTTTTTTAATTTTTATAATAAACTAATTCATCATTTCAGCCCTGCACCACATAGATTAGACACCAAACTGTATATAAAAAAATATAATGAAAACGTTTATCGATTTTAAAATGGGTTTCTCCAGCCCGACACGATAAAAAATGCCTCTGGAGATCTACCCGTAAACCTGTGGCACTTGCAACTCTGCACTTTGACATTTTCAGATCTAAATTCCCTCATCTATATCGATGCCTACTAAAAAAGCAAGCTAAAGAAGTCCAAGAATGTCAACTGTACCAGATGAAAGAAAAGGAAATGATGAGATTGGCTGAAGCGGAGAACGATAAGATGTGGTATGAGCTAGCTATGAAGCAGGCTGATGCATTGGTGAGTATCTTTAAACCATTAATGTCCTTCTGCTAGGATAGCCTAAGGGATTTCGTTGCAGAGACCCTTAGAGTTGCTTAAGGACGATGTTTTTTATGTATTTTTAAAAAACCACTCCTTCATTATCCCCTTCCCTCTGGACCGCGAAAGCGTTTAGACGTTTAATCTGTTAAAGTTTTATTTTTATTCTTGCAATTATTATAATATTTTAAATAAATATTATCAAAAACACATAAGTAAAAATTTTTAAAGTACCAGGCGCGCATACGCTTTAAGTGATAACTCAACGAACAAAGAAAGAAGACAGCAACAGCAAAACAGCACTAGATCGCTGAGCTCCGTCCCGCGCTTGGGCGCTACGTCATCCTCGGCGATAGCCACAGTTTATAAGCGAGAGCGGATAGCGGATTTGTTTTATTTATTTATTTCAACTTTATTACAAAATATCATTGTACATAGTACATTGTACATAATGCCTAGTGGCATTCTCTAACAGTCAACCTAGAGTGATGCAGAGATAACAGAAAGTAGGTGCGTTCTGAACACATTAAACAATAAATAAATCAAATACCAATAGATACTTAATTAGCCACATTATATACAATAAGATAAACATACACAGATAGATAAAAATATACACTTACATGAACATTTTACATAAATAAATACATACTACATAAATAAATATAAATACTGGTAATGACGATGGGAGAATATCATGTATTTCGTAGCAATAGTTCACGAACTTTGCGCTTAAAGTCTATTTTACTGTCACTCATTCTAATTTCTTGAGGCAGTGCATTCCATAAAAGAACAGATTGTACAAAAAAAGAGGAATTTATAAAGTCAGTGTGATGTGTTGGACACAGAAGAAGACGATTATTAGATGAGCGGAGCTGCCTATCGTGAGTACTACAAAGATATTGAATATGAGATTCTAAATAAACAGGAGGTGTAGGTGAAGTAAGCAAAGAATAAAGGGTGGTAAGAGCACGCAAGTTACGGCGTTGTCGAATAGGCAGCCAATTAAGTTCGGAGCGAAAAGAAGAGACGTGATCAAACTTACGAAGATTAAACACAAATCTAATACAGTTATTAAGAAGCCGGTCTAGCTTGTTGAGCAGTTCTGAATTCAGGTCAAAGTAACACACGTCACCATAATCGATGATGGGGAAAATTAAAGCTTGCACAAGCATTATCTTGGTCGCCGATGGAAGGAAGTTCCTTAAACGGTAAAGCGTCCGTAAAGTACCTGTCACTTTTTGACTGACTTCGCTTATTTGTTTCTGCCAGTTTAGGTTGTTATCAATGTGGAGACCCAGGTTTTTAACTGAGGAGGAAAAGTTAATGATTGTGTCATTGTATATGACAGGTGGTATAGCAGCCTGGTCCACTTTAAACAAAGTTCTTTGACTACCGACAATGATTGCCTGGCATTTGGAAGGATTCACGTTTACCCCAAACTTTTGAGACCAATTATAAATAGTGAGTAAGTCATTATTTATCAGTTCTATAGCTGAAGTCATACTTGTACTATCAACACCCGCCTGAGCATATATCTGCAAGTCATCAGCGTAAAAGTGATACGAACACCGAAGATTTAGACTTAAGAAGTTAATAAAAATAGAAAATAATAATGGAGAAAGAATGCCGCCTTGAGGGACGCCAGCGTGTAAGCTGCACCAGTTTGAGAAAGATTCATCGCAACGAACCGACTGCTGGCGTCCTTGAAGATAAGTAGAAAACCATTCCAGCGTCTCTGATGAAATATTGTTATAGGATAGGATTGAAAGAAGGATGTCATGGTTGATAACATTAAAGGCATTTGAGAAGTCCATCAATGCCAGAACAGTCACCCGTGTGTCCTCCAAACCCGCTCTTATATCACCTGTAACTCTAAGAAGGGTGGCGATACCTAGTGTTCCAAGGAACTTCCAAATATCGGCGGAAGAGGAAGAAGTAATATTATTGAAGATATATCGGCGTTTGGTGTTACGTATCAACTGGTTACATCGATTTCTTGCAGACTTATACAGATCCCAATAATGGTCAGAACGTCTTCTTTTAAATTTACGAAAGGCGTTGTCTCTGCGTGCCATTGCTGTCCGAATTTCTTTAGTGATCCAAGGGGCCGGTGGTCGCTTAAGCTTAACTTTTTTGACAGGCGCGTGGACATCATAAAGTTCAATCACCATTTTGTTAAAGAGAGTAACCTTATTGTCGATATCCGTAGAGGTAGTTAAACAGCTCCAGTCAATGTTTGCTGCATCTTTATGCAATTCGGTTTTATCTAAGCGACCAAAACAACGCACGTGCATAACCTTAGGACTATGCTTGGGCGGTTTGAGGTTATAAGAAACGAATAAAAGATCGTGATGGGAGAAACCAGGGGCTAAATGTTGTCCATAATTTAAAATAAGTGAAGGAACGGAAGTCAAAATCAAATCGAGCCAAGTATCCTCTCCGTCTATGTTGTGGTGAGTTGGTTGCAAAGGAAGTAGATGAAAAGAGGCTGATTCGATGATTTGAAGAAGTTTACGAGAACGAGGTGACTCAGGAGCTAGGAGATTGGTATTAAAATCGCCCATTATGATATGATGATCGTACTGTGACCCTAAAGATTCAAGTACCGGCTCGATACTAGAAAAGTAATTAGAAGATGGCGGACAGTATACTACACCAAGAACTGTCTTGGTACTATTTACACTTACTTCAACAAAAAGAAATTCCGCAGATGCTACATTTGTGTTAGAGGAAGAAACTAAGATTTTATAAGCAAATTCACAGCGGAGATATATAGCCACCCCGCCTCCTCTCCTACCAATTCTATCGTTTCTAATAAGAATAAAGCCTGTAAGTGGATAAAAGTGGGAAAGTAGACCTGGTTTGAGCCAGCTTTCCGAAACCAGAATGGCATGCACATTCGAGTCTGTAAAAGTTGTATTGAGTTCATGGTAATGACTTGGTATGCTTTGCGCATTAATGTGGCACACATTAAACAAACGTTTTGATTGATTATTGAAACTCTTACGTACAGAATCCCCAAGAGTATCAACTATTGAACTAAAGCTATCAGTGGAGGAAATTGATGAGTCTAGAATAGAGTGAAAGGAATCATCATCAGATGACATATGAAATTAAAATAAAAGTATTTAGTATAAAAATATATAAAAATAAATAAATAATTAATAATAAGTATATTGATATGATAATATTACGTACTTATCTGGTGCAACTTCGATTCTCTGCACCACCCGCCAGCCAACACACCATTTGTAAAACAAAATTCCATCCGTTAAAAATTACTATAAATAATGAAACAATGATTAATGAGAGAAATACAAAAGATGGTTTCAGAACGTTGCCCGTTCGATACATAGATAATTATAATTAATAGCATTACAAAAAAATAGTAGATATGTGGGTATAATAAAAAAACATTTTTAATACTACCGACACAAAATGCCCAATGAAGTTGTTTACAAAGTATTGTGAAATAATCATATAAACATCCGTAATACTTATTTGTGCTGTTAGATTGCAAAAAATAATTACATATTTAGAATATAAGTAGTTTTTAGAACATTGTGTGTTATAAAGTGAGTGAGTGATACAATACTTGTACAAAGAACAAGTACATAATATGTGAAATAATTTATAACGGGCAACGAAGGGAACATATTATAACACTACAACTACAGGTCTAATTTTTAGAACGAGAAACTGTTTTACCGTTATTATCTGTCGCCCCAGTCTTCGGATGTTTTGAAATGAGACAATCCAGCTCGTTAGAAGTTAGTATTTTGTGTCGCGATCCATCCACCAACTTAATAATTATTGTCCCGTCCATAGTCCAACACGACCTCATCCCAAAATGTTCCCTGGCTTTTGTAAAAATAGCTTGTCTGGGCTTAGTCATAAATTCTTTAATGGATACGCTGGTCCCCTTTAAAGCTGTTTTTGCTTTCCAAACAGAATCTCTGACGGCTTTGCTCGAGAATTTAACCAGGATAGGTCGTTTACGTTCCTTACTAGGCGTTCCGAGTCTATGGCAAGATGTTACACTGGATGGCGTTAGCTCCTGTATTCTCAACTTGTCGGAAAGAATATTCAAGACAGTAGAGGAACATTCTTCGTTTTCGACTTCGTTGATTCCCAAAAAGATGACTGTTTTTCGGCGATGCCTCGTCTCGATAACATCTACCATCCTAGAACATTCATCAATTTGTCTGCGTAGAATACCAAGCATACTAAACATTAGTTCGCGAAACGTCCGGAACTCTTCAGCCACCCTGGCGACAGTCTCCTTTGCAGGTCCTCCAGTCTGTATTTGCGTTTCTAGTTCAGCCATTCTTTTCTCGAAGCACTCCTCTAGACTTTTCTGAGCCATTTGGATATCGCTAAGTTGAGACATGGTAAAAGTTCTATTCTATTGTAGTGCTGTGTTATAAAGTGTAGTGTATTAAGCTAGCAGGCGGTGTACTTGAAGTCAGATGTTTTACGTATACAGTGCTAAACCGTAAGTACTTTTAATTTTTATAACAGACTAATTAACAAGATTAATTAATTTAATTTAATTTTAGCTTCACAAAAACACGTCTTAGTTTTTTGAACGCCTACCGCCAAAAAAATTTTCGATCTAACTAAAGTAATTGAACAGGTTGCATCTAGCGTGGAAAAGTACTTTTACTAGAAGATCCTCAACAGCGTGTGAGTAAATTGCATGCATAAATTTCCTGTATTGTACCGCCGTTAACTTATACACCATAAAAATGAGCTTAAAACGCACACCTCCACCTTCACCAACTGTATTAAAAGTAGCTTAACCAGCCATAACTCACTACAGCTCAGACTCCTCAATAAATATGTCAACCTGTGCTGCGTCAGAGGAAGATTATTTTAATAACTCCAAGCGTCACAAGCGTACATTTTATGATATAACTGACCACTCATCTTCTACTTTCTCTGAAATAAAGGAGCTGTTCGACACCAAGTTTGAGGCTCTTAACACTGTACTATAAACTATCCCTACACAAAATGAAGCGATTCAAAAGTCTGTTGAAAACATGTCAATACGGCATGACCAAGTCATGGCTAAAGTCACCTCATTAGAGCAGGAAAATAACGTTCAGAAACTGCGAATACTGGCGTTGGAAAAAAAGATTGAATCCCTGGAGAAAAATAAATGCGATAGTACCCTTGAAATTCGTAATGTTCCACCACTGCATGAAGAGAGTAGAGATTCACTTACTGGACTATTAAAAAATATCACGCTTGCCTTAGGTATGAACAAAACACTGGATGACTCTGAAATTCGGGATGTTTTCCGTACCAAGTCTGGGGCTATATTAGCAGACTTTACCACAATCACTCGTAAAGTTAACCTTATCTCCGCATATAAGAACTACAACAAAATCAAACGGCAATCAAAGGAACACACTTTACGTACAGAAAGTCTTAAGCTACCGGGTGCCTCTCAAACTATATACATATCTGAATCTCTTACTACCAAAGCCAAACACTTACATTATATAGCCCGTTGTCTTGTGAAGGAAAAGAAACTCTTCGCTGCCTGGACATCTTATGGCAAGGTCTTTGTTAGAAAAGAGGATGGATCTCCACCAATTCATGTCACCGAAGAGGAGACGCTTACTACATTGCCCATCTGACTAGCGTTGGATCATGTTTTAACAATTTCCAAGCTCATAGTTTATTATGTTGTTATTTTTGTTATTTTTGATAGTGTTATAATTTTAGTTTGTATATTGTGCATGCATGTTTTAGAGAATAGTTTAAACTTTTGTACTATTTGTTGCAGAGTTGTTTCATATACACATTACTTAATTTATACACACCATATCTTACTTACTAATTCACTCTACTCTCCACTATACTCACCATCCACACGTTCACTTAATATTACCATGTTAGGCACCTACACATTCAACATCTCCTATATTTTATTTATTTATTTTATTTTATTTTATTCGGAAAACAAACAGTTATTTACATCTATACAAAAGAACTAATTATATAACATAGAACCAGTATATACTACAGCATTGTACCCGAGGGAGGTTGGAGGGTCTGGATCATCGCATATCATTACTTAAAACATTAATATCTATTGTTAACTTGTCACTGAATGCAGTGACGAGCTTCTTGAACTTTCCGACCTAAAATATGATGAATATTGAAGATATTGGCCGCGATCTGGACTCTTTAACTCCTGCTAGGGTATTTAATTGTAATGTAGACGACACAAAGAGATATATTGAACCAAACATTAACAAAATGAACATTATAGCTCAAAATATACGCAGCATTGACCGCAACATTGACAATTTCATTACATTACTCCATAGAACTTTAATAGATTGGGACGTCATTGTTTTGTCGGAGTGCTGGCTGAGATCAAGTAAATATATTAGAGAATTACCTAACTATAACTGGGCTATCACTATGAATAACAAAACTCAGAATGAGGGAATAGCTATTTATTTTATAAAACAATTAAATTGCCTCATTGACGAACCGGATCTTATGGATGGAAATTGCCTCACATTAAAAGTAAATAATGATACCTGTATTATTGGCATCTATAGACCACCAAGGATCAGGGATATAAGCAATTTTTTAAGCTCTCTTGAATTACTACTTACTCGTGTCAACAACTTTAAAAATTTAATTGTCTGCGGTGATATAAATATAGATGTACATCCTGGAGGCAAGGATAGTCGTGTCTATGACTACCTAAATCTCTTGGCTAGTCACGGACTACTGCCTGCCCATACTGAACCTAATCACGGTCTGACCTGCCTTGATCATTTTATGGTTAGGTCTAAGAATGACGCTGTTTGTGTCATAATGAATGCCTCAATCACTGACCATGACTGTGTGGCACTAAGTCTTAATCTCAAGTTTAATTTAAACACAAATCGCCTACCTACCCACACTGTGAACCTCGACCTTCTAGACACTGCTTTACACAACGTAAACTTTGATAGTATTCTTTCAACGACTGACACTAATGTTGCAACAAATTTGTTGATTGATTACCTTTCCACCGCCATATCTCAATGCACAAAACTAAAAATAACACCCAGAAGAAAAACTATCAGCAAACCATGGATTACTAAGTGTCTGCTTCGCTGCCTCCGTAATAGGGACAACCTACGTAAGAAGCTAAAAAAGGATCCTGACAATGAAGTACTGCGGATTACCTACAAGCGCTATCGTGGGTTCTGCTCCACTGTCCTACATAAAGCCAAGAAGTCGTACGAAAAACAGGAGATAGAACGTACACGCAATAACAAAAAGCAGCTGTGGGAAGTTATTAAATCGATAAGTGGCCGTAATAACACCATCGATTACTCCACATCCCTCCTGACTCCCCTCTCACCACAACAGAGCGTTGATGATGTTAACAACTATTTTATTCATATAGGTAAAGATTTGGTTGAGAGAATGGTAGGCGGAGACCAGACTGCTTCCAACAACGATCTCCATCTGTCTCCGACTCATTCATTTGCTATTATACCCGCTGACGTAGATGAAGTGGCCCGAGTAATCTTCAGCTTAAAGGATAGATGCGCGGTAGGATCTGACGGTATATCTTCTACAATAATAAAGAGGTACTCATTAATACTAGTCCCATCAATCACGCATATATGCAATCTTTCCCTTTCATCAGGAATCTTCCCCTCTGCGTTTAAAACTGCCTTGGTTAAACCTGTTCATAAGGGTGGTGATCGAGATCGTGTCTGTAACTATCGGCCCATCTCAATCTTACCTTGCCTTTCCAAGATCTTAGAGCGAATAATCAACTCTAGGCTAGTAAATTATTTAGAGCGGTGTCGAATACTTTCGCCCTCTCAGTATGGATTCAGAAGAGGCAAATCCACTTCAGAGGCAGTACTCGAGCTCGTACAATATATAACAACGGCTTTAGACTCCAAAAAGAAGTGCCTTGCCGTTTTTCTGGACATAGCAAAGGCGTTCGACACGGTTTCAATTCCATTATTACTGATGAAATTAGAGAGGATTGGTGTAAGAGGCCTTCCATTAAGTTTGATTGAGAACTACCTAACAAATAGGACCCAGAGGGTAAAAATTGATTGCTGGACAAGTAGTGAGCAAATTATCACATACGGCGTCCCCCAAGGTAGTGTGATCGGCCCTACTCTATTTCTTGTCTACATCAATGACCTCTGTCAGACTAAATTAGACGAGGGCCGGGTACTAACTTTTGCTGATGATACTGCCCTTCTCTTCCAAGGTAGTACTTGGGAGGAAACGTTTATTCGTGCACAGATGGGTTTCGATCTGATACATTGGTTGTCAAGTAACCTCCTAACATTGAACGTATCGAAAACGAAGATTGTTCCATTCGCCATAAGATCCTCCCAACTGCCATCTCAAGAATTTTCATTAAAGTCCCATGTATGTAGGTCGCCCCCCACGTCACTATGCAATTGTACCTCTCTGGAAAGAGCCGACAATGTCAAGTACCTTGTGGTTACAATTGATAAGACTTTAAAACTCACCTAGAAACACTTGCTTCTCGACTCCGTAAACTTATTTACATTTTTAAATCACTAAAACATGTAGCCGATCGCTCAATTATCCGAATGGTATACAATGCTCTGTGCCACTCTGTGATAGAGTATTGTATCGTTGCGTGGGGTGGTTCTGCAAAAACCCATTTAATTGTAGTGGAGAGAGCACAGCGTGCAATTCTAAAGGTTGCTGCTGGCCTCCCTTTTCGTTATCCCACTGACAATTTATATCGAGAATGGAACGTACTTTCGGTCAGGAAAACTTTCATACTCTGGGTTATACTTACCAAGCATACTCTCATGGAATACGATCCTAATAAAAACAAAGGAAAGCGGCGTGTGGGTACTGTATGCACTTATACGACTCACAATACATCCTTTTCCCAACACTTTTTCAGTTTTCTAGGTACCTACCTCTATAATAAAACTAACACCCTTCTAAATATTTATCCACTCTCTACGTACAATTGTAAAAAAGTACTTACACTTAGTCTTAGCTATGATGATGCGGAAAAATTTTTGCGCCCCCTACAATAACTAACTACTTCATAATATCTCGCTCACATTTTTACACTTACACCCTACAACAAACCATCCACCACACACAACACACACACGCACTACACTTACACCACACCACACTCAAACATTCTCTCTCAACTTGCAACTTATAACTAGTAGGTAATGTATGTATTATGTTGTTATTACCCTCAAAAAAAAAACACTCAATTAAGTAAATTACTTTAATCTTTTTTCACACACAGTTTTATTGATTAAGTTTAGCAAATAGTTATTAAGCGCTTTCGTTTATAATACTGTCTTTTATATAGTCCTATGTCAACTATTGGGGGCCTGGTGACCTGTGGCACAGGTTTTCTAAACCCATTTCAGGCACCAGTCCTTCACAGATTACATAGTAACCTCATCAAATAATGTATTAGTTATAGTCAAATTGTGAAGGAAATAAACGAATTATTTATTTTATTTATTTATTATTATCAATTTAACGGGTACAAAAAATATTCTTAAATTCAGGACAATAATAATTTGTGAATCTCACAAAGAACCGTCCTGCATGGGAATTGAACCTGTGACCTCATGCTAGTCAGTTCCGTGACCGTGTCGCGTCACTGACGCAAGCGACTTCATTACTAAAGCAATTCGTAATGCGCCGGTAACCAATTGTAGCTGCCATGGTTACCGACTAAAAATTGTATGGGCAATCACTCATGTAAAGCATCGAAGGTGTAAGCAATAAAAACTGGCGACCAGGAACTTACATAAAACTATTTCGATAACACAGGCCGCACGCATAGAAATTGAAGTCATAAAACGACGTCGAATAGATTTGGAAAATATGGAAAATGCAAAATTACAAATGGCTGAAAAAAAGGGTCAGCAGAATTTGTTAAAAGAAGAGTCTTTGAAGATGAGAAAGCTTTTAGAGCAGTATCAGAAGGAAGACGAGGAACGTAAGTACCTATATTTGTTAATAACACCGTGAGATACCAGGCATGTAGTTCTCACTCGAAATATTCCAAGCAGATGAACAATCTCCGTGTGGTGACGAAGTAAGAATACAATCTGTCACCACCCCGTCTCATTCCATGGGTGTCGTAAAAACCGACTAAGGGACTATCCGTGAATATTATCTTTACGAAATAAAAATAGGAAACTTGAAATTAAACCCTATATCAATCCGTCTGGCCAGCGTGGTATTAGGGACGGGCCGTCCCTGCAGTGGGACATTAATGGGCTGTTATGATGAAGAAATTTAATAATTAAACATTCTTCAGTTGCACGTCAAAAAAAAGAGGCAAGCGTAGAACTTGGCGAACAAAAGAAGGCAGCGGTCCAAGAACGCCAAGATATTGCAAAGCAAAAGCAAGAAGACAATGAAGTCTTGCACGAAATATGGCAGAAGGCTATCGACGACCGTACGGCAATAGAAAAGGCTGAAGATGATGTTAGAAAACAGAAACTGGTATAGTATTATTTAGTACTAGTTTACCTAATAATAAATATGTACATAGTAAAAACTTTTTTTCAACTCGATCCTAATAAAGTTTTTTTGCAACTCTGTATTCATGATTAATGAACATCGATGTGGGCATCGGTTAGTAGCCAACCTGATGTTGAGACTTATTCTAGCCGCCAATAGGTCTCTGTCGCGGCTTTTGCAACTGTGCCACTACGACGACTGCTAGGACTGACTTTTACTGACTGAGTAGTCACCTATACATGTAATAACCTCACCACGTTGCTTAACCAGCGCTATCGTTTTTGAAACAGCGGTTGCAACGAGCTGTGCTGTTTGGGTTAGGTAAAAATAAATATTGCAGTAAGTATCAATTTTTTTTTAATGTTACAGCTAGATCTAAACTTTTGTAACTCGAGAATGGAAGCTATGAAAAACAGAATAGCTGAGACGAAGTTCAACAATGAGTCTTTGATACTTGAAGAAGGTCACAGGCGTAGGGAAGCTGCGGAGTTGGAGAGATGCAAATATAAAATTTGGTTGAAACAAGAGCAAATAGTATGTATATTTTGATGATGTTCTGGTTGCTATTTCCGTTAGTAGACACAATAGTAAAACAATGCAATTATTTATATCATAATATGTCAAGGAAAGAGTTAATATGAATATGTCACATCTCCCATGAATGTCGTAAAAGTAAATTAAGGAAAATTTTACAGCTATCTTCTATTAGAAGAAAAAAATAGAAGCCTAGCATAAAAGTCACTACAAGCCCGTGTCGAGGAGGCCTTGAAGCGGGTCACTAATGAACTGCTAAGATTATCATCTCAGCAGGAACGTTGGCAATGTAAACCACAATGGGCAGTAGGCCTGGAATACTATGGTAAAGACGAGAAAAGACCAAAGGCAGACCCTTAGCATCTTTGACGACATCCTTGAGTTCTGAAGCAGTGGTGACACCCTGTACTATTGGTACGTCGCCACACGGACCGCAAGCTGAAACCCTTCATGACTTGGCTTGACTCCAAAATCCAATTTCAATATTATTACGCTTATTTCATAATTATCATTTAAACCTCATTTTCCTTTTTTATCAGAATATGAGAGATCACAACTTAAAGATGCGTGCAGAGCAAATACGAGAGAAAGGTAACACGGAAGAGAAGGTAGTCCAGGCCCAATATGAAAGTCAAGTTTTGAAACAGCTTGAGGAGTTAGTTAAACACAAACAACTTACCGACGCTCAAGCTAGAAAGTTGCACCAGAAAGATTTATTGGATCAAATTGCTTATACGCAGTTGTTGAAGGTAAGGCAACGTTGTTGATAAGATTTTTGGTTGCCTTAAGGCGGTAAACGAACAAGCAACATGCTGGAGGAGACAAGGAAAAACTTCTTTGTCTTTTGCTCGCCAGCTAGTTTTAGCATAGATCTGTTTTTTTCTAACTACGCGTCTAAGGACATCCAATGATTTATGAAGAAGGGTTCACAAGAAGTGCCGAAAGTCTAGGTCTTTGGTTTTTCTTCGGCATAGTATGATTAGCCAAACTTTTATTGTATTGTTACAGGAGCGAGCTAAACAAGAAGAAATGGAACAGGTTGCGAAGTACAATAATGCTAAAAAGGAATATGAACAGGAGATCAATAATGCACTCTGCAAGTTAGTATTTCACATTTTTGCTTTAATGTCAGTAGGTACTAGACTTATTATAAAAGGTATAGTTGCCAAACGGTCAAGGCATAGGCTTCTTACTTACGTTTATATGCATGAAGGGTAGGCAGAGATCACTGAGCGTCCAGAACCCAAACTCTGCAACCTGCTTTTCGCCCTGTGCTAAAGAAATATATTTGCTAGAGGAATGCTTGTCCGCTAACTACAAGGCTTAGACTTAGGGCTATATTTCACCGGGACACCTTGGCAGCTCAACCAGTCGCCGCTACCAATAAAATGTATACAGCTCTACAGAGCGTTACTCACCTGGTGTCTATTTGGTTGCGCAACTAATGTATACCTAGTTGTTGGTAGCGGCGATTGGTTGCGCCGCCATGGTGTCCCGGTGAAATATAACCCATAAGATGCTTGCGATATGTACCGCCGGACAATGAAGGGAAATGACTGGACCAAGGCCTCCTGCTTCTCTCATCCGTACTCTTTCCGTTCTTCTATATTTTTTCCCTGTTTGTTGAGCAGTTCTTCTTCAAACGCGACCCGCCCATTTTCACTTTATTTGATTTTTTAGATATATTTATGTAGGTAGGTATATCAAATGATTAACGTCAATCTTTTTTTAATTTCTAGCCGACAATTCTACAGCGATAAGGTCCATCCGTTTATGAAAATAATGACATCAGGGTTAGAACTGAATAAATGTATTTGCGCATCTAACTATTGCGCCCATCCGCATCCAGGATCATCAAACACGAAAAAGAAATAAAAGATTTTTTAATGTATTATTATTTTTAGATAACGGTATTATTTTAATAATTATTGTTTTAATAAATTTCTAGAAGTTTGTTTTAAAGATTATAGTAGTTTTATTTTAATTAAGCTTTTACAGTAATTTCGTGCCTAGAGCACGTAAAAAGTCTGTCGTGTAGTCTTCTCACATATTGCGTCGCGACGCAACGAATAATAAGTAAGGAAATAGGTACTTATACCCCTTCCACTATATTTAACAACATTTGACAGATTGCCGTTAGTGACGTTCAGCAGTATCTCGAATGTAATCCCATTCGATTATAAGCGATTTCGCGATTTTTCAAATTACTTTATTTTACACATTTGGATCCTTACATCAACTTACATTATCATTTTATTATTGTTTCTTTCTTCTATGTTAAGAGAATTAGCCTATAGCTTAAAATGATAAAATTATAGTTATCTTAGGTTTATTTAAAATACATAATTTATCGTGACACATTCGCGGGTTATAGCTAATCTAAAATATCATATTACATGTTATAAACGTATTATGAAGAGTTCAGGTTTATTCATAGCATTAATTTCTACCGATTATTTGTAATTTGTTTCATAATGGTGGTAATCGTTTTGAGTGTCCATCACTAAGTAACCATGGTAACTAAAAAAAAACATGGGTACGTCCATGAAATACAATATAATTTGTTCGAAAAATAAGCGGAAGTATTACGAAACTTCATGGACGTGAACTGTCAAAAAGCTAAACTTACGCTGGAAGTGGTATAGTTTACTTTATTTTGCTTGACGTTTCGGGAAAGATTACCTTTACCGTATCTTACCATAAGCTGACTCGTAAAGGTAAGTATTATATTACTACCCGGTCACATTATCTAGAGACCTAGCGTCGTTGACGTCACGTCGAGTCGGCCGTACCGTACTGAAGCATGTGTGACGCGTGTGGCGAGCGCGGGGAGGTGAAAACAATGGGGGCGGGAAATTCGCATTCCAGCGAGGTCTCTAGATAATGTGATCATGTAATAGGTACCTTGCAATCATGCTAAATGTTTATAATCATGCAACACGATGTACTGTATAACTAACTAATAACTGTCGTTGAAACTATGTTGTATGTGTTATACAAACAAATTAATATAATTACAGCAATTTGTAGTTTTATTTAATTGTTATTTATTATTATTTATGTAACTTTTCCTCAATCTTGACTCAGTTAGAATCAAAGTTACTTTGCATTAAACATCGAGTTTGACTGGTAAAGAAAAACGAATATTTTCTCACACATACACACAACACCTTTCTTAAAATAAGCAGATCTTTTGGTTGGTTACTAGACAACTGGTAAACATGACAATTATTTTTAGTTCCGTCCGATAGTAAAGCGGAACAAAATGTATGCGGGATTAAATTTATAGTTTAGTTTTTTCTAATATACATATTATAAGGAAAATTTGTAATTACCTAAAATAATGTCGCCATAGCTGCTTTATTAAGTACTGTCCTATTGCAAGGACGCCAGTGACGAAGGAAAGCTTAGCCTATTACAACTTGGGCCTGGCAACAAGGTATATTTAATTTATAATCTCAAATCTTATGTAGAGATAATGTCAGAACTTTCCCTTAGTCATCATCATCATAATCATAAAAAATTCTTTCTTCCCCTTAATGGTCAACTGAGCCCACATGAAACTGATTCCACAGCCTCAGTTGACAGATTACTTAGTAAGCTAAAAAAACGAATGGGGTCAACTGGGCTGAGATGACGATGAAGGCGTTTTTTCTATACTTACACACAGATTCTCCTTTAGTATTTTTTAACGACACGTAATACTCCAGTAAAATAAGCATTCAACCTCGGAATGGAGGCGAATAAGCTGTAAATTTGCATAAACCTTTGTTTTGGTGTACTAATGACTGGTAAAAAAGTCTCATATGATCACGTGTCTGCGTCACAAGTGCGCTCGCCACTCGTTGCGCTATATCTCGAAAACGGTAGGTGATACGGAAAAATGTTTTGAATATAAATTGTAGACCATTTTGTGATCTACAATATTTATAATGACGTAAATGGCGTATTTCCCATAGAAAACGAGATAATTGGAAAAAACTGATTTTCATGACCTTTGACCTTGAATAACCACCCCACTACGTCACATTATGACGCAGACACGTGATCATATGAGACTTTTCCACCAGTCATCAGAACATCAAAACAAAGGATTATACGAATTTACAGCTTATTCGCTTCCGTTCCGAGGTTTGCCCCTATTTTAGCCTTATTTGACTGTACTATAAGTAATAAGACTGGCTGGCGACATTACTTATTCTGATTCACAACACGGAAAACACTACAAAAACAATAATAAAATGAATTTACATTTCTTATCTAATGTTTCATTCATGAATTCATTAAAATAATGATTCATATTATGTTATTGTTATTTTGCCTCATTCATTTTATTTACGTATCGTGGTAGACTGATACAATTACTCACACATCGCGACTTCATTTTGACGAACTTAAGCAGTTACAGTTAAAGGGTTAATAGAGGGAAAAGGTGAACAAACGGACTACTTTAAAACAAAATAGTTTGTACTTATTCTTACCAAGAAACGTTACTTATAATCAATTAAGTCGTTAATAAACATAAGATTTATATACTTAGCTAGATATACAGGGTGGAAAGATTTTATGGTGCCCCATTGAAACTTTCCACCCTGTATATAAAGGAAAAACGTAAAGGAAAACCACATTCACATTCAGGATTAAAATTCTATATGAAAATACTTTTATAAAATGATAATAACAATATTATATTCCTCACACTTATAAGTTACTTAGTATCGTAATGATTCACATATCGTACGGTATCATGTAAGTATACCAACATCATAATCATATTAGCCAATTGACACCTCCTCCAAATATTGTTACCTTGTGCAGTCCTCATCCATCGGTGTTCCGCCGCCGTCCTAACCAAGTCCACCGTGTGAGGAGTCTTCCCATCCTGCGTTTACCGATACGTCGCCATTTGGGTCTAGAATATATAAATAAATATTGACGGACATCTCTACACAGCGCCATCTGTTCCCAAAGTAAGCTAGGCTGAACCTGCTTGTGTTATGGGTAACAGAACAACGGATATTAATAAGTACTTATATTTCCTTTTTTTTGTAAATACATACATATTAGTATACATAGAAACACTCAGGCCAATGCAAATATTCATGTTCATGCACACAAATATTTGCATTATAAATAAATAAATAAATTCTTTATTCTCTCTTCACAACATTCGTATAATTTAAAGTCTTACACTTAATAATCACATAATTGCTAACGTTGTGAGAGACCAGAGCCAGTTGCTGATTTGCGAACAACATTGAGCGGGAATCGAACCCGAGACCTCTGCGTAGCAGTCATCTTGTATAACCACTACGCCACAGAGGCTGTCAATAATAGGGACCGCGCATACCAAGTAGGTGACAGATAAACATACTTTTATCTTTTTTACATACAAACAGATTATTATCCTATCCTACTTCCTACTAATAAGTTTTACAAATGCGAAAGTTTGTGAGGATGGATGGATAAATAGATGAATGTTTGTTACTCTTTCACCCAACAACTACTGAATGGATTTTGATGAAATGTAGAATAACATTTATGCTACGTAGGTAAAGCCGTGGGCATCAAGGTTCATCAAGGCGGGGTGCCTCAAGGTTCCGGATGTGCACCTGTAAGCTACCTTATGCACGTCAACAGCTTATGTAATGTGCTGCAGCACTGCTCAGCATACCAGTTCGCAGATGACCTGTGTGTGCTACTCGCCGGCACCGATATGAACAACATTTGTCGATCAGTACAACAGGACATAGACGCTGTTACAGTTGTCAAATGGTCACACGATAATGGTATTGTACTAAACACCGACAAAACTAAATCACTAATAGTATATTCTCCTTACTTACCACCCTCTGTTCATCCTACACCTCTGTATACCCATGAGTTCATATGTGTTCATAACAACTTATTGAATTGTAATTGTAAAGAAATTGAAAAAGTTAACTGTGTAACATACCTTGGTATAAAAATAGACGATAAATTTTCCTGGCTCCATCATATAGACTATACTTATTTGTGATAAACTTAGAATAATATTAAGTAAATTCCATTACTTAAGTTAAAAGTTCCTATTAGTACAGTCACGAGCAATAATATGTACACATTTTCAAATTTTCTAAACTATCTGCACGTTTATCTAGACATTACAATATCAAAATGAATTCGTAATTTAGAAGAGGTTCCGTACAGTTTTGAATTAATCTTCGAATTTTCAATTTTGGATTGGCAGAACTTTAGATAACTGGTTTACAAAATGCGAAAATGTGTACATATTATTGCTCGTGACTGTACATTAAGATGTTTATACAGGGTTACAGGAAAAGTCGTGCTAGATCCGTTAAGGGCGTGGAGAACCCATCATTTCTGACTTATTTTACTATGAAACACCCTACCCGAAACTTAACCCTTTTCGAGATATTCGGCTTTTAATTTTTTTATGAAAAATTGCCGATTCTTAGGCTACTAAATTTATTTTTTATTTATTTGTGTATCTTAATATTATTATTATTGCATTTTTACATGGGTAATAAGATGCTTTAGGACGTCAATAATTAAAATAGTGCATAAGTTAATTGAATGGACCGTAGTAGACAAGTAAAGGTTAGGAAAAACAAGAAAATATTGGAAAGTTATTTTTCTCTAAGCCATAACTAAAAAAAACGTTATGGGAATTGTTCGGCAGATGTTTTTCTAAATATCTACGTTTCATCAGCTATCTAACGAGGTATAACAATCTAGGGTTTGTATAACATTTCGTGGAAAAAAAGTCGTTTAGACGCTCCAGGTAGCAGGTCTAACGGTCCCGCGTTTATTGTCCTTCAAGTTGAAACCAGACAAAGTAAAGATTTATGTAGGTGCGAATGAAAGAAAAAATATGGGAATACAACAGGGGGTAGTGTTTTGGTTGTCATTCTGCTTTTGTGCTTCGTACATAGTAGATGTGATATCGTTTTGCTCTTTTTCTCGACTTGGCTGTGATTCTGGACTATTTCTTCTGATTTGTGACTACTGTGCTTGTTAACCGGACTCTGATTTGTACCTGTGATACGGAAGTGTTGAAGATGACGTCCTACACACCTGAGGAATATGCTGATATGGTTTTTGTTACGGATACTGCCGTTGTGTGTCTGCGCAAGCTCGCAATGAATACATAACTCGCTACCCTGGTCGTCGAGTACCGAATGTGGCCGTTTTTGACAGAGTTTATCGAGGCGAATCCAGTTTCGTCTGTAGAAGACTTAAGAGAAAGGATTGTGGATGCAGCAAACAAAATAAGGATCACGTTGACCACTAGAATAGTGAAGACTGGTCTCCGTAGAAGGATGCGACAATGTGTCAGAAATAGAGGCGGCCATGTTGAACATGACCTGTAAACAATAAAAACTTATGAGAAAACCTCATTAAATAACATTTCATGCTCACGTATTGTTTTATTTTACTATTTAATAATTTTCTTTCATCTTCTCTGTCGCCTATAAAACTAACTTTTTTTCAATGGAATTGAATAAAACCTTAGATTGTTATACCTCGTTAGATAGCTGATGAAACGTAGATATTTAGAAAAACATCTGCCGAACAATTCCCATAACGTTTTTTTTAGTTATGGCTTAGAGAAAAATAACTTTCCAATATTTTCTTGTTTTTCCTAACCTTTACTTGTCTACTACGGTCCAATTAATTAACTTATGCACTATTTTAATTATTGACGTCCTAAAGCATCTTATTACCCATGTAAAAATGCAATAATAATAATATTAAGATACACAAAAAAATAAAAAAATAATTTAGAAGCCTAAGAATCGGCAATTTTTCATAAAAAAATTAAAAGTCGAATATCTCGAAAAGGGTTAAGTTTAGGGTAGGGTATTTCATAGTAAAATAAGTCAGAAATAATGGGTTCTCCACGCCCTTAACGGATCTAGCACGACTTTTCCTGTAACCCTGTATATGTCACTTGTAGACCCTATAATCGATTATGCTCTGGATTGCTATGGACTTACATTCAAAACATTATTGAAAAAATAGAAGCAATTCAAATTAGATTTTTAAAACTTCTTGTTAATAATAAAAGTAAAGAACAATATAAAAATGATTACACAAAATTGTACAAAATATGTAATATCCTTCCAGCAAAACTAAAACATAAATATCTTCTTTTAAAAAACAACCATGGCAATCCAGACATTGACATGAGTGTGGTCACTAATGACTACAATACCCGCTCCATGTCTTCTGGCGAGTTTACGGTACCAAGGGTACGTAACTATTATGGAGATAGGACTATTAAAAAAACGCTTACCTTACTTATTAAATAGTCTGCCGGAGGACATTCGGCGAGAAACAAATATAAATTTATTTCAGAAAAAACTTAAAAAATATTATTTAGATTTGTTATAATTTAAGTATTAGATTAGATTATATAGAATAAGATTTCTTACAGCAGAATATTGTACGGAGACTAGATCCCACAGTTAAACCAATTACATGGTTTTGTGGGACTCAGATTGTAAACTAGCATTAAGATACTGTTTTATAATAATAAATAAATAATAATAAATAATCAGCTAGTACATCATATAAATATCCCAGAACAAACATTAGGTAATGTTCATGCACACAAAGATTTGCAATAAGCGGGAATCAAATTTTGTGATCTTAGCGTAGAGTAGCACTCATTTTCCAAACGTACAAGTTACGCGGTCGTGGTAGCGGCAGTGCACGAGATCGCTGGTTTTAATCCGGATCAGTATAATTCTTATTCATCATCATAACAGCCCATTAATGTTCTAATGCAGGGACGGGCTTCCTCCCGGGACGGAGAGATACTTGGTCTACTAACACCACGCTGGCCAGACGGATTGGTATAGGAATTAATTTCAAGTTTTCCTTATTTTTATTACGTAAAGATAATAAATATTCACTGATAATCCCATAGTCGGTTTGTCGGACTGACGGTTTCTCATAGTCGGACACACTATATTCTTACTCCGTCACCACACGGAGATAATTCTTAGTGTGATCCGCAAATTATTATTGTCCTGAATCTGGATGTCCTTATGTCAGCTAAATTGATGTTTGTAAAAGTCCCGCTACACAAGGCATGGTCCCTAGTGCGGGAAATGTCTTCAAAAAAATAGGAAAAAAGGGGGGGAAATATCTCATTTTTCATGGCAGTCATCTAAGCAAGACCCCTGATCATAGTTCCAGCATCTTTCAAGACCAACGACCTCCCACAAGATCATCTTACGTCATCAAAAACCAGTTACATTAACTTCGGCCTTACAAAACCAGTTAACATCTAACAACCAAAGTAAGGACATACCCTATATCTTGATCTGTTTATGACTAAATACACGGTGGTCGGAAATACCTGCCTTTAATTGTTCTAATCTACGTAGTATGATCTAGTTTATATTCTGTAAGCGTAAGTATATAAGTAGGTATTATGTTATTAAGTCACGTTTTAGTACAATTCCTGATAAAATTTACGTATGTTATGTAGGATGTTATGTTTCGGAAATTATTTTATACCTATTGTGTGTCAGACAAGTAGGTACACTCGTCCTCATTAGGTTTTAAGGAATTATTGTTTATGTCTGGTAAATGCCGCAGTGGAGTTTATTAAATGCCTGGGTGTTTATATTATGTATCCTTTGTGCACGCATATGACGACTGAGGTATATGACGATAGTGCATGACAACTGCAGAGAGCCTCGTAATTACGAAAAACTTAGTAGGTATGACTTATTATTGACTAACTCTGACCATGGCTGGTGCAACCTAGCCGAAACGTCGAGAGCCTCAAAGGTAAATTATTTAATATTTACCACAATTTAATCGTGTTAATACCCGTGTAGTTATTAATATTAAGTTGAAATGAAACACGAAAGTTTTAAAGTTAGTAGGTATGATCCATAACTATATTATGTTCTGAACCTGGCTGTCCTTTTATTTATTCGTCTGTTCATTTAATAACAACAATAATTTCGCGACAGAGAGCTGCTACGGAAGTTGTTATTTATGCCTTTAATATTATGATTTCTACTAAGTTTTGCTCATCTTCAAAGTCGACCAGATAACCATTAGTTGACCCTCATTTAGTATAAAAATAAAGACACTAAGTCCTTTTTAACCTAATAAGGGAAGTACACACGACTAACGCAAGTATATGAAGACAAATAGCACTGAACCATGTAAGGAATTGTACTTAAACATGGATTTTCCCGTCAATAAATTCACAATTCATGCCTCATTTACAATGATTCCAAGCTATTACTAACGGTTGTCTCTTACTGGCATTGCCGCGTGAATAATTATTAATAGATGACGTTTAACTAGTTACATATAGGTACACAATTAAATTGTAGGTAGATAACAACAATTAAGTACTGGGGTGTGGGACTTAACAGAATGCGTCTCAGGGTGACCAAGACTGTGTAAATGCACTCATGCCTTTGATATTTGTAAAGCACTGAATCCTACTGCATCTGGTATGGTTGCATGAAGTATGAAGCTTGCCTTTAGAAGAGCGACATATTCATGTATTATCAAAAAAGCTATGATGGATATTTCTAACATGCATAGACATTAACATACATTAACTTACCTACTATAGGAGTCACATTTGTCGCTAAAGCTATACTTAACCTCACACCACTAACTCAATAAAATGTATACCTAGACAACAATAGGAAGATCAATACCCCTGATTAGACAATACCTCAGACCCAGACATAATGCAAAGCAAGCATTCGTAAAGTAAGTCGTTGGGAATTCAATTCCATATAAGTAGGTTAAGCAGGGTCACATGTGAACTACTTATAGGTATAGCTTTAATAACTGCTAAAAAAGGGGCCAGTCAGAATAACAGCGCTGCAGCTATCAACGTTGCAGCATCATGCTGAGACTGGTCCTAGTTTTACACCTCATGTGACTTTTTATTATGTTTTTTGTAATTTTAATATTCTTGTATTGTGCAGTGAGGTGTAAAATAAATATTTTTTCTTTCTTTCTTTCTTTGCGAGCACCTAGTGTCCCCGGCATAACCACGGGAATCTTACTAGCTGTCAGCTGTCATATGCAGTTATGAAGAATGCAGTAGTTATAGTTGGATCGAGTTACACATGCCTTTGCCACCAACAGTCCTCAGACCTGTAAAGTCCGTTCGGAATTTCCACAATTTTATAATAATTCATTTAATTACTTATTAGTACTTACCCGGTGTGATATGGCATGGTCACAGCTGGATGTTATCCGTAATTAAAAAGTTAGGTACGTTCCAAGTCCAACAAAGTGTTTTTTAGATTATAGGTAGTTCATTAAATTACTGTTTTGAAACTATCTAAGTATTTACCTATCTATTCAAATTATTTCAAACATAATAGGTATCTATTGTCGGATTATAAGATTATAACACAATGCCTAAAAGAATGTAAGCACTTTAATATGGAATCTAAGAAACAAACAACATGTTTTCACCTATTCTTAAGAAGTATTTACAACAATTTACAAAAGCTTTAAAAGTCTTTGCAGTGAGATAATTAATTAACCAAATAAGTGCACATACGTGTAATGGAAATAAACAAAGGAAAATCAGAAATCTTAACTACCTTAGTCACAATTAAACGTAATACTGTGGTCGACAATTTGTCATTGACTGTACATATCAAACAGCCATTTTCCCTGTAGGAAGATTTAAATATGCATACTATACTCATTGTTAATAAAAAAAATATGTCGCCCGACTAGGTGACTTAATTTCGAGAATTTTCCTTAACTTGTTGTTCTACATAAAAGAACGCGTCGCTCAGGATATTCGTCAGTTAATTGTGAACTGCCGAAGATGTACATCCTACTAGCAATCGTCGGCTTAGCGGCTTCAGCCTCCGCCAAAGACTTAATTGTCGGGCACGAAGGAGGCAGATTAATCTTCGAACAAAATGTAACAGCCAGTCCCGCGATTTGGAGACAAGAGAAGAATTTAACTGTCAACGCATCAGATTATGAAGTGATTACTCGCGTCGCCGTTACAGACAGAAGAGAAGAGAAAAATGGAGAGGCAGCTGTAGTAGAAGGCGGTGAAGGGCACAAGAACGTTACTATTCAACTTAAGAGCCCAGCAGTCTTCAGAGGATACGATTTCCTGGTCCAAGTCTACGCTAAATCCGAGGATGGCATTGAAAGGCCAGCAAATACTGATCAAGAGCAACCTAAAGATGTCAACCAAGGTGAAAAGGCATTAGTGACTCCAGTATCAACAAGTTCTACTGCTGAACAGTCAAAGAGCCTTGATAAAGTGCAACAACCAATTGCAGTAGCCAAGGTAGATGAACAGACTCGTCCAAGTCGCGATACAAAGGGACAGCAAACACAAAAACCTTTAAGCCCTCCTGTTACTAACGACACTCTTGAAAACAAAAGTGTGAACACCAAAGATGACTGGTCAACTTTGATCGATTCAGTTGGCAACGATTCTTTGACTACCAATGATACCAGCGCTTATAACGATACAGCTCAGTTTGAAAATGATCCAGAAGACTTCAAATTTGACGTCGCCGGAAACGATTTTGGTCAAATAGTTAAAGTGAATAATCTTCATCCAGTGAGTTCTACTACAGAGAAATCTGTAGGACAAGAGCAAAAGAACCTTAAGCATGAACCAGCCAAGGATTCGGAACTTCAACAACACCAGCTCAAAGGAGTTCCCTTGCCTTATGTGAAACAATAAGCTATTTTATATTTATTATTATTTAATTCAGTATTATTAAACGACATGTGTCGAAAATTATTGTGATTTATATTTTTAAATTATTTACAAATAAATAGGTAGGTATATTTATAAAAATATTTTTGTTTTAATTTATTCATTATTGAAAATTAAGTAGGAGAAGTTGTATAGGAATATCTAGGTATTTTTTTTTTTTTAATGAGTAGGGAAACACACATTGTTTATTACTGCTCCACTCCTATTAGTCATAGCGTGATACAATATAGCCTATGATACTCCCCGATAAATGGACTATTTAACACAGAAAGAATTTTAAAATCGGTTCACTAGATCCAGAGATTACCCCCTACACACACAAACTTTACCTCTTTATAATATTAGTATAGATCAAACAGTCAAGTTCATGCACACAAATAAATAATTGGCCTGTTCGCATATAGAAGACGCAACCATTAGTAAAGGGCAGTAAGGTAAGTATTAGTAACAGTCGAGAGACAGAAAACCAAATTAAAAATATACTTATTTACTTCTGTCCCTTTCAAAGTTTAATTACAAGAAACGGACATCAAATAAGTTACCCGATAGAAGAAGCTTGAGTTCATTGACACCAGAAGCTACTAAAGAGTTTTTTATCAGGTACTTACCTTATCATTTTGTATGTACGTCCACTGCGGGACATAGGCCTCCTTCAAACGTTTCCACCCAGCGCGGTCTTGTGCCTCCCTCATGCATTGGCTTCCCGCCGTCCTAAGTAGGTCGTCGGTCCACCGTGTGAGTGGTCTCCCCACTCTGCGCCTTCCGTGCTTCCTTGTAGGCATCATCATAACAGCCCATTAATGTCCCACTGCATGGACGGGCCTACTCCCGTGACGGAGGGATACTTGGCCTACTAATACCACGCTGGCCAGACGGATATACCAAATAAGCTTTTTATTTCGTGCAGATAATATTCACGGATGTCCCCTAATCGGTTTTTACGACACCCATGGGATGAGTTGGGGTGGTGACATATTGTATTCTTACTCCGTTACTATGCGGATAATAACTTGTAGACATAATGGCAATTAATTTTGGGAGTAGGAATAGATAAGTTTCATCACCTATAATTACTTTTATCAAAAAAAGGTTCTTAAACGGTTCCAAAGAAAATTCATGAAAATTGTTGCATAATTTGGTTTTACCTAAAATGGGATTTCGTTGAATCATTAATTTGTGGTTTCTTGACAAGTTTTCCTGCTATTGCTTTCGTAGAGAAAATAACATGCATACTTTTCCTTAGTCGATTTGTATGGCACTTTTGGGAGGAGATAAATATTTCCCCTATGTCTACTAAAATCCATTGAAAAGATCCATGGATCTTTTTACACTCAAATCACACACTTATGTCCACTTTAATCCATGATCGGAAAATATTTTAAAAATGGATCTTTTTAAAATCCATTATAAAGCTGCATCTACAGTAGCCATTTTCAATAGGTAAATAAAAGTCTAGAAAACCAATCAAAATTTTAACATCTCATCCCTAAGTTGTCGTAATAACTTACCATTGCTCTTCAGGAAAAAAACTTGTTAACACTATGAAGAACCGTTTGCAGCGGTACATTCATAGGTAACAGCCCCAGTGGTTTTAAATATTTAGGCATACCTACATAGGGACCGACAGACATCAACAGCGACTTTGTTTTGTACAATGTAGTGACTACTTAATGAAAAATAAATATACATATTTCATATAAGACACGTAAGTGACACTTATGAAAGTTTGGTTGAGGGCCATCCGCCCCACCACAGCCCGTGTAAAGTAGTAACTGTCGTCAGAGACAAACTACTCGTGCTCAAGAAAAAAAGGAAAAAAAAACTTATGAAAGTCTGCGTTTTTATAGTGATCACATAAGCACGTCTAACTTAACGGCTAAGTTTACTGACGGTTCGGAACACTACCATGTCAGAGAAGACACCCACAAGAAACTCTGCTGGGTTCCTATCGCTCTTTTTGGTAATTACTTCATAAATAAAAGTTAAACATAGTCAATAATGACTGAATTCTAATAAACAAACTTTAATAAAATACAAACGATTTGAGAACCTTGTCTTTTAATAGGAGTTGGATAACTGGATTAAATAAAAAAAATAAAAATAATCAATAATATAAATCTTTAATAAACAATAAAAAATATTATTATATAACATGGAATGCTTAAAAAATATCTTAAAAAGTAATTACATGTTTTACGTATATTATTATTATTATTATACGTATTTGTATAAAATGGATGACAATTACAGGTTTAAACTGACCATGGAATAGGTTGAAAGGTCTTGAAAAAGTGAGGAAGTGCACCGAAGGTATCGCTAGTACGATACTTTGGATCGTAACATTGATGCCAGTGACACTAAAAGTATCATCGATGCCAGTGACACTAAAAGTATCATCGATGCAAGTGACACTAAAAGTATCATTTTTGCCACTAAAAGTATCACTGATGTCAGCAACACTAAAAAGTATGACTGATTCCAGGTACAACGAAAAGTATCATTGATTCCACTAACAACGCTAGCACATGTCGCAAAATAGCCAGTGGCTTACCTCTACTCTGCCATTACTGGTATCTATGACCCCTGGTCCCTATTTAATAAAAGCGACAATTGTCAGGTTTTACCTGTCGAGTCTCTAAGAATATATTTGTGACAATGACAACTTTGTCGCTAATTTCGACATATTTGTCGCAACATTATAGAATAGCGTTGACAATGAATAAAATGCCTGTCGAAAATCTGTGACAATTGTCACATTATGTCGGTTTCCAATGACAATTTAGTGTTTAATAATAAAAAAAAATGTCGGATTTTCGCCTGTCGTCAATCACCTCTCATTGTCGCGTTTATTTAATAAGGCCCTGGTTACTACTTTCAAAATCAAGTGCCACAACAGCTTGTCTTTACTCTAAATTGTACTAAATCACATGCCCGTAGTACAGTCACGAGCAATAATATGTACACATTTTCAAATTTTCTAAACTATCTGCACGTTTATCTAGACATTACAATATCAAAATGAATTCGTAATTTAGAAGAGGTTCCGTACAGTTTTGAATTAATCTTCGAATTTTCAATTTTGGATTGGCAGAACTTTAGATAACTGGTTTACAAAATGCGAAAATGTGTACATATTATTGCTCGTGACTGTACCAAAATAAAAATGAAAAAAATGATACATTAAAAAAATATACATTTATATAAAAAAGTCAAAATTTAAACCAATGTCCATACGTATTAGGAATTATAATTATATTCTTATTTTAGTTAAAAAACTATCTACTATAAAATTTTACGTAGTTAGAGTTATATTAAAATCAACAGATCTTTTCAATGCTTTGTTCTACTAGTCTTTTCATAAAAAGACCGGCTATTGTCATTTGTTCTATTGGTAATAGGTCTATTTAGCAAAAGACCGTCTTTTGTCGTACCACCGCTTAAAACACTTCCAAGCAGTAGTGTGCTAATGTTACTGTGTTAAGGTAGAAGGGTACAGTAGCTAGAATAATTACAGGGCTAAGAGAACTTCACAGTTAGTTATTATAACAATATTATCGAGTAATAAGATAATCACTTTAATTATTTACCTTGAGCCGCTCGACGTTTCGGCCAGATTACACCAGCCATGGTCACGAGCAGACTAAACGCGTTAATATCCGTTAATATTGTTATAATAATAAAAATGAAACGCGAAAGTTTTAAAGTTAATATTCAGTTTCCCTCTTACTCATAAACGCCTTTTAAATTTAGTCACTGTTTAGCGAGATTTTTATTAGCAAAACCAACCTTATGCCAAACAAAACCGTAAGAATTTAAGCTAATCAATTGACTAAAATTTAAGAGGCGTTTATGAGTAAGGGGCTTAGTGTCTGAGGATGACGAACGCAATGCAGAGGTACCCTTGAGCTTGATATTTACATCAAAAGGTTTATAAGTATGTTTATTCGTTTTCTAGTTCTCTATAGTCAGTTTACAGTACAGTTTACTGTCTCTGCCTAATTGGGGACTACACGGGGCGTTGTGTAAATGTTTAAAGAATGTTATACAATAACCCTTACTCATAAACGCCTCTTAAATTTAAGTCAATTGATTAGCTTAAATTCTTACGGTTTTGTTTGGTATATAGTTGGTTTTACTTATAAAAATCTCGCTAAACAGTGATTAAATTTAAGAGGCGTTTATGAGTAAGGGGGTAAAAGCACAGAGTTCTACTGCACGTTTGTTTCGTCACCTTCTCACCGTCAATTTCTCACCACTCTTTGTCCGATCAACTATGGCTATAACTTTGTCCGATATCTCAAGATAATATAGGTTATTGGTACATGAGAAGAGCTCATATATATTTTAACACACGATTAATGTACCTCATCCATCCGTTTAGGAAAATTTTGTTTGTGCAACCTAGTTTTGTCATGTTTTTTTAGCTTTATTTTAGTAACGGATAAAGCAATCGTAAAACAAAAATATACGTCGTCATTATAATCTTTAACTTCACTCATTCCAGTAGGTTTTAATGCCACTTATTTAATGTGAAAAAGAGGTTAACAACAATATTATGGAAAATTGAACTCGTCATAACTATGGGTAATTCAAGTAAAGACTTTTATCCGTAGTCCCATTTGTTAATGGGACTAAGGTCATCCATCTATGGGACGACCAATGGGACTACGGAAAACAACCGGTAAACCGATATTTTATTGCTACTTCTTGTCAAACCCATAGCCTAATTATGTTAAAATATATGCGCCATTCTAATGTACCTCATTGTTGTGTTGATATGTCATAAAAACTAATCATATTTCAACAAGGAATGTACAGGTATACTATCAGGAATGTTATCCCTTCCCCTCAAAGACTCCAGCTCTATGACGACCAGGCATCCTATGACGTCAGCCCCACATGACTTTAGGAGCTGACTGGCGGCTGTGATAGATCCCCCGGTCGCTATTAGGTCGTCTATTAGCACGCATTTTAAGCCGGGACGGACTGCGCTTTTCTGTACTTCTAGGATGTCCTGTGGGTAAAAGAAGTAATTTTAGTTTTTTTAATGGGGAGACACACTGCTTATTTATCCCGATTGATGGCGCATCGTCGTTGGTTATGTATGGCTGTCAAACTTAATACAAATTGTAACTAAAATAACTTAAAAAAAGTTATAGATGTAAATAATAAAGCTGTGTAGTGCATTTAACTGTAAAAATAAAGTTACTCATCGTTTCTCTTCTGATAAGAAAAGACGAAAGATATGGATTAAGGCCACCACCAATAGATCCGCTTTTCCCAGCTAGGGACGCATTTCTCTTCTTCAGCTCTACTTTTAAATTGCCACGGTCATGCAGGAATACATTTTTAATGAAAAATTCGCAAATAGATTTTTAGGTATATACTTACAGGCAAATTCTGAATGACACCCACCAACGATGGTGTCGCCATCTGAGATTAGTTTTGCCTGTGCCTCCTCATTAAATCATATTCATATAATTTATTATTTTAGTTTATCCATGTTGTGACGGACTAAAAACCGGTTATCACCAGCCTATAGGATATCTACTTTTCGTGCAATTTTTGCAATTAAAGAAAACTGACACAAAATCTGATGCTAAGTCTAAGTCTGGTTTGCGGGGTCGGAAAATGATGGATACGATTTAAATTGGATTATACTGGATTTACACCGGCTGATCCGGTTTTTGCGGCTTTGCGGCGCGGCTTAAAATCGGGATTTAGTAGTACCACTTCTTAAAAACGGAACCGCTTCTGGAAAATCTACTATCGGAGATTAAAATCTCAAAATTAAATTAATAAAATATACTGTAGGATAACTCACCGAACCATATTCCAAATCATATTTATACGAAACAACTTCACCGGGCAATTTCCCTTTCTTTCTAACTGGAAGACATCCTACACCAAGCTCGTTCGCGATTGAGAAACAAAACAGGAATCCTCTGGATTCTAAGCCAACAACGGCTTGAACATCCGGGAATTTATCTTTTATTGTTTGGACTAGTATGTTCTGTAGTAAAATACATGTTGGTCCATCTGATATAGCTGAGAATATGTCCCTGTAATATAGGAAATAGAATCATTTAGTACTTCTATACTAATATTAGGTATAAAGAGGTAAAGTTTGAGTGTTTGTGACATTGTAGGGGGTAATCTCTGGATCTAATGAACCGATTTAAAAAATTCTTTCTGTGTTGAATAGTCCATTTATCGGGGAGTGTCATAGGCTATATAGTATCACGCTTTGACTAATAGGAGTGGAGCAGTAATGAAATATGTTTAAAAAAGGGACGCGATTTTTTCCCCGTCCGACGAAGTGGGCACGGGTCAGCTAGTAAGAGATATAGGTATAAAAGTTAGACTACACGATTGCTCGAGCAATGAGAGTTGCTGTAGGTCACCTTAGGCTGGCCACACATTTAGCGTGCTAGTTCCTCCACACTTGTAGCGAGCACGCTGCGTCAGCGTAGCTCATACGCCCGACTAACATTCACGCCTAATGTGGGGGAGGCCTACTGAACTTGCCATCTCTGACATATCGCACACCCAGATCTAAACGGGGTCAACTCAAAAAATCACTTTTTTCACAAAACACGAAAAACGGTTTTCTGATATCCTGCTCTGCGCAGGAGTTTTTTGTCCATATCTATGCTTTAGAGGTCCAGCTAGAAGAAATAGGATTTTTGTGTTATAGTCATGTAATGGAGCTGAAAATTGAAAATTTTGAATTAGATCCCTAAAATTTTACTCACCTCACCAGCAGTACAAGTTTAACTCAAAATGTTTCAATATAGACACTTGAAACTAACCGTTAAAATAGAGTCAACTCAAAATAAAATTACGAAAAATGTCAGATATAGTGAGTAAACTCAAAATAACTCAGTCCGTTCATCCAACAAAAAGGACTCATTACGACATCTATACCATATTCATCTGGGCTTGAGAAATTTGGTAAACAAACAAAAAAATGGGTCTTTTTACTGTCACGATTACTCATTTATAGATAATTATAATCTATGGCCACGATGAAGACTCGAAAATTATTAAAAAATATGAATATTTTAACGTCTTTACAATAAAATAGAAATTTTATTACATAATATGTTTAAATAATTTAAATATTATAATAAGATCACCAAGTAATCAATTATTATTTTTTTCCTTTTTTAACATTACATACGAACGGAACGACAATGATGAAGAGCCTACAATTGTCAATGTCTTAAATGTCATGTATCGCATTAATATGTCTTAACAGAAGAAGAATAATATTACAAATTACACCTCAACAAATCTAAAAGATACAGTATGACGTTTCATATTTTTCAAACTGAAACAACTTTGTTCATGCGTACATTATTCAGTTTCGAAAACCTTTTTCGTAAAACCATAAATTTAGAAAGATTTTATTATTGTATCTAAAAATGTACAATTCTTAATATACGAATTTGATTGAAAATTTTCAAACAAAGCAAAATAACACATATTTACATAGTAAATAATCTCTAATAGTTCTATTTCTCGACCTCATTGCAAAGTCACGTAGTTAGGTCACTGCTCGTAGTGTTGCGACTCTTCTGATACATTTGTATGCAAAAAAATCGTTTACATAACGAAAAATCGAATATATTACTTTCAAATTGTCAATTATCGACACGTTACTGCGCGATCGCATAAATCACTTATTACATAGGTACCCTTAAATAAATTAATTTAATATTTTTAAAGTTTTAGAAAAAAAAAAACTAAAAAGTAAAAAAATCACCCTTTATTCTAACTAGGTACACATTTATCATCATCCTAATATATTATTATATCTCTATATTTTTGTTAAAAAAAAATTATGTAAATATTAATCATAATTAAAATAAAATAAATTTTTAGAATATTTTATTATTCACTAGTAGTACTAGATCTAATACTACTAGTAAGAGATTAATTTAAAGTTTCTTAAAATTCGGATATTATCGTTATTGATCTCTTAAAGTTCGGATACTATAGTAAACGATTTTTTTTCCCCAACCCTATTATTCAATTTGTCAGAACTGTCAAACTGTATCTTTTAGATTTGTTGGACATTAATGGGATTATTGAAGAATTTGATAATTAATTTATAATACAAGCTGGGAACAGTTTTTCTGAATCTAAATTAGAAGTTTCCGATTAATAGAAATTGAAAAAAGTTTTTTTAAAAAGCAATTTATTAATTCGTAAGTTTCATTTATATATTCTGCTTCTCAATAAACTTTTATTGCCTTAATTCAAGCATTATTTACTAAATTCACATTTTCTTATCCAGGTAGAATACACTTATTTATATTTACACAGAGTTATTTATTGTTTAGTTATGTTTTTAGTGAAATTTTTTTGAAAACCGCGGCATTTTGACAGTTTGACAGATTTGACATGTTTATACTTTTTCTCATGCTATCTTGAATAGGATATAGCGTCGTGTAGTGTTGATATGTGTGTAAAAGTCAAAAACGTCAATTTTTGAGTTAGCTCTGTTTAGATCTGGATGTGCGATATATTCAAATATTTTATGGGTCTCCAACAAAGGCAATACACATTAGAAATTAATATAAAAAACTACAGGAACATTGAGTGTATTCCTACAATAACAGGAAACCGTGTTGTTGTTATGTTTAGGGTACGATGGGACTGACATACGCTGCGCGTAAAAGTCCCGAATAAACAAAAGAATAAAAAAAAAAAAAAAAAAATAACAGGAAACCACATGACATGGGTACTAGACAACGTATAAACATACTTAAATACATTTTTTTTGTAAATGTCGCAGGGAAATGAGGAAATCAGGGATTTCACGAAATCCCTAGGGATATGACGAAATCCCATTTGTACTAGAAAAGAAATGCTCATATTTTTGTTTGTAGGTTAAAAAACACAAAAATTCTATCTTCTGTGGGTTAGGTTAGGTTAGAACTGGGACCATAATGCACGAGGCGAGCGAGCGAAGCGAGCGTGCCGCGGTAGCGGCCGCCGAAGTGCAAGGCATTTTCGACATTTACCGGGATTTCGTGATATCCCTAGTGATTACGTGAAATCCCTGGTTTCCTCATTTCCCTGCGACATAAATACATACCTACATATTATACATAAAAAACACCCAGACCAATGCAAACAATCATGTTCATGCACTCAAAGATTTGCATTGAGCGGAAATCGAACCCGAGACCTCTGCATAGCAGTCATGTTATACAACCACTACGCCATAAAGGTCGTCTAAATACGAGTGCAACTAAAATATTTCATGGAAATTAGCCAAAGTAGCAAAACCCTATCGCAACTGACAAGCATAGATAATAAAAGTTAAGTACATAATTGACATTGATTCACTTATCAGTTTTGTGCCTTTTATCTAGAACTTTTCAAGAGGGGGCCATGTTTCACATATTTACTTTAGCATGCTTAAAACACCATTTAAGTATGTTAAAATCATGGGCTCACCACTCATCACTCTAAACAGTTCATCATAACAGCCCATTAAGGTCCCACTGCAGGGACGGGCCTCCTCCCGTGACGAAGGGATATTTGGCCTACTAATACCAGGCTGGCCAGATGGATTGGTACAGGGTTTAATTTCAAGTTTTCCTTCTTTTTATTTCGTTAAGATGATAGATAGTCCCTTAGTCGGTTTTTACGACACCTATGGGATAAGATGGGGTGGTGACATATTGTATTCTTACTCCGTCACCACACGGAGATGAAACAGCATAAATTTATGTTAAAATCATGCGCTCATCACTCTAAACATTTAATTATACTCCATAAAATATTTTGCAATTTAGATGCTTTAGAACAAGCTATTACCTTAAACAGGCAGCTCTAACAGTCACTTATTCCCTATACATACTAATATTATAAAGAGGTAAAGTTTGTGTGTTTGTATGTTTGTGACGTTGTAGCGGGTAATCTCTGGATCTACTGATCCGATTTCAAAAATTCTTTCTGTGTTGAATAGTCCATTTATCGGGGAGTGTCATAGGCTATATAGTATCACGCTATAACTAATAGGAGTGGAGCAGTAATGAAATATGTTTAAAAAGGGACGCGGTTTTTTTCGCCGCCCAACGAAGTGGGCACGGGTCAGCTAGTAGTTTGTAAAGAAACAAGTTATTCTATAAATGTATAGCTCCTGTACAGTATTTTATCAGTTGAAACACTTTATAGAGCACATATTAAGTTAAACTTTTATACTACAGCAGTATATGACCATTTTAAGAGTTATCTTATAATATAATGTATATGTTATATTATATATGTCGAATTGGTGTATACTGTCATGATGTTGTAATGTGTTTTTAAATAAATAAATAAATAAAATAAATAAATAATTTATTAACCTTCGGTCCGTCGCGTGGGGTCTTTAAAAGCCCGAACATTACAAACATGGATATTTTACATTTTAAAAACTATTGTATCTAACCAGTGTTTTATGTACCTTACTAAAACGAGTCATAGTTGGTGAGGACCGCAGCTTACTTCAGCTCGCGCGCAAGCCCTGCGAGATACGGAGGTGTTTTGAACGTGCAGGGCGTTGAAAGACCCCACGCGACGATCGGCGTAAGTAAAATGAAACGTATTATTTCTTTAATTTTATTTGTAATTGTGTATTATTAATGTATTTTTTATTGTTTTAGATCAGTTTATTACATTGTGTACCAGTGGAAATGAGTAAGCCGCAAAATCATCGCATATTACGGTCATATCCTAAAAAAGACAAGACAGTATTGCTACTTTCAACAATGTTACTACGATGGTGTTGTAGATAACACTCCTGAGAAGAAAACTTCAGAAATTATCTCATTTTATAACAAAACAAAAGGGGGAGGTGATGTAGTCGACAAACTAATTGGTATTTATTCTACTGCTCGTGTTTGTTATCACTGGCCACTAAGGCTACTCTTTACATTTTTTGATATTAGTGAAGACTGATTTTGATCCCTAACAGCCTTATTACAAAATACGGTCTAACTATAAACCACGATTTATGACGTCACAAAACCACTGTTTTTGAAATTTGTTATTGCAAAATCAGTCCTAACGCTAAAGTGTTAAAACTGATTTTGTATTATCAAATTTATGATTTTGTATTTCTTAATACAAAATCAGTTTTAACACTTTAGCGTTAAGACTGATTTTGCAATAACAAATTTCAAAAACAGTGGTTTTGTGACGTCATAAATCGTGGTTTATAGTTAGACCGTATTTTGTAATAAGGCCGTAAAAGTTTATATGTTAATTTGTTTTTTTAATATGACTTTTATGTTTTAAAGTTGGTTGTTTACATAAGATGCCAAAAGTGATAATAAGAAGTAACTACTTGTAAGGTTTTTTTTTTTTTTTTATTCTCTTTATTGATTTAGGAACTTTTGTACATAAATACATGGCAGTTCCATCGTACCTTTTATCTTGTACTTATACTAAACATATACACTAAAAACAACAAAAAAAGAATCCCTAATATCTACACAAAACGAAGACCTGCAAAACTATACACTTTTTTGGCCGCATCAGACAAAGGATCAGACAAAATTACATTAAATAGACCTATATTGTTTTTACTTAAACCTAATTCATTAATTAATAAATCTCTCTCAGCCTGAAACCGGCCACATTCCGTTAAAAGATGAAAAACATCTTCTACTTTATGACATTCCTCACAATTAGGTGAGGCGCATTTTCTCATCAAAAAAGCAAAGTTGTTAAGCGGCATGTGTCCGGATCTCAGTCTGAGAGCTGTTACCAACAATTTCCTACTCATTTTACAATTTGAAAACCATGGTAACTTGTAAGGTTTAATTTTTATTTTAATTTTTTATTAATGTGATCGCACAAAGAAATTTATATTATGTGTACTTGTAAGATTGTAAGTTTAATAAGACAATATACGAAAATACTATGATTTATTCGATTTGTTTTATTGTAAATTAATTAGTAAGTCATAATAAGGTCTAATGTCAAGAACTTACAATGCCCTTTTTTAAGTACCTGCCAATTAATCAGTGGGGTTTTCAAAGACCCCACGCGACGAACGACGTAACTAAAATCGCGCGACGGACCGAGGGTTAAGATAACAGTACACACAGCAACTAATCAAGCTAGACACTCATGTACCTTAATACCTTGAAATAAGACACAATTTCAAATGAAAATGTTTAACTTGATGTGTTGCTGTGTGTACCATGATTCAGTGCTTATCTAATTTAATTTTGTTATATTATCTTTGAGTGAGTTGACCTTAGCCTACAAAGGCTATTCTAATATTAAATTAGATAAAATAATGTTCCATTGATAAGTACATACATACCTACACTATATATCTTAAGTAGGTAATTAAAAAGTTGAATGAGGATAAATTGTAGATAAATTGTATAGATAATTATAATTATTATTATAACAGACTACCGGAAAGTGTAATCTCGGCCACATCTACTAACACTTTTAAAAATAAATTAGATGAGCACCAAAAATAAAAAATAAACCAGAATTTCAGACGACCTCGGTGGCGCGCCGGTAGAGCCAGCGGCTGCCGCGCATGAGGTTGTGGGTTCGATCCCCACGCAGGACAATAATTTGTGAGATCCACAAATTATTGTCCTGAGTCTGGGTGTTCTATGTGTCCGTTAATTGATGTTTGTAAAAGTCCCCGCGACACAGGGCATGATCCCTAGTGCGGGAGTTGTCTTTTTTAAAAAAAGAAAAAAAGAAAAAGAAGAGATACAGGCGCTATCAGTTGTTTCAACTGCCTGCCTGCTTATTAAATAATAATTGTATAAAAAGGAAATACTTATCTAAATAAATCCAAGATAAATATACAATTACTCCGACGGAGTAAGAATACAGTGTGTCATCACCCCATCTCATCCCATGGATGTCGTAAAAACCGACTTAGGGACTATCCGTGAAAATTACCTTTACGTAATAAAAAGAAAGAAAACTTGAAATTAAACCCTATACCAATCCGTTTGGCCAGCGTGGTATTGGTAGGCCAAGTGGGACATTAATGGGCTGTTATGATGATGATGATGAAATATACAATTTGGTAACTGGCTTAGCTTACTAGATAAGTTTCTTATCCATTTAACTCATTAGCAGAGCCCTTATGGCAGTAGTGTGATATTTAAGTCAACCAACATCAATCATAACAGCCCATTAATGTCCTACTGCAGGCGCGGGCCTCCTCCCATGACGGAGGGATACTTGGCCTACTGATACCACGCTGGCCAAACAGATTGGTATAGTGTTTACATTCAAGTTTTCCTTCTTCTTTTTTTTGTAAAAAATATCCCTTACAAGATGTTTAAGTGATGGTAAGATATTATTGTAAATTAATTAAGTACTTACCAAAATAAAATTCCTGGTTTAGGAAAATCTGGAAAACTCTGTATTTTCTTTCGCAATTCGCTTAAACTCTTTTCGTATTCTGCGTCCATGGCATTTAAAAAATTAACCAATTATTTAATTCAATCTGAAACAACAAAAAGAAGTGTAAATTCATAAAGTTTAATTTTTTATTAAAAATAATCGTTACTAAACTTACTTTAGCGTAAAATGACAATATAAAGTAACTCAAGTAAAGTATTATTTTAGCACCTAGCGTGCAATGTCACAGTAGAGTCAGCAGGTATTATTTAATTTAATTAATTATACAAATAAAACTTATAAATTCAAATTTTGAGGTTAAGAACTGTCATTACAGTAATGAATTTGACAGACTGATGCCGACTTTGGACTTTTTAGTCAAAACCCAATGACAAAAGAATGTAGCAGACTAGAACTAAATGTTTTGTTTTACACTTCGTAACTATACTGGCGAACGAGGCTTTTCAAGAGCAAACTATCTATGTATGTATAGCGTTTATAGGGCTCACAAACGTTGCTAATTAGAAAAGTCAATAAAGTATTTGTGTTGGTCTACCGTGCGTGTGAGGAAGGGCTCTCCCCACCTTGCGTTTTCCGGTTTACAGCATAATAACTTAAATATAATATAGCAAAAGAAACAAAAGAAAAAATGGCATTTTATTTACCGAATGGATTAAAATAAAATGAATAAGTAGAGCAACCATAGATAAAGATAATACATATAAAATATGTGAGCAACGCATTGATAAAAAAACTAGGGTAAGTTACATAAGCAACTTCTGTATTCTTTGTCGTGTTGAATAATGATAAAGCGATAATAACAATTTCGTATACTACTCGAGCACGTGCGATTACTTCTGTTTTTGTCATTTTAACTGCTATTTCTCATTTAAGCTAACAAAAGCCGACAAAATTACACTTGCCAAACTGTAAGGTTTTTTTTTTAAATTGGCCTACCAGAAGGTTTATGTGTTAAGTTCCGTCACCGATACAATTGAATGATTTATTCAAACAGTTTCGTTATTTTTAAAGTGAGAATTAGCAACATAACTTATAGAATTTGCACTCAAAATAAATAAATACAGTGTTTTCAGTCAGTGTGTCAGTGTCAACTGTTTCAAGCAATCCACACTTTTTAAGCTCTTTGGTCAGTCAGAAGTGGGTGTTTGTAATGTCAAAACTTAAAAAATATTTCAGTTGTCAAATTCAAATTACCAAACGATTTGTATTTTGATATAAATATTGTTATTTTAATAAAAAATATGAGTTAGAGTAATAATTCATGATAATTCTATTACCATTTGGTGTATTTTTGTTAAAATAGTTTCTTCGCACCTAATAAACCGAATGCAAGACAAAGTTTCCCGCGGAAAGTGAAACTTTCGCTACACGATAACAATGCTATCTTCATCTAATATAGAAAAGCTAATTGCAGTGAAAAGGCGTGAGATTGAGAGGGAAAGAGTGCAGCTAGGTCTTTCTCCTCCGTTGCAAGAACACACTGTAAGTTATAGTTTGTTTTTAATACCACCTGTTGGCTTCTGTACTCCTGGTAGGCAGTAGACGTCATATTGATTTTCGGTGGTCTCGTCTCGTATTTGGACATTTGTATTGATTCTGCAGTCTAGTCATACGGTACGGTCCCTCGTGTAACGTTTACAGTGTCGTAATTATCTTATAAATATATTTTATAATAATATATTAGCAGAGTATTGTGCAGAAAAAATTTACTTTTAAATTGTTGTTGTGTTTTATAAATAACCAGTGATATTTGTGTACTTCGGCTTAGAACAAAAAGGTTAGTTATTCTCGCATGTCAAAACTCTCAAAAGTTTGTTATTGTTTTATTTTAAAGTTTTGCCTTACTTTTCATAATATAAATACTGTTTTAATTTATAGTTTACTTTATTTCGGATTATTTTAAAAGTATTTCTGATAGTATTTTGTTTTAAAAAACTAGAACTGTAATTTTATTAATTCATGTAGAGTAAAAAAGTAGGTACTCATTATTTTTTACATAACAGAGCAGGAAAACACTTGGTTCTCTGCCAGTAGTTTTAAAAATATTTTTGAAGTTCTTGTGTGCTGCCAGTAGTTTTAAAAAAAAATATTTTTCTAGTATTCTACATCAATTTAAGTTAATTTATTAACTTTACTGATTTAGATTGTATACAGGTAAATAATGTGTGAGGTAGTATCCTCCCTACCTACTTTCTTTATTTGTTTGCTTCTGGCAAAAATTGCTGTTGTTATGTAAATTGTACTATCATTGTTAGTATGGTATTAGTACCATACTAACAATGATAGTACAATCTAACAATGATAGCATATTCTACAGTCTATTTAAACGGACTTGCTCTATATGATAAACATATAAGGCGTCGTGTCAACCGCAGACTAAAGAGTACTGATAGCTAGAGATGTGTAACTGATGTGAATAAATGAAATATTTACTTAAAGTTCTTTTAGTACTGAACGGTTTATGGCAATTTTTTTAGCTACATACATTATACAGTGTAGGTATATAATTACATAATATTCTAATTACGCAATAGGAATGTGGAGTCGTAAATAATGCTAAAAGTATTAAACAAATTTTTTATTTATAATTTTTACAAATTTAGTAGGTAGGTATAAGCAGCTGTAAAAGAGAAAGAAGAAGAAAGAAAGAAAATACATTTATTCCTGGTTTAAGGGTACAGTAAGAATATAGACAATTACAAAAATAAAACAAAAATAAAGAATATAAACAAAAGTCATTATAAAGCCACATCTGTGCAAAGAATCGGACCCCACTCAGCATAATGCTGCGGCACACCAAACAGTTATGCTCAGTCGCTTACAGCGCTGATTTTCAGTGAGGCCCATAAAAAAGATTACAACTTCGTTGATATTAAATTTTACAAATATTGTTATGAGTAGCGCTATACTACTGATTAAATTGAAAGTGTCCTTATACCCAGCAGGACCCTTCGACCAATTCGATTGAAAATCAAAGTTCCTAGTAGAGTAAAGTAAGTGGAACTTTGATTAATGCCCGATTTACACATCGACAAGTACAGTAGCGAGTTAAGTAGTAAGTTGTTGATTAAGTTGATTTAAATAGATCTCCATCCTATTTTTTGGCGAGTTAAGTTGGCGAGACGCGAGAGAGGGGGCTACTTCGTACTTAACTCGCCAAAAAATAGGATGTACCCGTTACACCACCGTCTTGCACCACCCGGTGGTGTAAAGGGTATTTTTTAATACCCGTTACACTACCAAAAAGCTGCACCACCACCGGGTGGTGTAAAAGGTATTTTTCAATACCCATTACACTACCAAAGAGCTGTACCTACGTTACATTTATTCTTTGATTTATGTACCTATTATTTTTTTATTTATTAATTTGGGATTCCGTTTAAAAAAATGAAAAATAAGATCCTTTTTGAATTATAAACTGGGGCATTATTAGTATTTTTTTATAAACGCGGGAACATGTCCTTCAAATTCTTCAAATTACTTTGTTTTGACAGTTTCTTATGATCGTAGGTAAGTTTAGGTTTTTTCATTTTACTTTATTTTAGATCTTTTAGATATTTTTTACTGAGCCTTTAGGTTTTATTCATGTTTAAATGTTTTTTTGGTTTATGTTCACATGAAAGTATTGTTTAGTTATACTCGTAAGTACTGATTTGATATTAAATTTTGTTAACGTACCTAAGGCCTATTATTTACAAGAATAGGTTACAGTTAATGATGGCACAGCACTATTTTTTGGTAGTGTAATGGGTATTGAGAAATACCTTTTACACCACCCGGTGGTGGTGCAGCTTTTTGGTAGTGTAATGGGTATTAAAGAATACTCTTTACACCACCAGTGGTGCAAGACGGTGGTGTCACGGGTACAAAAGGGATGTAGATCTATTTAAAATCAACTTAATCTTAAAATACTACTTAACTCGCTACTGTACTTGTCGATGTGTAAATCGGGCATTACAATCGAATTGGACGAAAGATCCTGCTGGGTAAACGGACACCTTCAATTTAATCAGTTGTATATCTGCTCATGTTGTTACTTAAACAACATTATCTAGTACTTAAATAAATATTTTTTATTTTATTTATATTTTGACTAGGTGATACCCGAGGCTTCACCCGCGTTGTATGAGTAGCTCAAATGTTATTCTACACCCTACTCTAACCCTATATTCCAAATTTCATCAAAATTCATTCAGTAGTTTTTGCCTGAAAGAGTAACAAACATCTATCTAACCATACATTCTCAAAAAAATTCGCATTTATAATATTAGTAGGACTTATTTAAGCATCATCATTTTATTCGTATGCCAATCGTTCATTCACTTTTGTTACACATCCCTACGAATCTATGAAATTTCTAGAATCTACAAATGTCAAATAATGAAATTAATTTTTATCTGTGAAATTTGCCATTGGAAAAAAATACATTTATTTAAAATATAAGAAAGATAGTGGTGAAATCAAAGTAATTTACGTGTTTTCTATTGCATAAACGTATAATGCTACTTTCCAGAAATTTTCATCCATATCAAAGTGTGCGATTGATGTTAAAACTAGTGAATTTGCAATATGTGGTGTTTGTTTACTAAATAAATCAAGTAAGGATAAATACGGTATACAATCATTGAATAAAAAAATATTACTTATCAGTTCCTGGCCATCCCAATACAGATAAATGTATAGCTCATCAAGCCATATTCCTAATCTTCCATTGTAGAGAAACTTAGCCTAATAACAGTAATCTATACTAATATTATAAAGGGGTGCGCCAAAGTTCACCTAAAATTTCAACTCCTATAATTGGAAGTCCGAAAATGTTCTTCCTAACATTTTTCATCCTAACAATCGCAATTCCTAATTTTTTTGTCTCTAATGTTAATAATCCGAAGCATTCATCTTCATAATTTCGGTAGCAATAAACATCTATTATACTATTATTTGTTTTCCTATATTTTCTCAACATAACCATCTTTTATACTATAATTTAAAGTCATATCTTTTTTGTTTAGATTTCTTTTTATTCATAATAATTAATATTATTATACATTAATTATGCGTAACTTTGTTGACAACATGTAGGTATAACATAATATACCAAAGACCAGAGCAAAACCAGAGTCCCGCTCCAATCATTCAGTCAAGATCCAGAAACGAAATGGGTCCTATTCATAATTATTGGTTTAGGTTATGGTAGAACTGTGACCCCAACGCACGAGCGCAGCGAGCGTGCCGCGGCAGCGGCCGGCGAAGTGCCAGAACCGAATTGGTCCTTTAATTATTGGTTTAGTTACGGTAAACTCTCAGGCCATAAGCATAACCGTGAACGAGGCATGTTTTGTGGATTTCATTCATTTAAGACAAAAATATTCTAATAATTTTAATAAACAATAATTTAAAAAAAATGGTTTAGTTTAAAAATGTAAAAAGTTGTTTTGTAATGACAAGAAATAGTATAAAAACAAACCTTTTTATTACTTTCACTTGGTAAATATTTCTTTCTGAGTATGAGAGAAAATATTATGGTGAAAATGTTTAGGGATAAAGAGCGTTATGACAAAAAACATTAGGAGTTTAAATATATTTACATAACGATATTATTAATAACGACTTTCGGAAACATGAGTGTTATGAACATCGCCGGTAGCAATACAAATAGTATGAATGAAAACTTTAGGATTTAAAATTTTAGGAAGAGTGATCATTCGGATTACAAATCGTTAGGAAGAACATTTTCGGAAGAATAACTTTAGGTGAGCCAATATGGACCCATTATAAAGAGGTAAATTTTGTGTGTTTGTTACGTTGTAGGGGGTAATCTCTGGATTTATTGAACGGATTTTAAAAATTCTTTCTGTGTCGAATAGTCCATTTATCGGGGATTGTAGGCTATATAGGATCACTCTATGACTGCTAGGAATAGAGCAGTAATAACATATGTATAAAAAAGGGATGCGTTTTTTTTTGCCGCCCATCAAAATGGGCACGGGTTAGTTAGTTAATAATATTATTGTATGTCAAGTATTCTTGCATTTTTTCATGATCTAGTTCATCATCTTTTATAATAACTTTAGAAAATAAATATAAGCAATTTGTGTAGTCCCTCATCTATTGACGTTTTCACACTGTTACCATATTAAGGTCTTCCTACCCCGAGTATGCAAATGGTCATTTGCCATTAAAGTAGCCTTCCTCTTGTTAGTTCTGCACATTATGTATCCTGTTTACAGTTAAGTACTTACGTTTGTAGTAAAATTACCACTTTACATAGAATCACAAGTACCTTAGTAAATGAAATTGCATAATAAAACCAGTATCTATCCATTCATCATGTTGGTCATGAATTGCTTGCCTACCCGTCACTAAATAATCTTAATAATATTGTAACAGGACCTTTAATGGGGTATCATAGCAAACCATCAACATCCTACAGACAGGATCTGTAGACATATTACTTGCCAAACGGATTAGTTTTTTTTATTTTTATTGGCCTACCAGAATGACTATGGTGCCTGATGTTAAGCATCCAATAGAGTCCAAGAATAGCGATCACCATGCCAGCTACAATATTTGTAGAGGCATGAATGTCTCCACTATGGCGGCTTCCGAAGATGCTTGTTCAGTTAGTTTTAAAGTTCAGTTTTATTCTTTACTAGACATTTTAACTTTTGTTAAGTTTAAGTTAGTAGTAGTCCCTTGGTTGCCTTTTATGATTTTCTTCTGATAAAATGTCGTAACATTTATTTTAAGTCATAGTCCACAAAATATGAGCATAGAGCTACCTCGTAATTAAATAAAAAAAAAAATTATTAACACAAAAGCATGTACATTATTAATATCCGGCGGCCCCACACTAGGCTAGCCTGTCCTGTGGGTGCCAATTACGATTAACAATATGTATATCAGAGTGCTCGGATGACATATGAATGAAAAAACTAAAACTTAATTTTTAATTTTGTGTGTTTACGCTATTTACAATAGATTACGACTGATTACAAGTGAGCGTTGGCGCATGCAGTGCTAAACTTCGGCCGTTCAGAGAATGCGTTCCTGACACGTCGCGATTGAACTGACGCAGTAACTTTGTAATGGCGTTGCAGTTACGATAAAAATATTTTTGCTGGTTGTTTATCGTTTTAACTATTGATGAGCATTAAAACAACATTATTATATCAATAATTAATGAATGTTATAATGTTGTGTCAAACTGAGTGTCAAATAACTTGGTAAACAATATTTTTCTAAATCTACACTGCGCTATTACAAGGTTATGTCAGCGCTTTATATTTGTAGTGCTGTGCCAACAATAACAGTGAATAATAGTATCGTAATCTGTTCTTATCGATACAGTTATACTTTATAAAATAATACGTTTTGTTTTTCTTTTCAAGAATTTGAAAATAATGGACTTTAGAATAACTTTTATTAAATATAAAAATAAAAGTACATTAAATACAAAGTAGCATTTTTATATTTAGGTTGAAAATGGTAACCCCAAATGGCGTTATGGGCCGCCATTTTGTGACGCTGAAACAGTCGTCTGTTGTCGTTTCGTGCGCATAGACCACGTTCTTCAAGTGTTTGCGATCTGTTGTTATTTGACTTTGATTGTGTCTTATATTGCGTTCTTTTTACTTTTGGTGCATAATAATGCCTAAACGTGGACAAACATTGAAAACTGGAGCCCGTGAGTTAATTATCAAGCTGCAAGATTACTTTGAGCGGGAGCGGCAAAATGGCGGACCCCTGGTTCCTGTCGAAAAAGTACAAGAACGCGTCTCTCAGGCGCTTGGAGTTAGCAAACGAACGATTACAAATATTAATAAAGAAAAGTTCGGCTCTACTGGCATGGAAGATAATATTTTACGTACTCCGAAGAAGAAACGTAGAACTAAACCCGTGACAGATATTGATACCTTTGACGCCGATGCAATCAGAAATCATATATATGGTTACTATTCCAGAAATGAATATCTCAACAGGATGAAGCTTTTGGCGTCGTTAAGAGAAGCTGGACTGTTTAGCGGGGGTAAAACTGCTTTAACGAAAATCTTAAAAGATATTGGTTTTTCGTATAAAAAAACAGACAAAAGAAAAATTTTATTAGAACGATACGACATCATTTTGAAACGGATAAGTTTCTTGAGAGAAGCAAAAAAAATTGATAACTGGGATAATGTCGTGTTCATTGACGAGACATGGCTAAACGCCAATCACACGGTTTCCCGTTCTTGGACGGATGATACACAAGCGTCGACGTCGAAAGTACCAATGGGTAAGGGGGCTCGTCTGATAATATGCCACGCAGGTACTGCAAAATACGGCTTTGTGGAGAACGCTTTACTGGCATTTCAATCAAAAACCACAAATGACTACCACGAGGAAATGAATGCCAGTACATTTAAAGAGTGGTTCCAGAACGTGCTTTTGCCCAGCCTACCAGAGCCTTCTGTAATATTGATGGATAATGCCTCCTATCACTCGTTTCAAATACAGAAACCACCTACCCAAGCTAATAAAAAAGAAGAAATGGTTGCTTGGTTACAAGCAAAAGGCATTGACGCAAATATGCAGATGCTAAAAGCAGAGCTAATTAAGTTAGTGAAAGAAAATAAAGCGGCAAATGTGCGATACGAAATCGATGAAATGGCTTTGGAGTACGGTCATCGCGTTCTAAGAATTCCACCGTATCATTGCCAATATAACGCGATTGAGCTAATCTGGGCTCAAATAAAAGGTTACGCCGCCCGCCACAATACTTCCCCGCCATTCAGCACGAAAAAGATGATGACCCTGTTAAAAGAAGCCTGCGGGAAAGTCACAAGAGATGACTGGGCAAAGGTTGTCGAAAAGACTAAAAACCTGATTATGGAACATTTTGACCGAGATATCAGGATTGATTCTGTAATTGATAATAATATAATTATACATGTAGGCGAAGATGATGATGAAGACACCACCTCCTCAAGCGAATCGGAGTCTGATTAATATTCTGTACGCACATTTAGTTCAATGTACTTTATTCCATAGAAATACAGATTGTAACTTTGTAAAAAATAATAAATAAAACAATTTTATTATATTAATATTCCCTTTTATTGTTTCCACGTAAAGAACTAAAATATAAATTTTAAATGATTCCGCCAATTTAAAACGGTCTAAATCTAATCATAAAAATAACGCGGCGGTTCATTTTGGAGTAACGGTAACGAACTCGGTATAATGTTGTGTCCATCACTAGTCGTGACTAACTGATAAGTGTCAGGAACGCATTCTCTGAACGGCCGGATAATAATCGCACTTACGACTTTAATCAGTTTTACTCTCGATTTAACATTTGCAAAAACATTTCTCTATTTAATTTGTGTTTTCCGTGTGGTGACGGAGTAAGAATACAATATGTCACCACCCTATCTCAGCCCGGTGTAGTAAAAACCGACTAAGGGACTATCCGTGAATATTATCTTTACGAAATAAAAAGAAGGAAAACTTGGAATTAAATCCTTTACCAATCCGTCTGGCCAGCGTGGTATAAAGGCCTGGGCACACCGGGACGGCATGGCAAGGGATTTTGCCGTGAGTCAGCGCACACTGGCCGCTTAGATGCCGCGGCATGCCACGGCGCGCCGCGGCATGCCACAGCGCGCCGCGGGACGGCATGGCAAGGGATTTTGCCGTGAGTCAGCGCTCGGTCGCGGTAGGCAACGGGATGCCGTTGCCTACCGCGGTATGCCGCGGCGTCCCGCCACGGCAGCCTGTGGCGCGTCTTTTAGCGCCGGAGTCCGTGGCACTCGGTCGCGGTAGGCAACGGGATGCCGTTGCCTACTGCGGTATGCCGCGGCGTCCCGCCACGGCAGCCTGTGGCGCGTCTTTTAGCGCCGGAGTCCGTGGCACTCGGTCGCGGTATGCCGCGGCATCCCGCCACGGGAGCCTGTGGCGCGTCTTTTGATGCCGTGCGATAAAATCCCTTTCAATGCCACGGCATCATTTTAAAGCATAGCAATTTATGTCGTATTTCTGTAACATTACGGTTGAATTTCCATTAGTAAAAATTAAAATCCCTTGCCATGCCGTCCCGGTCTGCGTAGGCCTTAAGTAGGCCAAGTATCCCTCCGTCACGGGAGGAAGCCCGTCTCTGCAGTGGGACATTACTGGGCTGTTGTGATGATTTAATTTGTGAACAATTACGTAATAAAAAGTTACATAATGTAGTCCTGAAATTTTATAAGCTACTGTACCCTTTCACCTCAACAGAGTTACCTTTTTTAAACTACTGGTTGAATTTGGATTAAGCTGGCACAGTGGTGGAATCCATCTAGGCAGCCTCTTTGCTAAAGAGACCTAGTAAAAATATCTGCGATCTTTTCAGTCGCATTTTAATTCTTTCTTGGACCGTATGTATTGGTACCGAACAACTGGCGTTTTGAACCATTAAACTATCGAACTAACAAGTAATCCCTGTAAGGTTTTTCGCAACAGAATTTATCAAACTAACGTTACATCGCACTAATAAAGCATCGATATAATATACCATCGTACTACTGAATTATCGCGATACTGTGTTCGATATAATAAAAATCGAACAAACAACTTTCGCAGAAAAATAGGCAACCCATTGTTAATATATATGTTATAGTCAAAACTCATAACCGGTCAAAACCACTTTTGACCGAAAAAATCAGTCAATAGTGGTTTTGACCGACGTGCTTAGTCAAAACCCTTAATGACTGTTTTTTGCAGTCAAAAGTGGTTTTGACCATCGATGTTAGTCAAAACTCATGGAAAATTGATCTTTAATACATATTAAGGTAAAAGTCCGAAACAGTTGGTTAGGTTAGGTTAGTATGGTGACCAAAGGACGCACGCTAGAATATAATAATACTATATTCTAGTTTTACATTAAAAAAAATGTTTCTAGCACTCGCCGGCCGCTACCGCGGCACGCTCGTCACTTGGTCACCATACTAACCTAACCTAACCAACTGTTTCGGACTTTTACCTTAATATGTATTAAAGATCAATTTTCAATGAGTTTTGACTAACATCGATGGTCAAAACCACTTTTGACTGCAAAAAACAGTCAATAAGGGTTTTGACTAAGCACGTCGGTCAAAACCACTATTGACTGTTTTATGCAGTTAAAAAGGGTTTTGACCGGCAATGAGTTTTGACTGTAACATATATAAGGTATATAATATAAGGTGAAGGAGTACTCCTTCACCTTATAGAGAATAGATCTTTATGGCTGTTAATTTATAGAGTTCGTATCTGCTACACAGGACATAATTCTTAGTGCAGGTATTGTCTTAAAATAATATTTAACTCAATTCTCCGTATTTCGTAATTTCGAGTACCTACTCATATATTTTTCAGACTTCAAACACTATGTATGTATTGATTACACATCAGCCTCTAGTTCAATGCACGATAATTTATGACATCATGCTACCAGGGTAACATATCTATGTTGGAGTTTTTAGTTAAAGCATGAACATTCAGGTCAGACAGAACTACAGCATATTGGCGTGTCTACCTTTAATGACTGTTTCGTCGCGTGTTTAATAAATTTAGTCCTGGTATTGTCTGCTTTGTGAGTCTTGTGATAGGATGGTTATTTATGACCGTGTTTCCGGGACTTATGATCCAGATTTAGTTCAAAGTAGGCTTTCTGAATCCTCCGTGTGGTGACGGAGTAAGAATACAATATGCCACCACCCCATCTTATCCCATGGGTGTCGTAAACTAAGATTATCCGTGAATATTATCTTTACGAAATAAAAAAAAGGAAAACTTGAAATTAAACCCTATACCAATCCGTCTGGCCAGCGTGGTATTAGTAGGCCAAGTATCCCTCCGTCCCGGGAGGAGGCCCGTCCCTGCAGTGTGTTATGGGCTGTTATGAAGTCTAGGGCGTTCCCTACTTAGATTCGCGGTATAAATGTCTTTTATTAATCTTTTTCATCCATTCGTCATACTAGCCAATAGACGTTCACTGTCTGGCTAATGGCCCCCTCCAAATATTTCTAGTGCGACTTATAAAATTAATTTTTAATTTATTGTTTGTTACAGCCCCGCGAGAGCAACAAAGAAAATAGTCGTTATCCAAAGAGGAATAACCAGAGAGTGAGTTTTAATGAAAGTAGAGTGCTATCAGAGAGAAATGAAGACACGAAGGTTGAAGAAAAGAAGGACGGTGATGCGGCCAAGGAGTTTGACACCTACATACCACCGGATCTAGAAAGATATATAAGGGTGAGTTTAGTAGTATAATAAGTTTTGTAATACAACCTTTTTGTAGAGAAGAAGCTTATTGTAGGGTGCATGTGTTTCTTCTTATTTTTAACGGTTCCGTACCCAAAAAAAACGGAACCCTATTACTAAGTCTCCGCTGTCCGTCTGTCACGAGGCTGTATCTCAGGAACTATGGCAGTTAGAAAAAAAATTTTGACAGCTGAGTAGTGACGTCACAGAATTTTGCCGCGAAAAATAATATTTAGACAGCTGAGTCCTGACGTCAACTATATTTAAATGCGGGAAAATGAATTGGTTTGTACGGAACTCTCGGTGCGCGAGTCAGACTCGCACTTGCCCGGTTTATTATACGACAATATTACCATGTCAAGCCTGGAAGCATGAGTACAGTCCAGTAATAAAGGCAATGGGTGGTAGGTAATCAAAAAACAACTTTACTCCGTTGTAATAACTTGCGGATTGCCAAATGCTTCTTCCCACTACCATTGAAGGACCCGATATCATACAATGTGGAGCTTCTCCCAAGCCAGATCAAGTAGGTTCCCGTAAAGTTTCTTTTATTCTTATAGTCTCGTATCTTATTTACAGGGCTAGTTTTAGTAGACGCTCTTTCATAGTGAACACAGCTCGTGTAAAGTAATAAATGTCCCAGGAGACAAATTGCTCACGAGCACGAGTAATTTGTCTCCTGGGAATTATTAATTAATTACTGTTGAGGAACAAAGAAAATCTTTCATAGTAAAATGACAACGAACATTTACGTATTATTGTAGTTTAGTTTATTTTATTTTTAAAACCTATACGGCCTTATTACAGAATACGGTCTAACTATAAACCACGATTTATTACGTCACAAAACCACTGTTTTTGAAAATTGTTATTGCAAAATCAGCCTTAACGCTAAAGTGTTAAAACTGATTTTGTATTAACAAATACAAAATCATAAATTTGTTAATCCAAAATCAGTTTTAACACTTTAGCGTTAAGACTGATTTTGCAATAACAATTTTCAAAAACAGTGGTTTTGTGACGTAATAAATCTTGGTTTATAGTTAGACCGTATTTTGTAATAAGGCCGATAATGATTGACTAGTCATTTAACCGATTTAGACTATTTTTCCTTCATTAGAAGTCTAGCTATTATTAGAAAAAAAGCCAAAATAAGCACGTTCTAAAAAAATCCTTCACTAATCGTCATCATTTAATTTAAAAATAAACCTTAACTACTGTAATACATGTCTGTCATTATTATTTAAAAATAAATAAAAGAGACAAGTACGAGTTAAACAGGGTTCCGTATAATTGAAAATCAATTAAAACTTTCAATTTACTTACTAATAATTCTAATTTTGGAATTTGAATTTGGAATTTTCAACCGTTTTTCTAGATCCACACTCTTCATGCTTTCGTAGACAAGGTTTCGGTTTCAAATTCCTTGCAAAAAAGAATATTAATACCACAGATTATACCCTGTTATACATAGGTTTTGCTTTAAGTTTTCCTTTTCTAATGAACACTGTCAGGGCAGTGTTTTATTTTTCAAAATGTAACTTTGCCATAGGGGTTTTATATTACCGTTTTTTTATACAACCATAAAAACTTAACTGGCTATCGCTTCTCGTCATCAGCCAATTTGAAAATAAAACTCCTTTGATTTATTGTAGCTTACTGTACATTAAAATAAATGTTTATTGCCAACGTAATAAAAATTAAGCCTTGTTACCTTATGGTAATTAAATAACAGTGTTAGAAGTATTTGCTGTTAAGTTTTATTTGTACTTATTTAATTAAAACAGTTTATAGAATGAATATGAATTTAAATTACATTTTCTCCATATCTTTTAATTAGATCAGCCAAAATTATAGTTTTTTTGTGGTTGTATCAATATTTTACATTTTGTTGTAGTGCGTTCGTAAACTAAAGGTTGTATCGTAAAAATGTGCTCTATTATTCCCAATAAATTATTTTATTTTAGGTTCAGTTAGCTTTATAATCTTTTAAACAAAATACTATAGTCCCACGGACATAGGCCTCCCATAGACGATTCCATCGGGCGAAATCTTAAGCCTTCTTTATCAGGTCGTCCTGTACAAAATGAGAGGGGTGGAAACATTTTGTAATCGTACTCCTTCAACGGACGTAGACCTGGCAATAAAATTTTGCTAAAAGCGATATTTTAAATATCCACTTACTTACATTTTTTTAGTTTTACGACAATATATTCGTATTGTGTTGAATATGAATACCTACCTTCGCATTTTTATTAGGCCCTGATAATCGATTCACAGATTCGGCTGAGTGAATTAGTATTGATAACACTATAGTGGCTTATTCATATTCTAGGTCGTTGCACTGAACAAGATAGGCAGAAAGTCAATTTAGATAGGTACACAATGTTACAGTAACGCAGCACTTACGCGTATGCCATCTTGGAATTGTTGGGAACAGTATAACGCGTTAATATGTTATATCATCATAACAGCTTATTAAAGTCCCACTGCAGGGACGGGCCTCCTCCAGTGACGAAGGGGTACTTGGCCTACTAATACCACGCTAGCCAAACAGATTGGTATAGGGTTTAATTTTAAATTTTCCTTTTTTTTATTACGTAAAGATAATATTCACGGGACGATTTAAGGGACTGTCCGTTAGTAGGTTTTTTCGACACCCATGTGATAAGATGGGGTGGTGACAAATTGTATTCTTACTCCGTCACCACACGGAGAATATTTCTTGTATCATTCTTAATAATAAATCATACAACAAAATACGAGACTCACTCCCACGATAATTTTTTTGTCGCTAAATCGAAAGATGGCAACATCAAAGATCCTTGATATGACGTGAATTATAATTTTCTAATTAAAAAACCAGCTTCCAATCAGAGCGTTGATACCGAATATAACAATTACTTTATGATTCACAGTAATTCCATTTTTTTTAGATGAAAACCTAATTACTGAATCAAAAGGTGTCCGAGTTATGATAACTAAACTAAAATAAAAATAATTGAGTCGGAAAAACCGCATAGGTACTTGATTTTTTTTTCTGTCTGAAACACAGGCTATACCTACTAACTATAAACTGAGGAGAGGAAGTCATGACTCAGGCTCACTGTCTTGTACTCTTCAGGAGGCCCAGTATCCTGTTTGAGGCAGTGATTTGGTAGCAAGGGAGCTCTGGCTTCTATATGAGTATCAGCATAGATTAAGTCAACACTGGTTATGACAGACTGGTTAGAGTCTGTCATACATAACCAAATTAAATTTAATCAATGTTTTGGGAAATTTTTATTAGTAAAACCAACCTTATACCAAACAAAACCTTAAGAATTTAAGCTAATCAATTGACTAAAATTTAAGAGGCGTTTGTGAGTAAGGGGGTAAGTAACTGAGACGGAATGTCTTTGAATTGCTTTAGGAAGGCAATTAGACCATAGTCCAGAAAGACAAGCAACATAGGTACATGAAATTTGCTTCTGTATATATGTTTTATGGTCATAGTGGCACAAGGGCATTGATGACGTTACGTAGGTGTGATACGTATTCCTTTTGTCAGCATTTGCTTGTAATTAAACATTAAATATTCGACTTTGTAGCTGACTTTTCAGATTAGATTTTGTGTATTATTTTGCTAATAGCTATTATATCACGTATATTCACGTATATTTTATTAGCCTCAAAAAGTAATAAAATATGTCCTTGATGTTGCAGCTAATCAGAAATTTAAAGTTCTATCGTGAATCGTGACACTGACAACGCGCATACCTAAGAATGTAGCCGTGGTTTTTTTTTGTAGTAGCGTCCAAACTTTCAGTGGTGTAGTTTCTACATAGTTACAACTTCCTGGGCTCTTTTCTTGAAGTCCTTATACAGAAACTTACTCATTTTTGTCATGCGGGTAGGGGCACGCTATGTACGAACCAATGTTACAAACATACTTAGATTTATTTAGACTTAGGTATAGACTGCGTAATATAGGATAATTTTCAGTGTATACTTATACAACGTCTTATGCGACAAGTTTTAATATTCATTCTTAAGGTCTAAAAGTTTTCTTTTGAGCTTTTTTTAAAAGCACTTTAATCCAATTCCTAGATCAAACCCTGATAACCCCCGTAGGGACACAAATGACATCACTACCAGGACAGATGTTTTGTAGGATTAACCCGCGACCTTCGCTTTAAGTCTTGCATCTTCTCATATAAATAAAATAAAACAAAGTATCATTGTCAATGTCATATCAACTTAACAAATATAAATTGCAGCCCACGGGCATATTAATACAAATTGCATTTAAACCGCTCTGATATTATGAACGTAAATCTTTATGTAGATTCTTTATGTGATGCTTGAGAATGGAGGTAGGTATGATCTCAATGATACTAGAGGTGTGGAATTAAAAGTGAATTTATCCATTTAATATGTAGAAGACATGGGATAATGTACCGTATTGCGAGGACTCTTAGAAATATAAACTTTAAAGGATTCAAAGGACATCCAAGTTCAAGTCAATTATTTTTGTATCACTCAAAATCTTGTCTTGTGTGGGAATCGAAACCTCGAACACTGTAGTCATCATTCCCTTTTATCTTCTTATTTTGTTTAATGTAGTTAAATCTAAGTACATCTCACTGGCAAGTTACAAAATGTTATACCGTTTTTCTTTCACACATTCTGCGTTTTGTGTTGCTTTACATTCCCATTTTTATCAACAGATTGATGGTAGGGCAAATGAACTGTGATCGTACCGACTAGATACTATATATACCCTTCCACCCAAACACAGTAAGAGCTCTTTTAGTGTCACGTGTGTCTTCGCTTGCACAAATAGATGTGACACCCAAAATAGCCTAACATTTGTACTCTACTACTTTGAAGTGTATGAAACGGGCACAGTGCTGGTACCGACCTAAAATAAATATTTTTTATAAAGATACCTATAACTCATTGTCGTTATATCAAACTATGGGAGTCCATTGCTGGACATAGGCCAATGCGCAGTCTTGTACCTCCATCATCTACCGGCTCCCCGCCGTCCTAACTAGGTCGTTTAACCTATAACACGTTTGCAGCTTGTTACTATACAAACTAATCATGCTGTCACCTTCTAATTAACATTTTAATTAAGCCCAAACATAAACCCCGCGACGTTATCTAAAATCAAATAAACAAAGTACACACAGCAACTAATCAAGCTACACACTCATGTACCTTAATGCCTTGAAATAAGACACACTTTCAAATGAAAATGTTGAACTTGATGTGTTGCTGTGTGTACTTACTAATAACGCAAGAAAAAAACAGCACGCTATAAAAAGCGTTTAATCAAACGTTATAAGAGCTGTTATTTACATAAATGTTATTTCTCTATTTGTTTTCTGTGCAAGGGTATATTTACATAATAAGTAACATCGATGAGTTTAAGTTGCTTATTCTAACGTCATGTAAGAAAATTAGGGTCATTATGGTTTGAATTATTAACGTTATTTGCTATAATGATCGGTTATTTGCTGTTAAATTGGTTTTATCGAACGTTGTAATAACGTTATGATTTGTTATTCTATGTGCGACAAATTTGCATAAGGTTTCTTGGTGATGGTTTAATTAGTATTGAAATGGTAGGTACCTACTTGACATCTTAGTGAGTTTTCAGCTGTCAAAATCCCAATTTTAATTTTATTCTGAGTTTTGGTATTGATACCTACATTTTTTTTTAAAACGTGCCAGTTCCAAAAGCCAGCTTAAGCAATACTTTTTGAATCATTTTGGAATTAGGACAGTTTAGTCAGGCTTCGTCGATTAGAGCTAAACAATTGTGATTGATGATTGTACCCTTTTGGTAATATTTTACGCAATGACGTCATTCGATGCTGTCATAAATTATTCATAAAAATAATAATCAATTGTAGAAGCCTTTTTATTTCCTCCTTTATTATTCTGATTAAGATTAAATTCGTTGCTGGTTTCTATCTTACTTTACTTTTCCCAAGAGCTCATCGATTCACGCTATTGATCCTAACTTTCAAGATTCACAGTTTTGGGAAAATTTTATGCATATGGATAAAAGCTAAGGATTTTGATACAAAAATGTATTCCTTAAAAAAAGCTCCCGAAAGTTATATTACAGGAGATTTACTGACCTGTAGTAAGTGCTCGTATTGCAAATATTGGTTACGTCTTTTATACTAACGAAGCATTCAATCCGTCCGTGTGGTGACGAAGTAAGAATACAATATGTCACCACCCCATCTCATCCCATGGGTGTCGTAAAAACCGACTAAGGGACCAACCGTAAATAGTATCTTTATGAGGTAAAAAGAAGGAAAACTTGAAATTCTATGTCGTCTGGCCAGCGTGGCATTAGTAGGCCAAGTATCCCTCCTTCACGGGAGGAGGCCCGTCCCTGCAGTGGGACATTAATGGGCTGTTATGATGAATAGCTAGTACAGTCACGAGCAATAATATGTACACATTTTCGCATTTTGTAAACCAGTTATCTAAAGTTCTGCCAATCCAAAATTGAAAATTCGAAGATTAATTCAAAACTGTACGGAACCTCTTCTAAATTACAAATTCATTTTGATATTGTAATGTCTAGATAAACGTGCAGATAGTTTAGAAAATTTGAAAATGTGTACATATTATTGCTCGTGACTGTACCTATGGCCCAATATCGTATGGTGAGTAGTAATAAACTTTAGTTAAAGACATTTCAATTTTATTATAGGTATTGAGCCGTCATAATATTTATGTGTAGTAAAATAGGGCGAGCTTCCTGCGTGAATCGGTTACTGACATGCAATATGAAAATAACCGTTTTGATAAAGAAATGGTTTACCAAATACTGAATTAATTGAACATGGAACGGAAAGTTATTATGTTTTATTTCTTTTCTATTTAATAGTGTTTTTTTCCTTATTTATGAGAAACTAGCTGACCCGTGCCCACTTCGTTGGGCGGCGAAAAAAAACGCGTCCCTTTTTTAAACATATTTTATTACTGCTCCACTCCTATTAGTCATAGCGTGATACTATATAGCCTATGACACTCCCCGATAAATGGACTATTCAACACAGAAAGAATTTTTTAACTCAGCTTAGTAGATCCAGAGATTACCCCCTACAACATCACAAACAGACAAACTTTACCTCTTTATGAGTATAGATAAATTGTACAAACTTTTGTCTCAAACTTTTTTTCAATCCAGTTATTGAAACAAAGCGTTATCTTTTGAGTATCAACACAATATTCCCAAATACACAATATTATTCATCAAGGGACTTCATAATTAGAGCTCTTATCACATCTAATTTACATTGACCATTAATTATCTCTATATGAATCTCAGCATGTCCTTGCAAATAATAATGGAACAAAAGATTTTAGCACATCATTGTACCAGGCGCGCAAATGGGCGTAGGAGGTAAACAATTTAGTACTCAAACAGAATCAGTACAGACAACATTATAGTACATTGTTTTTGTTTCGAAAACAATAAATACTGTACCCGAAACGAATATACCACTAGGCAGTCATGTGCTCCAGTATTTTAAATTAAATGTTATTGTTTAAAAATTGTGTTAATTTTTGGATAATTAAATTGCAATTCAAAACAGTGTGATTTAAATAATGTCTGTAAGTAAATTCTATGTTTTAATGAAGTACACAAATATACATAACACACGCCTTCTGCCCATTCCGGATAGGCAGAGAGTATTGAGGGCTCCGTGTGGTGACGGAGTAAGAATACAATATTATGTTACTACCCCATCTCATCCCCAGACTATCCGTGAATATATCTTTACGAAATAAGAAGAAGGAAAACTTGAAATTAAACCCTATACCAATCCGTCTGGCCAGCGTGGTATTAGTAGGCAAGTATCCCTCCGTCATGGGACGAGGCCCGTCCCTGCAGTGGGACATTAATGGGCTGTTATGATGATGATTGAGGGCCAAGAATGGATATTATATTCTTGTATCTTCACTGACAGCCCAGATTTTTTCATTTGGTCTTCATTTCTTTTCAAATACCTAAATTTTTCCGTTGTATGCATAAATCATTCTTTGCTTAGTTTGTTACTAAAGGACGTCTTTAAAATGAAAACAGCTGTGTTTTAGCTTTGCGCCCGTTAAATCTACTTCAAAGCAGAAGTGTGCAAATTATGCACTTTAACGATTATCAGTCAATAAGAGGACAGAACACTGTTATTCAAGTGTTCCGTCCTCTATCACGCGGTGGACCCGGCACCCGCACGGAGAATCCATAGAATGCTAAGATTAGGTCTTACTATGTTTAGGTGAAATGTTACAGTAGCTAGTGAAATTTCAGGACTATAGGACATAACATGTTGTATCTCAGGGTAGGTAGAGGCTTTTGCTCTGGCACTGCCGCGGGCCATGAGAGCTACTTACCATAAAGCCCGATTTACACTACGGCGAGTTAAGTTGGCGAGACGCGAGAAAGGGGGCAACTTCGTACTTAACTCGCCAAAAAATAGGATGGAGATCTATTCAAATTAACTTAATCAACAACTTACTACTTAACTCGCTACTGTACTTGTCGATGTGTAAATCGGGCTTTAGGTATTGGAGTAGGCAGATGCTCGTTTATCAAATTTATGCAATAAAAAAAAGTTTAAGCTTACCATTGTATTAAAAGCGATTTCGTGTTTGATTATGTACCGGTCCACTGCATATCGGAGATAATCTTAATCTCTAGATATATGCATCCGATATGACTTAACAATAAACAATGAAATGCCCCTTAATTTCAAGATGCCTATCAATACATGTAACCGTTCTTATAAAGTCTGTTGCATTTTTATCCGGTGTGGTATAATACCACAGGCAAATGGTTTATTGTGCTTTTGTCAAATTATTGCCTACATCTTCTTTTTGCCCCTTTAAATTGATTTTTATAAAAGTCTCCTGCGGCAAAGAGCCCTAGTACGGAAGCTATCTTTATTAACCAAAGAACTTTTTATTCCTCTAAGAGTTTATTCCAGGCTATTACGACATAACCCCGATTATAAGCGGTTTTTACGCTGATATTTTTAATGCCAGTATTAAAAACTGCTGATCATAATTATGGGTATTATAACTATAAACTGTTTATGTTACTTTGGCGCAGTGTTATCGTATAATGGACGCTATTTCCGTTTGCTTTTAGACCATATTAGCAGAGTCATGCTTATAATCATAATTTGTTTAAGGTGGTGTTTCTTTGAAGATATTATTTTGTAATATAATTTTCTGTTTGAAGAAAAACTGATACAATTTCCTCCAATGCCTACTATGTATTATTGATGGTGTCGGCTAGCTAGATCAATAGGATTTGTCTCTAAACAGCTCAAAATAGTGTTCTAAGTAATATCACTATCACCTTGTTGTTTTCTGGATTTTATGGATTTTATGACACGCATGGAATTAAATGGAGTAGTGACTTCATTTCTATTTTCGTATTGCAATGGAAAAGGCACATAAACTCATGACATAGATCTCTGTTTGAGTTTAAATCTACCTACTGGTGAAGCCTACTTATATTTAATAGAATATCATTACACCTACAATTCATTTAGTCAATTTAATAATTTTGAATTAAATTAATATATTTACTTATTTTAAAACAACATAGTTGTAACTTATTGACGCCAAGTTTATGTTACTAAATTTGAGTTGAATGTTTACTAAAGTTTACCATTGGGGCTGTTTGACAAGAAATGGTGCAACCAACTTCACTGCAGCATTTTTCAAACGACAATTTTGGCCATAACGATATACTTACTATAAAATAGGATTGTTTTTTCTGGGATTGTGTTTATGCTGTTACCTATTATGATATTAGTTTGCATACATAATGTGAATAATAAAATGTAAAAAATATTTGCACAAAAAGAAAAGACGACCTATAATTTATCATCTACGTTGAAAAGCACGTAATTTAGCTAATGTCGTGTCGTTAACGTTACCCCTCCCGGCACTCCCTATAGCGCAAACTTCGCGTGATGGTTACCACGCCTATGATTTGTCTATATAATGCGACAAAATCTATAACCTATATTAAGTAGGTGATTATTTTAGTGATAGGAACTCGCCTTCGCACTACTTAATTTGATTAGATTTTTTTGTGTCTTGATACAATGTTTACCGCACAAATTCAGATAAAAATAACTAAAGTGATTGAATTGGAATAAGCTCTTTTAATCACAAAAATCACCCCATCTCGTGGCATAGATGTCGTATAAAGCCGACCAAGGGAGTTTATATACATGTTAGCTCTACGAAAACAAAAGCGTAACAATCAGTCTTTCCACTGTGGTATTAGTAGGTTAAGTTTTCCTCCGTAACAGGAGGAGGCCCCCCGTACCTGTGATAGTAAGTTATTGGAAATATAACAAGAAATTGTTTTAAAAAAATTACTTAACAAAATTAGAATCGAGCATATTTTGAACCGACTCCAAGAAGAGGAAGAGCTCATAAACGCAAACGTTTAACATTTACAAACATAAACTTCTTCGGGAAATTGTCATTACTTGTAAACGTTTTCCTAAAGAAATTCCAATAAAATTGTCAATAACTTATTAATCCAATTAAATAATTAGTGGCGTACTTAACCATTAAATAATTAAGCATTACGATGGACAATTGAGACGATTAAAATTATATATTTACTTGAAATTGTGCAGCATGAAATTTGTATTGGACATGCAATACGTTCGCTGTAGCGTGAAAATGGCGATTTTAAATATTATATTGCGAACATTCGTATTATGTATCCTTACTCCAAATTTGTCAATTGACCAAATTGCTCAAAGTGTAATGCTCATTGTAAATTAAATTTTGACAAGTCCAAGTTCTTGAAATATGTTTTTTGAATTTTAAATTTTTTTTCGTATTGACAAGCTCCGAACTGTTAGGTATCTGATTACCCGATGACATGTGAAAGACTTTTTCATCATCATTTCATAACAGTCCATTAATGTCCCACTGCAGGGACGGGCCTCCTCCCGTGACGGAGGGATACTTGGCCTACTAATACAGTAATACCACGCTGGCCAGACGGATTGGTACAGGGTTTAATTTCAAGTTTTCCTTCTTTTTTTTTCCGAAAAATAATATTCACGGATAGTACCTTAGTCGGTTTTTACGACATCTATGGGATAAGATGGGGTGGTGGCATATTGTATTGTAGCGTCATCTACCGACAACTCAAGCGAACACCTACACTACATCCTGAATCGCGATATCAACATTCGCACAGCAATTCCGCATATATACAACGTCCAACGAACAACTATTGGGCAGTTGGCCCGCCAGGCGCGATCACCTTCGCCTGGTCGGAGGATCCTCCCTTTTCGTTGGAGGCGTGGTGCTGTTACGTCACCGCGACCTCCACAGTGGTGACCCCGACGTGATGAAACCAACCTTCTCGGAGCGCACCAGCACCTTCGGTCTGAACAGGACTACTCCATATGCTCGCCGTCATGACAAGCCTGGGGAAGCCTGCGACCTCATCACCCATCATCCGACTCACTGGACACACCCCGACTCACTGGGGAAAATGGGGAAGGTGGACACCGCAGTCCGACTCACTGGACCGGCATATCAGTTCCGACTCACTGGGACTCTGGCATCAGCTCCACAAGAAGTCACATCAGCAAGTTCGACCTCCGGTCTTCCGGGGGGAGTGGTGTAGCGTCATCTACCGACAACTCAAGCGAACACCTACACTACATCCTGAATCGCGATATCAACATTCGCACAGCGATTCCGCATATATACAACGTCCAACGAACAACTATTGGGCAGTTGGCCCGCCAGGCGCGATCACCTTCGCCTGGTCGGAGGATCCTCCCTTTTCGTTGGAGGCGTGGTGCTGTTACGTCACCGCGACCTCCACAGTATTCTTACTCCGTCACCACACGTGTGACTATTACGGACTAATATTTATGATGGTTTCTTACCTTGTGCTGTCCTGATATAACACAGAGAAGCTCATTGTCTCAAAGATAACTAGATGGCTAACTTGACATACCTAAACACTATACTAATCCGTCTCGCCAAAAATGAACAGGCTACCACTATGCACACCATCTTTAAATTTTAACCTCATGTCCATTTTATCCATTCGACCGTTCATATAAAGATATATTCATATATGTCACAGTCAATCATTCTGACATTTTATAAGTATAACTTTTTGTTACATAAATGAATAAATGAGTTCTTTGTTTGATTACAGTGTTTCATGTGTTAAAAGTTGACGTGAAACGGAAATTATACGTAATCACTAGTTAAAGTAAAAAGTTATTGCGAAACTTTTTGCAAGGACTTTTATAAAGACCTTGTTCGTGAAAAGCTTTTTTAGTGATGTATTTGTTTTATGATAGTATCGATAAAATTTTTGTATCGTGATGGATAAGGGATATTGTCGCTACCTCGTCTCGTCCCGAGGTTGTTGGAAAAGGTGGTGAAAGGGCTTCTACTTCATAGTTAAAAGCTTTAGAAAACACGTTTTATATACAAATTCAAATTTCTTTAATCACAATAAATAGGGTATGTACATAAAATGTAGGTGACATAATGAGGTTTTATACAGTGCTTTGCCTATTTAGCTGTCAATTGGAACAGCGTGTGAGATATTCGACTTGGCAACTGATGGAAGTCATACGAGTAAAATGGCTTCACTCTGCTCCTACCCCTTTTCCGATTTGACCACAAGATCGCTGGATGTACACCAAGTTTGAGAATCCCTGTCCTTAACCACGATATGCATTTGTTAAACAATTGAAAGACTTTTCCTCGAGCGTACGGTGGCCGTAATCCAGGCGGTTATTAGTTGACCTACCAAACTGAATTTTGATTTAATGAAAATTGGTACGACTATTTCAGCTTGAAGTAAGAAACACCCACACACATACTCTTATATTAATATGATATAAGCCAGATATTAATATCTAAGAGAATAATTAATTTAACCAGTTCACGGTGTCCTTGAGACATGCCATGTAAGTCTGAACGAAAATATATTAAGACACATATAACCGAATACAAATGGTAGCCTGTCGTTAAGAAATCATTTGTCGACCTTTCGCCGTTGCTGTTTGAAATATTTTACCGTGCCTTTGATTTCTTTGTATAGAATTGCGTGCATCATTACCTAATAGTCTAAAAAATATCATTATAACAGCCCATCAATGTCCCACTGCAGGGACGGGGGACCCTCCTCCCGTGACGGAGGGTTACTTGACCTACTAATACTACGCTGGCGAAACGGATTGGTATAGGGTTTAATTTCAAGTTTTCCTTATTTTTAATTCGTAAAGATAATTTTCACGGATAGTCCCTTAGTCGGTTTCTACGACACCCATGGGATGAAATGGGGTGATGACATAGTGTATTCTTACTCCGTCACCACACGGATAAAAATTTTATGTTAATGTTTAATACATATGACATACATGATCGTTATGACATATACCTACATATGACATACTTGTGAATAAAATGATCTTTATCTTTATGGTTTTTGTTTATTGTATAAAGAAGAGGAACATGTGGCCCACTTGATGATAAAGTTCAACCCTTTTGAAAAAGCCGCGGCACGCAGCTATCGTAGATAAGAGAACGCGTGACTTTTAAAAACAAGTGAAGCGCTAGAAGGCTTGTGCAGCCTCGCGGCACCACGCTTCATATGTAATACTTTGCCTCAAAATTACGCTGCCGGCCGCTGCTTTTTTAGTGCAAATTGACCCTTAGTGTAACCAAAGCTTATGAAGCAATGCCACAGCATCGATAAGGTGCTGCCAAAAGGGATGCCACGCAATATCCTTGCTGAGACTTTGACAAATATATATTTAGGGGACACAAACATACCCTCTCCGTGTGGTGACGGAGTAAGAATACAATATGTCACCACCCCATCTCATCCCATGGGTGTCGTAAAAACCGACTAAGGGACTATCAGTGAATATTATCTTTACGAAATAAAAAGAAGGAAAACTTGAAATTAAATCCTTTACCAATCCGTCTGGCCAGCGTGGTATAAGTAGGCCAAGTATCCCTCCGTCACGGGAGGAGACCCGTCCCTGCAGTGGGACATTAATGGGCTGTTATGATGATGAAACATACCCAGACCCAGGACAATAATTTCTGGATCCCGAAACCTTAATTTATATTTAGATTTATAACTGTATTGTTAAAATAATATCAACACCCCGTCCCTACGATAAAATAACCATTCCACACCTTAACTTAACAAAATAGGTCGTTGCGTGCGTGCCCGTAGTTTCAAGTTGAATTTTAGTTCAGTTTCGCGAACGACTCTGTAGGAGCAACACTAGTCCTCGTAACTAAAGCGTCAAGGACGTATTCAAGGTTCCCAATATGAGTTTCTGCGGTAAACGATAGTGATGTGAAGTCGTGAATTTTGATGCGGATGTTTGAGTTACTGTAATGTTGGTTTCGGATGCGGTTGCGAATGTAAAATTGTGGCGAATTGTTTAGTCAAGTGTTGGTTACGGATTTTTATAGAAATGTGAACTGTAAAAGGATATTTTGCTTTGTTTTTTTGCCGTAAACTAATAATCGTTTCGTTAATATTTGTGATAAAACTAATACCTAGCAACTTTTATTGAATCATGTGTAAAATCTATCCTATTGTCAAAAAACCCTCTTCGGACTTGAAACATGTCTTATTTTAGTGACACCGTACAAATGCGCTTTTGTTCAGGGGTGTGAGTGATTTGAATTTGGACACATTTCAGGTAAGTTTATTGATATTTAAATCTATCAGATTAACGTAATGCAGTTTCTATTACAGATAGTAAAACCTTAGTTTTATGTATGTCGGTCCTTTAATAAAATAGACATATAGATATAATGTCATGTTTGTGTTCAGTTGAGATGAACTTTTTTAATTATATTTTTTTTTTATATTTTGTTTAATTTTTTTTTTCTTTTTACTTAAGACGTATCAGAGTTCCAAGATTTTTTTTTTACATTCACACAACGCCATGTTGTCTCAAACTAAGCAAAGCTTGTACTATGGGTAAGTACTAGACAACGGATAAACATACTTAAATACTTTTTTTTTGTAAATAAATACATATTATACATAGAAAACACCTCACATCATGTCCATGCACACAAAGATTTGCATATAGCGGGAATCGAACCCGAGACCTCTGCGTAGCAGTCATGTTATATAACCACTACGCCACAGAGGTCGTCAAATGCACAATATGCACACCTAACAAGTATAAGGCATTAAAGCCATTAAATAACCCTTTTTTAAATTTTTAATTCATTCATGTATTTTAAATTAATTAAAGTGCGCACCTATCCGTATCTATCTGAAACCGCATCAAAAACAGTTTCAGATTCAGAGATTCGATAAGTATAGTTACGGATCTCCTTACCCAGTTAACTAGTTAGTTTGTAAGTACAAGTACTAATTATATAATGAATCTAGATCGAATGTGTATTGTTTTGATTTGGTATTTCAGTGGTATTTAGAGCAAATAACTTTTAAAATGGGTCATGTTGTGGACATTGGTTTGAAGACTTTTAAGTGCAGTTCAAAAGTGAGTGTTGAAGAGTGATGTGTATCGCGTAACTTAGACTTAACTTAGAAAATTGCCTCTTGAGTATTCGAGTCTTCTAATAAAATACATTGGTATGGGGTCAAAATCAAGACGTAGAGGCCCTTTAAGAAATTTTTATCCGGTTAGTTTTATTACGTTTTTCTTTCGTTAATCTCCAGTTAATTTCAAAAGTCTCTTCGGCTTGGCTTTAGTTGCATGTCTCTTAAAGCTGGAAGGCATGTATCAGGTCAAAAGAGAACTTAGGTAGGAATAAACTAGACGAATGTTTTAAATTTTTCTGGCGGTAGATCTCCCTAGCAGGTGGCAGTCTAGGTACCGCGCTTTATTTACTTCCAAGCAGTAGTGTGCTATATATAGAAAGAGGTATTCCATCGCTGAAATTCGTTTTGAGCATTCCGAAGCATATAAAAATGCCTTGAAATTGTGTATTTTATTATATTTTCAAATTATAATTAAACTGTTTTTTAAACATTAGAAATTAGGACCGGCATATGACAAAATTAAACTTAGCCTACATATACCATCTTGGCAAGACTGGTTTTTTGTCAAGTTTTCCATCTTTTGTTCTCGTAGAGATTATCGCTAATATTGTGTAAGTCGGTTTTTAAATTGCCATAGGATGAGATCTGATGGTGACACCCGTGTATTCTTCCACTATTTACTTCCTAATCAAAATACTTAAACATATTATTGCATTATTTAGGGTCTACCTATAATAAGTTTTTACATACTTAAATGTACCCAGAGTTATTAATTAATCCTCAAATTAATAAATAATCTAACGAATATGTAAATCTATAAGTACTAATATTATAGAGGTAAAGTTTGTGTGTTTGTATGTTTGTGACGTTGTAGGGGGGTAAATTCTTTCTGTGTTGAATAGTCCATTTATCGGGGAGTGTCATGGGCTATATAGTATCACGCTATGACTAATAGGAGTGGAGCAGTAATGAAATATGTTTAAAAAAGAGACGTGTTTTTTTCGCCGCCCAATGAAGTGGGCACGGGTCAGCTAGTATAAAATATTTTTCTACACATATTAGTCTGCGTGAAGTTTTTGTATATTCGCTCGAGCAAAGAGAATGTATGCTCGTAATTCCTGTGTCAATTAATTGAGCTGTTAGACTCGCTATGTTTGTAATTAATGGCCTATGATCACGCTTCAATGATAGGATGTTGGCAGATTTAGCGGTTAATTTGTCGCTGATTTTGTTATTGCAAGTTTACGTTTTTTTTTTATACGGGATAGTCAATAGACGAAGAAAGTTATTTTTATTATTATTTATTTATTAATCATAAACTTAAATCTATCTTTACAGGCAGGCCTAATGCGACGTCCACCGCCGGCTAAACTAAGTTGGTTTAGCTTACCTCGCATAGTTTAGCCAGTTTTTCATTCATGTGCATCCACCGCAAACTGCCAGTTTTTCATTCATGTGCATCCACCGCCACATGTATGAAAGACTAGCTCAACTATGCGAGCTAAGCTAAACCAACTTAGATTAACCTGCGGTGGACATTCGGTTTTAATGTTGTGGATAAGACTTTTTTGTGCGATTCACGAATTATTATCTTAAGCCTAGCTGTTATTATTTGTGATTACTACAATGATTTTTGTAATGTCCATGCGACATGACACAGTCCCCTGTACACAGGAGCTTTAGACTGATAATGTCAATATCTTAGATTTAACACAGAAAGAATTAATACACACATCAAAAAAGTCTAAGCAACATGCATGATATTACAAATTTACCATTTATATTAATTAATTTCTAAGTATTTACTCACTCAAAGTGTATAGGTAAGTAAACTTTTTTGTTATTGATGACATACTGGCTGGTTGTAAAAAAAAAATTTCGATTATGTTTTGTTTTTTTTCATAAAATTCAAATGACTGCGAATTTGTTTGAATTTGAGTGCATGTTAATTGCTACGTTTTAGTCTTGATTTTATAATTTTACCAACCATTTAAATACAGTTGGCGACAAAATTGAATTGTTAGATATTCTTTACGTCATGGAGCGACGTCATTTGACGGCAGATGAAATGCAAAGAGCTGTAGGGATGTTGCAAGCGGGAAGTAATTAATCTCAGGTATCTCGACATTTTGGTATTCATAGAAGTGTTATTTGTCGTCTTTGGCAGCGCTACAATAATACAGGGGAACCCGCTGAACAGCATCCAGGCCGTAAAAGGAGTACAACCACTCGGCAAGACCGGTACATACAACTGACTGCAAGACGCCAGCCGATGTTAACCGCTCGAGAGATAAGTTTGAGGCTACAAAATTCAAGTGGTGTTGATGTAAGTCCCCAAACTGTGCGAAATCGACTGCATGAGTACGGCCTACGAGCTCGACGCCCTATCAGGTGCCCACCGATACGTCACGGGAATCGCGCTCGTCGAAATGAATGGTGTAGAGAACGCATAACATGGACCCAGGAACAATGGGATAAAATTATGTTTTCCGATGAGTCGCGATTCGGGTTTAGGCCTGATACAAGAAGGGTGCGAGTGTACCGTCGACCCGGAAATACTGAAAGACTCAGGTGCGTTCAGGAAGTTCATCCATACAGCGGCTCAACAGTTATGGTATGGGCGGGTATTATGAAGAACAGGCGAACTGAGCTCGTTTTTGTAAATGGAAACATGAACGCTGAAAATTACGTTGAGGATATTCTCAGACCTTATGTCCATCCATTTGCACAAACCTTTGGCTCCGATTTTACGTTAATGCATGACAATGCGCGTTCACATACAGCTCGGCGAACCAGTGAATACTTGGCAACGGAGAACATCCAGGTATTGCCCTGGCCTGCACAATCGCCAGACCTCAACCCCATCGAGCACGCATGGGACATGCTCCAGAGACGTGTTTTGAAGGACTTGGACGGAGTGACAACAACCCAACAGCTGAAGGATTTGCTACAATTCCATTGGGAGCGAATACCGCAAGATGACATAAACAGTCTCATTAATTCAATGAATAATCGTTGCCGACAAGTTCTGAATAGCAGAGGAGGCCATACTTTGTATTAAATTGTCCTATTCTTTCACAATAAATTCATTTTCTTAAGAAATTTCAATTTGTAAAAAAAAAGTTTAGTTTCTTATGTACCTGTATATTCTAATATTGTTAATTTCTGTTATTAAAAGAACTTATAAAGAAAACAGCTGTTATTTTTACATCATAGAACCCTAAAAATATTATTTTAAAAATAAAATACAACGTTATAATTAAAATAAATGGTAAAATAAATTAATATAAATGGTAAATTTGTAATATCATGCATGTTGCTTAGACTTTTTTGATGTGTGTAGATAATAATAAAATTAATTCAGCATAAAATGGGTACTACACAACTGATAAACATAGATTCAGTTCTGTCCCTAACAAATAATCAGCAGCAAACTATTAGCTCCGTATGAAAGATACTTAACAAGCACGCTTCACTTGATACAGTATTTACATGCTGTTGACACTTAACAATTTCCCTTTTACTCAGTTTAGTTTATTAATGTTTACGATACTTAGTGGATATCGATTACTTGACGTGATACTGTAACACCCTAATCCATTGTTATCCAGCCATCTACATCAGTCCCGTTAGTCTGAATTTATCAGTCTAAAACACTTTTTGAATATTATTTTTAACCTATCTGGTCCGGCTATAAGATACAAACACCGGCTTTTCGTATTCAATCTCATTCTACCGGCTGAGGGCTGTTTAATCTTGTTACCATTTACCAAGGAGCGGTCTCCACTCCAGGATACGTTTGATTTAATGTCTGACGGTGCTTCTGCAGATGATTGCAATGAGATTGTCCGCAACTTTGGTTCTTTGTCAAGTTACGTTTGCAAATTTTAGCCTTAGACGTTGAGGATATGATTTAATCGTTCCAAATTTACGCGGTGTCCTACGTTGGCGACGAATGCCGACGTAATGCGACACTCGACAAGTGTCCTACATGATTACATTTCGTCGCGTCCACCACATAGGACAGAAGTAGGGTACGCCGTTGATGTGATCGCGTACGTTGCGTTCGTCGTCCACGTAGTACACCGCGTTAGCTACGCGATTTTTAGCAACATAGACTAGAGACTATAATATTTTTCTATCATAAAAATAAATGTCCTCCGGGGGCAAATAATCGAAGCTCTCGTACGTTTTCGCTCTATAGGCGGCCTAAACTGACCCAGAGGTTTGGGCTGTCAATCGGATGTTGAGATCTCTGTACGCGGTTTGGAGTACCTCGACGTACAGTTGTATGGCCACATTGTATGTTTAACCTCCTGGGACCTGGCGTCATATATATCCTTTATTCGCATAAGGGCAACTTCTCAGAATGGCAATTTCTCATGACGGCAACTTCTCAAAAGGGCAAGTTCGCATAAAGGCAAAAGTATAATGTAAACGAAAAGTGTTTCAAATAAAAACTTTTACTGCAACAAACTACTACAATATAATATAAAAAAAATATGGTACAGGGATGTATGAAAAGTGACCATTGTTCTTTATTACTAGAATACAATCAGACGTTCCAAACATTCCATAACTGTAGAGGAACCATTTATAAAATTATCGATAATTTTATTAATATTTTTGTTTGTCAATAAATTTGCCTATTTTCGATTAATAAGAAAATAATTAATAAGATTTTTAAGAAAACCTCTTTACAACCTCTTAACATTACATACCTTTATCGATACAAATAAATAATATTGGAGTGTCTGTTTGTAACATTAAAATAACGGTTTTTTAATAGATGCATATGGATGTATACACGATACATATACCAAAACCACATTTTTTTTAAGACAACCCCCGCACTAGGGATCATGCCCTGTGTCGCGGGGACCTTTTACAAACATCAATTAACGGACACAAAGTCTGTCTGTCTGTTTGTTTGTTAATTAAGCTCTAAACCTATTGTACTAAATTATTTTTTTATTTGTAATAAATCTTCTAAGACAGTTTTATATTCTCCTCCAATTAGTAACTTATTTATTATACTTAAGAGCAAAACTGTACCAAAATTGCCTTTATGCGAACTTGCCCTTTTGAGAAGTTGCCGTCATGAGAAATTGCCATTCTGAGAAGTTGCCCTTATGCGAATAAAGGATATATAATACATACCAGAAAATATAAAATACAGTGCCATTTAATGAAATTCGTGTAAACTTTTAATATTTAAACACTAACGTTTAGTAATTTAAATAATAATAATTTTTTTTTTTTTTTTTTATTGAATAAATAATAAATTTAAAAAAATATTTTTCATAATTTAAAAAAAAATGTTCTTGGCCCCAGAAGGGTATTCTCTAAATATTTTGTTATTGTCATCATCATCATATCAGCCAATCGGCGTCCACTGCTGGACATAGGCCTCCTCCAAGTATTGCCACCTTGCGCGGTCCTGCCTGAGGCTCCCTCATCATCTTTGTTATTGTAATATTCTGTTAAATAGATTTATTGTAAAAGTCCTCAAAGTGTCACAGGGCTTGAGCGAGAGTTAACTTAAATCTCTAAAATATTTTTCTCCCTTGTTACAGCGCTACATAGGTCTACCAGTGATGTTGAAAGCGGGTGAATATTCCCCCAACAATCCCCTCGTGAGGGCTGAGAGGAACTCGGGCGATGCACTCTTAGGTCTCGGCGAATATGAGAGGAGGAGGAACACGTTGCGGAAGATACGACAGCAGCAGTACAGGGAATATCTAGATCAGGTAATAAGACTTCTGAAAATAATAGAGCATTTTCGCTTAGGGCTACAAATGCTCTATTATTTTCAGCCTGTCTATAAGAAAGAGAGAAACTGTCAATAAGCTCTTTAAGTCATTAATACAAATTCCTAATGCTATATTCCAGCAAGCCAAAAAGAAACAGGAGGCCAAAGAGCAAGCAGAACGCGAGAGACGCGAACGCGAACAACTCGAGAGGGAAAGAGAAGAGAGAGAGCGGGAGTTACTGGAGGAAAGAGACAGATATATGTCGGAGAGTAGGCGGAGCTTGCAGTTACAGTCTGTGGCGCGAGATGAGCATGTGCCGCCATCTAGTGACGGGATTCATATTAGGTATGTTGACTTTAACTGACAGTTGGATGGATGTATGGGTGGAAAGTGGAAATTATTTCGAGGAGGCCTATGTCCAGCAACGGACGTCCATTGGCTGATATGATGATTACATTACTAATCTGCCTCGTTAGCAAAACAGTTATGTACCGGCTACCTTGCACAAAGTTCGAATGTATACTCAGTGCTATTTTTTATGCAGTCAACTAGTTATTGACCTCACCCTGAAAATTCTATCTAATTCAAGTTAGTTTGTAAATAATCTCGCGACACATGGCTTAAATCCCGAGCGCTGGACTTGTAACCCGACCAACAAATGGTATCTATACAAGTTTCTAGCCGTTTTAATAGGCTTTCAGTATATTTATTGTATTTTCTCCATTACAGTAAAGTGGATACGGGTGTGCAAGTCGACGGCTTCACAAAACCACTTTCCGTCGCCGTGCAGACTGATGACACGGAGTTGTTTCGAGTATGTATCATACAAATCTTTTAATAGAGTAGTCTAGTTGCCAAACGCGTTTGAGGCGAACTTAAGAAAAGGAGATTTGAATCCTACCTCGTTCCCTAAGGCACACTACTAAACTAAAAAACTGCATTCATACATTTGAAAAAGATACTCATCTTTTTCATCATACAATTTTATGAAAGCAGTTTTTCTGTACGTCAACCCGCCTCACTTCTATGCTATTGTAGACCAAATTTCTTTTTGTTCTCTTAGACATAGAGCGTCTAAGAACTGCTAAGAAACATGAATATGTTATTTTTTTATTCAGATACCCGCATCCCAGAGCACATGTCAGCTGACACAAGCGGAGCGTGAGTTGTCACCCCGGACCGTGCTAGTGCCGGGCAGGAGGAGAAGTCAAGGGGATTGTCAAGGTATGTATTGTATCTAGAACTAGCTGACCCGTGCCCACTTCGTTAAGCGGCGAAAAAAACGCGTCCGTTTTATAAACATATTTCATTACTGCTCCACTTCTCTTTGTCACGCCCCCCCGCCCTCCTGGACACGCCCCCTGACCTTCTTGACACGCCCCCCGACCTTCTTGGCCCCATCCCCTCCCACCTGGACACGCCCCCCGCCCTCCTTGACACGCCCCCCGACCTTCTTGGCCCCATCCCCGTCCACCTGGACACGCCCCCCGCCTTCCTGGACACGCCCCCCCGCCCACCTGGAAACGGTTGGAAACGGAAGAGGTTTTTAAAGAAATTCCGGGAAGAAGGTTTCATGAAAAGAGTGGGAGGAGGTCCCCGAGGGAATTCCAGGACGGGACGAGGTTCCCGAGGGAATTCCAGGACGGGAAGAGGTTCCCGAGGAAATTCCTGGAAGAGGTTCCCGAGGGAATTCCTGGAAGAGGGTCCCGAGGGAATTCCTATACGACCACCTGGACACGCCCCCTGCCCTCCTGGACACGCCCCCCGCCCTCCTGGCCACGTAACCCGACCTTCTTGGCCCCATCCCCGCCCACCTGGACACGCCCACGTCCTCCTGGTCACGCCTCCCGCCCTCCTGGACACGCACCCTGCCCACCTGGACACGCCTTAGGAAGTTTTTAAGGAAATTCCGAAAAGAGGGTCCATGGAAAGAGCGGGAAGAGTATCCCAAAGGAAATTCCAGGACGGGACGAGGTTCCCGAGTGAATTCAAGGAAGAGGTTCCCGAGTGAATTCCGGGAAGAGGTTCCCGAGGGATTTCCGGGAAGAGGTTCCCGTGGAAATTCCTGGAAGATGTTCCCGAGGGAATTACGGGGAGAGGTTCCCGAGGGAATTCCGGGAAGAGTTTCCCGAGTGAATTCCGGGAAGAGGGTCCCGAGGGAATTCCTGGAAGGGGGTGCCGAGGGAATTCCTGGAAGGGGGTGCCGAGGGAATTCCGGGAAGAGGATCCCGAGCGATTTCCTGGAACGCCCCCCGCACTCCAGGACACGCCCCCCGCCCTCCTGGCTTCGTCCCCCGAACTTCTTGGCCCCATCGCCGCCCACCTGGAACCGCCCACGGCCTCCTGGTCACGCCGGAAAAGCTTTTTAAGGAAATTCCGAGAAGAGGGTCCATGGAAAGAGCGGGAAGAGGTCCCCGAGGGAATTCCAGGACGGGACGAGGTTCCCGAGGGAATTTCAGGACGGGAACAGGTTCCCAAGGGAATTCCTGGAAGACGTTCCCGAGGGAATTCCTGGAAGAGTGTCCCGAGGGAATTCCTGAAACGACCCCCGCCCTCCTGGACACGCGCCCTGCCCACCTGGACACGCAGTAGGAAGTTTTTAAGGAAATTCCGAGAAGAGGGGCCATGGAAAGAGCGGGAAGAGTATCCCAATGGAAATTCCAGAACGGGACGAGGTTCCCGAGTGAATTCAAGGAAGAGGTTCCCGAGTGAATTACGGGAAGAGGTTCCCGAGGGATTTCCGGGAAGAGGTTCCCGAGGGAATTCCGGGAAGAGGTTCCCGCGGGAATTGCGGGAAGGGGTTCCCAAGGGAATTCCGAAAAGAGGTTCCCGTGGAAATTCCTGGAAGAGGGTCCCGAGGTAATTCCGGGAAGAGTGTCCCGAGGGAATTCCGGGAAGAGTTTCCCGAGGGAATTCCTGGAAGAGGGTCCCGGGGGAATTGCGGGAAGGGGTTCCCGAGGAAATTCCTGGAAGAGGGTCCCGAGGGAATTCCTGGAAGAGGGTCCCGAGGGAATTCCTGGAAGAGTGTCCCGAGGGAATTCCTGGAACGCACCCCGCACTCCTGGACACGGCCCCGACCTCCTGGCCTCGTCCCTCGAACTTCTTGGCCCCATCCCCGCCCACTTGGACCCGCCCACGGCCTCCTGGTCACGCCCCCCGCCTTCCTGGACATGCACCCTGCCCACCTGGACACGCCGGAAGAGGTTTTTAAGGAAATTCCGAGAAGAGCGGGAAGAGGACCCCATAGGAAATTCCAGGACGTGGCGAGGTTCCCGAGTGAATTCAAGGAAGAGGTTTCCGATTGAATTCCGGGAAGAGGTTCCCAAGGGAATTCCTGGAACGCCCTCCGTACTCCTGGACACGCCCCCTGCCCTCCTGGACACGCTCCCCGCCCTCCTGGCCACGTCCCCCGACCTTCTTGGCCCCATCCCCGCCCACCTAGACACGCCCACGTCCTCCTGGTTACGCCCCCTGCCCTCCTGGACACGCCGGAAGAGGTTTTTTAAGGAAATTCCGAGAAAAGGGTCCATGGAAAGAGCGGGAAAAGGATCCCAAAGTAAATTCCAGGACGGGGCGAGGTTTCCGAGTAAATTCAAGGAAGAGGTTCCCGAGTGAATTCAAGGAAGAGGTTCCCGAGTAAATTCTGGGTAGAGGTTCCCGAGGGAATTCCTGGAATAGGTTCCTGAGGTTATTCCGGGACGAGGTTCCCGAGGGATTTCCGGGAAGAGATTCCCGAGGGATTTCCGGGAAGAGGTTCCCGAGGTAATTCCGGGAAGAAGTTCCCGAGGGATTTCCGGGAAGAGGTTCCCGAGGTAATTCCTGGTCCTATGTCTCCTTTCTTCTTCGGTTTTCCGACATCCTAACTAGGTTGTCGCGAAAATTATTTAATTATATTATTGTTTTTCCGTGTGGTGACGGAGTAAGAATACAATCTGTCACCACCCCGTCTCATCCCATGGGGACTATCCGTGAATAGTGAATATTATCTTAACGAAATAAAAAGAAGGAAAACTTAAAATTAAACACTATACCAATCCGTCTGGCCAGCGTGGTATTAGTAGGCCAGCTATCTTTCCGACATAGGAGGAGGCCCGTCCATCAGTGGGACATTAGTGGGCTGTTATGTTGATATTATTGTTATTCAAACAGCATGATCATACCACGTTAAAGTTAAATACTAACCACAGTTTTCCACATTTTCTTTTTAAACGTTAAACGTTATTAGTAAACTTAACCCCGGTTTCCGAATTGATTAGTAGATTTTTACTTGATCAGACATTCGGAAACCGGGGGGTTAGCCGTTAAGTTAGACGTGCATATGTGATCACTATAAAAACTCCGACGTTCATACTCGTAAGTGACTTATATAAAACTAGCTGAACCGTGCCCACTTCGTTGGGCGGCGAAAGAAACGCGTCTGTTTTTTAAACATATTTCATTACTGCTCCACTCCAATTAGTCATAGCGTGATACTATATAGCCTATGACACTCCCCGTTAAATGGACTATACAACACAGAAATTTTTAAAATCGGTTTAGTAGATCCAGAGATTACCCCCTACAACGTCACAAACATACAAATACACTAACTTTACCTCTTTATAATATCAGTATAGATAAAATATTATTTCATTTTCATTAAATAAAGAACATATTATTTTCAGAACAACGTGGCTGTATGATAAAGAAATGCAATCGCGACAAGTTAACATCTGACCTGCGCCACACATACATGCCGTCCATATTCGATGCGGATGCTATACGACTTAGAAATATACAGGCTGAGAAGGTATTTATATATTGTGAAGTGGGGTGAATAGGGCTAAAGGTTTTAAAGCAGGCAGTGGGGTGAATAGAATCCAAGGGATGAATGAAGTTAACGTGGTGTATAAAAGTAGTGGTGGTTTATGGTCAATGTAGTGAATAGAAACATAGGTGTGAATAAAATCAAATGAGTGAATATAGCGAACGTGGTGTCTAGAATCAGTGGGTTCAATAGAATCAAAGGAGTGTATATGGCCAATGTAGTGAATAGACACATAGGTGTGAATAAAATCAAATGAGTGAATATAGCGAACGTGGTGTCTAGAATCAGTGGGTTCAATAGAATCAAAGGAGTGTATATGGCCAATGTAGTGAATAGACACATAGGTGTGAATAAAATCAAATGAGTGAATATAGCGAACGTGGTGTCTAGAATCAGTGGGTTCAATAGAATCAAAGGAGTGTATATGGCCAATGTAGTGAATAGACACATAGGTGTGAATAAAATCAAATGAGTGAATATAGCGAACGTGGTGTCTAGAATCAGTGGGTTCAATAGAATCAAAGGAGTGTATATGGCCAATGTAGTGAATAGACACATAGGTGTGAATAAAATCAAATGAGTGAATATAGCGAACGTGGTGTCTAGAATCAGTGGGTTCAATAGAATCAAAGGAGTGTATATGGCCAATGTAGTGAATAGACACATAGGTGTGAATAAAATCAAATGAGTGAATATAGCGAACGTGGTGTCTAGAATCAGTGGGTTCAATAGAATCAAAGGAGTGTATATGGCCAATGTAGTGAATAGACACATAGGTGTGAATAAAATCAAATGAGTGAATATAGCGAATGTGGTGTCTAGAATCAGTGGGTTGAATAGAAATTAAAGGGTAGATATTATACTAATTTACCACCTCTTGCTAAAGAGACTTATGCCCGATTTACACATCGACAAGTACAGTAGAGAGTTACCAATTACTACGTAATTACTTATTTGACCATCTAGTTAATTCGTGCTTAGGTTTATAATGGTGTGCTATATTACAGGAGGCAGCGGAACGTCGTCAATATTATCAACAAGAGTTGAAGAATCAAATAATGGAACAACAGAGGATAAGAGAAGAGAGGAAATCTAGAGAAAAGTGAGTTTTTTGTTTTATTAATTACTAGCTGTGAACGCGACTTCGTCCGCGATAAAAGGACAATGGGAAAAAACGTCCTCCACCATGCAACAGATTTGAAATAGGTGTCATTTGAAAGGTCTAGTAGAATAGATGACGACTTTCGTCAAATATGTGGGGGTTAGGTTTTATTTATTTTTTTCCTTTTTACTTATACATTTACTTAGTGCACAATAAAAAAAAGATAAGAATAGCGACGCTTATGAAGGTGCAGGAAGGAATTATCATAAATAATCCCCATAATTTTTGGTACTAACAGAGGTACATTAGGCCTCTTGGGTGCCCAATGAACAAATTGACATGTATCCCATGTCTGCTGTAGGGTGGGGACGGGGTTCATACAAAATCCCCCATGATCCTTTGATAATAAATTTATACTAATATATAAAGCTGAAGAGTTGGTTTGTTTGCCCTATTTCAGTTAGTAATGTATTATAGTGTGACCACAGGAGCTGTGCACCCCCTGAGGTATGCGCGGCGAGGTGGGGGACGAAGAAAAAATAGGTGTCCGTTATGGTAGCGTACACGTGATAGTTCTGATAGAAAGGAAACATTTCTTTTGATAAATTCTTTATGTAAAAAATAATGCGTGAAATTCTGACTGAATTAGTGTAGGTAAATGCTTTATGCGAATTCACAGTGGAATATGTCAACAATCCATGTTAATTTATATTCATAGTACTGGTACAGATAATATGCGCACAAGTGATTTGAATATCTCGAGAACTACAAAACATAGGTACAGTAATTCTGTTATTACAGTAGAAATGTAACCCTGAAATAACGCCTGTGTAACACTTTATTTCAATACAAAATTCAATATTATCGGAGATATTAACAGTTCTTAGGGGCCGGGCTGGAGTTATTTCATTACAATATAATATTAAAACTACAACAACTATTTTTTTTAATGTAGGTACTGTCTGTCTATAAAGTCCTGAAAAAAAATTAGGGCGCCACTGTGCTACACGTAGCAACCCTATTTAGTCTGACAAAATAGTTTTCAAAACAATGTTCAAATAATACTACACTATTAGAGCACTTATAATACTAGGGCATTTCTTGTAGTCTATTGCATTTAAAGTTTTGCGTAGAACTTCAAGACTACAATTAAAATCCATCTCAGTTCTAGCTATCATCTGCAATTTTATGAGGGTTGGAACTCGAAATTTTACAAAAGCTATGTAAATTGAACATTTGATTATATCTACAATAAATTTAGGCATAACTAAAAACAAAATACAGGTAAAAGAAGAAAAATGTTATATACCTCTTTTTTACTGTAGAACGTAATTGTATTTTGTGGGGGTGAGCAGAAATATAGAAACATACATTTCTATCATTATTTTTAAATCTGTTATTTTTAAATTTAATAATTCTAATGGAATGGAAAGAATAACTACAATACCTAACTAAAATTTATTCAGTGTTAAATATTAACCAACAAGATATCATTTAACATGGATTTACTAAGAGCTAAATGATATTAAATTTAATAAAATATTGCAATTAATTATTTTTTGTAGACAGACCAGTCGATGCGAAAGTGACGTAGTTTAGTTATCAATATCAACCGTAATATAGACATAAAGCACTTAATTCAAATTCAAATTGGGATAAATCTTGACTGAATTATACTAATGCAACTGTTAATGTATCAACAGAAATGGTCGTACTACGATTTTTCTTACTTACAATGAATATCTAACCTAAGAATGTGCTATGTACACAATGCCTGTTTTTGGTCTCTAGATCTCAAATGGAGTGAATTTATTACTTGAGACAGATTACGAAAAACAGTAACACGATTACATACCCATCAAAGTTGCAGTTCGCCCATAAACATCATCCAAATCGCATAAAAATTGACCAGAATCGTGCTCCGCTAAACATCGCCTTATAACTTTAAAAATCACTTCCCGCGTGCCACTTTGATTTACTCTACTCATTGTTTACATTGTTTTTCGTAAGTCAGTATTAGTTTATTGTAGATTAATGAACTAATAAAAATCACAAATTTGACGACTTTATAGACATGTCTGTAATATATTACACTTACTTAGTTGACCACAATGTAACCCAAATATACTCATATTTTATTAAAAATATGCAGGTGATAAATAAGAACTCACCCCTTACTCATAAACGCCTCTTAAATTTAATCACTGTTTAGCGAGATTATTATTTCGTCGCTTTGGTGGTGAAGAGAGTCAAACCACAATTTGGTTCAAAATGAACTAAGTATACTATTAGAATAAAAAAAATGTGATTTTTACGGTGGTGAATAGAGCTGAGCTGTCTGTAGTTTAGTTACAAAAATAATTAAAAAGGTGAAAAGATGTTAATAGAACTACTATACATTACTATAAAGTATAAAAAGGAATACAAGCCGCATAGCTTAGTTAACTTCTTGAAATAGATCAGTGGTTGTAATCAGTAGTGAAGAAAGTCAAGCCGCATAAATCACTCGTTTTTGAACGAACTTTGAATTTAAAGCGCCTTTTTGTATGGCTTGACATCTGTCATGACTGTCAAACAGACCTCGTTTTCGCGCGCCGGCGTTTGTTGTATTGTGCTATTAACTTTTGGTTTTAGTGTTTTGTGTTGTCTAATTTGCTTGTAAAGTTTGTTGGGTTTTTCTATTGAACAAAAGACGATACGGCAAAATGTCCCGCTATAATAATTATCGCTCAAAGTTTATATTGAACATGGTAAACAGTTCCAAAAACTCTAGTGATCTTGATCAAGTATGTGGTCAAGACGCCACGCATGACTCAAATTCGAGCCTGCAGTTCGATCAGTACCAAGAACCTTACACTGAAACCCTTGTCTACATGGATCTGGATTTAATCACAACTGGTGAGTTATGTAGACGTTTACGTAAGTAACTTATAATAGGAAATTATAATATTGATAATATACTTACCTTTTTGGTAGCTACTTACATCCTTTTTTTTTCAAAACGTACCATTCTCTAAATTCACTCAGTAGTTTATATTTTCAAGGTAAACCAAAATAATCAATTTCACTGTTTTCACCTTGTTCCTACCAGTACCTATCTTCATGCCATTCAAAAAATAAATATAAGTATACCTAGTTACATACTTAATTAATTTGTAAACACAAATAGGGAACAGATTGTTTTATTTTTGTTTTTAGTAAATGAAGTAACCACTTATGAACGTCCTGATACAAAGAAGTCAAGTGACCATGTTCAAGTATGTGATCAAGAAGCCACACATGACTCTTTTTGCCTGCAACTTAGTCAGTGCCAAGAACATGACTGTGAAACCCCTGTCAAAGATCTGGATGTAATTACTACTGGTGAGTTTATTACCTATACTCTCTTTGAGTGATTATTCAATTATCATTTTAACCTTTTGCAAAACTGGAATTAGAGACAATAGAAAAATAAAGAGAGGGTGAACACCGGTGTTCTTCTCGGGTTTAATTCATTAAACCCCAAGCGAAGGCTGGCGTTCACATTGTCTTACTATTGTGTTTCAAATTGACAGTATCTGAAAGGTTAATAAATTATGATAAATAAATTTTGGAAAAAGGGGTGTGGTTCCAGCTTATTGTGGACCACCTCAAATCTTCTTGTAGGTTTTGCATAAGTTGACTAAGGGAATAAAGATTTCTTATGTAGTGTTTCTGTGGGTTGAAAAATTGGTAATTTATCTCCACTTGACATACCGTTTCATCCTGGAATTTTAAATGCTAAATAAAAAGCATCGCTATAACTTTATTCTTATACATTGAGTTGGTTGTTGCATCAATGTTTGACTAGAGATTATAGTCATGAGTTCATGAATGTATGTAATTTCATAAATAATTTCTTCATGTTTTGTTCTAGCTTCAAAGCAGATTAATATGGATTCAGTTGATCTAGAAACAATAAGCTCAAACAGATATAATAATACTCCAGCTAACTCTTTTGTAGATCCTGAACAAATATTATCAGATTCTGACCCTTTCGCTCAATCAGATTGTTCAGAACATGATCCATGTTATATACCAGAATCAGAAACTTCACATTACAGTGATAGTGAACCTGAAACAGTACAAAGAGAGCAAGAGTATTTGAGAAATAGTAGCCAAGATCTTGAAGTGGTTGAAAATGGTAATAGCGAAACAGTGGAAAACATAAACAGCCAAGAAAATAATACCCTGACACGAAAAAGGAAATGTGAACCTCAAACATGGAAGAGAAATAAAAATAAAAAACTGAGACTTGAAGGTAAAGAACATATTTCTCAGTCGGGTAAAAAAGTGAGAGCAAAAGCAGTTAAAGAAGTACCCTGTAAATGTCATTATAAATGCAATGAGACATTCACTTTGAATGATAGACAGAAAATATTTTCAGACTTTTTGACTTTAAAAGAAGATAGAGCCAAATGGGCTTTTATAAACAGCTCAGTTCGTAAACAGCTACCAAAAAGAAGGTACAAGTCGAAAGACTCTAGTTCAATGGCAGTTGATGTCCCTGATAAGAGGAATTATACTAATGTTTACTCTTTGACATTAAATAACAATGTTCATCAAGTATGCAAGATGTTTTTTCTTGGTACTTTAGATATATCAGCCAAAAAAGTTGAAACTGCTCTCAAAAAAAAATTGTATAGTGGTGTTACTGAGCATGACAAACGTGGGTTGAACCCTGCACCAAATAAAATTTCTGAGGAACTGAAGAATATTGTCCGAGATCACATCAAGTCCTTACCTGTTGTAGATTCTCACTACTGCCAAAGTTCATCTAAACGAAAATATTTGCCATCTGGCCTGACTGAAAACCGCTTGTTTCAAGACTACATCAAGTATTGTGAAGAGAATGGAGCATTACCTGTATCATCTTATTATTATAAACATATTTTTACTACTGAGTTCAATTACGGCTTCCATAGACCAAAAAAAGGCCAATGTGATTACTGCGCTCAATTTAAAAACAAATCACCAGAAGAGAAACTCCAGGAACAAAGTAACTACGACTTACATTTAACCAAAAAAACAGAAGCTAGGGAACAGAAAAGAGAAGACAAGGCAAGAGCTAAGACTGATCCAACGTTTTGTGCTTACACTATGGATTTAGAAAAAATCTTACTTACCCCACAGTTAGAGATTGGTCAATTGTATTATAAGAGAAAATTGAAAACTTATAACTTTACCATTTATGATCTTGCTAAAGGCACCGCAATTAACTACATGTGGCATGAAACTAATGGTACAAAAGGGGCATCTGAGATAGCCACATGTATTTGGAAACTCCTTTCTGAACTAGCACCAGAGGTGACAGAAGTCACATTTTACTTTGATACTGCTTCAGGACAAAACAGAAACCATATCATTTCTGCTATGTTCATTAGAGCACTTTGTTTTTTTCCAAATCTGAAGATTATCAACCAAAAGTACGTGGAATCTGGACATTCCGAAATGGAATGTGACAGTGTTCACTCTGCCATTAAATCAAGGGGTAGAAAGATTAACATTTTTGTCCCAGACGGGTGGTATACAGTAGCAAGAACGGCAAAGACGACTCGACCGTCATATGTCGTAAAGGAGATTGATTTTAGCCAATTTCTCGATTTTAAGTCATACAGCCAAAAATTAATTACAAATAAAAATAAAGGAGAGAATGGAATTATGAAATGGCTTCATGTTAAATGGCTACAATATAGACGTGAAGAGCCCATGCATATTTATTATAAAACTCAGTTAAGCCAAATTGAATTTGAAAGACTATGTATTCGCCTCAGATCTACTCGTAATAATGAAGAAATACTTGCCACTGAAGTAGCTAATCTTTATACGTGTAGCTTAAAAATAGATGCTAAAAAGCTTAAAGACTCACAAGATCTTTGTAAAAAAGGTACAATCCCTACCTCTTACCACGAATATTACATGAACCTATTGCTTTAACCTTATTGCTTCATCTGACGATATTGAGGCTACAGAAGATGATTGAATTTTTAATGAAGATTTTTAACAATAGTTTATTATTTCTACTATAAAAATGTTTCAAAAATTAACCTTTTATTCTTTTTTTTATGTCTACCAACTATTAACCAACCCTGATTCTATCAACTATTTGAATATAAAATAGATCTATGACACTTGTATCTTTTCACCTTCCTATTTATTATTAGATTTTTTTTTTAATATCTAAATGGTGAAAAGAGCCAAGTGTAAAATAGCAATTAACTAAAAAACTAATTAAATTACAAAAAATATTTATTTACTGAAAATTCAAGAATCATGTTTAGCTAAACTGATACCATTCTTATTAACATCTAACTTACGGTTTGGAAATTAAAGACTAATTATTATTTTTTGTTTTATCTCGCGACTTAATTGCTCATTATTTCGAAACCTGTTATGTGTGGGTTGACTCTTTTCACTACCAAAGCGACGATTTGTAAAATCAAACTTATACCAAACAAAACCGTAAGAATTTAAGGTAATCAATTAACTAAAATTTAAGAGGCGTTTATGAGTAAGGGGGTAATCTGTATAAAGTAATTCCAAGGAATACTGTAGTGTTAACGATTTCTAATTCCTCATCATTAACCTTAATAATTGGATTTTTTTTTATTTTTATTTATGCAGAGTTTTTTGGCGTAGTAACCAACTCGATATAGCTCTTGTGTATGCTATCATAACGGACACCTACCTGCCGTCACGAGTTTTGACAGCAGTGTCATAACAATTCGAACATTATATTTTTCTTTAAGAATTTCATGTTCTTAGAGTATTTGATATATTCCGCTAGATGTAATTTTTCTCAAAGTTACATTATAAAAACACGAATAATGTTCCTATTTACGCTTAAAACTATACAATAATGTAAATACTTTCTTGGAGTTTTTAAAAAAACTATCTTTTAATAGAAAACTGCTACAGCCGCTCGTGCAGCGACCCGTACCAGCCAAATAACTTAAGTATATTGCGTCAGATGTCGCTAGTAGCTACATCATAGACTGTTTATTCTATACCAGTATATAACATGTACTCTATATGTCCACCCCCCTCTCGCCGCGCGCATACCTCAGGAGGTGCACAGCTCCTGTGGTCACACTATAAATAAATAGTACCTTTTAGGAGGTTGTTTGCAAAAAAAAAATATTATGCCTAAAATAGGTATTCCATGTGGACGAAGTCGCAGGCACGGCTAGTCAAATAATAAAAAAACTTGTTTAATTCATACAAAGTTATCATCATCATCTTATCAGCCATTCGACGTCAACTGCTGGACATAGGCCTTCTCCAAGTATTGCCACCTTGTGCGGTCCTGTGCCTACCTCATCCATCGGTTGAATGTATATTTGGATATATAAAAAGAATTCTTATTTGATACATAGTGTTCCGCAGTCTCTGCATACCCTTATGGATACAAGCCTTGAGATTGTACAAAAATCATTTAAAATGTATTATTCTAGTATTATAATTACTTAAATTCAATTGGACAGAATGCTGGAAGCGGCCGAGATGCGTCGTCTAGAAGAACAACTAAGAATGTTACGTCTAGCTCAGGATAGGGAGAGAGGGAAACAGATACACGTTAATGAAGCTGTAAGTTATTTGATTATATACCTTTATAGCAGAGTTTGGTTGTCCCACTGGGACGGGCAACCTTAAAGGATAGTTAATACCACACTGACCAACATATATTTCATTCAATGCCCAATTTCGTTAGTGACTTCCATTGAACAAAGGAGATGGTATAAAATAAAACGTAGGTGGTGAATAAATAAATAAGCATCACCCATTCACACATCGCCACCTAGTGCCAAACTAAGCAAAGCTTGTACTATGGGTACCTACTAGAAAACGTATAAACATACTTAAATATTTATTTGTAAATACATACAATTGTCCGTGTGGTGACGGAGTAAGAATACAATATGTCACCACCCCATCTCATCCCATGGGTGTCGTAAAAACCGACTAAGGGACTTACCGTAAATATTATCTTTACGAAGTAAAAAGAAGGAAAACTTGAAATTACACCCTATACCAATCCGTCTGGCCAGCTTGGTATAAGTAGGCCAAGTATCCCTCCGTCACGGGAGGAGGCCCGTCCCTGCAGTGGGGCATTAATCGGCTGTTATGATGATGACATACAATACATAGATAACACTCAGACCAATGCAAACAATCATGTCCATGCAATGCACACAAGGATTTTTATTTATTTATTTAATGGTACTTCAACGACTTACTCACTAGGACATACATAAACAATGAATTACTTATAGTTTTAGGCATAGTGAGTTGGTCACTTATAGAAGTACACAACTCTCACAGAAAGATAAAAGGACAAGTAAGATAGCATTCATGAATTAGACTTAGGTACACAAATTAAGTTAAGAATTACATAATATCAAATACACTCAAATATTAATCAGAAAATTAATTTTTTTAATTAAAATTAAATTTAACAATCAAAAAATTAATTAATATAGATATTGAAAAATAAAAAAAAGATATTAACAAATTAAAACAAAATAAAAAGTAAAATTAAATTACATAATATAAAATAGGTATTATAATTTAAGTTAAAAATCGGCATCGGCATTAATAAGTTTAAAAAATTAAAATATAATTAATAGCAATTAGCAATACAAAGTTAAAAATAGAAACAACGTAGAGAAAATTGTAAGTGGATGCAACTCGTCTTATGATTCCGAGGTGGTTAAAAGTCTACTACGGTACTGACGGAAGGTGTCTAAGCTATCCGTTCGTGCTCCTCGACCTCTGCGTAGCAGCTATGTACCGACTGCGCCACAGAGGTCGTCAATGTATATCGTTTTTTTTTTTTGAAATAATGCTGTAGACAGCATTATTAAATACATAACCCAATACCATACCATAATACCACACCAGAGTGTGGATGGTATTGGGTTATGTATCAAGTTCTGCTCTCTAATGTTTTGTTTACCTAGAGATGATATCTCCGAACTTGCTTAGTCAACTTTTACACCATGTATTAATAGGTACTTTATAACATTTTAACCGTACAATAATATTATAATTATTTATAATTACAGATGAACGAAAACACAACCGACTACCTAAACAAAAAGAGGGAGCTCCAACAAGAAATAGACGCTGAACAGCAGAAACTAACACGTATCACTACACAACCACATAAAAATATACCTAAAAGAAATTTTAATACCTCAAAAAGCGACACTGTCCTATCAAAACTACCCCTTTACTACCCAAAATTAGATCAAAATGAAACAGACAATCAAAAAAAGGCATATTCAATGAATATTCCAGATAATTCTATATTCTCTTCCAACTATGATGTTGATAGTTATCTAAGAAAAAATCTCAATTTCAATAAAGAAAAAATGTTTGAAAATGATTATGAAAGTATAGTGACACCTTTAGATACAATTTCTACAGGAAATACTGTACAAATGTCTACAGGAAATACAGGGCAATTGTCTACAGGAAAGACATACTTTGATAAAACATCAGAAAATATAATGCAAGTGCCAACAAACACTGCTTACATTTCAACGGAAAAGATTGATGATATTTTAGACGAATACACTGTAAAGAAAGTGCCTATGGATAGAAATATATTAATAGAAAAGGCTTTAGTACATGAAGAACCAGAAAAAAGCAAAAATAACCGTCCTGTCTTACCGTCCAAGAGGTTGGATAATATGGATACCATACCGGTGTTAAGACATTCTCCGGTAATGGAGAATTCTGGTGTGGAGAATACAAGTATGAGTTATGCGATGAAGAAAGTTGATGATAAGTGGAAAGTGCCTGCCGTACAAAAGAATATTTTGAAAGCTACTCCCGATGTTGAAGGAAAGAATGTGAGTATATTGACACAATTAGGTTCTATTAGAAGACAATTGCAATTGGAACAGTTAAAACTTGATAATATGCTGTCGAAGAGCGACCAGTAGGATTTGATACTTGTAATAGTTTTTTTTTTCTATGTAATAGAGTTTTGAACTCTTAAGATTGGGTAATAGTTGTTCTGAGTGGAAACTTTTTTAGTATGAAATAAGGTCACCTAATATAAGGTACTTTAATTGTATAAAAATAGAAATTTTACTATATAATTGGTAATATATAAATGAAATAGTGAATAGTTTTTCTACAAAACATGTGTAATACATAATTCGAAGTAAAGAAAACACGTTTGATGAATAAGCCAAGGTAAATTTACTAGCTATAATTGCTATAATTGATTCATTCTAGCGTACTTACCTAGTTAATTTAGCCTTTTTTGTCACTGCAGTGGGTCTACCTTATCACATTTGAGTTAATTTTAATATAATAAAAGAAAAAAAAAATTCATCATTTACTATAGCGTCAATAATTACGATTAATGTTATGTATCAATTGTGTTTTCTTTACTTCGAATTATGTATTACACATGTTTTGTAGAAAAACTATTTACTATTTTATAACATGTTGTATACCAATGGAAAGAGGATAAAGTAAGGCATTTATTCAGAAAATGGAAGAACTTTCTCTCTTTTATGTATTTTTTTATTGTACTGTGAAGTTGATCATATCTTTAAATTTTACCTGTCTCTATAGTTATAATAAGTCAATAAACAAAAAGTTGACGTTTTTGTTGAGCTATTATGAATTTATTTGATGCTCCTAGTATTAAACTTTAAAACAAAACATAATTATGAGGACTCACGGAAGAATTTTTTTTTTAAATTTAAGTGTTCTTGGTAAATATTGGGTTTTTCTTTTAAAAATAGCTTTACATCGATATCTAAAATATGTTGAGGTTAAAACCGGCTAGGTGAGTGAGGAAAGACGGGTAATGACCTCTTCTATCAGCTATTTCAATTTGGCAAACGATGTACCAAACACCCTGTATTACAATGACATGATGATTCAATATAATAAATTAAGTACTATTTTATTGTCTTAAATTTTTTTTTATGTAATTAAACCATTGATTTTTTTATGAAACGCAATATTTTTTACCAAAATATGTAAAAAAAAGTTTCCAATCAGAACATCTATGAAGTAATTACTTCCTGTAAGTTTTAAGCATGGCTTTGTAATATTAAAAAAAATAACTAAGCACATAATTATACGCATAAATATTATTAAGAACCGTATTTTTAATACAATAAAATTAATATGTAATCACAATTGTATCTTTTTTAAATTTTTTTTTACTTACTTTTTTTAATTTTTTTTTTTAATATGATTAATGTAGAATTATGTTAATAATTAATATGCAATAATTAATTCAGAGGCTTAATATTGTATTTTATTTGGAGGCTACTCTGTTATGCATGAGTAATGTTTTAAATTATTTATTTTAATTTTATGTATATTTTGAGTGATTGATTCATAATAACATTATTATTGTATTTCATTTTAATTAGTTACATGTGTTTAATATGTTTTAACACATGTAAAAATATTGTAAAATCCTATACCATAATTGATTGAGTTTTTGTACCACAATTGACAGCATGTCAATTCTCGTACCTTAAAATCGTTAAAAATTCGGTTAAGAAACTTTTTTTATTGTCACACAATAGGTAAGACAATTTGACAACTAAAAGTTAAATTAAACGAATTGTTAACGATTATAGGGTACGAGAATTGTCATTGCTGTTAGTTGAAGACATACAAAAAAGTTGTTTATATGGTGACGTACTATATTATGAAATATTGTCTATTATCCCGTGTAGGTGTCGTAAAAGCTGACTAAGTTAGTCATCAGATATTATCGTTGTGGAAACTAAAAAAAATAATATATTTTCAGTAAGGAAGGTGATACAAACTGTTTTGATGTAAAAATTGAAGTTTTGATGATCCCTTTCTTACTTATATAGCTATCTTCTTGTGAGTCTTACGATGAAGTCATATCAGGCAATCGACGTCCTCTGCTGGACATAGGCCTCCTCCAAGTATTGCTACCTCGTGCGGTCCTGTGCCTCCCTCATCCATCAGCTTCCCGCCGCCCTAACTAGGTCGTCGGTCCACCGTGTGAGGGGTCTCCCCACCCTACGCTTTCCGGTACGCGGTCGCCATTCCAGAACCTTTCTTAGAAGTACTAATATCAAATTCTTAACCTACTCAGAAAATGATTATGGAGTCGGTTTTGTTCAATTCAATCACAGGCTTTTACAAAGCTTTGGAGATATTTGGATACCGAGGCAAGTGCCCGGGTGATCGGAAGCGTTCCTTTAATGTCCCATTGCTAAGATTTGATTCTTGCTATTTTAGAGAGTGCCTTGTAAGGCTTGGTCAGCACAGCATAGTCCCTAAGTCGCGTTTTACGACACCTTCGTTATTTTAAAGTCCGTCACACCACATAAGATTATTTACGCATTGGGAAATGTAGTTCTCGTAAATAATGGTTTCTATTTTTTATTTAAACATATTTTTATATTTTCTTTCAAAAGTAGTGCCAAAATGTTATTTAAATTTTTTTTTGTAACTCCTTATTAACCTGTCTTAAGTTAAAACACATTCTTATTTGCAAAAATATTATTGTAATCTGCATGTAAATTTTCGTCTAATCTCGTAATTTAACTTTTAGTTGTCAAATTGTCACTTAATAGGTAAGACAATTTGACAACTAAAGTTAATTTAACTGAATTTTTAACGATTTTATGGAACGAGAATTGACATTACTACAATAAACAAATTGAAATTTTTTTTTCATTCTGCTTTTAAAAGATACAATGCCTTAACACATGAGATAAGGCATATTTCTCACTGTGACCATGAATGGCCAATTATTACCAACACAAATTAGTTTTAAAAAAATGTATCCCCTATTTGTATTTAATAGTAAGACTATTCCTTATTTAGCACAATTTTATATCTATACTAATATTCTTTGTCTGTCTGTTTGATCTCATTTATCTCACGAATTACTGGTCCGAATTGGATGGTTTTTTTTTGAGAAAGATTAGTTGTTTTAGAAACAGAGTTCTATTTGTTACAAAAAGCGAACGAAACCGCGTGTACAGCTGGTTATGAATAATATAAAAGACTGCATGTTAGTGTAAGCAAAGAGCTTGGTTAAGGAAAGTGAGATTATGGATAAGATAAATTTAAGTTATTTTATTGTATGTTGTAGGTTGTGCTCGCTGAATTAACATAACGCCATCTAGTACCAAACTAAGCTAAGTTAGACAATGCTAAACATACATACTTTGTTTTGTAAAATCTTACTGTCACTTTCACAGTTCTAATGTAAACATAGTTGAAAAATATAATTAGTCCCCATTTTAATGTAGACTCTGATATGGTTGAAAATTTCTGGAAAGTAGCATTTTTAAACGTTTATGTAAAGGCCTCTACACACAGCGGACGGGGCGTGACGGGACGGCGCGACGCGACGCTGAGCAGTTGTAATGTACTTGATATTACGGACGACGCCACATAGCCGTCAGGCTCGACGCGACGGTAACCGTCGCTGTAGTACATTTTGTCACGTCTCCGTCCCGTCCCGCCACGCGACGCCGGCTGTGTGCAGAGACCATAAGTATAGAAGACCCATAAGTGCAAGCGAGATAGATACAGAGAAATGATATGGCTCTATAACTCAGATGGTAACGCGAAATCTATAATAATATTAAAACAAAATTAAAAGACATGTATTCTGAATGTTATAAATTGTGTAACATAATGTATTCAGCGGGCCACCTCTGTTATGTTATTGTTAGAAATAACTATAATTTGTTGTTATTTAAGTTATTATGTTATAAGTGTATGCATGTATACGACATAATATTAAAATTTTTGGTGTACACAATAAGGCTCAAATTTCTCTGGCAGAGAGTCAGTAGGGGCATAAGGCAGTAAACTATTCGTCTTTCTTTTAAAAACGTTATTCACTGGCCGTCACAAAATAATACACTTCCGAATGAGTAAATCTATACTATAATAAAACTGTAGAGGTCGAAATGTCTGTTCTTTTCGAGAATTCAGATAAAAATTATCTACAAAATCTAGAAAAAAGTCAAAAAGCACGAAACCACAATTTTTAGAATTAATGTCTGTCTGTCTGTTTGTTACCGCACATCTTTGAAACGAATTAATATAATCTTAAGACCAATACATTGTATTGTAGCCTTTTTTATTGGGCTTAAACTGAGGTATGTTTCATCAAAATCGGATAAGTATTATTTGAGATAATGCTTGATCTCTTTATTAGAACAGTCCAATACAAATTAGGGGTCAAGAAAAATGGTCAATGTTGAAATGAATCTAAATTTCGTTTCTTTTGTTCACGAGATGGCGGTACCAGTAGTAATCTATCTATATCTATACTATAATAAAACAGTAGAGGTCGAAAGGTCTGTTCTTTTCGAAAATTTAGATAAAAATTATCTATAAAATCTAGAAAAAAGTCAAAAAGCACGAAACCACACATTTTAGAATTAATATCTGGCTGTCTATTTGTTACCGCACATCTTTAAAACGAATTAATATAATCTTAAGACCAATACATTGTATTGTATTATAAAATAAACATAATGTTGTATGAATTTACATTTCGTAGATTATTTTTATACACAACGATTAAGCGTAACTTGAAGTTACATTTAGTTTTTGTTTCATTGCAATCGGTTTCTTCTATTAAAAGATATTTGAATTTAATTAATTAATATTAAACAGCGCCATCTTTCGAACTTAGACTGTAGTACATCAAGAGTTAAACTGCGTGCTGTATTTTTAAATGTAAATAAATACAAATAACCTTTATTTGTTAATCACAGGTACAAAACATGTTACAAAAATAAATAGTCTTTCCCTGTTTTGCCAATACTGGCGTACAAACATCAATTTTTAAAGTTAAACTATTTAATTAATCACAAAAATAAATTTAATTTCAATAACATTCCTTTTCTCACAATCCTATTATAACTGCAATTATAACACACTTATATAATTATTTAATAAATAATATATGGGTATAATATAACAGACAACATAATAAGTAACACGCTTTTTCTTTATAAAATCATTTTACACATTATTGCTATTTGTCAACATTGAAGAAAAAATTGAAAATTGACATTATAATATAGAAATACAATCACAAAACATTAAATTATTGTTCAATGTGTTTGTGTTTATTTATTACTTAATAGTACCTAATTCAAAAATACTGCACGCAGTTTATCTATAGATAATAATATAGTCCAGTCTAAATTTAATCAAATATTTATTGCTTGAATAATATGGTAAAAAGGTGTTAGGTACAATAAATTTAGACAAATCAAAAGAACATCCAGACTTAGGAGAATAGTTTGTGGATCACAATGTCCTCCATGGGAATCGAACCCGCGACCTTATGCACGCCAGCCAGGTAATGCGACCGCCGCGCCCCATGCGCCACCGAGGCAAGTAATTCTGCCGCACCATAACGTGGCGTGCAAATTCATTCACAATAAATTAGCGATTATTCGTGTGGTGACGGAGTAAGAATACAATATGTCACCTGCCCATCTCATCCCATGGGTGGCGTAAAACCGACTAAGGGACTATCGTGAATATATTATCTTTACGAGATAAAAATGAAGGAAAACTTGAAATCAAACCCTAGCCAGTCGGATTGGTATAGACCAATCCGACTGGCCAGCGTAGTATTAGTAGGCCAAGTATCCCTTCCGTCACGAGAGGAGGCCCGTCCTTGCAGTGATGCAGCATTAATGGGCTGTTATGATGAAGTTTTAAAAAACGATATTTCAGTATAAAATTGAATTGCGAAGTAAGTATCATCCACCACGCGAACGAAGTCGCGGGCACAGCTAGTAGATAATAAATTAATTATTACAATGTATAGACCACAAATTGAAATGTGATCGCAATGAATAGTTAAGTGATATGTCATTTACTATAAAATAGACTTTGTTCATACAAGAACATACATTCAAACAATTCGATTTATATCAAGCTCTGTATTTCTTCTCCCTATCTAACGTTATCTAAAGTTACTAATCTCCTAAGATTTTTCAAATGTTTCTCAACACTCAACTTGCATTGCTTGGAATTATTAATATCTCTTTTTTCTTTAAAATAATTTTACAATTTACTTACTTAGGAATATCATCATTATCATAACAGCCCATTAATGTCCCACTGCCGGGACGGGCCTCCTCCCGTGACGGAGGGATACTTGGCCTACTAATATAATATGAATATGATGTGAACAAAATACAAGACGCGTAGCATACTACTCTGTGCCAGTCTAATTTGAACCTTAATGACTTGTTCACTTACGACTTGCCGTCTCGAGCGGGATATTGAGCGTTTTATCTGTACATTACTACACGGTCACATTATCTAGAGACCTCGCTGGAATGCGAACCTCGCGTCCCGTTTTCCTTTCGCTCGCCACCTGCGCATCAGCTATACGTCCGACGCGACGTGACGTCATCGACGCCAGGTCTCGAGATAATGTGACCGAGTAGTACCTACTTTATTTTATTCCTCTGATTATGTATTACAATCTTTTTTTATTCCTCTGATATTAATTTTAAACTTTTTTATCTAGTCTTCCTACATTTTTAAATTACTTTTTTATTTCTTTTTCTATCTTATATTTTGCCCATATTTCTTTTACTTTTTTATTCTTTAATAGCTATTTTATATTGTATTATATTTACATTTCCATTTAAGAAAGCAATATCTATACTATTACTTGCATTTTTTTTTGTAATGTTTGGCTCAAGCTCACGGTGGCAAGAAAGTTGGCATAACTTATACTAAGTTTAATATTAAATACATACTTACATTAAAAATGTATTTATGTTTAGTTTAATTAAAATGTTTTTAATTTTGAGTGCATGTAAAATAATGTAAATGAAAAGGCCTGGCAAGTATAAGAAGGATAATTTTATTAAAAATGTTCAAATTTAATTATTTTGTTTTATTTTATATTCACAGCTCATTGACCACTACAGGGATAAGTCATCATCATAACAGCCCATTAATCTCCCACTGCAGGATCAGGCCTCCTCCAGTGACGAAGGGATACTTGGCCTACTAATACCACGCTAGCGGATTGGTATAGGGTTTAATTTCAAGTTTTCCTTCTTTTTATTACGTCAAGATAATAAGCACGGATAGTCCCTTAGTCGATTTTTACGACACCCATAGGATGAATGGTCACATATTGTAGTTTTACTCCGTTTCCACACGGAGAAGGGATAAGTAATGGAATGAAACTTGGCTTAAGGATCAAAAAGACGATTTTGAGAGAAATAACAATACTAGGGAAATAAGAAATCTAACTTAAAAACTTGATGAATTATGTTAAAAAATATTTTACTTTCTTAGGAACTGATAGAATGTGTTTAGATGCAATAAGTACAGTCACTAGTTACAGGTATTAAAAAAACAACATCATCAAAATCAACTTTTTATTAACAAATTTAAACCTGAAAATGTACCAAAATAATTCTCTTTATACCACTAAATATTTACAAAAGTTATAAGTAGATAGGTACTACAAGTAGGTATCTTAATTACAAACTTACTAAAGTAAATAAATTCAAAATTAAATTTTGCTTTCTTTACAAAGACGCCATTATATAGTTTGTAATAGAAATCATAATTGCTATGAATAATCTCTTAGGCGGTCATTGCGTCCGAGTTTACGAGACATAAAATGTATAAAACGAGGCCATCCATATTTGTATTATTTATACAAAAAATAAGGCATTATTCATATTATTTGGAGAAAGAAGCACACAGTTATATTATTATCATTAAAAATACATGATCTGTGTATAATTTTTTAAAGAGTAACTTTTTAGTAATAATAATACACATATTTAATTTATACATTATGCTTTTAAATATTACTTTTATTTTACAATATATACAGACCTGTATAGAAATAAAGTATAACAATGGTTTTTAAAACAAAAAGGAAAATTTTCATACTAATTTTTATCAGTACGCTCTCAAATACAACTCTAGTGTCTGTGTATGGTAACTATAATGTCAAATCTTCTACTATATAAAAATAAGTCGGGTTTTCCTTCCTGACGCTATAACTCTAGAACGCACGAACCGATTTCCTCGGTTTTGCATTCGTTGGAAAGGTCTCGGGCTCCGTGAGGTTTATAGCAAAGAAAATTCAGGAAAATTTTCAACAGAAAAGCGGAAAAATAATGCCCGTGCGAAGCCGGGACAGGCCGCTAGTTTGATAAATAATTCATGTGATGGCAGTGGCAAAAGTTTGTTATTACACTGAATTTTGAACTAAATTATTATGCAAAATAATTCTGTTTAAAATTCTGATTTCATTATTAAAGAAATTATTTTTATAAGGTGCAATTACTTAAAACAATTATGTTTATGGTAATAAAAATATCAAGCTATTTAGCTTCTTTGCAGGGATATTGCATAATAAATATTATTATATTTATTTCCCCTTAAAATAGATACAATATATACCTATTTTCAGTCATTTTACCTTTAAATATCTAACATGTTCACAAAAGTATCTTATAAATATTGTTAAGACAGTGGCATACATAGTTGCTTTCCATACAAGCAGTAAGGTAATTAAATAAATATAAGGTAACTATATGACAGGACTAATATTAAAATTTTCACTCAATTTGTAAGCCCACAAAACGTACTGGCAATAACTTAACATTTCACCCCCATACTCATAAACGCCTCTTAAATTTAATAACTGTTTAGCGAGATTTTTCTAAGTAAAATCGTATGAAATTGAGCTAATCAGTTGACTAAAATTGAAGAGGCGTTTATGAGTAAGAGACTAATTGTTTAGGCCTAGCAACATTATGAAGTCAAAATTAATTTGAACATATCTCTTTACAGCATTAAGACCAACGTTTGCCTAAAACCATTTTAAATACAGAAAATAAAAACAAAATCTGGATACAGAATAAAATTTTGTTTAAAATTTTAATTTGATCTCTGTTCCACAACTGTCAAAATCTTACCATAAATTACAGACGTTTTTCTAAAAACCAAATCGAAATATTATATTATTATTGGTACAATGTCTTTAGTAGTAGGATGTTTAAGGAATTCCTCTAAAGTGGGTCCATTCCTCCCCATAGGGTCGCGAGGGAACATGATCATATCGTCGACCCACGTGAAAGGAAGCAATCTATTCTCTATGACATACCGCCATCTTGGATTCTCTTGATGTAGATCTCTGTAGTTATCGCCAGAGACAATGACTCCGTCAAATTCTGCCGCGCATTGGACTATGTATCTGTAATTTATTTATAATTCTAATTAGTAACTAGCAAGCCAGTTTAGGTACTCTAGGTCTCCGTGTGGTGACGGAGTAAGAATACAATATATCACCACCCCATCTCATTAGTAGGCCAAGTATCCCTCCGTCACGGGAAGAGGTCCGTCCCTACAGTGAGACATTAAAGGTTACGTCAGATTTAATCAAGTGGTCTTTTAAAAATAATGTGTGAAACTATATGCTCAGCCTATTGTCAAGGTGGTCAATAATTTTATGACTGTGGTAGGTAGTCATAAAATCATTTTCATAAGAGAGAATAATTTAATATTTGGAGAAAGCCTATGTCAAGCAGTAGACGTCCATTGGCTGTTATGGCGATCCATTGTACTAATAGGAGTGGAGCAGTAATGAAATATGTTTAAAAAAGGGCGGCGTTTTTTAAAGTGGGCACGGGTCAGCTAGTTTTACTATAAGGAAAATAGTACACGATACATACCTATCATCATAAGGTACACATATTCTCCCCTGTATCTCTCTGGAGGGTGTGTACACTACAACGCCTTGTCTCTCCAACTGATCCAACAACCGTGGATCACTGCTCTTACCGAATTTACATCTGAAATGTTTAATTATAATTATAGAAAAATATACCGTAAGACGTTCGTGTGGTGACGGAGTAAGAATACAGTATGTCACCACCCCATCGCATATCATGGGTGTCGTAAAAACCTAAGACTAAGGGACTATCCGTGAATATTATCTTTACGAAATAAAAAGAAGGAAAACTTGAAATTAAACCCTATACCAATCCGTCTGGCTATCTTGGTATTAGTAGGCCAACTATCCCTCCATCATGGGAGGAAGCCTGTCCCTGGAATGGGACATTAATGGGCTGTTATGATGATACCGTAGGATGATATCCCTTAGCTAGGTGGACCGACGACCACAAAAAGGTCGCTGGATCGATGTGCAAAGGTATGGGTTCTGTGTCCTGATATAGAGCATTGCAAAGCCTGTCATGGAAAAAATCACTTTCATATCTTACAGGTTCACACAGCAGGCAGCTACTACACTAGATTAAGGGTTCATGTTTCATACAGGACAATAGATTATTCGATCCCTAAATGATTGTCGACCTCTGTGGCGTAATGGTTATATAACATGACTGCTACGCAGAGGTCTCGGGTTCGATTCCCGCTTTTTGTGCATGAACATGATTGTTTGCATTTGTCTGAGTGTTTTCTATGTATAAAATGTATTTACAAAAAAAAAAAAAATGTTTTTCCCTTGTCTAGTATCCATATTACTTGTACCTACTATGGTTTGCTTAGTTAGGGAGGGACGTTGTGTGAATGTGTGAGGAATATTTATATTTATTTATTGTCCTGTGCCTGTTTGTAAAGGTGCTCTCGACACAGGCCATAATATATATGGCCATATAAATAGGGAAGTTTTATTTAAAATTGAGAGAAAACATACGTAATCTAGAATGCTTACCTGAACCGCGGCACAAACGCTTTCACCATATGACCTCGCCTTAAGAAATAATCAATACATATTTTTAAACCTTTAACTGAAAATATTTTGCCTTTGGTATGTCTGGAAAATAAAATTGTATAGTTTAGAAATGGAATCGTTTTTGCTATTAATCATACCAGGGTCAGATGGTATAATATACTGACTAGTGGTAGGGCTCTTTAGCAATGCCAAATATATACAGTATTTCCACTTCATAGAAACGGACGAAACGCGAGTTATACCTACACACTCACAATAGAGGTGGCTTTGCAACTGTGCCGCGCAGTAACGAGCGGGAAAGTAAGTAAATGTAATTAAAAAGCTGGAGGTGGGCAGCCCTATCGCATGTTTACGTACCGCGCAGCCGTAGGCATTTATAATAAATATTCGGCCGAGATAGACAGATACTGGTTGTACTTAATTCATTTCCAAGCAGTCAGTAGTGTGAAAATGTAACTGATTTAGGTAGAACGATAAGATTAAGTAGGGACATGATTCTTACATACAGAGGTGTGAATATTAGCTTCATATTACCATGTCCTACCCACATGCTCATCATCATAACAGCTTAAGTGGGATATTCCCACTGCAGGGACGAGCCTCCTCCCGTGACAGAGGGATACTTGGCCTACTAATACCACGCTGGCGAGATGGATTGGTATAGGGTTTAATTTCAAGTTTTCCTTCTTTCTATGTAAAGGTAATATTCACAGACAGTCCCTTAGTCGATTTGAACGACACCCATGGGATGGTGACAGATTGTATTCTTACTCCGTCACCACATATATTATGCTCATATAAATCATTGCTGGGGCGGTGCATGCTTGCTTCACTCGCTAAGCTCGTACGTAAAGCTTCTTCGCAACAGCGTCTAGTATCCATATAATATAATATATATTTATTGAAAAATTCCCTACAGTCATTTAGCGACAGTTTACTAAAGTTACTTAATACAATTTAGTGTTAGACACAAATACAATTTGCAGTACCTAAATAGCCAGTAAAAAAATTATAAAATATGTTAAACTTTAATTTTCTGCTGTTAAAAATATTGTTAAAAAAGCAAGGGTATCAAAGTATTTTATGGTAATATGTTCAATCCCTTAAATTATGACATAACTCAAATAATACACCATACTTACTCCATAGCCACATTACTACCGTCTATCACAATCATTCTTAAACCTTTCTTCATACTAATATCTCTACTCGGATGATATATATTGCTTCCGATACTATTCCTTGATTTCGTTTCACCTAATATAACTTCTTTTATAAACAAATCTTGGTTAGAATCTGTTTGTTGGGAATGAGTAGTCTGTAATTTAAATAATTATTTTTAACAGTAGAGCTCTGTTTTTAAGAAATTCTTTCGTAATAAGACTAAGAAATCACACTATGCTAGTCAGACAGATAAGTTAATTATTTTATAAATGTATGTTATTAAAGAATTATCAATTAGATCAGGTTTTACAAAAACTTGACTTCTTAACTTTCAATATTCAGTGAGGTAAAATAGTAACATAAAATAAGTTTAAAAATGAGTTTTGAAAATAAAGGTACCTTAAGTGTATTCAAACTATTTTTGACGTCCATATTCATAGCACATCCATTAAAAATATTTTGTGCTATTAACTCCAGTAATTTACCCTTCTCATTCGAATTTAATTTGGCTATACCCTTTGCAAACTTATTCAAATTCTTGTTCTTTTTAAATTTATGATTCTGTAAAACTGTTACGTCTGAATCTCCGCTCATTGACAGACTTGTATTAGATACCGATATCACAGTACATTCTGCATTATTGTCCGTTGAATCTAGTGTTTTGTCTATTTCAATAACCGTGTTATTAGTTTTATTAGCATCACTTTCAACTGTCAAATCTATAGTTAAATAAGAGTCTTTGTGAATTTCTTTAGTTAAATTTATAATATCTTCTTTAATACCTAGTGCGGATGATTGAGTAGCATTAGAAAAGTTATTTATTATCATATCTTGTAACGTTTTGCTATCTTTTCTATTGATAGGTGTTGAACAGTTTATATGTGAGTTTTGTCTCTTTGGCGATGATGTAGAACAATTTGCAGCTTTAGGAATACTGTCATCATCTGCAATGGTGATAGAACTGATGGAGTGTTTACTTTTCTTTCTTTTACTTGGTGTAATTGATGATGAAGACAGTTTACGTTTCAGTGCTGTTGACGCGGTGTAGTCATTTTCATTAATAACAGTTTCGTCTTGATCACTTATGTCTAGTAATATTACTGAGTTTGCACTCTTCGTTGAACTTTGACTTTCATTTCTAAGTTTACCGAATAAAGTTTTAATTTTATTTTTTGTTTTATTGTGTAATTTTTTCTTCATTAACTCCATTTTTTGTGAGCTCATTGAAGCTTGTAATTTGACACGGCTTGGTATTGATGTTGATGAATCATCAGATTTTTTCTGTAAATTTCAATTTGACACTTTAAGATTTGTTAAAATTTGCTAATATGTCAATATCAAATACAAATCCAAAGCATAAATAAGCAGCTAATTTAATATGCTTTTAAGTAATACTGAAAACAATGAGCTAGATAATCTTGTTAGTCTTTGAGAAAACATGCAGGATGGTCAGTCATCATTCGTACACAGACTGAGATTTAAAAAAATTCTAGATTTAACTTAATAAATTAATTAAGTTTGGGAAATGTTGTCTTATATATGTTAATATATCTTTTTATTTTTATTTTTTATTATTATGTCATTATATCTATTTATTTATACAACCTACCGCTGCTCCGCATGATTCAGAATACCTTCTGTATAAGGGCCTAACAGAATATCAGCGCTGTAGTGTCTATGACGCTACAGCGATCAGCTGAGTTAGGTCCTATTTTGTATGCATTTTTGTAATACCTTGCTAGTTGATAATTAGTTACTGTATATTGTGTGCAAAATAAATTATTTTCTTTCTTTCTTTCTTTCTTTCTTGCCGTGTGATGGCAATGTTAAAATAGGATAAAAATATAGTAAAATGCTAAGAAGATACCACTCAGAAATGTGTCCATAAAAATAATAACCATTTTCACACACATTTTAAATGAAAACAGTTTAAATAGGGAATAGGTACACCTGATAAATATACTCCTTAATAAAACTTGAGTAGCTATTTTCAAAAACAAGAGTTCTAATAAATCACAAATATGAGTTACCACTGAAGACACTGTTACCAAAGGACTAATAAACAGGCATTATATTATGCGTTTCAAAGGACATGTTCACCGTTAGTAGGGGGTGCTCAAGTCATATCAGTTGCCCTTGACTACTCACAAGGCTGACCTAGTGGCACATATTTAAATGTTTACACTTGCAAAGCATTACTGCACAGTCAATAACTTTAACAAATTTAACAATACAATAACTTTAGCTGTAGATAGCAGTTACTAAAAGAACAGGAAAATGAAAGTAAATTATTATGCAAAGGAGATGGAAACTTTTGGGCTAAAGCCTGTACATTACTGTACAGAGTAAGGATATGCCCTAAAAATCTCTTCTATTTTTTAATAAAATAATAATAAAATTACTCAATTTTATTAAGATTCGAACTTGAAAAAAATAGAAAAGATTTTTAGGGCATATCCTTACTCTGTACAGTAATGTACAGGCTTTAACCCAGAAGTTTCCATCTCCTTCAAAAAAAAATTATCTTGGATTTCAGATTGCCAAAACTAACAAAAGATTTAGCACGAGACTAATAAGTGTGAAGCTATAAATTGATAATACTCTCATTTCTGTTTAATCTTGGACCAAAACTCTTAGTGAAGGTTTCATTCTCCTTTTGTAAACAAATACATTGCAGTACCATACAATTATTATTATTTCAACCAAAACCCAAGAGCCAGCATACCAACGCCATTCATGAAGCATAAAAAGCGTAAAATATAGAAGTTTACATACGTATAATAATATGTTGACCAATTGGACAAAATCAAAAAAATTACGATATTACACTACAATATTAAAAATGTTGTCTAACCGGTCGAAGAAGTGGTTTACCCATTATTGTATGTGGATAATACAATTAGATTACAATCACAATTTTATTATTCCAGTTTATGAGGAAAAACTACAGAAATTCGATTCACAAAATACAATAGAAAAATGAGAGAGATTGTTTTCACGCACATGCACAGATCTGCTGAAATCATAGAGTAAAAAACACCAATGATTAAAGAAACGACAAAGCTATGGAATCGCGGCCGGTCTCAATATTAAGTGTAGACCAAGCATCCAGAAATATAAAAAAATGCCTAAAATAATACAATGGAAGAAAAATTTAGTTTATGGTTTTTTTCGTCTCTTTCCATGCTATTTTTTTTAACAAAATGCGATAACTACGAGTAAATTGTTTTTAAAAATGGAAGGAAAAATCATTGGAAGGAAGGGCCATTATTTTGTGAAGTAAATGTTTATGAGGTGTGTGTGACTGTGACCATTATTTTGACCATGAGGTGACCATTATTTTGTGAAGAAAATGTTTATGTTGTGATGTTTATTATGTGCATAAAGCCTACTCCAGTGAATTAGGAATAAAAAACTCTACTACCAAGTTAGAAAAATAATATACTTGTCGGAAACAGTATTTAATTTGATTCATAAGCAAAGCGCAGCACGAATGCCGGTAGAGGCGACACTGTCGCAATGACGTGTATAGAGACCGTTTCACGAAAGAAGTCCTTTTGGTGCGGCGCTGTATTCGCGAGAAACAATGTTGCCAATCTTACAAAAAATCTTCCCAATTATTTAAATACGAAATAAAAGTTCTTTACTCATGAAAAAAATGCACTAATTTTAGGTAAGCAGTTATGGCGACCTCCATGGCTTAATGGCTAGTGTGTTTGACTACCACGTACGCTAGTGTGTAGGTCTCGAGTTCGATTCATGATCAAATCAAACATTTCTGTGCTTGAACATGGCTGTTTGATTTGGTCTGGGTGTTTTTTTATTTTATAATGTGTGTATTTACGAATAAAAAGTTTATAAGTATGTTCATGAGTTGTCTAGTACCCATAGTAATGGCTAAACATAATTTTGGACTATGTGGCAATGGGTGAATTAGGAATGTTTATTAATGAAGAATGTTTATTTCATAACCTTACCATTCGGGTCAGATTATTTAAAATAAAGGACTAATTAGAATAAAGGGCAGGAGAGACTTTTTGCAAGTAATTCTTGTCACCGTTTTCTCCGACAAACCTGCAATAATATTATTTATTTATTTAGATACACAGAAATCTACAATACCTTTACATGAATACACCTAAACCGACTTTATAAGATAACAATTATTTTTCTATTAACATCTAATTATTACAAGTAAGTATTCAAGATTACAATTATTATTTGAAAAATCATCTAACCTACCAATATTATAAATAAATTAGCATTTTTTTTTTTTTTTTTATATATTTTATATCTTGTGTAATGATACTATTCTTATATTATAAATATTATATAAACGGGATATTAACGCGCATTTAATTTACCTTTATTTTACTTGACGTTTCGGCACAGGTTGCACTGGCCGTGGTCGCAAGCTGACTGGTGATGCGACGTCACAGCTTCGTCTTCGTGATAGACAATATATTATTATCATCTACCCTCGCATCTTGAGATGTTAATTTATAGTCCCCCTACACACAACACTGACCGTATCGCTGTTCTGTACGTTAACCGACCGTTCAAAAAAGGGAGGTATTGTTTTTGATATCACTGGATTCCACGTTGCTGACAACTTGAAACCGTCATCCCGGTTAAAGTTTTTAAGGAACTTTTTGATTTCAATGGCCTCGCGCACAAGTCTTGAGTAATGGTGGCGATCGGTGGAGATTACCCGTGGCTTATGAAACTCGATCCAGTGATCGATATTATCGATACAATTGTTGGTCTCATTTCAACAAGCGATCGATACTATCTATAGTGTTTAAAACTATCGATAGCTTGCAAACATTCCTATGGAAAGCGATAAGAGAAGTTTCATCAACCCAAAAAACAAAAAAATTTTGCTACAGAACTTTTAAAATTATCTGACACCCCAAAAACGTCTATTAATAATGTCTGCAAATATTTTAAAAATATTGGTGTGAATTTAGCTGAGGAAATACGTAATTCGCCCAGTTTTACTGAAAAGCAGAATGTATTTTTGGAAATGGACCATAATAGCCCTACAGGTTCACTTACTATACTTGAGGTTACAAACGCTGTGAGGCCTTAATTATGGAACTTCGTTCTGACTGTGCTACAGGCTGGGACAATATTCCTTCTCGAGTCCTCTAACAGAATTGCCGAACACTAACACCTGTAATAGCTCATATTATATGTAATTAAGCAATAAATAGTGGCACCTTCCCTGATGTTCTTAAAAAATCTATTATACATCCAATATACAAAAATGGGGACAGGGATACCCTCAATAATTATCGTCCGATTTCGGTGCTATCAGCCTTATCAAAAATTCTAGAGAAGGTACTAAATCGTTCTTAAAAAAGATTTTTGGAAAAATATAATGTTATTGCATCTAATCAATATTCAATACGGTTTTCGCCAAGGTTTATCAACTTAGGATGCGGTAAGGGAACTGACCAATACTGTTGTGGATAATCTGGATGCAAATAATAGATCCTTATGCATATTTTTAGACCTGTCAAAAGCTTTTGACACGGTATATGTCCCCACTCTACTCCACAAACTATATAAAGCAGGAGTACGAGGCTTACCACATGACATTCTTGTAGACTATCACACAAATAGGAGACAGCGCATCAAAGTTGAAAGTGTTACTAGTGACGATGAAACAGTGACCTACGGCGTACCTCAGGGTAGTGTTTTAGGTCCTAAACTATTCCAGGTTTATATAAACGACCTCTGCAAAATTCAGTTACCGTATACTAGCATTTTCACCTACGCAGATGATACTGCTGTTTTTGTTTGGGGGCCAAATTGGCAAACTGTTAAACAGCGAGCCGAACACTCTCTTTCAAAAGTTATGAGCTGGCTAACAAGTAACTTTCTAACACTAAACTTAACTAAGACCAACTACATACCCTTTTACCTCAGTAAAATTAACGACCCAGCAAAAAATTACACAATAAAGCTCACATTTGCACCAACAAAAATGAATGCAACTGTCTTGAAATTACTCGAGTAGAAGAGGTTAAATGCTTAGGCATACAAATTGACAATAGACTAAAATGGAACAAACAAATAGATTTGGTTACTAAACGTGTAAGAAGATTAATAGGTGTCTTTAAGTCCCTAAGATATGTCCTACCACACAACAAATTAATATTAGTCTGTCAGGCTCAATGTCAATCTGTTATACAATACTGTATCACAGTCTGGGGCGGTGCAGCTAAAACGCATCTTATTAGATTGGAGAGAGCTCAGAGAGCAGTGCTTAAAGTAATGACTAAGAAGCCTTTCAGATATCCGACTGTTAACCTGTACGCAAACTGTAAGGTCCTCACAGTTCGACAATTATCGATTTACTTAAACGTCAGGTTGTGTAATTTTGTGTGAAAATTAGTTAGATTATTCATTTGTAATTTACCTATTCGTGTATTTCGTTAAAGGCAAAAGTGTTACAATAACTTATTACAATAGAAATAATAAATACCACATACAATAGTGTGACTTAAGCTAAACTATCTTATGAAAGCATAAAAGTACCCTTGCATCTGTGGGAACTCGTAATTATACCAACTGTTTCGTTAATATTTTAAAAGGAATTCATTATTAATTTTTGAAATAAACAAAGGCAAACTAATAAAACGTTTAAATTGTCGTGTAATATTTTGGTGTTTATTTGTAACTTTATAACGTGTTAATTTTATCACCCATCCTAAACGTTTTATTTAAAGGTACCTAATAAGTTAGAATAGAAGTCCAGCACCTCCAGGCTTAAGTACGTGGTACGTGTTGATGAGGTACAATTTATACCTATCCAAAATTAACAGGGAATTAGTTTCACATAACTGAGCTGGCAAATAATTGCCTGTTGTGGGAATAAAAGTGCAAAAACGAACGTAATCTAAAAATTACATCCATCCGCTACCTACGAGTTTGTTTACATTAGGTACCTGTCAAATGTTTTTGATTATAGTGTTTGTGGAATTACCCACCTACCTACCTACAAGGTAGTCTTGAGATTGCCTTTTTATTCCAGCATGTCTAAACAAGCTGTATTTAACCTAAGCTATAATTGAATCACTCGATTCTGCTGTATTTTTTGCCACAGCTGCTGCTTAGACTCAGAACACAGGACTTTTACCAATTTAGGTATTTTTAGAGATCAATATTATAAACAAAATTATTCCAATCCTACGAATATTGTAAAAGCCAACTAAGGTTTTAAGGGAATGGTCTGTATAAGAAAACATGAAACAAACTAATCCACTTGGCCGACGTATAAGTACCCAATAGTAGGCTTAGTTTTTCTCCCTCGCTGGATGAGACTCGCGGTTCGCCTCTGACCTATGAGATAAAAAGGTGGACAAAAAAACGAGGAAAAAAATACTTTTATTTTACTATTTTATTGCCACTTGCTTAAATATTAAATAAATTATTACACAGTTCTTATTTTCAGACCTATTACAAATGAGCAATAAATTCAACAACAAGATTAGTAATGCTATTTTTTTAAAACAACTCAAAAGTAATGTACAATAAATGCGTGTCCAAATTGGATGTGGTAAATGGAAACAAAACTCAATACAATATTAAAATTTAGTCATACACTTACTTCAATTTAGAAACAATAAATTATTTCCGACATAGGATTTGAGCTGGAAAGTATATTTACACTAACAATTAATTTCAAATAGATAAGTGGCAGCTTATCATAGAGCTAGCAATTATAATTACAATACATGTTTTTTCATTAACACTTAGTACGTAGGTACATAGCTATTATAATAGTTTATACATCTACTTTTTCTACGAATATTTATATAACTATGAAAGTTTTATTTCTCTAATTATTTACAATTAAGAACGTAAATAATATTACTTAATGAGTATTTTATTCAGCGGTTATTTCTATTTATTTGAGTCTAGAAGTAGTACACACTGCAACACATCAAGTTAAACATTTTCATTTGAAATTGTGTCTTATTTCAAGGTATTAAGGTACATGAGTGTCTAGCTTGATTAGTTGCTGTGTGTACCTACTTATTGTGTGTAGAAGTCAATATTTAGAACATTATTTATTTTACGTAGGTATATTTATTTAAAAAACAGAAACATGTTTATAAAACTTTTAAAATGAGTGATTTTCATACATCCAAACGTCCTTTACTTTAATCCCATAATTTTATCACAAAATGATACCACTGTTAAAATCAGAAATTCCTACAACCAGTGGCACGACAAGCATTTTTAAATAATATGGATAAAATAAAGAATTTTTCGAAATGTCAGTACATAACGATTCAAATCTTGAAATCAGATCTTATTAAAGCATAACTATTTAACTAACTTATTATAGTTATTACTAAACAAGTGTCTCATTTAATCAAATTATTCCCTCAGCATATTTTTTGCCTATTTATCCGGAAACTTTAAATGTAAGGGTTGAGTACTTTGTGCAATCGCTGGTCTTGAGACATCTTGTATAATAATATCTGTTAGGCTGAAAGATAAAAAACGCTAATTGCTCAGACCGCTCAAAACGCGTCTTGGCTTTTCTTCATTGCCACAACGCGTTGTGCGTGTTTTCATTAGAGCCAAAACACGAATTTCGCGTCGTGGCTGTTTTACTGTAACCACAAAGCGTTAGCGTTGTGAGCTATTATTCCGCTCAATGAGCGTTTTTGATCTTTGAGCGTAACGTAACATAATCTACATATTAACTAAAATAAAATCTAGAATACTGAGCATTATATTCTATTAAGTATACATTTTTAACAATATAACCTTTATTTAGATTAAAAACTTGAGATCAATATAATAAATTCCAACAGCTTAAATACGACCAATGCAACCTGAGTTACTACCACTTTGGCTTAAGGCCTACGCAGACAGGGACGTCATGGCAAGGGATTTTAATTTTTACTAATGGAAATTCAACCATACTGTTACAGAAATACGACATAAATTGCTATGCTTTAAAATGATGCCGTGGCATTGAAATAAAATCTCATGCCATGCCGTCCCGATCTGCGTAGGCCTTTAGCCGTATTAAAACCATTCCTCTGTAAACGTCATTAATATCAAATTTGACACTTTACTAACAGCTGTCAATGTCAACACAACTAGTAACAGCTGTCAATGTCAACACAACAACCCAAAATGGAGTAGGTATAGACAAAATCAATGACAATCGGAACGGGCGATATGACAATCGTGTTTGTCCATATTTATGAATGTAGATACAACAAAACTGTTGTGTTGGGAATGTAGTACATGGAATCTGTAGTCTCTACCTATGCCTTTTCAAATTAAACATGAATTTACATCTGCATGTCAATTCTCGTAACATACAATTTAATTCAACTTTATTTTAACTTTTTTAAAATTTAATTTTTAATTATTCCAAAAGTGGTATTCTGGTTTTTAAAGATTTCGTTATTAATAACTTAAATGATAAAATAAACGTCAAGTTTGACGTTCCTAATGGAGAAGATTACATGAACTCTCACTTTAAAAACTACAAGAATGCCGTTTTAAGCTTAGGTACAGTACGATTACACTACTATAAGTACCCAGTACCCATTGTGTGACAATTTGACAACTAAAAATTAAATTAACCGATTTTTTAACGATTTTAAGGTACGAGAATTGACATGCTGCATAAAAGTTTAAAACAATCATTTACAAGTATAAACTTCAGTGGTTCTAACGCATGTATTACACTCAACTCGGCAGCACCAATGGAATTTACAGCCGCATCTTTCTTTGATCGTTTGTCGACGAGTATTGTAGCCTCTACCGCAGCACATAAGCGCACATCCGTCCATTCCTGACGATGTTCTGTTGCATGTACGTCCTGTTGTACCGAGGGAACCCTGGAAAGAGGTTGAGTTCTGTTAAGAAAATTTCATATCTGCCACTTTAAAAAATAAAATATAGAATGCAAAACTGCACCAGGCAGTGTCCCTGACGTGATTATCGTTCACACACATTGTCGATCAGTGTGATCAGAGAGAGAAACAAAATGTTTTATGTTTATGATTTAAAAAAGACAACTCCCGCACTAGGGATGATGCCCTGTGTCGCGGGGACCATTTACAAACATCAATTAACGGACACAAAGAACACTCAGACCAGGACAATAATTTGTGGATCTCAAATAAGAAAAACTTAAACATAAAACGCGTCTGACCAAATAATTTCGTATTAATTTGTAGGCCACCATTCAGAGATGTCTATACTAATCCGTCTGGCCAGCGTGGTATTAGTAGGCCAAGTAACCCTTCGTCACGGGAGGAGGCCCGTCCCTGTAGTAGGACATTAATGGGCTGTTATGATGATTCAGAGAGACAAATATGCTCTTCGTCACTAGATGGTGATATATTCGTATAGTGATAGAAGAAAAAAAGATCACCTCTTACTTTTACGTTAAGTGCTGAGGATAATGGATTTGGACAGACAAATAAAATAATAATATTCCTCACACATTTATTCAATGCCATCTAGTCTTTCTAAACTGACCGAGTTCTGTGGCGCATGTTGGGAGCGGCTTATGTCCAGCAGTGGACTACAATGGGCTAGTTGATTGATTAAGGCTCAACTCACACCGAAAGAGCGGCGAAGCAAAGCGACCCGCTAGGTTGATAAATTAGTTATTGAAATTCGCCGGAATTTCCGCAAGGATCCGTGCGACTTGATCAAGTGTCATGCGATAATAAGTATTATGTGAATGAAAATAAAGTTAAAATTCGTATGACACTGAAACTGCGCTCCGCTTCGCCGCTCTTTCGGTGTGAGTTAAGCCTTAGTCTTTCTAAACTAAGCAGAACAACATAGGATCATTTTCCTTTACAGGTGAAGGTAGATTCAGCAGGCACAGCGGTGACATCGAATTAGCCTCCTAGCTAATATGAAACCTACCTGACAAAAAACAACCAAGCATTTTAACAACCTCTGTGGCGTAGTGGTTATTACGCTGAGGTCTCGGGTTCGATTTCCGCTCAATGTTAATCTTTGTGTGCATGAACATGATTGTTTGCATTGGTCTGGGTGTTTTCTATGAATAATATGTATGTATTTACAAAAAAAATGTATATACCTAAGTATTAATTAATATCCGTTGTTCTGTTACCCATAACACAAGCAGGTTAAGCTTAGCTTACTTTGGGAACAGATGGCACTGTGTAGAGATGTCCGTAAATATTTTTCTTTTTATTATTTTTTAACATCAGCTTACCATAGAATCATTCTTGATGCAGTAGTTAGGTGATTCCTCTAGATATACTAAGTCTTGAGCTGTTGGCAGCGTGTAGCGAGGATTGCTTAGTCTCAGCTTACCCCGACGAGATACTTTGACTTCTGTTGCACCCTCGTATTTATCTTTGAGGTAGTCACCTGGGAAGATAAATAATACGACCAGTGTAGTGTGTAGAAGTATCTACATTAATATGTAACATAAAAATACGAGAAAATTTTATTTTTATTTTATTTTGTTTAGGAAGCTTACAGCTATAATACAAATAGTAGGTACTTAAAATTTGTTTCAGATATGCCAATAACAAGCATCCACAAGATGATATTTTATAAATTAAAAATTAAGATTAAGTTACTTAGTAATAAGATATACTTAAACTCAATCTCTTGACTATAAGAATGTTCTTTTGAAAGAAATCGGATAATTGTACGGAGACCAGATCCCCCAGTTAAGCTATTTACTCGGTTTTGGGGGACATACTTAACAAAACATAATGAAACTTTTCGTGACACATTCGTAAAATATCATTTTACACTTTATAATCTTAATATGAAGAGCGCAGGTATATTTAAAGCATTTATTTCTACCGATTATTTTGTAATCTGGTTCATAATCGTAGTAATCGTTATGCGTGCTCATCACTAAGTGGGTGGTAACCGTCCTTGAAGTCCAATATTATATAATCGTAAATTTTGCTTAAGCAATACGAAACTTCATGGGCGTGAGTTGTCAAAAGAACATTCTTATAGTGAACAGAGTATAATAGATTATAAATAAACGAAATTAGATGACGTCCAGTCTTTAGCTCTGACGGAAGCCTGAAAATTTTGTTTCCAACCAGCCACGTTTAGCGCTGTAATTTTTGTAATTTAATTTTGTCAGACAATTATTTTGATTATTATCAAATTATAGATTATTACAATACATTTATATAATTAAATGACATTAGTTATTAGAGGTGCAGAGCGAATAATATATTATTTATGCCGCAGGTCGACACCGTAGCCATTAATACAACTAAAACACTTTATTATTACAGAATACTCATAATTAAATAACAATAAATTAATTTCATTACGCTAAGCATCCATAATTACGAACCGTTAGCGTATTTTGGTTATAAATTTTACAAACATGGCTGTATCCAATAATCAATTTGCCTTTTGGCGCCAATGGGCGTTTGATTTACCTACACGTTCGAAAGCAAGATGGCGCTAATTAGAGTTATTATGTCATTTTAAGCTTTAATTTTGTTAGTTACTTTGAATTTTATGTTGTGGGTTCGTTTTATGTATCAAAATAATACTGGAGATTGAATTAATGATAAGGTTATATTATGTCGCAATCATAGCATTGGGTTTATAAACTCAACTACTCGAAAACAAGGTCTACGTGTTATAATAGAAAATAGGATTTTGTAGTAATTTATAGTTGTTTGGTAATTTTCACCAAAGTTGGTTTTGACAACACACTTAATAATGCATAAGTTAAAAAGTGGTTATATAACATCACAGATACCTACCTAATTAAAAGTTCTTTTTTTTTTATCAAAATTATTAAAGTCATGAAAAGAATCTAATTTTCTCTTTTAAATAAAAAAAGCATTCTTTTGTCATACGGACCACCCCACCATGACAATATTACCATAAACAATAAAAGACAGACAGAGTAAAAATTAAAACTATAACAACCATAAATATAACTGCCGAGTTATACAGCCTTCTTGTTGATCGTAAAATTGAAATTGGATATTTTTATTTCTAATAAGCTCTTTAATAGTCATAAAAACTTCGTATTATTGTTATTTATTATATACAATTAATTATCTACTGACCTATATTAAGGCTCTTAAGCAAGTTGAAACATAAACCCGTGACCTTAGTTCATATTTGCTACTTAATAGGTAGATTCAGAAAAAGTTTTTGAATTAGTTTTTACGTATTGAGAAGAAGTTCCTAACTTTTGAGCTCTTGTTTATTTGTATCCGATTTATAGTTGCAAAACTTCTGAATAATACGGAATAATATTGGAATAGTTCAGGGAAAATTTCATAAAATCGGATTTATTTAAAATTGATTTAATTAATATTTTTATGTTTTATTTGCTGAAAAATGGTATTTTGCATCGATCGTCGATCGCCGCCGCCGGCGCGGGCACCTCAATCGAATTTATTTATAGATAAAATATAAAATACAATATTAATAAAAACATAATAATATAAATTTTATAGCACTTAAATATATCACGTGACGGCGATCAGTTGAAAAAATCCCAAAGTTACGGTATATTTCGGTATTATTTCGAAACATTAGGCCTGAATTATTCGGATTTTTTCACGCTAGCATCTATAATCCGATTATGCTTAGTCTACCTTACCTTTAATTCTATTTTTCATTTTATTTAAAAATACTAAGGGTAAAAATTACCCTCAACCAGAGCATCATGCTCTGGTTGAGGGTAATTTTATAAACATCAATTTAACGGACACAAATACCTCCTAACCCAGAATTTGCGGATCCCACAAACTATTTTACGCTTTTGCATCCTGCGTGGGATTCGAACCCGCGAGCTTGTGCAATACAACCGCTTCCGCGACCGCTACGCAACCGATGTAGCCTGTTTTATTTAAATATATTTAAAATGTAAATAAATATAAAAGCCTTCCTAAGCTTGGTTTAAAACTAATATCGAAATCATGTAACCTTGGGGGTAAAGTCTGCAGAATGTTTATAATGGTGGTTTAGTAGGAAGTAGTCGTATAGTTATCATAATTTAAATTAAATGTGTAAATAAATAAATTATTAAGGTAAATAAGGTGTAAATTAGGTGTAAATAAATAAATTATTATGAAATCCTTTCTTAAGTAATTAAGGAAGCTTTGTTCCGCTATGGCGGGTGACAATGAGTATATTAGTCAGTAGTCAGACAGACAAAAACATTTCAATGGAATAATATTATCTACTTGCAACAAAAACCTACAAATTAATGTACCACATAAAACAAAAGTCAGTAGAACAATTAAAACTATTAAGTTAATTAAAAGGTGTATTAATTTCACACGTACTAGATTGACAGAAACGTGTAAGAGATTAGAGAAATAATGGTCACTCATTATCTATGTTTGGACTTCTAAATTCGAACAAAGCATGCTCGTTTAGAAATCGGTCTGTTTAATTGAGTGTTACTGAATGTTTGGGTCGTGTTAAATGACGGAAAAGTTTGTATATGACCACAATTAGGGAAGCTTTTAATTTATTACTTACGAATGATAATGCTTTAACCACAATCAGCGTCATGAATGCTTAGGTACTTATTATGTTCCTTAGTATATTTAAAGAAAAATCTATCCTGAGGAGTGTTTTAAGTAATTGTTAAGCTACTCTATGACAATCAGCAGTTTTTTTTTCTTCCTTAGATGCTGGGTATACTCTACAGGTAATGAAAAGGCGAGAGGACATGAAAAAGATTACAGATATCATCTCTACGTAAACAAAAGAATGTCCTTTTGCAGAACCTTATACAAATCCCTCTCGCTCAAATTAGTGGACTAATTGCCTTCTTTACTGAGGCCCGTTCGTAGGCAGTAGGTCATTAATAGACTGCTATGGTGAAGTCGAAAAACAAGTATGGTACTTATTCCCACACCCCAAAAATACAACAAAATTGACAGCTCTTTCTCTTTTGAAATCGGTTAAAAAAATAAATTAATTAAACAGGAAACGTAAGATTATGTTGTTAAGTATTAAAAAAAGTCCTAAAATATATCAAAATGTCTATAAAATAAGTTAAAATTAAGATCATTATGAAGATAATTACGTATTATTATAGTTTTTATACTTTCCGGGATACTTTAAGTCAGGTAGTAGCGTTTTAATAGGACCACAGAGGTTTTATAGTTTTTTTTAATGACTCCAGTAGGATGAAGTTATAAGTTCGGTTTAATGTCATTGGAATTGTCGTTTTAATGATGCGATTAAACAGTTTTTTGTGACGAAGGATAATTGCTACAGAGATTTTGGTGAGTAATATCTTTTTAAGAATTAAATAAGTTCATTATATTCTTACAAATATTATAAACTAGCTGACCCGTGCCCACTTCGTTGGGTGGCGAAAAAAACGCGTCAGTTTTTTAAACATATTTCATTACTGCTCCACTCCTATTACCTAGTTAAAGCGTGATATTATATAGCCTATGACAATCCCCGATAAATGGACTATTCAACACAGAAATAATTTTTAAAATCGGTTCTGTAGATCCAGAGATTACCCCATACAACGTCACAAACACACAAACACACAAACTTTACCTCTTTATAATATTAGTATAGATAGGAAAGTTTGTAATTATGGATGCATGTTTCTAACGCAATTGCGCTTAAATAGCTGGACCAATGTAAATGAAATTTCGTATGGAGGTTGCCGCGATTACCATACTTTTTATCCCGAAGACGACATCAACACTGGAGGAGACGCAAGCAAATACTAGTGTACATGCCATATCCGCCAAAGGAACTACGAAATACTTTTGTAAGCACAAATATTTCGATTAAACGGGAGTCATTCGATCCACAAACTATTGTTCTGCATCTGTATTGTAAAGTCCCGTTGACACAGGGCATAAGGTCTAGTGCGGAATGTCTTTGAAAAAAAATAGAGAGGGACTTTTCGCCGAGAGAGAGAGAGACAAAGGGCATTCTCTCTGTCTGCCTGCCCTTTCCTGAGTTAGTCTCTAAAGGATAAAATAATTAATTTTGTTACAATACTCACCAATTTCTCTAAAAGTAGCTAATTGTTGCCAGCAGGTGATGAGACTGCACGATCCTGACACGCCATGACATTTGCACGTGACGCGGGACTTAGCTATCACTGCCTGAAATGAAAATAATTTATTATATAGTGTTATTTTCTGTTTGCGTTATTAGTGTTTTTGACGACCTCTGTGGCGTGGTATTAGTAGGCCAAGTTTCCCCCTGGCATGGAAGGAGGCCCGTCCCTGCAGTGGGACATTAATGGGCTGTTATGATGAAGAACATCCAAGTTCAAGACAATTACTATTTATTTGGAGTTTTCACAAATAGTTATAATGGTGAGGGGTTCGAACTCGTAGTCTTCGTGCCCAGCAGCCGACCGCTTTACCACCGAGTGCCTCAGAAAACAACGTGCTTACAGCAATATGACCGCATTCTTTAAGCATTATTATGCCTAATGTATTTTCGTTGCCCAATCATAGGACAATAGTTCGCTGTGTCGTGTAACATTTATGACAGATATAAAAAAGAACAGTTAGAAAATAATATAAAGATTTTATCTATATCTTTTAGCAATAACTAAGCCTTTATCGTCCATATTGTTTATATGTATAACACAAACAAGTTTCTTTATGTTATGAAGTTATTACTTTGTGATCGCATCAGCTAATAATAACAATATTTTTATGTAGTTAATAAAACTACTGTTATGAATATTATATATGGCGCTTTTGTTAGTAGAATAAAGCGCCGCATACACTAGACTACATGTAGGACACTACATCTTGTAGGAGACTACATCTTGTAGGACACTACATCTTGTAGGAGACTACATCTTGTAGGGCACTACATGTAGTCTTCCATTTCCAAAACAATTACATGGAAATGGAAAGACTACATGTAGTCTCCTACAAGATGTAGTGTCCTACATGTAGTCTAGTGTAATCGGCGCTTTAGATAGATGTTAAAGTATTGTTTGGCTCTATTTGATTCGATATTTGAAATTGATTAGTTCACTTCTCTCGTCATACATAATCTCTTTAGTTAGTATGGTATTAGGTCCGCTCCGTTATTGAAGTAGCCCCATCTCTAAAGTAGGGCACTGAAAGACTAGAAAATAATTATACAGGTTGTACCAGAGAATTATACATTAAATTTTAACACAAAATACAAGAACATCATTGAAAAATACCCACCCATAAATTAAATTTTTTAATTGTTTTAACCTCTTTTCAACGAGAGTATGAATACAAGACAACTGACTTATGTACTAACTTATTTCCTTTATTTTGTAAATACATACGACTTAGAAAACACTCAGAACACACAAAAGTTTGACTTCTACGGGGGTCAAACTATGACCTCTTCATAATAATTACGTACTTATAGTCAGTACACTAAAGAGGTCGTCACCATATTGCAGTTATTTCTTTATAATCCGGGATTCATGAGATATTATGCAGTCAGTTATATAGAAAGGTGAATTAAATGTTATCTTAGATTAGCCACTTAAGCCACTTTCCTGAGCACAACTTGTCAGATGGACCTCAACACAAAACAGAATAGTTACAGAAGTCAACGTGATGTATTCCTAAAACTTTTCTTGTCATTGTTATGAAGTATTAGTTTGTTATTACTCGCTTAATGAATGTGGACGAGGCCGAATCTGTTTGCCAGGATCGTGACAAGTGGCGTTCTGTCGTCTCTGCCTACCCCGGACGGGATTAGGCGTGAGTTTATGTATGTGTTATGAAGTTTCTGAGTGCGCCACTGTTGTGATACCTGACTTGAAAGAGTGGCTAATGGGACGCTATCCCTCCAGCCACACTTTCACCACATGGGCTCTCCTTGAGGGAGGGACAGGGTGGAGTCCGTGAGATTATTATGTTTTACAGTTCACCTGACCCTATCGTAGAAAGACTCTGGAGTTTCCCCAGAGTGTATGGCTGTCATAAGCGTGGATAGAATACGAAATTGACAACTGCGACGTCCTGTGATTTAATCATGGCTACGTTGGTTTTTGTCATCATTTAGAATCAAACGGTTTTGACGATCTCTGTGGCGCAGTCGGTATATTACATGGCTGCTACGCAGAATGTTTTGGGTTCGATTCCCGCTCAATGCAAATATTTGTGTGCATGAACATGATTATTTGCATTGGTCTGAGTGTTTCTATGTATAATATGTATGTATTTTCGAAAAAAATATATAAGTACTAATATCGGTGGTTCTGTTAGCCACAACACAAGCAGGTTAAGCCTGGCTTACTTTGGGAACAGATGGCGCTGTGTAGAGATGTCAGTGAATATTTATTTATTTGCTGAACTTTGTACGCAGTAAGACTTTTGTAAGTACCTCTGTTATGTGACCTACCATAAGTAAGTATTGACTAAGTCAAAATAATCCGACTTAAAAAAGATTAATTTTCCACTGAGAGGTAATTCCTCTTAAGACCAATGGAAGCTCGTAACAACTTGCGGTATTTAGTTCTAAGTTATATTTAATTGATTTATAGACCATAAAAAGATGTAATCCTATTAATGTAAGAATCAATGGATATTTGTTACTCTTTCACCTGAAAACTACTGAATGGATTTTGATAAAACTTTACAATAATATAGATTATACATTCGAATAATACATAGGCTACGATTTATAAAGATGTTGTATTTATATTATAAGGTGAGTTTTTCGAAAAAATAATCGTGAACGAACGAAGTCGCGTGCGTTTGTGGCGTAGTGGTAAAGTATTTATGTATGTTTATCCGTTTTCTAGTATCCATAGTACAAGTTCTGCTTAGTTTGGGACTAGATGGCGTTTTGTGAAAGTGTAAGGAATATTTTTTTTAAACAAATATTTTTGTAGTGGTATTGGTAATTAGTACAATTAATTATTATAAATGGAGAGGTCTCGGTTTCGGTCAATACAAATCTTTGTTGAACAATAGTTTATCTTATTCTAGGTAGAATACCCAAGAAAAAATAAAATCATGGATACTCTACCTACTTATTAAGCTGTTCGTGATGAAGTCGCGAAATAAAGCTAACCTAAAATCAAATTTTGGGAACAAACTACACAAAAATTCTTTCACAATCCTCAAAGCATAAAGTTTATCATATAAACGTATTTTTTCATAGCGGTAACTCGTGCCAGTGCTGCCAACTTCACTAAAACATAAATCGCGATTATATCCGCCATCTTGTCGTAGTCAGACATCTTTATTTCATTTGTTATTATATCATAATACCGCGTTTATTATTGTCTTAATACAGACATATTTACGAATCTTTTTATTTTCAGATTTCTTATTTTTATTTATTTTATGTTAGCCTTGGCGGCGAGAAAACGATGGATGAGGGAGGCACAGGATGAAGTAAAGTATTTGGAGGAAGCCCATGTCGTCGTGTGCCTATTAGTTGACGTCAGTTGGCTGATATGATGATGATGATTTTAGTTTTGCATATTTAGTTATAACATTACTATTATTTAAGTTTATCGATTTACTTTTATCGATTATTCAATTTAATATAATTATGTAATAATATGAATGCTGTACACACCTTTAAAGGTGTTTCACATAAAACAATACAACTCTGATATTTTATTTGTAACTATAAAATAAGTATTGTGAAATTATTTCTATTTTTAGAAAAAAAAATGCCAATGGTGTGTCTTTTTAAATAAATAAATTACTACCTAATTATATTACAAAGGGAAAGCTAGTGAAAATATGAACCAGTTTGGATTAGTTTGACACGGAACTGGTAGGTGTATACTCTGAGAATATGAATTACAAGTAAAGTATAGTGTTTCCGTGGTGGTGAACATTTATGAAGTTTTTAAGTAGTAACTTCAGTAGGGTATGCATTAGAAAGTCACAGATGTCTAATCTTTGCGAGCTTAAAGCCCATCATTAAAAAGCAGTTGCGTAGCACTTGGTGTATCAACTTGTATTATGACCATATTTAACAGTGTAGAGACGCTAAGCAAGTTTGTAAGGAGGTTTGTAAGCAGGTGTGTTTGCTAGTATCCTACATATATTGTAAATGCAAAAGTTTGTGAGGATGAATGGATCGATGGATGTTTGTTACTCTTTCACGCAAAAACTACTGAATGAATTTTGATGAAATATGGAATATCGGTAGTTTAGGGTGTAGAATAACATTTGAGCTACTCATACAACGCGGGTGAAGCCGCGGGCATCAGCTAGTATAGTTATATAACAAAAATAATATTTTTTATAATATTATTATTTATATTGGATATATATTAATATTAATATTGGAGTAAGAATACAATATGTCACCACCCCATCTCAGCTCATAGGTGTCATAAAAACCGACTAAGGGACTAGGTATCCGTAAATATCATCTTTACGAAATATAAAGAAGGAAAACATGAAATAAAACCTTATACCAATCCGTCTGACCTGCGTGGTATTAGTAGGCCAAGTATCCCTCCGTCACGGAAGGAGGCCCGTCCCTGCAGTAGGACATTAATGGGGTGTTATGATGTTATGAGGAATAACATTTGAGCTACTCATACAACGCGGGTGAATGAAGCCGCGGGCGTCAGCTAGTATAGTTATAGAACAAAAGTAATAGTTTACCCGTCTGCCAGCCTCATTGTTGTGTCTGTTCATAAGTTGTCGTCCTTGCTCGCGACTGCCTCTCTTCACCTTACGTTCTCTCTCTCTGATGTCCACGAACACTTCCGTAAATCTGCACAAAACAAGAAGAATTAAATAAATAAGAAGTATAAATAAATAAATATCCTCACACATTCACACATCGCCATCTAGTCCCAAACTAAGCAAAGCTTATACTATGGTTACGAGACAACGGATAAACATACTTAAATACTTTTTTTTTTAAATACGTCCTTAATATATACATAAAAAACACTCAGACCAATGCAAGCAATCATGTTCATGCACACAAAGATTTGCATTGAGCGGGAATCGAACCCGAGACCTCTGCGTAGCAGCCATGTAATATACCGACTGCGTAACAGAGGTCGTCAAAAAAATATTTGAAGAATGCATCGTCGACGCAGCAGCCACACTCCAACAATGTAGATACGAGATGAGCAGAGAGGAGATGTTTTTAAACAACCAATAGAATGTCGTTATACATGGCACGCTATCATCTGAGTACTCGAAAAGAGATAGAGGATATTAAATTAGGTCTTTACCTATGAAATGGACGTTTTATTTCTGCGTAGTCTTTTGACTCTATAATATTTAGGAAATATAGGATACTAACATCTAACAAAAGATAATACTTAAATAAAAATAATTATTATTTGTATAAGCTTGTAAACATGGGTCCAATTTAAAACAGCGGATTTTCCTATTAGTATAATTGTAACTTCTTTCCTGATACTTTTTTTTCTTTGTTTTAAACACAATAGTTAGCTTAAATGTGCGCCATTACTTATACCAAATTTCATTATATTATGATGAATAATTATTGAAAAATCTAAGAAAATGTTAAGTAGTATGAAAAAACTAATTTCTGATAAAATCTTCATAGAAAACGGCAATTTCATAGGTAAAGATCGAATATATAATAAGAATAAAATACCGGTGAAAATTCCCGGGATAGATACAGAGAAATGACATGGCCCTAAGACTCAAATGACAACGTGTCAGGTATAATCAGACAACTCGTGTCTGCCAAGCAAATTATTGGATGTTAAAAAAAACATTTTCTGTCCGCATTGGTGAAATGTGCAGTAGTAAGAGTCTGTTTATAAAAAAGAAACTTATCAACGAAGAAAAGAAAATTTTAACCCATTATTACCAAGTCGACCTTAAATTAAGAAAGACACTTTCCTTTGCTACGACATTTTTCGCTAAACTTTATTACTCAACTTTTACGATATTCACCGGACGTGGCAACTATTTGGATTTTAAGTTCTACATTGCGGAAAAGATTTATTAATTTTGCATAATTCGGAACATATTTTTTCTTTACCAGATAATGTTTTAATATGTAGTATATTAATATTCTTTACACGTTCACAAAACGCCATTAATGCGCAAACCAAGTAGAGCTATTTATTCGAGACATACAACGGAGAAATATAATTGCTAAGGTCGTTTATTTTTGGGAATACATACATAATATATATCTATAGATAACACCCATTTCCCCACACTAATCTAATCGTTCATTTTTATGCAAACAAAGTTTTGAATTAAGCGTCAATTCAATCCGAGATTTTTGCGTAGCAGTTTTGTACCTACTATTGCTACGCGCCACAGAGGTCGTCAACGCGTTAGGAATGAGCTCGATAACTTTTGCGGTAAAATGATTAATAATACCTACTTACTATTTATAATTTAACACCATAAGTTCTAATTTAGTTTTATTTTTTATTTTAATTAGCGTCATTTTTTGAGTATTTAATTTTAATATTTTTACAATTTATGTATAATTTTTTCATAATTTTATTTTATTTTAATATTATTGTAAGAAAATAAGGGTAACACTCTATCACAATAAGTAAAATCTGTAATGATAAGTTTATGTAAAAATCAATATACTTCATAAAAATATTATATTTTTACTGTATACAGATTTTTATTTAACTTGCGTGACGTCAGAGAAAGCTCTTGAATTCACTACAATAATATTAAACTTTTCTTTACTCCTGGTACTCGGAAAACTTTATCAAACGTGTGAAAGAGACATTGAGTAGAAAAGAGATAGATACAACATATCCTTTGCTACGGTGGGTCTACGAAAGTTATCGATTAGCTATTATAACTTGTGTTATAGGAAAATAAACCTTGCCTAATGGCAATATAACTTAATATAGTTTAACTCTAGTTTGGTATGCTTTTATCAAGAGGGTGGATTTTTACTCCTAGTATAAGTTTGTGCAGGAGGTTATACTTCAGTGTTTGATTTTCATTGCGTAGTTATTATTTAGAATAGCGCAATGTATGAGTTAATAAAAAGTATTGTATTATTTAAGGTTTAATAACTATGTACAACAAGTTATTAAATACAAAGTATTTAAGTATAAAAACCTTTGTAAGTTGTATACAATTAAGTACATCTTATTTATGTGGCCATAGAAAGTCTCCTTACAATTCAATAGCTATTGTAGAGCCGGTTAGTAAAAACCGGATTAACTCTTCTTGCTAACTCATGTTTCCCTGGTATAAGTTATCGGATTTAACCAGCTAAACCCGGGTTATTTCCGGGTTTATCCATGGTATAAAATTTCTTGGCACAAGATGGGCTATGAAAGTTTTTCTTAGTGTCGAATAAATTATACTTTTTATTGTACATATTAAACGTACACGCAAAAATCAAACTTAGTTTTTTTATTGTGTCTTTATTGCTTACTAGCTGGTGACTGCGATTTTGTCTGCCTATTTTGGATATTTCACATAATATCTTTATGAATTAGCGTATGTATGTAAAGTTGTATTAAAATTTATTAAGCCGTTTTCGAGTTTACTAACAAATATCTACTTACACTAAAAAAACTTTTGCTTTTTACAATATTATTGAATTTTAATAATTTTAAACTTACTTTTTCTAAAAACGCTAACGTAGTTGTTTAGAAAAAAAAAACGATTTTACAACTAAAATAATATGTTGCTTGTGTCTATTTTTTCTAACATAAACACAATTTAGGTTTAACTAAGTAATAATGATTAAATTGACAGCCGTGATAGATTCATTGTAATTCCTGTCACCTAAACCGCCTAACTTATTTTGAAACTAGGTTCTAATAAATTAGTATTCACATTGTGAATGGCTATATAAAGTCAAGAAAAATATTAAGATGATAAGAAATTTAATATCATTATTTAGTGTACTTATTTATTTAATTTTCAAAAAATTAAATAATTTTAACCATTTTTAATTTTTACGGTAGCATATTTTGAGATATTTTAGCCACTTAGAGAGAATAGATGTTTGGGGCACAGGGAAATTATATCGTGGCATAAAGAAAAGTAAATAATGTTTCGTTAATTTAAGTACCACAAATACATAAGCAAAAAAACTTGACTTTAAACGCCTTCTGTTACTGGGCTGCCATTTGTACAATAATACGTCTTGTCTAATTAATTATTGTACCAAATATAGCAACTTTGAGCCATGGGTTTAAACGGTATTTTCTAACTTAATAAATGTTTTATTCAAAACCAACAATATAAATTAAAAAATCACAGTCTGCATATATATAAAACTATAGAAGTACCACTAATTAGGACTCAATAGCCCATTTGCTAAACGGGGATTTGCCAAATTCTTGACATCCCGCGATTGTCCAACATTCTAAGCATTCCACGAATTCTTCCCAATGTCCTCAATCCCATGTACTCCTAGTTACGAAAATACTCGAATGCGGGAAAATCTCCTTTATGAAGTTAGAACTTTCTCTAGAGAAAATGTTTACCATTCTTGTTCGCATACCAATCATTCTTTACCTCCTAGATATTATGTTATCCTAGTAAAGAAAATTCAAACAGACAAATCGGAAAAGCTTTTTTAAAGTGTTCCTATAAAAAAACTTAAAAAGTTACACTAAAGCACAAAAAAGGTTTTATGTCAGACTTTCCATGTGTGTAAGGAAAACTCCGCCCAGTTTGCGTATGTGTGGGTGTGATTTATACGTTGAGTTAGAATTTGGGGAAATTTTTTAACTTGCTCTGTTGTTATTATCTCCTGGTACTTTGGCTCCCGATTTTTCCAAAGCTTTGTTCTAAGAAATTTTCTATTTGTATTTTGTATGAGGAAACTTATTTATCATCTCAGTATGTTTTGTATGCGCAATAAAAATAAAATAAATATTGAAAGTGCCTAAGCAAATATCTTTTCGATTGGGCAAAGTACTGTTAGAGCCTGGTCCAGTAAAATTGTCTGTAAAGGTGTCTGTTGATGTCTGAGAAGGTGTCATCGGTATTATTAACTCCTCTTTTGCAACAATTCTTCAAACAAAAGTTTAAATGTACCTACTTATCTAAAATAAAAAAAAACATTTTCTAATGAGATGATGTGCCTCAAAGATACTACAATACGCAATTTAATTTACTTGAATGTTTTTTCACAAAAAATGATAAATTAAGTATTTATTGAAATGAAAAACCACTTAATCAAAGTTGATGAAACTACGACACTAACTTTCTACACAAAATTATTTTTTCAAATTGGTCGTCAGAATGATAGAGTTCTAAGGTTACAAACGTAAAAAAAAAGAAATAGGTACAGCCGAATTGTTATTCATAATAATAAACAGTTTTTCATAATAATATTCTCTCTACAAAACCTCCTCCTAGATTCTAACAGCCTAGTTAAATAGCCTCAAAACCGTGACGTTTCAGTCCTGAAAAGCTTAGGTTGGACCATTGTGGGACGTGAACGAACTTAATCTAACATTTTCAGCCGTAGAACTAACCACCTACATCTTTTGTTCCCCTGGTACCTCCGCGACGAAATATGCAGAAAATTCCATGTTTTTCTGAAAACGTCGTTTAAAATCTAATAAAATGAAATGACATTTTATTAGCCTTTTTGTTCTCTGTGTTATTTTTCTTATAAAATATCGCTAGCATTTGTTTATTTGGTGTTTGGTTGACCTGTTATGATTTCATCATGCCCTGGTGTTTTAGGTTGTTTGAAAAAGTACTGTTGGTACAATTGTTAGAAAAAAAATATTATTTTTATTTTTACGCCCGAATACTCAAACGTCACTTAAATCGTCTACTGTCTATTTAAACAGACTTGCTCTAAAACGTAAACATATATGGCGTCGTGTCAACCACAGACTAAAGACTTTAGTCTTTAATCTTTGAAAAATGTATAGGAATCAAGGACAAAATTCTATAATCTACAAATGTCAAATCGTAAAAATAATTTTATCTGTGAAATTTTATGTTGGAAAAAAATACATTTATTTAAAATTTACGAAAGATAGTGGATAAATCAAAGTGATTTACGTGTTTTCTATTGCATAAACGTTTAATGCTACTTTCCAGAAATTTTCATCCATATCAACGCGTGCGATTGATGTAAAAACTAGTGAATTTGCAATATGTGGTGTTTGTTTACTAAATAAATCAAGTAAGGATAAATACGGTATAACAATAAATGGCATCCTAAACGTTTGGATCCTTAAATTTTTTTCGGTATACACAAACGCCACTTAAGTCATTCACTAAACAGCCGATAAATGTTTGCGTACTGGTAACATTCACTTCATTAAGTATGTTTTCAATTACAAATTTAATTACCCTATGCTGTGTTTTCGTTTTACGCAGAAAATGGAAAAGAATAATCAGTTGTGTGCTGCATACTACGATTGTAATTGAATATTCACTTGGAAATTTTCAGACATAAGTATTACAATTTCAATAAACAAACTGAATTACACCATTCTTTATTTTTAAATATCCCTATAATTGGTTATTATCTTTATCTATGATTGACACGATCATTGCACAAAGAACGAAACGTTTACTCAGTGACACTGACACAACACGACAAAGCGCGAGTTTTCATTAGCATGTCAATTCTCGTACCTAAAAATTTGGTTAAGTTAACTTTTAGTTGTCAAATTGTCTGGTTTTTGCTATTGCAATTGTAATCTTTAATGGTCGTGTTAAAGTTTTATTTAGAGTGTGACAATTTGACAACTAAAAGTTAACTTAACCGAACATTTAGGTACGAGAATTGACATGCAGCTTGAAAATTTTTAAGAAGAATCTTTTACTTTCGAAAAGAGATGAAATCATTTAGAAATAATTAAAAAGTGAGTGAAATGTGAACGTAATACGAAAATGAGACAATTTAATGTGAACACATTTCAACATACTTCTTTTTAAATTGCAAGTTTGTGATTCAATTCAATCAACAATGACTTTCCAGATATCAAAATATTGTAGAAAATAAGGAAATAAACGGCTACATGATAAGAAGCAAGAGACCTGGGAATTTGTGTGTCAGCACTGTAATGCCGTTGCTGTGAGTGGCTTCAGATCATGGCAACAACTGCGACACTTTTACGAGAAACACAAACAGAAGTCAAAAAATAATAAAAACAGAATGGAAATCAATAAGTAGGTACAGAATAGAAATGGAAATGGAAAAATTGAAAATAATAATCTTGTATAATTATGTTGTATATAAATAAAACTACTTATAATTAAAAAAGTGTGTATTTAATAAAGTAGTCCTTGTTATAAAATGTTGATTAGTATAAAGGCTTCTAAACTGTGGTACCTACGTACCTACAGGTTTTTCTTCTACGGTAGAAAGTGAATCCTCTTCTAAGATCCCATTTCGCCTACGCAGCGCTATGTTGTGTAACAAAGCGCATCTCACAATAACTAGTGGAATAATATTAATTTTTAAACCCATTCTATGTTGAAGACAGGGAAATCTCCTTTTTAGTACACCAAAAAGCCTCTATAGGATTTCTGGTGCTTATTTGGGCTCTATTGTAAGCTTATTCTGTTGGTGTCCGTGGATTTTATAATGGGGTTAGCAGGTACGGTCGACACAGATAACCGCTATAACCAAGAACCTAGCCATCTTGCAATATAAGATATAATACATTTGTAATGCAAAGTTTTGCCTGTCATTTAATGTACAATTCGTCGAATGAATACACTTCTTTGATTATTAGAGCGATAATCGTCAGCTGTAGGGACGAGAGGGGTTGTTAAGTCCATTAATTTAGAGTGAAAATATTTATATAACGCCTGATGATTTTTTTATAGCAATATTAGATTGTAAACATCATGACCTATTTTTAGGCGTAAAATATTTTTCTCAATCGAATCCGATTGACGTTGAAGCCGCCTTAACTGCATATTGCTGACGATTATTTTATTTATAAATGTGTTTAAAACTGAGGTTTTCCAGAGATTTTTTAATGACTTTAACAGCCTGTATACTTTTACTCTACCGCTAGTGCGGCAACTGACGCTTACTTTACTGATTTCCAGACATTGAACCACTGTTTGAATCATCATAATCACTTGTTTATTAACTTTTTGGAGATTTAAGAGACCTTGCGACTGTTCTTAAGTTTTTAAGCTACTTTAATCAATTTGGCAGGTCATTTGACAGCTAAATAAGTTAAGTAACGTTTGAGTATACGAATTTATTACTAAGTCGGCGTTTAAGTACAAATAAATTTAAGATAAATCGTTGCTTAAAATTGTGGTTTGTGTATAGGATAAGAGCTACTTTGTAGCTAAGAAACCGATAAATATTTAACTAGCGTTTGAGTATTCGGGCAAGGAATTTATAGAAAGAAATTTTCTTTCTTTCTTTCTGCGTTCATCGAATCATATAGCCGCCTTACATTAAATCTGCGTAGTCGATTAAAGAAAGGTTGCAAAAGAAGGGAAACTTGGAACTATTAATTTTTATTAATGTTTTAGGTTATTGTTCGTTTGGTTCCGCTAAGTTGTCTATCCTGACTTTGTAGTAGGTAATTTATAAACTGTTAAGAACGGCATTGACGTCAGGATTTTTCTTCAATACGTTTTTTTTTACAAAAAAGGCACAGTGCCGCACGAAGTAAGAATATTTGGAGGAGGTTAATTGCCTGATATGATGACTTAGATGATGTTTTTTTTAAATAAAAAAGGTAGAAGAGCTTTTTAAGCGGTAGTTATTATATGCCGTACTATTGCGAAAGAGTCAGAGTCCTATTTACGCTGATGAATTTAGTAAAAAGTTTAGATAATGTTTTCAAAATGTATTGTTTATTCAAAATTTATAGTGTGGTTGACACTGTACGGAACGAAGTTTCTGGTTCGAGTTCTGCGCAGGACATCAATTATTTGAGCGAGATTTTGATTTTGGAGTTAATTGGATTTTCGTTTTAGAGCAAATTGAATTATGGGTATTATCAAAATGAATAATTTTAGTAAATACTTAATTTTACATTAAATCACCCGACGTTTCGGTGAGGTTGCACTAGCCGTGAAAAAGATTCATCTAGTCCAGAAGTGACGAGCACAGTTAACTTAGTACAGGGGCAGTTTGATCTTTGACTTTGTGAAGCACCGCCTGTTTCAACAACTTATTATGAAAAGCTAGAAATGCTTATGATCAATATAATATATCATGTACCTAGAGTAACAAATTACTATGGCGACAGGACCTTATTAAAACGCGTTCCTTACTTGTTAAACAGTTTACCTGCTGATATCAGACAAGAAGAAATTAAAATAAAATTCTCACGAAAACTAAAGAAATTTTTGTTAGACTCGTTATGATTTTTGATAATAACATATGATAAGTATTCAATTAAATCTAAATTATATATGTAAATTGTAATACTTAGTTACTTAATATAAAAGTATAAATGTAAATTGTTTTAGAAAAGAATCAACGATCTCACAGTAGACTGCTAGTTTTGTGAGACAATGTATAATATAACTTGTGAATATTTTAAATGCAATAAAGAAATAATCCATCCTATAAAAAAATTGAAACGAGCATAGAATTTCAAGCTTTTATTAAAATAACTCCCTTCAATATTACCTACGCCTGAAGAAAAGATTTCGACTTTCCAAAATAAGTAAATATAGCTTAACCCTTTCAGTTTTCAGGCAGCGGTCTAACCCTTTCAGTACGTGAAAACTTGCTAGGAGCACATAAGTACAAAGGAGGTTGTGCGACAGTGTACGTGTAGCAACGTTTGGACTGTGCTACGCGGTACAGAAATTGAACAACGGGTTTTAATTTGATTTTTGTATTGTAATTTGAAATTGAATTAGTATATTTATTTCATTTGATACAATTATTATGTCTTAAATAATTTATAACAATTTATGTAAGCTACCCTAATAATCATTATAACAGACTCTGAAAAAAGCAAAAGTTCTCAGAGAGATGTATTTTTAAAATTTTGTCCGAGGTGATAAAATTAAAAAAATACAACACAGGCATTTCTTAACCAAGTTAAAACTATCTTTTAATGTTTGATTTTGTTGAAAATATACCGTTTTAATGATAAATCATTTATTTATTGCATTTAAAAGATTCACATATTATATTATGTACATTGCCTCACAAAACTGCTTAATGTTACCAATTTCTGTAAATCATTTAAGTACGTATACAAAATTGCGTTAGCGTAAAAATCGGTATCAAGGATTTGGTTTTGTCCTCGTTTCATTTAAATCAGGACATTACTGTCTGTTTGGTAAAATATAATTATTTAAAAAATCCATAAGCATTTTCAGTCCCAGAACAAAGCCGTTTGTAAAATTCAGGAACGTAACCTTTTTCTTTGAACCGTGGTACAGAATGTAGCCGTAGCTACGTGTCGTAGTGAGCGTTACTACGCCGTAGTCTCCTTTCCACCTCTGATACCCTGGTAGCAGACCTGTCCATAGCCATGGTTTGACACCCGTGAAGCGAAACTGACAGCTGAATTAATGAGGAACGATCTTTTCCTTGAAGTACACCTTGCCTTTTATATTTAATTTCAATTAAGTAATAATTTATTTGTAATTTTATTGCATGTAATTCTTTTTGATTTTAAGATTTGGATGATGATTATAGATGGAGAAATTTCTTTGTAATGATTAATTAGTAAAATAAATTATTTACTTTAGATAATTTGTAATCATTATTTTGTATAATCATTGTATAAACACTTGTAAAACCAAAATGTATTATTTTTCAAATTTTAAATACAACTAATATGTAATACGAGTAATATCTTCAAGTAACATAAGTAGTAAGTGATACCATTTTCATTCAGGTAAGAAGACATTGAACGTGTCTGAAAGAGTACCTACAGGTAAATTTTTCACCTGTCTTACCGCGCACCTGAGTACTAGGACTTAAGAAAACGACAGGAGTAATATTTCACCTTTCCCCGTGAATTTTCAGGTACACCCACACATCCATAAAAGGTAGAACATTTACCTTCATCATTCACCCTATTTTAAACTGGCTGGAACGAGGAAGAAAATTGTTTTTCTGTCTCTCTCCTACTAATGGGAAAAGCTATATAAAGACTACCTTTCTCTCACACTAAGGGGAAAAGCTTTGGATGCTTACGAACACATACACAAAATTCAGGTAGATTGTCTTTCATTGGAGCATGCGAGATAGATAGAAGATTGTTTCTCGCTCTAACACATTACTGAAAACTGGAAAAGTTGTTCCATACAATTGCAATGGCGAGGTACGGGAGTTTCAGGTGTATCACCTTTATAGGTGTGAATGTGTGCTCTACGGAGGTAAAGGTAAAAATTTTACCTTCCTTGGTTCTCTGTTACCCTGGTACACAGGTACGAATTGAAACAGGTGAGCTTTCTCTGAAACTTTCAGGTAACAACGAACGAAGCTTTCGGCTTTTCAGGTGCTCCATTCATTTTGTTATGTTTCAGGAGAATACAGCCTGATTTGAAAAGTCTTTCAATAATAATAAAATAATATGATTTAGATATCAAGAAAATATAATTTATTACCTATAATATATTACCTACCAAAAGAAAGAAACAACCTTATTTGAAAGTTAGTTTTCCGCGGGGAAAATTTCGATAAAGTGGGGGAAAAGTACTAGGCTCGCATGAGTAGAAAAGAGTTCGCCGATCCAGTGACACAATATAAGCGGGCCGAGTTGGGAACGTATTTAAATAAAATAATAATCTCCGCACAGGATAGCATGAGTGCGAGGGGGTGTTGTTATAGAATTGGTACAACTAGAAAAGCTTTGTCAAGTTTCTAGTTGTAGTAGAACATAGTAGTAGGTATCGGGAGAGCATAAACTAGTAGAAGCGTTTTTAGTGTCTAGAATAAAATTGTAGAAGTTGCTGTGTTTTGATACTTGTATCAAAAGGTAGTCGTAAGAACTTTTATGATTCACTAAATCCTACTAATATTTATTAAGAATCCAATTATAAAGGCAGATTGCCCTTGTATTAAAATAGTGGTGTTTTGATTAATAAGGTATAATAAACAGAGAGCATAAACTAGTACAAGCGTTGTATAGTGTCTAGAATAATTGTAGAAGTTACTGTATATAATCTATCCTTGAATTGGTGTTATAAAATCTTTTTGATTGTTACTCTCTCAAGTAAAAACTACTAAGTAAATTGATTTTACAATAAGTAATTAATACAGCATGCATTAGAATAACACAATGCTCAATATAATTTTTTTATTGTATTAATTTATACATACAAACTAGAAAAGCTTTGTTTAGTTGTAGTAGAACATAGTAGTAGGTATTGGGAGAACATAAACTAGTAGAAGTCTTTTTAGTGTCTAGAATTAAATAGAAGTTATTTTGATATTTGTATTAAACTTCTAGGCAAATGAAAATACGATGATTTTTAATAGTTATCATTTAATTAAGGTTTACAAATAAGTATATTATAGAATTTAGTTGTCTATACTAATAGTGCAAGTTTTATTTAGTTTGTAGTAGATGGAGTTGTGTGAAAGTGTGAAGAATATAATTTTAATTTTCTATCCATTTTTTTATATTGACGAACTGTGAAGCATAACTACTAAAGTCTCGCTATTTTAGTCCGCATGTACACAAAAATTAAAATTTTATACATAATTTTATAACAATAAACGTTTTTCTATTTCATTAAAATTTTAAGAGATAAAGAAGGAAAAAAAGGTTCTTCGCTTAGTAGCTCTACTTAGTCTAACTAGAGGGCGCTAAATTAACTCGGTCCACGGTGGTGTATGCAATTGCTGTGCACGAGGTCATAGGTTCAAATCACACGCTGGACATTTGTGTGGTTTTGATGTTATTTATGTCCATTTCATGACCGCAAAAGTCCCGGAGTCCCGGTATTAAAAAAGAAACCTATTTAAAAAAGAAACACTTACTTGTATCCATACTCCAGGTTATCCCCACATCCACCCCACACCCAGTCGTTGTGTAAGTTATTGGGTCTGGCCGCCCTACTGCAGCTGCAGCTTGATAGTCTACCATCTCGACACGCTCGAGACACTGTGAGGGACACACCGGCAGCTGTGATAGCGTGCGTGAATGCGTTCTCACGGGATGCTGGGGATAAATAATGCAATTATGTTGGTAAATTTAAAATAGCATGTTGTCTGTTGTGTCGTAAGTAAGAATTAAATGGCGGTTTATCCCATCGTCAAAGTAAATACCGCGAGAGAGCTGCTGCTTAGCGGAATGAATTTATAAAATATACACAGTAGCCCAGTCAAAATAGACAAAATTATGATTAAAGTTTGCATTAATTCCCAACAAGCTGGATTTTTGTACAGGCCTTGAATACGTCATTACAAATGATATGTCAAAAGTCCCCATCGATCCCGCTTGTGCGTTGTTTTTTATTCAAGGTCAAAGGTCACAAATTTGCGTTTTTTGCGTATATCTCTGAAACAACGAGAGCTATCGAAAAATGGTTTAGACAAAGTTTGTAGATCGTAAAATTGTCTACAAAAAATATAACACTTTTCTCCTACAAAGCATCGCTTTTGAGATATCGTGACTTTAGAGCGCAGGAAAGTCGTACTTTTGACTATATGCACACACTAGCTTTTTCCCGCGATTTCGCCCGTATTTATAAGTATTATTAAAAATTAGGCTTATTTCTATATATATAGTAGCATATGCATGCTTGGTCTCAGCCTAATCGGTTATAAATTGACAAAGTTACATACAAACTTTCATCCCCTATCTTATCCCTTTAGGGGTCGAATTTATCAAAATCCTTTCTTAGCGGATGCCTACGTTATAACATCTACCTACATGCCAAAATTCAGCCAGATCCCATCAGTGGTTTGGGCTGTGCGTTGATAGATCACTATGTGGTAGGAGAATTCCTTCTGGAGAAACCACGTTAAAAAAAAGCGCCGTGTACTTTATTCAATGTACTGTTGTATTTGATTCAATGTACGGTTGTATTTGATTCAATGTTGGTGCAAGATTGGCCTTAACTACCTCAGAGGTGGTGCGGAAATCTTCTATATATATAAAACTTAAAGGTGACTGACATAGAGATCTATCAACGCACAGCCCAAACCACTGGTGGGATCTGGCTGAATTTTGGCATGCAGGTAGATTGTATAACGTAGGCATCCGCTAAGAAAAGATTTTGATAAATTCGACCCCTAAAGGGATAAGATAGGGGATGAAAGTTTGTATGTAACTTTGTCAATTTATTACCGATTAGGCTGAGACCAAGCATGCATATGCTACTATATATATAGAAATAAGCCTAATTTTTAATAATACTTATAAATACGGGCGAAATCGCGGGAAAAAGCTAGTGTGTGCATATAGTCAAAAGTACGACTTTCCTGCGCTCTAAAGTCACGATATCTCAAAAGCGATGCTTTGTAGGAGAAAAGTGTTATATTTTTTGTAGACAATTTTACGATCTACAAACTTTGTCTGAACCATTTTTCGATAGCTCTCGTTGTTTCAGAGATATACGCAAAAAACGCAAATTTGTGACCTTTGACCTTGAATAAAAAACAACGCACAAGCGGGATCGATGGGGACTTTTGACATATCATTTATAATGACGTATTCAAGGCCTGCACAAAAATCCAGCTTGTTGGGAATTAATGCAAACTGGATATTTATTTTGACTGGACTACAGTTACAGTACCCGGCCGGTAAATATTGCATATCGACCTGTGAAAACAGACAATCGGCCAATTTCGGCTTGGTAGAGCGTCACGGTGACGTCGCGTCGTCACCTCACAAAGTCGATGTGCAATAATTACGGACGGGTACTGTACAAAGAATTTGTTGTAAGGTATAAATTCACAGGCTTATTCCTATTTCAAAGAATTTATAAATTATAAGGAATAAATTCACAAGAAATTTACAATAACAGAGAATTAATTTGCAGAATTAAATTGTTGTTAGCGTTTACAACGACCATTTAAATACATTGTACATACTCATAATTACAATTACATATAAACCTCGAAGTATTGACAGAACATAATCTTGTCTTAACTGCTTACATGGTTTTGATGCAGTTATTCAAATAAATACATATTTTCCCTCAAACAATAGATCCATACATTTTAGTAAACTCAGTATTATTTAGCAATAGAGTAAGAATGTATCTAGTAAGAGTAATGTACGTTATAAATCACTAACTGTCGAGTGAAGTTGTCGGCTACCGAGAAAGATTTAAAGCATTGGATATACTCGCTACATTTTCTGCACCTAACATTACTCTAGTACTGCTGTTTTGTAGCTAACTTCATAGATATGTGTATAAAGTTAGAAAACACTATGCTTGTGTAGCTATGTGTGCGTTAGATAGTCAAAATGGAATAGGGTTTTAAGTTTTTAGGTTGTTAATTCTTAGCCACTATTAAAGGCGCCAAAATGTTCCATTCAATATCTAGCTATACCCAACGTCATTTAATCTTAACTAAAGATACCACGTAGGAACATTTAACATTTTAACGCTTTTAAATAAAAAAGGTTAATATTTAAATACCCTAGTTTTGAACTGACAAATATTAAAAGAAACCTAAATAATAAACTCCCCTTGTATTCGGAAACGATAAAAAAAAATCTATGAGACTCACCCCAAAAAATGAAATCAAATGAAATACTTACCAATTAAAGTCAAAGGTCCAAAAACTGTTTCATCATGAGTCACAGTACAGTTCCATCTCCTGCCTTGAAACTGATACTGACATTCATTTATGCCTTGCTTGACTCCCGAACTGACGATAGGCATGTGGTCTTTATGACGACGGCAGACGCGTCTTTGCCCGGGAGTCAAACCCCGGAGTCGAGCGCAGACACGAGATTTTTCGCTGAATAAGTTCGGCTGGTTTGACCACTTTTCGAATTCTAGGAGACCCATGTTGCTGAAACAATGAGAGGGGTAAATTAGTTTGGTTGTCAGAAATCTGACGGAAAGGTTGGGTGTTTTCAATGAATGCTCGAAATTAGCTTCAGACAAAGGCGTGTGTACAAGAGGGAGATTGCTCAATTGTGGGATGTAATAGTACTAGCTTTTGCCCGCGGCTTTGCTCGCGTTAAATTCGAAGTAGCCTATGTTACTCTCCATCCCTTCAACTATCTCCACTTAAAATATCACGTCAATTCGTCGCTCCGTTTTGCCGTGAAAGAAAGACAAACAGACAGACACACTTTCCCACTTATAATATAATCATGGATAGACATATAGACATAATGGTAATAATTATTTTCTAATTAAAAAATCGGCTTCCTGGCTGTCTAAACTAGTTGTTCGTTCCAATATTCTGTCGTGTAATATAATATGAGCGTCATTACAGGCGACATCAGAGCAGATTCGGAAGCGACCGAGTGCATTCGATCTTACAACATTCAATCATCATTACCATTAACTAGTGACTTAATTAGTATCAGTTTTGCCTTTACATAAAGTTACTGAATGTTTGTAAGTATATAACATTAGAAGAAGCTATGGAAAGAAGTTGTAATAGAAAAGAGACGAAAAGTATTGAAATGTGTTTTTTAATTTATTTTAATGACCGCAATTTTGATTTATAGAAATATACATCATCATCATCATCATATCAGCCAATCGTCACAATATTCGCTTTCAGTGAATAAACAAAAAAAAATAAAAGTAATACTTATGTGAGAAAACTGGAAAGTAAACATTAATGTTTAAAATTTAATGACATCAAAATATTTAGATTTAGTATTTTAAGTAGAGTAAAGTAGTGTAAAGTACATTTCTGTGTATACTCTCTGTGTAGCTGGAGCACATGAAGAGACAAAGGAAAGTAAAAATACCAAGATTATTTATAATTATTTATTAAAAACTCTTAATAAAAGCATAACATTAAAATATAACGTAATTTTATTTATTAAGAATATTACAAATTATATTAATTACATACATTATATTTCTTATAACTACATATTTCTAAGTTTTTATTTTTGGCGCCAAATAGTTTTATTCGTGTTTACTTATTCTATTCTGTAGCCTCTATGACGTGAATTAAAATACTCCATTATTATTTTTTCTACATTGCACGACTAGCTATTCTTTCCATATCTGGTCATAACTTAACAAAAAAAAGATAAAATATAATATTAAACTTAAATAGTAGATAACGCGCATGCTATTAAGCTTCATTTTGCTTGACGTTTTAGCACAGAAAATTCAGTTAAGTTAACTTTAAGTTGTCAAATTGTCACACAATAACAAGACAGTTTGACAACTAAAAGTTAACTTAACCGAATATTTAACGATTTTAAAGTACGAGAATTTATATTATGATGGTTACACTGGCCATGATCTCAAGTTAATTAATCCGTTCACTTTAAATTGCAACGCACCCTTATAAGGTTTAATTATTTTGATTTAATACACTCAGTTTCTTAATCATTTTGTACAATTTTCTAAAAGCTAATTATTAAATAAGTACATAATTTGACTCTAACTTCACACCAGCACTGGTGTCGTTAAAACTGATCAGGTAAAATAAAATAATTTCAAATCTGTCTAGACGTCTTCGAGAAATCAGGTAACAAACACAAAAGAAAACAGTAAAAAAAAAATACTAACGAATTGAGAACCTTCTCCTTTTTTTGAAGTCGGTTTGAAAATAGTGATATAATAAAAGAAAAAAAACTTTATACATCTACTTAAAATACTAAATCTAAATATTTTGATGTCATAAAATTTGAAACATTATCATTTAATGTTTACTTTCCAGTTTTCTCACATAAGTATTACTTTTATTTTTTTTTGTTTATTCACTGAAAGCGAATATTGTGACGATTGGCTGATATGATGATGATGATGATGTATATTTCTATAAATCAAAATTGCGGTCATTAAAATAAATTAAAAAACACATTTCAATACTTTTCGTCTCTTTCCTATTACAACTTCTTTCCATAGCTTCTTCTAATGTTGTAATTAGTGCTTACTTTTGTTTGACAATAAAAATTTGACAAGTCATCTACTACATATATAAAAATAAGTCGGGTTTTCCTTCCTGACGCTATAATTTCAGAACGCACGAACCGATTTCTACGATTTTGCATTCGTTGGAAAGGTCTCGGGCTCCGTGAGGCTTATAGCAAAGAAAAATCAGGAGAAATTAGAACAGAAAAGCGGGAAAATAATGCCCGTGCGAAGCCGGGACGGACCGCTAGAACAGAAAAGCGCGAAAACGGTGGCGGACGGGAACGGGAAAACAGCTGGTGGCGAAACGGAGTTCGCCAGGTTTGCTAGTGTAATTATAATTTTCTTCTTCACTCACATGCCAGACTTTCAAATTACATAACTCATTATTAATTCTTGAATTAAAAGGCAAGGATCACTGACAAAAACATCGAAATTTTCCAATACATTTTTATAAAAATCTTCCATAAATTGTCACTGTGAAATTCAAACTATAACCTCTTTGGCTCTTGATTTTCATCTTAACAAATCTCTTACCGACACCTCCAGAAGATATTGAGGCATATCCACCAAAATCATCATTATTATTATCCTTAATTAAAATGGCTTTAATTATCGCATAATTATTTTCTCCAGGTTCAGGAAATGACACATAGGCAGTCCTTACAAGGAATGGAAAGGCATATCTATGTACAACATTTTTGTATATAATCACATCACCGTATGCCGGTTGTCCTATTGTTAAGTCATGACTTTGACCGTAACATGAAACAGCGAAGGAGAGAAGCACTGCGATGACAGCACGCATTTTGCCGTTCGATTGACACTAGTGTGGTAATTGGAAGTGCTAAGTTTTATATAGATAAGGATGGTTTTATGTGGAATGGCAGCAGTCAAATATTTTTTATGAAGGTATCTTCCTATAATAATAGGGTGTAGGTAAATCTTATAAAGGTATTAATGACTAGTTTGGTGTCAACTGACCGAGGAAAACTGACCTGCTAATACCACACTGACCATGCGGATTGGTATAGGGTTTTATGACAAGTTTTGTTTTGTTATCAAATATCATTACATATAATAGGTAGCTGCAAATTTTCCTTTGGTCGACTTTTACGACACCTGTAGCATGGTATACACATACAGTATTGAGACCTGACGTCTAGTACCCATAGTACAAAGCTTTGCTTAGTTTGGGACTAGATGGCGTTGTGTGAATGTGTGAGGAATATTTATTTATTTATATGTATTCTTTTAATTTCACAAAGATAATCTCTGTTAAATTCTTTACTTACCGGCTTTTATAACAACCAGATGATAAGATAGATTTTTGAGGTAACTTCATCACAATGCGGATGAAAAAAAAAACTTTTATTAACTAACTATTTCTTGGTTCTCTTTTGCACACATCTTTTATTTGTTTATAAAAATAAGCATAAGTTATGCAAATAAATAATACGTATGTTATGAAATAATAGTAAGAATTAGTAAGAATATTGTTATATTCATTCATTAAAAAGGAATTTGCGTTATGTCGTGACGTCCTTTGTACCGGAAAGTAAACATATAAGTTTGTTTGTCTGTATGTTTAAAAAGACAACTCTCTTACTAGGAATCATAGCCTGTCCGCGGGACTTCTCAAACATTAATTTAACGCACACAAAAAACATCCAGAATTTTAGAGTCTGGACAATAAAGAGGATAGCACAAAATATATTTGTCCTGCGTGGGAATCGAAACAGCGATCTCGAGCACGGTAGCCACTTGCGCTACGGTCGCACCATCGAACCGAGGCAGTTAGGTAAACACATGATTACTAGGTAACTAATGAAGATTGTCCGTGTGGTGACGGAGTAAGAATATAATATGTCACCACCCCATCTCATCCCATAGGTGTCGTAAAAACCGACTAAGGGACTTACCGTAAATATTATCTTTACGAATAAAAAGAAGGAAAACTTGAAATTAAACCCTCTACCAATCCGTATGGCCAGCGTGGTATTAGTAGGCCAAGTATCCCTCCGTTACGGGACGAGGCCCGTCCCTGCAGTAGTACAATGGACTTTTGTGATGTGATTGGAATTAACAGCCATTCAGTCTCTGACCCGGTCACATTATCTCGAGACCTGGCGTCGATGACGTCACGTCGTGTAGGACGTACCACTGATGCGCGGGGGTTGAAAGGAGAACGGGACGCGAGGTTCGCATTCCAGCGAGAATAATGTGACTTTGTTATAAATGGCGTTGTCTGGACATAATGAAGTTTTAACGTCACTTGAATCTACGCAATGCAATGGACACAATTATAAATTATTATTGTGTATTGTTGCCGCCCCAGCCTTTGTCTAGTCTTTTGACTAGACAAGAGTTCATGTGGCCTAGCGGTCTTAGTTCAGACCGCAGCCAAACAATGACGACCTTTGAGACGTCGTCGTTATATTGCATGGCTGCTACGCAGAAGACTCGGGTTCGATTCCCGCTCAATGCATTTTTTTTGTGTGCATGAACATGATTTTTTGACTTGGTGTTTTCCATGTATAATATGTATGTATTTACAAAAAAAAAAGTATGTCCGTTGTCTAATACCCACAATACAAGCTTTACTTAGTTTGGTACTAGATGGCGTTGTGTGAATGTGTTAGGTACACAATTTAACAACCTAAGTATGAGGTAAATACTCTTCTGTTTACTTACTATAGTAAATATTTTATTTAATCATAACATTTCGTATTGAATACAATCATGTAGGTATGTCAACTTGACTAGTGTAAACATAATGGTATATAAATTATGTTTTCAAAAGTACCTGCGACGCATTATGCCAAGTGCAGGAGTTTCAATTCATCATAACAGCCCATTAATGTCCCACTGCAGGGACGGGCCTCCTTCCGTGACGGAGGGATACTTGGCCTACTAATACCACGCTGGCCATACGGTTTGGTAGAGGGTATAATTTCAAGTTTTCCTTCTTTATATTTCGTAAAGATAATATTTACGGATAGTCTCTTAGTAGGTTTTTACGACACCCATGGGATGAGATGGGGTAGTGACAATATAGTATTCTTACTCCGTCACCACACGGAGTTTCAATTTATAAAAAAACTAGCGGCCTGTCCCGGCTTCGCAAGGGCATTATTTTTCTGCTTTTCTGTTAAAAAAAAATCTGAATTTTCTTTGCTATAAACCTCACGGAGCCCCAGACCTTTCCAACGAATGCAAACCCGTGGAAATCGGTTCGTGCGTTCTGGAGTTATAGCGTCAGAAAGGAAAAACCCGACTTATTTTTATATAGTAGATTAAATTACATATTGACAACTATGCGTTTATAATATAGCTGCGCTCCCATATATACGAGTAAACTCACGCCGTAAAGCTCCTCTAAATAATATCTACACATCGTCATCTATTCCCAAACTAAGCTGAGTTTGAATTGTGAGAATTGGAAAACTAATTAGTACTTATTTCATTTGTAAATACAAATAAAAAACATACTAAGGATCGTAGCACATTTATCTTAACGTAAACGGATCGGCACCGTATCAACTCGAGCCCTTCAGTATGATTTGTATGAAACTCCTTACTGCAACGCACACTAGTCGGAATCTTAACGTAATTGAATTTTTGACGTTTGACACTGAAGAAAAAGGCGAAGAGGTGCCGATCCGTTTACGTTACGTTATATATGTGCTACGACCCTTATGGAAACGTTACATTGAAATTACTATTTGTTTTTTTATTTAGCGAACTTCAAACAATAACAACTACTATAGGCCGACCGTTTATCTCAGTCCCCGCCTGCGGTATGAAAGGGACGAGGGGGCGGGGTAGCGGTGTCCGTTATGGTAGTGTACACAAGAGCTATATCGAGTTGTATAATATGCCAAATAAAATAAGTTTTTACAAAAAAAAACCGACTGCAAAGACAAAAATTGCACTAAAAAGTAAAAAATAATAAGTTGTATTTTGGTTTTGCAACATTAAATCAGACATTCTTTTTACTTAATTATAATCTAAAGAATAGGTTTTATTAATTATTGTTAAAAGTATTGTTAAGGATATTTCTTGAAGAGTCTACAAATATATTTATTTGAAGATTCTTTAAAATATAATCAAATTATTACAAATAATGTAATATTATTGTTATTTTTGGAGTCGGTGTCAGCCACGATAGTTATATTCTATTTTTTATTCCTGACTATAAATTTAAAGAAATATGATGGCGTGTTATACACTGACTAAAGACTAAGATGAGAAATAAGTACTACGAATCAAAGACAATTACTTAAAATTCTCATTCAATTCAATTTGTTTTAAATAAAATATTTATCAAATTAAAAACTATTTAAAGTGATCAGAATGTGTTAGACAAAACTCACTGGCAACACTGGCTTTGTAAACGTCAGACGTGAAAAATTTTGCTCTTCAAATTAAAAGTTTTGTTTTAATATAATTATATTATAATTGTTATAAATTTTACTTAAATTTAACCACAAAATCAAAATATAATCATCTAAGATTACAATATAAGTGTTATAAATGACAAAAGGAGCTTGCTGAACAGTGTTTGGATTTCATACAAACGGATTTTGATTTGAAAATCCCAGGGAGTATTTACGTATCGTTTTGTATTAATTACTTATACACTCCACAACACGTTTAACTCTGCTCATCTGCATATATGAGCTTCGTCCATCACTCATCGGCATAGTTTCTGTCTCCTTTTACTTGACAACTTGTGGAAGTAAAATCGAAGACTAAGACGCCAGCCCATACAATAAGACACTCTTATGAAACTCACAAGCACCTCATTTATTGTACATCTATGTACTTAATAGTATAATATCTTTAGGATTTATAATTTATTTTGTCCATAATTGTTGCATAAAAGTTTTCCTTTTGACAGAATCATACTTATAATGATTATAATAGTTCCCATTTAAAGTATAAAATAAGTAAAATAGCAATTTTACATAGTATTTACTTACTTAAGTATTTTTTCAAACTATAACCTCTTATAATATTATCCCTATCTTTATAAATTTTAGTTTCCATATTCTAATACCTACCCTACATACTTTTTATATAATTTTTATTTTCTAACTTCCCTCCTAGTCCTTTAACTTTTTTCCTCTTATTCTATAGATTGCTTATTTCATTTTATTCTTTATACTTTTAGGTTTTTTTTGCTGTAGTTTACAATGAGTTCATACACCATGACCCGCAGGGCTACAGCAAAAGATACAGAAAACAAATTGAAGACTGCATTGATGGAATTGAAGAAATACATGGAGGAAAACAGCCAGCTACTAAAGGAACGCAGTGACAGTGAAGAGGAAATTCTCAATGTCAATCGTAAAGTAGCTGAATTAAAGGATCAACTTGCCGAATTAGATGTCCAATATATGGATGTGTTAGATCAGCGGGATCGATTTGCTGAAGAAGTTGCTTCCTTTGCTGATTGCAACATTATGTATGAGGAAGTTCTGAGTCGCAATACACAGTTAGAGAAAGATCTGAATAAAGCGCATAGCAAAATCATTTATCTAGAAGAAAAAATACAGACACTAAATAGTACTGCCACTCAGAATCATTTTTCAGAGCTCCTAGGTGATGTAACAAAGGTAAATAGGTGCACAGTAAAATTTGATTCCAGAAGGAAAAGTAAAAAATATTATAAGTTAAATAAATTGGTTAAACAACTCAAATCTGCTCTTAACAAGTCCCATAAAGTAAAGGAACTGCAGGCTACTAATGTTGACCTTAGTAGGCAAATTAATATATCAATGCTGGACTTAGAAAAGTGCCATAGCAAATTAATAAGTAACCAGATTCAATATGATTTACAGGTTAGTGAACTAAACACAAAACTAAACAGTTCACAAGCAGAGCTACATAGGATTACATTAGAAAATCAACAAATAACTAATGATTATATTTCCAAATATGATGAAATAGCAAGAATTGGCAAAGAAAATTTAGAGAAAGTCAATTCTCTTATTAGTAATAATCACAGTATGCAATGTACCAGCAATGGTGGTTCTGAACACTCACCTAATATACAAACAGGGTGTTCTAAAACTACTAAAATGTTAACAAAGTCTTCAAAATTATGTAAAAGTAAAAATACATTTATTGTCTCGGACAAACTGGGTGTTGGTTTGGGTAGTTTAATTAAGACTTACATAGATTGCCCTGTTGTTAATGTTTGTTCACCTGGAGCTAGTTTAAGTATTATAATGAATAATCTGAAAAAGTTACAACTTAACGAAGAGTCTACAGTTGTCATATTACTTGGAAATGGCCTTTCTATTACCAAGAAGGATGTAATTATATTAGTAGAACTGGTATTACAAATTCAGGCATCAGTAGGTTGCAAATTTATTATGTGTGCATTCCCATATTCTTATACACTTACTCAAGAACAAAATAGGCATATAGGTAAATTAAATTTACTATTATATAATAGTACACGTCACTACTGTGACATTTTATTTTTTGACTCTAATATTTTTATTAGGAACAGTTTTTACTTAACAAAAGATACCATGTATCTTTCTTTTTATTATAGAAAACAACTTGCTAGTTTATTAGCATTTAATATAGGTATAGGTACAAGTACTAATAGAGTACTCATTAGTTTGGTAGGAGATAGTAGGTCCACTACTAATACATTTATTAAACCATCTAATAGTTTAAACTATTAGATAAGACAAAGGGTAGCCCTAATCTTTGTTTAGTTCATCAAAACATACAAGGTCTATCTGGCAAAGAACTAGAAATAGAACTGTTTTTAAACAAACATAATGTACAAATCTTTTGTGTTACCGAGCATTGGTTACAGTCACATGAATTATTATTTAATAATGCACACTTTACATTGGCAAGTGCGTTTGTAAGAAAGAAGGCTATACGCGGTGGCTCTCTAATATTTATAAGTAATAAAGTTGAATTTAAAGAAAGAAAAGACATAGCAAATCTTTCTATCGAGCGCACAGTCGAAATCTCTTGTGTGGAGCTTGAGCAACATGTCGTAGCTTGTGTGTACCGACCACCGCAGAGTGATTATAGTCTATTCGAGGGTGTTATGGAGAAATTGTTAGAAAGACTATGCTCAGGAAATAAATTTATTATAGTATGCGGGGACTTTAATGTAAATCTACTTGAAAAATCTTCAACTAGTGCTAGATTCATTTGTTTGTTTCAGTCTTATAATTTACAGTTTTTATTTAAAGAAGCCACTAGGATTACATCTCATTCTGCTACATGCTTAGATAATGTATTTTGCAACTGTGAATATGTTAATAAGGATATCTTAAGTGATTTAACATCTGACCACTGTGGGCAAAGGGTAGTATTTCCATCTATTACTACTCCCACAGAGAACAAAATCACATGCAGGCCAATTACCATAAACCGCCTGAATCAATTTAGTGATAATGTTGCAATCAAAGTGACTAGAATTAATCTTAATCAGTATAGCCCAGATGATATTTATAAAGATTTATTAGACATTATCAAGCTTGAATATGATAATATTTTTAAAACTAAGACTTTTGTTAGTAACTCTAAAACTAAATTCTGTGATTGGGCAACAACAGGTATATATAAAAGTAGAGCTCGCTTGTATGAATTGTATGGTATGAAACAATATAATACTCAACCAGATTTCATTCAATATGTCAGGAACTACTCGAAAACTTTTAAGAGGGCTTGTGCCATAGCAAAGTCTTCTTATTTGAGTAATAAGATAAAGGAATCAAACAACAAAATTAAAAGTACATGGGACATTATTAATGCAGAGACCGGCCGGATGAAAATTCGTGATACTAATTATGTACTAAAAACTCAAGATAAGGTTCTCACCAATAATGCTGACATTGCACATGCTTTTAATAATTTCTTTATCAATGTTCCTATTCATACAACAACCTCCTTAAATTCCTCTCCAAACCAAGCAGAATTTTTACTAAAAGATAAAGTAATTGAATGTAAGAACCGCTTCAGTTTTAGGTCTATTAACCATAATGATATCATAAAAGCTTTCAAAAGTCTCAATTCCAAGAAATCAGCTGATTTATGGGGTATGTCTGTCAAGCTTCTTCAGGGTATTATATTTAATATATCTCCACATTTATCTATTATATTTAATAAGTGTATTGCCATAGGTGTATTTCCTTATCTAATGAAACACAGTAAGATTATTCCTTTGTTCAAGAATGGATCAAAAAGCGACCCTGGTAACTTTAGACCAATTTCAATACTACCTGTGATTAGTAAAATCTATGAGAAAATTATCTTATGCCAATTGGAGAGTCACTTTCATTTAAATAATATTTTTCATAGGCAGCAATACGGTTTTAGGAAGGGTAGCTCAACGATTGATGCGGGTGTTTCTCTTCTGAAATATATCTATGATGCTTGGGAAAATTCTATGGATGCAATAGGCGTCTTCTGTGATCTTTCTAAAGCTTTTGACTGCGTTGATCATGGGACACTTCTGTGCAAGCTTAGACATTATGGAATTAGGGATGCTTCTCTTGATTTATTATCTTCGTATTTAAGCAATAGGGTTCAGTATGTCGAAGTAAATGGTAGTAGGTCCTCTGGTCTTCCGCCAAGTATGGGCGTGCCTCAAGGATCCATTCTAGGTCCGTTTCTATTTTTAGTTTATGTCAATGACTTGCCGTTTCTTGCTCAGGGTTTGTGCGACATTGTTTTATTTGCAGATGATACTTCACTCGTTTTCAAAGTAAACCGTAAGCAAACTAATTTAGATGAAGTTAACGAATCTCTCGCACAAGTCCTGAACTGGTTTACTGCTAACAATTTGCTTTTAAATGCTGCCAAAACAAAATGCTTAAAATTCTCTATGCCCAATGTTAAAAGCCTTAGTAATAATCTGATTTTAAACGGTGAGGTCCTTCGTTTTGTAGACACTACTGTATTTTTAGGAATAACGTTGGATAGTAAGCTGCAATGGGGTGCTCATATATTAGCTCTAGCAGGAAAACTAAGTTCAGCTGCTTATGCAGTTAAAAAAGTGAGGCAGCTAACGAATATAGAGACAGCAAGATTGGTATACTTTAGTTACTTTCACAGCTTAATGTCCTATGGTGTTCTTTTGTGGGGTAGGGCTGCAGACATCGAATCTATTTTTATTCTTCAGAAGCGTGCAGTTCGAGCTATTTACAATCTTGAATCGAATGTTTCATTGAGAGATCGTTTTAAGGAAATAGGTATTTTAACAGTTGCTTCACAATATATATATGCTAATATAATATATATTAAGCAAAATATTGAACAGTATGATAGAAATGGCGACATTCATAGCATTGGTACGAGGAATAGGCATAAGTTGATAGGTCCACAACATCGCCTACATAAGGTACATAACACTTTTGCGGGACTCGGTATACGTTTATTCAATAAACTGCCTAAGCATGTAATGGATCTACCTTTACTAAACTTTAAAGCATTTGTAAAAAATCAGCTATTATCGAAAGGCTATTATACAATAAACGATTATATTAATGACAAAAACTCATGGGCTTAGATTTCAATTATCGTGATTTTATGTTGCTTGTTCCATGGTGTAGATTGTGGCTTAACCTAGGTAGTTGTGCGGATGTTATGTTACTACCTTATTACTTTCTTTTACAGTTTTATTTGTTATTGTAACGATAGAAATACTTCACTTGCATTTGTAAATGTATTTAATTATATTATCTAAATGGTATTCTATTCCATTCTCAACTACTTAAAGATTAACAAAATCAACTTGACGACACAAATGCTTGTGTGTTAATTTCTGTCGGATATCGCAGTGACGAGATGACTGATGAACGTGCCATGCAATTAAAGCTTTTTTTAAATCAATTTATTAACAATGAAATTTTTTTTATCAATTAAACTTTAAATTGCTATGCATGTAAGATTTGCTTGCACACATCATTCTTCACGCTGCTGTTGGTAATTGTAACAAAGTCAAATTATTATTTTGAAAAGAGTGGCCTGAGTTTCTTGGCCACATTCTTCTCAGAGCTCTACTATAGTCGTCTGCGAAAGTGGTAGTAGTTTGGCAGACATTTTTCTCTATACTATTCTACTACATGTATAACGATTTGCATGTGTTACTTTGTAACCTAAGTGAATAAAGCTATTTTGACTTTTTTTTTGACTTTTGACTTCTATTGCCTTTTCTAACGACTTTGTAGACAACATTTTGCATTATTGATCCTATTCACGAATTACGTTTTTTTTCAATTGACGGTGCTGGTTAGCCCCATAAACGCCCATAGGTTATGGAAAGCTTTAATCAGCTACTAAATAGGTATATTAAAACGTTTGAACGTGACACAGGGATTTTAAAATATATTTATTTAAATATGATAAAAATAGTTATTTAATATTTGTTTAATTTTTAAACCAATCCATAAACAATCAACAACTTTATGTCAAACCCCCTTACTCATAAACGCAACTTAAATTTTAGTCAATGGATTAGCTTAAATTTTTACGGTTTTGTTTGGCTTAAGGTTGGTTTTGCTAACAAAAAAAACGCTAAACAGTGATTAAATTTTAGAGATTTTTATAAGTAAGGGGGTTAATGTCGAAGTCATATAATAATATAATCTGTAATTCATGGCCGCCATTCCATTAGCTTATGTATTAACGTATTTCGTTGACTGACACCGACTCCAAAGATAACAATAATATTACATAATTTGATTATTTTTTAAAGAATCTACAAATATATTGAAAATAAAAGTTTTGAAAAAAATAACATTTAATTACTTAAATCAGTTTTTGTTTAATGTGTGTAGTTTTAAGATATTATATTGCTATAATTTGCATATCCGATGTGGATAGACTGTTGAGACTAATGTATTCATACACTATACCCCTTCCACTATATTTAACAACATTTGACAGATTGACGTTAGTGACGTTCAGCAGTATCTCGAATGTAATCCCATTCGATTGTAAGCGATTTCGCGATTTTTCAAATTACTTTATTTTACACATTTGGATCCTTACATCAACCTACAGTATCATTTTATTATTGTTTCTTTCTTCTATGTTAAGAGAATTAGCCTATAGCTTAAAATGATAAAATTATAGTTAGCTTAGGTATTATTTAAAATACATAATTTATCGTGACACATTCGCGGGTTATAGCTAATCTAAAATATCATATTACATTTTATAAACGTATTATGAAGAGTTCAGGTTTATTCATAGCATTTATTTCTACCGATTATTTGTAATTTGTTTCATAATGGTGGTAATCGTTATAAGTGTCCGTCACTAAGTAACCATGGTAACTGAAAAAAACATGGGTACGTCCATGAAATACAATATAATTTGTTCGAAAAATAAGCGGAAGTATTATGAAACTTCATGGACGTGAACTGTCAAAAAGCTAAACTTACGCTGGAAGGGGTATAACACCTGATATACACAGTTTTGCAATAAATCTTTATCTTTATCTTTAATAAATATATTTGTTATTATACGAATGGCTGATTTAAACTATAAATATAATTATAACTAAAGTCTTAGAAAATATTTACAAATAATGACAATTGTACAATCATTAATTATATATATTAAAATCACAGTATAATCACATTACAATAATCACAGTTTACATTAAAATAGCTATGATTTAAACATATTAATTTTTAAGAATCAATCTTAGAAAATATTTACAGATAATATGAACAATAATAAGAGTTTTTTTTATTTTTACACGCTACCATAACGGACACTTAGTCAGTATGTCAGTATGACACTAGTGCAGTATGCTAGTCCGTCTTCTATACAATTTACAAATGTCAAAGATGGTGGCGTCATCTTGGCACTAAAACTAGTACTTTCTTAGAAAAAAATATGCAATCTAAATTATTACACAATTTAAAGCCTGACCAGAAAAATAAAACAACCTCTCCAGGTATTTCGATTGGTTTAGGGTATAATTTTAATTTTTCCTTCTTTTTATTTCATAAAAATAAGCTAGCTAAAAATTAGAGCTGTGTTGTGATGTGATGTAGTTCGGGTCACAGTATCTGAGATGGCGCCGTTTTGGCAAAAAATCAAGAGATAGCTCTCTCCTTTGTCCTCGCCCCCCGCGCACCTCTATTACCGCAGGCGGGGTCTGAGTTAAACGGTCGGCCTATAGCAATACACCCAATAAAGGCATAGGCATATATAATATATATATATCTGTTTACGTAGGATGAAGACAAACTTGGCTGAATAATTCTCATCATAACAGCCCATTAATGTCCCACTGTAGGGACGGGCCTTCTCCAGTGACGGAGGGATACTTAGCCTACTAATACCAAGCTGGCCAAACGGATTGGTATAGAGTTTAATTTCAAGTTTTTTTTCTTTTTATTACGTAAAGATAATATTCACGGATAGTCCCTTAGTCGGTTTTTACGACACCCATGGGATGAGATGCGGTGGTGACACATTGTATTCTTACTCCGTCACCGCACGGATATTCTTAATACGTAGCAATAGCAACCAATATTCTTAGTTCTCAGGGTGTACAATAATAACATCAATCATTCAGTCGCAGCACGATTACAAGAAGTTAAAATATTACCAACTACTAAGGACAAGTTCACAGATGATACCATAACAAAATAAATGAATGATAATAAGGACCAAATTAAACAAATGACAAATAAAAAATAATTTATTACAACAAAAAATTAGCTTCACTTAACACACAAAAAATTGCTTAGAACTTTCTAGAATATTGACTATCACCGTAATACTCTTGCGAATATCCTTTACTCCTATAAGCTTCATTAGGATCACTCGCAAACACTTCTATACCAAACTTATATCCTCGAAACACATTGGGACTTTCAATTCTAATTGTAACACTTTTTGTACCAACACCACCACTTTCTATGTAGGCATTACCATCCTTCAATTCTCTTAAATCAGTGACGTATATCGCATCAATTATTTCATTGTTGGTAGCATTGACTATGACGTCATCAGTCCTAGTCCACAAAGCGGGAACAGCTTCTTTTACTTCGTTATATATCCTCTTTGATCTTGGTGTTGCGTATCCAATTCTTAAGTCGTTAGCTTCAGAGAAAGCCAGTAGAAATAGCACACAAAAGATTATGTTGGAAAACATTTTAGTATCACTGTATTCTTCGTAATGTGACAATGTATTGTTTGTGATCGTATTTATATGACCTCCTATGATCTCATGGTGCCTTAGTACTTCATTTAATACTTTACTGCTAATGAGTAAATGTTATTTTATGTTTACTTGGAATAATGACGTAACGGTCTTTTGTGTAGAATTTATGGTGTAAATAATAGATGCTAAATGTTTTAAAAGGAAACATAAGGCCATTTTTAGTTTTGTTTATGTAAAATATGGTGACGAGGTAAATAAGTCATGACGGTAAGCTCCTTCCAAAGCACGCCTTGCTTTACAAGTCTGTAGCTGAAGTGGCTATGCACTGACATGTGGCTATACATTACAGGAATTTGAATATACTAACACTCTTGTTTAATGCACCCCGTTGAGCGGAAATCGAAAATTTGCATATCAGTCATGGATTATATAACAACTAGGCACTAAATAAAAAAAGGTTTTTGTTAAAATATATAATTTAAGCCAAAAAACATTAAAGCAAACTCCTTAAGACGGCAAAGGTGTTAAGAAAAATACTATTAAATTATCGCCATTTTCGATTTTAAAAGCAAAACAATTTAACAGGATTAATTAGTATGAGTACTTTCTAGATAAATACAATTAAGATTTACGTTGTCTCTAAAAGTAAATTAGGAAAAACAATGTACCTAAGTGCCAACTAAATTATTTAAGCCCCTAACTATTTATATAGAGACAGTATAAAAGCAAAGATTCAGTATAAAAATACGGCAATGTGACCATATCGAACTTGATAGCTAGAGCAAATCATCATATCAACCCATTAATGTCCCGCTTCAGGGACGGGCCTCCTTCCGTGACGGAGGGATACTTGGTCTACTAATACCACGTTAGCCAGACGGATTGGTACAGAGTTTAATTTCAAGTTTTCCTTCTTTTTATTTCGTAAGGGTAATATTAACGGATAGACCCTTAGTCGATTTTTACGACACCCATGGGATGAGATGGAGTGGTGACATTGTATTCTTACTCCGTTACCACACACAGATAATACAGCTAAGAAATTAAAGCAAATAATGGTAGCCAAAAACAATTTCACTCTGTCATTGTTATTCCCACTACGTTTGAAAGCGTAATATAATTGAACTTTTCTTGTAACTTCCCTTGGTGGTCAAATAATATATCGGACTCCCATAGACCGGTCTACCGACTAAAACCTCTACATCCTTTTTCCATTGTGTTCTTGCCACCACGAAATTATTGGACGTCTCATCAAATTAAACTTACTTCTGAAAATTAGCTTGATGTAGTAATTACTTAGCAAAAATGTACTGGTAAAAGGGATCTTGGAGTTGTTACATCATATCTACATAAATGGGTTGTTATGACTTATTGGTATAGGGTTTAATTTCAAGTTTTCCTTCTTTCTATGTATAGGTAACATTCACAGATAATCCCTTAGTCGGTTCCTACGACACCCATGGGATGAGATGGGGTGGTGACATATTGTATTCTTACTCCGTCACCACACGGCCAAACGTTGGTAAGTTGGTACCAACGTAAGTTTGAAAAGAGTGGCCTAAGTTTCGTGTATGTATTCTTGTCAGAGCTCTACTATCTGTTAAAGTGGTTGTAATTTGCAAGATATTTTCGACTCTTTGTTGTTGACATTAAGGTCAGCAATAAGCCCAACAAACATCTTTCAAATTACAACCACAATGTGAACATCAAATGTAAAGGGTTGATAAGACAACAGTAAGAAATTATTTGCTATTTAATTATTACCTTACCAAATATAGAAATCTTTAGTTAATTAATTATCTGTCACTTCAGAGGACCTGTTTGCTTAGCCAACTTCACCTAGATGAGTGGTAACCACATAATCAACAAACGATATCAAAGTACAAGCTATTTTAGTACGTATTCTGTAAGGAATAACGTTTATAATATACGAATTAATTAGCTAAATGATGTTGGTTACAGTTCAAGTGTCTTGCGGCGTAAATGTTTGAGTCATAGTACATTACAGCTTTCAAGAGGTTTTAATTAATGTAAGTAATTTAGTTAAAAAATGATATTTTTTGAATAAATGAATAAAAACTTTTTTTCTTTCTCCGTGTGGTGACGGAGTAAGAATACAATATGTCACCACTCCATCTCATCCCATGGGTGTCGTAAAAACCGACTAAGGGACTATCCGTGAATATTATCTTACGAAATAAGAAGAAGGAAAACTTGAAATTAAACCCTATACCAATCCGTCTGGCCAGCGTGGTATTAGTATGCCAAGTACCCCTTCGTCCCAGGAGGAGGCCCGTCCCTGCAGTGGGACATTAATGGGCTGTTATGATGATGATGATGAATAAAAACTTATTAGGCAGTCCAGCGTTTACAATATAATTTACAATGACAACCGCACTAGGCAAAGCCTGTATCGTGGCCATCAACAAATTGTTTTTGGTCGATTTTATTTATTTGTTGACTGACGTAATACTTGGAGGAGGCCTATGTCCAGCAGGGGACGTCGATTGACTGATATGATGATGATGACGCAATAGTTCATTATATGAGCCAATGGAAGCCCACTGCTGGACAATTGCTTCGAATATTTCCACCTTACGCGGTCCTGTGGTTTTTATTACAAAATGTACATTGAAAAATCATCGAAATAAATGAAATCACTTTTATAATCGGGATTGATGATGGCGGCTTTTTAATAAAAAAATTATTACATGTACTTATACCTCCTCAAATATATTTAGGCTTACCTATATTAAATGCAGTTGAGTTGAGCGTAAGATAGGCTTATACAGGGTGTTTTTTGAATCAACGGCAATAATTTAGGAGGTGACTCTGTACGTGATTCTGATCCGAATTATGTAATAAAATTAGGTACTTAATTTTTGACGAAAAAATCCCAAAAATGAACTAAGTGTGGGCACGTTCCCGCTGCGCTAAAATATTGTTCAAGACTCGGTGCATTGGACCTGCGCCGCGCGTCGTAGGTATCAGCTGGATCGCTCGCTGCGTCCGCGCGCCGCGCGGTGTCCATGATTAGTGAAATTCATGGCTAAGCTTTACACGTCGTTTAGTATGTAATAATTTAATGTTTATTTATTTTGTATTTTTTTTCCTTCATTAAATAACGTCATCTATCACGCCCTAGAGTATTGCCTATGTCTCACTTTACATACTGTATAAGCAGTTAAAATTTTATAATCTATTTCAACAATCATTTTTAACTTTATTTTATTATTTAATTCATTTAATATAATTTTTATGCAGACAATTCTTAATAATTTATGATATATTTTTGTGTTCTTATTTTGTGTTAACTTAACATTGTATAATTGCATGCCGTGGCAGCCTTTAAGTAAGGCATCACTATAAATACAATGTATTAATTTAAGTACATGTTTATTAATCGCAATGTGTTAGTGTATGCTTTGTTGGATGTAATAAATAAATAAATAAATCTAGGATGAAATTGTACACAATAATACTATGTATTAAAATTATCCATGAAATAATGGATTAGATCATTACAAAAAAGTAATTTAAATAAAATAAATACTTTTTTACGGTAATATGACTGTAACAAACTTTATGGAAAGCGTAATTATTAAGCCATCTCAATTTAATCTGACGACCTCGGTGGCGCGACGGTAAACCCTATACCAATCCGTCTGGCCAGCGTGGTATTAGTAGGCCAAGTATCCCTCCGTCCCGGGAGGAGGCCCGTTCCTGCAGTGGGACCTTAACGGGCTGTTATGATGATTATGATCCTATAAGAACCAGTGATTGCAACTGGCTTTAGGCGCATCGTAACGTAATGAAATTAGTTTACTCCATGGACGTCCCTTTGACGGTCAAGTTACGCTACATTTAAATGACCCGATGTCATAAATAAATAAATAAATAATCCTCACATATTCACACATCGCCACCAAGTCTCAAACTAAGCAATCTTGTACTATGGATTCTAAACAACGGATAAACATACTTAAATACTTTTTTTTGTAAATACATACATATTATACATAGAAAACACTTAGACCAATGCAAACAATCATGTTCATGCACACAAAGATTTGCATCGAGCGGGAATCTAACCCGAGACCTCTGCGTAGCAGCCATGTAATATACCGACTGCGCCACAGAGGTCGTCAAAAAATATATAGTAAACGTCTAATATTTTTATTCGCTTAGGTCACACAGTAATTCTTGTGCAGGTTACTCTAACAGATATCTGCTAAATACCGGTTTCGCAGATAACTATAGTATGTAGTATTATTACTCCAGTAAAATAAGCATTCAACCTCGGAATGGAAGCGAATAAGCTGTAAATTTGCATAACCTTTGTTTTGGTGTACTAATGACTGGTAGAAAAGTCTCATATGATCACGTGTCTGCGTCATAAGTTATTCAAGGTCAAAGGTCACAAAAATCAGTTTTTTCCCATTATCTCGTTTTCTATGGGAAATACGCATTTAACGTCATTATAAATATTGTAGATCATAAAATTGTCTACAAAAAATATCTGAACACTTTTCTCCTAAAAAGCATCACTTTCGAGATATCGTGACTTTAGAGCGCAGGAAAGTCGTATTTTCGACTATATGCACACACACTAGCTTTTTCCCGGGATTTCGCTCGCGTTTATAAATATTATGAAAAATAAGGCTTATTTCAATATATAGTAGCATATGCATGCTTGGTCTCAGCCTAATCGGTTTGAAATTGACAAGGTTACATACAAACTTCCATCCCCTATCTTATCCCTTTAGGGGTAGAATTTATCAAAATCCTTTCTTAGCGGGTGCCTACGTTATATCATCCACCTGCATGCCAAAATTCAGCTAGATCTGTCCAGTGGTTTGGGCTGTGCGTTGATAGATCACTATGTGGTAGGAGTATTCCTACTGGAGAAACCACGTTAATAAAAACCGCCGAGCTTTTTCTTGAGCTTGATTCAATGTACTGTTGTATTTGATTTAATTTTGGTGCAAGATTGGCCTTATCTACCTCAGAGGTGGTGCGGAAATCTTCTATTTATATAAAACTCAAAGCTGACTGACATAGTTATCTATCAACGCACAGCCCAAACCACTGGACAGATCTAGCTGAATTTTGGCATGTAGGTAGATGATATAACGTAGGCATCCGCTAAGAAAGGATTTTGATAAATTCTACCCCTAAAGGGATAAGATAGGGGATGGAAGTTTGTATGTAACTTTGTCAATTTCAAACCGATTAGGCTGAGACCAAGCATGCATATGCTACTATATATTGAAATAAGCCTTATTTTTCATAATATTTATAAACGCGAGCGAAATCACGGGAAAAAGCTAGTGTGTGCATATAGTCGAAAATACGACTTTCCTGCGCTCTAAAGTCACGATATCTCGAAAGCGATGCTTTTTAGGAGAAAAGTGTTCAGATATTTTTTGTAGACAATTTTATGATCTACAATATTTATAATGACGTTAAATGCGTATTTCCCATAGAAAACGAGATAATGGGAAAAAACTAACTTTCGTGACCTTTGACCTTGAATAACTTATGACGCAGACACGTGATCATATGAGACTTTATCACCAGTCATCAGAACATCAAAACAAAGGATTATACGAATTTACAGCTTATTCGCTTCCGTTCCGAGGTTTGCCCCTATTTAAGCCTTATTTGACTGTACTATATGGTAAATAAGTAGATACAAAATTCGATTTTTTGACAGAAATTTTACTGCCCGATATTTAACATAAAATTATTTTATAAATAGAATTAAGAAGAATAATAGAACAATTTAAAAATAGAATTGCAACTAATTATCGTTTAATTATCATTCACTAATAAGCTAAAATTAATAATTATTGTTTTCAATTATTGTACATAATTGTGTAACAATAAATAAATTAAAATGTACATATAATATTCTATTTAAAATAACATAAAACATCTACGTATACAGCCTTTCAAACAATAAAATAAATAATATTAAAAACCCTTTAATCAACAAAACTAAATAGCATACACCATAACCAAAAACTGATATCCATGGCCTCGCTCACTTTCCAGCTTTATTTCTACATGTCGTGTACCAATACCTCCAGATTGTATGTAACTCTTCGCACCTCCATACATGTCATCGACAATCACTGCCGCGATGATCTCATTATCAATAGCATTAACTTTTATCACGTCTTCTCTAAAGATAAAAGGTATCGGATACCTCTCGTGAGTTTTATGATAAATTTGATGTGCACCAAACGTATCGCCTATGTTGATATTCCCGCGTTTTATCACGTCAAAAGCTATGACAGCTGTCAGTATTCCCGCCAAAACAACTAGTTTTGATACCATTTTGTTTTATTCTGTTGACAATTTAGTTTTTTTTTTCTTTTTATATAACGGCTTATCGATTTACTGTGCACGGTTTTTATAAATTAGTTGTGCAGTTTATGTTGTAGAATATTTGTTAACCGCGACATCGTCAACTAACTTTTATTTGATTAGTTACGCATATTTTTTTAACGTATTACATTCTGACATGGTCATTTCCATGGCAAAATGAAAATATGGCATGGCATGGATTCCACGTGATTTTGTATGTGTTGAGAAAGCTAACTCGTTGACAAAGCGGCTGCCGGGTACAGTCACGAGCAATAATATGTACACATTTTCGCATTTTGTAAACCAGTTATCTAAAGTTCTGCCAATCCAAAATTGAAAATTCGAAGATTAATTCAAAACTGTACGGAACCTCTTCTAAATTACGAATTCATTTTGATATTGTAATGTCTAGATAAACGTGCAGATAGTTTAGAAAATTTGAAAATGTGTACATATTATTGCTCGTGACTGTACAAGGTAGTTGCTTCGACTTTCACGCAAGATATTTATTATCTGTGTGATCCACAAATTTTCTTAACCCATGGAATGAACTTCCGTCAGTTACTTCATGTCTGTAAAAAGTTCCCATGACAAGAGAACACCTTTCTACGAAATTAGATCGCTCGCAATTCTGCATAGTCTTAGGGTAACTTCCTATTTTGTTTTACTTTTTAGAACTACCCGAAAAATACTGAAAGAGTTTCCATATACGCGACATCAATAGTGTCCAGGCTTCTCCTCCAGTCTAATTTTATCAAATTATCATTGTTTTTTTAAGAATTGTAAATCTAAAGCCAAAGTAAGTTTACATGTTTATAGTTTAATGTTACAAAAAAAAGACATTTTAATTTTATTTATACATAAAGAACTATTAATAATATCAAAAATAAAATGGCGTGTAAAAATATTGATACTTTTATTAAAACTTTGCTGTTGCTAATTGTGACATAAAAAATAACATGAACAATATACATTTATAAACGCCTTGTTGTGGGGCCCATGATAGGCGTCTATGCCTACTGAGCGGTACGTTAAAAAACCTGAAAAATTGTCTCCTCTACATTCCTATCATGGGCCAGTTGGTTCCGAGTGCTAAGTACTTGCACTTTCTGAAGAATGACAAGGATAATGTCCCTGTAAGTCTTTCTAGAGCATCCCATATCAACGTTACCTAACATTTTTGCGTTGTACCTATATTAAAGCGCGGGCCTACCGCTGCGCATGCTGTGCACGGGCACGCGGCGCAATTTAGCTGCGTGTATTTATTTGTTTGACAACGTTTCCACTGGAGTACAAGAATATGACCGTCGATCATATTCGTGTACTCCAGTGGAAACGTAGACCGACGTCGACAGCGTTGAGCTATGTAACCGCTTATTCGAGCAAGCCACGCATTTACGGCGCGTGCCCACCGCGGTGCACAGAGAGTCTACGCAAGTGTATTAAGCTTCGCTTTGGAAGAAAATATATGTGTTTGTGTCCACTGCAACCCACGGAGAGGCTACGCATTGAATTGACGTCATTGATACATACGTGGCTTGCTCAAATAGGCGGGCATAGCTCAACGCTGTCGACGTGGGTCTACGTTTCCACTGGAGTACACGAATATGACCGTCGACTATGTACAGTTCACTTAGCGCAGCGCAGTTTTGTCCGTGGATTGCAGTGGCACGTGCGTAGCCTCTCCGTGCGCCGTGCCACGCTATACACAGTCGTGGGTCATATTCGTGTAGTGGAAACGTAGACCCACGTTGTCAAACAAATTAATACACCCAGCTAAAATGCGCAGCGTGCCGGTGCACAGCATGCGCCGCGGTGGGCCCGCGCCTTTATCAATGACGTCAATTCATGCGGAGCCTCTCCGTGGGCGCCTTGAAAGCGGAGGTAAAGTCTTACTAATATTATAGAGGATGGATGGATATTTACTCTTTCACGCAAAAACTACTGAATGGATTTTGATGAAATTTGGAATAGTATAGATATAAATAGTAATAATGGTAGTTTAGAGTGTAGAATAACATTTAAGCTAGCTATACAACGCGGTCGAAGCCGCGGGCGTCATCTAGTTTAATATAAAGACTAGTATACATTATGTGAACGTACTATGTAAACTTACTTATACTCGGATGTAACGGTTAATTGCGGAACACAGATTTTTTTTCATAATTAATGTATTTTATGGCGATCGATAAAACATGGTTGTACAACATTAACGTGTAACATCAATTAGAGTTGTATATTAAACATAAAACGGTCTTAATTAACTTATCTAATATGTAAAAAAACTTCATTGTTTGTATGGTTGTTTGTTACTCTTTCACGCAAAAACTACTGAATGGATTCTAATAAATCTTTCTAATGAAATATTTGCTATTAGGCTTCTTTTTATCCCGAAAAAAATTAGGGAAACCAAAGATCCTGAAAAAAAATCCGGTAGTAATGTTCCGATTTGGATAATGTTTTCAATAATAGCAAGCTTAATAAGAAAATAATACACTGTAGAATACTTAATTTCTCTGAAATTACCAACAGTACCTTTCCACAAGTTTGGGTTCAAGGTCGCTGTATCAGTCATACTAATGCATATCTTGGACGCACCCCAATTGCGTAACGGCACCTGATTACGTCCAAATATTCAGACCATTATTTTTACCGGATAGGCTAAGGTATCTCCTTTTCTACCGGTGGGTACTACGAGAATTCTAACTTACCATTTCAGTTCAAGCGCTTGGGATTTCCTTTGGAAGTGACTTTTTTTTACCATTACCACCTGGGCAACCCTTTCTTTTCCCACGGGCATTATATGTAGGTTGTTTGCGTGTGTCAAATGCATAAAATCTTTTTAAATGTAGGTGTAATATGCAGAATGCAATAAGCCCTAGAATGTTGTTTACCGAGATGTACTGCTGGAAATAGCTAGAAATCTTCGCGGGCAAATAATATAAAGACGTTCCCTGTTTCATGAAACAGACTTCAAAGTAAATACTATTATTTCCCGCCAACTTCAATATTATTTTTAGAAGAAAGTCGCGGGTAACAACTACTATATAAGAAATGACACACTTAATTTACAAAACTTAAATTAGCCAAGTAATGAATACACACAGAACATACACGAGTACATTAATTCGTTAAGCTATTATAATATAAAAACCAGGAAATAGAAAAATTAATACATTTTAGAGCAAAATGGCGACCAAACTAGTTCTGTTGTTGGCGGTAATAGTGGGAGCTGTCATAGCTGACGAATCAATCCGCGGGAATATCAATCTAGGCAACCCGCTTGGTTCCTATCTTGTTCATTACGACATCCACGAGATGGTTGGAATCCCATTTATCACTAATAATGAGGAAGTACGCGTCGAAGGAATTGGCAGCGAGTTTATCACAGCTGTCGTCGTTGAAGACTTGGATGGAGGAGCGAAGAGTTACATCACAGCTGGAGGTGTTGGACAACGCTACGTCAATTTAAGACTTGAAAGCGTAGAGGAGGGGAAAGGATACAGATTCTTGGTGCGAGTTTATGCATCCCCATAAAATAAATAATTTTGGAGGTTTTTATGAATTTCAACAGGTTCAATAAAATCTTCATTTTCGTGGATTTTTAATTCTTTAACTTTAAAACCACACAAAACGTTCCTATTTATTAAAGTTTTTGATAATGTTTTGTTGCTTAATATCTAGTAGAAGCTTAAAATAATAGATTAAAAATCGAGGTCCGCGGCGATGAAACAAATACTTTTATTTATGTCTTAAAAACAATACTGATAGCCGTTGGGGCTGAAAAATTCAAAAATGAAGAACGCGCACCTAAAGGCGCAGGGTTGAGAGACCCCTCACATGGTGGACCGACGACCTAGTTAGGACGGCGGGAAACCGATGGATGAGGGAGCCACAAGACCGTGAAGGGTGGAAATGTTTGGATTAAATATATTATGAGTAAACTAGCGACCCACCCCAACTCCGCATGGGCTAGGTGCTAGGTGCTACACGATAAAATTAGAAATCTCTAAAATATGGGTTTCTCAACTATATTATGCATGTGTTATACATAATATAAACCTTCCTCTTGAATCACTCTATCTATTAAAAACCGCATCAAAATCCTTTGCGTAGTTTTAATGATTTAAGCTCACAATGGGACACAGGGAGAGAGAAAGCAACTTACATAATATAATTTTTTACATAAAAAGCTTAGGTATTACTAGAAAAATCCGAAAAGAAGAAAGAATGGAAAAAATTGTTTACGACTGTCGCGCCTTGATGGCAATGTACAGTCATGAGCAATAATATGTACACATAGTAAAAGTTTCTTAACTATCTGCACGTTTATCTAGACATTAGAATACCAAAATTATTTCGTAATTTAAAATAGGTTCCGTACAGTTTCGAAAAATCTCCGAATATTCAATTTTGGATTAACAGAACTTTAGATAACTGTTTTACAAAAAGGGTAAAATGTGTACATATTATTGCTCGTGGCTGTACAGTTGGGTTCTAAGTTGCGGCCCGGGGCGCCGCCATATTAAGGATATTCTAGGTAGCAATAATGTTCTCCCCCTTAGCTCCTCCGGTGAAAATGATGGCATGAACGATTTGATGTAATCAGGTTTTTATTGATAAACTAAATACTAAAAGAGATATCACAAGTTAAAAAATGTATAGTATTTTAATATTTATAGTTTTCGAAAGCAATCAATAGAAGGCGTCGATGTTCCAAATTTTATCACGAATTTCAGGCAAGATCCGGGCGCAAGAGTTTTTAATGTTTGGTTTTAAATTATTATTAAGTAAGTTTTGATCCTCCTAATATTATAAATGCGAACACCTGTGGTTTTGCATAGAACTTGGCACTCATTTAGATCTCCAATTTTGTTACGGTGAACCCCACAGCCAAGATTAATTTTTGTATTGAGCTTGGCTCTTCTTTTGTACATTTATGTTTTTGGTAGGATTTAGATCAATATATCATCTCCATCGACATAGTTGTATCTGCATGTAGCTTATTTCATGAGAATATGATACATGACACGAAATCGTACAGTTATGACAGGTATAGGAAATAGCCATTAACAGGATCAATGAGCATATATGATTAGCCAGACTTAAAAAAAAACAAATAATTGGGATTAATAAACACCAAAAATACTCCACAACGCTTTAATTTTACCTATAAAGCTATAACTAGAAAAATCCGAAAAGAAGAAAGACAATGGAAAAAATTGGTACTCGAGGCGGGACTCAAACCCGCGTCTCTGCACTATACGCGTCCAGCGCCATGACCAACTAGGTCACCCGAGAATCCGTCTCGATCACCAAATTTAACCATTGCTTTAAACGGCGATACTAGCGCCGCAACTTAAAACTCAACTGTAACGAAGTCATCTAGTCCTGGCGCCTAGATGGCTTCTTTACGGGCTTGGCGTACACTTGCACTAAGAATTCGTATCCTTCGCCAGGCTCTGTGCTTTCGAGTCTTATTGTGGTGCCTTGATGTCCAACTCCTCCAGCTGTGATAGAACTCTTGCCACCTCCTCTGAGATCATCCACAATTATCCCTGTGATATTGTGGGCGGCATCTCCTAAAACCTTTACATCCTCGTGAACCTTGACTGATTTAACGCCAAATTTCATGTGGCGTTGGTTATGAATAAGATAGTGACCGAATTCATAGCCTACAATGATATTCCCGTGCTTTTTCGAAGCGTTATTAGCAGCAACAGCTGCCACCATTACCGCCAATAGAACTAATTTGGTCACCATTTTGTTTTAAAATGTTTTATTTTTTCTGTTTTCCAGTTTTTATATTATAATAGCTTATCGTATTAATTTGTTTATTGTTGGTCAATTTAAGGTTACAAATTAGGTGTATCGTTTATTTTATAGAGTAGCTGTTACCCGCGACTTTGTTTGAGTACCTACTAAAATACAGTTATTGGTATTATATCTGACTTATTTCAAATAATATAATTATTTCAAATAAGTATATATGTTGCTATTGTTATGCAGCGTCAACGATGTCCCTGAAGACAGGGTAGTGGCACAAAGGAAGATTTCGCCCAAACGTGGCTTTTTTGGTGATGGATTCAACTTGATTTTGAGAACCCTATAATGAAACCTGATAAAGAGCTCGATTGAACTCAAAGACAAGGCGTTCCCTGTTCCTGTCGAGGTCTTCCCGGTTGGTCTAAGCGTGCTTATGATAGCAGCTGTGTAACGTGCTGTAACAATGAATGCAGCCAGAAGAAAGTCTATTCTTGATGTGCAGAAGAAAATGAGTGGGTGACGACTAGGAGCTTCGGTGAAATAGTTACTTTTATGCGGAACCCTGTGATAATTCTAATAGATGGGTAGCCTAAATAGTCGTAGTAGCCACTGAAAGTCTTGTCAAAAATATAATTTTTAGGTAGTAAAACCTTTTCCCGTTCAATTTTTAAGTTACGAGTATGTAACGTAACGTAACGTATGTAAAATTAACGTAATCATTTGAAATCGGTTAAGCGTTATCGAAGATTACACGAAACAAACAGAAGGGAAAAAATGATTTTTGTTTTAGGTGTCATCTAATACAATCTTAATGAGGGAGACCCAAGCCCATACAAGGTGACAATAACTACTTAGAGGAGGCCTATGTCCAACAGTGGATGTCGATTGGCTGTTGATGGTGATGATATTACATACGACCTTGGGAAATCAGTAAAAAAACTGTGTCATGTTACAAGCAGCCATTAAAATTTTCTTTGTATGTATAAAAACTATAAATAATCTAAGATTATGTAGGCGTATAATAATATTGTTACTTTTATTAATATTTTATTGTATCTAATTGTGACATGGAAAATATGTTAACGTATTTCTTTTAATACAAAACTCTGCGTAGCAACTCCACTAATATTGTTGAAATATTTGTAAAATATTACAAAAATTATAATTTGATCTTGGCAATTTCTCGTAATTATATTGATTTAAAATCGTCTATTGTCATTAACTCTTCAACATCATTAAAGACAAATTTGACGCTAACCAATCCCATCTCATCCCATGGGTTTCGTAAACATCTATTAAGGGACTATCCGTAAATATTATATATACGAAATAAGGAAAACTTGGATTTAACCCAATCCGTCTGGCCAGCTTGGCATTATTAGACCAAGTATCCCTCCGTCACGGGAGGAGGCCAGTCCCTGCAGTGGGACAATAAAGGGCTGTTATGATGAATCAGACAACACCAACCACTAAGCAAAGACTGTCGAGTTGTCACTGAGGGCAAACATTTCTTACGATTACTTTTGCGATACTTAGTCTACTAGTAAGTTCAACGGAAAACTGATGAATGAGGCACGGGACTACACATAAGTGAGAATATTTAGAAAACACCTGTATTGAGCAGTCGTTATAGGACTTCATTTTGCTGATTCAATGATCATGACATAATAATACTTAATAGATGAAGAATAGTATTTTATTCCTACACAAAAACGTAACTGACATAATATACTGTGTTTACATAAAGTTATGCCTGTAAAGTATAAATATATATAGGAACCCAGCAGAGTTTCTTGTGGGTGTCTTCTCTGACATGGTCGTGTTCCGAACCCTTAGTAAACTTAGCCGTTAAGTTAGACGAGCATATTATTATTATGTGATCCTCACTATAAAACGACCTTCACACGCGGTATTTTTATATCTTACGTGAATAAAGAAATTTTTCTTTCTTTCTTTCTTTCTATAACTTTACAAGCAGGAACAAAACATTGTTGAAAAATACCCATTTGAATTTTCTATTTTTAAACCTCTTTTCGTCATAAAGGACAAGTGTGGTACTTGTCAGGGCCGGGGCCGGGACGTGGCCGTGCTGCGATATTTTCACTAAGCTCCGTTGCCGGCACGGACACGGAAATGTGTGATCGAGTCCATAGGTATACTATGTATACAACGATATTTTTTTACTCCTGACGAAGCACGGCCGGGTCACCGCACGGGCCCCGGCCCTCACGTGTGTGGTTAGTCCTTTAAACCTTTTAGAACTGATAGAATTAATAATTATAACAATGACGTATTTTTAGGGTTCCGTACCAGTTTTGAAAAAACGGAACCCTTATAGGATCACTTTGTTGTCCGTCTGTCCGTCTGTCTGTCAAGACCATTTATCTCAGGAACGCGTGAAGGTATCAAGCTGAAATTTTCACCAAATACTAAGGCTTGTTGCCTCTTAGTGCTGTAAAAAATTCAAAGTGCTAATCCAACGCAATCAAGAGATATAGCCGTTTTTGTCGCAAAATTTAGAGGGGTAAGGGCAAAAACCTACAGGGTACTTCCAGTCTACCTACAAACTTGAAATTTGGCATGGAGCAAGGTCTTGTAGTACATGTAATGGGAAAATTCCGAAAACCTTAAATTTTTACTTCAATCACATTATATTTTGATTTCATAGAATTTTGGCGGGAAAGCTGAGTCACGTGACCTGTGACGTCATAGAATTTTGACAGCTGTCACTTTTGACAGATGGGACGTGACGTCATAGAATTTTTGACAGATGAGTCGTGACGTCACTGAATTTTGGCGGGAAAACATTTTGTGACAGTTGAGTCATGACGTCATTGAACTTTTGACAGATGAGTCGTGGCGTCACAGAATTTTTGACAGATGAGTTGTGACGTCATATTATTTTGGCGGGAAAATATTTTAGACACCCGTCACTTTGACAGCTGTCACTTTTGACACATGTGCGTGACGTCATAGAATTTTTGACAGATGAGTCGTGACGTCACAGAATTTTTGACAGATGAGTTGTGACGTCATATTATTTTGGCGGGAAAATATTTTAGACACCCGTCACTTTGACAGCTGTCACTTTTGACACATGTGCGTGACGTCATAGAATTTTTGACAGATGAGTCGTGACGTCACAGAATTTTGGCGGGACAATATATTATGACAGCTGAGTCGCGACGTCATTGAATTTTTGACAGATGAGTCGTGACGTCACATAATTTTTGACAGATGAGTTGTGACGTCATAGTATTTTGGAGGGAAAATATTTTTTAACAGAGCTGAGTCGTGCCGTCATTGAATTTTAGCGGGAAAAATAGTATTTAAACAGCCGGTCCTGACGTTATCACAATTTGGCAAATAGGTTTGTACGGAACCCTCGGTGCGCGAGTCAGACTCGCACTTGACCGGTTTTTTTATTTTACGATTGTTTCATTTGTTAACTACAATTACTAAAAAAACACGAAAAATAAAAACAGAGCTTTATTTTAGAAACAGATTATTTTAAAAAATCAAAAATGTCAATTAATTTTCCATTTCTATTTCTTATTCGTCCATTTTCTGTTTTTAACAGCAAATACTTGCACTAGGAATTTGTATCCTGTGCCTCTCTTTATGCTTTCCAACCTTATTGTGATATAGCGTTGTCCAAGACCTACAGCTATGATATAACTCTTTCCACCTCCATTCAAGTCCTCCACTATTACTCCTGATATGACCTCGTCATTGATTCCTTCAACCTTTACATCCTCATCTCTAATGAAAAATGGGATGCCAAATTTCTTGTGGATTTTGTCATGAATCAGATAGGAATCAAACGAACTGCCTATAGCGATATTCCTGCGTGATTTATTCACGTCATTAGCTATGACAGCTGCCACTATTACCGCCAAAATAACTAATTTGGTCACCATTTTGTTTTAAACTGTTTTCAGTTTTCTATTTTTAGTTCTTTTTATATAAAAGCTTATCTTAGATAGGCTTAATTACATAATGTACTCATTATTGGTCAACAATGTATTTATTAATGGTCTCACCAAGGCCATGTCATCAGCGTAACTAATGTTATTAAACATTTAATTAACGTAAAATGTGAAGAACATGCGAGGGAGCTCCGAACTGTTTGCCGAATTACTCTTTACCGAAAATCGTACATTAAAATCACTGTTTACCATACATCTGTAAAAAGATAAATACTTAAACCACCGCCTATCTTTGCCTACAGCTCAGTTCGCTGAAAGATTGAAATAAAGAATAAATGTTTCACCGGAACTACGTTTATAGATAAGTAAATTCGTTGAAATCTCTACTTATTGAATTAGTTTTTTGTCTATAGGTGTAATTTTCCCATAACAGTAAGCTTAAGTTAAAAATACATTAAGACGCTTTTTTTTCTTTCTAACATTACGTTAATGTGGATTTCATGTAACAAACTAACAAACAGATACTTCAATTTTATTATTTAGTAAAGTAAATAATTATAATTATGATTGTGTAGGCGTAAAACGAAAATTGTTATTTTTTTTATCAATATTTTGTTGTACCTAATTGTGACATCAAACGCACAATTAACTCTATGAAATCGAAACTAATAATGCAAAATATGTGTGGTGACGGAGCCTCCTTAAAACTAGAGAACTTGAAATTAAACCATACCAATCCAGTCTTGCCAGCGTGGTATTAGTAGGCCAAGTATCCCTCCTGGAGGAGGCCCGTCCCTCCAGTGGGACATTAATGGGCTGTTATGATGATGCATAATAAAATATAAAAGAAACATTAGATTATGTTTTAGGGTTCTGCACCGATTTTGTAAAAACGGAACCCTTATAGGATCATCTTGTTGTCCGTCTGTCTGTCAAGACCAATTATCTCAGGAAAGCGTGGAGGTATCAAGCTGAAATTTTCACTAAATTCTAAAGTCTGTTGCTTCTTATAGGACTAAAAATAGAGAGAGATATGTGATAGCAATGGTAAAAACCTACAGGGTACATCCAGTCTATCTACAAACTTAAAATTTGGCATGAAGCAAGGTCTTATATGTAGTACATCATGTAAAGGAAAAATTACGATAACCTTAAATTTTGTTTTCCATCATAATCCCAACTTATATTATATATTATAAATGCGAAAGTAACTCTGTCTGTCTGTCTGTTGCGCTTTCCCGCCTAAACCTCGCAACTGATTTTGATGAAATTTGGTACTGACAATCTTTAGACCCTGAGACAGAACATAGGCTACTTTTTATTAACAAAAAAATATCTTTTTTTAACAAAAAAATCGTATGTTCTAGCATTTTGAATTTTTTAGCAGTGTGGGGGTGAAATAGGGGTTGAATTGAAGAGAAGACAATAAATCTTGGTACTTAGGCTTTTTCTACAAACGGAATTCCCGAAGTTCGAACGGTACAAATTCGGAACGGGAACTACAAAGCCAAACTCACATTCACTTCTCTCTCACTCACAACAAATTCTGATTCTGATTGACAAACACTAATTTCACGCTTTCACACTAGAAGCCGCGGGCGGAAGCTAGTAATATTATATTTTGATTATTTTGTCATAGAATTATGGAGGGAAAATGTTTTTTGACAGCTGAGTCGTGACGTCATAGAATTTTGTCAGGAAAATATTTTTGACAGCTACGTCGTGACGTCATTGAATTTTGGCGGAAAAATTAATATTTAGACAGCTGAGTCCTGACATCATCGCAATTTCAAACTTCAAACACAATGTAATTAAGTTAAGTAAGCTTATGAATTAAATAAATAAAATGAAAAATAAATGAAATGAAAATAAATTTGGCAGGAACATAAATATGTTTTTTTTTGTACGGAAACCTCGGTGCGCGATTCAGACTCGTACTTGACCGTTTTCTTATAAATACAAACCTCAATCGAATTCTATAATCAAATAGGTTTCTTGACCTATTTGGTTATAGATTCAAATAAAATTACGTATTTAGCAAATTTACTGAGCTATAAGACAACAATCTGTTTAGGGTAGTCAACGGTTTGTTGCAGACGTCGACGACTACCATTGTTGACGTCTGAAAAGTCCTCGTTTATCAATATCACAACCCTAAAGTAACAACACTAAGCAGAGCTTAATCTTTGGGTACTAGACAATATATAAACATTTCGAAAATACATGCAAGTCCAGCATTATGCCAACATTAATGTGAATTTAGGCAATGATTTGTATTGAGTGGGAGTCAAAACCGATACTTCAGCGTAGCCTTGGACTACAGTATAGATATTGTCTAATATTTCGGAAGTCTAATATCCAAAAAAACGTTATAATTCTGCCGAGAACTTTAGTAAGCTCTCTACTATTACGAATGTCCAAAACGGCATTGTTAGGTTCATACAAAATTGGATAGGTAGAGGACGGAACATATCAGACAGTAAAGGTGACCGCTAACGCGTTGTAAGGGGGCCTCCTTAAGCCTACATCTGGGTCGTAAGTCCCAGATGCTGTTATGCAAGTGCTCCGGCCTCTATCACGTGTTAGACCCGGCACCCGCACGAAGAATCCATGGAATGCTAAGATTAGATCTTATAAGGTCTGATGTCCGCCAAATAATATTACTAAAAAACATTTGCGGGTCAGACAATTATTTTAAAACCTGTATAATATTTAGAATTAAAAGATAGAGCTTAAAGTTGACGACCTCTGTGGCGTAGTGGTTATATAACATGACTGCTACGCAGAAGTCTCGGGTTCGATTCCCGCTCAATGCAAATATTTGTGTGCATAAACATAATTATTTGCATTCGGCTGAGTGTTTCTACGTATAATACGTACTCGTATGTATATATTTACAAAAAAAGTATTTAAGTAATATCCGTTGTTCTGTTACCCATAACACAAGCAGGTTAAGCCTAGCTTACTTTGGGAACAGATGGCGCTATGTAGAGATGACAGTGAATATTAATAAAAAAAGTAGCAAGACAATTAACGTATAGAACCAAAGGCCCTTGTCATTCAATCTCAGTAACCAGTAGTTTTTAGTAAGTTTATGGTGTTACTAATTAAGTACTATTTAAATTGCTAAGTTCTTAACTAAATTTTTGATTTGCCGCTATGATTAACTAGCATACTAACATAGTACCTACTGTAAGCAGTAGGTACTATGTTAGTATGCTAGTTAATCATAGCGGCAAATCAGTCATAAGTCTTGCTATCGTATCACTTATGGAGTGACAACAATCCCAGAATGTTGAAACGGCAGTACGACTGCCGTGCATGAGGTGTTAGGTTCTAATTAATAATAATATAATTTCTAATTCTTTGTGTGATCCGCAAATTAATGTCCTGAATCTGGGTGTTCTCTGTGTCCAATGTTTGTAAGGTCTTCGCCACACAAGGCATAATCACCAAGTAGTAATAGTAAGGCTGCGTGTACGAAACTTGCGATGAGCGGAGCGACGGCAGGGCTGGGCGGGCGAGATGAGCAGTGTCTTGAGTGTGTACGAAACCAACTTCGAATTATTTGATAAAATGTACGAGCGGTGTACCGCCGCCCCGCCCGCTCCGCCGTTGCGTCGCTTCACTCGTCGCAAGTTTCGTATACGCCTCCTAACGTCCTATAGATAAGGAAAACCTGGAAAGTTACCACTGTAAAAACAAAAAACCCGACTGCTTAAAAATAATGAAACAAAGTCATTTGAATTTGGCACCAAAACTCCGCCAATTTGTTTATTTTTAATTTAATGAAACAACACGATAAACATTTTCCTGACATAGATAAGTACGAGAATGATATTTAAAGTAAACAAAACAGATAATAGAAACCTCAAAAAATGATTTAATAGACCGGCATTGCATAAACTCGCACTAAGAATCTATATCCTTTGCCATCGCTTACGCTTTCAAGCTTTATTGTGACGGAGCGTTCTCCAACACCTCCATTTGTGATGTAACTCTTCGCTCCTCCAATCAAGTCTTCCACAATCACGGCTGTGATAACCTCGTTGCCAATTCCATCAGCACGTACTTCCTCATGTCTAGTAACAAATGGGATGCCAACTGTTTCATGAATATCATAATGAATTAAATAGGAACCTGCAGGATTGCCTATAGCGATGTTCCCGCGGATGCTTTCGTCAGCTATGGCAGCTGCCACTATTACCGCCAATAAAACGAATTTGGTTACCATTTTGTTGTAAGTGCTTAACCACCAGTTTGATAATGTTTTATTTAAAAGTTTCTTGTTCTTATATACCTTGTAGCTTATCGATTTAATGTATTTAATATTGAACATTACAGGATTTGTAAATTAGGTGTGTCGTGTATATTAAAGAGTAGCTGTTACCCGCGACTTCGTTGTAAAAATAAAATTTTAGTATGCGGGTAATATTTAGTATTATGTACTTTTAATATTAACCTTTCCTGAAACAGGGATCTGATTCACGAATAACCATAAATATTAATTATCTACACCTAATAAAAAGAAGGAAAACTTGAAATTAAACCCTATACCAATCCGTTTGGCCAGCGTGGTATTAGTAGACCAAATATCCCTCTGTCAATGGAGGAGGCCCGTCCCTGCAGTGGGACATTAATGGGCTGTTATGATGATATAATAAAATTATATTGTAAGTAGTATCATCATCATATTATTATTATCAGTCAATTGACGTCCACTGTTGGACATAGAACAGATGCAGTATGGCTGTTTTCCTCAACCTGGCAAAGACTTTCGACACCGTCTCGATTCCTATAATGCTACGGAAGCTGGAAGTACAATTTGGCATAAGAGGCATCGCTCTCGAGTGGTTAACTAGCTATCTGACTAACAGGAGACAGTGTGTGAGGGTTGGAAATTATGAAAGTGGACTAAACCTGGTTAAATATGGCATCCCTCAGGGAAGTATCCTTGGGCCTACATTGTTCATTATGTACCTACATGAACGATATACATGACACCCTAGGTACCCTACCAAAGATCTCTATAAGGAATCTAACCTACTTAATTTACGTCAGCTTTTTATCTTAAGATCATTTCTGAAAACACATAAACAAACAATAAACAGTAAAGAATATCCAAAACTTTTAAAACGTCGTGTTTTCAGAATAGAGGTACTGAAAGTCAAAACATCCTTTGCTAGATGCTTCAGTCCAGTCATAGATCACTTTCTATACAACAAAATTGCTAAATCGTGTGATATTAAAGAATGCTCCGTTCAAAAGTTGCAAAAGTAAAAGTCTCAGATTGGCTCCTGACACTGTCTTATGGCATGATTGAGAGTCTACTGCTGCATATGATTTGAAGTTTCCTGGGTTAGCTTTACATAATATTTTGTCCGAAGATGTGGTAATTGCATTAATTTGTTTTTCATGGTACTAATTAATACAGGGAAAAAAAATAAAATATATTATGTATTGGGTTTGAGCATAATATATACAGTAGAACCTCGATAACTCAAACCTCGGTAACTCAAAACCTCTACAACTTAAAAAAATAATATGTTCCCTTCCCTTCAGAGCCCAAAACCTCTATAACTCAAAATTCGGAATCTCGATAAGTCAAATAAGTAATCTCTGTATTGACCCTCAGTAACTAAAAGAAATGTTTCCAAAACCTCTATAACATAAAATTGTTTATCAATGAGTCATTTTGAATGAGTGTGCAAAACAAAAGTTTTCGGTATTTACGGCTTGCACGTGTTCACTACATAATTAAATTGATAATGTAAACAATACATTTATGTCACCTATTGTTTGCTTCTTCGAAGTTAAAGCTTTGCGGTGGCGGAAAATAGAAACAAGGGGTCATACATACACATGTACATACCTACCTCTATACATATTTTATTATAATCCAATAACTAGTTTTAACTCTTTCGCGTAAAACTAGTGAATGGATTACTATGAAATTTACCTAAACCCTTGGTAACTAAAAACTCGATAACTAAAAACCTCGATAACTCAAAATATTTTGTGTTTCCCTTGGACTTTAAAAAATTTATCCTCAATTTTTTATTATGGTTAGTGCGGATCTGAATTGTAATTATTATATGTGTAGTTTACAGCGAAGTTTCTTTTAGTTTTATTTTATTTCTTTATTTTTAATATTTGATTTCTTGATGTCGACCGAGTGTGCATTTTGTAATCGTTTTGTTAATCATACTTGGCACCTACAGGACAGGCTTGCCTAGAGTGGGGCCATGGATATAACTAATATGTACCTATGCTAATTTGGAAATAAAATAATTTTATTTTTTATAGGCATCCTCTAAATGTTGCCACCTTGCCCTCAAGGAAAACCTGGAAAGTTACTATTGTAAAAACTAAAAACCCGACTGCTTAGAAATAATAAAACAAACTCATTTGAATTTAGATTTTTTTAATGAAACAACACGATAAACATTTTCTTGACATATAAGTACGAGAATGATATTTAAAGTAAACAAAACAGATAATAAAAACCTCAAAAATGATTTAATAGACCATCGGCATTGCATAAACTCGCACTAAGAATCTATATCCTTTGCCATCGCTTACGCTTTCAAGCTTTAATGTGACGGAGCGTTCTCCAACACCTCCAGTTGTGATGTAACTCTTCGCTCCCCCAATCAAGTCTTCCACAATCACGGCTGTGATAACCTCGTTGGCAATTCCATCAGCACGTACTTCCTCATGTCTAGTGACAAATGGGATGCCAATTGTCTCGTGAATTTCATGATGAATTAAATAGGAACCTGCAGGATTGCCTATAGCGATGTTCCCGCGGATGCTTTCGTCAGCTAAAACAGCTGCCACTATTACCGCCAATAAAACGAATTTGGTTACCATTTTGTTGTAAGTGCTTAACCACCTGTTTGATACTGTTTTTTTAAAAGTTTCTTGTTTTTATATACCTTGTAGCTTATCGATTTAATGTATTTAATATTGAAAATTACAGGATTTGTAAATTAGGTATGTCGTGTATATTATAGAGTAGCTGTTACCCGCGACTTTGTTGTTAAAATAAAATTTTAGTAAGCGGGTAATGTTATTATGTACTTTTAATATACAACCCTTTCCTGAAACAGGGACCTGAATACATTATTATAAAGTAAATAACGGAACGGTCTATTGTTTAAAAATACAAAACTTATTGATTTTACACATTAACGTAGTTAATCGCCATGAAGAAATATTATATACAAGCGTAATTTTCAATAATGTAACGTAGTTGTGCTTAGAACCGTAGGCTCGGACCAACTAACCAATAGCTCACACGGTGCACAGAAAACGTGGGAAGGTCGGCGGGATATGATAAATGAAGTACGGAACCACACTAATGGGATCTCATTTTGCAGTTCGCAGATTAATGCACTTAGCAAAGCCATGTCATCAGCGTAAGTAACGTTATAAAACATTTGACTTGTTCTTCTAGAGTTTCAAAATCAACCGGTTGATATACCGCTTGAAAAATTTTGTCTAGGAAAAACCACCCTGCCTGATGCGACAGTTCAGCGCATGTTCATCTAAATAAGTGCTTGTCCATGTAACCGAAGTTGTATATTTACTCGTACTATATGTACCTGTGTCAAAATTTTCTCTGTTTGTACCTTATGTCTTAAGATGACATCAGATGTCGATGTGATACTAAACCGTCCGCTTGCGACAAGTCCAGGAAACAGTAGTAAAACTTAAAATAAGAGAAGGAACATAAGTTGCAAGTATATGTACAAGGGGAGGTCAGTAAGTTAGCAGAATGGAGGGGTCGCTGATGATTGTATGTTCGTCCAGATAATCACTTGTTAAGAACCTCATTAAAAGTAAATATATATATACCAAGCTTAAACCTAATTGTGTCTTTAACTTTTAAGTTATTGCCCCACAAACAAGTGATTCGGTAAGAAGACAGCTAGTATGGAGAAAATGGAACATTGTAATTTTACTAAGTTTCTCACTATGCAGGAAAAATCCGCCCACGTGATTTTTCAAGAGCTGATAGCAGTAAAGGTAAACTTTTATCTTTGTAAAATTATGTTCCACAAGTAAGTACTATGGTATTTTTAAACAAAGAGAGTCTATTGAAAATGACCTCCGCTCCGGATAACCGATTGAGGTCACCACTTGTGAAATTTTCCCAAAAGTACTAAAGTGTATTGGAAGATGCCTGACTGAAAAAGAAGCAGCTTGCAGCAATCGTTGCTTCAGCAAGACCACATGCGAAAATGATGTCTATCTGACATTCAACGCCGAGTTCACCCAACGTTGGCCTAGCTGAGTTCCATTAATCAACCGGTTGATGTACAGTTTGAACAATTTTGGTGAGATTACACTACCGGACGCCACAGGCCAGCCTGTATTTTTTTTAGATAATGAGCCGTATTTATTTGTTTATCGTACGAAAATTTAAATAAACATTTAAGGTCCATCGGCAAAGTTATTTTTGTCTGTAAGTTATTCAATAAGATTTCATTTTACACGAAATCGCACGCTCTCGACAAAAACAGGAATCCAGACGGGCGTAGACATAAGTAATACTTTTTGCCAAACTTAAAATTTATACATTGCAAGTATAATGTCATACGCGAAAAAATATCCAAAACCAAAAATAAAATAAAAAACGGACACAATGCTTTATTTTCTGAATTTAGCAGCAAAAACTTGAACTAAGAATTTGTATCCTGTGCCTTTACGTAAACTGTCCAACTTTATAGTGACCTCGCGTTGTCCAAGACCTCCACTTATGATGTGACTCTGCGCACCTCCAAGCAAGTCGTCCACAATCACCCCTGAGATTACTTCGTTGCCAATTCCTTGAACGTTTATATCCTCTTTTCTAGTTACAAATGGCATGGCATATTTCTCGTGGATTTCGAAATGAATTAAATGTCCACCGAATGAACTACCTACAGCCAAACTCCCGCGCGATGTCACCTCTTCGTTAGCTTTGACAGCTGTCACTATTATCGCCAATAGAACCAATTTGGTCACCATTTTGTTTCATTATGTTTAAATGGAAAATTATCGCGTTTTTATATAGTAGCTAATTGATTTCACGTATTCATTATTGTTAAGTACAGAGCTAATTAATTAAGTGTGTTGTATATTTTATGGAGTAGTATTTACTCGCGATTTTGTCGCGAAAAGTTATTTTTAATAGGCTGTTAATATTTACTTGCCCCAAAAATTAAACCATAGCGTAATTTTAAATGGTTATCTTCAGCCTAAAGGTGTTAAATGCAGGTGTTAAATAAAGGATACAATAATTTAAATAGAAAAAAAACCCAAAACACACCCCTGCGGTACGCTACACAAAACGTTACGTTACGTCGATCAAAAAATCATTTGATATAAAAACATCTAGTTTAGTTTTCATCTTATTATTATTTTTTAAATTGCCTTGAAGCCGCAGACGAGTTAGCGGCTCACCTGATGGTAAGTGGTAACTGATTCTCATGGACACCATCAATGCCAGGGCAAAGCCGGGCCGATGTCTACCTTAATCACCCCCTCCTCCCCTGCACTTTCATATTCTCAATACCTATCCCAAAAGAAAAGAGGAGATGATGTGAAGGGCATAGATGGGCTTCCTTTGCAATTTGGTTTTTAGGAATTATAGGTTCGTCATGTCTGTCTGTCTGTCCGGTGTCGTTTACACATTTATATATAACTATAGAGATCGCGTTATCATCTGAGTCTTAGAGCCATATCATTTCTCTGTATCTATCTCGCTTGCACTTACAGGTCTTATATTCTTATTTTATATCTTCTAATTATTTAAACTGTCATGGTCACGGTCATGGTCATTCACTATTATTAAACGAGTTATCGAGATAATTACCTATGCATGAACAAAAAAGTGAGTACACCTAAAACGCGAGTGGATACTGTGAGTATAGTGTGTCGCGATCGAGTTCGAGTAACTAGTAAGAACAGCAAAGACAATAGTTACAAAAAACGAGTGCGAAAGAAGGTAGAGCAATATTTTCATTCTTAAGACTTATTAACCACAAGTACTTCAGTTCCTCTGTGATCATGGCGCTTGTAACAGCGTCGAAATATCGGAAACTCAACAACCCTAAATATGGTAAATATCCTGATACTTAAATCGTTTAATATTAAATAATAATATCTTCTATCTCTTTTCTCCGTGTGGTGACGGAGTAAGAATACAATAATAATAATATGTCACCCACCTCCCCATCTCATCCCACGGGTGTCGTATTTATACCCACTATGAGACTAAGTATTCGTGAACATTATCTTTACGAAATGAAAAGAAGGAAAACTTAAAATTAAACCCTATACCAAACCGTTTGGCCAGCGTGGTATTAGTAGGCCAAGTATCCCTCCGTCACGGGAGGAGGCCCGTCCCCGCAGTGGGACATTAATGGGCTGTTATGATGATGATGATCTCTTTTTGGAGTACTCAGATAATAACGTGCGTACTGTAGTAAATACTGAATAGTACAAACAAACAAATCAATTTTATTAATATGTTAAGAAAGTATTATGAAGGCTTGTAGCACTAATGTTACTTTAAATAATAATTTGTTGTGTCCAATTGTGACTTAACACGTGGAAAATTATTAAAATTAACTCAATGACATTGAAAAATATTTTTCTAATTCTTTTTAAAGACTTCTTCCGCCTTATGATCCCTAGGATCATGCTTTGTGTTTTCCGAAACCGATCTCTAGGTAGTAGGTCTCTTTATAAGCCTAGTAAGTCGGTACCACTGTTGTACCCGTCTAAGGGTCGTAGCACACAATATATCAAAACGTAAAGGGATAGGCATTAATCAACTCAGTGGATTGCTCATCCTTCTCCTTTCTTTCTTTCTATATTGGCCATGTGAAACGTATTTCCTAATTCGTAAAAATCTAAAGTAGAAGTACAACATTAGAATGGTTCCTGTTCTTACAATAAGAACATTATTTTTATAGGTCTTTAAAAGGCTGACTTCAAAGAATCAAAGTCGGGACCAGGAATCGAACCCGAGACCTCTGCGTAGCAGTCATGTTATATTTATAACCACTACGCTACAGAGGTCGTCGAATATGTTGCATTAAAAAGCAAAATAATCAATTAAATCATTACTTTTTAATATTTATTAGTTTGTGGTATATAAATAAACATTCATTTGTCTGTAAGGCTTTGATGCAATATCTATTAATACCACATGAAGCAAATAGAGTTTGTTTTAAGTTTTTCTTTCTGGGAATAAATATTCTGTAAACGCCTACTGTTTCTTTATAGCAATAACATGTATTGGGTAATTGCTGCAGCATAAACTGAGATAAGAGAACAAAAAGTCTAGAATAATAATTACTTATTTGTTATGATTGTTAAATTTTTTTAAGATTGCTAAATTAAAAACAGGTCACAATATACTCATCATTAAAAGTCTAAAAGGTTAGGACGACTGCTTAGCTCACACGGTGGATAGATAACCTGGTGAGGACGGCTGGTGACTGAACGTGACGCCATCATAAACTAGAAATATTTGTAAGAAGCCTGTGTCAAAACTGTGAACCGATTTAAAAATTATTTCTGTGTTAAATAGTCCATTTATTGCGGAGTGTCATAGGATTATAAAATCACGTTATGACTAATATGAGTGGAGCCGTAATGAAATATGATTAAAAAAGGGACGCGCCCACAGAAGTGGGCACGGGTCAGCTAGTGAAATACATATTTATGATGTGGACAGCTTTGTTCTGGAAAATGGTGGCCATGTTGGTACGTGGACACAATTTTACCATCTCATTTCAAAGTAGTTACCTATTTTAACCACGTCACCATACATACAACCAAGATAGTTAGATGGCTTGGTATTGCTGTATGACAAAGTGAAAGAAATTGTATAATATTTCTATAAGTCGACTTTTACTACAAAGTTATAATGCTATAGAGCAATTTGTTAGTCTCAGCTAACGCATAATATCGCATTACTTTAAAACTAATTTACAAAGGTAAGTTAAAATTTGGCAAAATGTTTGTGAATGAGATTTAGCTGCAGATCTCTAGACTTGATTACAATACCGCTCATAAAAGCCAATACGTCATGTTTCGTCAATATGGGTACATACCTATAAATCTGACAATAAAGTAATCTTAATTTAGGGTAAGTTTTAAAAAATATACTTTAAAAAAAAAATGATTAATAAGAACAAAAATAACGTAACATAGGTACTTAATACTCCCGAACTCTAAATTCGTAGCTTGTCAGAGTACGTTACAAGAACGCCTATATACAGTGATCAGTGAAAAATTTAAATAAAATTCACAACATTTAATCAACAAAATTAAATAGCATATACTTGCACCAAAAACTTATACCCACTGCCTCGTTCACTCTCCAGCTTTATAGTGACGTTGTGTCTTCCAAGGCCTCCAGATGTAATATAACTCTTTCCATCTCCATTCAAGTCGTTTACAACAATAGCCTTAATGATTTCATTACCAACTCCTTCGACCTTTACATCCTCATCCCTTACAATGAAAGGAATGGCGTATTTCTCGTGGACTTCGTGGTAAATAAGATGAGCACCAAATGTATCGCCTAAAGCGATATTCCCGCGCGTTGTTGCGTCTATTGCTGTGACAGCTATCACTAATGCCGCCAAAACAACTAGCTTGGCCACCATTTTGTTTTATTATGATGTCATTTTTGTTTTGTTTTTCTTTTTATATTATAGTTTATTGATTTTTAATGTATTTGTGGTTAGTACAGGTTTTATAAAGTAATGTGTGGTGATATAAATTGTAGAAAATATTATTGTTATCTTTGATGGATTATAGGGTTAAGTATTGTTATTTTATTGTAACACTAGGATTTCGATGCTTACCTATACTTCGCTTCGCAAGGATACTTGCTTATACTCTACATTATTATACATATATAAACCTTTCTCTTGAATTACACCATCTACAAAATCAGTAGTTTTAAAGATTTAAGCATATAAAGGATGGACAGACTGCAACAGACACCTTAGCTCAGATGGACACTGATCACATGAAAATAATAAATAATTAATTAGTTATCCATCTCTGTCGAAAAGAACATGTAGCAACCAAAACTTAGAGAAGGTATATTTTTCGTGTCAAAAACTCTCATAACGTCGAGGCTAACTAAATAAGACGTAAAAAGTTCCATGAAACTCTATCTAAAGTGAAAGCGTGTACCTAACATTTCTTATAGTCGTCTCTAACTTTACGTTTAAAATACTATAAAACAATAAATGGGTCTCATATAACGCACCATTTCACAATACTAGCAAGTTGAAATCAGGCAGAGAGTTTGCCGCTAAGTGTTTGCTGTAGAACTCTTTTCGGCTCAGCTAGTATATCCCTTCCTAATCTTTGTAATCCGACGAGTAAAAGGGAACATAGTAGGTTTTAACTTACTGGATTCGCTACGTGATTTTATAAGCAGAACAGCCAAGAGTACGAGGTAAACGGTCTCAAACACGTTTTCTAAGTTAAAAAAAAAGTATAGGTATGTTCATTCTCGGTTTTATTAATGTACAATGACAATCTTAGTGTTTGTTTTGTATGTATTTATTTTTTGTTTTATACATTATCAAATTTTTGGTTGAGAGCCATCCGCCCCACCACAACCCGCGTAAAGTAGTAACTGTCGTCAGAGACAAACTACTCGTGCTCAACAAAAAAAACTTGTCAATACAAGACCCTTTATTTTCCATAATTTTTTTACTAATAGGTATGCCATTTTACGTAAAAATATCTAAAAAAACCGACATCCAGCTCTTAAGAACAACGGCAAAGCTTTTGCCACAAACTATTATCCAGGTAAGAATCCATCCTCACAATTTGACGTGACTTACCATAGATACTTACAATAAGGTACCACAGATTTATTATGGCCCTTAACAGTGTTTAAGTAGCTCTAATGAGGGCTTGAGAGATCAAAGTTTGTTCTAAACCTGTTTTTGTTGTTATTAATTAAAATGAAAGAAGATAGGAGTTGGTTTTAATGGCGTCATTTTGTTTTTTTTTTGTTTTGTAAGGTGTAAGAAGCGTTTGTTGTAACGAATACAATAATATAGAGACAGTTACAAAGTCTGAGTTTGACAATTGGGACAAGCTTTTTAAATAGCATTTTTAAATACGTACTGTAAAAAGTTTTAAATTTTTTTTAAACAAAAAGTTTGAAGTATTAAAATAAAAAATTACCAGATTAATAATAAAATGAATTGGTAATGACAAATTTATTCGAATAAAGGTTTCGCAAAAATAATTAGCTAGCGAGGGATTCGAATACGCGTTCCCGCACACTGCAATTTTGCCAGGGATAGTCTGGAACTAGCTCTAGCCGGAATGATATCGGATAGCCCTAGTTTTATCCAACAGTGAATGGCTGGAACTAGTTGTAGCCGGCATGATGAAAGCTAGCCTAGTTTTACCCGAAAACAATCGGCTAATACTAATTTTAACCAAGAGTATGTGGCTACACCTAGTTCTAACCGGCTAAAACTAGGTGCAGCCGCGATTCGGGTTTTAGCCGTAACATATATACCTACTAGCGGCTCGTCCCGGCTTCGCACGGGCATTATTTTCCTGCTGTTGAAATTTTTCCTAAATTTTCTTTGCTATAAAAATAAATAAACCTACTATTTAATAAACCTCACGGAGCCCGAGACCTTTCCAACGAATGAAAAACCGCGGAAATCGTTTCCTGGGTTCTGGAGTTATAGCATCAGGCAGGAAAACCCGACTTATTTTTATATACTTAGTAGATTTTGTGTTTCATTCTGCGTTTTATAACCTGCTTCTAGCGAATGACTATAAGCGACACAGTTGTTAATGACAAATCCATGCAATAGATAAGTTAATGGATTAAGCTATTGTTCTCAAAGGTAAGTAGATACATCAATAATACCGCTAATTTGTAAACCGAAATCTATTACAACTAATGTCGTTTAGAAGTGGCGTCATCCGTTTCATCTTACCGATTTTTATCATTAACACTAACACCGATTTTCCAAATTAACATTAATTTATCCACTATTAACTTTATATTTAGAACCTTCATAATGTGGTTTACTATAGGAATCAAAGGCCTATAATCAGCGGGACTTAAACTAACCCTTTCTTTAAAATAAAAGTGCTTCATTATTCTAAAACTCACAAGACAAAAAAACGCGACATCGTAGTAAAGTCCAAAAGCATAGAGGATGGGAAAGGATACAATTTCTTTTTGGAAGATTATGCATCATCATAATATAATATATTGTGAAGGTTTCTATCATTTGTTTTATTTACTTTAAATGGCATACAAGACATATCCTTAATAAGAGCTCTATATTTGTAACGCTTCTTTTTTTTTTTTTTTTTTTTTTTTTTATTTAGGACAACAAACAGTAACACTAACAGCTTACAAAACAATTAAAATAATATGTTACAGTACTTGCAGTGCAACCAGCCTCGTTATCCACAAGTTAAATACTTAATTTAATTTAAGTACCTACATAATGCTTATACAATAAGAATTTACTAACTTAATACAATAAATTATGTACTTAACACCTATTCGTTGACATCGTCAAACACAATTAACGTAGAAGCTATCTTACTCACCAAAGATTTCAAACTAGAAGGCGTACAAGCAAAAATGTCCACGTCGCTGTAATAAGTGTTATACAAATACATTATTCTACGTAAGGGACAGCGTTCACCTGCATTCGTTCGACAGCTTCGTAGTGCAAAGAAATCGTTTCTGCGAACCTCTCGTATTGAAGTGAAACGATACGGAACCCGAATCTCGATTTGATTTACAAGTTCAATACAATTAAATTTATTATGACAAATATTATTGTAGGGGCTTTTGCTACACCGAAGTGAATAAAAGAAGTTATTAATATTTAACACTCTGTAGAGTGATTTATTGCAATAAAAATAACTTATTAATTAACATGTAAAGTGATGTTAATGAGTCGCGGTTGTTACGTAGACTGACTCACCGTCGTACCACGGAATCTAGATTATCGAGATATCGCTGAGTTAGCGATATTTCGCAATATGTACTTTGTTCGATGCAACGCATCGTACATGTTCCGGGCCGCGAGATGAGACGAGGATGATAAAATGATTTTGTTAGTATGCTGAGTATGAAGTCGATATAAGGTGATTACAAACTGTGTTATACCTATGTTAGTAAGACACTGATGATACCGACAGGGATACTCGATTATATTTAAATTAACAACGCTGATACCGACATTCATTCACGATTAAACCTAATGTCCTTAAAGTTGAGAGACATGCTTTTCGAAATACGCGGGTCACTTATAACACTGCATCTTTCACACGCTTCACAATCGTCACTTGACCGAACCTTTCCGATTACACTAGCACTCACTTCACTGTCACGTGCACTTTTTAATGACGTATTCACACACACGGCTGGTACACTTGAACTTCTTGCGATAGTCGCGCTCTGAGGACTGGATGTCGCCACAGGCTGACAACGCACCACGGGGCTGGATGTGAGCAAATGAGACTCTATGACAGCACAAGGTGGGGTTTGACGGGAGGCGTCATTGTTGGCCTTGCCCTTGCGTATAGCGCAGCGTACTGCCCATACAGTATAAATGGCACACGCTAACGCCACTGCTGCTACAATATAAATAACAACGTATTGATGAACGTCGTGTGATGTCATCTTTTCTCCTATTTCCAGCTGATCTGTCTCCCTCCTCATCTGTGTGATGCGGGCACCAATAGATTCAAATGACTCTTCTAAGTTAGTGTTTATATTAAAGGAGGTACTGGGAATCGTAAGATTTATGATTTTATTTAACGGTGAAACCTCGGCTGTGATTATGTCTGGTTCGGTATTTAATGTATTAGTATATTGAACCTGAGACGTAATAGTGAATGACTCGCCTTTAATGACGCATCGATTACCGAGTGCAATTATGTGAGCACCTGTTAATTGTTTTGTTGTTACTTGATCGCTACATATAAATCTCAGGTTACATTTGTCGCAACATGAAACTAAGAACTTATTTACAATAACAAGCTCGGTCCAACTGTCTCGGCACGTGCCATAGCTTATTTTACAACTGTTGTTACCCTTTTCGTTATTCTTTACACAAAAATCATCATCATTTCTGCGATGATAAATCGCCTTCTGTATTTCACATAAACGCGTATTTTCCAGTTCAATACAATCTTTCAGCTCTAACTCGGATATTGGTGTATATATGTCCTTTTGTACATTAAACGCTAAATACTCTGCTATCGGTTCGATAGTAGCGATAGTACTTCCCATTATACTTGGGATTGCATAAGTCCTGTATAGATCAAAGCTGTCTCTACTAACCAACGGTATTTGTATTTCAAAGATAAAATACTGTGTTGTCATACGAGCTCTGACTCTCATAATTTGGTACAGTTTTGGTAAGTCCGCGTGAACGTTATCAATAGGCAAAGAGATATCTTTAGATAGTTGACCGGAGATTGTATTTATTTCCTCTCGAAGTTGCTGAGGTGTGAGGAGGTGAACATTAAAATGACGTAAATTAGTAATAGTATCTAGTAACGTATTTTGAATGTCCTTCAATTTATTAAGCACGTTGTTTGCAACTGTAGTAGACAATAAAAATTCATTCATAATTTGCAATTGTGCAGTTTCTTTGTTGATAATATTCGTTGACTTTTCGAGTTTGATTAGATGATTATTAAAATTTTCGTAGTTAGTTGTCATTGATGCTTCGGCCCTACGAAGCAGATTGTTTTCTGCTTCTATTATCGATGTCTGGTTCTTCCATAAAGAGAGAAGATGCTTCTGGTCGCTTCTTAATTTAGATATGTCTACTTCGTACTGTTGGGCGAAGTGTTCATCCAAGACACCGAACAGGCTATTCGCAATATAACCAACTCCATTAATAAGACCTCGTCGCTTGCGAATATTATTAAAATGCTGCGTCGTCAACATGCGGTCGTAGTACTCAAGTTCCGTGGAGCCATGACGTAACTGCTGTGTTATTGTTTCACAATGTGATCTTTGTTCGAACTTAGAACACAAACTATTCAAGTGATTATAATAGGCATTAAGAAGTTTTGTTCCCTTCCAGTATGGCGCCATATTATAATATACGATGAGCTTCCATTTGTCTTGTACGAAACGCATATTTGAAATTCTATCAAAGTAAATACTATTATTGCTAGGTACCGGACTAATATCATAATATGATCTCTGTACTGTCTGGGTAGCAGTGAGTGTTAATAACATAAATAGAGTCATAATAAACGTAATGAATGACGTCATAGTCGTGTTTGTTTTCTTTGTGCGAGTAGTAGATATTTGTTTGTTATCTGAACTACTACTATTTTGATAGTCGTTGTTGTTAATTAATTTAGATATTTTTACTATGGGTCGTTTCAGAACGCCACCTTTTGTTTTTAGGCTGACGACGCGAACTTGGCCGTCCTTGCCCGGGTGTAATTCAATGACCCGGCCGAGCGCCCATTTCCCTGCAGGTAAGTTCGCATCGTGAATGACCACAATATCATTTAGTTTAAGGTTTGGCTGTGCGTGTTGCCACTTGCTTCTGATGGAAAGTTGTGCAAGATATTCTACTTGCCACCTCTTCCATATATTTTTAAATATATTTTGAGTCAACTTCCATCTCGTTCTTTCATCTGTTTCTGTCTCATAAATAGTAAGCACGGGGCCGGAGGACAAGAAATGAGCTGGTGTAAGATAGTTTAAATCATTTGCATCTTCACTAATTGCACATAAAGGCCGCGAATTTAAACACGCTTCTAATTGAGAAAGCAACGTTGTAAATTCTTCGTACGTTAACTTTTGCTCTCCGACTACTCGGCGTAAATGATACTTGAGGCTTTTTACTGCGGCCTCCCAAAGTCCTCCTGCACTTGGCCAAGATGGGGCATTGAAGTGCCATTGAATCTTCATGTCACTTATCTCAGTCATAAATGCATCCGAAAATATTGTAAATAGATTTTTGGATTCGTGTGTTAAAACTTTGTTAGCTCCAACAAAGTTTGTCCCGTTATCGCTGTACACATGTTGCGGAGTGCCTCTACGTGCGGACATTCTACGCAGTGCTGCTAAAAACGTAGCCGATGTTAAATCTGACACTAACTCGAGGTGTACGGCCTTTGTCACCATACAGACGAATACTGCCACATATCCCTTTGTCGTTTTTATGCCACGACCTCTACTGGCTTTTATGTCGACAAACCCAGTATAATCTACTCCTGTATGCAGAAAAGGTCTTGTGGGATTCGTCCTAGCCTCGGGTAAATCTCCCATGATCTGGTGTTGTTTGATTGGGTTGTGTCTTCTACATATCACACACTGCCGTATGTGTTTTTTAACTGCGTTGTTTCCACCGATTATCCAGTACTCCTTTCTTAACAATGACAATGTAAGTCGAGCTCCTCCGTGAAAACAGTTTTTGTGAGCATGGTCAATAATCAGAAAAGTCAGATGGCTTGAATGTGGAATGATTAGAGGATGTTTCATGTCCTCACTCAGGTTTGAGTGTCTTAGTCGTCCACCTACACGTAATGCGCCATTATTGTCGAGATACGGGTTTAAATTGCTGATTTTGCTTGTTTGTTTGACCTTGCCATTCTTTTTTATTTCCAATATATCGTTTTGGAACTCTAAATATTGTATATGTTTGACAATAATTATTTTTGCAGCGGATATTTCACTCGCTGTTAAGTAAGGAGATCTGTACTGTTTATATTGTGTTACACGCCTTATCCAAGCTATCACGTGCGATACACGAGTAATACTGCTATGTCGACTGATTAGCTGTGTTATTATATTGTCATTATTTTGTTCTAATTGTATTGTATTAGACTGATTGTTACAGTTCCTTATTTCTAACTGTGTTTCGAATGGTTGTGATTCGTGTTTCATAAAGTTTAAGGATGGCAGCCATTCAGGACCCTTCCACCATAACGAAAAGTCTTTAAGGTCATTTACCGACATACCACGGCTTGCGCAATCTGCGGGGTTTTCCTTAGACTTCACATAACGCCAGTTCTCTGAAGGAATGATTTCTGTTATATTCCTGACTCTATTAGCAACGAAGGGTTTCCATCTGCTTACTTCTCCTTGAATCCACCCAAGCACTGCAGTCGAATCACACCATCCAAATAATTCTATTTTGTAATTATTTAAGCTTTGACACGTTTTCAGCATGAGCTTAGAGAGCAAATGGGCTCCACACAGTTCTAATCTTGGCAGAGAGATAGTCTTATTGAGGGGAGCTACCTTAGTTTTTGCTGCCAAAAGTATTATACTAGACTTATTGTGCTTTTGTAGGGGCACATAAATTACTGCGGCCATTCCTTTTGTGGACGCGTCGCAGAAACCGTGAAGCTGCAATATGTCACTGTCTTCACTTCCTATCCATCTAGGTATTTGAATTTTGTTTATATCCTGCACATCAAGTCTAAGACTGTACCATTTTTTGAAAATATCGTCGGGTACCTCCTGGTCCCATTGAAGATCTAAAGTCCAAACCTTTTGAAATAATAATTTAAATTGTATGACAACCGGAGATAACCACCCGAGAGGGTCGAATATCTTAGACATCTCAGATAAAAGACTTCTTTTAGTTAGCTTATTTGAAATAGGTAACATTTTGCATTGGTATGTAAAGTTGTCATCCTTTGACATCCAAGTGAGTCCTAATGCTTTAGTCGTATCCTTATGGCAAAAATCAAACGTACTTGCATGCAATTGATCAATTTTGTTATCAATTAACGACTGTTCATTTGAGGCCCACTTCCTAAGATTGAATCCACCTAACTTTAAGAGTTCAATAAGGTCGGATTTCAAACGTTTTGCAGTCTGGATCTGTCCTGTTCCACAGAGCAAATCGTCCATATATAAATGTTCTTCTAAAACCTTTGCAGCAGTGGGGTATTTATGATACTCATCCTTGGCTAACTGTTTAAATGTTTTCATGGTTAAAAATGGAGCGGCCTTCGTACCATATGTGACCGTGGTCAGCTGGTATTCCCCTATTGGTTTATTAGGAGAGTCTCGCCAGAGTATCTTTTGGTACCTCTGGTCCTCAGGATGTATCATTATCTGACGAAAAGCCTTTTCAACATCTGCGATGAGGGCGTATTTGTACTGTCTCCATTTAAGTATAAGTAATAAAAGGTCTTGCTGTAAGTTCGGACCTCGATACATAAGGTCATTGAGACTGTAACCCGACGATGTTGTCTGTGACGCATTGTATACAACTCGTAATGACGTAGTTGTTGACTCAGGCTTTCGTACGCCGTGGTGCGGCATATAATAACAAAGTGTCTTGTTACTAATTGTTGTAGATGCTGTCTGCATATGACCTAATAACTTATATTCTTTCATAAATATTTTATAATCGTTATATAAGGTTTCCTGTTGCTTAAATCTTCTTTCCAATTGGTAAAATTGTGCTAAAGCTTTCGGTTTAGAGTAACCCAGCTTTTCGTCTACATCTTTATGTAATGGTAAACGCACAATGTACTTGCCATCTGCACGACGTGAGGTCGTGCTGTGGTACAAGTCCAAACATTCTAAATCCTCAGTAGACAAATTGTTATTGTCACTAATGTCTTCTATTGCCCAAAATTTGTGAAGATCATCGTTCATTAAAAGTACATTACAGTGGAATGATTTTGTTACATTTGCATTCCCACACAAAATCCAGCCCAATCGTGTCTGTTGTGCCACTGGGGTGGATTTTCCTGCTTTTACCATGCCATTTAAAATTATAGTCGAGTAGACATCCGCGCCTAAAAGGATATCTACAGGACGGCTTATGTAAAACTCAGGATCAGCCAATTGAATGTTTTCTATGTGTTTCCACGATGGTTTCATAAAAGACATGTTTGGTAAATTGCTGACTAAGCGCTTTGCTATAAAAACATCGGTTTCAATTGTGTATTCCGTGTTATGTATAGAAGCCATAGTGATTGACATAATGCCTTTACATTTATTTTCCTTAGAACCTACGCCAAATACGACAGCTTTGCACATTTTTCGTTTTATACCTAATAATTGTGCAGCCTGCTCCGTAATCAGGGATGTTTGTGAGCCCTGATCTATCAAAGCTCGTAACAGTTGATAAGACCCATCAGCCTTTCTTACATTTACTAACGCAGTAGCCAACAGAATTTCTCCATCCTTTTCCTTTAAAACATTACTCTGCTGACCCTGTTGTGGCTGCGTGTTAGCTTCGTATGTACCGAAATCGTTGTCATGCAAAAGTGTGTTGTGTTCTCCTTCACACTCACGGCATTTATTGCTTGAAAAACATTTACCAACGCGATGAACGCGGAGACAATTTTTGCAAGCTGACATTTTTGTTATGACGCTTAGCCTCGCGCGTGGCCTCATTTGTAGAAACGTTTCGCAATTGTAGATAGCATGATCTTTGGACTTATTACAAACGGCACATTTATCACTCTTTTTGTTAAAATAATTAGGTTTTTGTTTCGATTCCTTTTGATGGCTAGTAAATGATTTAAAGAAATGCGTCTTTTTAGAAGTGTTAGATGCTTCTATCTGAGCCCTTGTCTCTGTTTTGCGTCGAGACGATTCCAGTGACGTGAATTTGTTCTCCAGAAAGTCTAGTAGCTCTTTCAAATTGGGAATGTCACGCGGGTTTTTCACGGATTGTGTGTAGTCGCTATGAGTCACGGCATCTAATTTACTTGTAATTATATACACGATAATCGGATCCCACGTGCTTACGTCGACCCCGAGCGCTCTTATAGCGTTAAGACACTCGTTAGAACAATCGAATATTTTTTTTATAAGTGCAGCCGTCTGTTGCTGCATTGTAGGTAAATTCATGAGAGTATTCATATGACAATTAAATATGAGTTTTTTATTGTCATATCTACGAGTAAGGATGTCCCAGCTGACTTCGTAGTTTTCGGAGCTTATAGGTAGATGTTGTATCATTTTTTCCGCTTCACCCTTTAGTTTACCTTTGAGAAACTGTAGTTTCTGAGCATTCGATAGCGACCTATTGCTGTGTATCGCTTCTACGAATAAATCTTTAAAGGAAACCCACTGCATGTAGCTCCCGGTGAAGGTTGGTATCTCTAGCTTTGGCGTTGACTTTTCCCGATACTTTTGAGACCACATTTTGCTACCTATGAGTCTCTTGATGCCGTTAAACTGTTCTTCGTACTTACCAAATGCTTGTTCGTACTCAAAATTGTCTTCCAGAGACTCGCTGTCTATTTCCCAATGTAGGGTGTCAATCAAGGACCAACGCGTCTGTACAATTTTTAATGCATCCTCGAATTCCCATCTCTCGCTTATTTTTTCAAGGTCAATACCGCTGATAGCCCTAGAGAACGCTTTGAAATTACTCCTCTGTTTTCTAAGCATATTTTCTAGCCTTTTACCTGTCCCTTGCCCGCTTTTAACGCTTGAGGCCTGGTCGGATGATTGCTGTAACTCGACACCTCTTTCTGCGCGAGGTGTACCCTGGCTCCCGGATGCTAACGGAGTGGCAGGGCGCAACAGCTGTTTCTCCTCTGGTTGTGTGTCAAAGGGAATAAACTTCTGTATATGAGCTCTAGTTTCAGTATAAAATTCGAATGTCCTTTTATACGCATTACTAGAAAAATAATCATGACTTTTGTCATCATACTCACATAATTTGATGTGGTTGCATTGAAATTCTTGCCAGTAACTCTCTAAGGTGCTCAGCCGCTTCTTAATGTATGCTGGCGTCTTACGATCCGAGCCGTCCTTTTTAAAGTTAGTGAACAGAGTGTTCATACCCTCCATGAGCTGGCTTTGTGTAGCAAGAAGATCTTCCATAGTTGTAGTTGTTTATAAAATTTGTATGACTCACCGAAGACTGCTTCTGATGTACTTACGTGGCCGTAGGTACCACACGTAGGCGCCTAAAAATGCACTAGAACACGTACGCGTTAATGATCCCGCCTTCGGTGGCTCGAAGGACCATTTGATGTAGGGGCTTTTGCTACACCGAAGTGAATAAAAGAAGTTATTAATATTTAACACTCTGTAGAGTGATTTATTGCAATAAAAATAACTTATTAATTAACATGTAAAGTGATGTTAATGAGTCGCGGTTGTTACGTAGACTGACTCACCGTCGTACCACGGAATCTAGATTATCGAGATATCGCTGAGTTAGCGATATTTCGCAATATGTACTTTGTTCGATGCAACGCATCGTACAATTATATAAGAACATAATATCCAAAAGTTCTCTTCTTGACCTCAATGCCAGTAAATCAAATTTATCTAACAAACATTTGTAGTCAGACTTAGAATGGAAACATCGGTAGTTCATTGCGCGTAAGAACTTACGCTGTACTGATTCAATCTGATTAATATATTTCTTATAGTAAGGACTCCAAACTGATATAGCGTACTCCAGCTGTGACCGGACTAAAGATTTGTATAAAAGTAGGTAAGAAAAATGATTTTTAAAAGGTTTACAAGTACGCATCACAAAACCGTACATTTGATATGCTTTACTAACAATGTGATTAACATGGACATCAAAGTGGAGTTTGTGATCCAGATACACACCCAGATCTCTTATCACGGTTACTTTATCCAGTAAACTGTTCTGAAGTGTATATGGATACTCAATCACAGTGTGTCTCTTAGTAAAAGTTATTGATTTGCACTTCGAATTAAATATGCCATTTAACTTCCCTCCATTTAGTTTCAAAAATGACATCTTCGCAGCTATTTGTAACAACTTCAAGCCGGTCAACTTAGATTACACGCAGGTGGACCGAAACAGAGTAATTTGTATCAGTCAAAATCCTAATCTAATCATTTTTTCAATTAAACACACACACATACAAATATTTTGCTACATCTACCCATGTATGTGTTTACATAGATAAGTAATAAATAACATTTATCACAAATTAACACTATCTTAACAGTTAATTTTAATCACAAGTAATTAATAAATTATAGTTTTATTATGCCTAAGTACAACATCACGCTATTCTTGTTATAAAAATACTTCCATGTTATTAATTTTATTAGTTATTATTTACTCTTCTTACGTGTCATGTGTATCTATAAAAGCTGTGCAAGTGGTTGAGAATGTGCCTGACAAATGGCCGCCGAATCAGCAAATGGACGCCATTGTCTATAAGACTATAAACAAATATTATTGCTCTACTGATGACACGGCAGGTGAGTCATAGACAGGAAGTAAATACACTTTATTTTTTTTATCTAGAATGATTTTTAAATATTGCACCTTCATGAAAGAGCGGCATTATAAAGTGAAGGGATCTACGAGTAGAGTATACTCATACCTTGATTTGGTATAGGGTTAAACCAAGTCTTTTCTTTTTGTAGAGTTCAAACTGAACTTTCCCTCAATCGGTTTTTACTACACCCTTAAGAGGAGATGTATTAGTAATACCGTAATGTTGTCTTTACATTGATTTTTTAATGGTTAAAAATCACTACTATCATCATATCAGCCAATTGACGTTCAGTGCTAAAATATTTCCCCCTTCCGCGGCGCTCATTCATCGTTACCCCCATCCCCCCCCCCCGTCCTAACTAGGCCACTGTGTAAGGGGTCCCCCACCCTGCGTCTATGTCTTTTAAAAGGATTAAATAATGATGGCCCTTTAATCTCAGGTTGTCAAGATTCCGTGGATTTGGCAAAGCTCTTCTGCGGAAGACAACTGAACGTAGACTCCGTAACTACTGGTAACTACTCATCTCACAAAATGTTTGTTGTAAGAATTTTATAATTATATTTCTTTAATATATATTATTATTCTGTCATTTGACTTAATAGTCGGTCATTTGATACGGTTTAAATAAAAAAAAATGCAACATCCATTGATTTGAACCTTATAAAGAACTAATAGAATTTTAATTTGCTTTTCTGTTTTTTTTTTAATTTTACTCGTAATTTTGTGATTGTATTCGCACCTAAAATAAACCGTTCTTTCTCTCTTTCAATAATAACGAATCAAGGACTATTTACTATTTCCACTCCGCAAAAGTCTAGAAGGTAAAGTTCGCGTCTCTGGACAATGCGCCTGGACTCGTATAGTCCAGAGACGCGGGTTCGAGTCCCGCCTCAAGTACCAAGTTTTTCCATAGTCTTTCTTTTCGGATTTTTCTAGTTATACCAAAGCGTTATAGGTAAAAAGCTTTATGTCATTTTCTTTCATCCTGGCCAGTTAGTAGTGTTTCATAAATATGGGTAGGGTGCATAGTAAATATTATTTGCAATATAGGTATATGTTTCTAAAGCATGGTACGATGCAGCTATAATTACAAAGTGCACACGTGTATGAAAAATAAAATTACATAAAAAGGTAGAATGTTGTAAAAATGATTTCGATTTGTCCAAATTATTGGTGAAAAGTTTTCTATTAAAAATGTTAATAAAATGGTAAATAAAAGCAAGTCAGACGTGTCTGATAAAAGAAACCATACTGTTTTATTAAATAACAAATTATTACTATGTACCTACATAATTTATTAATATTATTATGTTTTATAAAAAAAAATATACACCTGGCAGAATGGACGTCTTTGTTGAATCGTGCGTGCGGGAAAAGCGCGGGAAACAATATAAAAGATACTTTTTGAAAAACAAAATAGTATCAAGCTGTAATGAATGTATTGCAAGTATTAGAGTGTTGAAGCTCAGATATTTAATAAGGTTAATAAGCACAGATATAAAGAAATACTATAGAAATTATAAGACAGACAAAAAAAATTATTATGATTTGATTTGTAAAAAATTTTTTTAGTAGGCCCAAAATTGGAATGGTTTTTTTTTCATGAATATGCAATAAAAATAAGCCTTTTCTTGTGGGGTTAATAGTAATAGTTTATTTATCATCTCAAAATAAACTATACTAAGTAATAAGGTTATGTAGGTACTTTCTTACTTAATTGAGTTATTTTTCTTTGTAGGTATCAATTTAATTCTGTACGGAACAAACTCGTGGACGTTTCCTCAGCAAGATGTAAACCTCACGCTACGTTACCCAACTGTTAATGTAAGTAAATTATTTTGTACATAATAATATATTATCAACGTTAGATTAAGAATAATGTCGTAAAAAAGGAAACAGAAAAATCTAGAGACTGTTGCGCGTAGGTACTCGTAAATTTGATATAACTAGGTATCACTATCCATATTTAATATTATAAATAGGAAAGTGTGTCTGTTTGTCTTTCTTTCACGGCAAAACGGAGCGACGCACGAATTGACGTGATTTTTTAAGTGAAGATAGTTGCAGGGATGGAAAGTAACATAGGCTACATTTTGCTACCCCGAATTTAACGCGGGCGAAGCCGCGGGCAAAAGCTAGTTCAAATATCCTAGAATGTTGCATGAAATTGCATGTGCCCTGTATTTTGGGTAACATTTTGGCATGAGAAAACCTGTGCTATTATCGTTCCTAGGAACGGAAAACTAGTAACAGAAACTTTATCAAACAGTCTGTCTGTCCAGCATAAATCATTTGAAACAAGTTTATTTTTGTACAAATACTGCACCTTTCTATGTAGTCTTCCGGTGCATAATGCCCATAATATATAATTAAGTGTGGGGTCAAGTAGGGAACAGTGACTCGGTCGGGTACAGTGGCTCGGTGTACCCCTTTGGCTAGAATTAGGGCCAGATTCAGAGACCGCACTTTGACTTTACTTTAGCAAAGTCTAGTTATTATCTCTGAATTTGAACAACATTAAAGTAATCTTTTCGCATGAAAAGTTTACTTTGTAGTAATAAATAATGAAAGTAAACTTTTTCATGCGAAAAATTACTTTAATGTTGTTCAAATTCAGAGATAATAACTAGACTTTGCTAAAGTAAAGACAAAGTGCGGTCTCTGAATCTGGCCCTTAGACATAATACATAATTATTACACTCATTCATCGAAAGCTCTCAAGCTCCTGACACATTTTAACCAATCAGCCGGCGGGTCAAGTTCCGAACGGTGCTGTCATAGCATTTTTTCATTTTAGTGATCACAAAAATACATTTTGAACTGAGTTTCAGCTGTGTTCATGCCTATTCCTGTATACAGGGTGGCTCATTCAAAGGGGTCAGTATGGGAAAGTCTTAAACTATAAGTCATACGATGTTTTGTTCTTAGGAACCATGACACCGATTTTGATAAAAAGAAAAACTGCATTCATACATTTGAAAAAGATACTGTACCCAGCCGGGAATCGAACCGGGTTGTTTTGCAAAAAAAAACTTTTACTTTTTCTATTTAAATACCGATTCTGTAGGTCATAAGCAGTAAATGTCTCTAAGAAACATTATGTCTAAAAAGAATAAAATACATTGTTTTTACATCTACCTGCATGCCAAAATTCAGCAAGATCCCACCAGTGGTTTGGGCTGTGCGTTGATAGATCACTATGTCAGTCACCTTTGAGTTTTATGTATATAGAAGATTTCCGCACCACCTCTGAGGTAGGTAAGGCCAATCTTGCACCAATATTTAATCAAATACAACCGTACATTGAATCAAATACAGCAGTACATTGAATTAAGTACACGGCGCTTTATTTTTAACGTGGCTTCTCCAGAAGGAATACTCCTACCACATAGTGATCTATCAACGCACAGCCCAAACCACTGGTGGGATCTTGCTGAATTTTGGCATGCAGGTAGATGATATAACGTAGACATCCGCTATGAAAGGATTTTGATAAATTCTACCCCTAAGGGGTGTGACGTAGTGGGTTTGTGTAGGGAGATAAATGCAAACAACTCAGTCACGACTATGTAGTATTATTCAGTAAATAAATGAGTGTATACAATATTACAAGTTTTTATAATTTAGAAATCACTACGTTAACAAATAATAGACAAAATAAGCAAGCCGGTCTAAATCAGAAGGATTAGAGAGGATTCGAAAGCACGAGGTTGATGGCTGCCCTATAGAAAGGCAGACACTTATCTTCAATGAGCAGGAACAAAAAAGGCAGCGGCCGCGCCCCGCGTCTTCTTATATAATGGCCGCTGTGTAGGCCCCTCCACGACGCGCTCGCGCCATTGACGTGTAGCGAAGTGGAGCGCGCGAAGATGGACGCGTGAGGCACGTCACATACCCCCCCCGCTAGACCAGAATTTTTCCTAGGGAAAATTCGGCTGCTAGCAGGGGGCGACAGGCTGTTCAGGCACCAACACCCTGCAGGAGCGGTACAAACCCACTACGTCACAGTGGCCCCACGTTGGGCGCCACTGTGACGTAGTGGGTTTGTGTAGGGAGATAAATGCAAACAACTCAGTCACGACTATGTAGTATTATTCAGTAAATAAATGAGTGTATACAATATTACAAGTTTTTATAATTTAGAAATCACTACGTTAACAAATAATAGACAAAATAAGCAAGCCGGTCTAAATCAGAAGGATTAGAGAGGATTCGAAAGCACGAGGTTGATGGCTGCCCTATAGAAAGGCAGACACTTATCTTCAATGAGCAGGAACAAAAAAGGCAGCGGCCGCGCCCCGCGTCTTCTTATATAATGGCCGCTGTGTAGGCCCCTCCACGACGCGCTCGCGCCATTGACGTGTAGCGAAGTGGAGCGCGCGAAGATGGACGCGTGAGGCACGTCACAGGGGATAAGACAGGGGATGAAAGTTGCATGTAACTTTGTCAATTTCAAACCGATTAGGCTGAGACCAAGCATGCATATGCTACTACATATTGAAATAAGCCTTATTTTTAATGATGTTTATAAACGCGAGCGAAATCGCGGGAAAAAGCTAGTGTGTGCATATAGTCGAAAATACGACTATCCTGTGCTCTAAAGTCCCGATATCTCGAAAGCGCTGCTTTGTAGGAGAAAAGTGTTGGAATATTTTTTGTAGACAATTTAACGATCTACAAACTTTGTCTGAACCATTTTTCGATAGCTTTCGTTGTTTCAGAGATATACGCAAAAAACGCAAATTTGTGACCTTTGACCTCGAATAAAAAACAACGCACAAGCGGGATCGATGGGGACTTTTGACATATCATTTGTAATGACGTACTCAAGGCCTGCACAAAAATCAAGCTTGTTGGGAATTAATGCAAACTTTTATCATAATTTAGTCTATTTTGACTGGGCTAATATATTTATGTTTACCCTTTTATCTGTTGAAAAATGGCATTAAAATTTGTGGTGTTGACTTTTGTGTGGTTTTGCTCAGGTTATTGATATAATAATTAATAAACTTTTAATTATTATTATTTCAGCACGATGATGACATTGAGGCAGAACATTTCATAATAACAGGTTTCCAAGTAGTGTTATACATGGATGGCGCGGGCAGCAACGGTTTTATAACTAATGGTGGAATATTACATGTAAGTTATTAAGTAGGTTATTAATAGTCTCCGTGTGGTGACGGAGTAAGAATACAATATGTCACCACCCCATCTCATCCCATGGGTGTCGTAAAAACCGACTAAGGCACTAATCGTAAATATTATCTTTACGAAGTAAAAAGAAGGAAACTTGAAATTGAACCCTATACCAATCCGTCTGCCCAGCGTGGTATTGGTAGGCCAAGTATCCCTCCGTCGCGGGAGGAGGCATGTCCCTGCAGTGGGACATTAGTGGGCTGTTATGGTGAGTCCTGATAACCTGCTATTTTAAAAAAATACAAACATCCGAATTGAAAACCTTCTCCTTTTTTTAGAATTCGGTTAAAAATAAATATTAATTTTCCTTTATTTTACTTGACGTTTCGGCACAGGTTACACTGGCCGTGGTCGCAAACTGACTGGTGAAGCGAGGTCACAACTTCGTCTTTGTGATAGACAATTATTATTATCATCTACCCTCGTATCTTGAGATGTTACTATAATGTCCCTACACTCAACACTAACCGTATCGTTCTTCTGTACTTTAAGCGACCGTTCAAAAAAGGGAGGTTTTGTTTTTGAAATCACTGGATTCCACGTTGCTGACAATTTGAAACCGTTATCCCGGTTAAAGTTCCTAGGGGACTTTTTGATTTCGATGGCCTCGCGCACAAGTCCTGAGTAATAGTGGCGATGGGTGGAGATTACGCGTGGCTTATGAAATTCGATCCAGTGATTAGCGCCAGCGTTCACCAGGTGTTCGGCGATAGCTGACTTTTTGGTCTGTCGGTTCTTCACAGCAGCTATGTGCTCTTTGAGCCTTTCAGCAATGGTCCGCTTTGTTTGCCTAATATAAGAGCTGACACAGCTACAGTCAATCTTATACACGCCAGGACACACAACACTGACCGTATCGCTGTTCTGTACGTTAACCGACCGCTCAAAAAAGAGAAGTTATGTTTTTGAAATCACTATTTTATTTAATTCTCTACCTACCTTTCCGTTGTTGCAGGACAACATTGAGCTAACATTCACAAGCAGTAGTATATCTCTGATGAGATATCAGTTCTGGGTGTACGGAAAGCGTCGCGACAGTGTACAACTGAGCGAGATAGAGCCTTTTATTATGTGCGATTAAATGATCATAGTAAACTGTTGTGTTTTTATTTAACACTAGCTGACCATTTAATTTTGTCTATTTTGTAACCTATGGTGTCGGTTTAAGTTAGTCCTGATTCATCGTATAGGTAGGATACATATCATTTCGTCGGAATTATCTTTAAAAGTAACTAGCTGACCCGTGCCCACTTTGTAAGGCGGCGAAAAAAACGCGTCCCTTTTTAAACATATTTCATTACTGCTCCACTCCTATTAGTCATATCGTGATACTATATAGCCTGTGACACTCCCCGATAAATGGACTATTCAATACAGAAAGAACTTTTTAAAATCGGTTCAGTAGATCCAGAGATTACCCCCTACAACGTCAGAAACACACAAACTTTACCTCTTTATAATATTAGTATAGAAGTATACATGACGGTTAGAGGATGTAGGTGCGGCCATTTAAAGGGTCCTTTTGTGCTTTAAGGTGCAGCCATTCCTTAAAAGCGATCTGTTTCGTCCTATAAAAGACAATGCTATGTTCACACACAGAAATGTTTGACATGGGCTGGAATCAACGTCGGGAACCAAAACCTGATATGACTGACACATAAAACTGCTATTTTCGTCGTAAAACATAAGAATAAAGTCATTATCAAGAATACAATGTATTATTTATAGACATATTAATATGTAAAAATAATGAATAAACTCTAAATAAATAAAAAAATTAACATGAAAATAATAATGACTCTCATACTGATTTCCGAATTACTAAACCCAAAATAACGTTACCACGAAAACCTGCAATCACGAATTTACATTCTGGCACTCGCCGGCTGCTGTCGCAGTTCACCCAATACTTTTTTTTACCTAAAAATAAACCTTTCTATAAATGAAAATATAGTAATATAAATTATTCAAAACATCGAAAACACAACTAGTGGGCAGTTTACCTGCGTGGTCGAACCAGAAGTTACGCGAATAAATAAGATGTTGCAATGCACTAATGTTTGACCGGTTGAAGTGGCAGTGGGTAGGACACCGTGGGTGCAATCCACCCTGCAATTTCTATAAAGATATTCCAGAAGTTTTCTGGAATATCTTTATAGAAATTGCAAGGTGGGTATGCTGATCCCCGTCTACGACTTGGTAAGGGCGGTGGGGATCTGATAAATAAGGAAGGCATGGAAATTTTTGCAGTATCTAAGAGGAGATCTACTAGTAATAGACGTGCTTTAATACACGTTGATGAAAGTGTATAACTATTTATTTACCAATAGCCAAAGTAAAATAAGAGAAACCACGAATTCAGAAGTCATATTATTTTGTTTGTAAACAGCGTGTGGTGACGGAGTAAGAATGCAATATGTCACCACCCCATCTCATCCCATGGGTGTCGTAAAAACCGACTAAGGAACTATCCGTCAATATTATCTTTACGTAATAAAAAGAAGGAAAACTTGAAATTAAACCCTACACCCTATCCGTTTGGCCAGCGTGGTATTAGTAGGCCATGTATCCCTCTGTCATGTGAGGAGGCCCGTTTCTGCAGTGGGACATTTATGGGCTGTTATGATGATACAACACGCTACCTGACCGCCAAAGGTAGGTAAAGTTCAAGTTACTAGATGCACCTGTTATGATCAAACAGCGTAGCTCAGTTTTTTGTATCAGAACTATGTATACTTTTTTTGCAAAAGTGGTTGTATTTCAACAGATATTTTCCCTAACCACATTTACAATGTACTACCTAACTAAATAAAAATATTTTATTACAATTTCGTAAATTATATTAAACACCTGAGTTCTCTTGTAGTTTACTTATGAGCGAACGATTTTAATATCATGTTCTATGGACACCTGAACCGTCTAGACTAAATGTAAAGTTACGAACTATCTATACTTATAATAAAACTGTAGAGAGATCAATTCTGTACATTGAATATATGTTCAAAATTAATATTGGAGGATGAATGGTGATCGATACTAATGCCAAAAATGCAATCAATAAATTTTTTGTCTGTCTGTCTGTCTGTCTGTCTGTCTGTCTGTCTGTCTGTCTGTATGTGCACGCATGGGTCAAAAACTACTGAAGGCATTTTAACCAAACTTGGTACGATTGTAGTCCATACTCCCGGACAGGTTATAGGCTGTATAACATAACGCTAAGACACATAGGAGCTGAGCAGTGACGAAAAATTTGAAGCAAGTCAGTTGACAAAAAGCGCGTTCTAGCTCTTATCATCGCATACGTTGATCATACGCCAAAAATATGTATTACAAAAATAATGGTCTTCAAAAGATGTACAAAAAAGTCCTGAATAGTATATATCTATCTTTTATATATTAGCCACAATAACGTGTTTAATCGTTAGGGTTTTCTTCAAAGTGTATTAAATACATAAATATATTGTAATTTGCATAGACATATCTTTTTCAAACTCCCATATTTCAAAAGTACACTTTAATATCTTATTCATAAAAAAAAAATTATAGAAATCGGTTGATAAACACACAAGATATAGATCATTTTACACATTATTGCTATTTGTCAACAATAAAAAAATACAAAACTGACAATAAAATAAAGAAATACAATCACAAAACATTAAATTATTATTCAAAGTGTTTGTGTTTATTTTATTAAGTAATTCAAAAATACTGCACGCAGTTTATCTATAGATAATAATATAGTCGAGTCTAAGTTTAGTCAAATATTTTTTGCTAGATGGTAAAAAGGTGTGAGGTACAATAATTTATTTCAGCATTTTTTTTACAAAAGACAAATCCCACACTAGCCTTTAAAAATATCAATTTAACGGACACAAAGAACATCCAGACTAAGGACAATAGTTTGTGTATCACAATTGTCCTCCATGGGAATCGAACCCGCGACCTCATGCACGCCAGCCATGTATCCGTGTGGTGACGGAGTAAGAATACAATATGTCACCTCCCCATCTCATCCCATGGGTGGCGTAAAACCGACTAAGGGACTATCGGTGAATATTATCTTCCAATCTATCCGTATATTATCAACCAATCCGACTGGCCAGCGTGGTATTAGTAGGCCAAGTATTCCTCCGTCACGGGAGGAGGCGCGTCCTTGCAGTTATGATGAAATAAGCGATGTCATTTATTTTAACTTACAAATTTGACAACAGATAGCATTGTGCCTGTGACGTCATTTTCAGTATCGCGGTGTTAAGATATTCCTTGAAAGAATGACGTTCGCTCATGTCTTTCAGTATAAGTTTAGACGCAGTCTTCATAGATATTTTATTTACTATTTATTTACTTTGAAAAGGTTTTGGTTCGTTCGTTAATTTTACAATTCGTTTGTAATGTAGGTATATCTGTTCGTTATAAGGTTTTAAAAACGATTTTTCAGTATTAAATCGAATTGCGAAGTAAGTAACATCCGCCACGCGAACGAAGTCGCGGGCACAGCAGCTAGTATTCAATAAAGTACTTCTATTGAAAGCATTAATAATATCAAGCAATCATATAGCCATAAATCTGTGTGGTGATGGAGTAAGAATACAATATGTCACCACTCCATCTCATCCCATGGGTGTCGTAAAAACAGACTAAGGGACTAACCGTAAATATTATAGAAAACTTGAAATTAAACCCTATATCAATCCGTCTGGCCAGCGTTGTATTAGTAGGCCAAGTATACCTCCGTCACGGAAGGAGGCCCGTCCCTGCAGTGGGACGTTAATGAGCTGTTATGAGGATTGAAAGCATTGGTGGTAGCTGGTTGTAGTGTACAGTTGTTGTAAAAAAGGTTAAAGGTTCAAATTCTAGGAAAAAAGGTTCTTTGTTTTATAAGTTATTCGTGTCATCATCATCATAACAGTCTATGAATATCCCACTGCAAGGACGGCCTCCTCCCGTGACGGAGGGATACTTGGCCTACTACTACCACGCTGGCCACACGGATATGGTATACGGTTTAATTTCAAGTTTTCCTTCTTTTTATTTCGTAAAGATTCACTGATAGTCCCTTAGTCGTTTTTTACGACACCCTTGGGATGAGATGGGGTGGTGGTGACATAAATATAATATTTGTGAAGTATAAATATAGTATTGGTGATTACACCAAAAAGAGCGATAGGAACCCAGCAGAGTTTCTTGTCGGTGTCTTCTCTGACATGGTCGTGTTCCGAACCTTCAGTAAACTTAGCCGTTAAGTAAGACGTGCATATGTGATCACTATAAAAACGCAGACTTTCATAAGTCTCACTAACGTATCTTATATTATGAAATAAATATTTTTTCTTTTTATTTTTTTTTCTACTGAAAAAGGTTCTTTGTGTTATAAGTTATATTTTATTTGAGTGTGTAGTAGTGATTGTTGAGATGCCACGAGATAAATCCCACTACAAGTCAAACATTTCTTATTTTGTCTGTGGTTTTCTGTGTAAATATAGAATGTGATGTCAAAAAATATAGAAATAACCTGTTCCCTTAGTTCGAGTCCGAGTTTGTCAAATTGAACAATTTTTTTTTAAACCTTTTAAACATGAATTTATAGAATGTTTTTAAATTAAAACAGTCGTTAAAGGAGAATGTTTTTTTTGGGCTAAAAAGTCAAAGTCTGTCCCCAGGTCACCAACTAGGTTCATTACAAAGATTGATATGTAAACAACATTTTCTTTTATGAAACCAACAAAATTCGTCCCACAGAAATCTAGATATCAGCTGTTAAAAAAATAAAAAGCCCTGAGGCACTCCAAGCAGTTATCACTAAAAAGCCAGTCTGTCCCCAGGTCACCAACTAGGTTCATTACAAAGATTGATACGTACACAACATTTTCTTCTATCGAACCAACAAAATTCGTCCCACAGAAATCTAGATATCAGCTGTTCAAAAAACTAAAAGCCCTGTGATACTCCATGCAAAAGTTATTTACTAAAAAGCCAGTCTGTCCCCAGGTCACCAACTAGGTCTGTTACAAAACACGATACGTAAACAACATTTTCTTCTATGGAACCAACAAAATTCGTCCCACAGAAATCTAGATATCAGCTGTTCAAAAATAAAAGCCCTGTGGCACTCCAAGCAGTTATCTACTAAAAAGTCAGTCTGTCCCCAGGTCACCAACTAGGTTCATTACAAAGATTGATACATAAGCAACAATTTCAACAACTCTAATAACTGGTTGTTAAGAGGTAGGGTACAATCTAGGCATACCCGTTTTTTTTTTGTTACACTGGGATAAAATACCTATACCCACTAAAAGTCCCCAGCCGCACTCCGTCATCACCTACAAGGAGGGGGCCTGGGAAACCGGCAGAGCCTTTGCGTCCATTCCCCCTCCGGCCAGTCCCCCTCCGGCGATCCCCGCCATTAAAGGCGGGCCCTATCTAGGCATACCCGTAGTCGAACTAATTACACACTACTAAACACACACTCATCAATGCAGACAATATTGGGTTAGAAGCCATATGTCATTATTACTGCTCCTGGAAGAGTGGCAGACGTACGTTGGGAACATATTATGCTCATGTTATATCTATTGTATGGTTCTTGGCATGTGCACGATACAGTAAAGCATTAACCATCTAGCACAATCCATGGATAGTATCATGCCTAGATTGTACCCTACCTCCTAACAGCCAGTTATTACCGTTAGAAAATGTTGTTTACGTATCAATCATTGTAATGAACCTAGTTGGTGACCTGGGGACAGACTGACATTTTAGTAAATAACTTTTGCATGAGTGCCACAGGGCTTTTAGTTTTTTGAACAGCTGATATCTAGATTTCTGTGGGACGAATTTTGTTGGTTCCATAGAAGAAAATGTTGCTTACGTATCAATCTTTGTAATGAACCTAGTTGGTGACCTGGGGACAGACTGACTTTTTAGTAGATAACTGCTTGGAGTGCCACAGGGCTTTTAGTTTTTTGAACAGCTGATATCTAGATTTCTGTGGGGCGAATGTTGTTGGTTCCATAGAAGAAAATGTTGTTTACGTATCAATCTTTGTAATAGACCTAGTTGGTGACCTGGGGACAGACTGGCTTTTTAGTAAATAACTTTTGCATGGAGTACCACAGGGCTTTTAGTTTTTTGAACAGCTGATATCTAGATTTCTGTAGGGCGAATTTTGTTGATTCTTTAAACATGTAATAAGCTCAATGGTATAAGTCAATGTACAATGGTTACAAACGTGGGGGCAGCAATTTTTATTTTAGCCCAAAGCTCCTAGTAAAAAAAACATTCTCCTTTAAAAAGTAAAGGCAACATAGTAGCCATACGAAACCTTTTTTGAATTGATTGACATAGATTAAACATACTCTATAAAAAGTTAAATAATTTACCCCCTTACTCAATTAAATTCCCTCTTAAATTTTAGTCCATTGATTAGTTTAAATTCTTACGTTTTTGATTGGTATAAGGTTGGTTTTTTTATTAATAAAATTCTCGCTAGGCAGTGTTTAAAATTAAGAGGCGCTTATGAATAAGGGGGTATATCTCTACTCTACCAAAAAGGCCAAAAAAATAATTACAGTAGTAAGTAGGTAAATGGTACTCACAACCAGCTGCCATTAGTCCAGGGATATCTCTTCGTCTCATTCCTCTCCTCAGCCAGGATCCACACAAGCGCAGCAAGCAGTATCAGGAACCGGAACACACTGTTCGACGCCATTTTACACTGTCACATTATGTATTTACAAGATGGCCCGAGCTCACATTTTTACACTTTCAATATAATTTGTATTTTGAATAGTGTTGTTGAATGCTTAATTTAGGTAACAGATTGATTTATATTCTTTATTTAATCTAATTGGATAAAAAATAATAAGAAATTAATGAATATACATAAATGACAAATTATATTGACAACCCATTGTCCCAATAAAAGGATGGACCTCTAAATCGGCGGAAAGAACAGCCTAAATCATATCACGTTGGATCAACGATGTGCTAGGTATGTATTGGGTTTTAGATATGTTATGTTTTTTTGCGAACTCTTAGTTTATTTTCACGATAGCCGTAGGTTGAGTTAGTCAATCAATCAATCAATCAAATACTTTATTTTCTCTACAATATACATATTACAGACAGTTTTTATTACAATTTTACTTAACTAAATTAATAAATATATTGTAGAAGACTGGTGCCGCTAGGCTTTAGGCCTGTGTTTCAGTACACCAGGTTCCCACCCCTAGCTTCTACATTTTCCAAGTAAAGTAGCAACAATCATTTTAACAACAAAATATGCAAAAAAACATGTATATTTTAGATTAAAAATTAAAATTAGTGATATTGTATAGAGGTATGTATGTGTGTGCGTGTATATGTGTATACGTGTGTGAGTGTGTACTTATGTGAGTGTGTACTTGACTTTGTGTTATGTTTACTAGATTTATATCGGACTAGTAAGCAGACCCTCGGTTTCATCATAATTTAGACTCAACAACCATTCAGTTACCTTATACTTACATTTATTTTTGGTGAGACTGAAGATAATTAATAATTTGTGAATTTTACTGTAGAGAAAACAACCCAAATGACCAAAAAAGCGATGGGCAACAGTCGTTTTATAAGTAATATGAAAACGTTGAACTGGGTTGTATCGTCTTTTTCCGTTCGACAGCAACGGGTCATACACTAAAAGGGAATGCTGTTTTAAGATAGTATGCAATATAAGCAATTGCCGAACTGTGAGGACTTTACTTTCTTTATATAGCTGTTCAGTGGGAAAGTACCACTAAAATTTCAATACCCGGACAGGAATATAAATTATGTAATGATATTAAATAAATCTATTGAGTAAACAACTCTAAGAAGGAGGTTCTCCATCTACATAGTTATGCTTTTATTATCTAAGTAATAACTTAGTAATTTCTTGGCCAAATAAAATAAAACGTTTTGTTTTAAATAGGTCGTACACATATCAATACGTTAAGGGATCGGCACCGCCTCGCCTTTTTTCTCAGTGTCAAACGTCAAAAATCCGATTACGCTACGGTTTCGATTAGTGTTCGTTGCAGTAAGGAGTTTCATACAAATAATACTGAACGACTCAAGTTGACACGGTGATGATCCCATTCCGTTTTGATATGTTTGCTACGTAGGGTCGTACGGGGCGCGAACTTGAGATGGGAAGGCCTATGTAGAGCCAGTGGATAACTAATTGCTGAGATAAACATCATTATAGGTATTATTTGACGACCTCTATGGCGTAGTGGATGGATATATAACATGACTGCTACGCAGAGGTCTCGGGTGATGAACATGATTGTTTACATTGGTCTGGGTGTTTTCTATGTATAATATGTATGTATTTACAAAAAAAAAAGTATTTAAGTATGTTTATCCGTTGTCTAGTACCCATAGTACAAGCTTTGCTTAGTTTGGGACTAGATGGCGTTGTGTGAAAGTGTGAGGAATATTTATTTTATTTTTTATGTTATATGACTCTGGTTGGAGTCGGATATATTTATAACAAAATTGTTATTTACCAACTTCATGTTTGACCTTTGCGTTAGGTCGTTGATCCTTTTAATAATTACAAGTATTACAACAAAATTTTAATTAAAAGTATACTCCTAATTACGTACTTATCCTTGAAGCTTAATTATTAAAGATATAATTTTGAAACGCTTTGTTGTATAAATTATATTATAATATCATCCGAGAACAGAGTAACAACAATACATGCTTTTCCCGTGGATGTCGTGGATAGATAAAAGTGTAAGGAACAATACTTCTACGGGTAGTAGGGTGAAGATCAAGAGTAAGTCTTCAAAGATAGCGTACCTTATACTCAGAATAACCATTTGTTGAAAGTCATACTGATTTACGCTCCAAAGGCTGCAGTGCAGGACAGTTTAACAATGAGGTCAAGGTGACGAAATGTTAGAGGATATTTTGAAATCCATTCATTATTCTAATACCTACGATGAACTTGTTAGGACGGCGGGAAACCGATGGATGAGGAAGGCACTAGATGCGGAAGGTGGGGGACTTTAACACTAAGCTCGATTCCTAAAGCAGTACCAAATGAGTGGAGAGTCGGGTTTTTGGACACAGAAATTTAAGTGTAAAGACACTTGCAGACTTCATGGATAGCAAGGAACTTTCAATGTTGACTTGTTCTGTCGAATATCTAGTCAATGATCATAGAACAATTCCACACGATACCGATGAAAACCCGAACGTCAGTTGGCATCAGATTATTAATGCTGACAAACATCTTAGACCCTGTATTATTGTATGGATTACTTAATCAAACAATCCAAGGCTTCTTCTAATCATTTAACCACTAGGCTAGATTAACATCTAGCCTAGTGATTAAAGGCTTCAGAGACATTTAAAACAAGGCTGGCTATATTTTTGCAGGTTTTAAACTAAAGCGCTAGTTTTCCTCCATACCAGAAGAGGGTCATCATAACAGCCCATCAATGTCCCACTGCAGGTAGGGGCGTCCTCCAGTGACGGAGGGATTATTGCCCTACTTATACCACGCTGGCCAACGGATTGGTATAGGGTTTAATTTCAAGATTTCCTTCTTTTTATTTCGTTAAGATGATAGTCCCGGTTTTTAGGTAGTCGGTTTTTACGACACCCATAGGATGAGATGGGGTGGTGACATATTGTATTCTTACTCCGTCACCACATCCGAAGAGGGTCATTTATTCAAAATTAAGTACTTTACAGTGCTCATAATAATTGATTTCTATACTTATCAGTTTCTTCCTTATCTATAAGCAACCATCATTCTGGTAGCTTACCATCAGGTGACCGTTAAGCTCGTTATCTAAACGTTTACTATAACAAAAAGATCAAAACCCTAAGTGGTCATTGTGGTACGTATCTAAAACCAGTAAGGCCCTGCGCAGACTGGACACTTTTGTGCGATCGAGTCTGCGGCGCACAAAAAGTCTGCCATACATGGGCGGCATATGTTTGAGTCTTTTGTGCGCCGCCGGACTTTTTGTGCGTCATGTGCGTTACTGCTTATAATTGCATAGGTTCTATTTTCACAGATTTAAAAGTGCGTCACGGATAGTCTGTCGTCTGCGCAGGGCCTAAAGTAATCTACAGATCAAGTTTTATCTTATCTGTATCTCGGAGGTCTATAAATTATTTCCAACTAATGCGTAGGGCGTGTATTCTGTCTTTTTTAATAAATACTTCTGCATTTTGTACCATTTGTTATTAATTAAGTATATTAAAAATATAATTGTTATTATTACGAGTATACCGTAACCGGTATACTCGTCTCGGTCTCGGGTTTGATTCTCGTTCAAAACAAAACTAAAGCCCGATTTACACATCGACAAGTACAGTAGCGAGTTAAGTAGTAAGTTGTTGATTAAGTTGATTTAAATACTTAGATCTCTATCCTATTTTTTGGCGAGTTAAGTACGAAGTAGCACCCTCTCTCGCGTCTCGCCAAATTAACTCTCCTGTACTGTACTTGTCGAAGTGTAAATCGGGCATTAGCGTCCGTCAACACGACAGTTTACATTGTTCTGACTATTTTCTGTAATTAATATGTACTCGTATAATATGGTTATTCATAAAAAAAAAGTTTATTTTCACATACAAAAATGACAAAAATATCTCAAATTAAACTAACTGTCTGAACCTTTTTTAATGCTCCTGTCCATGTGAAATTAAAAAAGGTTATAAAATGGTTACAATTATAATATTTTTACTACATGTCAATTCTCGTTCCATAAAATCGTTAAAAATTCGGTAAAGTTAACTTTAGTTGTCAAATTGTCTTACCTTTTTGTTTATAATTATGTTAAAATATGAATCCTTATCTTTTTATCAAGAGACGTAACATCTTAATCTTTTTATTACGAGGTCTTTAAGGCCATCTTGAAGCTCAACTAGTCATCAATAACTAAAAGCCACAGAGCCTAAACTATTAATAAAATACAATAAAATATTATACTTTTTCTATTGTTATTGTGTCATAGACATTAAAACTCTACATACGTCATGACATTGTTCGCTGGTCTGCTACCATAGACAAATTAGTTCCGCTTTAACTATGGTATTGTGTTTTTAAATTTGGAATTATTATAGGTTACCGTGACACAGGATGTGCTATAGATTATAATAATTCTCAGTTTTTTTTTAAATAATTGAATTTCTTAGTTTTTGTTGGCTATTATATGACCCACTCCAAAGACAGGCGGTTATTCCAATTTCAGACTCTAATTTGGTTTTTTATATTTCTCCCTTTTTTTATAAAAACACTAGTCCCGCACTTATGATCGAGCCATTTATGTCGCGAGAATTCTTACAGACACGAAATAAACGGACTCAAAGACAATCCATTCTCAAGATAATCATTGGTGAATAAATAAATAAATAATCGTCACACATTCACACAACGCCCTCTAGTCCCAAACTAAGCTAAGCTTGTACTATGGGTCTAGACAACGGATAAACATACATAAATACTTTTTTTTGTACATATATGAATATAAAATACAACATAAATACATACATAATATTATACATAGAAAACATTCAGACCAATCCAAACATGTTCATGCACACAAATATTTGCATTGAGCGGGAATCGAACCCGAGACCTCTGCGTAGCAGTCATGTTATATAACCACTACGCCACAGAGGTCGTCAGAATCCCAGAAATAAATAATTATCTTGGATGGTTTTGAACCCGCAACCTTGCGCATGGCATACACAACTTCTTCACCATCGTTTCAGTAGTTATAAAGGCTAATTTCGCCTTCTTATTTATATAACACTAGTCAAGTTAGGTTGGTACAAGTAGGTACCTATGAGGTAAGTTTATATTTCTCAATTTACATTTAAATGTTATTTACGACATTTACCAAAGAGTAAGGAGTGGTGATATTGTAAGTATTTTAGTCCATAACTTAAGTAGGAGAAGGAAATTGTAATCTTATAATGAAAATGAGAGTTAGGTAGTTATTTGTTTAATTATCTGTCAAAAAAACGAAACTTTTGTAAATTACGTATATAATAGTAGCGCTGTAAAGAATGTGTAACAGATACTAAGGCCACTCTTTTAAAACTTATTAATTTGACTTTGTTACTTATAAATTTCAGCAGTTTGAAGATTAATGTAAGCACATTTAATAGTTCGTTTCAAGAATAATTTAAAGTAAGTTGTATTTAATTAAAAGGAATTCTGGATAATAAATTATATTGTGTTTTTTTTTATGTTAAAGTAAGCATGGCAAGCATTCAAAGAAATGTCTTTATTTGTTTTAAACTCAAATAATAATTTCCTTAATGTCATTTTAAAGTTTAGTTTCCAAGTTTTATTTAAATCAAAATATGTAAAAACAAATCACATAATTCAAATAAGTAGTAACAAAATTAAATTATTACAGTCGAACACAATGGCCTATGAGTGTAATACGGTATGTCGACGCACAAAATATCGATAAATGGTCACACATTCTTACTCACACATACTCACTTACACATTCTTCTCAAAGCTCTAATTTACGTCATGAATATTTCTTTGAAAGTTATAGTATAGTATAGAATTATTTTTTTTTCGTGAAGGAAATACTTTGCGTATACCTGTCGCCTCGGGGTTAGACGAGCAGGTGATGTCGGACTCCAAGACCGGTCTACCGACTAAAACCTCCACGATGGCCTTTCTCTGGTGTTCCAGAGAGGTTTCGGGAACGCGATTGCATCATCCGAAAGTATAGTATAGAATAGTAAACACGACTTCTGTCTACAGAACTTATTTTCTTCTCTAAAAAGGCAGTTACCTATTAGTGTAAATATTTAAAAAAAAACTGTGTGTGCATGATCATTATTGCTTGCATTGGTCTAGCTGTTTTCTATGTAGATATAATAATATGTAGGTATGTATTTCCAATGATGGATGAGGGAGGCACAAGACTGCGCAGAGTGGAAACTTTTGGAGGAGGCCCATGTCCAGCAGTGGATGTCCATAAGCTGATATGGATGGATGGATGGATGTATTTCCAAAAAAAAATATTGTTCATTAGTATTCTAAAACCTTATACTATGGGTTTTAAAATTGTTTAGATGCTTTTGGCTAAGTTAGATAAACATGGCATTAATTAGTTCTGCGTAGGTTATACTTTTCGACCCAAGGGTTTATAATGAACCCGGGCAGGGTTGGACGTAAACTGACTAAGGCTCAGTCATGGTAGTTAAACCCTGCAGCAATTCGTCTAGCCTGCGATTGATTTAATAGAGAAGATTGTTTATTAGGCAAAGTTTCCTACAGTCAATCTGAGAAGACCATCCCTGCAGAGGGACATGAATAGGCTGTTATTATTATGTATTGTCATTTTACTTGGCGCTCAGTAGTCGCTGCCTATTCCCATGGAAATAAAAAGTAGTTTATATTTTATCATAATCATCATATCAGCCAATAGACGCCCACTGCTGCTATGTCCAGCAGTGGACCTCCTAAGTTAATGTATGTATTATTATATTAAATTGATAACTTGAAATCTTTAAAAACAATACCAATACAAAAATATCATAACATTATAAAATCTACACACAAAAATTAAGCATTCCACGACCATATAAAGTTAAAGCAAAACAAAAGAAAAAAAGTTTCGCACAAAACTCACTTAACTACAACTTAACAACACTTAACAACAAAACATTTACTTCAACAACACTATATAACTTTAAAACACTTATAACAACTTTTAATCACTTGTTTTTCGATTTAAGTTACGATTAAGTTAGTATTAAGTTGGTTTTAAGTATGTGCGTGTGGATTCCCCGGCGGTTAAAACCAGACTGACGGTCGACGGAGCTTGAAGTAAGTTGACTTAAGTTAGACTTACGTTCGATTAAGTTGGGCATTCACTATCTGACCTTTATAAAGCGGGAATTATTTTTATCTGTATAGATTTAAAAATGTAATATGATCATAGATTATATTTATTAGAGACGCTCTGGTTGATAAATTAATGTTGTGATATGTTAAGCGATGTTGATGCGGTCATTTAGTAGATGGATGATCGTGCGATGGGTTAGTGATATTTGAAGGAAAGGATAAAGAAAATACTCGCAGCTCTATTAATTGTCTCAATATAGAGTAAAAGCTGTGTATTCAATCTCAGAATTGTACAATTCTATGCGTATTATCATTATAGGGCTCAATACAGCGCCGCCAATTTAAAAAAATCATAATTCGTAAATAATGCAAAATGTCTTGAGAAAAGGCAATAAAGGTATTTATATACCTAACATACTCTCAACACTTTAGATGTTTTAAAATTAGTCAAACTTCGCATTCGAAAAAAATAAATGCAATATTTATCTAATTTGTGTATTATTGTTTTAATAATTTCAGTTAGAAAATGATTATAATAATAATTCAATTTCGTTTATAATGACTTTTTACAGATAATTTTTCATATAATAAGTAAATTACTGAACCTATTTTGATGAAATTTCGAAAGGAGTATTCTGAATGTAAGATGATGGACTCTTAATAAAAAAAGTTTTTCTAACAAATTGTATTATCACTGACTGAGGAGGATTATGATATAAGGGTGTTTCTTCGAAATTCGATTCTTTGTCTGATTCATATGGGCAAATTTTTTTTCACATTTTGGCTTATAAAACATGTTTTTGTCAAAGATGATAACCTAATATACAATGTCTGAAAAAAGGCACACTTTTTTATGAAATGGTTTTCGAGATAATTAACTTAAAATTTTTTGAGGTCATATAAATCAGAATAGGAACAAAAATGAAATTCTAGTTATAAAAATCAGTCATTTATTTATTAAAATCACATTTGATAATCACAATGATTATCACCACACCTAAATCTAGTTATTAGAAGCATTGACAACTTGACAATATCAATCATTATCCGTACCGCCATATTAACAATATGTGTGAAATTCTGATTAATATAGTATTTTTACCGTATGAATCAGGTACATATAAATCAAAATTTTGCCTTTTAACATCGGTTAATCACTACACGTATACAATTAAGGATTGCTATTTATACATAGGCTTTTAGTCCCCAATTGAATTATATTTCCAACAGATTCAAGTTTGAAAACCATTTAAGTTAATTATAACAGCCAACACAGTAATCAAAAACACAGGTGAACCAAAGTAATATGAATCAGATATTTACATTTATAACTCCGCAACAACACGAACCAGCCGCAATGAACGTCGTGACCACGTCAGCAGAGTCCCTGGCTACCACCAGCACTAGAAGGGATCTCCTGATGTTTTGTACTTAGCTAGGTACGTTCGAGTAAAGCGCGCGAATATGAATCAGACTTTTGTGCCGGACACTCACAATTTATTTTTTTATAAAAAAACTATCGCAAATATTAGTACCATTTTTTTTTGTGTAAAGAAACAACTAATATTCTATCGTAATATTTATAACGCACATCGATTCGTTAATAAGAAAAAAAAATACTGTTACTAACGTTCAAGAAACTGGGGTACGGACACACCATATTAATCAGAAGAACGCTTTTTAATATTTTTTTTAATATATAAATACCTATTATTAAAAAACAATAACGTGTGCAAGATAGGTAGTTACCTATCTTGCACACGTACTGTCTATACTATGTTTAAAAAATAATTGCAGTTTGGTTGGTCTGTTAGTTACAAAGAAAAACCTCCAGACATCGAAAATGTTGGGCTCGAAGAATCACCCATAACTCATCATCATCATCATCACATTAATGTCCCACTGCAGGGACGGGCCTCCTCCCGTTGCGGAGGGTTACTTAGCCTACTTATACCACGCTGGCCAGACGGATTGATATAGGGTTTAATTTCAAGTTTTCCTTCTTTTTATTTCGTAAAGATGAAGAAGAAGTAGTTACGGTTATTCCCTTAGTCGGTTTTTACGACACCCATGAGATGAGATGGGGTGGTGACATATTGTATACTTACTCCGTCACCACACGGATAATGACATAACTAACATAACAAAAAATACAGACGAATTATAGAGAAACGGCCTCCTTGTTTAGAGTCGATCTAAATACATTATTTTCGTGTAAAACAATATACTCCAGTAAAATAAGCATTCAACCTCGGAATGGAAGCGAATAAGCTGTAAATTTGCATAAACCTTTGTTTTGGTGTACTAATGACTGGTAGAAAAGTCTCATATGATCACGTGTCTGCGTCATAAGTTATTCAAGGTCAAAGGTCACGAAAATCAGTTTTTTCCCATTATCTCGTTTTCTATGGGAAATACGCATTTAACGTCAATATAAATATTGTAGATCATAAAACTGTCTACAAAAAATGTCTGAACACTTTTCTCCTAGAAAGCATCGCTTTCAAGATATCGTGACTTTAGAGCGCAGGAAAGTCGTATTTTCGACTATATGCACACACTAGCTTTTTCCCGTGATTTCGCTCGCGTTTATAAATATTATGAAAAATAAGGCTTATTTCAATATATAGTAGCATATGCATGCTTGGTCTCAGCCTAATCGGTTTGAAATTGACAAAGTTACATACAAACTTCCATCCCCTATCTTATCCCTTTAGGGGTAGAATTTATCAAAATCCTTTCTTAGCGGAAGCCTACATTATATCATCTACCTGCATTCCATATGAGACTTTTCTACCAGTCATTAGTACACCAAAACAAAGGTTTATGCAAATTTACAGCTTATTCGCTTCCATTCCGAGGTTTGCCCCTAATTAAGCCTTATTTGACTGTACTAATAGCCTAGTTCTACTTTCTTGTTATGAAAGCCTATTAATAGTACCACACACTGGGCTTATAGTGTCTGTGTAGCTGACCTTTAATATTTGGTTTATTTTCTGGACTGGATAAATTGGCTTCACTTCTGGACTGTATTCGCGCTGTTCATCAGATTCGATATAATAATCATCATAGCAGCCCATTAATGTCCCACTGCGAGGACGGGTCTCCGCCCGTGTCGGAGGGTTACTTGGCCTACTAATACTACGCTGGCCAGACGGATTGGTATGGGGTTTAATTTCAAGTTTTCCTTCTTTTTATTTCGTAAAGATAGTAGTTACGGTTATTCCCTTAGTCGGTTTTCACGACACCCATGGGATGAGATGGGTTGGTGACATATTGTATTCTTACTCCGTCACCACAATAATAATATTGCCCTGTTTTATAAAGAGGGAAAAAATGTGGAATGATATTATCTGTATACTTTTTATGGTTTTAATATTCTGAATATTGATATTTTTAGATGCAGATAACTGGTACTTAGTTGCAAATTACATGACAGTTTATAGATAGGTTGGTACTATCAATGAACTTTGGAAGTAAGCTTCCAGTAGCCTATTTATACTATTGTAGAGTCATCTAGCGACATACTCAAGCGAACACCTACACTATCTCAGTACCCCCCACCATCAACAGATGTCATATACATCCTGAATCGCGATATTAAGATTCGCACAGCGATTGATATATACAACGTCCAACAAACAACCGTTGGGCAGTTGGCCCGCCAGGCACGATCACCCTCGCCTGGTCGGAGGATCTTTCCTTTTCGTTAGAGGCGTGGTGCTGTTACGTTACCGCGCCCTCCACACTATCCTGGCCAGGGCCACATGGTTTAGTACATGGTTTTATGACTTGTTTAGGAGGGATAACATTGGAAAATCGCTGGTTTTTTTAAAATTTTATGACGTTACGCTTTTGAGTTACGCTATGAGTTACGCTTTTGTTTCTCTGGGTCAGACTGGATGCGGAAGGCACCACCGTGTTCTTTGGCGCGTGTTGGGTGTGGCCTATGTTCATCAGTGAACTGCGATAGGTTGAGTCATTCATTACACTTTAACAAGATCATTTATTTTCAATTCAATTCAATTTATTTTATTTGCAAATATAGGTACATGGGTTGTTATTTTACAAAAAGGTATAGTATCACTATATTTAACCTTATGGCATGCAAATTAAATTTAGGCACAATAACAATAATTTACAATCATTAAAATACAATTAAAACACAATTCAGTACAACAACATAACAATACAATATTTACACTTTGTCAGACAAGTATTCTTGTACAGAGTAATATATTTTGTTGGTTAAAAAAATCTTAATTTTACTTTTAAATACATTCATATCTTTAGTCTCTAATATTGCAACAGGAAGATGATTATATATTCTTGGAGCCATACACATTATACTTTTATTAAGAAAAGCAGTTGTGTTAGATGGCATAGAAATTTTATTACAATGTCTTTGACTATGTACATAACTAAATAGATTTATATTTTTTCTTACAAATAAGACAGTTTCAAAAATGTAAATGCATGGTAAGCTTAATATGTTATATTCATTAAAAATAGGCTTGCAACTATCTCTTTGCCCCAAACCACACATAGACCTTAAGCATCTCTTTTGTGCCTTAAATACATTTTCCCAGTCAGTGGAATTTGCCCAGAAAATTACGCCATACCTTAAAATAGGGGTAACATAACCATGATATGCAGTTAGTACAGTAGACATGCTGGCTGTTTTTTTTTAAGCATATAAAGAGCATATGAATATTGATTTATTCTTGAACACAACGATTCAATCTGCGATTTCCAGTCAAGCTTCATATTTATGTAAAGCCCAAGGAATTTTGTTGCTTCTACACGTTCTATCTTATCAGAATTTAATTGAATATCTAGATTTGTAAGTTTGTCTATTTTATTACTAAATGTCATCAAATTTGTTTTCTGTGCGTTGATTTTTAAATTATTTAATGTCAGCCAATCTGTTGTTCTAATTAATGTATTATTTATTTCGTTCTCTATAATTAATTTGTCTTTGCCCAAAAATATAATAGTGCTGTCATCGGCAAACAAAATAGATTTATTATTTATAATATTCGGAAGATCATTTTATATATATAATGAAAAGAAGTGGTCCTAACACACTTCCCTGAGGAACACCGCATAGAACCTTCTTTGGCTCTGATAAATAATTAACAACCTTTTTTTCTTTGATACATAACCTAGAGATTTGTGTAATTTGTTCTCTGCCACTAAGGTAAGATTTTATCAAATCCAATACATTTCCCCTTATCCCATAGGCATAAAGTTTTTCAAATAATCATATTTTCATAGGTAAAGCCCGATTCACATCGACAAGTACAGTAGCGAGTTAAGTAGTAAGTTGTTAATTAAGTTGATTATGTTAGCGAGACGCGAGAGAGGGGGCTACTTCGTACTTAACTCGCCAAAAATTAGGATGGAGATCTATTTAAATCAACTTAATTAACAACTTACTACTTAACTCGCTACTGTACTTGTCGATGTGTAAATCGTTCTTAACCGCTTACAAATCCCGCACCGAAGATATCGTTTGTACGATCCACAATATTGTCTCAAACCTGTTTGATTTGATGTCGGTGCAATTTATTCTTGCAAAGTACAGTCCTGGTATTTAAAGGTCCGCCACCTTAAGGCCTATTTTCGTGTGCTTATGCAGTATGAGCGATACTCTGCTTTACCAATTGAATATGACATAATATTGCAGTCAATGGTCGGCTGTCACTAGTTGGAATGACAATACAATATCGGTTACCTAGGATACAAAATTAGTCCTTCGTGAATGATCGTGAATCGGAAATAATATTTATTATTATTTAATATAACTTATTTAATATTCAAGTTTTATATTCTGTGGCTATAGGTATAATAAATTATGATTTAAACAGTAATAAATAAACAGTAATAGACATTGACAATGAAACAGAGGATATCACAGCAAATTAAAAGTTTGTAATGACTAAACAGGCCTGTTGGCAGAATTATCGATTAACTTAGGAGCCATTTTAAAAAAATAGAACAGAACAGATTAAATAGTTCATTAAAAAGGTTTGATGTTGACATGTAACTAGACGTAGACCAAAGGTGAAAATAAATTTGACCCTTATTATCATACTGTGTGAGTATAGTTTTATGTGTTTTGTCTATACAATGCTTTAGTTTCAAAAGGTACTAAGAGTTTTAGGCTTCACAAACGAATGAAAAAGAAAACTGGCGGACGTTTTCGGTCACCCATGACTGTACATTAATTATACATATTCATGCACGAGCTTTTTTTGAAAAAAGAAAGCTAGCAGAGTTATTCCTTATGATAAATTATATAAGAGGCATTATAGAGTAGAAGTGCTATCTTTACTAATATTATAAAGAGGTAAAGTTTGTGTGTTTGTGACGTTGTAGGGGGTAATCTCTGGATCTACTGAACCGATTTAAAAAATTCTTTCTGTGTTGAATAGTCCATTTATCGGGGAGCGTCATAGGCTATATAGTATCACTATGACTAGGAGTGGAGCAGTAATGAAATATGTTTAAAAAACAGATGTGTTTTTTTTATGCCGCCCAACGAAGTGGGCACGGGTCAGCTAGTGGTTAATAAAGTGCGAACCAGTGAGATAAGAAAGCTTTGCGAATTGAAGGAGGGTGTAGGGTCGAGGATCAAGTAAAAGTATGATAAGGTGGTTTGGATACATTCAGAGAATGGATCATAGGAGATTTACTATAATAATTATGATTAAGTAACTACTGGCGCGAATGTCTTAGGTAATATCGATAGTACGAATTAATCACATTATTAGGGTTCCGCAGAAAAAAAATTAAAACAAGAAAATTTAACACATTTTAAGTTTTTTCACACGGCTTTTACAGGCGGATAGTTGATGTTATAACAAATAACTAAGGCAGAAGCCTTATTATTAGCCTTATTCTTATTTAGAGAAAAAAAAATTTGTTTTTGGCAGCCACTTATAGTCTGTTGCGATCAGTGATTTAGAAACGATTACGGTGGTTAAGCAACTTCGGCGAGGTCATTCCATAGATGGGTGACCACTCACAGTGGTATTTCAGCTAACCGTGCTTTAGAGGGGACATAAAACTCCGGTTCCAGTTGTAAATAAATAAAATAATAACTCCAACGCGCATTGTGAGAAAGTTCCAGATGCTGGTGGGTTTACATTTTTTACGGTAATTTAAACAGAATTTTTTTAATTGTAAGTAAGTAAAGAAAATAAATTTTAAAGTATATTTTACTATATCTTACCACAATTTTATATTTTGACAAAAAGTTTACTAATACAAAGCTGTGTATAGGGGTAGCAGTAAAGAAAGTTTACAAAAACAAAACAAAAAATACAACCGAATTGAGAACCTCCTCCGTTTTTTGAAGGCGGGTGAAAAAAACTTAATAATATAATCGATTCTCCGTGTGGTGACGGAGTAAGAATACAATATGTTACCACCCCATCACATCCCATGGGTGTCGTAAAAACCGACTACATGAATATTATCTTTACGAAATAAAAAGAAGGAAAACTTAAAATTAAACCCTGTACCAATCCGTCTGGCCAGCATGGTATTAGTAGGCCAAGTATCCCTCCGTCACGGAAGGAGGCCCGTCCCTGCAGTGGGTCATTAATGGGCAGTTATGATATGATGAATAATCGATGCATATCCAATAAATAATTACGTAAAATTATTATTTCCTATTCGCTTCTAATGACAAGTACCAGGCGTTCAGTAAACGAAAGATGTTTCTCTAACGAACTAATATTAATGTTGTCAATGCACGCGATATTTATGCTAACGCGCCTTCTTGTCAATACATTACCGATGGTTTTAATGTAGAACTGTCATTGATTTCTGTTATCCTAGTATATTGGTAACATTATAGTGTGACCACAGGAGCTGTGCACCCCCTGAGGTATGCGCGGCGAGGTGGGGGACGTAGCAAAAATAGGTGTCCGTTATGGTAGCGTATACGTGATAGTTCTGATAGAAAGGGAACTTTTCATTTGATAAATTCTTTATGTAAAAATAATGCGTGAAATTCTGACTCAATTAGTGTAGGTAAATGCTTTATTTCGCATAAACACACACAGTGGAATATGTCAAAAATCCATGTTAATTTATGTTCATAGTACTGGTACAGATAATATGCTCACAAGTGATTTGAATATCTCGAGAACTACAAAACATAGGTACAGTAATTCTGTTAATACAGTAGAAATGTAACCCTGAAATAACGCCATGTAAAACTTTATTTCAATACAGAATTCAATATTATCGGAGATATTAACGGTTCTTAGGGGCCGGGCTAGAGTTATTTCATTACGCTATAATATTAAAACTACAACAACTATTTTTTTAAAATGTAGGTACAGTCTGTCTATAAAGTCCTGACAAAAATTAGGGCGCCACTGTGCTACACGTAGCAACCCTATTTAGTCTGACAAAATAGTTTTCAAAACAATTATGTTCAAATAACACTACACTATTAGAGCACTTATAATACTAGGGTATTTCTTGTAGGCAAGCCTATTGCATTTAAAAATTTGCGTAGAACTTCAAGACTACAATTAAAATCCATCTCAGTTCTAGCTATCATCTGCAATTTTCTGAGGGTTGGAACCCGAAATTTTACAAAAGTAATGTAAATTGAACATTTGATTATACCTACAATAAATTCAGGCATAACTAGAAACAAAATACAGGTAAAAGAAGAAAAATGTTATATACCTCTTTTTTACTGTGAAACATAATTGTATTTTGTAGGGGAGAGCAGAAATATTGAAACATCCATTTCTTTCTTTGGTCGACCTTGCCTGTGTTTATTAGGAGTGTCAAGCCTTTCATTATTTTTATATCTGTTTCTTCATTTACTATGCGCCTAAACGTGCTATTTGATTTTCCTAAAAAAAAGTAAATTTCAATAATTCTAATGGAATGGAAAGAATAACTACAATACCTAACTAAAATTTATTCAGTGTTAAATATTAACCAACAAGATATTATTTAACATGGATTTACTAAGAGATAAATGATAAAAAATTTAACAAAATATTGCAATTAATTATTTTTTGTAGATAGACCAGTCGATGCAAAAGTGACATAGTTTAGTTTGTTTTTATATTTACTTATATTTCATGGATGTACATCAAATTTTCAAATATATGGGCTAAATTAATATTATTATTTATTTTATGCATTAATGGGCTGTTATGATGATGATGATGATACTGGCAATGCAGTCATAGTTATACTCATTTTTTCACTGCTTATGCTGCTTCTTCTTCTCTCGAGTCGTAGATATACAGTACTTTTTTTTTTCCTAAACATAACCAGCCCAGAATTTGGCCACAGTAACTGCCTTTTCAGTGGCGTCCATAAGATCTCTCTCTGTGCAGCTCTGTGGGCAGTTAGGACAATGCAGAAGGTGTGCCATTGTTTGTTGAGCCTCGCCGCACTCACAGAGGCTATCCGGAGGTGTTATTATGCCCCACTTCGACAAATAATGCTTGCAGCGTCCTACTTGGGTCCTTAAACGGTTTAGGGACTTCCATACAGACCAACTAAGATCGTGACCGGGCGGCAGGCGTTCATCGCATTCCAAATAGTTAGGTGGTGGAGGTTGTGTATTTTGCCATGATTTGATCCTGGCCGCAGATGGTTGGTCCTGGGAAGGTTTGGTGTCACGTAGGAAGCTGTGACGACTTTTTAACCTTCCTGGTGGTAGGCTGTAGCTGTGCAAAGAGTGACGTGGGTCTGTTTCTTGTTGATGTTTTTCCACAGCACAACAAGTCTCCCTTCTAATAGATGGTGGAGCGATACCAACCAGAGGGTAGAGTTTACTCAGTGGCGTTGGCTTCAAACAACCTGATATTATACGACACGTGTCGTTTAGTGCGGTGTCCACTTGTTTGGCGTGCGCAGACCGATGCCACACAGGGCATACATATTCGCCAGCCGAGAAGGACAGAGCCAAGCCTGTGGTACGTAGCACATTGGGTGAAGCCCCCCACCGAGTAGATGTTAATCGTCGCAGTAAATTGTTACGTGCATTCACCTTCTGCTTTGTTACCTCGCAGTGTTTCCTATATGTAAGTGATCTATCCAAATAGACACCCAGGTATTTGGGGTTCTGAAGGTGTTCTATTGCGATTCCCTCCCAAGTGATGTTCAGCTTTCTGTTCGCGTGGATGTTATGCAGGTGGAAGGCACAAGCTTGTGTTTTTAAGGGATTTGGTTTGAGGGCGTTGAGCTTGTAGTACGGACTTAAATTTTCGAGGGCCCTCGACAAGGTCAGCTCGACTTCTTCAAAGCAGTACGCCTGTGAGACAAGAGCCAGGTCGTCAGCATATAAAAAGCGGTCGGTATTCGGGAAGGTGGGTTGGTCATTTGTGTAGATGTTAAATAGCGTCGGAGCTAGAGAGCTGCCCTGAGGAAGGCCATTTTTTTGACGACGCCATCTGCTTTTGTTTTGGCCGAATGCCACGTAGAAGCGTCGATTCGAGAGTAATTGCCGAAGAATGTTCACAAAACCCTTATCACTAGTCAGTTGTTCGACTTTATGAAGTAACCTTTTAATATTGACCGTATCGTAGGCGGCTGATAAGTCCACAAAGACGGCACCTGTAATCATCTTTTTCTCAAAACCATCCTCTATGTGTTGGGTGAGATGCAGGACCTGGCCACAGCACGATTTACCTGGCCTGAATCCAGCTTGCTCCGGGATCAGTTTTCGATCAACAGCAGATGTGAGGCGAGTCAAAAGCATTCTCTCGAATAATTTATAGGTGTGGCAGAGTAAAGATATTGGGCGGTAGTTCTTGGGGTCTTCTGGCGACTTTCCAGGTTTCAGTAACGCTACAACTTTGGATCGTCTCCATAATTTGGGTATTTTACACGTGGCGAGACATCCATTAAACAGAGCCAACAGCCAAGACACTGCTCCGGGACCCAACTGCTTAATTTTATGCTGCTTATGCTGCTGAAGAAAGCCTACCTGACAATCTTTCAATATGGGTGCCCCATTGTAATTTACTGTCTAAAGTAATTCCTAGGAATACTGTAGTGTAAACGATTTCTAATTCCTCATCATTAATCTTTACAATTGGATTTTTTTTTATTTATGCAGAGTTTTTTGGCATAGTAACCAACTCGATATAGCCCTTGAGTATGCTACCATAACGGACACCTACATGCCGTCACGAGTTTTGACAGCAGTGTCATAACAATTCGAACATTATATTTTTCTTTACGAATTTCATGTTCTTAGTGTATTTGATACATTCCGCTAGATGTCATTTTTCTCAAAGTTACACTATAAAAACACTATTAATGTTCCTATTTACGCTTAAAACTATACAATAATGGAAATACTTTCTTGGAGTTTTTAAAATGACTGTCTTTTCATAGAAAACTGCTACAGCCGCTCGTGTAGCGAGTAGCGACCCGTACCAGCCAAATAACTTAAGTATATTGCGTCAGATGTCGCTAGTAGCTACGTCATAGACTGTTTATTCTATACCAGTATATAACATGTACTCTATATGTCCACCCCCCTCTCGCCGCGCGCATACCTCAGGGGGTGCACAGCTCCTGTGGTCACACTATAATAGATAGATTGTTTAAAATTATTTTCTTCTTATAAACAAGCTAGCGACTTGCCCCGGCTTCGCACGAGTGCAATGTTTATATTCTTCAATGTTACATTATGTATTGTGAGTATTACACAAAATAAACTTTCCTCTTGAGTTCTATCCACCTAATTATTGAAATAAAAACGTTTGCAAATCCATTATACCGTATTCATTCTTACCTGATTTATTTAGCAAACAAACACGCAAAATCACTAGTTTTTACATAAATCGCACACTTTGATATGGATGAAAACTTCTGGAAGGTAGCATTACACGTTTATGCACTAGAAAACACGTAAAACACTTTGATTTATCCATTATCTTTCTTAAATTTTAAATAAATATAATTTTTTCCACCTAAAAATTTCACAGATAAAATTAATTTTACCATTTGACATTTGTAGATTCTAGAATTTTTTCCTTGATTCTTATACATTTCTCAAAGATCAAAGACTAAAGTCTTTAGTCTGTGGTTGACACGACGCCATATATGTTTACTTTTTAAAGCAAGTCCGTTTAAATAGACAGTACGTAGGTAGTTTTAAAGATTTAAGCATAGAGCTTTTATACCACCAATTAAAAAAAAAACATTATTCGCAAATATGATAATAATGTAAAATGTTGTTATCGAACTCCTGAGAAAAGGCAATAAAGTATTGAATAACACACTCTCAACCTCAACACTTTAATTGCTATTGAATTACTTAGTTAAATTTCGCCTTCGAAAAAAAACAGCCGTTTTTTGTTTATATTGCAATATTTATTTAATTGAAATACAGCGACTTTGTTTTACACTATGTAGTGATGATTAGATCGCCATCAGTCCTCCGTGTTAGGGGTCTTCCCATTCTGCGTCTGTCAATACGCGGGCGCTATTTCAAAACATTTGAGTAGCACCGAGTGCTAGAGCTAAGATTTTTAAATTCCTACATACCCTATTGTCGCTTCAGAAATGTTAGGTTTATAAAGCTTGTTTTATTTTATGAAACGTTTATTATGACCCTATTTTACAAATTTTATACTTACATGACAAGTTGAAATAACGTTTGTAGTACTGTACGAACGTTGAAACAAAAAAGCAAAAAAAAAAAAAATATAAATATTTATTGCTTTATACAATTTATTTGTGTTCTGCGACATCTATACTTTTATATGAACAACTGCAACAAAGTGTGATGTATTAAAACTACAATTTGTTAACAGTTGTACTATTCGTAGCTAGATGTCGCTACTTATCTTTTCAAACTATAACACATTTTGTTCCTACTCACTACTAGATGGTGTTGACTGTATAAATAAATAGCTAGACAAAATACTTTAAAACTTTTTGAATAAGAATGCAATGTGAGTTTCAAATAAATAGAATACTTTAATTTTCATAAGTCATAATAAAAAATAATCATATATCTTATTATATTTTAACACACGATTCTCGCACTTGCCAAGCCCAGTGCTCACACTAACTAACAAAACTTTAAGGCCCTGCGTAGACGGCACACTTTTTGTGCGATCGAGTCTGCGGCGCACAAAAAGTCTGCCATACATGGCATATTTATGTTCGAGTCTTTTGTGCGCCGGACTTTTTGCGCGTCCTGTGCGTTACTGCTTATAATTGCATAGGTTCTATTTTCACAGACTAAAAAGTGCGTCGCAGATAGTCTGTCGTCTGCGCAGGGCCTAACACGCACAAAATATAAAACACGTAAACTCTGCGTGGGACCGATCTGAGGTATTTGAAGGGGGAGTTACCTAAAGGACACAATAAAGGAGGCCTTATAACTCCAACGCCTTGCAAAAATAATAATTAATTGTAAAAAGGTATGACTGTAAGGCTTTGAAATAGTCTGGAACAGTACACAATATAGTCTTAAAATCTTTTTACACACTTACAAGTTAGTAGCCACCACAGAAATGTAAATAAAAGATATCTTTAATACTATTTTATAGGGTCCGTAATTTTACTTCGACAGTCATATGTTCGATTCACGGAAAGTCGACTGAACGTTTGTTCGAATGCACTTTGTAGCGAAACAATTTTTCGTCGACAAACGCTACTTCGACTGAACGTTTCATCGAATATGTTTTAATCGACGGACTGATCTTTCGAATGTTAAATTCAGAGTAGTTACATGCAATTGATTGATAGGTATGAAGAAAAAACCATAAGTTTTAATCAAGTAGGTATTTATTTGAACAATATTAACATAACATATAACTAAATAGATACATCAGCGTTGTTTTATTTTTTGAAGTGGAAAACGTAAGCCATTGAGCTCATGAAATCAAGCCTCTCCATGTGGTCTTTTTGTTTTAAAATTTTTACAAACGTTCAGTCGACTTTCCGTGAATCGAACATATGACTGTCGAAGTAAAATTACGGACCCTATTTTAGGGTCCGTAATTTTACTTCGACACATAAAAAGGGTCCGTAATTTTACTTCGACAGACATATGTTCGATTCACGGAAAGTCGACTGAACGTTTGTTCGAATGCACTTTGTAGCGAAACAATTTTTCGTCGACAAACGCTACTTCGACTGAACGTTTCATCGAATATTTTTTAATCGACGTACTGATCTTTCGAATGTTAAATTCAGAGTAGTTACATGCAATTGATTGATAGGTATGAAGAAAAAACCATAAGTTTTAATCAAGTAGGTATTTATTTGAACAATATTAACATAACATATAACTAAATAGATACATCAGCGTTGTTTTATTTTTTGAAGTGGAAAACGTAAGCCATTGAGCTCATGAAATCAAGCCTCTCCATGTGGTCTTTTTGTTTTAAAAGTTTTTTTCATTTTTTCTTCTTTTCCTGCCTGCTTTTTCTTTTTGTTGGGAGAAACTGACTCATCTTGAGCTTTAATTTTTTCTATAATCAGCTCATTAATCTTCTGTTCTCTTTCAATTTCTTTTATTGTTTTAAATAAGTTCCACTTTCTTCTCCCTAGGAGCCCATTCCAGCGGTGATGCCAATTTTGTGAATTAGGAGTGTTTAATTCTAAACGATCATGGACAGACCATGTTTCAGGCGGGAACAAGGGCGGAATTCTTCGAATTGACACTCGTGCACTACTATTGGTGTCACTTTTATCAGTAGGGGTAATATTCTTGTGCCATCTACATAATATTTCGAAAACCAAGAAATAACTGAACTTGCTTCCTTTGGTAGGACTTTTTGTACAAGCAAATAAATGGAATGTGTCGTTTTTGCACAAAATTCAGTCGAATCATGGCATCACCGCTGGAATGGGCTCCTAGGGAGAAGAAAGTGGAACTTATTTAAAACAATAAAAGAAATTGAAAGAGAACAGAAGAGTAATGAGCTGATTATAGAAAAAATTAAAGCTCAAGATGAGTCAGTTTCTCCCAACAAAAAGAAAAAGCAGGCAGGAAAAGAAGAAAAAATGAAAAAAAATTTTAAAACAAAAAGACCACATGGAGAGGCTTGATTTCATGACCTCAATGGCTTACGTTTTCCACTTCAAAAAATAAAACAACGCTGATGTATCTATTTAGTTATATGTTATGTTAATATTGTTCAAATAAATACCTACTTGATTAAAACTTATGGTTTTTTCTTCATACCTATCAATCAATTGCATGTAACTACTCTGAATTTAACATTCGAAAGATCAGTACGTCGATTAAAAAATATTCGATGAAACGTTCAGTCGAAGTAGCGTTTGTCGACGAAAAATTGTTTCGCTACAAAGTGCATTCGAACAAACGTTCAGTCGACTTTCCGTGAATCGAACATATGTCTGTCGAAGTAAAATTACGGACCCTATTTTATATGGGTCTTATTCGCGGTTTATACTATAAAGATATCTTTGTTCAGATATCTGTGGTTGCCACGATAGGTTTTCGTGGCGTGCAGTCGCGGATCAGCATCCGCCGAAACGGCTTGTGTAAGTACTTACCTGCCCGCTCGCCCTCCAGATCATTTCTGAAAGATATTGACGACCTCTGTGGCGTAGTGGTTATTTAACATGACTGCTACGCAGAGGTCTCGGGTTCGAGTCCCGCTCAATGCAAATCTTTGTGTGCATGAATATGATTGTTTTCATTGGTCTGGGTTTTTTCTATGTTTAATATGTATGTATTTACAAACAAAACAGTATTTAAGTAAGTATGTTTACCCGTTGTCTAGTACCCATAGTACAAGCTCTGCTTAGTTTGGGACTTGTTACATGAGAGACACTGTAAGTCACAACTATTAATATTATTCAACTTCTTAAGATGTCCGCCAGGTGTCGTTTTCTTTAGCATCCACATAGTTCATCAAGGCCAAACACGTGCTCTGGAGACCATGGGCGGTGTAAGCGGTGCCGAAACATCAAGCAAAATTAAGGTAAAAAGCATGGCGCGTTAATCTCACATTCATCATCATCATTCATAACAGCCCATGAATGTCCCACCGCAGGGACGGGCCTCCTCCCGTGAAGTAGGGATACTTGGCCTACTACCACGCTGGCCTGACAGATTGGTATAGGGTTTAATATCAAGTTTTTCTTCTTTTTATTTCGTACAGATAACATTCACGGATAGTCCCTTAGTCGTTTTTTACGACACCCATGTGGTGACATATTAATAATAAATAATAAAAATAAATAATAAAATGTATTTATTTTCTCTCACACATAAAGAATACAGTAAAACAAAGAACAATAAGCATACAACTTAACATTATACAAATGAGGTCCTATATGTGTAAGAGACTGGTATCTATACTAGGTAGACCTGTGTTACAGATTACCAGCCTCTCCCAACTCTAGGTAAGGGATTTGTGTGTTGTCACCGTCGATGTATGGATGTGCATAACTAAGTGTTGTTTAAGAATAAAGATTTTTTGTGCGTGTGTGAGTGAGTGTGTCTGTGCGTATGAGTGCGCGCATATTTCCATGTGAGTGAGTGTGTATGTATAAATTAGTGCATGCGTGTGTGTGTGTGTGTGTGTGTGTGAGTGTGTGTGTGTGTGCCTGTATGTATGAAGGACATTATTTATTTATTTACGAGAGGACTTGAAGTAGTTGTTCAGTTTCGTCGTAGGTAAGTGACTTCAGCCATTCGGCGAGTACCAGTTTACATCTGGATCTAGTCAGGGGAAAATATTGTATTCTTACTCCGTCACCATTACACCGTACATAATTTTTATAATTATGCAAAGCGATAGTTTAAAAGTATAAGCTAAGTACGCATACACTGTAGAGACCATACAACTCTGAACAAAGCGGTTCAGCACTTCGTACATGTGCAAAACCATCAAACAGTGGAACTCTTTGTCAGCCCACGTGTTTCCTTCAAACTACGATCCTGGTTCTTTCAAGCGAGGCGTGAAAAAGCATCTTCTGAAGCCGCCATAGCGAAGACATTCATGCCTCTACAAATATTGTAGCTGGCATGGCGCTCGACATTCTTGGACTCTATTGGATGTTTAACATCAGGCACTATAGAGTCAATCTGGTAGACCAATTTAAAACAAAAAAAACGTGTTATGAGGGCTGTGGTGATGACGTTAATATATTCTAAGTCTGTCACCAAACGGAGAATGCTTATATCCTATTTATACATAACGGGTCTCTTTTTCAAGAAGTCGTAAAACTAAATATTTTTATCGAAAACTTAGTGACATGAATATTTAAAAAGTAAATTTTTACTGACATTCCTGTGTGTGGTCCGTGTGGTGACGGAGTAAGAATACAATATGTCACCACTCCATCTCATCCCATGGGTAACGTAAATACCGACTAAGGGACTATCTGTGAATATTATTATCTTTACGAAGAAGGAAAACTTGAAATTAAACCCAGTACTAATCCGTCTGGCTAGCGTGGTATTAGTAGGAGGAGGCCCGTCCCTGCAGTGGGACATTAATGGGCTGTTATGATGATTCCTGTGGTGTGAAGACTGTTAGAGTATGAGATGTAGCCATTCCATTCTTATTTCTAATGCTATGCTAAACCATCTGACTAGCGTGTATAAGAATAGGTTAAGCTTGTAACTTCCCTTTAAAATTAGAGGCGTAAAAGACAACTGTTGGACTTCTATTTCAGTAAGGATCCAATAAAAATGTCTAGTCAGTATGGTATTTGTGGCCCAAGTTGTACTCTCCGCACTTAGTAGGTCCGTCTCTGGAGTGGGACGTTTATGGGCTGCTACTATAAGTTAAATAAGTACGCATACTTATTCTTAGAAAATATAGTTCTATACATTTTCACACACAAAAAAAACTTTCTCACGACCCAGTTTCCTTGCTTCGTATATATTTGATCTTTATACTATGTATTTATAAGAAATATTAATTTTGTATAATTTAACTATTAATGAATATTTGTAAGTAATAATATTATATTGTTTTTTGAAATCGAATCCAAAATTAGCAGGAGCTAAACCATTTTTGGTGAATTTTTTGACAAGCTCAATCATTTCGTGCGAGACTAACTAAAAAACTTACCCCCTTACTCATAAACGCCTCTTAAATTTTAGTCAATTGATTAATTAGCATAGACTCTTACGTTGTTTGATATAAGGTTGGTTTTCGTAATAAAAATCACGCTAAACAGCGATTAAATGTAAGATGCGTTTATTAGTAAGGGGGTTATTTTTTTGTTAAAATAGTAAACATTCAAGTTAGTCTCATACACCAAAGAAGTGGTAGGAATTTCCTTTTGGTTTAAAAATTATGGAATTTTTGTGAATCATTTAACTAAACGAAATCGCGTAACTTGTTATAATGGCTATTAACGCTCTAGTTAGAGTCGGTTTTTTAATTAGAAAAGTATCCATGTAAGTGTGTTTATCAGTTGTCTAGTACACATAGTACAAGCTCTGCTTAGTTTGGTACTAGATGGCGTTGTGTGAATATGTAAGAAAGATTAATTTATTTAAGTACTTTTTTTGTAAAATTACAGTTGTAAACATTATGGTTTTGGAGTAATATTCTTAATTTGAAAATTATTAAACATGCAACACGCCAAAAGTATCTAAACGAGAATTCTTATTTCAAAAAAAAAAAGAATAGGACTACAATAAAGTACCTACGGACGACCCGTTAATTTCTAAACGGACCGTTCGCCAACTCGCTCGCGTTCCATTCTGGAACACGTTTCAATTCGAAATTCATATTTGGAACGCTCGCAACCGGTCGCCCTTGTAATAGTTGGCTGGTGATATCAAAAAACCAGTTATTAAAGACCCGTGTCACAATAACACGAAGTTTTTATTTCTTTGGTTGTAAAGAACATCTAGTCAGTTGACAGAGTTCTTTTTAAAATGGTCGCAAGTCGTCGGCAAGTGCAGCGCGAACGAAAATATACGTCGCGTCGAGTTGTTTTGCCGCCTTATCACTACAACCAAAGATTATGTTATTTTTTACATTTCTTTTTCTGCCTAAATTCTTAAAACTCACTGATGCAAAACAAATAATAATATCAGCGTAATTATCATAATAACTGCCATTGCTGATGTCTATGAGAGGCAGTTCTTTACCACTTACCATGAAGCACGGTACGCTTGCTTTTCTGCCATCTTACACACAATAAAGAAAAATGTCTGCAGCGACTGCTGAACTCCAGGATCGAAGGGAAAGGAGACAATTTTTTTTGTTCAGCGTAATGCCCTACCTCAAATTGTGGCGTATAGCAATGAAATGCATATCAGTTTCTTCCTTATAATCTCTAGATATTATTATTATTAGTATAGATAAGGCGTGTCCCTGCAAAGGAATATTCATTGACTGAACAAAAAGAAGAAAGCTTATAACATGTGGTGATATCCTTAGTTGTTCATTCATAGATACTTACAATCGAAGTATTTGCTAATGATTGTACATTTTACTCGTTACTAAATTATATTTAATGTAGCCATGTACTAATACATGCTAAAGCATGCCACGCTCATAAAGGCTAATTTAGGTTAGGTACGAACTTTAGTATAGTCTCATAATTATTTCGAATTGTCTTTCTCTTGCATTGTTAGGTATTATGTTTTTCGAATCTGCCTTACATTTTGTGATACCCACGAGATAAGAAAGGATAACGATATTTAGTTTTACCTACTTTTTTTTTGAAATCTCATTTATTTAAAATAGCCATACATCATATAGATTAAGTCGACTAGTTTACCTACTTCTATAACGGACTTTCATTTTTCATCATCATCATAATTATATCAGGCTATAGACGCCCACTGCTGGACATAGGCCTGTTCCAAACGTTTCTTTTCTTTTTTATTTATGGTTAATTTGGATTAGCTCCTTGGCAATACGTATCATCAAGATCAGCTCCAAACCAACGAATTTAGGATGATGAAAATTAGGCTATACTACTAAACTAGCTTAACTACGGACTAAAAATACTTATTAAGTACACCTTTTTGTATGGAGGGAAATGTAAATAGGCATAGGCTACCCGTATTGCTTTAGCTTGTCAATTTTTTTGTCTTTCAAATTAATAATTTCTCATCAGCTGTTGTAGACCGACAGTTGTGGAAATCAAAGTGAGAGGCCTTTGCCCAGCAATGGGATGATAAGGGCTGATACGATACGATAAGAGTTGTAGACATTTTTAAAAGTGAATGGGCGTTCTCCAGTGATAGAGATTAAATTGGGCCATTGGTTGCTCATGCTGGAAACATGGATTGACCAGGTTTGTCGTGTTTACCGTATCAAGTTTACCGTGTCTATGGATTATTCAACGTTTTCAAATCTTCTTTACTCATTCAATTTATGTTTCTTCTTCTTGACGAGACAGGAAGTAGCATTTTGTAATAATAATATAAAACAATTTAATATAGGTACCTATTTACGTAAGATAAGGATTATAAGATGTTTGTATGATAAGGGCAGGGGTATGACGAATGAAACGTGAAATTAGCAAATACAATTAACTTTCCGTTACCTTTAACAAAGTAAACAGTTAGGTACATAATCATACTTTACACCGTGTCTACATTATAGTTTCATCTATGGCGGGTGTTGGGGGCCGCGCGGGACGAAGGCGGGCTCTCGGCCCGCCAACTTAAAAATGCCGCCGCAGAGCCTCCGAATCGATACGACGCGCGTCACGTGCCGCCGACCGCGACCAATAGCCGCGCTCGGGCGGGCGAGGGGCGCGGGCGCGGGGCGCGACCACTCTCCGCCGACCGCCAGTACACGAGGAGACACCGCGCGGGACGGTCGTACGCCGCTAGCGCGCGCTGAACATACGAGTTTCACCGAAAACCGGTCCGATGCATCGTGACATGTTATAGTGTGCAGTGTCGCCGCTATGAGTGCGTGGACGGAGGAAGTGATGTCCTGGCGGGACGAACGGCTCGGCCTCACTGAACTGAGGGAGTCAAACACAAATAGGAGAAAACAACGCAGTGCGCCTTATAGACTACATCGGCCGCACTTAACCGCTCCTCACGTGCCCGAACTACCCGAGCCACAAGGAACACACATCTCGAGATTGTACCCGGAGTTATTGGCTTTAATATTCGAGAGGTTGCCCGTACGAGACCGAGGACGAGCGGCGCAAGTTTGCCGCGCTTGGCGAGATGCAGCTGATCGACGCTCTGTGTGGCGCGGAGTAGAAGCGGCCCTACACCTGAGGAGACCAGCACCCGTGTTATTCGCGTCGCTAGCGAGGAGAGGAGTCCGGAAATTACAAGTTTTGTCTCTCCGGAGGGGACTGAGGGACGCTGTCGCCGCTCTGCCGGGATTAGAGTCGTTATCTCTAAGCGGATGCTACAGCGTGACGGATGCGGCCCTCGCGAGCGCGTTCGCAGCTGAACTACCAGCCTTAAGGAGATTAGATCTATCATTATGCAAACAAGTGACCGACTCGTCGCTCGGTAGGATAGCGCAATCACTTAAAAACTTAGAGGAATTAGAACTAGGCGGGTGTTGCAACATAACAGATACCGGACTGTTGCTTATCGCTTGGGGACTGAAGAAACTGCGTCGTTTGAACCTGAGGTCATGCTGGCACGTGAACGACGCGGGGATAGCGCACTTGTGCGGCGGAGGTGAAGCGCGGGGCACTCCCGAGCTGGAGCATTTAGGATTACAAGACTGCCAAAGGTTAACGGACGAGGCGCTCAAACATGCAGCGACAGGGCTTCCACAATTGAAATCCATTAATCTTTCCTTTTGCGTGGCCGTGACTGACGCGGGCCTGAGGCACCTGGCGCGACTGCCTCACTTAGAAGATATAAACCTGAGAGCTTGCGACGGAGTCTCGGACGCGGGGGTGGCGCACCTCGCGGAGAGCGGTAGACTGAGGGCCCTGGACGTGTCCTTCTGCGACAAGGTGGGCGATGAGGCGCTGTCCCACGCGACGCTGGGCCTGTCTGGTCTGCGCTCGCTGTCGCTCAGCGCCTGCCGCCTCACGGACGAGGGCCTGGAGCGGGTCGCCAGGCTATCACAGCTAGAAACGCTAAATATAGGACAGTGCACTAGGGTCACAGATAGAGGCCTGCGCGCGCTCGGCGATGGCCTACGTAATCTAAAAGCAATAGACTTGTACGGATGTACGTGTATAACTCCTCAAGGCTTGGACCACATCGTGAAGTTGCCTCGGCTCAGTGTACTTAACCTCGGTCTGTGGCATGTGCGGTGACCACACACGCGCTAGTTGTGTCTGTACGTTTGCCTGTGTGAGTGCGTCGGCCATGTTGAAGTGAAGGAGCGCCAAGGTTGTAGGTATACTCTACACACTCAATAAAGGAATTAACCAATTTTGAAGATATTAAAACTATCGAATTATTGTTTAGGATATGAGGCTGCTTTCTTTTGTATGTGTTGTGTTAGTTATTGTTGTGTATACATTTGAGTTAAAAGACAAACTTTGTGGTTATGTTTGAAGAAAGTCGCCTCAATACCTAGTCGCGTTGTTGAGCCAGATCTTTTTGAATATTTAATGTTTCTTATGTTATTTTCTTATTAATTTGTTAAACTTGAGATGTTCTCAGTCAATACGTTAATTTTAAACTTAATTTGTTTAATTTTTAAAAAGGTCTGGTTTTGCAAAATAATTTGCTCCATTAGTTAGGTAGATATTTAGACATTCTTCAAATTATTAATGTTTCGATTCGATCTTATGCGAACATTTTAGAAAATATCCAAATTGTTACGAGTTAGGTTTTTTTTATAATTATTTTTGTAAAGTTAGAGTTATTTGGGAGATGATGGAATGAATAAAATATACGGAAAACAATACAGTTCGATTTATTATCTCGAACAAAACTAAATGGGCAATGCAGCCAATTGAAAGAACCCAATTCTCAGGCTTCAACTTTAGACTGTTATTGGAAGCGGCTTTACGACCATTTTTTGTACCATACTTAATTGATTCTTTAACGGCCAACATTAATAAAACTGTACCATTGTTTCGTATTTAATTGCTAAAATAAAACGTGTAAAGAAACAAAAAAGAATAATAGTATTTCCTTTACAATGAATTGTAAAATATTGGTGGTAAAATTTGAAAATCATCAAAGAACAAAACTAGAAAATATTTTTTTTTGTTAGCGTTGAAACTTTTTGCAAAAATTGTACGTATAAATATGGCCAGTAAGAAATATTAGTCAGAAGAATATATTAACAAGTATAATGACGCAATGTCTGATGACAGCGATATATTCAAATCATTTATCATAATTTAGACAACCGTCGCGAAATCAGCTGTTAAATAAAATGTTTATGCCGTAGCAAAATGTTTTTACATACGGCGGAATGGTAAAAGATTGATTATCTTAGTCAAAACTGAGTATCTTATATTGTTTTTCCTTTATATTTAATTCTTATATCACGCGATTTGTATATCAAACGTTTTTGTTTTCTTTAGGCTTAGATGATTAAATGCCCTATGCATTTTTTTTTTCAAACTGGATATTTACTAAATACTTTTTCAAGGAGTTTTCTTTCTAAATATTTCCTTATAGTACGAATATGAAGTAAATCTACATTTTTATTATAGAATGTTTGTTTTCTCTATTGAGTTGGTTGTTTTAGCTCTCTTCACTGAATGCTAGCTCTTAATCTAAAACTTAAAACATTTGCAATAAGTAAATAGGGATTTATAGCCTAAAATTTTGACTGTAAATTTTACTTTGAACGAAACAATCTTGATTAGTATTCGTTAAAGATGTAAGGAATACGTTAACGTCCAAAACATTCTGTTAAGTTTATGAATTTACCTAAAATATTTTTTATTCATCATCATCATAATATCATTACCCATTAGACCATATTTTCACCAAGAGTGTATAAAATTAACTATCCCATGTTAATGTTTGATTTAATTTTAAGCCTATTTAGGCCCTTTTAAACACAAAAAATCAATAAAAAGATATTCAATTTTGACTAATTTATTTAATTGGATTTATATAAGTATAAGAAATTGTACCAAAGTAGACTTTGTAAAGTTAACATTGAGTCAACTCAAAAGATTTCGTAAGACAAACTTGTGTTTGCTCTGATTCCCCCTAGTTACATAATAATGTAACTTTGTTTTGACATAATTGTGCTCAACAATAGCTGTACTGTTTTTAGGACTCTTAAATTAAATCTATCAAAGAATATTACGTAATTTTTTTATCAACTTTTATACAACAAACATGGTTAAAAGAAAGATTTAATTTGTGTTCTAAAACTAGGCAGCCATTTTGAATTTACTATAGGTATCTCCCAATGTAATAAAAGATCTCGTTTATACGTAATTTTTGATATTAATATTAATTTTTATATGTTTTTAATTGTAGTTTTGTTTCGTATAAGATCGAATTGTTACGATATACGTTGTATACTTCATGAGATACGTTGTTTTTGTACAAAACGAATGTAATATAGGAGAAGAAAATGTATTAAAAGTCATCGTTTAAGTTGCAAATTATTTATGACATTTTATTTTTTTACCTAACCTTTTAATTACACAATACGCGAAATCTAAGATGGCCGGCTTGAAGACTTTAATGATTGAACAGATGTCATTTTTTGGAACTAAATATCGTAGAGGCTGTTTTTTTAGTGTCTGTAGGCGCAAAACGTCTTTGAAAACTTCAGGGTGGCCAACTGAGATAGCGCAAATTGAACAAAACTATTAGGTATACTTACTAATAACTCTACATGTACAGTACCCTGCCGTATATATTGCACAACATCAACTTTTGTAAAGAGATAATCGGCCAATTTCGACTTCGTAGAGCATATCATCTCTGTCGCACGAGATACAAACAGTCTGGTATCTATTAGCAACTGTTAAGGATACGCATTCCACAGACACGAACTTGCTAGTGGTCTAAAAGATTGTTGTCCAAAACGTGCACGCTAAAATTGCTCAAAATAACTTTGGGGAAAGAGTATAATGTACAAATAATATTAACGTATAAATAAATACTATTTGATAATAAATTATCAAATGAAGGAGCTATTAACTTCTACAAGTTGATAGTGTGCGACAGAGATGACGCTCTACGAAGCCAAAATTGACCCATTGTCTCTTTTCACAGGTCGATGTGCAATATTTTCAGCCGGATACTGTACCTACTTCTCTTTTCATACTAACAGTGGTCGCTCTAGATTTAAAAACTTTGGGTTATTTGCCACAAAAAACATAGAGGCAACAATATTTAGTTGTTTAATTTATTATTGAGTTTGATATAGAAAGAACCAATAACCAAATAAACTAAATTTGCTTTAGTTTTAACTAAGTCTAGAACGAGAAGTTAAAATGTATCAAAGACTAGCTGACCCGTGCCCACCTCGTAGGACGGCGAAAAAAACGTGTCTCTTTTTTATACATATTTAATTACTGCTCTACTCCTGTTAGTCATATGACACACTCTCCGATAAATGGACTATTCAACACAGAAATAATTTTTAAAATCGGTTCGTTAGATCCAGAGATTACCCCCTACAACGTCACAAACACACAAACTTTATCTCTTTATAATATTAGTATGAATGTAAGAAATAAGTCCAAGAATCTACCATCTTCAATAGGAATTGACTTAAAATTACCTCGACCAGTAGTCGGTTAAAGAACACAATTGGCTTATGTCGATAGGCCTATTACTACAGGGATCCTCATCATAAACATCATAACAGCCCATTAATGTCCCACTGCAGAGACGGACCTCCTCCTGCGACGGAGGGATACTTGGCCTACTAATACCACGCTGGACGGACGGATTGGTATAGGGTTTAATTTCAAGTTTTCTTTTTATTTCGTAAAGATAATATTCACAGCTAGTCCCTTAGTCGGTTTTTACGACACCCATGGGGTGGTGACATATTGTATTCTTACTCCGTCACCACACGGAGTTCCTAATCGACTAAAATTAAAAGATCTGCAACGTTAAAAGGAGAGTAAGCAGGCGTTCTGCCTTGCATTGCTACCTCTAACGACTGCCATACATAACTTATACAAATACAATTTTCTTTATTCACAATAAATAGGGTATGTACTTACATAAAATGTAGGTAACATAATGAGGTTATACAGTGCTTCGCCTATTTAGCTGTCAATTGGAACAGCGTGGGAGATAAAACAATATTAATAATAAAGAACTTAACTGCTTGACACGGCACGCATTGTGAGGAAGTTCCTATCTTTGGAGCCCTAACCACCAGTGGCTTGGTCCTTGTACCCGATGCTGGTGGGTCTACCTTTTTTTATATTTTTACATGTTTTTATATTTATATTTAAAAATGTAAAAGATTGAGAAAAAAGTAAATAAAAAGAACTTATAAGTTATAAACTAGACAAGTACTAAAACTAAATGAAAATAACTTATTTATGTATTTTTTCTACATGTGTTAGAAAGTCGGTCCTTGTTCGATGGTTACCTGTTGATCACTAAAGCATTTTTAGAAATTAAGAAAATACCTTATAAATTGCTGTACCTACTCATCCTAAAACGCCTTAAACAATGGCTTTCCGATTAAAAAACGTGCGCTATAAAATTTGCAGTCATTAAAAAAATACCTTACCCATAAAGTTTAGTTAATTATGTCCTTTTATCAATGAGTAGGTATAATTAAAGATCAAATTTTGGCTCAATATAATAATCAAGAAACAATAACAGATAACATAATCATTTGTTTTGTTATCATTGATATCACAAATTATCAGATATGTTTCAAATTAAAAATATATGTTATTACTATTTTGAAGTATGGGACCCGGTTGGGATATATAGTAATTGGTAGAATATACTTATAAAGATAATTCCGACGAAATGATAATACTATGAATCAGGAGTAATCAGGACTAACTTAAACCATCAGGTGACCTGCTGGCTCGTTTGCCTCCCATTATATAAAAAAACCGAAGCCATAGGTTACAAAATAGCCAAACTAAATTACTTGAGAAAATATTAAGATAAGTACTAGACTTGTTGGGGATACCTTTTGACAGCTGCTATTTAGAACCAGATACCTTAAAAAAATTATTAAAAAATGACTAAGCCCAGAGCCGGTGACGGAGTAAGAATACAATATGACTCCACCCCATCTCTTCCCAGGGGTGTCGTAAAAACCGATTAAGGGACTATCCGTGAATATTATCTTTACGAAATAAAAAGAAGGAAAACTTGAAATGAAACCCTATACCAATCCGTCTGGCCAGCATTAGTAGGCCAAGTATCCCTCCGTCACGGGAGGAGGGCCGTCCCTGCAGTGGGACATTAATGGTTATGATGAGTCTTTATCTAAGGTAAGCACCACAAGCACTATGGTTGTTTGACTGTACACTAGATAACTGACAAGTTAAAATGTAGGTATAGGTACCTACGTATTATACTTACATAGAAAACACCATAGACCAATTAAAATATTCATGTAACATGCACGCAAAGATTTACAATGAACGGGAATCGAAACTAAGACTTCTCTATTAAGCCATAAGCGTTAAGTCAAAACAAATCTGTTTTTTGCTTAGTACACACCAACTTTTGCTTTAGTGCTTTGTAATAAGGTTAATTTTTAAATGAAAATATTTAGAGGATTTTTAAAATGTCCATAGATTTCTTTTTTTTTTAAAGTCCCGAGTCAAAGACCTTAATATATAATTGTCATTTAAAAATAATAAAAAAAAAATTAATAGTTTATTGTTTCATTTTAATTTTGTGACATTTATTTTAAATATTATTAATTTATTATCTTCATTAATATTTAAATAAAGTAACATAATATTATAATAATAGTTAAACTTAAATAAAATAATAATTAAAAGGCCAATGACATGTCGTATCATATTATCACAGTTTAGACATACAGATTTATTTTTTTACTAGCTGACCCGTGCCCACTTCGTTGGGCGGCGAAATAAACCCGTCCCTTTTTAAACATATTTCATTACTGCTCCACTCCTATTAGTCATGCGTGATACTATATAGCCTATGACACACCCGATAAATAGACTATTCAACACAGAAAGAATTTTTAAAATCGGTTCCGTAGATCCAGAGGTTACCCCCTACAACGTCACAAACACACAATCTTTACCTCTTAATAATATTAGTATAGATGACTGCTACGCAGAGGTCTCGGGTTCGATTCCCGCTCAATGCAAATCTTTGTGTGCATAAACATGATTGTTTGCATTGGTCTCGGTGTTTTCTATGTATAATATGTATGTATTTACAAAAAAAAAGTATTTAAGTATGTTTATCCGTGGTCTAGTACCCATAGTACAAGCTTTGCTTAGTTTGGGACTAGATGGCGTTGTGTGAATGTGTGAGGAATATTTATTTATATGTGAAGGTATTTAATTCTATGTGAAGGTGTATTAATTGGGCATAGTGATGGTACCGGGCTAGCAGATCACTTGCTGAAGAGACGTATTAATCATAACAGGCCATTAATGTCCCACTGCAGGGACGGGCCTCCTACCGTGGCGTATCCCTTTCTTTGGCCTACTACTATAGTATACTAATACCACGCTGGCCAGACGGTATAGGGTTTCATTTCAAGTTTTCCCTCTTTTTATTTCGTAAAGATAATATTCACGGATAGTCCCTAGTTGGTTTGTATGACACCCATGGGATGAGATGGGGTGGTGACATATTGTATTCTTACTCCGTCACCACACGGAGAAAAGAGACCTATTAGGTAATAGGAAAAAAATGTTTAGTCCATTGTTAAAATTAAAATACATATTAGCCATTTTATACAATGGGACTTTGTTGTTTATTATATTCATTGTAATAAAAAAATTAAGTAAATAATGATGTAAGTAAGTAAAAGTACAATGACTTTACTTCAATTACCTACATAATTACACGTAGGTATGCTAATTTTGTAAAAATATTAGTTAACAAATAGAAATATTAATAAATCTAAAAGCTTAGGTTTTTTCTTATTTATCGCATGAAATTAAAAAATAATTATCATAATTTGAAATTTCAGATAGGTTTTTTTTAAATTGGCCTACCGGAAATACTCTATGGTGCCTGTTGTTAAACATCCAATAGAGTTCAAGAATGACGAGCATTATGCCAGCTACAATATTTTTAGAGTCATGAATGTCTCCACTATGGCCGCTTAAGAAGATGCTTTTTCACGCCTCGCTTGAAAGAACCAGGATCGTAGTTTTGGATAAGTCATCATATCCATTAATCGAATCTTAGCAATTCAGTCTTATAGATTTTTTTTGGTATTTTTTAATATTTTTATTTTAAAGGCTTAGTCATTATAAACAATTTATTTGAGTATTCTTGGTTTCCTACCTATAGTTTATTACAAATAAGTATTACTTGTGATGACGTTATGCGCACGGCTGAATTACTTGAGCAATGAAGGACAGACAAACTTCTGTTCAGCTGGACGCATGACGTCTTATGCCCGATTTACACATCGACAAGTACAGTAGCGAGTTAAGTAGTATTTTAAAATTAAGTTGATTTAAATAGATCTCCATCCTATATTTTGGCAAGTTAAGTACGAATTAGCCCCCTCTCTCGCGTCTCGCCAACTTAACTTGCCAAAAAATAGGATGGAGATCTATTTAAATCAACATAATCAGCAACTTACTACTTAACTCGCTACTGTACTTGTCGATGTGTAAATCGGGCATTAGGGCCAGATTCAGAGACCGCACTTTGACTTTACTTTAGCAAAGTCTAGTTATTATCTCTGAATTTGAACAACATTAAAGTAATCTTTTCGCATGAAAAGTTTACTTTGTAGTAATAAATCATGAAAGTAAACTTTTTCATGCGAAAAATTACTTTAATATTGTTCAAATTCAGAGATAATAACTAGACTTTGCTAAAGTAAAGACAAAGTGCGGTCTCTGAATCTGGCCCTTAGAGGTCAAATGAAAGACAAAGTAATTCATGTATAGTTGTAAAAATGAACGTAATCTTGCGGTTATTTGCGCTAAAATATGATTTTACTCCTTGCCGATCTAAAATCTCTAAATGGTTTTGGAATCGACCTAGGTAAACTTTTACTTTACATACCGAATTCCTAATAAAATATTTTATTCAATTAATAATTTTATAATAATTTTAAATTCATCTTTTGTGCGAGCGGATCAACATGGGCGTATTTTAAAACAAAATCTGTCGCCTTACTTTTGTTTTACTTTTCTCTCTCGACAAAGCCTATAAAATTAAATTTAAAAAAAAGTAACAACTAAAATGCTAAGAGCAACAGCAACGTTGCTTGATAGGTCGAAGGAAATAAAATAACGGTGTGTTTATTTTAATATTTTAAAATGATGTCAATTGCAAACCTACCTAACCTACTTTTCTATAATCTTGTAAATATGTAGGTACTCGTATTATAATTGTTATATTGATTTAAATATATTTTCTTTTGTTTTCTATATTCATAATTGACAAAACGGTACATTATAACATAGAATCTTTAAAATTACTTAGTAAAAAATGAAAAACCTTATAACCGTGACGTCAAGTGACGTGACATTAAAGCCAAGTTTCTACTATGCACGCTCTCCAAGGATGCCCATTTCTACAGGGACAAAATTATAAAATTTTAACCTCTTTTTTATTATTAATTATCCTATAGTGGCGTATGTAACCTCTTTTTTAATTTTCTTTTAAAAGACAACAACACTGGCAGACTAGGACATGTATCACCGGATATTTAGTAGACGTAAAATTATCTGACATAAAGTACCAACGTCCATTATGAGTTACTGAGACCTAATCGTTTATATCCTGTTAAAAGGGCAGGTGCGGAACTCTTGAATGACCATGTATGTATGAACTTATGTATGATTGTAGATGAAACGAAGCATGTATGAAAGTATCGTAGTATATGGAGTTCCGTGTGGTGACGGAGTAAGAATACAATATGTCACCACCCCATCTCTTCCCATGGGTGTCGTAAAAAGCGACTATCCGTGAAAAATCTGAGACGAAATAAAAAGAAGGAAAACTGAAAATTAAACCCTATACCGTGCCCACTTCGTTGCGTGGCAAAAAAACGCGTCCCTTTTTTAAACATATTTCATTACTGCTACACTCCTATTAGTCATAGCGTGATCCTATATAGCCTCTGACACACTCACTCCTCGATAAATAAACTATTCAACACAGAAAGAATTTTCAAAACAGGTTCATTAGATCCAGAGATTACCCCCTACAACGTCACAAACAAACAAACACACAAACTTTACCTATGGATAGTATAGATGACAATTAACATTTTGTGAACGTTTTATTGAAGTACTAGATTCCGCCCGTGGCTTCGCCCGCGTTGTGTCAGTTCATTGTCGTAAAAAGTGACTTAGGGGTAAAAGTCTTTAATATTTGTAGCCTATATCTTATTCTAATACTTAAGCTATATTACTGTTAAGTTTCATCAAAATCCGTTCAGTAGTTTTTGCGTCTTCTCTTCTTTGCGTGTCGATAACAATCAAACTGTGTCAGCCCAAAATTTTGCCACGAGTATTGCATTCTCAGTGGCATGCATGAGATCCTCTATTGTGCATGTGTTAGGTCCTAGAGGACAAGATAGCAGATGTTCCATTGTTTGTGGAACAGCACCACACATACATTCCTGGTCCTCCCTAAACCCCCACCTGAACAAGATCTCCTTGCTTCTACCGACCTGAGTCCGGAGTCTGTTAAGTGATTTCCAGGTCGGCCAAGGGAGCAGGTGTCCTGTTGATGGGTTTTCGGACAGCGGGACAAAAGGTGTTGGTAGGGTACTTCTATCTCGCCACAACCCAAGTCTCTTATGTGAGCTGCTCGAATTTCCGACTAATGGGAAGACGCATTTAGCAAAGCTTTTACGGCTTTTCAGCCTTTGTGGCACAAGGGTGTAGTGATGTAGAGGGTGCCGAGTGTCTTCTTCCATTTTCGCTCTTTCAACAGAGCTCGCTACTTCTCTGCGAATTTCCGGAGGCGCTATTCCAGCTAGTGGATACAGCATTTGTACAGGAGTCGGTTTAAGACAACCAGTGATGATCCGGCACGTTTCGTTTAGGGCTGTATCCACTAGTTTCGAGTGGGCAGATCGACCCCATACGGGGCAGGCGTATTCACCCGCAGAGAAGCAGAGCGTTTCCCGGTTGTTCGCACAACATCAGGTGCGGCTCCCCAGTCCGATGCAACCAATCGGCGCAGAAGGTTGTTGCGAGGGTGCACTTTTTGTTTCATGTTCTGGCAGTTTTGTCTATAAGTGAGTGACCTGTCCAGAGTAATTCCTAGATATTTTTTGCGTGAAAGAGTAACAAACATCCATCCATCCATCCTCACAAACTTTTGCATTTCTAATATTAGTAGGATAGGATTATTGCAGGAAAAAGAAATATATAGAGGATTTCCTTATTTTGTTTTGATAAACATATACAACTAAATGTTTCCTTTGAGACGAGATGGGATAAAAATTACCTTGCTGACCTCATCTTGGCAGCACATTATTGACCTGCTGCAAGAACTGGTTTCCTCTAATAAAGAACTTAGGTCTTGTAAAATGATGATTCCAAGTCGGGTTGATTTTAAGAATTTCCTTTGAATTTTCCGGCTCTTGATATTATACCTACTTAATACGTAGTGTTACGTAACGGAGTGTAGGACTCAGCTAGGTGGACCGACGACCTCATAAAGGTCTCGGGGCCGACTGGATACGGAAGGCGCAGGACCGAGTTCTGTGGCGTGTGTTGGGAGAGGCCTATCATAGGCCGCCTATGTCCAGTTGTGGACTGCTATAGGCTTGTTGATTGATTGATATTACATTATTAAAATCTCACTATGTCACTTTTTACACTAGTTATGGAATAAGAACGATTGTGAGTTGTGACGACCAGACAAAATTAAAATGAAGGCGAACAAGCCAGTTTTGTTTTACGCGCTTTGGACTGCAGCTATAGGCTTGTTGATTGATTGATATTACATTATTAAAATCTCACTATGTCACTTTTTACAGTAGTTATGGAATAAGAACGATTGTGAGTTGTGACGACCAGACAAAATTAAAATGAAGGCGAACAAGCCAGTTTTGTTTTACGCGCTTTGGACTGCAGCTATAGGCTTGTTGATTGATTGATATTACATTATTAAAATCTCACTATGTCACTTTTTACACTAGTTATGGAATAAGAACGATTGTGAGTTGTGACGACCAGACAAAATTAAAACGAAGGCGAACAAGCCAGTTTTGTTTTACGCGCTTTGGACTGCAGCTATAGGCTTGTTGATTGATTGATATTACATTATTAAAATCTCACTATGTCACTTTTTACAGTAGTTATGGAATAAGAACGATTGTGAGTTGTGACGACCAGACAAAATTAAAACGAAGGCGAACAAGCCAGTTTTGTTTTACGCGCTTTGGACTGCAGCTATAGGCTTGTTGATTGATTGATATTACATTATTAAAATCTCACTATGTCACTTTTTACAGTAGTTATGGAATAAGAACGATTGTGAGTTGTGACGACCAGACAAAATTAAAACGAAGGCGAACAAGCCAGTTTTGTTTTACGCGCTTTGGACTGCAGCTATAGGCTTGTTGATTGATTGATATTACATTATTAAAATCTCACTATGTCACTTTTTACAGTAGTTATGGAATAAGAACGATTGTGAGTTGTGACGACCAGACAAAATTAAAACGAAGGCGAACAAGCCAGTTTTGTTTTACGCGCTTTGGACTGCAGCTATAGGCTTGTTGATTGATTGATATTACATTATTAAAATCTCACTATGTCACTTTTTACAGTAGTTATGGAATAAGAACGATTGTGAGTTGTGACGACCAGACAAAATTAAAACGAAGGCGAACAAGCCAGTTTTGTTTTACGCGCTTTGGACTGCAGCTATAGGCTTGTTGATTGATTGATATTACATTATTAAAATCTCACTATGTCACTTTTTACAGTAGTTATGGAATAAGAACGATTGTGAGTTGTGACGACCAGACAAAATTAAAACGAAGGCGAACAAGCCAGTTTTGTTTTACGCGCTTTGGACTGCAGCTATAGGCTTGTTGATTGATTGATATTACATTATTAAAATCTCACTATGTCACTTTTTACAGTAGTTATGGAATAAGAACGATTGTGAGTTGTGACGACCAGACAAAATTAAAACGAAGGCGAACAAGCCAGTTTTGTTTTACGCGCTTTGGACTGCAGCTATAGGCTTGTTGATTGATTGATATTACATTATTAAAATCTCACTATGTCACTTTTTACACTAGTTATGGAATAAGAACGATTGTGAGTTGTGACGACCAGACAAAATTAAAACGAAGGCGAACAAGCCAGTTTTGTTTTACGCGCTTTGGACTGCAGCTATAGGCTTGTTGATTGATTGATATTACATTATTAAAATCTCACTATGTCACTTTTTACAGTAGTTATGGAATAAGAACGATTGTGAGTTGTGACGACCAGACAAAATTAAAACGAAGGCGAACAAGCCAGTTTTGTTTTACGCGCTTTGGACTGCAGCTATAGGCTTGTTGATTGATTGATATTACATTATTAAAATCTCACTATGTCACTTTTTACAGTAGTTATGGAATAAGAACGATTGTGAGTTGTGACGACCAGACAAAATTAAAACGAAGGCGAACAAGCCAGTTTTGTTTTACGCGCTTTGGACTGCAGCTATAGGCTTGTTGATTGATTGATATTACATTATTAAAATCTCACTATGTCACTTTTTACAGTAGTTATGGAATAAGAACGATTGTGAGTTGTGACGACCAGACAAAATTAAAACGAAGGCGAACAAGCCAGTTTTGTTTTACGCGCTTTGGACTGCAGCTATAGGCTTGTTGATTGATTGATATTACATTATTAAAATCTCACTATGTCACTTTTTACAGTAGTTATGGAATAAGAACGATTGTGAGTTGTGACGACCAGACAAAATTAAAACGAAGGCGAACAAGCCAGTTTTGTTTTACGCGCTTTGCGAAACGACAATAATGCTGAAAAAAACAATCCTTAAGATTATTTTTAATATTTTCTAATGACAGTCAATTTCTTACCGAAGGCAAAGAATTAAAATAAAATAGAAAGTGCAGTTCTACAGTCCTTGCATTATTGTAACAAAAGTTATAAAATTGCAGACATTGTTCAAGATCGCAAAGATCAAAGGCCTAGCGGTACATGCAATAACAAGACTCATTTAAAATTGTTCAAACTAAATATTGTTTTAAAACGAAACAATAAACAAAAGAGTCAATAATTACTAACAGTACAAAAAGGCGGCAAACGGCAAATGTTTTTGAACGTAATAGCGTAAGTCATAACAACGAAAAAAAAAAGAAAAGACAACGGATTGTTTTATGGTGTTCCATTTTCAAATTGCACTAAAGATGTTGCTAGATTCAAAATGTCGGTAATATTTTATTTGTAACAATTTTTATTGTTATTGTTGAAAGTAAAAATATTATTTTAGTGTTTGTTTATGACTCTATTTAGATGAAAGTAAATTTTAATGTATTATTTTATTGTAATGCAATATTCAATTGGGTGTTTATTGTAATCTGTAATGGTGCTAACATTACAAATGTCCAAGGACTATTATTTTAATTTTACTATGGCAATTATACAAATGCGTCAGTATTAATTACCACTATGGCGCAGTCGGTATATTACATGGCTGCTACGCAGAGGTCTCGGGTTCGATTCCCGCTCAATGCAAATCTTTGTGTGCATGAACATGATTGTTTGCATTGGTCTGAGTGTTTTCTATGTATAATATGTATGTATTTACAAAAAAAAAAAAAAAGTATTTAAGTATGTTTATCCGTTGTCTAGTACCCATAGTACAAGCTTTGCTTAGTTTGGGACTAAATGGCGTTGTGTGAATGTGTGAAGATTATTATTATTATTCTCTTTTCCATAATACTCGGGTCTATTGGAGACCCGGTTCTTTGGAAGGCATACATCGGGCCGAAGCCAAGACAAGATTATTATTATTATTATTAACAATCCTTTAATGCATTTCTGTAGAGACGGGCCTCCTCTAATGAAGCAGGGAAACAAGGTTTACTAATGTTGTAATGTGTAATGTTTAAACTGGTCAGACGTATTGGTAAACGGTTTTATGGCAAATTTTCCTTCTTAATTTTAGGGAGATAATATCTGCGAAATTTCCCTTACGACAGTAAAATGGCTGTCAGTAATGTGGTTTTGTTCACGCAAGTGCATGACGCGGTATGTCAAAAAGGAATAGAGATAAACGCTACGGTTTATTCTTTCTCCTAATTTTGACAAATCAAATAAAACTCCAAGTATACCGCGAAAGTTGAACGTAGCAACAATTGTTGCCTACTGCTGAGAGTAGTTTTACTTTAGCAACAATGTTGCCGTGGACTGTCAAGAGATATTTTTTTGCCAGTATGGACTGTCAAGTGGATAATTGGATCTTAGACAGAAGCTGTTAAGTCTCAAGGCCTCTGTAATGTCACTGGCTACCACGTAGTATAAATATTTGGAGGAGACCTATATCAAGCAGTGGACATCTATAGGTTGATATAATAAGTCATCATCATCATAACAGTATTAATGTCCCACTGCAGGGACCTCGGGACAGGGCCTCCTTCCGTAGCGGAGGGATACTTGGCCTACTAATACCACGCTGGCCAGACGAATTGGTATAGGGTTTAATTTCAAGTTTTCCTTCTTTTTATATCGTAAAGGTAATGTTAACGGATAGTCCCTTAGTCGGTTTCTACGATACCCACGGGATGAGATGGGGTGGTGACATAAATATTGTATTCCTACTCCGTCGCCACACGGAGTATTTGATATTATATCAATAGTATTCTTTATTAAATACACTTCCCAATAATATGTTTTTCTTTAAACAAAAAAGTTAAATTCAGGTCAAGTAGTTTTATCTCAAGCAAGACTCGATTGACTCGAGCGTAAAGGCTACCATTGATTGTGATTTGAAGTTCGGGCATGTCAAGGTCCATGGTTCGCCTACTCTTTTGTCTATTACTTTTTTGTCTCTGTTTCATTCATGAATAGATTTCGTAAGTTTGATTTTGTTGTATAGAATATGATTTTGTAATATATTTCGGATGGTACCGAAATCTGTTGCAGAATTGGTGAAAATGGCCGACCCTCCTGTGGGTCGTCAAGGGCGTTGGAATGCTCTTCAGACATTATTTTATAAAAACTTCTATTTACTTCAAACAAATCAATTTAATATTACTTTAATTAATAAATAACAATAAACAGTATTTAAGCACTGACTCAGGCGTGAACTGTATCACAATTAAGAGGTGTTGACGGTAGGAGCGTCGCAATCGAAGTGAAGTGTGCGCTCAATACGGCGCCTTATATAGCCGCCTCAACCGGTCGCCCCACCTCGCCTGACTCATAGAGTGGTTCGATGAATGTTCGGGCGCTTGTCAACAAGTTTATTAGTCAGCGCCGACACGGCCATTCTGCAAAAAGGTCGCCTTCGACCTATGAAAGAAAATAACACGCGTAGTCTATTTATCAACTAAACTATTACTAAGAAGCGTCTTTGTACAAGAGGTGTAGAGACTTAGTCTTATTACCAGCCAGGCTTAGTCAAATTACATCCTTAAGCTCAGCTTACATAATTCATAATAATGAAGACTCAAGTCCTCAACATAAGTCTATCCACAGAGCACAAAAGTAAGGAGGCCCCAGTCCTCAACTTACGTCTACTTATTGTTACAGTAAGGAGGCCCCTGTCCTCAACTTACGTCCACTCACTGTGACAGTAAGGAGGCCCCTGTCCTCAACTTACGTCTACTCACTGTGACAGTAAGGAGGCCCCTGTCCTCAACTTACGTCTTCACTCAATTTCATTTATTAATAGCATAAATAAACTAAGGAAACCGCTGTTCTCAACGTACTCAAGTCATAACATGCAAAAACATTATTACCTTTATTGTTCAGCGGCTTCTTGCGTGTGAACTGGATCGTTTGAAGTACTACACTCGTTTTGCGCCGACATGGAATCCTGATTTTCTGTTTCATTGGGTTTAGGCGCAAGCCGTAACTGATCATGAGCTACTTTTTTTGGACGCCCGCTACCGGTGATCTTCTTTACTTGATAACGGTCATTTGGTAGTATTTTCCAAATTACATAAGCATCTGGATACTTCAGGTCAAGTCCAATTTGGGTTCTAGGGTTAGTTTTAAACAAAACTATGTCTTCTTTCTGGAATCTTACCACCTTAGCTTTACTTTGATCAAATCTCGCTTTGTCTTCTTTTCCTCGTGTGTTAATTTTTCGTTGTATGTAACTATCCAATTGATCTCGACTTACTGTTCCTTCTTCTTCATCAATCAAGGATACTAGATCTGGCGGTACCGCACATTGTCTTCCGGTAAGAGCTTTAATTGGACTCACATTTGTTGTTTTGTTCTTGGTACAGTTAATTGCCAATTGTAGTGCATCCAGTCCCTTCTTCCAGTCTTGAGTTTCATAATTGCGAATGATTGTTAGTCCATTTTTTACAACAGCCATCATTCGTTCCACCTGGCCATTAGCACGACTACATCCTGGGGCTATAAAATGCTGGTAAATGTTATGATTCTTACAAAACTCTTCAAATTCGGCTTTATATGCAGTATCTTGGTCACTTATTATTTGTCTTGGAGCTCCAAACAAAGATACGACATGTTTAAGTGCACGAAGCATAGAATTAGCAGTCTTATTAGTCGCGTAAGTCAGAGTCACGAACTTGGTGTAAGCATCTACAACAACGACAACGTATTCGTGTTTGTTGTTTCGTCTGGTAAGGTGTCCAGTAATGTCGATATGTATTGTATCGAAAGGAATGGGTTTCTTTTCAATAGGGTGCATTTCTACCTGCTTGGCTCCGGAAGAACTTTTGCTAGTTTTGCATATGACACAATTGTCTACAAATCGCCTCACAACTGTGGACATTTCAGGAAACCAATAGGTTTCTCGAATTTTGCCAAGGGTTTTTTCCCAACCGAAATGTTTCAAAGCGGTATGATAGGCGTTGATGATGCTCCATTGATATGATTTTGGAACTACTTTTTTCCACTTCTTGCAACCGGGTTCTTCATCATCGTGACAATGTTCCAAAACAAGATCCTTAATGCGGTATGCACAAATTTCCTCGTTACGTTCTAATCTTTTTATGATTGCAGCTATCTCTACGTCACGCCTTTGCTCAACTTTTAGCCACGTATCAATGTTTTGAGCCAAATTTATGCACGTTATAGGATTGCGGCTAAAGAAATCGGCGTGTTTCATTCGACATCCTTGACGGTATTCTATTTTGAAGTCGTAGTGTTGGAGAAAAGACCACCATCTGTGAATTCTGGGTAACAATTCATGTTTGCTAGATGATGATTTTATAGCGTTGCAATCAGTCACAATTGTAAAAGATCTGCCATAGAGATATTGTCTAAAATGTTTAATTGCTCTTATTATAGCAAGAGTTTCTAGTTCATAAGAGTGGTAATGACTCTCCGGTTCGCTAGTTCTCATACTCATATATGCAACCACATGCTGTCGGCTATCCTGTATTTGAATCAGAACGGCACCTAAGCCGACGCTACTAGCATCCGTGTGAAGTTCAACAGGAAGTCCTTCTTGAAAGATAGCTAGCACAGGTGCTGAAGTTAACCGTCGAATAATATCCAGCCTGACATTTTCACATTGTGCGGTCCATTGAAATTTAGCCTCCTTTTTTGTTAGGTTATACAGCGGAATCAGTCGTTCAGAGAAGGAAGGTATGAAACGCCTAAAGTAGCCAGCTAAACCACAGAATTGACGTACTTGTTTTACGTTTGTGGGTACAGCCGATTTCTCTAAGGCCTCTATTTTTCTAGGACTTGGGCGAACTGTGCCATTCGATATTAGATTGCCAAGATATTCAATCGACGTCTTAAAAAATGAGCACTTACTTGCATTCACAGTAAACCCAGCTTCAGCTAAAGCAGCTAAAACTTTCTCTAGTATCTGCAATCCTTCGGCAAATGTCTTGCATTTTATTAAAACATCATCCATATAGACCAAGATGTTATCCAATAGGGGCCGTAAGGCGATCATAATAGCGCGCTGAAATACGGCTGGTGCGTTCATAAGTCCAAAAGGCATTCTTACATATTCGTACAGCCCATCTGGTGTTATAAAAGCAGTTTTAGGTATGGAATTTTCTTTTACTGGTATTTGATAAAACCCTTGTGCCATATCCAAACTGATAAAATACGTTGCATCCGATAATCGATCAATTTGATCAGAAATTATTGGAAGAGGAAACTTGATGGGGACAGTATTTCTGTTCAATTCTCGATAGTCTGTGCACATTCGATCTTCTCCATTTTTCTTTTTAACGAGAATAACTGGGCTTGCGTAATCCGACGTGCTTTCTCTGACAATTCCATTAATGATTAATTCATTAATAATTTGTTTTAGCTTATGTCGCTCAGCTGGAGCCATTCGATAAGGTCTTCTGGATACTACTTTATTCTGATCTTTCAACTTAATTTCTAGGTTTCCAGTAGTTACTTGTTTTTTGGGTGTACCTGTAGCAAACACATCGACATATTTCAATAACAGTTCTTTCAACTTCCTTATTTCCTCTGCATTCTTTAAATCAGTATCCATATTTGCGAAAGGGTACTCAGTAGTTTCGATGTTTGAGACAGTACAATGTCTCATTACAGTGGCACCGTGTCTCTCAGTGATAAGTACACTTAACCCGGTACCTTTCACTATTTCTGAGCCTATCAGAATACCACAAGGTGTTTCATGATCTTCTACAATGTGGAACGCAACTTCAATAAAAATTCCATTTATGTCACACGTCGCGTAAATTCTTTGACATGACAGGATTGGGATGCTTTCACTACCAATACCCTTTAACATTAACGTGCAATCTTCTCGTTTTCCTGGTATCGACTCGCTGATGGAACGTCTGATTAGGGAACGTGCCGCCCCACTATCATAAAAACCTGTAATTTTGTGACCGTCAATATTGATTATCATTGGTGTTAATATTTCTTCTCCTTCTCTCACTAGATTAATTTTTTCAGCTCCATCTCCCATCTTCTTAAAACAGGTAGCCTCAACGTGACCAACTTTATCGCAATAACTGCACCTGGGTTTATTGCGTTCTGTTCTATTTAAAGGTTCGTTTGTTTTACTCGTACTTAGCAATGGCTTGGGATCACTCAGCTTGTCGTTGACCTTATTGCAATATGCTTGCAGATGGCCAGGTTTACCACACTTGAAACATAGCGTGGTATTGTCCCTATTATTTCTCAGTCTTGGACGTTTAGCAGGTGGTTCATCGTGCTGCGGTTTATGTTGTTTGATAGTTGCTGCCACAGAGATCAATTCAGGTACGGAAGAACACTTACTGGATAATAAACGCAATCTAAGATATTCGTTATCAATGCAGCCAATTACAGCTTCCACAGCATCCTTGTCCTTATCACCATTGATGATCCGTTTCCAGATATTCCATGCTTTAGTAATGGACTCAGCTGGATTTGCCGAATTGAATTTGAAGCTTCTCAACCTGACTATGTCGTTTGAATAACGTGCTTCGGGCTCAAAAGTCTGAATTAAAGCTTCTCGCATGTCGACCCAGACAGGTGATTTAACTAACCACGTATCTCCGAGAGTTTTGGCTCGGCCTTTCAACAGGCCTGCGATTTTTGTACAGACTTCGTAATCGGTCAATTTCCAGTGAGTTTTGGCCCTGTCTACGTGTTCACACCAATCTCTTACTGGAACATCACCATCTGGATCAAATGGGGCGATGTAAATATCACTTAGCCTTGGCCGTTTTGTTGAAGCCACGGCCCGACCTAACAGGCTCGCCAGGATTTCATGGTTCACTTGCATGTTCTCTTGCTGTTGTCGAGTTAGGTTTTCTATAATACCAGCCAATGCAGACAGTGCTTGATTAGTGTTATCTTGACCAGAGTGCGTAGGTGAGGCCAAGGAGGCCCTCTGCTCGATCCCACTTCTGATTTCGGATGGTACCGAAATCTGTTGCAGAATTGGTGAAAATGGCCGACCCTCCTGTGGGTCGTCAAGGGCGTTGGAATGCTCTTCAGACATTATTTTATAAAAACTTCTATTTACTTCAAACAAATCAATTTAATATTACTTTAATTAATAAATAACAATAAACAGTATTTAAGCACTGACTCAGGCGTGAACTGTATCACAATTAAGAGGTGTTGACGGTAGGAGCGTCGCAATCGAAGTGAAGTGTGCGCTCAATACGGCGCCTTATATAGCCGCCTCAACCGGTCGCCCCACCTCGCCTGACTCATAGAGTGGTTCGATGAATGTTCGGGCGCTTGTCAACAAGTTTATTAGTCAGCGCCGACATATACTATAAAAATCTTTCTTATTTAATGAAGGAAATATATTCATACGAAATACATACTTACCTATTATACATACAAAACACCTTGACCATTCCAAAAATTTCATGCAGGAGTATTTGCATTGTGTGCAGTGGGGATCGAACCCGCACAATCTGCTTAAAAATCATGTATTATTTGGACAATAGCGATTAAATGATATAGATACTTTTACTGGATCTTCTCAGCATTAATATGACGACCTCTGTTGTGGTTAAAGGTGCAACATGAATGTTTACATTGGTCTGAGTGTCTGGAAAATCCCGCAGTAGAGTTAGTTGTACTGCTTCTTCTTTACTAGCGCTTAGAAGTAAACTTTAAGCGCGTGTTATCCATTAATTAAAATAACTAATAGAATTTTTGATAAATAAATTAATTTGATAATAAGCATGAAAGTATTTCTCAGTATCTAGTTCAAGCTCTGCTCAGTTTAGGACTAGCTGATGTCATTTTGTTAAATGTGTATAATATACTATTATTTTAACTCCTGACAATAAATACAATGTGAATAATACGAGTTCATCGTACTATTACAATTGTCAAACAATTGTCTATAGTAAGTGATGTCATGGAGTGCGAACTAATTAAGTACTATTAATGAAATATAGTCCGCGACCTCGTCTGCGTATATTAGACAATTCACACAATACGAGTATATAAATTATTGTAGCCTATGTGTTATTTTGACTGATGTATAAAGCTATCCTATGTATAACATCCGTGTGGTGACGGAGTAAGAATACAATATGTCAACACCCCATCTCATCCCATGGGTGTCGTAAAAACCGACTAAGGGACTATCCCTCAATATTATTTTTACGAAATAAAAAGAAGTAAAACTTGAAATTAAACCCTTTACCAATCAGTCTGGCCAGCGTGGTATTAGTAGGCCAAGTATCCCTCCGTCACGGGAGGAGGCCCGTCCCTGCAGTGGGACATCAATGGGCTGTTATGATGATAAGCTATAATAATATTGTAAAGTTTTAAATCCATTCAGTAGGTAGTTCTTACGTGAAAGAGTAACAAAACATGGCTCACATGGATGTTTGATCCAAATACGAGTATACTTTTCGCTTTTATAATACATAATATGCATATTATTTATAACGTTTTGTTTATATTGATTTTAGTTATTTTTTTTTTCTCTTACTTCATCACAACCGGCAGATGGAGTAGGCTAGTTAATTTATACATTTATATTTACAATTTAATTTAAATTTGTGCTTATTTATTTAATCTAGTAAATATTTTATTTATTTCTACTTACTTCACATTATGACTTCTTCTGACTCTTCAGGTGACCATTTTTCTACCTGCAGTGACGACACCAGTTTTGTTAGCATTCCATCACTCTCTGAATTTCTTATCTCTCACTTCTCTGATGTCCCAAGGAACCTCAACGTGGTTCATATTAACGCTCAAAGTATCCCGGCTCATTTTCCTGACTTACTGGCATCTTTTGACTGTACAAATCTTCACGCTATCCTTGTCTCAGAGTCCTGGTTAAAACCATGTCTTTCGTCTAACTCTTATCTCTTGCCTGGATTCCAACTCATTAGGAACGATCGAACTGTTGGTAGGGGAGGAGGAGTCGCCATCTATCTCCGTTCACATATTCCTTTTAGTATAGTTAGTTCATCACCGCAACCCCCTCCACAAAATGCAGGTGAACACCTATTTATAGAAATAACTCTGCAGCATTCCAAAGTTTTATTAGGTGTTTACTACAGTCCTTCATTAAAAATTGATTTCTTCTCTTCTTTCGAAGTTACTTTAGAAAACTTACTTCCCTTGTACAGCCATAGTATAGTCATGGGTGACTTTAACACTTGCTTACTTAAAAATAATTCACGTTCGTCTTCCCTCCGATCTGTCCTAGCTTCTAATAACATGTCAATACTTCCTCTTAATGCTACCCACAACCTCCCTAACTGTACGCCTTCCTTACTCGATCTAATTTTAGTTTCCTCGTCTCAACATGTCTCCAAGCATGGACAATGCTCCGCTGATTCTTTTTCCTATCATGATCTTCTTTTCTTATCTTATAAAATTCGCTGTCCTAAACCTAAACCTAAGATCATACTTCAGCGCAATTTTCGTAGTATTAACCTTGAGAGCCTTCGAGTTGATGCGCTTAAGGTTGATTGGAGTACTGTCATTGATGCTACTTGCGTTAATGATAAAGTAGAAGTGTTCACGGATAAGTTGAAGCTTCTTTATGATGTACATGCTCCTATTAAACCTATTAAAATTAGACATCTCCCCTCGCCATGGCTTACTGACGAAATCAGGGGAATAATGGCGAAGAAAGCTGCGGCGCAATCCAGATACAAGCATCGACCGAACATTATTAATTGGCAGAAATTCGTCGATATAAGAAATCACTGCAACAAGATGTGTAGGAACGCTCAACGCCGACATATTCATAATTATGTTCAAAACGAAGATCCAGCTAAAGTCTGGAAATTCTTAAAGTCACTAGGAATTGGTAAAACTCAACAAAATTGTCTCCCTAACGATATTAACATTAACTCTTTAAATAATCACTTCTCAACATCGTCGTCCAACTTTGATAGGACAAAAAAATCTATTACTTTACATTCTCTTTCATCTTTACCATTGCCTGACTATTCTCCCCTTGTCTTTTGTCAATTCTCTGCTTGTGATGTTAAGAAGAGTGTATTGACCATAACTTCCAATGCAGTTGGTAGTGATGGTATAAGTCGCAAAATGATCGTACCAATTATTGATGAGATTGCACCGATAATTTGCCATATCCTAAATTTCTCTATAGCCAGTGGCGTTTTCCTAACTTCTTGGAAAGCAGCCCAAGTAATTCCTTTACCCAAAATCAGTAAACCCTCTTCTTTTTCTGACTTCCGTCCTATATCTATTCTCCCTTTTCTTTCTAAAGTCCTTGAACGTTTAGTGTACTATCAACTTAAAACTTTCCATTCTAATGCTAACATCCTTAACCCTTTACAATCAGGTTTCCGCCCTGGTCATAGTACTACTACAGCGTTAGTGCATATCACAGATGATATTAGATTAGGCATGGAAAAGGGTAACGTTACAATTATGGCTCTCTTAGACTTCAGCAATGCATTCAACACTGTTGATTTTGAAATCTTGCTTGGTCTATTACACTCTCTTAACATATCTCCAAGCGCGATTGACTGGTTTCGTAGTTACCTGTTTGGTCGTCAGCAGCAAATTTGCGTAGATCAGCTACGTTCCTCTTGGTGTAACACATCTGCTGGCGTCCCGCAGGGCGGCGTTTTGTCTCCATTACTCTTCGCAGTTTTTATTAACTCTATCACAAATAAATTACTCTCTTCCTACCATCTTTACGCAGATGATTTACAAATTTATACGCAAGCTCCTGCATTAAACCTATCAGATGCCATAGACAGGAAAAATAAAGATTTTATGAATATTTGTGACTGGAGTAAATCATTTGGACTAAGTGTCAATCCTTCCAAAACGCAACTAATTGTAATAGGCAGCTCAAAAATGATATCGAGAATTAAATGGGACCAACTTCCAAGTATTCATTGTGATGGAGAGATAGTTCCATTCTCTGAAAAAGTCAAAAACTTAGGAATATATATGGATCAAACTTTATCTTGGGTTCCTCAATTGCAGGAGGTCAGCCGCAAAATGTTTGCCTGTCTAGGTTCGTTGAGAAGGCTGCGCAACTTTTTGCCAACAACTACGAAAATTGCACTGGCTCAGTCCCTTCTACTTCCCATCCTTGACTATGCTGATGCCAGCTACCTCGATCTTACTGAAGACCAACTTAACAAACTTGAGAGACTCCAAAATATTTGCATCAGGTTCATATTTGGACTTCGTAAATATGACCATATCTCAGAATTTCGTCAAAAACTCAAGTGGCTTCCCATTCGTCTTCGTCGGGATACTCATATTCTATCTCTACTCTATAATATTCTTTTTAATCCTCATACTCCTCCTTACCTTAAAAATCGTTTTGAAGTTCTTCACAATACACATTCGAGGGCCCTGCGGTCATAAGAGAATCTAAAATTAAAAATGCCTTCACACACCACACGATTTGTCGACAAATCCTTTTTAGTGCAAGCTGTACGACTCTGGAACAATTTGCCTGAAACAATAAGACGATCCCAAACACAGCAGACATTCAAAAACCGTGTAAAGGAGCATTTTCTCACCCACATAGCTAATTCTTTCCAAAATTGATAGCTTATTACATTTTTATAGTATCTGGTTTGCTATATGTTTATGTATCATTATTTATTGTTAAATGCGTCACTAAACCGTATTCTATTTTATCTTTCTATATATTATTATTTTATTTCCTTTCAGTATGAGTAAGAATTAATATTACTATTTTTATTACCTTATCTTTATAATTTTCTTTTCCGTTTCTACTATTATAAGAATATATAATTAATATAATTATACTATTCAGTACACCACACAACATAAAAATCATATTACACATTTTCCATCCAAAGGTTGTCTGGAAGAAATCACTTCGAGTGATAAGACCGCCATTTGTGTCACCTAGTTTGTAAGATAATTTGTGTACTTACCTGTTGTATTTTATTTTGGTGTACAATAAAGCAATAAATAAATAAATAATAAATAAATAATAATAGTTACTTAGTAGAATTAGTTATGAGCTAAATATTTGATATTATCATTCTTATATATTTTAAAATTTCTATTAGTTATTTTAATTAATTGTTTACCTGCGCTTAAAGTTTACTAAACCACAACCGCTTTCTAAGCGCTAGTAGAGAAGAAGCAGTGCAACTAACTCTACTGCGGGATTTTCCAGACACTCAGACCAATGCAATTCATGTTGCACCTGTAACCACAACAGAGGTCGTCATATTAATGCTGAGACGACCTTTTTTGTTTTTTTTTTTCGTGGAGGGAATGCTTTAGCCATACCTACACACTCACCTGGGGGTGCTGGTGAGGTTGTTATGTCAGACTTCCATAGACCTGACTAAAACGTCCATGGTAACCATCATCGGGGTATATGAGGAGTCCCGAATACAACATCCGTTATTGCTGAGAAGACTTAGTAAAAGTGTCATCATCATTTTTTTTTTCAACTTTACACAGTCCTGTCTTAAACCATAACTCAAACATTCAGGCCCAAGACTGTTATTTGTGGATCACACATACTATTACATATCTAGCGTAGACCTTTGAAATCAAACCCATGATGACCTCATAAGCAAGGCAGACACAACATCATCATCATCATAACAGCCCATTAATGACCCACTGCAGGGACGGGCCTCCTCCCGTGACGGATGGATACTTGGCCTACTAATACCACGCTGGCCAGACGGATTGGTATAGGGTTTAATTTTGTCGTAAAAACCGACTAAGGGACTATCCGTGAACATTATCTTTAAGAAATAAAAAGAAGGAAAACTTGAAATTTGACACAACATGCACACGTAGGTATACAGTATATCAGTTTATGATACAAAATTGTGTGTTACAATGTTAAAAACAATCTTTACGAAAAAAAAACCACAAAGGCACGCAAGTGAAAATTTATAAAATGCGTTTCATTTTAAAATTCAATAAGTTTCTCACAAAAACAGAATTACAGACTTACATTTTGCCGTTATTTTTGTTGGAAATGTTAAGAATTTGTACTGTTTTATGTGTTTCCTAAGTGTATTGTGTGTTTGTACTTCTGCCCACAGTCCGTAGCGGGTCTCGCCTACTTCAGATTACTATCTTAGTTATGCTCAGTTGGGTACCTACTTTATTTTGCAACGCTACCTAATACTATGAAGCAATGCTTGTTATTCATAAAACAATTATGAGCAGAAGTCTATGTTTTGTATGCACTTGAATTTTTAGAGTTGCAATTGTAAGGTGGTCGCAGCCAGTTGCAGTCTTTGGTTCGGAAATAATGAAGCTGGTTAAAAAAGAAAAAATAAAAATCGCAGTTCGAAAAAAAATAAGGCCGTTTTTATTTATAATGCAATATTTATTTAATTGAAAAACATTTAAAGTGTTTAGAGTGTGTTATACAAATACTTTGTTGCCTTTTCTCAAGACTTTGTTATCAACATTTTACATTATTTATCCTATTTGCGAATTATGATTTTTTTTCAATTGGCGGCGCTAGTGAGTCCTATAAACTCTCATAAATAACATCGGCGAAGTTTTTGCATAGATGAGTGATCGCTCAGTAGTATTTGTGCATTTGCTCATAGGCGCTTTTAACGTAGTTTGCCTTCTGTATCTACCTCTATTTTGTTTTGTTTAATATTGACAGCTGTTTAAACCTGTAGGTCTTTCACGTAGCTTTGCTGTAACTGGGATATCGGGATTTAATTTTTAAAGTGTTTTTCGAAGCTTGTTGGTCAGATGAAGTACTAAAGAGCGACGTCGGTGTCAGCGCAGCTAAATGAACATAATATCTGCATTTTTTTACAGAGGCCTGCTACTGTTAACTCTACATAGAGGTTGTTAGGTTAAAGCCTGTATATAGGCCATCTTTGTACAAGGAGATGTCCATTGTCCATACACGGTATATAAGTGCAAACCGTTGGGAGATTTTCCACAATTTGGTTGAGGGCCATCAGCCCCACCACAGCCCGTGTAAAGTAGTAACTGTCGTCAGAGACAGACTATCGCTACACATGAGGCCATTGGTTTGTCTCCCACTAAGCTCAAAAAAAAGTGGTCTCCAAACCTTTGACTGCCTCTAACAACTTCCAAGGAACGCAATGGAAAGGCAAGATATTTTTGTATTCTAAAACTATCTCACAGCTAGTTATCAAACAAAACTATATTAAGTACTAGCTGCCCCGTGCCCACTTCGTTGGGCGGCGAAAAATACGCGTCACTTTTTTAAACATATTTTATTACTGCTCCACTCCTATTAGTCATAGCGTGATACTATGTAGCCTATGACACTCCCCGATAAATGGACTATTCAACCCAGAAATATTTTTTTAAATCGGATGTGTAAATCCAGAGATTACCCCCTACAACGTCACAAACACACAAACTTTACTTCTTTATAATATTAGTATAAGTATAGATATATATAAATATACATACATGCGAAGTTTTTTATAAATCAGGTCATGACGTCATAGGTCACCGTAACACGCCCACTTCCACATTCTTGCATTAATTACTCGCTTTATATGCATTACGTGGACATAGGAAAGAAAACGGTATTCAGTGTGGTGACTAGTTTAAAATTATATTAATTTGGTAAAGGCAGGTCTCTTAAGAAAAAAGACATCCCAGACACAGGTGGGTAAATGTTACCTACTATGCTTATGCGGAAGTATATTATGACAGCCCATCAATGTCCCACTGCAGGGACGGGCCTCCTCCCGTGACGGAGGGAAACTTAGCCTACTAATACCACGCTAGCCAGACGGATTAGTAGGTATAGGGTTTAATTTCAAGTTTTCCATAACTTTACTTCGTAAAGATAATATTCACGGATAGTCCCTTAGTTGGTTTTTACGACACCCATGGGATGAGATGAGGTGGTGACATATTGTATTCTTACTCCGTCACCACACGGAGACTTAAACTCTTTACTATGTCACTTTTGCAAAGCACCACATTGGTCATTTTGTGGAAACAGGGATGCTTGAAAAGCAATGCGGAAGACCTTTTAACAGTTTCAGTTTCTTTATTTCTCAACATAATGTTACAAAATAACAGCTTATTGACGTCAGTTTAAAACTACTTAAGCCCGATTTACACATCGACAAGTGGGTGCTACTTCGTACTTAACTCGCCAAAAAATAGGATGTAGATCTATTCAAATCAACTTAATCAACAACTTACTACTTAACTCGCTACTGTACTTGTCGATGTGTAAATCGGGCTTTAGTCTAAGTTCACATATTAAAAGTTTTTCAAACTTTACCACCGCTTCCAAGGCACTAGTAGACAAGAAGCAGGGCGTAACAAACTCTAAAGCATTAGGACTAAAAAGGAAATGCACCTAAAACATCTAGTGGTATGCCTCTGCAGAGGCTGTCAAGGTCGGTACACCAGTGACCCATTTAATACCTCAAAGCAATATTATGTACCTTTTACTGTGGTCACTTCACTGGTACACAGCAGCCAGGACCAAACCAACTTGCGAATAAAACAAAAATAAACTTTTTGTGTTATTAATGTAGGCTAAAACTCTACATTTTTGGCCTCATCTTATTATAAGAAAAAAATGACCTACTTAAAGAAAAAGTTAAATCAGAAAATAATTTTTTTATTAGGATTTTCATTGCCAAATTATTAATACATATTATAATAGTAATTTACAATTATAATTTTAATTACAAAATATTAATACTATAAGAGTAATTAGTAGCCTACTACTCTATTATAAAATCATTTTAAGGAATACGCAGTTAAAAATAAAAATATGAAAATGCTACCTAACTGAAACCCTAACTAGGTTTAAGTTAAAATGTATTTCTCACACAGACACAGTTGCGTGGGGTAACGAGTTATAATATTATATGCAAACAAATAATATCTTATTTTACATAAGTACATAATAAATGAGAAAGTTTGTATGTTTGTTACACAATAACGCCAAAACTACTGAACGATTTTTAACTTAATTCTAAAATAAGTAGGTCAATATTTGTAAAAATTCATAGGACACTGGAACCCGATAAGACCTTACAAAGATTCTAATAAATAAAAAGTATTTTAAAAAGAAGGACGAATTACTTACGCAGTTATGTATAGAAAGAAGTCGATAAGTTGTTATTAGAAATCTCAAAAGCAAAAAGTATTACTAAAGTAAGGACGAATGACTTACCTTGTTGTGTAAATAAATGAAATCTTTGAAACAGTATTGAAAACCGTAATGAATATAATCAGAAGAAAAAAAAATACAACCGAATTGAGAACATCCTTCTTTTTTTGAAGTCGGTTAATAATGGGAAAGTTAGAAAAAACTACTAGCAATAGGCATGGAACGACAGAAACACGCTTCTGCGATACGATTACATATAGAAAGAACAGCTAAAAGAAATAGATAGTTCATCATAACAGCCCATTAATGTCCCACTGCAGGGACAGGCCTACTCTCGTGACGGAGGGATATTTGGCCTACTACAACCACGCTGGCCAGACGGATTGGTACAGGGTTTAATTTCAAGTTTTCTTTCTTTTTATTTCGTTAAGATGATAGTCCCTTAGTCGGTTTCTACGCCACCCATGGGATGACATGGGGTGGTGATGACATATTGTATTCTTACACCGTCACCACACGGATGTATAGTTCGTTTGGTCGAATATACAATGTTTCTGTTTGACTAGACGGGACCCTAAGCAATGCTAGATAATGAGAAATCATCATTTAATTATTTATTTAATTAGGGGTCCTAAATGAGCTTTATTATTTAATTCTATTGGTGTTTTATAGCAACGCCTAAAAGCTTGATTATTTACCCTAGATGACTTCAGATCCACATAGTATATCTCTACATGCTAAATGTAGATTCATTAACGTTACCAATACTATACCCCATCTCATCCCATAGGTGTCGTAAAAACCGACTAAGGGACTATCCGTGAATATTATTTTTACGTAATAAAAAGAAAGAAAACTTGAAATTAAACGCTATACCAATTCGTTTGGCCAGTGTGGTATTAGTAGGCCAAGTATCCCTCCGTCGCTGAAGGAAGCCCGTCCCTGCAGTGTGATATTAATGGGCTTTTATGATGATGATGATATGACCAATACTATGCTGGTGAGACTATGTATTCTTACACCATCACCACCCAAAACTCAAGTAAATCTCAAGAATATAATAATCCGTTTCCAAAAATCCTTGAAAATGCATAGAATTTATATTATTTTGAATGACAGAGGTGTCCGATCAAAGGACCCGACACAGGTAGTCATAACGGGAAGGGACCCCTGCATATTCATGAGCTAACCATTGCCAGACAAATCCTACTCCCTTTTGTCCTTACAAACAGTTTTTTTCACGACTTCGATCCCGAGTAAATAAAAGGTTTGTTGAATAGAATTGCTTTTTTTTTGACAGAAAACGGCGGATCAAAGTTTTGAAACATTTTGAATTTGTTGTAACTTGGGATCAAAGTTTTAGAACATAAATTTCTTGTAACTTGTAAGTCTTAAACTTATTCTGTACTTATTTCGGATTTAGCTAGTTGTTATGTATTTCTTCTTGCTGTGTGTGTTGTATTGCCTCAGTGTAAAAAGCTCGAATATAGTAATTTGAAGTATCATCATCATAACAGTCCATTACTGTCCCACTGCAGGGACGGGCCTCCTCCCGTGACGGAGGGAAACTTGGCCTCCGTCACGGTAGGAGACCCGTATAGGGTTTAATTTCAAGTTTTCCTTCTTTCTATGTAAAGGTAATATTCATAGATAGACCCTTAGTCGGTTTCTACGACACTCATGCGATGAGATGGGGTGGTGACATATTGTATTCTTACTCCGTCACCACACGGTCACTTATTTCTGTACTTATTTCGGATTCAGCTAGATGTCATGTATTTCTTCTTGCTGTGTGTGTTGCCTCAGTGTAAAAAGTTCGAATAAGTATAGTCATTTGAAGTATGACCTCGTGTAATCAGTGAGAATTTGTACATCCAGCCATTGGGAAGTTATTGAGCAAAATCTAATTCCGCCAGAACAGCGTTGCTCTAGCAGATTTTTTTAAAATTAGTTTTTATAATTAGTGACTGACAGACGGTAATTTTGTATCAATCAATCAATCAACTGGCCTATTGCAGTCCACTTCTGGACATGGGCCTATCCCAACACATACATACATAAACTCACGCCTTATCTCGTCCGGGGTAGGCAGAGACTACAGAACGCCACTTGTCACGATCCTGGCAAACAGAATTCTGTATGCCAAAGTGAAAATTATGTTCTATAAAAACCAATTTTTTTATCTTCATCAATTTATTAAATAAAAATTCCTAATAGAGAAACATTATTGACTTAGAACACTATAGCTGAAAACCCAAACCTCGTATCATTTATTTTGATTACTTATAAGATTAGTGAATAATATTGTAAATATAAAAATGTCACCTAATTTGCTGCGGTAATTTTCTAGAAGTCTATAAAGAGAATTGTCGAATTGCCTTACCTATTGTGTGACAATTTGACATCTAAAAGATAACTTTACCTAATTTTTAACGATTTTAAGAAACATACCCCCTTACTCATAAACGCCTCTTAAATTTTAGTCAATTGATTAATTAGCTTAAACTCTTACCTTGTTTGGTATAAGGTTGGTTTTCGTAATAAAAATCTCGCTAAACAGTGATTAAATTTAAGAGGCGTTTATGAGTAAGGGGGTAAGAGTTGACATGCTTAGTTATATTTGCTAACTTTTACTTACTACACGACATGCTTGGAATATGATAGGCTCACAAGATAGTTGTACTTCGTCAAAGAATTTTTGTATAATACCTACCTGTAGTAACAACTTAATAATGTATCATGTTACTTATACATTGTTCTGAGTAATGCGAAATATGACCACGAAGTGCTAAGAATCTGCAAAACAGAAAATTATGTAATTATAACATAATTTAATATAATAACAGGTAAGTACTAATCATTTCAACTCGTGAGGGTTTTATTTTTTTTATATGCTGCCGTTATAAGCTGTCGTCTTCATCATCAGATCATGTTTGTGTAAAGTTGTGCAAAGTTGCATCAATACGAATAAAATAAGGCCAAACACAAGGTAGCTGCTATATACCGTTGAGGAGTTCCCTCATTTCTCAGTGGTGTCCATCATCTGACCAGTTCTAACTCTTCATTATTTTGTAGTGACGTCAGAGGTACACGTGTACATCAAGATTTTACAAAACGCGTCTTTACAATTTTCAAAAGTTGCTCTTGATTTTTTGGGATCCCGTCATCCAGATCTAGTTCTGGTGACAATGGGACCAAATGGGAAGTATACCCTTTCAAACTAATTTTTTTTTTTCAAATGGTTCTAGCCGTTTTCGAGAATCAATACCTGATTTAAAACACAAAATAAAAATACAATCGAAATGAGAACCTCCTCCTTTTTTTAAAGTCGGTTATAAAAACAGTTTTTCTTTCTATTTTCTTAAGGTTTTTTTCCTTTCCATCTTATCAGCCAAGGTTTTTAACAATTTGGCCTGCGCAAATTCTTTCAAGTTATACTACTTTTGTGAAAAAAAAAACGATACTTACTTTGCTGAATGCCATTAAATTAAGGTCTACATAGCCCCAAGCAGTAATTTTACATTGCTTTTGACATCTGTAAAGAAAAACACTGAACTATAATATCAAGTTGACGACCTCTGTGGCGTAGTGATTATATAACATGACTGCTACGCAGAGGTTGCGGTTCGATTCCCGCTCAATGCTAATATTTGTGTGCATGAACATGATTGTTTGCATTGGGCTGGGTGTTTTCTATGTAAGTGTATGTATTTACAAAAAAAAAGTATTTATGTATGTTATCCGTTGCCTAGTATCCATAGTACAAGCTCTGATTAGTTTGGGACTAGATGACGTTGTGCGAATGTGTGAGGAATATTTAAAAGTATGTAGCAGCTTATTTCAACTGGTAAGGTCTTTAACCCCGACAAATATGTTGAAAAGGTAACATGGTGAATGTTTGTAAGTACAGTAGGTAGTAGGCCACTATTGAGCGTCCAAAACATCTCGTTGTCGAGCCCAAGTTAATTTAAACCAAGGAACGTAAGTATTCAATCTCTGATGGGTATTCCAAATAAAGCAACTGGCATTTGTAACATTTGGTGACGGAGTAAGAATACAGTGTGTCACCACCTCATCTCATCCCATGGGTGTCGTAAAAACCGACTAAGGTAGTATCCGTGAATATTATCTTTACAAAATAAAAAAGAAGGAAAATTTGAAATTAAACCCTGTACCAATCCGTTTGGCCAGCCTGGTATTAGTAGGCCAAGTATCCCTCCGTCACTGCAGGAGGTCTGTCCCTGTAGTGGGACATTAATGGGCTTACGGCACCCATGGGATGAGATGGGGTGGTGACATATTGTATTCTTACTCCGTCACCACACGGAGAAGTATATGACTATCATTATTATAAATGTTGCCTAATTCTTACCTAATCATAACTAATAGAATAATTTTCTTTGTATCTTCATTAGCATCGTACCATAAACTTTCATAAGCAGACTGACCCAGTAAACAACTCTGAAATTAAATACAATGCAAAAAGTTTACATATTACCTTTACAATAGTAAGAATTGCAGAGGATTATTTACCCTATTTGGGTATTTAGTGTGAACGGCCCAAAGTGAATGGCCCGCGGGCCATTCGACCGTAAACAAAAATCGTCTACGTTCCAATGGACCGGTGATAAAAAAACTAACAAATTTATCCAAACGGACAGTCGCATACAGCATTCATTAACATCGAGGATGTTAATTTATTTGATTAAAATATACTGATGAGACTGATTTGAAGGTATTGTATAATTTTTTTTAATTTAAAAGTTAATAACTTCTATTTTTTAATATAAGGCTTTATTAAAATAAGGCTGATTTTTTAAATGTTGTCATTGTTTGATTAATTTTTTATGCTTATTTTTTTCAAAACAAAAACTTTTATTCAAAATTATAATATACGTCAAAACAGTAACAACCGACTAAGGGACTATCCGTCAATATTATCTTTACGTAATAAAAAGAAGGAAAATTTGATATTAAAAACTAATCCCTATCCGTGGCCAAACGTACCTCCCGTGACAGAGAGATACTTGTATCCCTCTGTCACGGGAGGCGGCAAGTCCCTGCAGTGGGACATTAATGGGCTGTTATAATGATCGGTGTATTTTTGTGCGTTCCGAAATTGATAGCTCCAAGCCTAGATATTCTTAATCTGATAAATAGATGTATGTATGCTGCCTGCATAAACCGCCAATCATTATTCCGGGTGTGACAGCATTGTACAACTCTTGGCTTGGCTTGGCAGTGCCGCTGGCATTGTGTGTGGCAGGCATAAATGGTTGTCCCGATATTATAATTATTTTCACCAAAAATTCAGTACTCTTTAGGTATTTTGGTACCTTATGATTGATTTTTACTAAATTCTTGACAAATGGTTGGTTTTCATTTGCCTTGATCATAACTTCTTAAAAACTACATCCAACTTAATTGGTATATATTTTTTTGCTTTAATCAGTCGCTATTTGTTAATTAAATTATTTTGTAGTTGACAAGTGGTATAACAACGAATTGATCAAGTTAATAGATTAGTATTTGATAAACGTTGTTTAAGGTTGTTTTATTTATTACAAAAGGCTATATAATATATTACTTACAGCTGAGTTTGACTTACCGAAGTCATAATCATATCAGGAAAGAAGCAAATTAGCGATATTTGTGACATCGCCATCGTCAACAGCGTGATGTATGAGAATAATATGTTTATTTCGTCTGCGATCTACAACAACACAATAATAATATTGAGTTATCACCAAATAGTCTGTATAATTACAGTATGTTTATGTATTTGTATGAGTGTATTTATAAGCAGTTAATAAAATGGCCATTCAACATACTTTACAATAAAGAAAGTAACAATATTTTTTATTTCGTTGTCAGAATTAGACAGTAAATAAGACCACTTTATACGGTCACATCAGACAACAGACGTCTGCTAGATTCTCCTCTAAATATTTCTACTTTACACGTTTATGTGCATACATCGGATTCCAGGCACTCTAAGTAAATAAACTAAATTAAAATAGTTTTAATCAACAAGTTCATGGTAACCTTTTTATGAATAATGTACTGGAGCAGAGCTATACGGAAGACGAAGAAGGAGGAGATTGTAACAATGAAATAAAAAAATTGGTGTAAGGTAAGAAGGAGTATCAGGAAAAGTAGGTAAAGAAAATTAAGTACCGTAATAATGAATGCGCTTAGACATATTAATAAGGATGCAGCAACAATATGACATAATGTTGGTTTTGAAAACACCTCTTCGGTTTTAGACACCAAACTGTAATTAGAAAACTAATTCATAGAAACTGAAGTTAAATTAGACACATACCCCCTCACTCATAAACGCCTCTTAAATATTTGTCAATTGATTAGTTTAAATTCTTACGGTTTTGTTTGGCATAAGGTTGGTTTTAGTAATTAAAATCTGGCTAAACAGTGATTAAATTTAATAGGCGTTTATGAGTAAGGGGGGTAATTTATAAAAATTAGACATATGGTCTACATTAAAAAAAAATACTTAAATATGATTTAAAAAAAATAGAAAACTACTTTACAAAAATTAGAAAATAAATTCAGAAAAAATAGACAATTTATTTATAGAAAATCTTAACACACATAAGAATCCTTAAACTATTACGCAATATGCAGTAAAATTTTGATACCTTATAAGTTGTTGATGTCTCCTAATTGCTTTTGTTAAATTTTCTTTAGTTTCACTGTGTGATAGTGTAGACACTGTATTTTCAAATTTTAGAGCCAGAACGCGGAAATGCATGTTTATGAAATAGCATAAAGCAAAGAAGAGGATGTCACAGCCGAAGATATTTGCAACTGCTATTACACCTGATAAAAAAATAGTTTTATTGCATTAGATCCGTGTGGTGACGGAGTAAGAATACAGTGTCACCACCCCATCTCATTCCATGGGTGTCGTAAAAACCAACTGAGGGATTATCCGTGAATATTATCTTTACCAAATAAAAAGAAGGAAAACTTGAAATTAAACCCTATACCAATCCGTCTGGACGGCGTGGTATCAGTAGGCCAAGTATCCCGCCTTCACGAGAGGAGGCCTGTTCCTGCAGTGGGACATTAATGGGCTGTTATGGTATTGCATTAGATTGACAATGAGGCGTTGGGCCTTCTGTTGGTGTGCCAGTTCCTTTGTATGATAGAGGATGGAGTATAAGTCGGAGTTCAACCTAGGTGCAGGTGTCACACTTTATTGGTATGAATTATCCACGTTAGTAAAAGTTACATAAGAAAAAATATCAATTGAAATCATGCTATTGAGGAACCCCAATCCATTTCTTTTTAAGTGAACATCAAATACAATCTTTGGTAGATATGATGATTAAGATTTCAAATGGACTAATACAATTTAGCTGATATGATAATGATGAAGTTAGATATTATTTACCGTACCAACTTATAAAAAAAGTCCATGGCGTTAAGTTATCCTACAGTTTTAGTGCTTTTTTTTTAGTTTTAAATAATATTGGTAGTACCACTTACCCCCCAACACTTGATGAACATAGATTAACGGCCACCACGAAGATTGATACACATCAAAAAGATGATATTTCATTACGAACGGATAAAGAATCATAAGCTGTCCAGTCTTAAAGTAGCTATACGCCATCAGAAACCCAGGTATTAAGCAGAATGTAATCTGAACTACGATACTAATTCCCGTCATCCATGATATCAATAAATCCAGCGTTCTAAGTGATTCAATAACTATTTTTCTTCCTTTCTCTACCCATTTTTCTTTATTACTATTATTCTCGCAATGTATTTCTTTTAAATTGTCCAGCAAATCCATAAGTGTTTCTTTATTAATGTAAATGAAGGCTACTTTTGTAGTACCCAGGATACAATTCGTTATAGGTGGAAGATTTAAAGACATTTGTAAAAATGGTTTGCCAGTTTGGATGCAATCAACAACAGCATAAATTTCACCATAAATAACTATGTATAAAACAATGGCATTGTAGTAAAATAGCTGGTAGTTGAAAAAATGATCCAGAAATTTGTTCCAGGGTTCCCTATTTAGCTTTATACCAGACCAGAGGAGTAATCTTTTGGGGATTTTAAAACATTTGTCGAACTCATCTTCTGGTGATAGAGTTAGATCCGCCATTAAGAAACTTTTTAGGTTGAAATTCAACGTGCTACTAAAACACTTTTTTAAGGTTAAAAGTAATAGCTTTTAATTTTTATATCTCGTATTGTAGTGCTCTTTGATAAATGTATAATTGCTACTTTAAAATGTTTATAGAAGTTTAGTTCTTTTTAATTAAGTAGTACTTAAATAAGTATATGAATATTTGGTCAGTGCTGTCAAATTACAAGTCATGTATTTTGTTTGATGATTAAGTTACTAGTTAATTTAGTTTAATTATTGTTTGTTGTTTTAAAAGTAAAGGCCTTTATGTTTATTCTTTAAATAAACATGTGAAGGTCACAATTTTTTAACTAGCTCCAGGCAGGGAGGTGTATGTATTGAGTTCATATCTATGCAGATCTTGAAATTAAACCTTTTTAAACTTTCTGTATGTAGGCAAATGCGTTACACGTATAATGACGACCTCTGTGGCGTAGTGGTTATATAACATGACTGCTACGCAGAGGTATCGGGTTCGATTCCCGCTCAATGCAAATCTTTGTGTGCATGAACATGATTGTATTCAAACAATTGTTTCAAGTCTGGGTGTTTTCTATGTGTAATGTGCATGTATTTACAAAAAAATAATAATAATTATCCGTTGTCTAGTACCCATAGTACAAGCTTTGCTTAGTTTAGGACTAGATGGCGTTGTGTGAATGTGTGAGGAATATTTATTTATAATACGCCAACTAAAGTGCATGTTGTTATGTGGAAATGACAGTCCTAATAACAACTGCGTATTACTGTAAACCCACCCAATACTGAACCTTTCCTCTTCGATCCTGATCTTCGTCAGACGAGACGTGAAAGACTTCCTGAGTTATCGGACGATGAAGGGTTATACTTAAGTGTAACAAGTATCATAGTGTTGGTATACTGTTGATTTGGATTGGATTTGGATCCGTAATCTGTACAAAATAAAAAGAAGGAAAACTTTAAATTAAACCCTATACCAATCCGTCTACCCTATAACCCCTTTAATGTCCCACTGCAGGGACGGGCCTCCTCCCGTGATGGAGAGATACTTTGCCTACTAATACCACGCTGGCCAGACGGATTGGTATAGGGATTAATTTTAAGTTTTTTATTTTGTAAAGATAATATTCACGGACAGTGTTGATATACTGTTGAGTAAATTGTTTATTAGTCGCCTTCTACTATATTTTCGTGTGAGATTTGGTGACCGCAAGCTGTATTCTTTGTTCGTTACCACATAGGAACCTTCGCCTTAAGTCTATTCTAATCACCACATGCAGGTGGACTGGTGACATGATCAAGATCTCTGGGTCGGACTGGATGCGGAAGGCGCAGGACCGACTTCCGTGGCGCGTATTGGGAGAGGGCTATGTCAAGCAGTAAACTGCAATAGGCTAGTTAATTGAATAATTGAATCACCACATGCTGGAATAGTATTAATCGTATTTTCTAGGTAACAATCGATACGTTTACAGAGAGACTGGCATTTGTCAGTCTTTGGGCAATATGCAGTCTCTTCTAGCACTGTTCTAGGCTTATACATGCACTATATTCCGTTATTTTTCAAATTTGGTGGAAACCTTAAACAGTTTATTCGTGGCATAAGTTGTTTATTTTGATAGTCGGTCTCCTCAGTAGCTAGTTTATAACCGTTTTGTAATCATTTATTGTTACTTAGCGTATGTAGCTAAGGTGTCATGCAATAAACTTACTCCCACCAATTCTCAATTTCTTGGGCTTAGGCTTCCTACATTTCGTCGACGATACTGCAAAAGCGCTGATCTACTATTTGCAAAAGTGCGTAACTACAAGATTGACTACAGAGAGAGAGATAAAAAAAACTTCATACTTTGAGTGTTTAAAATGATAAAGCGGTCCTATTGAAATATTAGGTTTCTAGTGTATTAGGAATCAGTCTGTGGAATGGGATATTAGATTTATTATTATATATAATAGGAACTTAGGACAGCGCGGTATTGCAAATGGTAGTTTCAGCGCTATTCAAGTATCGTAGACGATTTGCAACTTCGACGTTTAATCTTTGTGGTTCAAAAATCAGTGTGATTACCATGACAACTGGTGGTCCTTGTTGAACAGGGGGTTCAAGGAGGACCATCCACCAGTAGATGACTCAAAAATAATTTTATATTCTTTTCAAGGAGGACCACCAGTGGATGGTTCAAAAGGAATTTTATCTTTTTTTCACCAATGGAATTTTAATGCTGATAATTTATGTGAATAACCTGATCTCCAACTTAAAACTGTCTACTTTGCCTGGAATAATAGAAGGGAAACACAAAATGTTATTCTACCCATCATTTTGTTTAGGCAGTGCTTGATACAAACAAATGCTTGGGAAATTAATAAATATTTCGTTTAACTTCTGCTAAGGATTAAAAAGGTTTTGGTTGCATGTTTCATATTTTTGATAAACTATTATATGCACATATCTCGCATTAAGAAAATGATGCTTGTATTAATTATGTGTCTACAACATAACATACAACGTTATTATAAAACTAGGGTTTTAATTCAAGTTTTCCTTCTTTTTATTACCCACGGATAGTCCCTTAGTCGGTTTTTACGACACCCATGATGAGATGGGGTGGTGACACACTGTATTCTTACTCCGTCCGTCACCACATGGAGAATTAAAAACTTGTATAACTAACACTTATTTGGGTCCAAGTTCTCCTGCGAATCTTCTCATTTCAGGTGACATTTAGACCTTAGTTGTTCATTATTAAACATTACCAAGAGGATACGGATTAATGAATTAAAAACACGTTTAATTTGTTTATAGATTATTATATTCATTGTAAACATTAAGTGGATGCTGTATTTGGTCAAACAGTAGTCTCCAATGCTACAATTTATTAATTAAACACACATTTATAATCAAACCAAACAGTACAACATTACTTACAAATATATTTTTATAATAAGTACTACGTAACGATACTAAGGGACCTAAAATTGAACCTTGTAACACTCCTATACATTTTATCCTAGCCAGTAGATCTTGCACTATTTACTTAAACATATTAAGTGCGAATACCATAAATAAGAATTTAAGACAGTACCTAAGTACATTTAAATTGATTTTTCTGTAATTAATTGTATTTTGAAACTAAATGAAAGGCACTTTAAAACCTTACTATTTACAGGATTGTATTTTTATTTATATTTGTTTTATTATTTTTTATTTATTACAAAAAAACTAACGTCATGAGTACTACATTGAATAAAAATAAATCGATTATTATTGTTTTTTGCTATGATATACTTAGATAACGTAATGTACTTAGATAACGTAAAAAAATAATTCTTTTGTGTAGAGCAAGTTTAGATTTCAAAAGGTAACTTGGTAAGTAATTGTCATTAAATAAAATATGACGTAGATATTAAAAGCTGTTTACAGAAAATGTGTTTAAGACAACGGTATTTATGTTCTAATGTAGCTCTTTACCTGTAATACTTTTGTAAAAAAATAATAAATAAAGCCTTACAATCAGTTTTTGGATTAAAAAAAAATCTCAGTATTTGGGAAATTACAAGCAATATTCATGGAACAATTTCAAGAAATTTTGTTATAACCAATGTTGATAATTATTTTTTACTACAAAGTTTTATGACAATCTCTTCTTCTTCTGATTCTTGATGAGATCTTTAGCTGATTTTCGTCGATTTAATCATACATTGTCCTTAGAAGTGCGAAGTACGAATACGCTGTGCTTAAAATCTGTAAAAAAATAATTAAAAGTGTCTATTAAATTCCAAAAAAGTAAATGTTTGTTCTTACAAAGACAAATCCCGCACTAGGGATCGAACCTTGTGTCGCGGGGACTTTTACAGACGTAAAGTTAACGTAAACAACGTAAGTACATACATCATGATTCAATACTATAATTTGTGGATCACACAAACAATTGTTTTGAGCGAGTCTTGTAATCCTTTTTTCTTCTATAATATATATTATGGACTAGCTGACCCGTGCCCACTTTCGCGTCCCGTTTTAAAACATATTTCATTACTGCTCCACTAGATACTGTATAGCCTATGACACTCTCCGATAAATGAACTATTCAACACAGAAATAATTTTTAAAATCGGTTTATTAGATACAACGTTACAAACTCACAACTTTACCTCTTTATAAAGTTACCTCTTTAAAATATTAGTATAGATGAATAAGGCACAGGTAGATTTGAAACAAACTTATTGAGCACGATCGGTACATCAAAACCCATGTTAGTTCGTGCTACATAGACAGTGTGTTAATAATACATACCTTAGTAAATGCTCTTAAATTGAGATCCACAAATCCCCAACCCGTTAATTTACAATCCCTTTGAGTTCTGTAATTAAAAATTGTTATAAATATACATAGTATAAATTATCATCTGACATCAAACATAATAGGACGAAATATGTAGGACGCCCCCAGCTAGGTGGACCGACGACCTCATAAAGGTCTCTGGGTCGGACTGGATGCGGAAGGGGCAGGACCGAGTTCTGTGGCGCGTGTTGGGAGAGGCCTATGTCCAGCAGTGGATTGCAATAGGCTAGTTGATTGATTGATCAAACATAATCGGCATCTAGACCAAATAACATACATTTGGTCTAGATGCAACAGGCCATGAAAAGGCTGGCGAAAGGTGCCAGAAGTTTTAAACTAGTTACTTCGAGGTGGCCGTCAGATTCTGTCTGCATAGGCAAAGAAGTTATAGAAGCATACAAAGAAATAAAAACGGTAATTGAGCAGCATCATCGCGAAGAGGTAAAATTACCAATCATGATTGAAAGGCTCAAGAAACAGTTAAGCCCGATTTACATATCGAGAAGTACAGTAGCGAGTTGTTGATTAAGTTGATTTGAATAGATCTCCATCCTATTTTTTGGCGAGTTAAGTACAAAGTAGCCCCCTCTCTCGCGTCTCGCCAACTTAACTCGCCAAAAAATAGGATAGAGATCTATTTAAATCAACAACTTACTACTTAACTCGCTACTGTACTTGTCGATGTGTAAATCGGGCTTTAGTTAAAGGAAACCAATACAAAACATTGAACAATCTGTTCTGATAGCTATTGATATATTTAAGAACAAACCTTATCATAACTAAGAGCAAAATTTTCTTAGCATCTTCATCAGCGTTATACCACAAGCTTTTGTAAACGGATTCACTTAATAAGCCACTCTGAAATTTTAAAAAGGATGAATCACATTGCTTACTGCTTATGAAAAGTTATATTAACAGGATAATTATTAAAAAAAACAGAACTCTTAGCGTTGGGGATTGGGTTTTTACAGGGCTAACAAAGTACAGAAACAGGACAAGATAAATGTGGTTCAGCGAGGCAATTTTACCGACACCGGTACCCGCCGGAAGATTCGTCCACGCAGGATGGTTAAGTATGATTTCCAAACAAAAAAAATTGGTTTATTTCAGACTTCTTTTTTTTATATATATGATGGGAGGCAAACGAGCCTGCAGGTTACCTGATGGTAAGTGATCACCGCCGCCAGAGGAATCACAGATGCGTTGACGACGTTTAAAAAGGGAGTACGCTCGTTTCTTGAAGCTCCCTAAGTCGTAACGACTAAAACTGCTACTAATGGGTCTACTAAAACAATATTCTAGTAAAAAGTAAAGAAGTGACAAACTTACAGATCTCATTAGTATATCTGGGAAGTAACAAATAAGTGATATCTGAGACATAGCCATCGTGAGTAGTGTTATATACGCTACTATTATACTCGTTTCGTCTGCTATCTACAACACAAAGTATCGTTACTAACTCACTTAAAACGAAGCTGACAATATTTAGTTTTGTATCCAGCCTTATCTTGATTTGGTAGGTATTATATCTGTCAATATCTCTTAGTCGACTAACCCCCGGTTTCTGAAACGCTTGTCAAATCATTGTTCAACTAACTCGTATGTTAATGTATACAGCTCTGTCGAATCGTCAACATTTTCTAACGGCATAAGTTTCAGCAACTCAAAATATGATAGGTGACAAGAGTTTTGACACAGGATTAGTAGATTTTTGACTTGATTAGTCATTCTGGGGTTTAATCAATTAAATTAGAGATTAAGGTGACATTCTGCATAAGTAGTTCGTAACCACACACTATTCTATATTTTAACACGAGAACAATAATTATTACTGAAAAAATGATACAAATGAATTCCTGGAGTTAATGACAATTAGAATTACTGATATGAGTAAAGAATTCAATTGTCCAATGAAAATAGAATTGTACCTTACCGTTATAATAAATGCACTAAGGCATATAGACAAAGATGCTATGGCGATGTGACAAAGGCATGCCTTGGAGAACACCTGCTCGACTTTATTCACTAACCTAGGACAAAGAAAAACATATACAGTATCGAAAGCTTCTTATAAATCAGTAAAAAAGTTTGGGGCATACAAAAAATTTAGACCGATATTCGATCTTCAGTATTTTGCTCGCAACTATACTTTATCACCCTTATTAATAAAAATCGCTTACTCCTAGCATAGTCCAGACTTATACTTGGACTAGTTAATACCGGTGTAACGAAGTATTATCTTCGGACTAACTATGTTATTAATAAACTTGGAGTAACCGCGGATTAACAATACCACACTTACACCAGAATTAGCGCGTGTGCTATGGCAACCCTGATACGTGAAAAGGTAAAAAGAGTGAGCTGAATGACTGAAATATCATTTTGATAGATTGCTAATGTCAAATTAGAATTGTTTGATTTATTATTGTGTATTTTATTTTGTCGTCATGTTGCAATTTATTCAAGTTAATAAAATAATACAATAATAATAGTTAATACAGCAAAATGTTAAAAGATGAGGAACATTTGAGACAGATAGAAATGGCTGAGGAAGAACATTGAATTAAAATGGCAATTCACAAGGAAAAACTGAAAATGTGTTACATTGGAACGGGAAATTCTTGAGCTAAAGAAAGCTAAAATGTTAAATTATGTAATTATTCTTTAGAATAAACCATTATTATATTAAAATATTTGTCTTACTAATTAGTACTATAAGTAATGATCATATTAAGTAATTTATTTTATACTGAGGGGTGTTGGTAAAGTATCAATAAACTCATAATTTGAATTCAAAAGTCTTTATTTTAAAAAAATCATTAATAAATGCCGCCCGGGCTGAATTTCCTCTAAGAGAGTTACTTAATGTATGTGTTACTGGAACATCATCATCTTCTACATGCTCAATCAAATCTTGCTGTTGTATTGCCATATTATGCAATATAGCCGGTGCAACTATGTAAAGCTTTGTGTTTTCTAATTTTCTAAAGCCTCTTAATAAACACTGAAACCTTTGCTTCCATACTCCAAGGCACCGTTCAACAGTATTACGTGTCCTAATGTGAGCTTGTAAGCTGTATATGCCGCTTGTATCACCAGCTAAATGATTTTTCAACATGTCAATGATGAAAAGAGCAGTAGATCGGAAAAATCTGTATTTAGATTTAAACTCGGCTTCTTGTAGTTCTTCCAACAGATTCTTTAGATTTTTATCAAATTTCACTTGTCTAATCAATGGAACCACATCTTCAATCTCGTCTATGTCATAAATATAATATCCGTAAATCTTGAACAAAATAGTCTCTATTCATCTTATTCAATCACAAGATTATATTTTTGAAGGATAAAAATAAATAACACGTCAAAGTAATACTGATAAGTCTGCACTAATCCACGGATAAACTAGGTCTTGGTACGGAATAACTTTTACGCCAAGAGTAAAGCGGTATTAGCTTACTCCTTCTTTACTTCGCGTTTATTAATACAAACATTAATAATTTGACACTTAAACCATGGAGTAAAGTTATACTTGCGTTAGTCTATGTTTATTAATGAGACTGTATATGTTTTGGGATATGTAATTCAAAAAACTACTTTTCTTACGGGAAAAGTAGTTACCAGTGAGTTTTCTTCGTATTTAAAAAAAGAAACTTCTACCCTAGGGTGGTGGAAAGTTCCCACAACACAGACCTGTGTTGTGGGAACTTTTAAAAACATCAAATTAACGTACATCTGGACTCTAGACAATAACTTGTGGATCGCACAAGTCTCATCTTGCCCGACGTATATATCATTGCAGAGCCACCAAACCTGCAATTACCCACCTTAGCCTTTTGACATAGCTGAGTGGAATTTATATCTAACTTACGTCTTAAACTTGTGGCTACGATAAGAAGAAAGTCAATGGAAAAAATTGGTACTTGAGGCGGGACTCGAACCAGCGTCTCTGGACTATACGCGTCCAGCGTCATGACCACTAGGCCACCCGAGTATCCGTCTCGACTACCAAATTTAACCATTGCTTTATATGGCGCCGGGCGCAACTTCGGTGTGAGTCCCGCCTCGAGTACCAATTTTTTCCATTGTCTTTCTTGTTATACCTAAGCTTTATAGGTAAAAATTTACATGTAACTTATGGCTGCGGTCTAAAATCTCAAAAACTAAAACACTTACTCTATGAGTAACTGATGTCTTCTGATAGCTTTCGTCAAATTACATTTTGTTTCAGATTTTGATGATACAATTGTGTTTTCAAACTCAAGACACAAAACACGAAAGTACATATCTATGAAGTAACACAGGGCGAAAAATAAGATATCGCTTCCAAACAGGTTGGCTACTGCTACAACAGCTGGAAAAAAAGATCCATTTAAGTTTTTTATATAAGACGCGGGATATGTCTCCTACACGGTAAGCTGACGGCTTAGTTAGAAAACCGATGGATGAGATAAGCACAGTGGCTCGCAGATTAGAAACATTCAAAGGAGGCCTATGACAATGGACGTTCATTGGCGGAATGACGATCCTGCTGCTCTCCGAGGCACGGAGACGCTCAGGTGATCTGAGACTGAGCTCGGTGTGTCAAAGGATAACTAACTTTAATATTTTGCGATTCATAATGAAGTGAAACATATTAAAATACGGATATTCGACACTTACTTGCCAATACCTGATGTACGTATATAAGAGGCCACCAAGAAGATGTATTCACATCAGTAAAATGATACTTCATAACATAAGGATATAGAATCACTAATTCCTCAGTCTTAACATAATGTATAGCCATGAAAATAGCTGGTAATAAACAAAACATAATTTGTACAACAATACTTAAAGTCGTCATTATAAATATGATCAAATTTAGTGTTTTAACCGAATCCTTTACTACATCTTTCCCTTCTTTTCTCCACTCAATTACTTCATCAATATTTTCACAAAACATTTCTTTTAAAGTATACATTATATCTATTAAAATATCTTTATTTATGTATAGAAATGCAGCTTTTGTTGTCCCTAAAAAGCAGTTGGTTATGCATGGCAGATTTAGCGACATTTGCACGAATGGTTTTCCGGTACGAATGCAATCTATTACGGCGTAAATTTCTCCGTAAACTACTATATATAGTACTATAGCATTGTAGTAAAATACTTGGTAATTAATAAAATAATCGAGGTATTTGTTCCAAGGTTCTTTAGCTAGTTTTACACCTGACCATAGAAGCAATGTTTTAGGGAATTTAAAACTTTTTTCAAATAGTATGTCTTGAGTTTCTTTTTCGTCCGCCATGTTTGAATTTAATTTTGTTTCTGAATTTATATTGTCGACAATATTTAACATTTATTTGCTTAAAATTAAATTAATAGATATAGTTAATATTTGTTTCCTTTCATTATACTGTCAAATTAACCCTATGCTTAAAATAAACAATGTGAACTACTAATTAGTTTTCCTGTGTGCTATAATTCTTTATTTATAAGTTATTTTCTTTCATCGTGGTAATGAAGCATGTCACTACTAAAACTATAGCCTCATTCAGACGTTACCTATTTTCTTATAAATAATAAATTTATAATGTTTCTTATACATTCACTCAACGCCATCTGCTAGTCTCAAACTAAGCAGAACTTGTGTAATAGATAGACATAATATTCTGTATTAGAAAACTCCCAGGATAATCCAAAAATATAGTTTATGCATACAAGTCTCCGTGTGGTGACGGAGTAAGAATACGATATGTCACCACCCCATCTCATCCCATGAGTGTCGTAGAAACCGACTAAGGGACTATATGTGAATATTACTTTACATAGAAAGAAGCTAAACTTGAAATTAAACCCTATACCATTCCGTCTGGCCAGCGTGGTATTAGTAGGCCAAGTATCCCTCTGTCACGGGAGGAGGCCCGTCCCTGCAGTGGGACATTAATGGGTTGTTATGATGATGATGATGATAAAAATATTTGCATTGAGGGGAAATCGAACCCTAAGGACTTTGGGTACTGTACCTACTTATTAAATTATACATGTTTCCTCTATTTTACAGCAGCTCTTCAACAAATTCTTCAATAGTAAACAGGGTTTCTTACATTTACGTAATTAATAGTACTACAGGGTGTAGTCGAAGCAAACGACTTGTCATTCCAAAGAATAGCTATATACAAAATTCACATCTAATCAGGGATAACATACTCATTATGCTTAATTATACAGCTGATTAGGAATTGAGAATACAAGACGCTACAACCTTTCAAGTCCCGTGGGAGTCTGTAATATGTAAATGTTGACGAAAGGAGATTGGATACACATGTCGTTGCAAAAGAAAACTATGGTAAGAAGTATGATCCAGCTTTCGCGTACTGGCTCCTACTGACTAAAACATCCAAGGTTACCATCTTCGGGGTATACGAGAAGCCCCGGGAACTAGGAAAACAACATCCGAGATCTCCCCACCTTTGCTTTGCGTACCGTCCCCTATTAAGAATACGATTGGAATGTGATGGGTAAAGTTTTTGAGCCTCCGATACTTTATACTCACCGAGGAAAACATAGTATTAGAAACTGCTGCTTTACATCTGTTTTCTGTGAAAGGTTCGAGTAGTCGCCCCCATTCATGCTGTAAGCACCGTGACTCTACTACTCAATCACCACACTGCCATTCACTCAAACTCATATATTTTATACGTATTGAGTCTCATAAGATATTATCAAGTTCCTCAAAATATATCTGAAGACTCTATTAACTGGCTCGGTGGCATGGTGTTTCGAATGACTCGCAGGACAATTCTCTGTGCGATCCACAAATATGGTCCTGAGTTCTGAAGTTCTTTGTGTCCAAAATTGATGTTTGTAAAGTCTCCACGAAATAGGGCTTGATCTTTAGTGCAACCGCTACCTAAGCTGGGAAATATTCCAGGACAGATAGCAGCTGTAATATTATCCTATAGCCATGGAATTTAAAACGATGGATCGACAACCTATTTAGGAGTCAGGAAAACGATGTATGATGGAGCCCCAGGACCGCTCATGGTTGAGATATTTGGAGATGGCCTATGTCCAGCAGTGGACATCCATTGTCTGATATAATAATAATGATGGAATTTCAGCAGCTTTGCATTGATAGGGAATCGAACAGAAAGCCTTTAGAATCATTTGACTAACTACTCTAAGAGGTCCGTAGTAAAATATAATATGAGTAATTATACTAATATATAATTATTAGAAAATTAAATACAATAATAATTAATATTTCCTTTAACAATTATTAACCAATAGTAATTATTTGAATCATTTAAAAGGTCGTTAAGTGTAATGCCGCATTTTATGGCAATTTTCTTGGCTCTTTAGTCAATAGATTGTTAAATTATACGCCATTGTTCAAAGTAAATGACTTATAGTACGCGCAATGTTAGTTGGCCGGCTTAAAGTTGTTGTAAATGAGTGCGCAGTTGTCATTTTTGTGCGTGGACTAGATCCCTAGTCTATAATCGTCATAACAGCCCATTAATGTCCCATTGCTGGGACGGGGCTCCTCCCGTGACGGAGGGATACTTGGCCTACTAAACCACGCTGGCCAGACGGATTGGTATAGGGTTTAATTTCAAGTTTTCCTTCTTTTTATTTCGTAAAGATAATATTCACGGTTAGTCGGTTTTTACAACACCCATAGGATGAGTTGGGATGGTGACAGTCTAGTCTATAATACAAAATTTTATGACAATTTTCTTGGTTTTTTAGACTTCTTTATCGTTTGGTTAATGGTCAACCTGGTGTCAAGATTTGTTCAAGCCACCCATAGCTTTTTGACTGTGTTATTACGACAAAAGCCGGGGACGACCTTTTACCTGCCTTCCAAAGCCCAGAGACGCTCAAATGAAACACCACGGAATGGTCACCCATCTTTCCAATGATCTCCCGGACATTGCATAACTAGTACATATTATCATTTATAAATTAGTAATTGCAACTGGCTGTGAGTGAGCTCCATTGTTCTTAACCAAATGACTTATAGTTAAGTTTGTTTACAATAATTGTGCGAATGCGGAATAAAAGAAAGAAATTATTATCATTCATGTTTATGGAGAAGTTGTCATTATCATTTTAAATTTCATTTTATTTATCATTGTATTAATTTGTGTGGTTTGTGAATTAAGAGTCATTACCTACTCATTTAGCATTTTTAACAGGCTGTTATTGGCCCAGTGCTGGTGCATGCTTTTTAATAAGTTTTTCAGCTTTTTTGTTTAAAGCGATTTTACCTAAATGGTACATTTTCCGAAGTCGGCTTTTGTGAGTATGACAGTATGAGCTGTTGAGGGTAAGATCAAGTTGGTCTGATTAAATATTAAATAAATAAATATTCACGGACATCTCTACACAGCGCTATCTGTTCCCAAAGGAAGCTAGGCTTAACCTGCTTGTGTTATGGGTAACAGAACAACGGATATTAGTTCGTACATACTTTTTGTAAATACATACATACTATACATAGAAACACTGAGACCAATGCAAACAATCATGTTCATGCACACAAAGATTTGCATTGAGCGAGAATCGAAGCCAAAACCTCTGCGTAGCAGCCATGTAATATAACCACTTCGCCACACAGGTTGTCTAAAAATATTGATCTAAATGGGATAAAATGTTTTTATGTAAAGAAATATGGAATCTTTGTGATACATTTATAAAATAATATGATGTTAGTAGGTATTACAAAATGGTATCAATGCGAGTCGGTTTTTAAATAGAAAATTATTAAAAGTGAACTCTTACACTAGATATTATGCATGACCTGTGTCGCAGGGACTTTTACAAACATCATCATCATCATACCAGCCCGTTAATGACCCACTGCAGGGACGGACCTCCTCTTGTAATGGAGGGATACTTGGCCTACTAATACTACGCTGGCCAGACGTATTGGTATAGGGTTTAATTTCAAGTTTTCCTTCTTTTTATTTCGTAAAGATAGTAGTTACGGTTATTCCCTTGGTCGGTTTTTACGACACCCATGGGATGAGATGGGGTGGTGACATATTGTATTCTTACTCCGTCACCACACAGATATTTACAAACAAATTTAACAAAAAGAACGTCCGAACTCAAGACTTCATCGTTTGTGGATCACAACTGTACAGCAAGGGACTTGAATTCCTAAGCTCATGGACTGCAGCAGTAGGTATACCATTACCGTAACACTACAAGGCAATAATTCAATGTTGTATTAATATAAAATTATCAACATTCTGCTAAGAGATGCTTAAGAATGTTTTAACTAGACAATGCACGAGTATCTCGGTAAAAACTCAGGTAGGTGGCTATTCAAATAACAATACACAACTTAACTTACAAATACAAACCTTATTTTAGTATTCCAAGGTCTAAAATCCTTTGAACGGTAATAGGAATACATCTACAGCTATTTACTCGGTCTCAAGTATCGATGCAGTTATTTACATCGCTATTACGACGCAGTAATACTCATTTTTGTTATATTAAAGAGCAAATGCAAAGATTCTTACTACCAACTTATGATATTTTATTACGAGAACCCTATTCTTTGGAATTTAAAGTTCATTTTCGCTTGGCAAAATTGTAAAAATTAAGTTTGCGGGACAGACGCGGTGTACAAAGATAACTTTGCGGGGTTTTTTGTCTTGTTTTCTAGTAGTTAAGGTTGATTTTTAAATGATAGGTGTTTAGTTAAAGTTTGTCAGGGGACACGACAGAGGGAACCCGTGTGCGTCGGCATGCAACGATACCGGATTCTGTGTCGCACATGAGATTATTTGTAGAGAGATAAATGTTATGCTTTAGTTGTATGGTGTTGTGTTTTTAAAAATGTAGAGTTATTTACAAGTTGTACATTATATTATTATTCATTTTCAAATTGCATATTGGCTTCCAAAATCTAATAGGTAAGAAGATAGGCATGCAGGGTTATTTAATGAGGTCTTAGTTTAGGCACAATTTTTTACACAAGTTCTATAATATTTAAATAAACAACCAACTCCAAAACTTAGAAGAGCATTGAATTTTTTTGTATAAAAATACAAAAAAGTTCGATGTTTTATATGACCTGCAACCGTTGCCAGTGATTTATCCAGCCAGACTGATTGGTACAGGATTTCCGTTAAGTATATTGAGTGTTCCAGGATAAGTATTTAGTATTACTGTACTTTTATGACATTCCATGTCATGGTAAAGTACATTTATTTGTTGATCTTGGCTTACAAGAATCACAGTTCTGAGAAAGTGGATGGGATTAGTCTCATTACAAGGCATAGTTAAATCTGTTTGTCTTTAAATCTTAATAGTAAATGTGACTATCCCGCATACTTATCTCTTGACCGATTGTTTAATATTTGAAGATAGGTTTTTGTACAAAATGACATTGGTAAAATTAGTATTCATTGTTTTAAAAAGAAAAAAAAACTGGTAAGTAATTTAGACTTTCTCTAAAGAAACAAAGATAATTATAACTTTTAAACAATCTCGTTTCATTATTATAAAATGCTATGCTATTTATTTTGCTTGACGTTTAAGCACAGGTTGCGACTGGCAATATTTATAACATAGATAATTTCAGTAAACCAAGTTTTATTTTTTATTTTTATGTAATAGGAGGCAGCAGGTCACCTGATGGTAAGAAGAAATCACTGCCGCCCATGGACACCCGCAACACCAAAGGTATCACAGATGCGTTGCCGACCTTTTAAAAGGGACTACGCTCGTTTCTTGACGCTCCCCAAGTCGTAACGGTCCGGAATTATCGTCGCAGCGAGCTTGTTCCACAAAACAGTTGTTTACGGTAGGAAGTTTCGCGAAAATCGCACAGTGGATCATTAACCAAGCAACGTTCTTGTTTTTGTAGTAGAATTTGTTATAAGATAAATTCAAAACATTATTATAAAGAGACATAATAAAAGAATATATCTTGTAAAAGTTCTTCTCATGTATACCAGTAGAGAAACAACACGAGGCGGGCGAGGCATTGCCGACGGCGCGCCGGCGAACCGTCTTTTTTCCTCGACCATTTTTTTATTTAAACATTTTTTTCTTCGTGAAATCTGTATCGCACGATACACGAAGTCTTTTTACGTGTTTCTTAGAAAAAAAAAATATATTTCGTGGGTTTCGTATAGTTGAAGCAAAAAATTATGTTTCCAATGAGAAAGTTTTCAATATGGCTACCTTACTTCGGTTTAGAATGCGGATGGATGAAAAAATTAAAGCATCCATTTTGCTTCTTGGAAGAATTTCTTAGTCTATCAATGCACGGCCTTCTCAGTTCTAGAGACTGAAGGAAACTGATGCTGCTAGTCATAATAATATTCCTGTTTTAGGTGGTAAGTTTTTACATCAAGATACTGGATCGAGAGGCTAGATCAACTGTTGTTCCCGCTTAATCCACCTCCAAACAGTACGGTGTAAATGTTCCTATGTTTAGGTTAATAGTTAAAAGTAGAAGTTCTGTCTACCGTAGGCAGAGGCTTGGAAGTGCACTAGTATTGCTGGGTCACCGATGGATGGATCGCTTTTCGCCTATCACCTCAATGCAAAAATAAAAAAAAACACCTTCTAGTAAAAAACTGAGCACAGCTTGTATTAAGAATAATATGTTCTATAAAAATTTACATTTAACAGGAACCGTAGCTGACTGATATCGAGGTCGTCTAATCATCTCTCTGTGCTTTTTCTTTTTCTTTTTCTTCGTGTTTGCCTTCACTAGCTTAAATATAATATCATGTGCTTTTAATAAGCATAAGAAAGAAAGAAAATAGTTTATATTGTTGCACACAATAACATACAGTAAGTAATTCTAAAGAAAAAAAATCTTTTTAACAAGGCATAAATGATATAATGTTAAGCAATATTTTTGTATTAATTTAGTTTATGCATGCCCCTTAATTAGTTTTGGTTTATATTAGGAGAAATGTAATTAATTCACAGTTTTCTTGGTAATATTATTATAAGTATAGTTGTAAACACTTAATGCATGCGGTGTTCGCCTATAAGTAGTTATTACACTTACAATGTTAAACGTAGCTAATTAAGGAAGAACTGTTTTAGTGTAAGTAGCTGTTGGTGAACCTAATAATAAATAAAAAATAAAAAAACATAAATATTACAAAAAATGCACACAAAATAGGACCTAACTCAGCTGATCGCTGTAGCGTCATGGACACTACAGCGCTGATATTCTGTTACTATCGCCATATCTATTATATCAGAACCCACGAGAGGATTCTGACTAACAGCATACCTACATGACCTCTTTGCCATTAAAGCCGTTATACATCTGACCATTGTGGCATATGTTTCCATTGGTTAACCTGTTATTCTATACTTGCTATCCGCCATTACAAAACAGCAGTTCAACAATAAAAGTATGAATATTCAAAGTAGCAATTTCGTCAACGATACATTTGCATATAATTGTTATTGTCACAGAATTACTTTGAATCTATTGAACTAAATAATAATAGTAATAATTAGGTCATAGTTCTAAATTAGGAAATAAGTACTCTTTGACACGGCAGTTATTGTGAGGAAGTTCCTATCTTTGGAGCCCTAAGGTACCAGTTGTTTAGTACTTGTACGGCCCGATGGTGGTGGGCTGGTGGCTCTACAACTATTAAATCATATGTGGCTCTACCCTATGTTTTAATTATTTCAATTTACATTATTTTAAAAACATTAAAGATTAGGATACAATATAAATAAAAGAAATTATAATAAATAAATATAAAGTGGTAAAACTCTTCAAAACCTGTGATGTCCAGGGTACAACCTCACTAAATAACTTTAGAAGTTGTAGCTGTAGATGTTGCCTAACCCCTAAACTGATCGCAGCAATTTATGCGATCAAAGTCCGCCGGTGGTTTCTGGGATTGTTCTTTCGATAGCTTGGAACCCGACATGCCCATGACATTGACAGCCCTCAGCGTTAAGAGTTATATTCGGGATCGATACATGTTGAAAAAGAAAGGTAGTGTGCCCTTCTTTTTCAAAGGGTGTCGATCCTGACTCGGTTATCGGAAATTGTTGTGTAATATTGTATTAGGACCGATCATCACTGATCGGACTATTGTTGCCAGTAAGCCAGTTATTGTGGTAATAGATATAGTAATAGGCTCTGACAGCAGAGCACCATGGTATGATAATCGGTATAACATTCCTCACGACGAGAATATAGTAAAAGTCAAAAAAGATTAACAATTTAGGCATGGCTTAGGAGATTGTTAAAATGTAAAAAAAAATTTGATCAATGGTTTAATTTTAAAGAGTCTCTATCATCATCTAAGAATACTCACGTTACGTAGTTGGATCAATGGTCTAATGCAGAATTTCTTAAAACGGCCTGTATTATAAGGAACTTCCTTAGAACCTAAGCTAATTCTAACCTATGCTGAAACGTCAAACAAATTAAAAGTAAAAGGGATACCGCGTTAATATCGCCTTTAGTATGTTAGCATGCAACAAGAGAGTTTTTTTGACAATTGATTTATTCCTGTTATAACATTTTCACACAATTTCTCTGGGAATCTGAGAATAAGTATACATTTTACATTCGTAGTAAGTAGTCAAAGTCAATTTTAACCACGGGATATTATGTCTCAAAGGACTAGACCACCATAAAAATATAATCAATTTCGTAGAATCAAGACATAATTCCGTATATGTGACAACTATTTGCTACTAAAAATCACAGCGTGGGATCTTACTTGGAAAACCACTTCAATGAAATCTTAAACTATATTCGATATAAAAAATATGGGTAACCATGTCTTGAAACGATTTTCATATTTATATCATAAATCATAGGGTTTAAATTACTAAGATCATAATATGATCCTTACAAACATACGAATCATGCTTAGACAACTGTATTCTTTAGATAATAAGGTTGATTTTCGCTTGAGTGATTTAATTATAAGGTTGGTATGGATGCCTATAAATAAAATACCAAGTTTTAAGCGACAAAGAACTACCCCCGTTGGAACAGGTTCTTTTAATTTATGGGTTGTCAATTTTGTGTGTATGTGAGTATGTGTGTGTATGTGTGCACACTTGCCAAACACTGCAGGGGGCTATGACATGCAAAGGGTGTGATGAGCTATTTTATTAGGGTTGCCGAAATTTTAATTACACTTTTTCAAAATTAAAAATTAAGCAAAATATTTTTTTCCCAGCGAATAGTAACTATATAACTTATATAGTACTTATTAGGAGAAACAATGACTATACTTAGTAAGCCTGAGTAGTTCAATTAGTTTCAAAATCAAAACATACATTTTTGAAACAATTGGGTAACCATACAGAATAGCGTGTAAGAGTTCAAAAATTAAAATAACTCAACGATAGTATAGTCGGTGCCGTCCGGCTGACGTCGTCATCATCATCATAACAGGCCATTAATGTCCCACTGCAGGAACGGGTCTCCTCCCGTGACGGACGAAAAACTTGGCCTACTAATACCACGCTGGCCAAACGGATTGTTATAGGGTTTAATTTCAAGTTTTCCTTCTTTTTAGTTTTTATAACGTAAAGATAATATTCACAGATAGTCCTTTAGTCATTTTTTACGACACCAATGGGATAAGATGGGGTGGTGACATATTGTATTCTTACTCCGTCACCACACGGATTCGGATACATAAATACGGCAAAATATTTTTATGCCTAAGCAACATTCATAAGCAAAATTCAGTTAAGTTATATGCCACATAAACTTCGGTACGTCAAATTTCAGTCAGTGACAACCCTAAGTATTATAAGTCTCGGTATAGCAAGCACAGCAGGGGTTGTCGGCCCATACGTCACCCATACACACACAGACACACACAAACACATACACAGAACATAAAAGCGTGTGTGTGTGTATGTGTGTGTAAATACCGATGGCCAGCTGTAGGTATGTTAGCTCGACAAGTGAACTCGCCAGACAATTTTTTTTATGTCAGAATTTCGCATACTTTATTAGTACAGGTAGGTAGAAAAGTGTTTGTTTAATTATTATTTTAACCGACAGTGCTAGAAGGAGGATTAAGAGTAATTGGTTTAGCATTCTCTTGTTTGGCTTGGTGGATTTTAGCTTGAGAGGTGTATTTGCTACTGGTTATTTAAAAATAAAAAAATGTTAATAATTGATTATGTGCAGTTCTGTTTTTCCTAACTTACGTATTTAAACTTACCTAATAATGTAAGTATCAGTACTTAAAGACTAACAGTTTTGGTTATGTAATATTAATGCTAGGTAAGTTTAATTAATTTTTTTATTTTAAGAAACCCACTCCCGCACTCGGAATCGGTTTGTTTTATGCCAAAATGAGGTAAAAAAGTGAAAATTTAAATAGTCATATCTCTTAAATGGATGGACCTTTTTCGATGATTTTGTTTGTTTCTATCTAGTAGAACTATAGGTATATAATAATTAATTATTATATACCTCGAGTTAAACCTTGTGCGCTATTGTCATGTACACCTTGTATTTACAAATAATGCATAGCCGTTGGTGCACCATAAATTATAAATATAAATAAATAAATATTCCTTACACTTTCACACAACGCCATCTAGGCCCAAACTAAGCAGAGCTTGTACTATGGGTACTAGACAACAGATAAACATACTTAATTTTTTTTTTTTTTGTAAATACATACAATAATTACACATAGAAAACACCCAGACCAATGCAAACAATCATGTTTATGCACACACAGATTTGCATTGAGTGGGAATCGAACCCGACATCTCTGCAGAGCAGTCATGTTATATAACCACTACTCCATAGAGGTCGTCAAACAAATCAATTACATTAAGAGACACAAAGAACATTCTGGCCCAAGAAATCGAATCGAACCCCCACCTCGTGCACGGCAACCTCTTCCACGGCCACAGCACCACCGAGGCAGTCAATTATATAACTGAATAGATAGTTTCTGCGTTCGTCAGTTTCACAAAACCTAGGTGTTCATAATTCGTTGCCTCACGCACATAATTATATATGTATTATGCCACAACAGTCGGCCTTGCGTGCTGTGTCTTGACCATTGCCACTTTAATTCGATACTCATTATTAATCCGACAAGTAAATCCGTCGGACTATTTCTGTTGTTATTTTTTTCCAACTTCTTTAAAAGAACTGATACTAAGGCGTTGTTACAGATTGTAATACCTAAGGTAATTACTAAGGTGATCTAAAGAAGTGTCTTTTTTTTAAACATAAACCTAAATACTTAACCAATTTAGATGAAACTTCTAATTCGTGTTTACTACCTATGATGAGCAAATATGAAAAAATGGGCTATAGTATGTTTATCCTTTGGTACATAAAAGCTCTGCTGTAATAAATGACATTTTCACTGGATTGTCATAAACTAAATCAACTTATTATTATTGTCATTATTTACCACAAAAACAAAACAAAAGGCTATTCTATAAATAAACGTGTAAATAAGGAAAAAATGAAGACGCCATATTAAAACAATTTAATTAAATGTTGCAAATATTGTAAATAAAATGAGTAATTGTTGTTATTATATTTTATGTTACATTAATATAAATAGACAAGGTAACATCGCCTTATTTGTTTACTATCCGCATTAGAGGTTACAGTGCTGATAATAAACATGAATAATAATTAATCTTATATCAACATTTATATTATAAAGCTATATCATTTGTTTATTTCGTTGAATGCAGTAATTTCGAAAACCACTGGTTTAAGTTTATCGCTTTAAGTTGTAAAAACATAATATTCTAAGTAAAAAATATTGTTAAAGACAGGTCTTGGTTGATGTTTAGAAAGAACTGGGCTTTGTACTACCCCAAAAGTAAGAGTAGGGCAGGGGAAATGAACCTTTCTTTCTTTCCGCCATCTCCTTAGCAGACCTCACCACTTATATATATGCGTATGAGGCGTTGAGACATTAATAAGACCAGCTCTACTATTCTCTATTTTTTCAATCTCTTAACATTGTTAATTATAATATACATTATATTATTATAATTACTATGTAATAAATAATTTTAAATATAAGTATGTATGGCTGTTGTTTGGCATCCATAGTACAAGCTGTGCTTAGTTTCAGTCCACACGGATAAATTATAAGTACCTCATATTGTTATTGCTATGTAATATTTTTATATAAATTTTGATTTTATTTGATTCAATTTGGTCTAGACCGTTCATAAAAAAATACTATTCGAATCAAATAAAAATATTGTAAGCATTTCTCTTCATGACTGTACGTTAGACCCACCTCAAAGTTCGTAGGTAATCCAAGCAGCGCAGCGCGGGAAGCAACGGCACTCGTTTTAATCTAGACTTTTTCTTTTTTTTATAAAATTCTCTATCTTACATTTAAGTCTCAAGAAAACTTTACTTAACCTACATAATATCATAGAAAGTGAAACACATTGCGGTGGATGAAGTCGTATAGTACATAGCTGTTACGTAGATGTCTCGGGTTCGATTCCCGCTCAATGCAAATCTTTGTATGCAAAAACGCGTGTATTTACTATAAAATAATATAAGTAAGTATGTATATTTATTGGTCTAGTACCCATAGTATAAGCTCAATGTCATCTAGTTCAAAACTAAGCAGAGCTTGTACTCATCATTATAACAGTCCATTAATGTCCCACTGCAGGAACGGGCTTCCTCTCATGACGGAGGGATACTTGACCTACTAATACCACGCTGGCCAGACGGATTGGTATAGGGTTTAATTTCAATTTCTTTATTTATTTCGTAAAGATAATATTCTAGTCAGTTTTTACGATACCTATGGGATGAGATGGGGTGATGACATAATATTGTACTTATGCTTACTCCGTCACCACACGGAGGTTTAGAGTCATACAATATGAGAATTGAAGGATATGTTTTATATCAATATATGGTACGAAACAATGTTTACAAACAAAAATATTAATAAAATGAATTGTTGAACTTGGTACATCGACGAATTCTTTACAACCTGTTGCATTGTAAAAATAAGAAGAACGAATGCATTCTGTGAATTTTTCATTTTGCCTATGAATCATTTGCTCATTTTTTTTGCGATATATTTCGTGACAATAGCAAAAATGTAAAAGTGGATAAAAATGTCTGGACATAGATCTCCTCCTAATAATCATCATCATAACAGCCCATTCATGTCCCACTGCAGGGACGGGCTTCCTACCGTGACGGAGGGGTACTTAGATTGGTACAGGGTTTAATTTCAAGTTTTCCTTCTTTTTATTTCGTAAAGATAATTATTCATATGAGTGTCGTAAAAACCGACTTGGGACCTTAGTCGGTTTTTACGACACTCATGGGATGAGATGGGGTGGTGACATTGTATTCTTACTCCGTCACCACACGGAGAAATACTTCCACTATACGTGGTCCTATCCCTTCCTCATTCATCGGTTTTCCGCCGTCCTAATTACAGCGTAAGTCCATCTTACGGTTTTCCCCAGACTGCGTCTTCGAGTACGCGATCAAAAAAAAAGTCTGTATAAATATTAAACATATTGTACTGGTAGATAGGATAGGACAGCCAGTTGTAATCATTGATTCAGAAACGTTAACGCTGGTTAACCAACATTGGCGAGATCTTTCCATAGATGGGTGAACTCTCAGTGACTTTTTATCTGCTCGACTTCGTGCTTTGGAACGTCTAAAGTCGGTTTCAGCTGTCGCCGTATTGACACAATTGTTAGGCAGCGTATGAAAGGCTTATGTGCGGCTTGGACTACTCTCCACACCAGATAAGCCACTAACCAAACGCCTAACTTGAAATTAAACCCTATACCAATCCATCTGGCCAGCGTGGTATTAGTAAGCCAAGTATGGCTCCATCACGGGAGGAGTAGGCCCGTCCCTGCAGTGGGACTTTAGTGGGCTGTTATGATGATGATGATTATCGATAAAGAAGATGATTCACTTATCATTAGGTACAAAAGGTTTTGTATCAACAGCGGAAATATTAAAAAAGGCTGATGGTGAAAATGTCTATATACATTAAACATATTATTTTATACCATGTTGATGGTAAAAAGAGTCTCTAGGTAAGACTAATTGCAGAGGGCGCAGGAGCGTGTTCTGTGTTAGGTAAGAGTTGTAACAATGTTAGAAATACGACTGGGCTGATTAAGAACGGGTTTTCAGTAGTAGATAGCTGCTTTTACGGTGTTTAGCTTTGGCTCTATTTTTATGATATAAAGGCCTCTGTATAGATTTTTACGTCTGGGCTGATTAGGCTAGGTCTTTCAATAATAGATTGCTGATTTTACTATGCTTAACTTAGGCTCTATTTTTATAATATAAAGGCCTATGTCTAGTAATAAATGTCTCTTGGCTGATGTAATGATGATTATGAGGTATTATTCTTATAGGCTACTTTAATTAGCGAAAATGTTTAGAACGCCGCAGAAAAAAAATGAGACAATTTTCATAACATCTTTTTTCATATGACTTTTTTATGCAGTTGGCCTTTTGTTATAAGTAGGTAAGTACCTAGTATTTTTATAGGCATAAGCTACATTTATATAACATTATTCTAGAATATAATCTAAACTGTTTCCCACGGTTAAATAAAATCTTTTATAATATATTAATTAGTTTTATATTGTAGGGTTCCACAGAAAAACAAACGGGAAGTAGTTAATAAATTGTAGTTTTTTGAACAAAACTTACACTGGCAAATGGCTAACATTAAAAGACTTGTGGGGGTTGAAGATTTGTAGGATCCATAATAAAAGATACGTTGAATAATATACCTACCTACTATATTTACTTTACTGGTACCAGATTAATACTTATAAAATAAAAATAACAATATTTATGTAATCGCGCGCCTGTAAAGGTGATTTGTCAGCAGTCGTTCAAGTTACATGATGTTTCCCTACACTACTTCCCCCTTTATTCAAAAACTATTTTTAATACATTAATATATTCATAATCCATACACAAAGATTCATTCAGGCTACTCTTTCAATCTTTATATACAAAAAAAGATAGAGTTACCCCTTAGACTTTGACGTTGACTTTTCCCTTTCCATGGTAGTCAGTAGGGCTTTTTTAGCAGCTGCGTTGCATTGCCTAGTACCACGTCGGGCGCCAAAAAAATGTTTATTAAATTCGCCCATTTTCGCGACAACTCTTACATTAACTACCATCCATGTATATGTTTTTTTTTTAAATTAACTCCAATCCGTGCATGTGATGAAGATCATTTTTTTCCAGGAAATTTAAGTAACCTTTTATTAAAGTTAAGTAATAATAAAGACGTGTAAGTAATTTACATTCTGCGCACTTTTCTATCAAAGCAAATTCCAGTTTTTTTTATCGTCTTTAAAACGTTGACTCGAGATAGGAAACAGTTAAAAGCTACTATATTTAAGCTATATAGTCAGTTAACAAGAGATACAATTCACAAAGCTCGCTCACCTCACAATAACGTCGCAGCATCCAGACACAGAACAGTTGCACAATCTCTACAGCAACAAGTGGGTAGGGGTGCGAGGGACGCTCAGATATAAACGAACAGTTTTCGTACGTTAAGATTTATGGGCCATTTTTTTTGTTTTGGGAAGAATTGGAGCTGAATTATTTTGAAATTTTTGGGTAAGATTTTTTTTTATCTGATTTTTTTAGGGAGTAATGTAACGAAAATAAGACGAATATCCTAGGCTAGTGTGTTTGTTTGCCTCAGCGCGCGGTATTTTACGGTCCTGTATGCAACTACTGCGCAGGCTCCCGATATTGAATCCAGCTCAAGACAATAATTACAAGCTGTAAATTTTAAGTTTTCGTTAATTTTGCCGCGAAAAAGGGATAATTAATTCTTAAAAGAAATTAAAAATAGGTCTTTTTCATTGTTGTGTTTTAGTCCCGTAACAATGACAGGCCTACTGCTGTGATAGAGGGAAAGTTGGCCTATCAATACCAAGCGAGCTAGACGGATTGGTTGAATTTTATGTCAAGATTTTACGACACCCGTAGGATGAAATGAAATGTTGATAGGATAATATTACTCCGTTACCCCACGGATGAAATAATAATGAGACAGTATCTACAGGCTTGCACTTTGTCATATATTCTAAACAAGGTAAGGTTTCTACGAAAAGTCTATTTTGTAGTAACCGATAAAATACTAGATGAAATGAAAACATCTCAATCACAAACTCTCCAGCAGTATCTGAGCGTCCCTACTAGAAGTACATCAGAGAAGCCGGCACTTTTGCGTCCCGTACCTCGATATTCGTAGCTCATGACTAATAGCCCGATCCGACAAACATTTATGTACGTTTCATCTGTACGTTTTGTTTATCTTGCTTTTGTTCACAATTCTACTATTGTCAACAAAAGCTAGATAACATACAATTTGTCGTAGAAGTGGTATGGAGTACTTCATCTGATTCTTTTTCTATCTGACTTCTCAAATGTCATCATTCTCTCAGAGTCATGGGGAGAGAGAGACTCTCTGAGACATGAGGGACCCGTATATCTCAGATCTTCGGAGGTCGGACGGGTTTCCTGATGTAACCTAACAACCCTGTATAAGGGTTGCAACTGGAGCTAATAAATTGTCTCCATCGGTTTCTGTGTAGCGTCTCTTTTACGACCTCGGATCTCTATTTTGGATGAGGAGAACGAATGTTCGAATTTCATCTTCGGAGCTTTTTGAGTTGTAAGACTGAATCCTGGCTTCAATCAACTAGCCTATTGTAGGTGACTGCTGAACATAGACCTCTCCTAACACGCAAACAAAAAAAATCCTGAAATAAACGAAAATATTCAGATATTTTTAATCCTGGCTTACAGTTTGTTAAATGTTAGTACTTATGATAAGTTCTAAAAAACTCATAAATCTTATCAAATTCATGGACACGTCCACTTCTGAGCTTGGATTGGTTTAGCTCATCTGTTTCTATATTTAGCCTCTCTTGATTGGGCCAATCTAGAGGCTAATCGTGATATTCTACTTACATCTTTTATTTCATCCAAGCGAAGTCATTTCAAAAGGTTAACAGCCTTTTTCATGCTCAAAAATACGTTTGTTTTAAGCAACAATATTCTTAAAAAAAGCCTCATACGGAACACATAATTGTCAATCAGAATATTATTTATAACATTTCAATTATCTTATACTATTCATAATGATAGCTATCAATAACGATTCACTCGAATCAAACTCAGACAATTAACGAATGGATTCATTATTTCATTATTGTGTCCTTTATTCATTTCTAATTGTTTAATAAACATTCTTTCTTTCATTATCTATATACTTATAATAAAACTGTAGAGAGATCAATTCTGTACATTGAATATATGTTAAAAATTAATATTGGAGGATGAATGGTGATCGATACTAATGCCAAAAATGCAATCAATAAATTTTTTGTCTGTCTGTCTGTCTGTCTGTCTGTCTGTCTGTATGTGCACGCATGGGTCAAAAACTACTGAAGGCATTTTAACCAAACTTGGTACAATTGTAGTCCATACTCCCGGGCAGGTTATAGGCTGTATAACATAACGCTAAGACACATAGGAGCTGAGCAGTGACGATAAATTTGAAGCAAGTCGGTTGAAAAAAAGCGCGTTCGAGCTCTTATCATCGCGTACGTTGATCATACGCCAAAAATATGTATTACAAAAATAATGGTCTTCAAAAGATGTACAAAAAAGTCTTGAATAGTATATATCTATCTTTTATATATTAGCCACAATAACCTGTTTAATCGTTAGGGTTTTCTTCAAAGTGTATTAAATACATAAATATATTGTAATTTGCATAGACATATCTTTTTCAAACTCCCATATTTCAAAAGTACACTTTAAAACCTTATTCATAAAAAAAAATTATAGAAATCGGTTTATAAACACACAAGATTTAGATGAAAGAAAATTTCCAAATGTCGCCGCGCCAGTATGAGTACGGCTGTACGGTTGATTTTTGTTTAACGTCCGAAACGGCCAACCGATGCATCTATATAATTTCATTCACATTGACTCTTAATGCGAACGGACGTGGTTCTTATTGACTCTTCTCGGAATAAGCGCGCTTTAGATATTAAAATACATAGATACGTAGTTTTTAGGTATTAAGTTTAAAGTAGGTATCTATCTATATACTACAATAAAACAATCGGAATCGGATAAGTAATACTCGAGATATCGCTAGATCTCTTTATTAGAACAGTCCAATACAAATCAGGGGTCATGAAAAATGGATTTGGTTCAATGTTGAATGAATTTAAATTTCGTTTCTTTTGTTCACGAGATGGCGTTACCAGTAGTAATCATAAAATAAAAGAGGTTTTAAATAATATATAACTATTTTATTATTAAGTGCTATTAATAAGTTATTCCTTTTAAATGTTAATAAAATTAACCATGAATCGTATGTGTAATATCAATTATAAGTCTTCACACTAGCCTTTAAAAATATCAATTTAACGGACACAAAGAACATCCAGACTAAGGACAATAGTTTGTGTATCACAATTGTCCTCCATGGGAATCGAACCCCCGACCTCATGCACGCCAGCCATGTAATGCGACCGCCGCGCCACCGAGGCAGGTAATTCTGCCGCACCATAACGTGGCGTGCAAATGTATTCATTCATAATTAATTAGCGATTATCCGTGTGGTGACGGAGCAAGAATACAATATGTCACCTCCCCATCTCATCCCATGGGTGGCGTAAAACCGACTAAGGGACTATCGGTGAATATTATCTTTACGAAATAAAAATGAAGGAAAACTTGAAATTAAACCCTATACCAATCCGACTGGCCAACGTGGTATTAGTAGGCCAAGTATCCCTCCGTCACGGGAGGAGGCGCGTCCTTGCAGTGGGACATTAATGGGCTGTTATGATGAAAAAAGCGATGTCATTTATTTTAACTTACAAATTTGACAACAGATGGCGGTATTAAGATTTTACTTGAAAGAATGACGTTCGCTCATGTCTTTCAGTATAAGTTTAGACACAGTCTTCATAGATCTGTCTTTGTAAAGATCTGTTTTTGAAAAGGTTTTGATTCGTTCGTTAATTTTACAATTCGTGTGTAGGTATATCTGTTTGTTATAAGGTTTAAAAAACGATTTTTCAGTATTAAATCGAATTGCGAAGTAAGTAACATCCGCCACGCGAACGAAGTCGCGGGCACAGCAGCTAGTTAGGAATAAAGTAGCAATCACAGATGCATTTAATGACAATTATAGGTTTTTTATCATAGACATAACGAAGTTTTAGAATATCTTTTCTTGAACTATTACATTACTTCGTTTTTTAAACCTGTTGTTATGTTTCCTTTTTACTTGTAGCTGTGTGATTAATAATTATGACTTTAGTTTATCAAACGTTAGTTACTTTATGACCGACTATAAATACAGTGTTTGACATCTCATTTCGAGAGATGCTTGTTTCATTGACATTCAATATAAATAAATAAATATTCACGGACATATCTACACAGTGCCATCTGTTTCCAAAGTAAGCTAGGCTTAACCTGCTTGTGTTATGGGTAACAGAACAACGGATATTAGTACTTATATACTTTTTTTTTTGTAAATACATACATATTATACATAGAAACACTCAGACCAATGCAAATAATCATGTTCATGCACACAAGATTTGCATTGAGCGGGAATCGAACCCGAGACCTCTGCGTAGCAGTCATGTTGTATAACCACTACGCCATAGAGGTCGTCAAATAATATATAAGATATTTCAAGCTGAGAAGGAGAAGTAGACACTGTATTTCAATGTTTCTTTCTTTATTCTCCTCAGTCAAGGGGCACTATTAACACGGGTATTAACACGTATATTATTTTGGTAAATATTTAGTAATAATTTACCTTTGAGGCTCTCGACGTTTCGGCCAGGTTACACCAGCCGTGGTCACGAGTAGACTGATGTAGCGATGTCACAACTCCGTCTCCGAGGTAGAAGATTTTCTTTCTACCCTCATTTTGCACACAACACCCTATTCTGATGTTTCACCGATTGCGAATCAAAGTGAGGTAATGTTTTTTGAATCACTGGATTCCATGTCGCGGATAACTTATAACCATCTTCTCGATTGAAAGTCTTATGCTTTTTGATTTCAATCGCTTCTCGTACGACTCTTGAGTAGAAGTGGCGTTCCGTAGAGAGGACTTGTGGACGATGAAATTCAATCCAGTGATTCGTGCCTGCTTGTAGTAAATAATATACGTGTTAACACCCGTGTTAATAATAATTACATAAAATGAAACACGAAAGTTTTAAAGTTAATATGCCAAGTTTCCTTCCATACGTAAGGAAAGCCTGTTTATCCAGTGTGTGACAATCTTGTGCAAGATGATGGTAATAATTCTTAAATTTTGTTAAAGAGTCAATTTCGCACTAGGGCGCTGCACTAACGAGTCATCTTGTTGAGTCATCTTGAATCGAGCTTAGTAATTTTTCAAAAAAAAAATGCCGTCCGATTCTATTATTTAACTAACTCTACGTACAGAAACTAAACAGACTGAAACATAATCCTCACAACTAGTTAATTTGTTAGTTGCGTTCAACGTTGAATAGACATCAAGTTAAAATCAAAATTCAATAAAAATGTCGGCTTCTCCACATCTCCTTATAGACAAAACTCTATACAAAGTTAGACATTTATTTCGCTACACTGGTTGCAATGCGGACATACACAAAAGTGCAAAAGAGAAAAAACACCGCGGAGTCTTCTTTTTCTATTTCAACACCATCGTTTTTAATATGGACATTTTAGGTTTATTTGTATGGTTCTTTAAAGGCATTGCCGATAATAAATCTTTCTCAGAACTAACGTTTACATTGCCGTGTGTTACATCAAGTGTTATTAGTAATGCCAAGATTATATTTATGTTTATAAGTGAAAAGACAACTGAAGGAATCGTTGAAACGTTGAGAGATTTAGAAAGAGAGCAGTTGGAAAGACCTGCTACTGAAGAAACTAAAAAGATTACATCTTCACAACATAATTTTATCAGAAGAGTGTTACAAGTCTGGTTTGTTATTAGTATATTTGTTTTGATTGGTTTCGCAATGAGCCCTATGGCGATGACTCTCGAGAAGTATTTGAAGACTAATGAAGTGGAATTGTTCTTGCCATTTATGATAGCTTATCCTTTTGATGAGTTTGATATACGGTATTATCCGTGGGTCTATTTGCGTCAGATTTTTACAGGTTAGTTTAATGCTAATTATTTGTGTTTTTTTTTATAACGGGAATCATTTAAGGCTGTTCATCAAACGTATCGAATTCCCACGTTCTATTCCCTCGCAGGACAATTCTTTGTGTAATTCACAAATTATTGTCCTGAGCCTGGATGGTATTTGTGACCGTTAAATTGATGTATGTAAAGGTCCCGCGGCACAGGGCATGATCCCTAGTGAGCGAGTTGTCTTATTAATGAAATGTAAACCTAAGAAAAATACTACTAACTGAAACCTCCGGCATTCCTCTTTTAAATAATAATCACGGACATCTCTACACAGCGCCATCTGTTCCCAAAGTAAGCTAGGCTTAACCTGCTTGTGTTATGGGTAACAGAACAACGGATATTACTCAATACTTAAATACTTTTCTTTTGTAAATACCTGAATTTTATACATAGAAACACACAGACCAATGCAAACAATCATGTTCATGCACACAAATATTTGCATTGAGCGGGAATCGAACCCGAGACCTCTGCGTAGCAGTCATGTTGTATAACCACTACGCCACAGAGGCCGTCTTTTGTACCTATTATTAGGGTTCAAGGATCAACTCTAGTGCTTGCTACTCCAACAACTAAAGACAGGCGTGTGAATGGAGAAGCCCAACTTTACTTTATTTTCGTACCTTAGCAAGTTATCTGGAAATTGTAATAAGGTCCACAAATGCAATTGCTTTGTATGCCACAAATTTATTATGTTTTTACTATAGTATTATTTTTTTGGACTGGATGCGGAGAGGCCTATGTCCAACAGGGGACTGCTATAGGGTAGTTTACTGATTGATTAATTAATTTTATTTAAAAAGAGTCAGTCATGGTGCGCATAAATTTTGAGCCCGGCTATCGCTCAAAGCAAATCTTTGTGTGCATTAACATGATATTTGACGGCCTCTGTGGCGTAGTGGTTTTATTACATGGCTGCTACGCAGAGGTCTTAGGTTCGATTCCCGCTCAATGTAAATCTTTGTGTGCATGAACATGATTGTTTGCATTGGTCTAAGTGTTTCTATCTATAATATGTATGTATTTACAAAAAAAAACAGTATATAAGTATTAATATCCGTTGTTCTGTTACCCATAACACAAGCAAGTTAAGCCTAGCTTACTTTGGGAACAGATGGCGCTGTGTAGAGATGTCCGCGCATATTTATTTATTTATTTTGCATTGGTTTGCGATGTATTTAGTAAAAAGGAAAACTGCTTTATTAGCAATATTTCTTTCTTTTAACCACAGTTATACCATAGGAATCTTTCAAAGAAATTAATAAACATTTCACACGCCATAATACTTCATGTGTACGAAATAAAAAGAAAGATTTGATATAAAACCTTATCTAGCTAATCCGTCTAGTCAAAGCGCTAGAAAGGCCAGGTTCCCAGGCATTAAAAAGCAGTTATGATAAATATATTTTAATATTTTTCAGAATTAATCCATGCAACGAACATAGCAGTAGCAGATTTTATATTCTATATAGTGTGTACATATACTATTATGCAGTTCCACCTTTTGTCACATTATTTGGAAACGTTAATACATCAAGATACGAACAGAAGTAATTTAGTTAGCAAATATGATATTAAAATAAAACTTACTGCTTTGATTAAGTGGCATCAGAGGTTGATAAGGTACTTTTTTTATTAATAAGACGTCTCCCGCACTTGTGGTAATGCCTTGTGTGGCGGGCACTTTACAAACATAACCGCCCATTAATTGGATTTCATAACCGCCCATTAATGTCCTACTGCAGGGATGGGCCTCTTCCCGTGACGGATAGATACTTGGCCTACTAATACCACGCTGGCCAGACGGATTGGTATAGGGTTCAATTTCAAGTTTTCCTTCTTTTTATTTCGTAAAGATAATGTATCCTTAGTTGGTTTTTACGACACCCATTGGATGAGATGGGGTGGTGACATATTGTATTCTTACTCCTAAATTGCCGAAATAAGCTTTATCATTTACAAGTATTTCAAAAGTTTCTTAAATTCTTTCAGTTGCGTGGAAAACCTTGAGTTGCTGTACACAAGACCAATGCTATGCAATTTCGTTGGGAGCTCCGTCATTATTTGTACTACTGGATTTAACATGATGGTAAAGTTATCTTCCCTTTTCTACCTTCTTTAAGGTCCGGTTTCCACCATAGTGGAGAGGAGAGGAGAAGAGAGGAGACGTGTTGCAAAGCTGGTAGGTTATTTTCACCAAAGCGGTGAGGAGAAGAGAAGCGGGCTAGTAGTAATAACTCTACCTTCTCCGCTCCGCCACGCCGTCGCTGGCTCGCTCGCCGCACAAATTCTACGGAAAAATCAGACATCTCCTAGGCCGATTGCCTCTTTACAAAAGTGGATGCGCAATATATTAGGTCGGGGAAAAAGTCTTTTCGTATTTTTGTATGAAAAGTCAAGACATTTTTTTCAAAGTTTATTTACATTTATTTACAATATACAGGGTGTCCCAAAACTCGACGTTAATTCGAAACCGGATGATAAGACAAGTCATGCTGGTTATCAAAAAAATATTTAAAAAAATCTAAGTCGCATGGTTGTAAAGTTATAGGCCTTTGAAAAAAAACGCAAAAATTCCCACTTTGTGACACTCTTTTCCCTCCTGTGGTCACAAATCTTAACTTTCTCCAACTTTTTTTTTTGCTGTGTTACCCTGAATAGTGCCTCTTTAAATTCTAATAAATAATTTAAAACCACCTGGTCTAGTTTTCACATCAATAGGACTTATTTCTTAGAATAAAATTTATTATGAAAAAAATGTCCAGTTTGAACTGACTGTAGTGAAAAAAAAGTGTACTACGCGAGTTTGGCAAGTTCCACCAAAAGTTGGCGCATTTAGTAAGGATTTGAAAATGGTATCATACTTGGTAAATTATTGCCGCTATCATGGACAAAAAAAATCTTTTTTGTAAAATTTAGGAGCCAATTCCATTGCTGAATAAGTTAAACTGCTAAGTAGTTGAACCGGAAAGAGTCATCATATCAAGTGAAAAGTAGTAGAAACAGTAGTATTAGTTAAAAGTGCCAAAAATACAACCCATCGTATTTTTAAAACACACGAATTTCTCCCGTACCACGTTAGTACAGCGAGTACAAACGTTTGTATCCGGGGACTTCCAACATCGAGTAAATTTTCCCGGACAAAATTGAAGAGGTACTGAGACGACTCTTTTTTTTTTTAAAAAGTTTTGGCCTGATTATTTAACATTAAAAAAGACAGCAACATGAACATGCATAATTTGCATGCATGTAATGAGTGTAACTCGTGGCTTTTTAAAATTGCGATAGGCTGTACTTTTTGGCACTTTCAACTAATACTACTGTTTCTACTATTTTTCACTTGATATGGTGACTCTTTCTGGCTCAACTACTTAGCAGTTTAACTTATTCAGCATTGGAATCGGCTCCTAAATTTTACAAAAAAGTTTTTTTTTGTCCATGATAGCGGCAATAATTTACCAAGTATGATACCATTTTCAAATCCTTCCTAAATGCGCCAACTTTTGGTGGAACTTGCCAAACTCGCGTAGTACATTTTTTTTCACTACAGTCAGTTCAAACTGGACATTTTTTTCATAATAAATTTTATTCTAAGAAATAAGTCCTATTGATGTGAAAACTAGACCAGGTGGTTTTAAATTATTTATTAGAATTTAAGGAGGCACTATTCAGGGTAACACAGCAAAAAAAAAAGTTGGAAAAAGTTAAGATTTGTGACCACAGGAGGGAAAAGAGTGTCACAAAGTGGGAATTTTTGCGTTTTTTTTCAAAGGCCTATAACTTTACAACCATGCGACTTAGATTTTTTTAAATATTTTTTTGATAACCAGCATGACTTGCCTTATCATCCGGTTTCGAATTAACGTCGAGTTTTGGGACACCCTGTATATGTACCGTTTTGTTGAACAACTTTCTGCCATTTTGTGGGCAGAGACATTATCCCGTTACTGTAGAAACTTTGGGACTTCTGATCAAAAAAACGGGACAAATAGTTTTGGCAGTCCTCTCTTGAGGTCAACCTTACAGAACCTAAAGAATTCTGAAGAGACCGAAACAGGTGAAAATCTGAAGGCGCAAGGTCAGGGCTATATGGTGGATGCACTAGGACCTCCCAGTCGAACTCTCTTAATTTTTGCTGAGTGGCTAAAGATGTGTGTGGTCTAGCGTTATCGTGATGAAAGACCACACCCTTCCTGTTGATCAATTCCGGCCGTTTTCTCTCGACTGCTTCCTTTAATCTCATCAGTTGCTGGCAGTAAAGATCAGAATCGATGGTTTTGCCGGGCGGTAAAAGCTCATAATGAACAATGCCCTTCCAATCCCACCATACACACAGCATCACCTTATTTCGTGTTATGCCAGGTTTGGCCACAGTCTGTGAAGCCTGGCCAACTTTCGACCACGACCTTTTTCGCACGTTCTTGTCGTACGTGATCCACTTTTCATCGCCAGTTATCAATCTCTTCAAAAACGGCTCGGTTTCATTACGTCTCAATAATGAATCGCAAATGAGTACACGGTTCATTAAGTTTCTTTGAGTGAGCTCGTGTGGCACCCAAATATCGAGCTTTTTTGTATAACCAGCTTTCTTCAAATGGGTCAAAACTGTTTTGTGGTCAATTCCCAGTTCTTCAGCTACATCGTAACTACTAATATGCCGATCTTGCTCCACTCTTTCAAAAATGGCGTCCATTTTATTCGTAACAGGGCGACCAGAGCGAGGTGCATCTTTAACATCAAAATTTCCGGACTGAAAACGTTTGAACCAAATTTGTGCTACTCTTACTGACACTGAATCAGGTCCATAAACATCACAAATTTTTTTCACTGCTTGAGTTGCATTTTTGCCTTTTTTATAATAAAATTTTAAAATGTATCGAATTTCTTCATTAGATTCACTCATTTTTACGGAGAGAAAAACAAATGAAAAATAGCGGGAAACAACTTTTTTTTATTTTTTTCTTTTCTTTATAATGTAACCTTTTTAATGTTACCAAAACCAGCCAGACACAAGTAGTACAGTCAAAGAAATTTTATAATAAGTTTATACCTACGTTATGCGAAAAGACTTTTTCCCCGACCTAATATACGGCCGGGTACTGTACCTCCCTTGACTGCCCCATTAAAACTTTCCACCCTGTATACGGCATTACACCCGTGCGAAGCCGTGGTTGGTCGCTAGTCCTACTATCCCACTAATATTATAAATGTGGAAAGTTTGTGAGGATGGATGTTTGTTACTCTTTCACGCAAAAACTACTGAATGGATTTTGATGAAATTTGCAATATAGGTAGCTTAGGGTGTAGAATAACATTTAAGCTACTTATACAACGCGGGGGAAGCCGGACCGGGTCGCTAGTAAATCATAATAATATACTTAGTTAATATTTTTTACAGATCATTACCGATGTGGTATATGTTCTAACTTTCGGTGGATATCTTGTACTGAGTACGTTGCAAATATTCATTTTATGTTTGTTTGGTGATCTTCTCATGTCATCGGTAATTACTATTTGTATTTTATTTACATTTTTCACATTAATTTACATTTTTAAATATAGATATAAAAATAAACACATTAAAAAATATAAAAAAGGTAGGTAAAAGGTAATTATTATTAATATATTGTTAACTTTCTACTTCATTTTTATTTTAGAATACAATTATAGTAGGTGCAGAACCATAAAACAGTACATAGACTAGAATTATAGAAAAATCTATTTACATACTTAGGTGTTTTTTTTATATGATGGGAGGCAAATGAGCCAGCAGGTCACCTGATGGTAAGTGATCACCGCCGCCCATGGACACCCGCAACACCAGAGGAATCACAGATGCGTTGCCGACCTTTTAAAAGGGAAGTAAAGGGAGGGGGAATGGGCTACCGGACTCTCACTCACCGGACGAAACACAGCAGTGACAAGCACTACTATTTTACGCCGATTTTCTGTGAGAGCGTGGTATTTCACCGGACGAGCCTGCCCATGCGTGACGCAGCCAAAGACTGACGACATGGCTCTACCACTCGAAATGTTACAATTATTGGAGGAATTCCCACCTACCCTAAGGCCGATGTAGGCAGATGTATTTATTTTTACTCTTTTTACCTAGCCTTAGTTATTACTAGTGATAAAAAAAGTGTGGGCAAAGTTTCTTCCGAGGCTTTGAATAAAATTTAAAATTGAACTTTAAAACGCTACAAAATGGTCCTATTGAATTTAATTTTTATTGTTTGCTGGTATTGTTATCAAAGTTGGATAAAGGATTTTATTTTAGATCTAATATGGTTCCATTGAAAATTTATTAAAATTTCTGATGCTATTTGTTTTTTTATCTTAAAAACAATTGATGAAATTAAGCAGTTTTAATGGTGTCAACGCTAAGCTGCTAGTTATATTTTTTTAATTAAAGAGTCTATCCACGGAAGAAAAATCAAGTGGAAATGCAATACAACTAATTCACTATGGGAACCGCTGTCGCCAAAAAACAAATAAACACACAAATAAACTACTAACAAAAAAATAACATAAATGTAGCTCCTACATCTGAGAGTGAACCTTCATATAATATAAATAGAAGTTGATTTGCTGTAGCGTTGAAAAAAATATATGACGTTTTGTAATCTAAATAGATTCAATTTTCGAATTAATTTTATAGATGACGGTTTTCGCAATTCTGGAAATTATATACTTTAACATGTTGTTCATAAGGGTGATATTCGCGTTATGTTTTACCTATGACATCAGCGACAAGTTATGCGTAGCAACGCATATTAGTGACACGCGTACCACGCCTACGTAGCACTTCGACTTGATTTTTCTTCCGTGAGTCTATCTATATTAATATTATGTTTCGTATGTTTTTTCAGAGTAGCGCTGTAGCTGATGCTGTATACAATTGTAGATGGTACCTAACAGATACTGATATTGGGAAAACTTTACTAGTTGTCTTAACAAGGTATCTACTTATATTATCATAATAAGTATTAAAAGTTTATTTTTCATAATTTTTTGTGAAGGATAATGTAAAGATGCGAGAGTTTACATAGGATGACAATGAACGCTCTGTGTAGCAAGGACTTTTGCAGGCACAAAAAAAAAATTGCGTATTGCACAAATAATAAAAGATAAAAATATTTTTCAAACATTTACATGAAGCCATCTAGAACCAATCTCAGGAAAGCTTGTATTATGAGTACTAGACAGCGCAGCGGATAAATATACCAACATACATTATATTTTTTTAAATAAGTACATGGCATACCTACACCCAGCCAATGTAAACATTCATTTTTGAACCCAAGACCTCTGTGTGCCGCTATGTTATCCAAAAACGTATTTTTTTTTTTAAATGATACAGTTGGGTCAATATCAAACAGGCAAATTTTTCGTGTCTTCGTTGAGAATCTAGGTGTAAAATAATATTTCAGTGCTGATATTTTTTTGTAATCAACTACGAAAGTATATTTATTCAGGGCCATGATCCAATTTTGTTATAAATATGTAAATAATTAATAAAAAAATTAAAGTGTCTTAAAATTTCTAGTTAGGTGGCTTGTCCCAACTCCATATTTTTATACAATTTCATTCGCTACAGTTACAATTCATGTTACTTTACTAAATACGCAATTATATATGTTACTTAATATATAAAATAAACAATTTAAAAACATTTAAGATGTATTAATATGTCTATTATAGATACACGAAATACCTAATCAAAGTTTGTCTCAAGAAAAATTAAAATTTTGGTGGCATTTATTCAACTGACCACGAGTTTTGTTCGACATATGCGTATAGCGTTTTATTGTGTCGAGTGTCTCAGTTGTGGGCCCGCGTTTGCATGTAGCAGTTATGTGTATGAGTGTTGTGATTTCCCGCTAAAAAGGTAACTATCTACCTTGGTGGCATGGGGGACAAGATTTTTTAAATTTTTGCTGGATCGATTTTTTATTCAATTTGTTGTTTTATGGATAAATAACTAAGTCTATAGATACACATTGAGATAATGTTTAAGTTAACTACACTCACTTAGTGGTAACCTTAATCCCCTACTGTTTCTGATTATTTTTATGTCTGGTTTCAATATTGGTGGTTCAATTTTGGTGGTTTTGGTGGCATTTTCATGGCACCAAAATTGAAAACGAGCCACCAAAATTGACACATTGTAATCACCTACGTACGTATGACGGCGGGAAGCCGATGGATGAGGGAGGCACAAGACCGCGCAGGGTGGAAACCTTTGGAGGAGGTCTATGTCCAGCAGTGGGCGTCTATAGGATGATACTATGAAGCACCTACGTATTATACTAGTTTTGTACTGTCGCGTGCGTAACATTAATGGAGAAAAATTATTTCATAGTTTCATATTCACTCCATAAATAAATAATAGTAACTTTCTGAGTATCCATAAATAATAGTAATTTTCTGAGCCAGCTTTTGATGACTTGTGATACTATGTTAAAACTGCACAACATACTTACATTTTTTTTGCTGAGAGACACTGCTTAAAAAGAGAATGCTAGAAATAAAGAGAAAAGCAAGAATTAAAAACAATCCTGAAGAAGCAGAAGCTCTAAGAAAAAAAGAAAAGGAAAGATGCCAAAAAAAGCAAGAAGGTAAACTTGTTTTACAGCGACAAATGTCGGAACGAGATCCTTCAGCTTTACAAAGAAATAAATAAAATATACCAAATTGAATATTACCAAACAAAAAAGCATTGAAAAGACTGGTAGAAGAAGAATCAAATGCATTAACTCAGCACGTACATACTAGCTGCAGATCACAGCAAGACTCAGGTAATGTTCGAGTTGACTATGACTCTCTTCAAGCTGCAGTTATATAACAAGGTCTGTCCAATGTGATGAAGAGAGTATAAATCAACATGCTACTGTCACTAGATGCTTACGCTCTAGAAAATTACCAACAATCACAAGTAGTTCAAATCTACATCTTCGCACGAGCAGTCCTGTTCTAATTCTGGAACAATCACGCCCTACTTCGCCATGTGTTAGCAGTATTAGTGTTTTGACTGTCCCTATGATGTGCCTAGATAGTCCAAATTCAGGTGCATCATCAGTTACTTCAGTAGATTTTAAACGTGAATTTAAAAATAAATTTAGACGATACCAAGAAGGTAAAGCTGAGGAGCTAAATTTATTACGACTTAGAATAACAGAACTAAGAAGAGATAATTGTACTTACAGGAAACACGTTTAAAGATTACACAATGTTAGTAAGCTATTAAAAAATAGATAATCAAAGACTATGAAATCACTGAAAAGAACTGGTTTACTCCTAATTCGTTAAAACCTTTTCATGGTTCCACCATGAACGTACACGAAGCTATTTGGTCCAAAAATTTCAAGAATCCAGTGACATTACGTTTTCTGTCTTGTGTCGAGCCTCAGCGCTTATACAGCTCCACTGCCTTCATGGTACGCATTTGGGTTTTTACAGATTACCAAGCAATGACAATGTAGATGCCGAAATTCAACCCTCTGATTGCGAAGATGCCATTTCTATGACTCCGACTATTAATTTGCTTAGGCCACGAACAGAGACAGCTAGGCACTCTCAATAAGGCTTATTACATAAAATTATATTTTAAGAGTAAAGACTTATTGTAAAACGAATTCATTTCGTTTGGTGATTTCGTTAAATTGTAATGCATAATTTAAAAAAGTTATTTTTTTTAAACTAGTTATCTGATTGAAGGGATTATTTTTGTTATTAACGTTTTAGTTTTTTTTAAATAGTATAACTGTTTAACAATTGTTTTCAAAATATTGTAATTTTTCTGATCATTTTAAATGTTATTTGAATCCTAGTGATTGATGATTATGATAATTTGATTTAAAAAACAGTTATTCCTGGTTATTGACGTAATATTGAAAAACCAATAAATATGTATATTATAAATAAATATCTTAATTATGTAAAATCATGTGTTATTTTATCCTTTATGAGTCTAAATGGTAAAAATTCAATTTTGGTGTTGCTTATTTTCAAATTCAGTGGGCATTTCCATTTTGGTGTATCAATTTCAATTTTGGTGGTCACTACAGACTTTAAACTTAAATATCTTAAAAACCTATCGAGATATAGACGGCCCTCTTACAGTAACTTATAAAGTAGACTTTCCTTTTTCATATTACGTGATTATTTTTCATGAAAACTGAAAAATAAAAATTGCCACCAATATTGACAAAAAATTAAACTTTTTGATATTCACCCAGTTATTATTTTGATAACAGTTATTATTTGATTTTCAGAGCTCAAACACCATGTACGTTGACAGCGAGTAACTTTTCTGATGTAAACCTCGTTTCCTTTATGGCGGTAAAACATTTATTTTTATTTCTAGAAATAGTTGTAAAAAAACAAAAACAACTAGTTGTAGAAAAACTCTTTTTTCCGTAAGTCCTTAACGAATACGGACTCGCAATGCAGTGTGCTACCATCCTTCATCTCCTGGAGACCGAGACGTTACTACCATAGAAAAAAAACTTGACACATAACCAGATGCAAAATCAGATACCTTCCACAAAAACACAGAAACAATTTCAAAACTACCTATTTCTGAAAAATACCTACCGCTACTATTTAAAAAAAATTGGTTTAGGTACAATTTATATCTACAACGACTTTTCACTAAGGCCAGGCGTAAACGGGCCACCGACCACAGCCACTGGTGGCTAGCGACACCCATTTTGTATTTGCAGCGCCACCGGTTACACGGCTGCGGTCTATACAAAATATATAAAAAAGTGTGTTAAGTGGCTGTCGCTGGCCACCAGTGGCTGTGGTCAGTGGCTTGTTTGCGCCTGGCCTAATCAGTGTCTCGAACACAATTGAATGATAAAGGATACAGCAATGTTTCGTTTATTCATCATAACAGCCCATTAATGTCCCACTGCAGGGACGGGCCTCCTCCCGTGACGGAGGGATACTTGGCCTACTAATACCACGCTGGCCATAGGGATTGGTAAGTATAGGGTTTAATTTCAAGTTTTCCTTCTTTTTACTTCGTAAAGATAATATTCACGGATAGTCCCTTAGTCGGTTCTTACGACACCCATGGGATGAGATGGGGTGGTGACATATTGTATTCTTACTCCGTCACCACACGCAGAATTTTCTTTTATTTTCGTTTATTACGCGACTTTTATTAAAAAAAGTGCTTTTTTTTCAGATTGCAAGTACGGCGTGGTCTTACTTCGCACTATTACAGACACTTTACTCTGTGGAATAAATAAACATACTTTTTTTTCATACCGGTCTTCTCTGTCCTTGACTGAGCATTTTTTCCCCAACTTATTTTACATATTTCATTGTATTTTAGGCACTATTTTTAAATTAATTATACCTTAAAACCTTCCTGATAAAAACTTCTATGTAATGGTAAAAACCTCATTAAAATGTAGTGGGTAGTTTAAGAGATATGATACGACATACATACGTACAAATATCTTATTTTTTTCATATTCTCGAAAAAATAAATAATTTATTTTTTTATTATTAAGAAATAATTATTGTTAACACAGGTTTATTCAAATAAAATTTATTCACGTAATATTGTTTTTCTTTTCCATAATTTTCCAATTTATTTTTAGATCTGCGATTGATTTGAGATCGCAAAAGACTTTGAAAAGCGTTTGCCCGCAGAGGGACTACATAAAGGACAAAAATATGTTAAGTGTCCCGAACTGAAACCGCTGGCACAACCTGGTTGCAGCTACCACGCGAACACTTTATTCGATAAGGCTCGGCCCTATCCCGAACTGCGGCCTTCTAAGCAAGCCTTTTTAACATAAACAGCATAAACAAACATCTAACTTAAGGCCCTGCGCAAACGTAGACACTTTTTGTTGCCGACACGGCATGCGGCACACCAAACACTTTTTGATCGTCATTATATCCTATTCAACAGAGCATGAGAAAAAGTATAAACATGTCAAATCTGTCAAACTGCAAAAATGCCGCGGTTTTCAAACATTTTTAACTAAAACATAACTAAACAATAAATAACTCTGTGTAAATATAAATAAATGTATTCTACCTGGATAAGAAAATGTGAATTTAGTAAATAATGCTTGAATTAAGGCAATAAAAGTTTATTGAGAAGCAGATTATACAAATAAAACTTACAAATTAGTAAATTGCTTTTGAAAAACACTTTTTTCAATTTCTATTAATCGGAAACTTCTAATTCAGATTCAGAAAAACTGTTCCCAGCTTGTATTATAAATTAATTAACAAATTCTTCAATTATTCCATTAATTTGTAATATTATTCTTCTTCTGTTATGACATATTAAGGCGATACATGACATTTATGACATTGGCAATTGTAGGCTCTTCAATAAGTCGTTTAGTTCGTATGTAATGTTTAAAAAGGCAAAAAAAAAAAAAAATTTATTACTTGGTGATCTAATTATAATATTTAAATTATTTAAACATAATAGCTAATGAAATTTCCATTTTATTGTAAAGTCGTTAACATATTAATATTTTTTTTTATAATTTTCGAGTCTTCATCGTGACCATAGATTATAATTATTTTTAAATGAGTAATCGTGACATTAAAAATACCCATTTTTTTGTTTGTTTACCAAATTTCTCAAGCCCAAATGAATATGGTATAGTATCTATTATTATTGACGACCTCTATGGCGTAGTGGTTACATAACATGACTGCTACGCAGAGGTCTCGGATCCGATTCTCGCTCAATGCAAATCTTTGTGTGCATGAATATGATTGTTTTCGTTGGTCTGGGTGTTTTCTATATAAAATATTTACAAAAAAAAAGTATTTAAGTATGTTTATCCGTTGTCTAGTATCCATAGTACAAGCTCTGCTTAGTTTGGGACTAGATGGCGTTGTGTGAATGTGTGAGGAATATTTAATATTAAGTAGAAGCAACTGGACACAACATAATATGCGCAGGGAGTGGATGAATTTATACAGGTTCTATAGAAGTAAAATATTAATAAATAAATAGTAAAAATGATGTTTTCTATGTATAATATATGTAAGTATATAGGAATTTACAAAAAAAAGTATTTAAGTATGTTTATCCGTTGTCTAGTACCCACAGTACAAGCTTTGCTTAGTTTGGGACTAGATGGCGTTGTATGAATGTATGAGGAATATTCATCGGTAGCTTGCATCTGACACAAGACACAAAAGTGTCTACGTTTCTACTGGGCCTCACGAATAAAAAGTGTTCCGTGTGCCATGTCGGCAACAAAAAGTGTCCACGTTTGCGCAGGGCCTAAACTAAACTACGTCTACCAGCATAGCAACTACATTACTATCGATGGACATTCTCTGCTTATCCCCAAGCAAACCTGGCTTGAATATATTGACCTCCAAACGACTTTCAGCTTATATAAATGCAACAATATTATAAATAACAGATGATTTAAATCGGTAATACGCTAGCGACGCCACAGCTGCAATTAAGGAGCTTAACCCTATAATTTTGTTAGCACAATTTCAGTATGCGGTTCTACGATCATTTTGCATTTTAATTAGATTTTCATGTTGAACGGTTTGTAACTTACAAAAAAATATTTTCTACATTTTTTGTATCATCATAACAGCCCATCAATGTCCCACTGCAGGGACGGGCCTCCTCCCGTGACGGAGGGATACTTGGTCTACTAATACCATGCTGGCCAGACGATGGTATAGGGTTTAATTTTAAGTAAGTATTCCTTCTTTTTATTTCGTAAAGATAAAATTTACGGATAGTCGAATTTTACGAAACCCATGGGATGAGATGGGGTGGTGGTGACATATTGTATTCTTACTCCGTCACCACACGGAAATTTTACTTTTTTTGTATATGATTCTACAAAGCTCTTATCGCCAGTGATTCCTAAACGATAACGCTGGTTAAATAACAAGGCTAGGTCTTTGCATAGATGGGTGACCCCTGATTGGTATTTACATAGTCGTTAAGCCACATAATAGGTCTACGGGCTCCTTGATAAACTCTCGAGCGAGACGCCAGGTTGGACACTAGTCAAACTATAAATAAAATAAGAAAAAGCGGAGTATGACAATGACATAACGGCGCAATCCATCCAGCCGAGCAAACTTGAAACTATATTAAATAATCCTCACACATTCACACAACGTCATCTAGTCCCAAACTAAGCAGAGCTTGTACAATGGATACTAGACAACGGATAAACATACTTAAATACTTTTTTCGTAAATACATACCTACATATTATACATAGAAAACACCAAGACCAATGACAAATCAATAATGTTCATGCACACAAAGATTTGCATTGAGCGAGAATCGAACCGAGACATCTGCGTAGCAGTCGTGTTATACAACCACTACGCCATAGAGGTCGTCAAAATTTGCAACTAAGTATGTACCTACAAAGTTCTTATCTTACTACCACGTGTAGCAAGCGGGTACACGTGGTGGTAAGTGGCAAGTGCCGCTCGAAGATTGCCAGACCACAACCAAGTTGTTGCCTAATCTAGACAAAAGTTGTTTAGTATCACTAGCTGTTTAGTAGTGGATAAGTTCATTCACATCAGTGGATCAGATCAACATTCACACAACGTCATCTAATCCTAAACTAAGCAGAGCTTGTACTATGGGTACAAGACAACGGATAAACTTACTTAAATACATTTTTTTGTAAAAACATACATATTATATATTATGTCACCATCCCATCTCATCCCATGGGTGTCGTAAAAACCGACTAAGGGACTATCCGTGAATATTTTCTTAACAAAATAAAAAGAAAGAAAACTTGAAATTAAGCCCTATACCAATCCGTCTGGCCAGCGTGGTATTAGTAGACCAAGTATCCCTCCGTCATAGGAGGAGGCCCGTCCCTGCAGTGGGATCTTAATGGGCTGTTATGTAAGATGATGATGATAAAAAAACGGAATACTTCACAATTTTAGCTGCAGACGGTACTTAACTAGAATATTCTAATAACATTAATGTAACCAAATCACCAGAAATTAAACTAACAAGTGGTGACGGACGTACGGCCGATGTAGAATTTATTTTTCAAAACAAAAAAGGTACTTATTAGTGCAACATTATTTACTGATGTGTGTTTAATAGTGATATAGGGTTAAGAAATAAATACACATGACATTTATGTGGTAATTAATATAAAGGAAAATAAAATATATGAATACCATTGATTTACAAAAAACCAAAGATACACACTCCACTTCCCAAAACCGTCCGCAACAAATGGGCGCATTGTGCACTCTTTTCAAATTAGTATCGCGTTGTTCTACCGGCATACGTCAATCATTAAATTTTATTGCTTTATGTGCATTACTTTTTAAATACAACTTTATGTCATGCGTGTAAGATTGAATTTGAAAAAAGAAATATGTTTACGATATTACTATACGTATTTATTGCGTATGTTTAATTTGGTGACACTTTTGGCTGTTAGTTTTGTTTGAAAATGTGCATCTAGGGTTTTTTATAAATCAATGATGAATACTGTGCGATTTTCGCGAAACTTCCTACCGCGAACAACAGCTGTTTTGTGGAACAAGATCGCTGCGACGATATTTCCGGACCGTTACGACTTGGGGAGCTTCAAGAAACGAGCGTACTCCCTTTTTAAAGATCGGCAACGCATCTGTGATTTCTCTGGTGTTGTGACCTGCCGGCTCGTTTGCTTCCAATTATATTTAAAAAAAAAAATAACATCAACGTCCACAGCTGGCCTACTTCAAATACTCCCACCTGTCTACTCCATCCATCAGTTTGTCGCCGTCCTCACTGGGTCCTCTGCTCACCCTGTATGGAGTCTTTCTACTTGCGTTTTCCGGCACGATTTCGCCATTCCAAAAGCTTTCTGCCCCAACGGCTTTAAGTTCTTCAAAATAACTAGTACTTTAAAAAATAAATAATGTAAATGTACATTTACATAAATTTATGTAATTTGATTTAAAAACTTACTGCTAAGGAGAATGGGTATAGATTGTTAGTATAATTAATAGTTTTTTTTTTGTTTTTTTTTTTATTTCGTTTAAAAAGACAACTCCCGCACTAGGGATCATGCCCTGTGTCGCGGGGACCTTGTACAAACATCAATTAACGGACACAAAGAACACCCAGACCAGGACAATAATTTGTGGATCTCACAAATTATTATCCTGCGTGGGAATCGAACCCACAACCTCTTGCACGGCAGCCGCTTGCGCTACCGTCGCGCCACCGAGGTCGTCACTTTAACTAAACCTAGCTTAATTTTGGCGTAAAATATATTGAACGAAAAGGTGCATAATGAGAAAATATACAGGGCTACACCAAGGTTACAAGGGCCGTTTTTCTTGAACCCTTTTTCCATCGAGGCATAGTTACGCTGATATGCAACCTCTTACACATATCATCATAACAGACCCGTAATGTCCCACTGCAGGGACGGGCCTCCTCCCGTGACGGAGGGATACTTGGCCTACTAATACCACGCTGGCCAGACGGATTGGTACAGGGTTTAATTTCAAGTTTTCCTTCTTTTTTTATTTCGTAAAGATAATATTCACAGATAGTCCCTTAGTCGGTTTTTACGACACTTATGGGATGAGATGGGGTGGTGACATATTGTATTCTTACTCCGTCACCACACGGAGAACACATATGGAGTAATTTAAATTAAATAAAAATTGGTTACATGTAAATTAAAACTAAGTAATGGGGGCTCTACTATACCGAACGCTCTACTTTATTGCATTGTTTACATTCAACAAAGGTTTTTATACGATATCTATAAAATCTAGCCTCATGGCTAACTGCGGCAGTTGATACACAGCCCTGTAACTCGGAAGTAAGTTCAAAATAGTGGAATGTAGATACAAAATTTAATTTTGCATTAAAATATGGGCACTTAATAACCAACCGATCGAAGAATCGTTAATTTTTAAACAATAACCATGTCGGAATCATTGCTGTTCGTTAAATCTATCAACAAACTCGAAGTTCTATTTAAATATTCAGGAATGAATATCAAAAATAATATTACAACATTCAAAGATACTTTTAAATATCGCTGGCTTTACACTTTTAACTTTTTATGGGTTCTATCAGCCACAATCGCATCCATTTACTACATTATCGTAGGTGTAGCAAAGGGTAAAAACTTCTTAGAACTCACAAGCGTTGCCCCTTGCACAACTTTCACCGTACTCGCAATGATAAAATCACATTTCCACTTCATGTACGAAGACAAAGTAAAAGAACTGCTTGATCTATTAAAAGAACTAGAAAGAAAAGCAAAAAGAAAAGAAGATGCTGATAAAAAAGAAATTATTGACGCTGAAGTTGGATTTTTGAATACTGTTATAAATGTACTTTATGTTTTGAATTGTTCTATGATTGTTGTATTTGATATGACGCCTCTTTTGATGATCGCTGTTAAGTATTTTCAAACAAATAAGTTTGAATTATTACTGCCATATTTGGATGTGTTTACATTTATACCGTATGAATTTAAGTATTGGCCGTTTGCTTATATTCATCAAGTTTGGTCAGGTGAGTTGTAAGAATTTAAGTAGTAAGTTACACGAATGGAATGAGAAATAACCTTAAATTAACTGTCATGATGTAAAGATACTGCACTTGTTAAATAAACTAAAAAATAATGCTAACGAAACATAATTATATCAGTTCCCTTTCCAATACCGTTTGTCCAAATAAATGAAATACTTAAAAAGAAAAACAAAAAAACACGGTAGCCCTCGTTGAGATCATCGCTGTTTTGAAATTCGAAAGTCATTCAGTATTTCATTGATAAACCACCCCTATGCCAAACCAAACCCAGACTGTAGTAAACCAAAATTAACCTTTACTTTACTTTGAAAGAGACGGGTCCAAATGGCAAGTGATAAAAATAATTTATTAGTTTCTTTTTTTTCCGTGTGGTCCTCATCACATGGGTGTCGTAAAAACCGACTAAGGGACTATCCGTAAATATAAACATCTTTACGAAATAAAAAGAATGAAAACTTAAAATTAAACCCAACCAATCCGTCTGGCCAGCGTGGTTTTAGTAGGCCAAGGCCAGGAGGAGGGCCGTCCCTGCAGTGGGACATTAATAGACTGTTGTGAAATTAATTTAAATTTGTTCAAGAATGCATAGTCCTGCTAGAAATGGGTGCAGCTGACTACTTATTCTTCACTTGCTGCACATACATCAGGGTGCAGTTCAAATTACTGCAATATGACTTCCAAAGGATAATACCACCTGATGTCGAAAATGATGGGGAAATGTTTTCGGAAGTTGAATTTCGTGAAAAATTCATGGAGCTTATTACGTGGCACCAAAACCTTATACGGTGAGGAAATAATTTGTGTTTATTTAAGTTTTATAACATTGGTGTTTAAGGTTCTTAACATTCTGATTACTATCAAACTATTTTTTGTGAATAGCTTTATTTTGCGACGACCAACAATTTCATGTAAAAGAAAAGATAAGAAAGTTTGTATTGCTAGAGCTGGCAAAGATTAAATTTTTCGATTTCATGTATCCCAAACATTAATTGAATTTGTAGGACTGAGTTATTACTGAATTACAAATTTATTACTTACTGTAGTGTATAGGATTGTATAGGGAATATATTGTAAGTAAACTTAATATTTAAAAAAAGTTTAAAAGGAAAACTAGAAATTAAACCCTATACCAATCCGTCTGGCCAGCGTGATATTAGTAGGCCAAGTATCCCTCCGTCACTTGAGGAGGCTCGTCCCTGCAGTGTGACATTTGGGCTGTTATGATGATTTCTCCTAAGCTATCATCACCATATAATATACAACTATTACATACTTGCAGTTCTTCGAACATTCTAGAAACGATCTACTCAAAGTCAACATTATTCAACTTTTTGTCGAGCTCACTAGTGATCTGCCTCACCGGCTTCAATGTCACGGTAATTTTGTTTTTCTTGTATCACTTATAACTTCATTAGCATGACTAAGTGTAGGGAAGAGTATCGTTCCTATACACGTAATGTATGCAAATAGACTGAGTCTAGCAACCAGTAAAGTCCCGGTGCAACTAACTGCTTCGGTTGAAGTTTATGTTTTTAAAGATGCCTTGCATGTAATATGTTGGTGCAACGACTTAGGGCCAGATTCAGAGACCGCACTTTGACTTTACTTTAGCAAAGTCTAGTTATTATCTCTGAATTTGAAAAACATTAAAGTAATCTTTCGCATGAAAAAGTTTACTTTGGGAAGATTACTTTGAAAGAAAGTAAAGTCACGACTCTGAATCTGGGCCTTATATCTCGTTTTTGTATCAAAGTCGAACTTTCCCTCAAAGTAAAGTCAAAGTGCGGTCTCTGAATTTGGCCCTTAGACTTCCAAGAAGACCTGACAGGTAATAGAACAACGAGAAGTGATACATCGAGCAGGAAATATTTAAAGGAAGCCAGGTTAGACAATAAAAATTTGTTTTTTGGATAGTAAGTTAGCAGACGGTCCACCTGATGTTTCGTAACTGGCGCTGATGGACCGTTAAAGAACGGTCAAGCCGTTGCCTACCCTGAAATTAATACTCTTTTTATTCTTCATGTCAATTCTCGTTCCTAAATTTCGGTTAAGTTAACTTTTAGTTGTCATGTTTTTGCTATTGCAATTGTAATCTTTTATGGTTCTGTTAAAGTTTTATTTAGAGTGTAACAATTTGACAACTAAAAGTTACTCGTAACTTAACCGAATTTTAGGTACGAGAATTGACATGCTTGTATAAAGAAGAAGATGTGTATATAGCGTTTGAGAATAACAGCTGAAGCTTCGTAGTTTATTCGAGAGCCTCCAGGAAGCCTGTGGGAAAAAACCGTGATATCCATTTCAATACACTTAGTCCAAGATTGTCAATTGGAAAAAAGTTCTCAAATTCTATTTTTGTAAGAATACAAATTGATACAGTTCAAATGCTTAGCTGTTGACTGTATTCTTTGTAGGGTTCCTTCCTACTATTATTCCATGTTATGTTTTTCAGATTGTGGATGACATTGTAGTCATAATTACGTACCTGACTTTTCTATTCATGGGCTTGATGCAGGTCTTCTTTCTTTGTTTCTTCGCTGATAAATTAATGAGTGCGGTATGTATAGCTCGTCATTATTTGACACTTGCTTCTGTGCCTAAGAGGTAGAGTAACCTATGCTATACTAACTAAGGCAATAAAAATCAAAAAGTCCCTCAAAAACTTTAAATGGGAAAACAGTTTAAAATTTTTAGTAATCAGGCCTGTGATTTTAAAATACATACTTTCTTTTTTCTAAATATTCGGCTAAAGTGATTAGGTAGGTAAGAATAGTATGAAGGAATTCAATATTAAAAACATCAAAAATACGAGAAAGAACATTGTGATGTTTGTGTGAAAAATTATGTAATTAGGTGTTATCGAATAATACAATATAAATACTTGTTATCTAGAATGGCAACCGCGCACCGGGAAGCGCAGGGTGGGGAGACCCCTCACACGATGGACCAACAACCTGGTTAGGACGGCGGGAAGTCGATGGATGAGGGAGGCACAAGACCGCGCAGGGTGGAAACGTTTGGAGGAAGCCTATGTCCAGCAGTGGGCATCCATAGGCTGATATGATGAAGAATACAAATCAAAATATTTGTTATGTGTTATTGGTAAAGGTCGCTTAAAAATAATGATCTTTTTTTAGAGTATGGAGGTCAGCAATGCAGTGTACAATTGTCTATGGTACACAGCCAGTTCTTCAGTTGGAAAGCAAATGCTTCTAGTGCAAACAAGGTAACAACATTAACAGTAAGGTTAAGTATAAAATACCAAAGTTTAACGTTTAATACTTTAGGTTTTAGAGTACTAAAGTTTGTATGCCTACTTAAAGTTAGAAGAGTTGAAAGTGACAGCGCAGCATCATTTTTCGTAAAGTGTGATCTACTATCACGACCTCTGTGGCGTAGTGGTAACATGACTGCTACGCAGAGGTCTCGGGTTCGATTCCCGCTCAATGCAAATCTTTGTGTGCATGAACATGATTGTTTGCATTCGCTGGATGTTCTATGTTATGTAAGTATTTACAAAAACAATTAAGTATGTTTATCCGTTGTCTAGTACCCATGGTACAAGCTCTGCTTAGTTTAGGACTAGATGGCATTGTGTGAAAGAGTGTGGAGTGAGGAATGTTTATTTTATATTACACGATGAGCAAGCGAAATATAGAGGACGATCAAAATGGGTGACGTAAAATTTATACTGTGATAAAAGTAACTATTATCCATGTCATCCTGTTTATCTTGTAGAAGTAACCAACCCATTTTATCACTTAGGTGTTATTTAAGTAACTACCCCTTGCTATCTTATAGTTGTCCTAAAAGTCCAGCCTATATTACCCTGTAAATCTTCTTTTTATTAAGTGTGTACGATCAGGTAAGGAAAAACACATTATGAGCATTAAGATCGTTCCACCTGGCAAAATATGTGACGTTTGACATGAGGCCATTCACGAAGAAGTCAAGATCGTTCCAAAATTTAAAAGCCAAACAAAGCTCGCCTAACAAAAACAAAACACCCTGCAATTCTAAAAAAGAATTTAAATAAAAATAGTCTTAAACAAAAAAAGGTTTTAGTCCGTAAATAGTTTCGCAGGCACCAAGCTAAAATTTTCATTAAGTAATTGGCAGCTACTCGCCTTCCAGTTGATGGCTAGACACAAAAAGTCTAAATGTACAAAAGAGTGCACTTTCATCAATGGTTGCTTTATTTTGTTCAGAGCTCAGGAGCCGTGCAAATTGACGGCGGCGGGTTTCGCTGATGTTAATTTGAGAGCATTTATGCGGGTAAGGTACTATTTTTACTTACTATTTTAGTGGTTTCGAACAACCAGTTGCAATACCTGATTCATAAATGATGAGTTTAGCAACACCATCATAACAGCCCATTAATGCCCCACTGCAGGAACGGGCCTCCTCCCGTGACGGAGGGATACTTGGCCTACTAATACCACGCTGAGCTGACCTGACGGATTGGTATAGGGTTTAATTTCAAGTTTTCCTTCTTTCTATGTAAAGGTAATATTACATACACAGATAGTCCCTTAGTCGGTTTCTACGACACCCATTGGATGAGATGGGGTGGTGACATATTGTATTCTTACTCCGTCACCACACGAAACAACATCGGTGAAGTCATTTCATAAATGGGTGTGTGCTTAGTGGTATTTGATCTAGCGTATCTGTAGAGCACATGAAAAGTTGGAGCCGACTTTCGTCGTAGTAACACATTCATTAAGCCATGTCAGAGGCCCTGTCATCCCTGTTATAAAGAATAAATCTTGATACCAGGTCTGTCCACTAACCTAACGATAACGGTGAAATACTAGGACTCATGTGTTAGTGATCAGGTATTGTATCAAGGGAACTTTATCATAACACCCCATTAATATCCCACTGCAGGGACGGGCCTCCTTCCGTGACGGAGAGATACTTGGCCTACTAATACCACGCTGGCCAGACGGATTGGTATTGCATAAAGATAATATTCTTGGATAGTCCATAAGTCGGTTTTTACAACACCCGTGGGATGAGATAGGGTGGTGACATATTGTATTCTTACTCCGTCACCGCACGGAGAACGAACCTATAAATAAAGTAAAAGTGTTTTTCTGTAACATATCCACATGTATGGCGGATACATAAAGCCCGTCTATGCGAATTAGTGGAAAACTTATAATTAAAATTAGTACTATTTTTTTTCAACAGGTTCTTAGTACAGCCTGGTCATACTTCGCATTACTGCAGACAGTCTACAGTGGCTGAATAACAATAAAATTTATGTCAGATAATAATAAGAGAAACTATTTTTGTAGCATGAATTAGTAGGTAATGTATTAGATTTCTGTACAGTAGGTACCTAATAATCAATTATAATGAACATCGAATTGTTTATTTGTATTTCTGTATTCCTTATACACAGCAAGTGAAAAACCAAGTCCCGTCGAAGACATCGTCACAGTATAACATCGTTAACTAATGCATGGTACAAATATACAGGGTGTCCCAAAACTCGACGTTAACCCGAAACCAGGTGATAAGGCGAATCACGCTGGTTATCAGAAAAATATAAAAAAAAATCTAAGTTGTATGGTTGTAAAGTTATAGGCATTTGAAAAACAACGCAAAAATTTACACCCTGTGACAGTCTTTTCACTCCTGTTATCACAAATCTTAACTGTTTCCATCTTTTTTTTTTGCTGTGTTACCCTGAATAATGCCTCTTTAAACTCTAATAAATATTTTTAAACCAGCTAAAAAGTATTTTTTTGTCCATGATAGCAGCAACAATTTACCAAGTATTATACCATTTTGGAATGCTTACTAAATGCGCCAACTTTTGACATAACTTGCCAAACTCGCGTAGTACTTTTTTTTTCACTGCAGGCAGTTAAAATTGGGCATTTTTTTACTATAAATTTTATTCTAAGAAATAATTACTATTGATATTAAAACTAGACCAGCTGGTTTTAAAATATTGATTAGAGGTTAAAGAGGGATTATTCAGGGTAACACAGCAAAAAAAAAATTGGAAAAAGTTAAGATTTGTGACAACAGGAGTAAAAAGACTGTCACAGGGTGTGAATTTTTGCTTTTTTTTCAAATGCCTGTAACTTTACAACCATGCAAGTTAGAATTTTTTTATATTTTTCTGATAACCATCATGACTTGCTTTATCACCTGGTTTCGAGTTAACGTCGGATTTTGGGACACCCTGTATTACTAATGGTTCTGAACACTTTTATGTGACCTATGAATGAGTCTTAAGTAGGTATTTAAATAAAGATATATTTATTAAATGTATGTCATTGTACTTACTTACCCGCCTAACGCTTAGGTAAGCACCGTCCGAGAGGGCAATTCATAGATCGGTGACTGCTCAGTGGTTTCTTCTGTTACCTATTGTTAACCTATATGTTTTTTTGTAATTTCTTTTTTTTATCTCTTTCTTTTTTTTAATTGTATTTTTTTTTCTTTTATAGGGTAAGGTTGCGACTATTGGACCACTTAATTTTAAACAGGCCTGGTATCTAAAATAGAGCGTGAAATAAAACAAAATCTGAGTAAACGAGTAGTCTGTATATTCAATTAATGATAACTAACATAATTAAGTTAATTTTATTATACACTTCTCATCAAAAAAATCGAAACAGTCTGTAAGTTTGTGTTTTGTATGGATTATGAGAAAACTGTGTATATTTAGGAATACGTGTTATATGTCATTTAATAGGGAATTTAATGAGGTTTTTAAATAATAATGTCAACGTTTTAAATTTAAATTTAATTTTCGTAGATTTCGTGTTTTGTTTAACAAGTCGTTTTTACCCTGTACGTAGTTTGACGGAAATTGATAAAATTACGCACGTAAATGAAAAAAAAAGCTAGGAAGCGTTTATTTAATGACTCATATACCCTAACCAAGGTCTTATTACTGCTTCTGTACGGTTTTTCATCAATCGGATGAGAGTCACGATCAAATATAGTGGCGTTCTGTTCTATTCCTCTTGGATTGTATTTTACAGCTGGCTAAGTGTTTTTAACGCATGATGTCTTGCACTAATTCGTCGTTTTTACATATTGCATAGATGGTAAATCGGGTTCATGTCCGGGCATCTTGCTGGCCTATCAATAATAGAGATATCTACTACGGTATCATAATCTCATACGACGCTCGCTGTGTTTGCCCTAAGATCCTTGTGCGTAAATGTCAAACCGCGGTCAATAAAATGTGCATAGGGCATCACACGAGGTTCAAGACACTGTGCAATGTCAATATGACTGTTAAATAAGGGCAGACGTGACCCAAAAACAAAGACAAACTCTGTCTTGTCGTTGCCACTAATTTCTCCCCAAATAGTCCACGAACCACCACCATGAATGACCTTTTCTTTTAATCCAGCATGGTGCAAAGTGTTCTCCATCTCTTCTGTGGACCTTATTCCTTCCATCTTTACCATACAGTATAATTTAAAACTCATCAGAAAGGAGAAATTTGTTCCACTAGTTGTATGACCACTTTAGGTAATTACGTGAAAAGTTAAGACACGCTTTTCGATGATCTGCAGATAATTTCTCCATATTTGCTGGCTTGTACGGTACTATTCCACGTTCCTTCAACCTTCTTCTAATTATAGAGTCACTTAAAGCTACCATAGGTTTATCATGAAGCTCATGCTGCGGTTGAAAGACATTAATGCGTAGATTTTGTAAGGAAGTTGTTACTATAAATCGATCTATTCGGTCAGAAACCACCTGTTTTCTGCCAGATCTCTAAAGGCAAACAAGTCCATTGATAGCGTTTGTAGATTCTATGAAAATATGACTGGCTTAGATGCAATCTTTCAACCGTAACACGCTGACTAAGTCCAGAATTCAGTAATGCCATCACTTGGCGGTTTTTGCGGGTGAACATCGCATAGATGCGTTAATAAGAGGTCCGAGGGACTCTGGAAGCGGGTTACGGGTTATTAAATAAACGCTTCCTAGCTTTTTTTTCATTTACGTGCGTAATTTTATCAATTTCCGTCAAACTACGTACAGGGTAAAAACGACTTGTTAAACAAAACACGAAATCTACGAAAATTAAATTTAAATTTAGAACGTTGACATTATTATTTGAAAACCTCATTAAATTCCCTATTAAATGACATATCACACGTATTTCTAAATATACACAGTTTTCTCATAATCCATACAAAACACAAACTTACAGACTGTTTCGATTTTTTTGATGAGAAGTGTATATAGTCACAAAAGAAGAAAATAAAACTTTGTGATGGTTTCCTTGTTTGAACCACCGTCTCTTTCATCGGACCACTTAGTTGCTATAATTGGACTTAGGGCATTATAGGTGGCTGGTCCATTCAAGGTGCATGTAAAAAATTAATAAAGTAAAATATTTTTTTATTAAATTTCTTTTATTTTCGAAAATAAACAGATAGTTACATTAATTAGTCGACTCTAATTATATTTCTTTATTTAGCATGCAAAATCAAATAAATATTTCAGGTAGGTACGTCAAATCTTCTCTTTAACGTCGCTTTTGGCACTCAAAACATTCTGATTACCTCATTCAATCCAACTTCTTGTTTCCCTAAGCTAGTTTCATACTCGCCTCTCTCTCCTTCTCTTTTTGCGATGCTAAAATAAGAAGATTTATTTTTTTAAATCACAGACATTATAGAAGTTGCCATGATTAGACCGGTTCAATGAAAGAGCATCGTGTCAGTCCATTGATAGAAACTCACTAACATCCCCTGAAATATTTATTTTAAAAAACAGTAGCACGTTACTCAACAAAAATATACGATAGTATGTATTCTTAATTACTGCACTATACTAGTAAAAAAAATCACATTAAAATAATAAATATAACAGTACTTACATGCTATTATTAGTCTTGTAAAACTTACATTTGAGGTCCGAGAAACAAAGCGAAGTACGTCCATCCCTCATGCTGCCTGCTGCGGTACTGGCGGTTGAAGGGCGGTGTGGGGGGTTGTAAAGCTATCGTTTCGATGCAAATATCGGGTTCAAATATGAATAGATCGCGAAATATTGAAGTGGTCCAAACAAAGCGCTAGTCCAATGATCGCAACCTTACCCTATTTATTGTCTGTGTATATTTTTGGTCAATAAATAAGTTTTCTATCTTTCTTTCTTTCTGAGCGTCTCCATGCTTCGGAGTTTTGATTATAAATTATATTCACTCGAAAATCATAGCCCTCTTTTTTGAACTGGGAAGAGCTAAGGCAGCACACAAACCACGCGCTCTACATAACGATTCTGAAATTGTATTTTTTTTTAAACTTCAATATGGCATAAGTCTCAAATATCAGTTCAGTTCATTAATTTGCATTTTGCATTGGTCTGGGTGTTTCTATGTATATTATGTATGAATTTACAAAAACAGTATTTAAGTATGTTTATCCGTTGTCTAGTACCCATAGTATAAGCTTTGCTCCTTCAGGAGCAATTCACCAGATTCTCAATTTACCAGATTCTCAACTCACCAGATTCGCAATTGACCAGAAGAATAATCAAGCACAAATTGAATTTTGATATTATGTCTAGTATAAATTCTTTAAAATAGACTTTAAAAATACGTTTTTTATTAAATTAAAAAATCCGTGTATTGACGGATCAAGAATGCAATATGTCACCACCCCTCATCCCACGGGTGTCGTAAAAAGCGACTAAGGGACTATGCGTCAATATTATATTTACGAAATAAAAAGAAGGAAAACTTTAATTTCAACATTTTCTTCCCTACCGTCTGGCCAGCGTCGTATAGTAGGCCAAGTATCCTTCCGTCACGGGAGCATACCGTTATGATGATATAAAAATTTTGTTTATATATACAAAAAGTAATTAATTCCCATTAGAAGTTGCCATTCAAGGAAGTTGCCTGTTATTTTAAATTGAATCTGAATACCCAATAAGATTATTTCTTATGCCTGAAGTCTGGTGCTATTTTCACCTTTGAAAACTTTTTAAAGGGTGTCTTAGGTCCAACCACCTGAAAAGATGGTAGTACTCACTGAAACCCACGGTATTCCTCGCTTAGGTACCCATTAAACGGCCAGGATAGCGAAAATACTTGCATTACTCGAGCTGTGGTCAGCGATTGCGGGCTTCGAAACTGATGGGCCAAGGTCAAGCCCTTACACTGTAGAAAGGCTTTGGCTTGCTGATACAAAACAGCGACAAACTTGTTATTAAAACTAATTGTAATATATTGATTTTGCATAATATGTATTATAGTTTATCATACTGCAATGCATTTTCTGTTTGATAGTACAAAATCTGGTCAATTGCGAATCTGGTGAGTTGAGAATCTGGTGAATTGCGAATCTGGTAAATTGAGAATCTGGTAAACTGCTCCTAAGGGGCTTTGCTTAATTTGGGACAAGATACTTAGCGTTGTGTGAGGAATATTTATATTTATTTATTTCTCAATGTTATGCTACAAAATAACAACTTATTGACGTCACTTTAAATCTACTTAATCTAAGTTTACTTACAAATATTATAAGTTTTTTAAACTTTACCACCGCTTCCAAGGCGCTAGTAGAGAAGAAGCGGCTTAACAAACTCTACAGCTGCATTTTTTAGACGTCTCTATAATTTTACAACATTGTAGCTGTAATATTTAAAAACTATCCATTCTTATAAAAGTCCATTAATCTCCCACAGCAGAGACGCGGACGGACCTCCTCTATTAACGGAGGTGGCCAGAATATAAACGCCGTTTTACAGGTATTGTAAAGTTTAATAATCTGCGAATTCTTCTTTTGTAGGCTTCCATAATATCATGAGTACCGTTAACACCCATGGGATTAAGACAATTGGAATCATAAGCAGAAAACATTCTTTTTTCAAATAAAATCTTTGCCAAACTCCTTCCATAGTAACCAAAAAAAAAATTTCTATCCAGTACTCAGTACCCATTGGTAGGTACTTATCGGAATTAATTTAAAATCTTGACAAACCCAGGTAAGCAATATTACGTGGTAAGACTAAAAAAGGTCGGCGATTCTGAGAATTCCGACCGTTGCCGTATCTTTTTGTCGTTGCATGGAGTCTATTCGGTTCAGCGTGGCATTTTATTCTAATTTAAACTATAAAACATTAGTGTAAAGTTCAAAATTGCGTGAACTGTAGATGTTCATATTGTGAACGCAATTTAATCGTGTGGTCCTTACTCCTTACCTGTTAAAGTATAAGGTAATTTCTGAATCACGGAGATATTCAGGTACTTCCGTTCTGACTCAGTATTACCAACATGCCATTAATAGGTCTTCGATCGAATATTTTTTTCATAAAGTAGGTAACGGTTATGCCTAGAGTATCGTGATGATACTTTGGTCTCTGTGTTAAAAAAGAAAAAAATAAAATATTGACCTTTGCTCAACTTTGTGCTTCAGTGCTGCTTTAAGAAAAAAAAAATTAAAAGCCCACAGTTTTTTATTTCCATTCGAAAAGGTGATTCTTATTCCACCAATAACCAGTAAGTAAATTTTAATTGACAATTTTACCTTCTGTGTAAATCTCTTCCGAAAATGTTATACCTACTTACAGTAAGTATTGCGATTGAACATTTTGTTACAATAAAGCAAACAATCATCTATTGTCTACCTACCTGTCAACAATAACCGCTACTTACCTAATAAAGTTACATTAGTCTATAGGTACCTATACCTATATTCGAAATACAGAACTTCCGATTACAGAAGTCGGACATTGCATAATGCTAGGTTACGATATCAATGTTTTGTTTACAGTTTACATCCGATGACAATCAAAACAAAAAAATATTTTATGACACTTACGCTAGCGCCATCTTGTGACAAGTATTTCAAAAGCATCAGTTGATAAAACAGCGCTGAGAAAGTGGCGCCGCCATACTGCTTTATCGACACACTAATACCTATCTGTCATGGCGTTGTGAAGTGTACGTTTTGTGCACAGTAAAACAAAAATAATGATTCTCAGACGATATAGAATAAGTTTGTGTGTTAAAAACTTTTATTTAAATCAAAAAGTATCATGATTAATGTGTGTTACTTATAGTTAAGCGTAAGTGTGAGTTAAAATGGACAAGAAAAATGCCATTCGGAGAGCCAAGAGGCCGTCAAAAGTGCTCGAAGAAAATTATTGGGATTGCAGCGTTTGTACATATAGGAATAATGCGGAAGCATTCAAATGCTCGATGTGTGATGTCAGAAAAGGTAAAAAGTTATTAATTATACGCTACTTTCGTAAACTTGTGATAATCTCTTTTCTAATGTGAACGACCCTTTTATGACAACAGTACAAAACATAGCCACGTATAATATTATGTTTAAATTTAAACAATACCGATGCAATTTATAGCACTTTTTATACATTTACTGTGTTCTGGTGTTAAGAAATAATGTTATAATCGTATTAGAATCTCGCAAAGCACGGTTTTATAACATAACCTAAAAAGGGTAACGTAGGGTGAGTAGTACCAAACTATTGATTAGCAATTTAGAAACGCGTCCTTGCTAAATGCTATGGGTACGAGTATGTTCGTAATAAACGCATGAAATGAATGTACAGTTACAATTTTGATTGTTTGGTTATCATAATAATGGTAATTGTAAACCTAGAATATTAAAACTTGATCGAATTTTACTAATTAAATTCTTTATAATTAACAAAAAGTAAGTAAAGTTGCTCCTCTAGTTTACGAATTCATATGCAATGAGTAACATAGATAAATAAATAAATATTCCTCACACATTCACACAATGCCATCTAGTCCCAAACTAAGCAAAGCTTGTACTATGGGTACCTACATACATACCTACTCATTCAACTTAATAGGTATTCAAACTCAAACATTTTATTTAATTATCCTATTTTTCTACCACAACCTCTGTAAGTATAATGCTGTGTTGCGAAACATTTTATTACGAAATTCTTGGTCACAAAAGATATTCAGATTTGAGACTACAATGTAAAACGAAACAAAAAAATACCTAATAGGCTTGCGTGGGATTTGAACTCACCACCTCGTCCGCGGCAAGTGCATACGCTACTAATTTAGTCGAACTTTGCTTCGAATTTTCGTAGCTCAATGCTTTTTATTGCTATAAAATGACTTCTCTCATCATCGACATCAACGAATAAAATTTCAACATTATGCACCCAATAAGTTAGCAATTATTACGATCTCCGTATCAGCTCTTAAATGCCACATTTGACTTTATTCCACCTCTAAATATGCTTATACCTATACGTATAGTCCCTTTTTTACGACACCCGTATGACTGATAAGGGTTACTGACATTTCTTTTTTTTACTAAGCTTATGCACACGAACAATGTGTATTGGCTCCTAATTGAAACAAAACATAGGTACCTTGTTCCAATTTCAAAAATAAGAAATAAAAAATCTGGTCTATGGATAACGCTTACAAAGTTTTTATGTAAACAAAACCTTAGCATTCCACCCGCCAGAAAAGTGAAGCGTATAACCCGAACGAATACGGTATGTATAGATCGGTATCATTGACATGATTTCCGTTAACCGCTTCTCAATTCGGTCGGTTAATGTTCATTGACCTTTTTTGACGTAAATACTTCAACTCGTTGAAGGACAGATTTAGGTAAGGAGTCACGTTTTTAATGTTTATCATGGCTTTGAGAGTACTCTCAATGTAAATATGGCCTTTGAGAATGACCATACGTTGCATTTTTAGAGTTAAAAAGTCTGTAGTAACAGGAGGTTGTACACACAGCAACACATCAAGTTAAACATTTTCATTTAAAATTGTGTCTTATTTCAAGGTATAAAGGTACGGTCAAGGAATTTAATTGTTTAGTAGGTACACAACCTACGTAATTTAGTCGTATTGTATACCAAAATAATCCTAGCGAATTTGAAAGATATTACACCTCAAAATTGACATAATATAAAATATAACCAATAAGTATGAATCGCACTTCAAACTTCTTTGTTTACAAACTTCCACCATTCTGTCCAAACAGTAAAAAATAAAATTTTGACAGTATTATCAATACAATGCATTGAACCAATCAGAACAGCGAATGCTACTCGATATACTTTATTGTTAATAGTGACACAAACTCGGACTAAGGATACTGTTTGATGGAGATGGTAGATAAGGTCTAGTTTAGTTTGACTTAACTTTGGTCTGTCAACAATATAAAATTGAAGAATTTTATTTTAACACAAAATACCTGTCTGTCATAGATAGACAAGGCTAGGTATATATACCTTGTCTAATTAATTTTACGACTCCCAAGATGTCGGGGTTCGTCATCCGTCGTCTGTAGTCGGTAAATAGTAACCTGACCGATTTCAAAATTAAGCAAATTGCTAAACAATTAAATTCCTTGAGTGTACATGAGTGTCTAGGTTGATTAGTTGCTGTGTGTACCTGTTAAATGCTCTACCAAGCAGTAGTTTGCAAATGTTTGTGGAATGCCTTGGTAGCACAGAGATCGCGGGTTTGAATCCCACGTAGGACTATTATAGGACGACCTCTATGGCGTAGTGGTTATATAACGTGACTGCTACGCAGAGGTCTCGGGTTCGGTTCCCGCTTAATGCAAATCTTTGTGTGCATGAACATGATTGTTTGCATTGGTCTGGGTGGTGTATGTATAATATGTATGTATTTACAAAAAAAAAGTATGTAAGTATGTTTATCCGTTGTCTAGTATCCATAGTACAAGCTCTGCTTAGTTTGGGATGGTTTGGGACTAGATGGCGTTGTGTGAATGTGTGAGGAATATTTATTGTTAGTGCAATCCACAAACAGTTGTCCTGAGGCTGAAGGTTCTTTGTGTTCGTTTAATTGTTGAATATGTTACTGTGCTTTGGGTACAATAGCTATTAGTGACATAACAGGGCTATGGATCTTCCCATAGTGTGTTTTAGTTTGACGACTTCAGTGCAGGGATTCTGACCCTTTTTGTTTGATAAACAATCAATTCTTCTGGTCCTACTCTGGACCAGCATGGTCTGTAACATCAGACATAATAGTTGTAGGTTTCGTCACTAAGTGAGATTAAAACGTAACCACAAGGAGGCCTCTCACACGGTGACCCACGACCTAGTAGCCCTTTGTCCAGCAGTGGATGTCAATTGACTAATATCATGACAGCCTATTAATGTCCAACTGCAGGGACGGGCCTCCTCCCGTGACGGAGGGTTACTTGGCCTACTAATACCACGCTGGCCAGACGGATTGGTATAGGGTTTAATTTTAAGTTTTCCTTCTTTCTATGTAAAGGTAATATTCACGGATAGTCCCTTGGTCGGTTTTTACGACACCTATGGGATGAGATGGGGTGGTGACATATTGTATTCTTATTCCGTCACCACACGGTGAATTGACTAATATGATGATGATGAACTCTGATGAATAGGGCAAATTTCCCTCTATTTTCCTTGCAACTTGTATAAATACACCAATTTCCACCCCCAGGTACATCAACACGTAAACCACGTATCAATCCAGCGCTGGTCGCCGCACAGGCGGCTGGCACGGCACCCACAAGCTCACAGAAGAGGCCCAGATCCGCCAATTCACTCAAGAAGAAGAGGCGGCAACCCAGGCTTAGTAATGTCGATCGAAGCTCTGCTCAGACCAGAGAGGTGAGTTTTGTTAATTGTAGACAAAATTGATGGGCCGTTTATTAATCACTGGGCTAGTAGACATGTGTGCGTCGTAATGTCCATGTCAATAATTGATAACTGTTTTCTACTAACATTAGGATAAGATATTACTAACACATTTTTATGGATTTCTGGTCTGAAATAAATAATTTAATTAATTAGTTAATACTTGTTCATTGTAAGCACTTGTAAACAAGGAAAATAAGGGAATTACAGTAATTGCAAATGTGATATAGGCATAAAAAGAAGATTAGGTTGTGGCAACAGGTGAGGAGAGGTTCTCGATGATGAATTAAAGAGACATGTTATCTGTCTTAAGTTCGTATATTGAATGTAATCATATATTCTTAATACTAAAGTACAATATTATTATATTAGGCTTACTAGCATATTTGACAGAGCGCGTGTAACCTAATTTATAATGTTACTGAGTAATCATTGCGAAATGTGTTTAAGGGTCTATACACACTACAGCTCCCCTGAAAAGAGGTGGCTACACACCCTCCTTTTTTTTTTTTCATAGTTTTAGTTTTGTTACACGGCTGTGAGAAGTATGCTCTTAAGTGCAAATGTTGCTTAATCTAAGAATTTTAAAAATTACAGTTAGTACAGGGTAAATTATGAAAAATAAAGGAAAATAAAAAAATCTTTTTATTACTTATAAAATAATTTAGTATTATTCTTATGCACTAAACATTCATTATTATTTTTTTTAATTAAAACATTGGGAGCTAAATCTTGTATTACTTCATATGGACCGTTATACAGTTTGTCAAATTTATTTCCGATTTCATTTTTTAATAATAATAAATCTCCTTTCTTATAAACTATTGGGTTACTATTACGATCATACTTTAATTTTCTTATCATTTTATTTTCTAACAAGTTATTCTTAGCATCTAAATGTGCTTTTTGCATTCTATATTTTAATTCTTTATAATAATCATCAAAGTTATACAAAGGTTCTACTTCTAAAGTTAAGTTACTGGGTAATTTACACACTTTACCAAAAACTAATTCAAATGGAGTGTACTGTGTCTCAGAGTGAATGCTTGTATTAAATGAAAAACACCAAAATGGTAACCAATCGCTCCAATCGACTTTGTTATTTTCGCATTGAATTCTAAGATATGCGGCTAAATGTTTATGTGTATTTTCAAGAGCTCCTAAAGTCTCATGATGATATGGCGTAGAACAATGTTTTTCTATGCTTAATAGTTTGCATGTTTCTGTCATGATAGATGACATGAACTCTGTACCTTTGTCGGTTAAAATCTTTCTGGGTACACCGTATCTTAATATAAAATTATTGACGAAACTTCTAGTTACAGATTCCGTATCTTTACGTGGTAAGGGGTATGCTTCAACGTATTTCGTTAAGTTACATTGAATGGTTAAAATATACTTATTACTATAGTTGTCTATGTCTAATGGTCCCATTAAATCTAAACTAATTATTTCGAATGCCGAGTTGGCTGTTGAAGTTATAGTCATTGGTTCTTTAATATTCCTACTTGTATACTTTTGTATTTGACAAGGTTTACAATGTTTGACATAATTTGATACGTCATTGCTCATACTAGTCCAAAAATAATATTTTTTAATATTATTTAACATTCGATTTATACCTGCATGTCCGCTAGTTGGCAAAATGTGAAAGTCATTAAGTATTACTCTTATTTCTTCCTTATCAGTTACTTTTATTATATCTCTAGTAACAAGAAAACGTAAATGGTTTTCAAAATGTTTCCTATTGCTCAATAAACATTTAGTATAACTTGCATTGTGCTTATTTTTTATGATTAACAATTCGTTAATATCTACCTTTTGGCATAATTGTACTAAATCCCTCGCTAACACCTCATTGGTTGATAACGATCGGGTATCTAGACATATCGCGCATTGCGATGGCACAAAAATACATGAGCTGTCGTTTGACATAATATTCATTAAATTATTTTTATATTTTCGTATACTATTTTCCTCACAAAATATTAATTCTACTACGTCTTTTGGTTTTTTGAGAATTTCTACTACCGTAGGTTGATCAAGCCTATGGGTCGTAGAGCTCTCAGAAGTCTGTCTATCAGGGTAATCTTCAGTTACTCGTAACTTCTTTGATTGAGCACGGGTTAAGACTGAAACTTTCTTGTCTTGTAATTCTTTTAAATCTTTACACGTCCACAAGATTCGGCTTAATGCGTCTGCAGCTGCATTATTCCGACCTGCAACGTATTCTACTTCAAAGTCGTACTCTTCTAAATATAAACGAAATTTCATCAAACGGCTAGATGGATCTTTAAGGCCAAATAAATAAACTAATGGTCGGTGATCCGTAAAAATCTTAAATTTTCTACCGTAAATGTAAGGTCTAAAATGTTGTACCGCCCAAACTATAGCTAAAAGTTCTAGTTCTATAACTGGGTATCTAGTTTCAGCTGGTTTTAAACTGCGGCTAGCATAAGCAACAGTTTTGCCATTACTATTTGATAAAATAGCGCCTAAACCTATCTTAGATGCGTCTGTGTGCAATTGAAAAATGTTATCTTCGCTAAAATTTGGATAATCTAAAACTGGTGGATTCATTAGGGCTGATTTCAAATTAATAAAAGCAGTTTCGCATTTTTCTGACCATTTAAAAGTGACATTTTTCTTACATAGTGCGTTTAAAGGATAAACAATACTCGCAAATGAATGTATAAACTTACGATAATAATTTGCAAACGCGACGAATCGTTTGACTTCGTCGACACATGTTGGTCGGGGAAATGAACTCATTACGGCAATTTTTGCTGGATCAGGAAATATACCATCTGATGTAATTTTATGCCCTAGGTATACAATATCTTTACGTAAGAACTCACATTTTATTGGATTTAGTTTTAAATTAACTTCTCTTAAACGATTTAATACGCTAATAAGATTGGAATTATGCGTTCTAATACTGTTTCCTATGATAATACAATCATCTAAATAAAGAAAACATTTTTCGTAGTTAAGGCCTGACATGGCTACGGTCATCAGTCTTGAGAAGACGCTGGCACTGGTCTTTAAGCCCATAGGACAGCGCTTCATTTGGTACTGTTTACCGGCTGTGAATGCAGTACATTTACGCGAATCTTCATCTAAAGAAAGTTGATACATCTTGTTTAAACAAAATGACGTGTATTTACGCGAATCAGGACTAAGTGACAGTTGATAATAAGATTGAGAAAGATCTAATTTCGAAAAATAAATGCTACCAGATAAAGAATCTAAAATATCTGTTATATTGGGTAACGGAAACTTGTCGTCTTTTATTTTGTTATTTAATTGCCTGTAATCAATTACAAGTCTCCATTTTTTCTCATTTGATCTATCAGCTTTCTTTGGAACCAATAATACAGGACTGGACCATTCTGAGACGGTCTCTTCAATAATATCGTTGTCTAACATTTCTTGAACTTGTTTTGCTATCTCACTTTTTAATGACTGAGGGATCCTATAAGGTTTGACATACACTGGAGTCGAGTTGTCTTTCAAAGTTATGCTATGTTGCATTAAATTTGTAACAGATAGTTTATCTCCTGGTAAATGGAATACATCTGAGTATTTAGCACAGATTTCTTCGATACTAAGTTTTTCCTCTTTGTTCAAATAATTCAAATTAAGTAAATTAAATAAAGTTTTGACTCGTTCAACGTTTTTGTTGTTTTGTTGATTAAAGTGGCAAATATCAAAGCTAGATATTGAGTGAACTTCAACGTTCGATAAGTTAATTGTTATATCTATGTTCTTTGTATTTAAAATTCTGACAGGAATGTAACCTTTTTGCGGTTTTGCAATCATTCCGGCTACAAAAACTCCTTCTTCAATCTCTTTCGCTAAAATGACACTATCTTCTTGTGAAGTACATGGTATATACTTAATTATTTCGCAACGCGGCGGAATAGAGTATAAGTATTTATCTTCTAATGGTGAAAAATGAATGTATACTGTATCACTCAGAGTTGATAATCGTAGTGAATTACTCTCATAGTCAATTAAAGCTTTATAACGCTTAAAAAAATTATCACCTAATATACCATTGCTAGAACATGACATGTTCTTGAAAACATAAAACTTTTGTCGAAAAGTAATACCTTCGTATTTTAAATTCAAGAATAAATATCCTTCGGAAGTTAATTTTCCACTAACACCTTTAATAACAGTGTTATAAACATTTAAATGTTTCATATATTCGCGATTATCGCATAACCACTCGTATTTCAAAACACAGAGGCTAGCGCCGCTATCTACTAATAAAGATATCTTATTATTACTTCCATCTAAATTTAAACTAATTATACTTCTACTATTACAACTAAGTATAAAGTGTTCGTTATTACTCAGTGTGGGCACGAAAAAACTCACTATCCGGTGCATTTTCAGTACGTTCGTTTGTATTATGAACTGTGTTCACTTGGTTGTGCGACGTTTGTGAACGGTTTGTGTACGTACGTGGCGAATGAAATTGCGAATTATGATTAAATGAGGGCCGACGATAGCCGTGGACACCGTGACCACGACCTCGTGAAGGTGGAGGTCCTCCTCTAGCATTGTTAGAATACGGTCTAGGATTATTAAAATTGTTTTTATAACTAAAATTATTTTTAGAGTAATTATAATTATTGTTTGACATACCTCTATTATTACGAAAACGGTGATATTGCGAATGAGAAATTCTCATAACCTGGCGGTCATTGCTTGGTGTTAAGCTGTGTTCGTCTAAAGCTGTACGGATAGCTTCCGGAAGGGAAAGAAATTGACGAGATGCTATAATTGTACTGAGGCGAGAGTCGTTCAGTCCGTCGGCAAAACGTTTTATAGCTACCTTTTCGTTGATTGGACGAAGTACTTCATATTTACTGCTATCTCCGTCAGTTTGAGCTATGGTTAGTTTGGCAAATAAATTTTCTAAATCAGAGCCAAAATTTTCAATAGACCTATGTCCTTGACGTGCTGATTGTAACTGAGATAAAAGAGCTACAGCTGATTTTTTGGGGATTAAATAATTACGTATATCTTCTGACAAACTAGACACAGTTATGTAGGTAGGTTTTAATCGGAGCTTTGCACTGGGAGAAAGTCTTGTTTTTAATACGAATTCTATTAATTGTTCTTTGCCTGAGTCGTTTAACATCTTACTGTATAATTCTATACCATCTAATAATTGCATTGTAACCTCTTCTTTACCTGTCATAATAGGAAGCAACGCAATAGCGGATTTTATATCAAAATTCGACATTTTTGTAATATTTTCTGAACTACAACTAGAATCAACGCTAATCAATACCTTAATTTGCTTATATGTTTTATTAATTTCGTCTATCAGATCTTGGATTATGGTTACTTCTTGACTACTTAACTTAGAACTTTCAAATTTACTATTAATCTGTGACACAATACCCTCTAATTTGCTATATTCAGATTTAGCTTCGTTATATTTAGTAAATGCTAAATCGGTTTGACGTTTTTCTGGTCCAAGTTTGACTAAATACTGTTTGAAATACTTTAATTTATCTAATAAGTCTAATAAATCTTGGTGCATGGCTATACAAAAAATTCAAAATTAAAATATTAATACATGACCTACTTGTTACAATTAGCATCGCGGCTATGTTGGCTTGTGTGGAGTGCTGATGTGACGTAATCTGACGCGGTCTGACATGGTGCGTCGCGTGGAGCGCTGGGCAGCAAAGGGTACGATGTGGATAACAGCCTGCTGGTGATGGATGACACGATGTCTTGATTGGGCCGGGCGTTTCCCTGGACACCTCGAACATGGGCCGGGATTTCCCTGGACACCTCCTAGTATGTGGACCGGGCTATACCCTGGATACCATCCTTGTCCCGTACGCTTCTTTCTTGCAATTATTTCTGGTTTATAAAATCGTATGGAAAATAGTCTTCATTTTTCTGTATTTTTTTGGTAAAAGGATGAATGTAGTCTTCGTTGTATCGGTAAATCTTAAGTCTTCATAATGGTATTTTCTTAGTTTTTCTTCATTTGTGCGGCATTGTGTCTTCATAGATTGTTGAAGGCAGGGTCGCCATGTGGCAACAGGTGAGGAGAGGTTCTCGATGATGAATTAAAGAGACATGTTATCTGTCTTAAGTTCGTATATTGAATGTAATCATATATTCTTAATACTAAAGTACAATATTATTATATTAGGCTTACTAGCATATTTGACAGAGCGCGTGTAACCTAATTTATAATGTTACTGAGTAATCATTGCGAAATGTGTTTAAGGGTCTATACACACTACAAGGTCATAAAAATATAAATAAATATTCCTCACACATTCACACAACGCCATCTAGTCCCAAACTAAGCAAAGCTTGTACTATGGTTACTAGACAACTAAAAAATATACTTAAATACTTTTTTTTGTAAATACATATACTCGTACATAGAAACACCCAGACCAATGCAAACAATCATGTTAATGCACACAAAGATTTGCATCGAGCAAGATTCGAACCCGAGACCCATAAGGTTGTTCCCTTATTTTAATATTATACTTAGACAAGTTCTTTTTTTTTTCGAGAAAAAAATACTATTTTGCTTTTCCCTCGCCCACATTCGAAACCGTAAGAAGAAATAATTTTCTGTTTTCGAAACAGAATGTGACTGAAAGAAGGGTTCATGCTACTTTACAAAGAAAAGATATCACTGGATATTCTGCTTACTATATAGCTAGACACATTTCGCTTCAAGCCTCTACAACTCATTCAAATAAATTACGAGGTAGGCGATAAAAGCCATTACGGTATAATAACACAGTACGCAGGTAGTACCGACAACAAACTAATAACAAAATTGCACAGACATCATAGCCCTTTGCCTAGAGACACGATGGACGTAGGTAGTTATTCTACTACGTGAACATCATTTTTTCTATCTATACCTTATATTATAAATAGGTAAAGTTTGTGTGTTTGTGACGTTGTAGGGGTTAACCTATGGATCTATAGAACCGATTTTAAAAACTCTTTCTGTGTTGAATAGTCCATTTATCGGGGAGTGTCATAGGCTATTTAGTATCACGCTATGACTAATAGAAGTGGAGCAGTAATGAAATATATTTAAAAAAGGGACGCGTTTTCTTTGCCGTCCAACGAAGTGGGCACGGGTCTCATCATCATCCGTTAAGTTAACAACCCGTTAATGTCCCACTGCAGGGACGGGCCTCTTCCAGTGATGGAGGGATACTTGGCCTACTAATACCACGCTGGCCAGACGGAATGGTATAGGGTTTAATTTCAAGTTTTCCTTCTTTTTATTTCGTATAGATAGTAGTTACAGTTTTTCCCTTAGTCGGTTTTTACGACACCCATGGGATGAGATGGGGTGGTTATATTGTATTTTTACTCCGTCGCGTCACCACACGGGCGATATATATCTATAAAAATGTGTAATACTATAACGTATTGTGAACAGGTAACTGTGAGCGGGGTAACAGTAGTTATAACAGAATATAAACCGAAGAAATCCGTGTCGAGTAGTTCGAGTGACGTCGAGTCGTCCAACGATGCAAGACCATGATCTCAACTATCTATCGATTGATAGAATACACAGTAAGCTGATTCAATCAATCAACTAGTTTATCGCAGTCCACTGCTGAGCATAGGCCACCAAACACGTTCCTGCGCCTTCCGCATCCAAAACCCAGAAACCTTAATTAAGCTGATTATTTAACTGAGGATGTACGGTTGGCACGCGGCGCATGCGATACGTGGCACGCCCACGTATCGCATGCGCCGCGTGCCAAGCGATTCTCGCCTAAGGGTGGTCGAGCGGCAAATACCCCGACTGTACATAAAAATGATACCTATATACCCATGGTAAGGCATAACTGTACTATACCATAAAACTAAAATTCAAAAGTGTCGTATCTCCTAAACAGATGAGCATTTTTCTATGACTTTTTTTTATTTTTGCGTGTACACCCTGTTAGCTATATCAAACTGACAAAATAATTTAGATATTATGATTTATTATCTAATAAACTCAATTGAAGAAGAAAATTTTATTAAAATAAAAGTAATTTACACTTACATAGTGATGATGAAAATTTTATTAATTAAATATTAATAAAATTTTTAATTACTGCCACAACTGGAATAATATTTATTTTACTATTTGTATTATTTTATCTTGTATTTTACGTAACTAAAACGGTTATGTTAATAAAATAATTGAGAAATTAATTTACAATTTTTTTTAAATGTAATGGACGCATAATTCAATGAGTGCAATTTTTAACTTTTTTTTATATTTATTATTATAACTTAAATTTTTTTTTGTTTGTTTTGAAGTTTGCCATCATCACTTTTGTGTCAGTTTTGTAGGTAATAGGTACTAAGTAAATGATATCTTTGAAACGAAATAAGGACATTTTATAACACTGAACAGCGTCCTATTAAGTAGGTATAGAAGGTGCTTTTTCATAATTGTAACATCACTTTAAGTATTCACAATATTTAAATAATTTATTAATTTATGTTTCTAATTGTTTTATTTTCACATTGATGAAGCGACATTTCTATTTCATTTTGATTTTATAAATTATCCAATTATATTCATTGCTTTTATACCCGGACTATAATATACAATACGGTATTATTTTAATTTGTATTTGAATTTGCAGAAAATACTTTATTACGGCAAAAAAGACCGAAAACTAAATGTGACACAAGTGGTGGTTTTCACTATTGAAAATGTAGATGTTTTTATTAGACTAATTTGTTTTATCGATGATCATTGTTTATAACCCGAATTGCGGCTATTTACTAGTTTATCTATTAACATAACTCATGTAAAGCTCTTACGGGAACCAACAGAAACAATAATAAGTTGAAAATAGATATTTCTATGATTCACAAGTAACTTTAATCATCTGGTGCAAATGATAGTAAATAATGTTGGCGCTTACATTACAAATCTTGTTCCAGAACAAATAGCCTGAAGGCTATACAAATTACTTTGTATTAGGAATTTAATAATTCCGTTTTATCATTTTTATTTCGACTTATGGCGAATACTCTAAGTGTTTTTATTTAATTAATTTTCATGAAATTAAACTAATTTATTTCTATTGAAAATAACGCGAACGTGGAAAGTGGCATGAAAAAAAATTGACATATAATATTGTAATTTGTAAATTAAAAGATCTATGTTACATTATTATTATACTAGTAAAATTGCTACAGAGTGGTTTCACAAACGTAAATGTCTTACGTTCAGACTACAGTCTGATAACACAACAGCTTGGTTATTGATTCTTGTAAAATATCATTTTCGGTGTTATATAATCACATTAGTCGATTAAATGTATATGAACTAGGTCTTACAGACAAGTCTGCCACGCAGCCGGTCTTATTTGGAATAGCAACAATTTTTCTGTCAAAGCGTGTGATTGTCATTTGCGACAAAAACGACACATCTCAAAATTTACTGGTTCATGTTAGAAACGATATTTCTCTTATCGTTTTCATATTCTTTTTAACAAGGTACCAACAGCTATACAGTGGCCAAATCGGCAAGGTGATGACGACGGAGTTAAGTTAATTTTTTTATTACAATCCTTTACTACGAGTATGTATTCACGCTTTCCATCAGGTTCTATATGCTTATATTGCCGTGTATTAATATAAAAAAGATGTAATAAAAAAAACGACAGTTTTGACTTGTGCCGTTCTTATCGTAAACGAAAGCAGTGTGTAAAATATGTAAGAAAAATAGTTTGGCTAATTGAAAAAGTGTAAATTTTTGGCTTTTGTAATAATATTGGTGTAAAGATATACGGTGTAAAGGTTCGTTGTATATAGATTGTAAAGACCAGCTGGTCACTGCCAAAAGATTGTAAATATGAAGGAAATTAGGGGAGGAGGTTTTTAATTGATATTAATAATTATTTTTAATGTTCCTGTATAGTACACGCAGTCTAATTTGACCGACTTGAAGTTGTTGCAAATGATTGGAATATCTTTTCATTAAGCTGAATGGTGGGGAGTAGGTGTTTTTTTTAGTTTCTGTACATGCGCGAAAGATTGAAGGCATTCTTCAAGTCGGCTCAGTAAGATTGCGCGAGCTCTATGTATTATGTTAAGAGTGTTACTTCCACGGTTTTTAGGTAAAGAAATGTCAAGAAGCAACGTCTTAGTATTATAGGCTCATTTCATATTTATTAAGTTAAAATATATTTTATATAAATAAGCTCACAGAAATACTAAAATCATTTTTAAATACCAGAAGGAAAATAACTCAGCGATTTGCAAATGCAAAACTCAGAGTGACTGTGCGCTAATCTCGAGCAACTTTAAAACTCAAGCTTTTAAGTTGCCGTTTTCGTAGACCTATGGGTTTAGATGAAATCATATTACTCAGACACCTAACGGAGAATTATATAAAATATTTTAAACAAAATCGCATTTGAAGATACAGCTATCTTGACATTGATTTACCTTGAAAACAGAGTGGAGTATAAAATTTAAGTAGGAAATTTCGATTGTGAAGTATTACTTTTTTAGTATTCGTCCTTATTCCGAGTTTGTCAATTTGAAAAAAGTTTTAAAATAAGTACTATTTATTGGATCTGTCAGAATACATTTTTTTTCATGAAAAATGTTGTAGTTAAAAACAAAATAGAATGAACAATTAAATTATACAGTAGTAGAGGTCAATAAATTTCTAGTTTTATTTGTAGTTCAACTCATTATTTTGACAGGTATTCTAAAACTTTTTCAAATCGACAAACTGTTTATCAAAACACTTAACAATTTAGTCACTGTTTCGCGAGATTTTTATTAACAAAACCAACCTTATTCCAAACAAAACCGTAAGAGTTTAAGCTAATCTATAGACTAAAATTTAAGAGGCGTTTATGAGTAAGGAGGTTATTGACGTGATTATAACTGCGAACTGAATATGCATTTGAGCAATTAATAGAAGCACTGCAAAAGTACTATCTTACAATGCAGTTAACTTGTTAATACAATGTTTAGTAAATTTACAATCAGCTATATTTGTTTGGTTACTTTACTATGCACACTGACTATTACGTCCATTTATAGTACAGTAACCGTTAAAAAAAGCAATGAATTAGGTTAAAATGTACGTAACGTACGTAAAAACTGTGTAGTAGGTAATTTGTAACAGGAGACGAAGGAAATAAATAAGATGTCTATTATGGCCTAGGTACGGCCATGCGCATACTAACACAGTAATGAACCACTGCTGTCTCCCAGCCCTACGGCTTCAAGCTAGGGCCAAGCATAATAAGGTTCAGAAGTCAATTTTTGAACAAAATGCGCTCTAGCTATGCATACGGTCGACACTCGCGCCTGACTTGCCCCTGCGAAGTATTAAATAAATAAGATTGATCCAATACCTAATTTTTTGGCGAGTTAAGTACGAAGTAGCCCCCTCTCTCGCGTCTCGGCAACTTAACCCGTGAAAAAATAGGATGCAGATCTATTTAAATCAACTTAATCAACAACTTACTACTTAACTCGCTACTGTTCTTGTTGATGTGTAAATCGGGCTTTAGAGTCCGGCCTTGGCCTCGGGCCCTTTAGGATCTGAAATTCACAAGTCAAATATCAACAAAACGCATGTTTTTATTTATGTAATAAATAATTAATTCTAAGTATTTAAATTCGTGCGAAAAGATGTGTGAATGTTTTTTTTAATAATTGTAATTATAAATAATGCTAAAATTTATTTATTCTAATACTATGAGTTAATTTATTGTCTGTGGCCTCTGCGGAGTAGTGTTGCAAGTAACAAAAGACAATATTTTTGTAATTTGTCTATGCGCAGAGTACCGCTTGTCTATGATACGGCTAAATGTTAACTTAATGTGTAAAGTAGAAGTCAATGTTAATTATTTTTAAGTTCTTTATCAATGTATTGTAATGTATATAAAGAATGTGGAATCTTATATAATTAGTTTTATTTTTAACTTACTTAACGTTACCCTTCGACTTTTATTCGGATCTCCTAGGCGATTCGTCGACTGGACGATTGCAAAGCAAGTTTTCAAATGGCAAAGAAGCCTTATTACTATGGAATTTGGGGCCAAGGGAGTTTACACAAAGTATGCGATTTTGAGACTTATTTCCTGATAAGAACCTCTTTCACTAAATATAAACACTTGTCGCGGGGACTATAAAACAATATTCAGGCTCTGATTAATCATTTGAGGGTTATGCAAATAATTGTCCAATGCGAAATTGATCAGTGTCACAAATGCTGCGCTCGCGACGCAATTATTTACTTTGAAAATATCTAAAATCATTACTCAAGTATTTACTACCAAAAAGTATTTACTAACAACCAGAAAAATCTTTAATTAATCAAATTTATTCCAAAGATTTTAGTACAAAAACTAATAATGAAAGTGGCAACCCTGGGCTGAAAATGGCGGCACGTTTGTAGTGTCAGTGCCAGTTTTTGTATCTGTGGTGTAGGGCTACGGCATTCACGGTTGACAGGCTGAGATTATACTACGTTCACTTAGAAAAGGTGCAGCACTTGTAAAGGAATGGAAGAAAGAAAATAAAGTGACTGTTCAGTGCTATTTCATCTGCAGGTCAATTCTCGTAACGTACAATTTAATTCAACTTAATTTTAACTTTTTTTTTAAATTCCATTTTTATTGATCCAAAAGTGGTAAGTATTCTGGTTCATAAACATATCGTTAAAAGTAAAGTTAAAATAAAGTTTTTTTTATATCTTTATTAAATAAAAAAGGGCTTGTTCACTTTGTGAACATGTAAAATAAAGTTACATGATAAAATAAACGTCATGTTTGACGTTTCTTCTTGGAGAAGATGATACATGAACTGTCACTTTAAAAATTACAAGAATGCCGTTTTAAGCTTAGTTACAGTACGATTACATTACTTTTTTAAAAAAATATACATACAAGAATACCTATTGTGTAAAAATTTGACAACAAAAAGTTAAATTAACCGAATTTTTAATAATTTTAAGGTACGAGAAATGACGTATGCTGAGTGTCTCCGGAGGGCAATTTTGCTATTTTGACGTTTTAAAATGTTTTGATTTTATGGCATTTTGCTCCCTAGGGAATTAATTAAACTCGGCTGTGGTAGTGCCGCCGGAGTCTATAATCTACGTCAGTGGCTTAACAACTCTCGAAACCTGCTTGGTGTGACCAAGCAGGTTTCGAGAGTTTCAGGAGCAAACTACAAAAAAGAAGCTTATATAACATTTATCCTTATACCTCCGTCACCAAACGAACCAAACTGACAACGAAATAACGAAAAGTTATATTCTTAATCCGTAGAGAAAGGTGCACAGTAATTTAGTGAATGTTTTATAGCAACGATGTCGGCGCATACAGAGCTTCTTACAGTGACGGTCCAGAGAGCCTAAGATCTCTCAACTATTTGCAGCATACAAAAAAAATACATAGGTATGTTACTTGTCTGTTAAAATTACTTATCGAATGAGAAATCTAAGAGAAAACTCTAAGATGAAAGTGTTTGGTAGCTATTTAATTCTCGGCGCAAAAAGGGGTGTTTTTTCTATTTGGTTGGTAAAATAGAGAATTCATGCTATCGGTTATATCTTTCAATCAATTGATAATCAGGGGTAAATTGCTCATGTTTGTCTCGCATAATTTAGTTTTCATTCAAATAAAAATAGTTTACTGTTAAGGGTCATAGCAGATATAACGTAACGTAAACGGATCGGCACCGCCTCGCCTTTTTCCTCGGTGTCAAACGTCAAAAATCCGATTACGTTACGATTCTTATTAGTGTGCGTTGCCGGTTGCAGTAAGGAGTTTCATACTAATAATACTGAACGGCTCGAGTTGATACGGTGCCGATCCGTTTACGTTACGTTATATGTGCTACGACCCTAATATGGCCATGTTGCGTTTATGAAACTGGCCAAACATGTTATCTACCTAACTCTATTTAGACCGAGATAATATGGAAAAACGCTGTTTAGTACTGAACTCTACTTGCACGTAGGTATAAACTGGAAATGTTAGGAACTTACCTTCATATCTTAGGCCTGCATGTCAATTCTCGTACCTTAAAATCTTTAAAAAATAGGTTAAGTTAACTTTTAGTTGTCAAATTGTCTTGTTTTTGCTATTGCAATTGTAATCTATTGTGGTCGTGTTAAAGTTTTATTTGGAGTGTGACAATTTGACAACTAATAGTTAACTTAAACGAATTTTTAACGATTTTCAGGTACGAGAATTGACATGCTGGTTACAAAGTAATGAAGTAGGTATGGTGAACAGTAAGTCATCTTCTCTGTCCGCTGCTTACGCGTTGAAAAGTCTGCTTAAACCTATATTAGGATTGTAATGTTTCTTCTTCAATCATATGATGGCTCCTGAACAAAGAATGCAAGGAATCGTGAGTATACCTACTTTACCAGTCAGACATCTCTTCCAAGCCACTTGTTTACAAAGTAAGGATCTTCATTAATGGCCACAACTTCAGCCAGTATTTTCAGAAGCTTATAAAATTAACTAAACCTTCCAAAGAGGTTTGAGTTTTCCTCAAAGCCCGAGTTTACCCGAATGGCTCACGAACATTCACGAATCGCGCCATAACTGCTGGCCGATCGTAAATGACATAAAAAATACTTTTCACTTTAGTATCTCCTCGTTAAACGCGCCGTGTAAGTTCGTAAATAATTTTATGGAGACTTTGTTACTTTGGCATTTGAGATACCTTTTGTCATGGCAACGAGGGTCTTTAATTTCTTACTACCTGACTATAGAAGAGTTTTGTTTTTAATGCTTCTATATTTATTTATAACATTGATCTAATTTTGTTGTAAGAAGGTTCTTGAAAGGAGACCGCGTACTAAAGATTGCAAGGTAGGTATACTCCTCACATGGTGAACAGATGACACGGGAGGTAAAGGACTGCAAAAAGAAATATTTTGGAGAGGCCTATATCTGCCCATCTATGGACGTCAATGGCTGATGATGATAATAATAAAGACGTTCACTGTTAGCCTAGACATAGGCTTCATTTAAACGTCTCCACCTTCCAATGTCCTCCTATCAATCCACCTAATGAGAGGTCTGCTTACCCCGCAATTTATTCGTCTTTTAAATAACTGCAATAAAATATTATAGGTAAACAAGTAATGTATCTATTACATTGTAGGTAAAATACAAATCATTTTCTTGGCAAAAGAATTGCTCTTAACCTACGCTGTTATATTACAAAATATAATTTTACTATTTACAAATGTACGATGGTGGCTAGTAAATGTTTTTTTTTATTAAATATATCTCTTGTTGACATTTTTACGCTTATTTTGACACTTATACGTAATATGTGTTGAAATAGACGACTTTTATTGAGGAAAGACGTATTTTTGATGATGTACAAAACGATCCATTAATATAAGTTGTGGGTTTAGATGTTGATGGATTTGGTCATCAGAATATTATTATACTGGTATGACTAATCACGGAAGGCGCAGGGTGGGGAGACTCCTGACAGGGTGGACCGACGACCTGGTTAGGACGGCGGGAAGCCGATGGATGAGGGAGGCACAAGACCGCGCAGGGGGGAAACTTTTGGAGGAGGCTTATCTTTTTACAGGTCTTAGGTTTTTATAGCAAATGGTCGTCTAGGACCTAGACTCTAGCTTGGTACCACTGCCCGGCCGGCTTTCACATTCAAACAGTAATGTAAAAATAAAAAAAATTAAATGAAAAAATCTTTATTCATTTAAAACACGTTAGTGACATTTATGAAAGTTTTCGTTTTTATAGTGATCACATATGCACGTCTAACTTAACGGCTAAGTTAACTGAGGTTCGGAACACTACCATGTCAGAGAAGACATCCAGAAGAAACTCTGCTGGGTTCCTATAGCTCTTTTTGGTGATCATTAAAATGTTGCTTTACGACTGTGCTAATGTTACTGTGCTTAGGTAGAAGAGTAGGTAAGTACAGTTGTTAGCATTGAGGCTACCACTTTTCGTCGAAGGACTCCAGGGTTATCCTGTTATGTTATGTATAGCAGCTGTGGAAAACACCATGTGGTAGGTACTATGTAGCCGGCCCCACGACATAGGGGACTGACCCAGGACTACGCTTTGCAAATTGCTTGATGGAAACCGAAGTGATCTACATAGCGCGACCCTGTTACGACAAAATGCTGTAAACTTTGAAGTGCCAAGTTTCAGAAAACGCGGTTTTAAGTTTTAATATTCAACTCGTTACCAAATTACATCAAGTATAGATAGGCGTTTGATTTTTTTTTTAAATTATTGTTAATAGTGCTTGCTAACTTTCATTAGCACATAACATTATCAAATTTTGATTAGAAACCTCACAATTTAAGAAAAATTGATTTGTTACGATAACATGTATTGGCCAGTAAGCGACAGTATTGTCATATAACGATGCAACCTGAGCTTACCGCGTTTTGTTGTGTTAAGTATAGGAAGAATATACCTAATAAGTTAGGATAAAATTTAAATAAAAACACTGAGCTTACTGGTGTTTTAAATTTAAATATTTCTGAAGTCTCATCTAAATCTTTAGTTATGTTAACATTTGACTGTTAAATTACAATAAAAGTGGTGCCTGGACGTGGCCATAAATTTTAATAAATCTTTTAAATCATCTTTATTTTTTTGAGAAATACCTTTTGGTGTGTTCTTCTTAGTAGGCCAACAAACCCCTCAAAATGATAACACACAAAAAGTAGGGGGAGCGAAGAATCTCCGGGGGAGGTCAGGCTACCAAAACAAACGACCTTTGGCCCTGGCAATATACAACGTGCCACACTGCGTACCGATGAGAAGGTCGTAGAACTGGAGGAAGAATTGAGCAGGTTACGGTGGGATATCGTCGGCTTATCGGAAGTTCGGAGACAAGGGGAGGATTCGATAATCCTGAAGTCCGGTAACCTGCTATTTCCGGGGGGCGACCAACAGTTCCAGGGTGGTGTTGGGCTTTTCGTCCATAAATGTATTGACGTCGTCCAGAAATGTATTGACCAATTTGCTAGTAATTTAAAACAAGTTCATTCAGAAATCCACTACTTAGGTCTTTCTGACCATGAGACAGCACAAACCCTAACAATAAAGTCTAATACTAAATATCATATTCAGCGTTGGTATGAACAGGTCAGGGATTTTAATGCAGAAAATGAGACAAAATTTGTGAATTGTATCTCTGCATTATCTTTTTCTGAAGTCTACATTAAATCTAGTTTACATGAAGCATTTGGAGAGTTTCACAGTTTAATGGCACTTTTTTTTGAGCTTTGTTTTCCTACATTCCTTGTTAAGAAGTCCAATAAATTAAATAAAAACAACTGGTTAACGAAAGGTATAAGAAGATGTTGTGTAAGAAAAAGGATTTTATATCTAAGAAGCAAACAAATTGGTGCTAATAAGAAGACTACTCTTAGAAGGTACAAAAAATATTCTAAAGTACTTAAACAATGTGTTCATAAGTCCAAACAGCTTGAAAGTCATAAGTATATACTTAAAAAAAAAATAAGTGTAAAGCAGTGTGGGATATTATAAGTGACACCATTGGGAACACAAATTCTTCAACGGAAATTGATACAATAACATGGAATGAACAATCGTATACAAATCCACAGGACATTAGTGAAATCTTTAATAAATTTTACATTGACCTGACTAATAGTAATAGCTTTAAATTCAACATTGATGATATAAACAAAACTCTTGACATAAATAATTTAAATACTATATTTTTAAACCCGACAGACCCAACAGAAATTTACAACATAATTAATAATCTTAATAATACTAATGCTGTAGGAATTGATAAAATTAACACAAGGATGATTAAACATTGTGGAAGGTTCATATGTGCGCCCTTAAGCTACATTATCAATATTATTATATCTCTTCAAGAGGGAACCTTTCCAGAGAATCTTAAACTTTCAGTGATTAAACCACTATTCAAAAAAGGAGAACTTACAGAAATGACAAACTATCGGCCTATAACTTTGATACCAGTCCTCTCAAAAATTTTTGAAAAAGTCATGTTAAAAAGGTTGTATGACTTTGTACTTAAAGAAAATATATTGAAACAGGAACAATTTGGGTTTCGGAAAAATAGTAGCACTTCACTAGCTTGCTTTGATCTGATGAAGAACATTACTGAGGCGATAAACGAGAGGATACCTGTAACAGCGATATTTCTCGACATGAGTAAGGCGTTCGATTTTGTTGATCACAAGCTTCTTCTATATAAATTAGAAAAATATGGAATAAGAGGAGTAGCTAATCTATGGATAAAAAGCTATCTAGAGGGCCGATATCAGTGTGTTGAAATTTCAAAGATTCAAAAGAATTATAATAATGTTACAGAGAGGTTAACTTACGTTAAACCTGGTACAAAGGTGACCAGTAGATCAGAGTTTAAAGTTAACAATTTTGGTGTGCCGCAGGGAAGTGTTTTGGGACCGTTTTTGTTCTTGCTGTACATTAATGACCTCCCTAATGTTACTCCACATAGGACTGTTCTTTTTGCTGATGACAGTACGCTAATTGTCAAAGGGGAGAATAGGGATATTTATGAGACTGACATAAACTCGACGCTTGCTAATACAATCAAATGGCTAAACAATAATAATTTAAGGATTAATGTAGGTAAGACGAAGATGATACAATTCCAAAATTATAGACGACCACATATTGATTTGAATGTTAGTTATCAGAATGAAATCATAGAAGAGGTAAGTACAGCAAAATTTTTGGGACTCACCCTGGATAAACATTGCAACTGGAAAGGACATGTGGAATCAGTGTGCAATAAGCTGAAACGATTTGTATTTGCCATTAAACGTTTGCGACAAACTGTATCAACTGAAGCTGCACTCAGTGCATATCATGGTTATGTCTCATCGGTACTCTCCTATGGGTTGTTATTATGGGGTAACTCAGTTGAGGTAGAAAGAGCTTTCCTGACTCAGAAAAAGTGTGTGAAAAATTGTGATGTCAATTTGTAGACAAATTGACATCACAATTTTATTATATTTAATATTTTATTATTATTATTTTATCTTTGTTCATTTAATTTCATTTTATTTTTATAATGTTTGGCATAGGTAATGTATAATTATATTGAAGTTTAATTTGTAGGTTTGTGACATATGCTTTAATTGATTAATTTTATTATTATTTCTTTCTTCTTTTAATTTTTATTTATTTTTAAAATGTTTAGCATAATGTATAATTATATTCAAATTGATTTTTAATTTTATAAAATGTACTTTAATTGATTGATTATAGATTAAGAACAATATATTTACTCACCATTGTTATGGTAGAATGTGATAAGGACTATAATTGTAACACAACACCATGTAACCACATTCTAGTAATAAATGATTTCTATTCTATTCTATTCTATTCTAATCGTAATCGAAAATAACGTGGTGAAGATCGAAAGTGTGTCTTCAAGGGTAGCGTACCTTCTCGGCAGAATTACCAAACGATATTCGTTGAAGGTAATGCTGGTATGTTGAAGGTATGAAAGCTGAGGTAGTATCGTAAACCAGTTTACGATCCCACATCAGATGCCGACAATGAGGTGGAAGAAATGTATAAGGATATTTCCTAAGCCAAATTTCCTAAGTAAATACATACATACCTTTAAGACCCATTACACCATTGTCATGGGGGACTTTAACGCGAAGCTGGGCTTTAGAAGTGGAAATGAGTTGAGAGTAGGTTTTTTGGGTATGGGCAAAGAAATCCACAGGGCCAAATGCTTGCGAACTTCATGGAGAGGGAGGGACTTATTATGATGAACCTCTTCTTCAAGAAGCGTAACTACCGTAAGTGGACCCAGCTTAGTCCTGATGGTGTCACAAAAACTGAGATAGACTTCATCATGTCGACAAAATAGTGATCAATTCGGTGAAAACTGGTAGTGATCACTGGATGGTGAGAGGCACAACCACTTCAATAGGCTCAGCGAGAGCGTGGGTTTGGATGAATATCACGAACGGTTTGTGGAAGCTCTCCGTCCATTCGTTTCGGTGCATGAAAAACCCAGCACCGGAGAAGATCAAAAAAGATCTTCGACCACATTCTGTCGCTCCTGGAACAAAGGCCTAAGATGGCACTGCTGTCTCCAGACGACGCTGAACAGTATAGGCGGCTCTATAGGCAGATCTCAAAGTCACTAACTAGCGACTTTCGGAATTTTAATATAGTTTGTATTAAAGAAACCATTGAGCGAAACAAGGACTCAAAAGTGTTTGCAAGAGCCAATTATCTAGGCTCAAGGTGGCTCACTCGGTGTGGCAAAATAATGTCATCAAAGCCTGAACTTCTAGAAGAGATTTGGAAATTTTTCGGGCAGTTATACACTCCAACACAACCACCTGGAAAAACGCCAAAGGCGTAGGAGAGAGATGTGTGGTGGTACTGATCATGAAAAACGGCGATAGAACGCTCCTTCAGAATTACAGTCAGAATTACAGACACATCAGTCTTCTGAGACACGTCTACAAATGCCGATGTCATTGTGGTCATGGCCGAGACCGTGGAAGACCTAAACACAATGCTCGGGGACCTCAGAGTCTCTCAACAAGTGGAAATAGAAATAGAAATAGAAAATCATTTATTGCGAATATAGGTAGGTCAGTTTGGTGTTTACATACATCTGTTAAGAAACAAATATTTTGTTCAGCTATATTCTACCAAATAGTTAGCATGCAATATTTATAACACATTGAACTTAAACTATAAACAGTTAGGTATTAATAATTAATCAATTAGTTACAAAATAACAATCAATCGTTCGAATCATTACTTTCACCACAATATAATATCAATGAAATAATTTTACATTTTTAGAATAAAATAATAATCAAACAATAATCACTAATTAAAATAATATAATAATTATTATTAAAACAAACAAAATGAACAATACCACTGTAATAATACCTAACTACCAAACAAAGTACAATTTTGCAATGACTTATTTGTATTTATCATCAAGATACTCTTTGACACTGTAGTATGCCTTGCTGATTAAAAAAAATTTCAAATTATATTTGAGCGTCTCCATGCTGGGGCAGTTTAATATTTCAACTGGTAAATGGTTATATATACGTGGAGCCATGCAAAATATGCTATTATTGAACTGCGCCGTTTTATTTGAAGGAAAACGAATTTTATAATTGGTTCGTTTACTTTTTAAATGCTCAAACATGGAGATATGTGAGATTACAAATGTAGCTACCTCATAAATATAAATACATGGAAGAGTTAGTAGTTTCAGATTAACAAATAATGGTTGACAAGATTCAGTTGATTTAATGTTACAAATTGCCCTCACACATCTCTTCTGAGCTCTAAATACTGCCTCCTTGTCTACAGAGTTACCCCAAAAGATTACGCCGTACCTTAAGACTGAGTCTACGTACCCATGGTATGCGGTGACCACAGCAGACCGATGCACAGTTTTTCTGAGCATAGATAGCGCATAAGAAAATTGGCTCAGCTTATTACATACAATTTCTACTTGCAATTTCCAATTTAAGCTCGAGTCTAAATTTAAACCTAAAAATTTTGTATTATCTACTATATTAACATTATGTCCATTAAAATTTATGTCAAGATCTAATAAATTATTTTTCCTATTTCTAAATGTCATGAGATTAGTTTTGTCTAAATTAATTAATAAATTGTTATAAGATAACCATTGAACTATTGTGTCAAGTGTCTGATTAATATCTGAAACTACTTGATTCCTACATGTGCTCGTGAACATCACTGTACTATCATCCGCAAATAATACCATGTCATGGGAAATAAAATTAGGCAAGTCATTAATGTAAACGATGAACAACAATGGACCGAGTATGCTACCCTGAGGAACTCCCTGTGTTACTTCAAGATAGGAAGATGAGTGCACTATCTCTGTATGCGTTTCTGAACATATCCGAGTGATTCGTGTGCATTGTTGTCGGTTTTCAAGATACGTTTTTAGGAGATTTAAGATGTTGCCTCTAATTCCGTAGGATTCCAATTTATCCAACAAGATATTATGATTTACATAATCAAAAGCCTTTTTCAAATCCATATACAGTGCAGTGACTAAGTTTTTATTATCTAGTCCAGTCATTATAGTATTCAGGAAATTGAAAACAGCCAAATTTATACTTTTATGCTTTCTGAAGCCGACTTGTTTCTCCGTGAAAACGTTATTTTTTTCAAAAAAGTTATAAAGGTTATTACTTATTACCTTTTCAAATATTTTAGCGAATATAGGTATAAGAGCAATAGGTCTATAGTTAGTTACGCTCGCTTTGTCATTCTTTTTGTACAGGGGCTTTATTACAGTTATTTTTAATTTATTTGGGAAAATACCGAAGAAAATACTTATATTAATTATGTAGCATAAAACAGGTGAAATTATATTTGATACATTTTTTACAATATTTGTACAGACGTCATCATAACCTGTGCTTTTTGTATTTTTTAAAGAGTGTATTATTTTATTAATTTCAAAAGGAGTAGTGGGATTCATGAATATAGAATTACAATTTATTTTTTCATTTGACAATTTAAACTTAACATTATTAGCTACATGATGAGAATTAGTTCCACTTATAAAGTAGTTGTTAAACACGTCTGCAATTTTTACAGGATTATCGATCATCAAACCATTATTATTTAATTGCCTGACTTCTTCTATAATAGTTTGGTTTTTATTATGGTTAATAATTGACCAAGTCGCTTTACATTTGTTCGATGCTGTACTAATTTTATAATCATTTTGAGCTTTCTGCGTTAGCTTTATTATTTTGTTTAAGCGCGCTGAGTACGATTTAAATTTATTTCTATTAGATTTATTGCATTTTTTTCTATAATCCCAAAGTAACTTTCTTTTTCGTTTTGCGCTCTGTCGAATACTCTTTGATATCCACAACGGTTTCTTACGGGGGGTTTTCTTAATCAGTCTAAATGGAAAGCATAAATTGTAAAAAAGAACAAACAATTCATGGAAATTGTCGAATGCACAATTAGGATCTTCCGTATTATATACTTCATTAAATGTAAGAGATTGCATGCATTCTTTGAATTTTAAAATATTTTGCCTTGAGTAATCCCGCCTCCTGATAAACCAATATTTTAAAGCGCAAGTTTCTTTGACAGGACATTTTAATACCTGACATGTATGATCTGATAAAGCGAATTCATAAATATTATATTTGCAACCCCTAATATTATGCATAAAGTTGTCAATGCAAGACTCACTTACAAGGCGGGTTGGTTCATTAATAGTCAATTTAAGATTATAGTTGTGAATTGTAGTTAATAGTTCATTAGTTAATTTATTGGTTTTTAATGTATTAATATTGAAATCCCCGCATATAATAATTTTCTTTTTTGACAAACATAATGTATTAAGTATCGAGTCAAAAATCTTAAAAAACATGTCGAATTGTTCAACACTATTTCGGGGTGGTCTATAAACACAGACTATTATTAGTCTATGCATTACAAGCTCCACAGCACAGCACTCAATAACACCAGAAACGCAACTCTTTTCCACTGAAATTAAAGATTTGTACTCATGTCCATTGCAAACCAAAATACAAGAACCACCATGACGGTTTCCACGACTGAAAGAGGCTGCATGAATGTAATTCTCAACATATAAAAGCTTAATATCATTTTTTTTCATATTATGTTCGGTTAAACAAACTACATCAACAGGGTCACCGTGTTCCATAAGCCATTCTAAATTTAATGTTAGTAATTCGGATTTACTTATGGCCCCATTAATGTTTTGATGCAATATATTTAGGTACTTATAACTAACGAAAAAATGTTTTTAGTTTATTTTCAGTCACTTGTCCCTGTATCACTGACGGAGTATCATTATCAATGCTTGTACTGTTGTCTGCTCTTGAATTATGTACCAATGCCACAGTGTTTACACTGTTACAACTTGTAGTGGGTCTTAAAATAAACATGGACAATACCAAGATCATGTCAAATGTTTGGGTGTTGCAATTGTCTGCGTATAAAACTACCCCTTTATAATCTCTACAGAGTTTTTTTATGAATAAAACATACTGTTGCCTATTCAAATGCTTTACGTCCAGATTCGCCTTCGTGCCACAATATAGTCGTCACCACTTTATTTCCTTTACCTATTCTGCCAAAGGTTTCATTAACCAAATTTAATTTTCTGCTAAAGAAGAAATCTTTATTACATAATATAATATATAATTTTGGCATGGTAATACATTTCTACAGTAAATAAGCCAATTTCCAAACGTACCGAAAAACCGAAACCGAAAACCATTTGTAAGTTAAACTGTGTAATTAACTTCAAATCAATTATTTAGTAAGTTATCGTATATTATTTTGACAAAACGCGGCAACCCGAGTTTGCAGCGGTTTGTTGAAATAATAAGAGGTTCGCCGCTCGCTACGATTTCGGTAGAACACTGCAGTCTAGTATGCAGCGTTTTGTCAAGATTTTTAGTTAAAATTTTAGGTTGCAGTAAAATGTTATTAAGAATATTTCAGTTAGAAAAAGTGATATTGAAATTTTGATTGAAATAGTAGCAAGTTAACATGCAGCAGATTATTTTAAATCATGTTACGACAAAACGCTGTAACCCGGGTTGCAGTGTTTTGTCGTAACAGGGCCGCCATGGGATGAGATGGGCAGGTGACATATTGTATTCTTACTCCGTCACCACACGGATAATCGCTAATTTATTGTGAATGAATTTGCACGCCACGTTATGGTGCGGCAGAATTACTTGCCTCGGTGGCGCATGGGGCGCGGCGGTCGCATTACCTGGCTGGCGTGCATAAGGTCGCGGGTTCGATTCCCATGGAGGACATTGTGATCCACAAACTATTCTCCTAAGTCTGGATGTTCTTTTGATTTGTCTAAATTTATTGTACCTAACACTTTTTTACCATATTATTCAAGCAATAAATATTTGATTAAATTTAGACTGGACTATATTATTATCTATAGATAAACTGCGTGCAGTATTTTTGAATTAGGTACTATTAAGTAATAAATAAACACAAACACATTGAACAATAATTTAATGTTTTGTGATTGTATTTCTATATTATAATGTCAATTTTCAATTTTTTCTTCAATGTTGACAAATAGCAATAATGTGTAAAATGATTTTATAAAGAAAAAGCGTGTTACTTATTATGTTGTCTGTTATATTATACCCATATATTATTTATTAAATAATTATATAAGTGTGTTATAATTGCAGTTATAATAGGATTGTAAGAAAAGGAATGTTATTGAAATTAAATTTATTTTTGTGATTAATTAAATAGTTTAACTTTAAAAATTGATGTTTGTACGCCAGTATTGGCAAAACAGGGAAAGACTATTTATTTTTGTAACATGTTTTGTACCTGTGATTAACAAATAAAGGTTATTTGTATTTATTTACATTTAAAAATACAGCACGCAGTTTAACTCTTGATGTACTACAGTCTAAGTTCGAAAGATGGCGCTGTTTAATATTAATTAATTAAATTCAAATATCTTTTAATAGAAGAAACCGATTGCAATGAAACAAAAACTAAATGTAACTTCAAGTTACGCTTAATCGTTGTGTATAAAAATAATCTACGAAATGTAAATTCATACAACATTATGTTTATTTTATAATACAATACAATGTATGATTATATTAATTCGTTTTAAAGATGTGCGGTAACAAATAGACAGCCAGATATTATGGATTGAGCCAGATATGATGGATGATTATGGCAGTGAATAAGGCACATAGCGCTACTGGGATTTGAAATCCCACGCAAGACTATTTATTGTGCGATCCCCAAATTATTGTTCTGAATCTTAATGTTCTTTGTCCATTAAATTGATGTAAATTCCCAGCTAGTTAGGCAGGATCCCTAGTACGGGAGATGTCTTGAGCACCAAAAATAAGTTTAAAAAGTACACATATGAATTCACACACACACTATACGTATGAATTAATCTATGTACTTTGGCCAAGCTCTACGTATAGACAATAGTTGCAATATACAGGTTTCATATATTAACGCTACGGGAGGATTTAATCAAGTCGGAATGAAAAATGCCTGCGGGACTAAACGGGGACGCACCCTGTATACTAGGTACTAACGGCAAAAAAAGTTACACTAAATAATAAAACTGTAGCATACTATTTTAGGAAATTAAACTTCAAATAAACGAAGAAATAAGTTATCAATTCTTCTTTTTTTTCTTTATACAATTTCAGCTCTGTAATTATAGTAATAAAGCTCTTTGTCGGAAAGATTTTACGGAGGAGCACTATAAAGTATCACTTAAGATTCTAAAAACCTTTCTTCATCTTTAAAAACTTGACCATAGCTCCCCACCTGGTAGATAATAACCGAAAGGTTAAAAAAAGATTTGGGATATGAATCTTTCATAGGAAAAAAAAAACTATTTTTAGTTTACTTTTTAATGCAGTTTATTTTAAAGTTGGATTTTAATATAGGTACTTAATAATATGTATTTTATACATTATATGCCGACGGTACAAGGGTGGCATCGCAAAGGGTTGCAAGTAATGAGAAGAATGAAAAATGGCTCCCGCCCCGCGCGAGTATTTATTAAAAACTACAAAATTCTTGCCCTCAACCCCTCAATGAATTATGGGCATAGTTGCCATGCCTTATCAGGCAGAATTTGGTGCACTAACCCCTATGCTGACATGGCTATGTTTTATGGTTTAAAAGGTTAACTATAGGTTATGTTTTGTTTTGAAGATATACATAATTATTAATTTATAGTATTGGCGATCTCTGTGGCGTAGTAGCGTAGTAGTAGTGGTACGGAAGGGTCTCGGGTTCGATTCCCGCTTAATGCAATTCTTTGCATTCACTATACGTAAAAAAACATGTATGTAGGTAGTTATATGTAATTGTACTTTTTTTTAAATTTAATACTTAATTCATTAAGGTACGTTCATCCTCTGTCTAATAGTCATAGTACAAGTTAGGCTTAGGTTAGGACTAGATGGTTTCATAACCGATTACAGACGTGAGCAATGTCATGCACAATTAAGCTGTTGCCTACCCAAGACAGAAGCTGTTATTATGTGTCATAGTAATTTGTATGCACTGTAATTTTACTACCTACTGTATTGGCGTAACTACTACCCTGTCTTTCTCCCAGGTTCGTGCAGGGTGAGTAGCTTCTGGCCGCTGAAGTTATAATAAAGCAGTACCAGCGGCCTTTCCGGATGGCGGAGAGTGACACGGCGGGGTCTTTTAGTGGGTGCAAGCCCCACACTAACTCAAGGTAAACCTTCCCCGGACTTTGAGGTGTGCGTACAGGCATTTTTCCCCGCTCAAAAAGAAACAAAAAAAAAAAAAAGGGTGAGTAGCATCTAACTTTGCTTAGACATTGCTTAAGTCCTTAAACAATGTTACCAGACACCCTAATTTAGGGTTGCTAGTGCAATAAAAAGCCAAATATTCCAGTTAATAAAAAAAAATCTAGGTTTTACCAGTGACTCACACAGATAATTATCTAAAAAAAACAACGATAATTATCGAAACCCTTTCCGTGAATAATAATTATTCGGACAATTTCTAACATTATCGTACGAAATCACCTACATAACAGCTATCGTTGCAACTATAAAAACTAATATATCTTGAACCGTTAAAAATACATCGTGTCGTTTATTTTGTTCAATGATTTGGTTGAATGGAAGTTCAAATTATTATGGTTGGTAATGGCGTGCCAAGATCTTGCGATAGGGACATATTATAAATTGGCCTGTCCGTCTGTCTGTCTGTCAAAGAGCACGCGATGCAAAAAAGTTGGTTTGTGAAGTAATTGTCGATGTATGAATTGTTTATAAAATGGATGCGGTAGGTACCTATACCTATATTTTTTTTTTGTGTACGACATGGTGACCACACGAGTAAGTGCTTCGTTTAAAGGAAGGTCTACTCTTGTTCATTACAAGAGGTCTATGCTTTACAAATATAAATCTTATTTCCTCGGCATAACACTCATCGACCTGAGATCTCATCGATGATATTCAGTCTCATAGCCCACACACTTAATGTAATTTACCTTAGCACTAGCTGATCCGTGCCCACTTTGTTAGGCAGCGCGTCACTTTTTTAAACATAGTTCATTACTGCTCCACTCCTATTAGTCATAGCGTGATACTATTTAACCTATAACACTCCCCGCTAAATAAACTATTCAACACAGAAAGAATTTTTTAAATCGGATCAGTAGATCCAGAGATTACCCACTACAACGTTACAAACACACAAACTTTACCTCTTTATAATATTAATATAGTTTAGATTACTTTTCAAGGTAAGAGACAGCCTTACAAACGGTGGATTCGCCCTGTTGCCTTTTTATCTTTCCTATGTTATCAATCTAATCAATGTAGTGACATTATAAATAGGCCTGTAACGTAGTATTATTACAGGGCTACAGGACTTAACAACTAGTAGGGTGATGATCTTTTGTGCAGAGCCACACTGTACATGTCATTGTCATAAATTATCAGTATTGACATTCAGACACAATTAATTGAGCATTTTAATATTGAAAAGTAAAGTGAAAATAATATTTCTAAATAATTTACTTCAAACATTATATGCTGGCAAAGCGGTTAGCAACCTAGAAGTCCTCCACCACAATGTATTTGATTATTCAGTACCTGACTAAGCGTGAATATTGTCTTAACGCAATAAAAAGAAGGAAAACTTGAATTTAAACCCTATACCAATCCGTCTGGCCAGTTTGGTATTAGTAGGCCAAGTATCCCCCCGTTACGGGAGAAGGCCCGTCTCTGTAGTGGGACATTAATGGGCTGTTATGATTATGATGAAGCTATAGGCATAGCCAGGCTGCTGACTACCTTAATTACCCCCCTCTTGCCTTCACACTTTCTCTACCGTCCCCGAAGGAATAGAGGAGAGGATGTGGAGAATAAACAGCTGCTTTACATCGGTTTTCTGTGGAAGGCCAACTTGACCTGGGGCAGTACCATGCCCCTGGTCAAGTTGGCCTATACATGCTGTCAACTACTTGACTCTACCATAAATAGTAATGGAGTAATTCAAAATTTTACCACTTTATATTTATCTTTTTAAAGTTGTCACGAAGTTACGACATTAACCCCTAGTTTCCGAATGACTGATCAAGTAAAAATTCAAATAATCAAGTGTCAAAATTCTTGACAACTATCATGTGGGTAATGGGTCTTCCACATTGCTGTTAGAATAATTATGTTTGTAAACATTTACTAACAAATGTTGTCAATTATTACATTTTGTTAGGAACTGTTATCTACATGTTATAAGTGCTTCTACACTAAGAGAAAATGTTTACTAACATTTTATAACATTTAAATCTGGTATAGGCTGGCAGTTTGCGTAGCGTTCTGAGGGCGTCTACACGAAAATGGCAGATGATTTGCATAGGAATAGCTTTCATTTTTTGATTAAAAAGAAGAAAAAGCGCTCTTATTGGTTAAACGGCTATGTGTGAGCACCTTTTGGTTTGATTTGTCAAAACTGATCACATTAACATACGAGTTAGTTGAACAATGATTAGACAAGCGTTTCAGAAATCGGGGGTAAGAATCGATAAGAAAGTTTTAAAAAAAATACCTTATCCATTTTATAACAATTATTATGAATCATTGTATTTTCGTAACATAAACTGTTATAGTCTGTTTAATTGTCTCCAAAGTGAGGGAAGGAAATAATAGCTTTTACTTTACCCATACAGATATCGTGACTTCAAAATGACAGGCTTAGTTTTAAGACGACCTCGGTGGCGCGACGGTAGCAGAAGCGGCTGCCGTGCAAGAGGTTGTGGGTTCGATCCCCACGCAGGACAATAATTTGTGGATCTCACAAATTATTGTCCTGGTCTGGGTGTTCTTTGTGTCCGTTAATTGATTTTTGTAAAAGGTCCCCGCGACACAGGGCATGATCCATAATGCGTGAGTTGTCTTTATAAAAAAGAAGAGTAAAAAAAGAAAAGAAGATATAGGTACGCAGAGATAGTTTTATTTATCCCTTTATAGATTTACCGCATATACTTTCCTCCTAGAATGTCCTATTGCAGACTAAAGCGTCGATTACACTACCCTACATGTAGGCACTATATCTCGCTTAAATGGTTTTCTTTGTAGATTATTTTTTCAATAAGTTTCATCCTGTTTCAAAGGACAGAGCTATAACAAGTAATTTTAATATCTATTACTTTACGCATTCACACAACGCTAACTACTTAGTTAGCATAAAATTCTGAGTCGGATTTGACACTTTAAAGTCTTTCGTCAGAGAAATAAACAAACATGGAATGATACAAACATGAATAACATCCAAATTCAACGTAAACATAAGTATTATTTGTTAGTTATTTAGGTATCAACCTCTAAATAATTCCACTGCTAGGCCTTTTGCTAGCAGTGAAATCCTAGACCTCTCGTCTGGATCGTAGCCTCTCCCCTTGACTTCTACATGTTTCGGTCCATGACCAATAAAGGCTAGTGTTTCTGTGCCCAGTCTAGCTTATCTTGCCACCTCTTGTGTGGCATGTTGCAATACTTATTTTATGGCATCACTCTACTAATTCTTGCCCACAGCTCTCAGATCACTCCCATTTCAGCAACCTGTGTCTAGGAGCGCAGTTTCGTGATAATTGTTTGGTTCACACAAATCTTCATAAATCGGACTCGAACCTACAACCTCGTCCACAGCATCCACAGAATAGACACCAACCCAACACTATACGGAGCTGACAAACTTCTAGCTATCCTTCTCTCTCTCATGTACTATAATATAATATAGAAATAGGCACACACTACATGGTATGCCAGGTACCTATATTGCCTGAAGCATGTTTACTTAAAGCATACACTACATAGGTATTATGAGTATAATGAACAAGGTACACTCGTGGACTAAAGTTGAATAACTAGATCACTTATTTAACGTAATAAAGGCAAGTTGGGAGAAGATTATGCCCAACAGTGGACTGCGACAGGCTAGTTGATTGTAATGGTACAGGGTTTTGAATCTAATGCAACAAATTTTTTTTTTGAGAATTTCAAATTCTTGTACATACTAAACTTAAATGTTCTCTCATTGGTGTTTGCAAGTGCTCGTCAGGTCCGCCCGGCCCTACGGAATTTAGTAACGAGACTTGTACCAATCTAATATACTCCTTGACCCAAACCACAGTACAACCAGTAGTCCATCTCGGCCAAATATTTATTATAAATGCCTACGGTTGCGCGGTACATAAACATGCGATAGGGCTGCCCACCTCCAGATTTTTAATCACATTTAGTTGGTATAATTCGCGTTTCGTCCGTTTCTATGAAGTCGAAATACTGTATATATTTGTACTATGCCCAAACATAGGTTTGGGCATAGTACAGATATACGCTTGCTTCGTTTTCAATGTAAGTCTTTTTGAAAACTCTTGATACCAAATTCCGTAGGGCCGGGCGGGCCTGACAAATACTTTTGCAAAGTCCCTTAAGCATAAGGTAGAGGCCTAGGATGGCAGTTTGAAATAAAAGGAAAAGCTTTAAGTATAACCTTTGCGATGCGATGACAAAATTATGCGATTATAGGTAAACACTGTTCAGCTTCGGCTGATTATCGAACATGAATCTCCAACTCTTTTAACGCTACGTGTAGAGGGGCAAGAGAATTGAATTCTTAACCCTATTCCATTACAATACCACTCTGTCAATACTATGAATATACAATCTTGTTACCCAAAAAATAACTTACAACACCTACAACCGGCAACAGTCACAGAAGTTTCAAAAGTAATAGACAACTTATCCACCAATGTGGGCGCTGGTATCGACGGTATTACTTCTAAAAGCTTAAAATGTATTAAGCCCTTAATTATCGAACAGCTCACAAATAGCTTTAACAAATGCATGGAAGAAGGTACTTTTCCTAATTCACTTAAACTAGCTAAAGTCACGCCAATATTTAAATCTGGCAGCAAAGCCGAACCTGAGAATTACCGTCCAATATCTGTCTTGCCAACCATATCTAAAGTTTTTGAGAGACTCATTTATACTCGACTATACACTTACTTGAACTCAATTGATTTCTTGTTTGCAAGACAATATGGTTTCCGCCCTCTCAGTAACACCTTATCAGCTACCATAGACTTGGTTACAAAAATAAAACTTAATTTAGACTCTAAAAACATAGCACTCGGCATATTCATCGATCTAAAAAAGGCGTTTGATACCGTCAGTCATAGAATATTGCTCGATAAACTAAAACAAATTGGTATTGTAGGCACTGCACTAAAGGTTTTTGAGTCATACCTACAAGACCGACGTCAGATTGTCAGAATAGATAAATTGGAAAGTAAACCTTTATGCCTAACTTGCGGTGTGCCTCAGGGATCAATCCTGGGTCCTTTACTCTTTCTTATTTATATAAATAACTTACATGAAATAGGTCTCTATGGTCACTTAACTCTGTACGCTGATGACACCTGCCTTTTTTATTTTGGACGTTCGCTTACCGAACTTAAACAAAAAGCTCAACATGATTTAGACATACTATTTAACTGGTTCCAATCTAATCTATTAACAATAAATACATCAAAAACAAGCTATATCACATTCGCAGCAAAGAATAAAATACTAAATGATAATAATCTCTTACATATAAATAATGAAGCCATTCAGAAAAAGGAACAGGAGAGGTACCTAGGGTTGATCCTTGATAGCAAACTTACCTGGAAAGCTCATATAAATAGCATTAAACCTAAAATTACTGCACTAACTGGGGCCCTGCGTAAAGTAGTAAATTGCCTTCCTCTAAAAGTTCGGACAAATATCTACTACAGCCTTGTAAAACCTCATTTGGACTATCTAGTAGAAGTGTGGGGACACGCAGCACCATCTAACCTTAAAGATCTTCAGACTGCTCAAAACAAAGTTATTAAAGTTCTGTTCAATTACGACTATCTGACATCAACAAAAAAACTGTACCAGGAAACAAAATTAATGAACATAAAGCAAACTTATACCTTTAAAATCTGTCTACTAATACACAAAATTATACAGGGTGAAATTAAATCTGACCTAACCTTTATTAAAAACAGTGAATTACAAACTAAATTCCTCAGGAATGCTGAGAACATTAATCTTCCAAACACTAGAACCCTCCACGGTATTAAAAACATAATGTACGAAGGGGTCAAACTCTACAACAAATTACCAAAATCTTTAAAAACTATCAAGTCAATAAATATATTTAAAAAATCCCTTAGATCTTATATAATAGAAAACACCCCCTTAGAATAAATCAAGTACCTTAATTCATTTTTAATAGAGGTTAACACCTACTGTTAACTATAAAATTAGTTATATATTATGTACTCTGATATAGAAATTCATTAGAATTATATAAAATATAGTATAGTGCATGCTCGCAACACCTTAATTATATTGTATTTAGTTCATAAGTTGTCTTGTAAAGTGAAATTTGTATAATTTCTTAAGACAATAAAGAATCTTTAAACCTAAACCTAACCCAACATAAAGTATCTAAGTAAGTATGTTTATCTGTTGTCTAGTACCCCATAGAATAAGCTGAACTTAGCCGTTTGTACCAGTCACACTTAGCGCTCAGTAGGTTCTGCATATCCCTATGGGGAAAATACGCATGTACTAGCTTTTTCAATATCTAAATCCCGTCTATGTTACCAAAAAATATGAAAAACGTCATTCCAAAGACTTCTCTACCTGATTGTACATCGCGGTATGTAAACAGAATATTTGTACTTTGGTCGGTCTGCAGGTACTTACCTGACGTTTCACTGCACTGCACAGGGTACCCGACTGCGCACAAAAGAGTGATTGTGTATTTAGTAACAATACACTGCTTTCTATTATCCTTTAGTTATGTACTGCTGAAATGTATGGAAATAATTTAGGCAGGTATTGAGTGTTTTAGAATACGGTTTAAGAGAAACTTGAGGTAAGATTACGCTAGTCCTCTTAAATCGGGTCGGAACATAATAAAGAATAGGTACTCTTGATTAAATTACCTTTCGAATAAAGTATAATTTATCGAAATCGGTTCAGTTGTTTCTAGTTAAATGAGAAAAGATGTACACACTGTTTAACAGTTTACTGCCACTGAGAGAGTCGCAGGTCGCAGTATATCACCTAGCAATGACTATATCTAACCAGATGGTAAGCGCTAATGATGTACACGGATTGATATCCGAACACGATACTTTTTCGATCAAGTGTTCCCTTAAGATTTTTTTATGCCTCAAACCCAGCTTAGAATTTGGTAATAGCTGCCAGTCACTTAATTACTTTATTGTATTAAATGGCAGTGTCCATCACGCAGATAAGTGGTAAGGTAACCACTGCTAAATAACTTCAGCAAGGTCAGAGGGCAGCAAACGCCCTTAGTACCCTAGAAAGGAGTTGTTAAGTCTCCTCATCATCACAACCCATTAATGTCCCACTGCAGAGACGGGCCTGCTTCCGTAACGGAGGGATACTTAGCCTACTACTACCACGCTGACCAGACAGATTGGTATAGGGTTTAATTTTAAGTTTTCCTTCTTTTTATTACGTAAAGATAATAATATTCTCGAATAGTCCCTTAGTCGGTTTTTACGCCACCCATGGGATGAGATGGGGTGGTGACATATTGTATTCTTACTCCGTCACCACACGGAGAGATGTTAAGTCTCATAGTCCTATAATTTCACTAGGTCCTGTAACCTTCCACCTCAACGCGGGTAGGTAGGTAGGTAGGTGGAAGTGGATTAAGCGGGCACAACGTTAATATCCACCTTGACGGCTTCATGCCGAAGGGACTTACTAGCTCTGCACACCATAAGGTTTAATACCTAAGGGAATAGCCCTTAGGTATAAAACCTTTGGTATAGTACCTATACTAATACAGCGATTTAAAATAATCTATTTAAATAAATTTTATCTAAATTTACAATCATTATAGGCAAAATATTCCAAGAGTTTTTTTGATAGACCACACACATAGCCATCTACCAAAATTTCGCCGCCATTCCTCAGATTCCCGCCAATCAACACCGTGACAGTTGACATTCCATATAAAATGGCGAAAGCGCGCGAAACGACCACAGAGTAAAACAAGGTGATTGTGGCTAGCCGCGACGACAATATGCAAAAATTTAGCAAAAATAAAAACGAAAATTAAATAAAATAATATATAAATATATATAAATCTAGTCTTTTTGTTTTCCGTTCCTCGGATGGGCTCTCGATGTAAAAAAAGCGCCCGCTTCTAGACATCCCATCACTCCCGAGGGCTATACGGGTGCTACTGCATTTTTGATGGGAACATAAAAATCTTTTATTTTACTTCTTACGTTACTTTTTATCGTTACTTTTTAGGTTTAAGGTAATATTTTTTCTTATGTTTAAGTAATCTCTATTTCTGGTGACTACAACGCCATATTATCCCATTATTGTCAAAAACCCGACTTGGTAGAGCGATTTTGACTCAATAAAAAAAAGGAACGTCATGACATAAAACCTTCATCGTAGCATTAGTCAAAATCAAGTCCTCTGAAAATCAAATCCTCTAAACATCATAATCGGTCAAGCTTTTTATTTTACATAGTTTTGGAGGCAAATTCTAAGCATTTTTTTGTATTAGATAACCTTAAAAGAGCGTCGCGGAAGTAAAAAGTTACATCAATGTAAAAACCTTCCGGGAAGTAACACGTACGTACAAGGTCACTATTTCACTATAAAAACTATAGTATAAGTATAACTACGCTGTAAAATACGGATTTATCGTAGTTTTTGTTACCGTATCTGATATATTAATTACTTAGATTTAATAAAATACTTAAATATTTTTAAGTAACCAATAATTTACTCTGTGCATTGACGGAGTAACATTACATGGTGTTTAAGTCTTATATATTCCTATGGGTGTCGTAAGAATCGACTAATGCCCGATTTACACATCGACAAGTAAAGTAGCGAGTTAAGTAGTATTTTAAAATTAAGTTGATTTAAATAGAGTTACATCCTATTTTTTGGCGAGTTAAGTACGAAGTAGCCCCTTCTCTCGCGTCTCGCCAACTTAACTTGGCAAAAAATAGAATGGAGATCTATTTAAATCAACTTAATCTTAAAATACTACTTAACTCGCTACTGTACTTGTCGATGTGTAAATCGGGCATAAGGGAAAGTTAATTTTTATAATCAGCAGAAATATCAAGATTTCTACCATCATAGAAAAAATCCAGCAATTGTTAAAAAAAATTGTCTAACTGTCAAAATCTATTAATGACATTAGCAACACAATCAATATGGCGAGCCCTATCTTCAAAATTAAAAATGTTATGAACTACATAGGTAGGCAGACAGGAGTCTTTGCTAATTGATTTATTAGATAACAATAAAAGATAACTTATTAACCTCTATAAAGAAGCATGATTAATCCGTCGTTCATTTCCAAGGTTCATGTCATATTATACTAGTATCTACCCGCGGATTTGCCCGCGTGGTTTTAATAAAAAGTAACTTATGTTCTTTTTCAGATTTCTGACTATCCATATACTGCAATTTTGTAACAAATTGTTGCCTAAGAAATTTTTACGACGCCGTCTGTATAAGATCGGTTTGTGACGATTTTATTTTTAGTCCCTTTTTCATCACTTTATTGTCGTAAAGTCACCTTGACTTAGGGATTAAAAGTATTTATTATTTGTAGCATATATATTATTCTTGTTTAAGCTATATTACTGTTTCTGTCTGTTAGTTTCATTAAAATCCGTGCAGTAGTTTTTTCGTAAAAGGGAGACATACATCCATCCTATATCCGTTCATCCTAACAAACTTTCGCATTTATAATATTAGTGGGATTAAACATATCATTCTTGAGTTCTATATGCTGCACCAATAAAATCTAAGAACTAAAGAAAGAAAGTAGCCAAATGTCCCACTGTAAGGACGGGGTAAGCTACCTTACTGGACCATCTATCTAGATTCGAATAGAAGTACCTACTGGCATTTTTACCATTACATTTTAACTATGTCGTCTTTTATGAAATCTATGGGATATCATGGTGTAGCAACACCATGTCTTCTTCAAGCAACTAACATATTTACTTCTTCATTTTTCTTCTCCTTAAATTTGTTGGGAGTTCCTTTCCACGATATTTTACCTAAGTATCATACTCAGATGCTTTTGAGAGGTCACCGTTGTTCCTGCAGGAGTGACACTTGTGGGAAAATGGCTGGTATTATATCCAAAATAAAAATAACGTATAGATTTTCTAACTCGGTCACCACAAGGAAAGCAACGTCTATAACCTCATCAATATCAATATAATATCAACTAGAATAGTTATAATCTATCAAAATTCAAAAATAAGTGAACTAAAACTAAACAGTAACGTGGTTATGCGAGACGGGCGCGATATATCAAAGTGGGCAAAAGTACATTCGCGCTATAACTACGTAGGCGCGCACAGCGACCGGGACGTCGCAGGCTTAATACACCTCATCCTCTACATGTTCAAAGCTATGCTATTTTTTATAGCTGCACGAAGTTACTTGGCCGGCTTGAAGTAAGCCTTAAGAGACGCTCGTGAACTAAGAAAACATCACCATTATCTAAAAATGTCCTCTGCCAAACCATTTCCACGACTTCCATACAAAAAAAAAACAAAAATATATTTATTTTTCCTATCAGAAATGACCTAAAAGATTTTAAGGCCAATTGTTAACGCTGGTTTGTAGTATTTGATAGTATTACGCAAAGTATGGACAGTTTATAGCCATAAGAAAAAATCGTAAGGTCAGTTACGAATAGAGGTTGCGGAAAAAGTAGGGTGGTAAAGAGAACGGAATTGATACGAAATCCGCCGCGATAATATCGCCGCCGTGTAGAGACACCTTCATAGAGAGTATTTAGATATACTGGCACGACGATAATATCGCTGCGATTATAGTCTTTATCAGACAGGAAAGGTACGGTGACATTTGATCTTTTCCATGTTACATAATTTACTTTTGTAGAATTTAAAAATAAAAGCTATCAATTTATGAATCCGAACTGATAAAAATTAAAAATATTATTTAGACGTTTATATACAATTAAATTATATGAAATATTTGTTTTATATTCCATCTTCAACCCTAATATGTAAAATAAAAACATATAAATTTTAAAATCGTATGCGCGACTCGGAACGAATTTCAATAGAGATTGACACAATAAAATTGTTAAAATCGAATGGTTTTTTATAAAATCTATTAAATCGAATAATTTTTTTTTTATAATCATAGAAATTAATATAATAATTTCAGTTGTCTTATAACTCAATATTAGTTTTTACGAGGATAGGCCGCAAGTTTTTTTTTTGGCGGGATTCGTACGTCATAGCGATAAAATCTTGATGATGTCATTATTAAAAGAGGCCTGTAACCTATGACCACGTAACTGCCGATGATTGGAAAAAACAAAAATCTAATACTTCATGACTGTGAGAGGAAGAGACATCAAATTAGACAATTTAGTAGATTTTCACTTATTATGTCATGTAAGTGACGAATCAAGTAATTCATCAAGCTGTTCATCAGATGAATCACGCATTGATTCGGCATAGTTAATAAATATTTAAATAGATATAAAAAAGATTAGTTTCTTATTTTGTACCCATAATCGATTTATTCTTGTTTGTCAATTATATCGGTTAGATATAGAATCGGTATTTTTAAAAACGATTTTACAGTTCAACAAATCTAATAGGTACGGTATGACAGTTTTGACAAATTGAATAATAAGGCTGGGATAAAAAAATCGGTTACTATAATATCCGAAATTTAAAAGATCGATTACTTTAATATCCGATTTTTAAGACACTTTAATAATATAATTAATCTCATTATTAGTAAAAGGTATTGATCCTTACTTGATTAACTTTGTAAAAAACACCACATATTGAAAATTCTATAGTTTTTACAATAATTTGATATGGATGAAAATTTCTGGAAAATAGCATTAAGCGTTTATGCAATAGAAAACACGTAAATTACTTTGATTTAACTACTATCTTTCTTAAATTTTAAATAAATGTAATTTTTCCAACGTCAAATTTCACAGATATAAATTAATTTCACCATTAGACATAATTTGTAGATTCTAGAATTTTGTCCTTGATTCCTATACATTTCTCAAAGGTCAAATACTAAAGTCTTTAGTCTGTGGTTGACACGACCCCATAGTTGTTTACCTTTATATTTAGGTCGTAATAAATAAACAGTAGTAGGTATTAGATCTAGTACTTTTAGAGAATAAAAAAAAATTCTAAACATTACTTTTATTTTAATTATAATTAATTAAATAAAAGTAATGTTTAGGATTTTTTTTTATTTACTACTAAGACCTTAATAAGTTGCCTCCCGTTACCTTTGACCACGTCGAGTAATAGTTATAAGTAATAGTTAGTTACGTGTCTAACGATAATAACGATTTTTCGTATAATTATGTAAACGATTTTTTTGCATACAAGTGTATCCGAAGAGTCGCAACACTACGAGCAGTGACCTAACTACGTGACTTTGCAATGAGGTCAAGAATAGAACTATTAGATATTATTTACATTGTAAATATGTGTTATTTTGCTTTGTTTGAAATTTTTAAATTAAATTTATATATTAAGAATTGTACATTTTTAGATACAATAATAAAAACTTACTAAATTCATGGTTTTACGAAAAAGGTTTTCGAAACTGAATAATGTACGCATGAACAAAGTTGTTTCAGTTTGAAAAATATGAAACGTCATACTGTATCTTTTAAATTTGTTGAACATTAGTGTTACTACATCTCTATTATTGACAAATACTAAACGTCACCGTACCCATAAGATCTGAAATACAGTATAATCTATAGCTCGTGGAGACAGGCAGCGCCTAAAAGAGTGTGAAAGAATTAAGAAGAAAACCTGTGTAAAGAAATAAATAATATGCCAAGAATCATATCTCGTATATTTTAAGAAATAACTTAGCATTTGCCGATAGAAACCCACTGGTCTATGTTTGTAGAATTAGGGCTCTGTATTACCACATTACAGTAATTACTGTTAGTCTAGCTACATCATTACAACAGCCCATTAATGTCCCACGTGAACGGGCCTCCTCCCGTGACGGAGGGATACTTGACCTACTAATACCACGATAGGCAGACGGATTAGTATAGGGTTTAATATCAAGTTTTCCTTCTTTTTATTTCGTAAAGATAATATTCACGGATAGTCCCTTACTCAGTTTTTACGATACCCATGGGATGAGATGGGGTGGTGACATATTGTATTCTTCCTCCGTCACCACACAGAGAATACCACACCACGGAGAACACCGACACAAAAAAAAAACTTCCTCGGTGTCAAAGCAGCTGCAAGTAGCGAGTTGCACAATTTTTGTCTTGACTCTATATGTCTGACGGTGACTTCATGTCCGCTAATTTCTGGTCAGTAAAATTCTCCACGGGCCATGACTGTTTTCTAATGCAAAAGGCGCCTGTAAACAAATAAAAGAAGTATTTCTAAAGCTATAAAACTGTTTCAACTGGAACACAAGCTTAGTACGTAGAGGAGCGCAGCCGACTGTCGTGTAAGACAAGGACGGAGAATAAGACGAAGGGTTGCTCCGAGACCAATCAAGTACCGAGTTTCCATTCTCGCATTTATGCCTACAGAAATACGGTTTACTATGGACGTGCACGCACATAAAGTACGCCATTTAAAATACACACCAGAGAGATAAGGAATTTATTTGAGAGCTCTCTGTTTTACAACAAAAATGTAATTTTTGAATACGAATGTTATACACAAAAATCGGGGATTTTTTACTGATTATAAATATATAAGTTTTAGTATGTATTTTTGTCTGTTCGTCGAGATATAAGCGTTCAAAGTTGAGGCCAGAGATGGAATAATTTTCTATCTCAAATACGGTACTTTATGGTGTATTCGTAACAATAGCAGCAAGGGGAGAGCGGCGCGCGCATCAAGTACCGTATACCGTTGTACGCGGACGTTAAGATAATAAATTGTATACTTTATAGACGTTTCGCCTAGAGAGGATATGCCAAGATAACAGTAACTTTCGTGCGGCCCTGTACGTTATACAGTAGGTATATGTTTTTTTTTGCTTTGGACGTCCGTCTTGGCCTTAGATTCTGCCAAAAAAAAATTACTGCTAATATTAGATTGGACTTTTTAGCTAATATTAGATATAGAACTAAATACGTGTGTCGCGTTGGTAGTAAAGGACCCGTTGTAGGTTCGAATCTCCAGTTGAATAATTATTTGTATGATCCTTAAATCATTGCCTTGAGTTTAGGTGATCTTTGCAGTTTTTTTAATAATGTAGGTATAAGTTTGTGACGTTCCTTGATTCGGCCAAAAAAAATTTACTGCTAGTATAAATTTGTAGGTAATTTAAGATAGGTACAAAACGATAGTTCTATGGTAGGTATAGTGCGTGAAGTCTTTGATTCGATTCTTAGACAAAATTAGTATTTGTGTGATCTTTAAATTGGTAGATACCAATTTTTTTCGTTAATTTAATGTTATACGAAATGTGTACGAATACAGCAGGAATATAATAATAGGTCTTTACCTATGAATTGCCATTTTGCAGTACTGACAATTTCAAATCAAAATATATTTTTTTTGGCTAAGAATTCTAATTTCAAATCAATTTTATTTTAAAAACATGGAATTCTTTTTCCAAGTAGTAATTTGTTTATTTGGTTAGTGTTACGTTTTAATCGAATTTCAATCGTTTTTGTTGTTATGGAGACGTTAAAAAATCGAGTAATTTTGGAATATGAGTCTCGTCGTGGCAGCAACGCGGCACAAGCGGCACGCAACATCAACGACGTTTACGGAGCTAACACTACAAACAAACGCACCGCTTGTTATTGGTTTGCTCGCTTTCGTTCTGGAAATGTTGACCTAAAAAAAACCTCGTAGTCGTCCGAAGACTTTGGTCGACAATGACGAATTAAAGGCGATTGTAGAAGCCGATGATACACAATCTACGGCAGAATTAGCAGCAGCTTTCGACGTTAACGTCAAAACAATATTGGTCCGTTTGCGTCAAATTGGCCAGGTAAAAAAGCTTGACAAATGGGTGCCCCACGAACTAAATGATTGCCAGCGCGAGGTACGCGTCGAGACATGCCTTGTACTGCTCAACAGACACACAAATGAAGGAATTTTGAACCGCATTATTACTAGCGACGATAAATGGATTTTGTTTGATAATCGTAAGCGCTCAGCAAGTTGGTTGGATCCTGGTTCAGCACCTAAACAATGCCCTAAACGAAAACTTACCCTTAGAAAAGTGATGGTCACTGTTTGGTGGTCTAGCGCCGGTGTGATTCATCACAGCTTCTTACAAAACGGGGTGCGCATTACTGCGAATGTGTACTGTGAAGAACTGAACACAATAATGGAGGAGCTGACACATCTCCATCCAGCATTGGTCAATCGCTCGTCTTCGCTGCTACTGCACGACAAGGCGCGACTTTACACTGCACAGCAGACGATCTCCAATTTGCAAGAACTAGGGTTGGAAGCTCTCCGTCATCCTCCAGACCTTGCGCCTTCAGACTACTACTTTTTCTAGAATTCGGATAACCTTTTGGCTGGAAAAAAATTCAATATCCAAAAGGCAGTACAAAATGCCTTTGAAAAATTTGTTGCCTCCCGTCCAGCTGATTTTTTAAGAAGGGCATTAATAAACTGCCGCTGCGTTGGCAAAGATGCATTGATTGCATGGGTGCCTACTTCGATGAATACAAATAAAAAATACTTAAAAAAAAATTGTTTAATTTTGGCAATTTCATAGGTAAAGACCTAATATTTATTTTACTTTCGATGGCCGTCTTCTGGTTTTTTTTAGACTCTGCCAAAAAAATTACAGATTATTTACACATTATTTAAAAACGGACGCGTTTTTTTCGCCTCCCAACGAAGTGGGCACGGGTCAGCGTCCAACAGACAATGAAACTATGTTGATGGCCAGGAGCTTTCGTTAATGTATCTGCTGTTCACCGATGTCGCGGTTTCGATTCTTGCAAGAGTTAAATTTATATAATTATTTCTGTAAGTACATGATTTTGATTTTGAAAAAACATAGTAAGTAAGTACTTAGGTATAGTATTTTATCAGTTATCTAGAACCTATTTCACAAGCTCTGATTAGTTTAGGATTGGCGTGACGTTGCGAAGGCGTTCTTAGGGCCAGATTCAGAGACCGCACTTTGACTTTACTTTAGCAAAGTCTAGTTATTATCTCTGAATTTGAACAACATTAAAGTAATCTTTTCGCATGAAAAGTTTACTTTGTAGTAATAAATAATGAAAGTAAACTTTTTCATGCGAAAAATTACTTTAATGTTGTTCAAATTCAGAGATTATAACTAGACTTTGCTAAAGTAAAGACAAAGTGCGGTCTCTGAATCTGGCCCTTAGTGCGAACCACAAACTATTGTCCACAATTAATTTTGATCTTATGTGTTATGTGATTGTTAAGTACCCGCGACACAAAGCGTGATCCCTAGCCGTCCATAATAAGAGAAGTATTCAGGAAGACAAACTAGTAGACAGAATAAATATCTATTATAATAATATGGAAGCAGCTATTTTGCATGTGCAGCACACATACGTACATACATAGTGTATACGAGTGTCCCACGCAAGCGCGCGTGTCGTTGCACCGTTATATCTATTAAATAGTTTTGATACTTGAAGATTTTTTTTGTATTTTTTTCTAATAATTATGAGTGAAGTATAAAATATATTAGAATACAAATGTCACCACCCCATCTCATCCCATGGGTGTCGTAAAAACCGTCTGTGGGACTAGCCGTGAATATTATTTTTACGAAATAAAAGAAGGAAAACTTGGAAATTAAACCCTTTACCAATCCGTCTGGCCAGCGTGGTATTAGTAGGTCAAGTATCCCTCCGTTGCTGGAGGAGGCCCGTCCCTGCAGTGGGACATTAATGGGCTGTTATGATGATAAAATTTATAGTTAATATAACGCAGGACTGATACAAGACTTAGTGTCTTGAAATCCTTCGAATCTGAGTATGCAGTTACCAATTGCTTGTTTCAAAGACAGTAGAAAGTGAGTAGTTTGGTATAAAAGGAAGGTAGTAAAGAAGCAGGGGCGTCAACAAAACCCGGGTTCTTAAATTAAATAAGAATCCAAAAGCTGCTTTTTTACGTTTCATTTTATAAAATAAAGCTCCCAGGTTGGTTGCGAAGACTTTCTTTCTTGCTAGGACTGTATTCGCTCTTTCCATCCAATTTAATGCACTGATGTTGTTGTGTCCTACACTCGTACATAAAAAAATGGCCGAACAGTAAAAAAATATAAACCTCTAATATCAAAAAAAGTATCAAGATACTTAGACCGCAGTATAATCGCGTTGTCCACTCCACGGTCCAGTCAACATACTATACATACCCATACCATACTATACTAGTATTAATAATGTGAGTGGCTCGCACTGACAGATAACTACAGTAATGTCTACTCACTTTGTATCTATTTTATCATACCAGATTTAGTCTTACGTGGTATGGCTCTACAATGCTTTTAGTAAAACTGATTAGTTGAAAAGGTCTTTTGGAAAGTGATACCCATAGTCCCTTCAAAGTCTTTACATACATACATACATAAACTCTCGCCTTATCCCGTCCGGGGTAGGCAGAGACGACAGAACGCCATTTGTCATGAAGTAAAAAAAAAGTTGAAATCAAATCTTATATACTAATATTATAAAGAGGTAAAGTTTGTGTGTTTGTGACGTTGTAGGGGGTAATCTCTGGATCTACTGAACCGATTTTAAAAATTCTTTCAGTGTTGAATAGTCCATTTACCGGGGAGTGTCATAGGTTATATAGTATCACGCTATGACTAATAGGAATAGAGCAGTAATGAAATATGTTTAAAAAAGTGACGCGTTTTTTTCGCCGCTCAACGAAGTGGGCACGGGTCAGCTAGTTAGTGATATTATTAGGAAAGAAGATAAGTTGGTAAAGAATTGAGCGATCCACAAAAAAGCTTGATACATTGTACGATCCATGTATATTTGTACTGAGTCTGGGAGTTCTTTTTGTCATCATTATCATCATAAAAGCCCATTTATGTCCCACTGCAAGGACGGGCCTCCTCCCATAACGGAGGGATACTTGGCCTACTAATACCACGCGGGCCAGACGGATTGCCACAGGGTTTAATTTCAAGTTTTTCATCTTTTTATTTCGTTAAGATAATAGTCCCTTAGTCGGTTTTTAGGACACCCATGGGATGAGATGATCTGTGATGATGAAGATAACTTACGACATGGAATGAGGTGGCTTGGTAACATCATGCATTTATCTCCTTTACCACGCAGACAATGTTACCACTAGGTATAGCTGTTACTTAATAATAATTTGATTAAATAATTTAGTATTCCATGTCATGGTGCTTGCCAGCTGTTGCATGGTTACCGGAAATACGTCGCGCGACCGGAAGCAGGTGCGTGTGAGTTCCGTTCACGGTACTGCACCGGTGCATAACGACACTAAACTTTATATACACTTTTATACGACCTTATGTTCTTATAAATAAGGTTCATTTTATCTTAGCAAAATTTCCGAGATGCGTGTTCATTGTGCAATATTATGGAAATAAAATCTGCAGTGTCTTTGGACTTTACGCCGTTGGAATAAAGGTTGGTTTTGCTTGAATATATTCGAGTGCATTGGCTAAAGGGACACTTTCACTTGTTTTAATTTTTATTCGCGAAAGTTTCTTTGCTTTGTTGCTATGGGGGTAACCAGACTATGAAAAGCCGGGAACTAAGATTCATTTTCATACCAGGGCTTTACTTTACATACCTGCAATGATAGTTTAGCATTAGTAAGCTTTGGCTTATGGCGTAGTGGTTATAAATAATGATTGTTAGGAAGTGCTCTTCAGTTCGATTTCCCATAAGAAAAATATTGGTACTGATATAATTCGTAATTTTATTTATTCGGATGATTTTCACGCCTAATTTCTAAGTTGAATGTGTGACCTAGAATTGCAGGCGGCCTTTAGTTGACCAAGGGTAGGTACCTACCCTAACAAAAAATAAAACATTGTCTCAAGACCTTTAGGTACCTCGTACGAAACTCTCGACAAGCATAGAAGAGAAGAAGCAAGTTGAATTCTACAGCCAAAAACCAAACAAAACAATTTTACTAGTATCTAGGCTAATTAATATATACTGCGAGTAAGACCCGTATAAAATAGTATTATGTATACAAATCGCGATAGTTTAAAATCTATTAAAACAATTTTGTAATTGATCCAGGAATAACCAAATTCTAAAGCAACAAACATTAAAAAAAAACAACCTCTTCGGTTAAAAATTAAACACAAACTATTATAAAAAGTCTTTATAATTTAACCATTTTATTTTTTAATAGTGCAACCCCACCGTAAGTCACATCGAAACCTGTCATTATGCAATTTAGTCGAATTTACGAACGATCGAAAATTGTTACACAAAAATAAATACATAATAGGTTTTTAATCCGCTCTTGGCTATCGACTTAAAAATCATTCCGATTAATGATATGGTATTCGATACAACTAATTTTAAATTATATATTAAAAGCTGTGTTTTAAATTATAGCCAATATGTATATTGGAGTATATTCTTATGTATATGGTTAATTTTTTATGTAATTGGTAGATAAATGTACCTAGAATGTTGTGCAAAAAATATTTTCGCTTTGATACTAGAATGGGTGTTAACTGCTTTGCTGTGCAAATTACATATTATAGTGGAACATTCTTCAAACTTATTTATTCCCAAACTAAGCAGAGCTTGTACTGTGGGTAGGTACTAGCCATAGAATAAAACATACCTTTATATTTTTTGTCAGAGCATGCAAAACACTTTACAAGCAAATAAAATTTTGCATTAAACGGGTATAGAACCCGAATACCTACTTTAAACACACAATGTATGGTCACAATAATAATAAAAACACGCTCTCGTAATAAATTCAATATTGTATTTTTTGATAATTTGTGATTATATTCCTTGATTGTAGGCCTATTGTTATTAATCAGTGACGGTCAAGGCTAAGATTCGTACCCCACAGGGACCATCAGAAACATCACTTAAATGTCTTTGGCTAAGAGCCACCCACTCCGTGTAGTGACGGAGTAAGAATACAATATGTCACCACCCCATCTCATCCCATGGGTGTCGTAAAAAACGACTAAGGAATTATTCGTGAATATTATCTTAACGAAATAAAAAGTAGGAAATCTTAAAATCAAACCCTATACCAATCCGCCTATTAGCAGGCCAAGTATCCCTCCGTCACACAAGGAGGCCCGTCCCTGCAGTGGGACATTAATGGGCTGTGATGATGATGAAGAGCCACCCACTTCACTACAGTCCAAGTATTATCACAAATGCCATCTGCAACCAAGTACTTGTAACAGCCTGGTTGACGTGGCAGTCGCAGGTTCGTATCTTATGCAGTACGATTCTTTGTGTGATCCACAAACTAATGTCCTGAGTTTGGATGTTCTTTGTGTCCGTTAAATTGATGTTTGTAAAGTCCATCCGATATATAAATAACTAGCTGACCCGTGCCCACTTCGTTAGGCCGCGAAAAAAACGCGTCACTTTTCAACCGACTTCAAAAAGGAGGAGGTTCTCAATTCGGTTGTATTTTTTTTTTTTGACCGATTTGAAATTTTTTTTTTAAACATTTTTTGTCACTGCTTCACTCCTATGAGTCATAGCGTGATACTATATAGCCTATGACACTCCCCGACAAACGGACTATTCAACACAGAAAGAATTTTTAAAATAGGTTCAGTACAAACAAACTTTACCTCTTTATAATATTAGTATTATAGATACACCCTTTTCCACATCTCAAAAAACCCTTTAGGAACCAATCCAGCGTCCTTACTGCGAATACGCATCCCAGCTATAGTTAGCCCGGGGCGGAGCCCTACATCAGGCAGGGACGCCGCAGACTCCAGACTCAATAATTAGGATAGACTTAACACGCTAATACTACACAAAATACATACATACAATACACGGTGAAGCGGTGGTGTGTATAGTTGCTGTGCACTAGGTCGCTGGTTCGATTCTCATACAAGATTATTATTGTGTTATCCACAAAAAATTGTCTGAGGTTAAATGTACCTTGTGCCCGTTAATTTCATTTTTGTTATAACTCCCCTGCCATACAAGGCTGATGCTCAGTGCAGGAGTCGTTATTGAAAAAAAAACATCATCATGACAGCCTATTAATGTCCCACTACAGGGACCCGTCCCTATCACGTCTCCTCCCGTGACGTAGGAATAGTTGGCCTACTAATACCACGCTGGCCAGACGGATTGGTATAGGGTTTAATTTCAAGTTTTCCTTCTTTTTACTTCGTAAAGATAATATTCGCGGATAGACCCTTAGCCGGTTTTACCATGGCAAGAGATGGTGACATATTGTATTCTTACTCTCCGTCACCACACGGAGTAAAAAAACATGTACCTACCTATTTAGGTAGGTTAATGTATTATTTAATACATTAAAGGAGTGTGCAAAAGTTATTGTTTCTAAGCAAGAGTGCTGTCATATGTCAGCCTATGTCTATGGTAGGCTATTTCCTCGTCTGCCACCATAAAGCTATAAAAAATATTTCTGACGAAACTTATAAAATTTGATATTTTCTAATAAGCACTATACTTTATTATAATATTCGACACACATTCAGTCAGTAAATGTGTTTGGAATAACTAATAAACAACTTGAATAGATTAGCAATACACAAAGTTTTTCCACCACAACAATAATTGTTTTAATATTACTGGTGCTGACATCTTGCGTTGAAAAGTATTACCAGCAACAATAGTGAGTACTTTTGTTTATGTGATAGTATAGCTATTTGATACTAGATGGCGCTGTGCTAAAACAATTTACGTCTTTTACCCAAAGTAGTAAATAAATAACTTTATTAATTTAACTTGTTAGCTATTTAATTATTTTAAGGTCTGCAAATAGTTGCAACCAAAACTGACAGTATGCAATACAGAAGTTTATTTTTACATAATTTTTTCTTTCCCTTAACTTGTTTACAAAAAAAAACACATAGGCGCTGGAGTGCTGCGTAAAAAGTTGGTTGTAAGTACTAGATAGTATACTTTCGTAGAGTACCTAGGTATTTAAATATGTGCTAAGAGATAATACATAATACAAACTCGATAACGGTTTGGTTCGATTTACGATTACATTATAACAAGTACATAAACAACTTTTGTCAGAGCCATTTCTCTTTATCCCACTGTAGAGACAAATAATCATGACTTACTCTATATAATACTTACTGGTATTAGTTTGATCATTGACTAGATTTGTCGGTATAAGGTTTTATTCGAGTTTCCCATCTGTAGTAACTAGTAGTTGTAGAACTAATTCTAAGAAGTAGGTTCTTATAAACTTACTTATTAACTAACCCCCTTACTCATAAATGCCTCTTAAATTTTAGTCAATTGATTAGCTTAAATTCTTACGGTTTTGTTTGGTATAAGGATGGTTTTCGTAATAAAAATCTCGCTAAACAGTGATATTAAATTTAAGAGGCGTTTAGGAGTAATGGGGTAAATTACTAAACTAAACATAACCCATAATTACAGCCTAATTATGTCCCTTAGCCTTGATGGGGGTGGGATACTTAGACTATTATACCACGGTAGCCAAACGAACTGCTACATTCTTTTTAATCACAACTTTTCTTTCATTCGTTTGCGTAGGGTTAATATTTGCAAATTATCCCGTAATCACTTACGTTTACTATACTTATGGGATATTAGATAGGGTAGTGACACCGGTTTAGTAGCATTAGTCTCCAGTTGCATTTATCCCCGAAAAAGAAAACCTACACTGCCTGTACAAAATTATATTTTATTACGTTTAGTTTTCGGGTAAAATCGCAACTGGGGTCTAATGCTACTAACCCGTGAAACCATGTATTCTTACTATGCCCCCTCGTTTGCTAAACTTAGTGTATACTAGTAAGATCTATCAGAATAGTACTCGCATGTACAGGAACTAAGAAAACACCCGCTTCCAACACAAAGCATCAATGATTTAAAATAGACTACTCCTATAATAGGGATTGAAACCTGTGTCGCGGGGACTTTTCATCAGCCCATTAACGTCCCACTGCAGGGACGGGCCTCCTCCCGTGACGGAGGGATACTTGGCCTACTACATAATTATGTTATTAGATTTACTTAAGCTATAATTTAAGACCTATTGTAAATTGAATAAATGATTTGATTTGATGATAATACCACGCTGGCCAGACTGATTGGTATAGGCTTTAATTTCAAGTTTTCCTTCTTTTTATTTCGTAATGATAGTATTCACGGATAGTCCCTTAGTCGGTTTTTGCGACACCCATGGGATAAGACGGGGTGGAGACATATTGTATTCTTACTCCGTCACCACACGGAGAGGGGGGGGGGGACTTTTACAGATATGAAATTAACGTACCTACACAAAGTTTATCGAGGCTCGAGACAGCCATTGTAAGACACAACACTAATAAATTGTCTTGTGTGGGAGTCGAACCCGCGATAGCAAGGTGTGCTAACGAAGCAGTTGAGCATTTTCAAGAGTTTTGTAGTTTGACTGACTAAGTGCCTAAATTTACTTCTGTACCTACCTGTAGTAAGACTAGTAAGGAAAGAAGTAGTCGATGACTTGTAAGGAAAGAAAGAAAACAAACAATACCGTTCCGTATAATATGAAGATATTATATTTTTCAAAGAACATTTATGTTTTTTTTTGTTTTAATCTCAGCATAATTTCGGTCATTACAACTTGTGAAACAATACCAACCACTGCTTATTTATATACCATTATATTTTATATAGTAACAAGTAACTAATATATATTACTTTAATAATTATTGTGACTTGAACATACACAATTTAACTACACATTCTGTTCGATACAAAAGATTATGTCGCTAATAACTGCGTAACGTCGATAACGAGTGGAAGGAATAAAGCATTCAAAACAATCGACGTAAAATTTCTATTTATCGACGTGATTTTCTCACAAAAGATCGACGTAACGCAGTTTCGCCATACATCCCGCCTAACGTACATATATAATACTACAGCGACTGGTGTATAGAAGCCATAGAATTTGCCAACACTCTATATTTTGTGATTAAATAATATATATATTTTTTATATAATATATAAATTAGTGGAGATTATTAACAGGAAGGATTTGACTACTACCTAAAGGACATTGGAAAGAATAACATATAATAATAACTAATTTGATTATCTTATTACTAATGTTTTGAAGACAGTTTCACATTATGTTTCGGTAAACCAATGTCCCTTGTGAAATTTTTATCGAGAAAAAATATTATAATTTTTTCGATGTTTCTTTTTCAAAATTTCTGCATCGATAATCCAATTTATGAAAACGGGTATTTCAACATTTTTTTTTCTTTCCTTCTTTCATTATATCATTAAAAACAATTGCTTAAAACAGCAATAAGCTTAAATACTTAACTAGATGTACAAATTATTATTTTACTATCGGTAATTATATATAGAGAAATAACAACGTATGGGTTTCAATAACATGTTTCACAAATTGGATTTCGTAGACACCGGTACTATTATTATCACAAATACAATACTGTTTATATTTTTTAATATGTATAATTGTATTTTATTTTATAAAAAGCTCAAAACACGTAAATATAAAATCACTTATCAAGTGAGTAGTTCGATAGCTGCCGTAACGGAAGATGACGTCTTGCCATAACATGCGCTATTTTGTTCATTTCAACGCTATCAGTCGAAGAGAGCGTACGTCCTTGCTCTTTCGCTAAGCAAACGAGGCTTAACAAAAACAGAAATATTTTTTTTTTTTTATATATTCTTACTTAGAATGTAAGGCAGTGCTTTTTGACATTGTACAAGCTTGTCTCAAGAAAATATTTCGAACACCAATTTTACTAAGGGGTTTCTTTATGATTAATGAGTAAGAAGCTAATTTTTTTTTATTAGTAATGATATGCCGACTGTCAGCTTGTTTTTTTTTTTTAATTTGTGCATGATATGTAAGTGTTTTATTGAATATTGTCTGCTAGCAATCGTACAGATGCAAATTAATATCTAAATTGATATCAGTGTCTACTTATTATAAAGTAACAATCCACTAAATAAATCCCTAAGGCCAAAATTGGGATAAAGTTCAAAAATCCATTTTAAGGAGGAAAATATTATAATTATTCTACAATCTGAGTTTTAATACAATCTGTGGAAAAGACATTTAAATTACAATAGTTTAAAAAAACAATTTTGGGGTTTCATTTTGATTGACAACATTGCTTTTTAGCTGGTATCATTCTAAAATATCGTTCCACAGATTGTATAAAAACTTAATAATATATATTTTAATTAATATATTTTGTATTTTAAAGCATAAGAACATTGATAGATTTGACTAGATTTAAGTTAAAAATAGACATTGAGTGTTCTAGTAATATTCAGTAATTATTGCTCTATCGGTATATAATAACAAGTGCCGTACCATATACGAGAATAAATAAATAACTTTGGTTCCTTCAATAAATTGTACGATATAAAAAAAACCTCCTATTTTAGAAAAAAAAAAACATTAAAATAAATAAAAAAAAACACATTTTTTGAGGGTATATACATCAAAATTATAACTTTTGGTACCTAATAGTTTATTTCGAAAGTTTAGAAGAAGTTTGCAAGCGGGCGATTTTTTTTAATATGTTTTTTTTTTTGCTGGAGTGATAAGCGATGATGAGTTGGTAAGGTAGCGGTGATAAATGACTAGTGCAGTGATAATGGCTAAGGCCACAAACAGATTTACGTTTTCGACTTAACTGCTTTCCTTGTCAGAGCACTGTAGCCGGGATGTCCTCCTCCTGTTATTAATATTAAAAATTACCAATATTATTATTCACTAAATATGTAAAGATATAGTGCAGCGCAGACGACGGGCAATTCTTTATGCACTGTGAATATAGAATATGACGTGCAAAATGTCCGGTGCACAATAAATCCCCACGATAATTCTTTATTTCTTCTTTCTTTTGTAAACTCAATCGCACAAAAAGTGTGTCGTCTGCGCTGCACCTTACTAGCATTGTGATGTGAATAGCACAATACTAGGGATCTCGTTTACCCACCTTTATCCACTTATGCCAGGGCTTAGGGCCAGATTCAGAGACCGCACTTTGACTTTACTTTAGCAAAGTCTAGTTATTATCTCTGAATTTGAACAATATTAAAATAATCTTTTGCATGAAAAGTTTACTTTGGGAAGATTACTTTGAAATAAAAGTAAAGTCACGACTCTGAATCTGGGCCTTATATCTCGTTTTTGTATCAAAGTCGAACTTTCCTTCAAAGTAAAGTCAAAGTGCGGTCTCTGAATCTGGCCCTTAGAATGTGGGGTAATTACGCCGCAGACTTGGATTTCATCTCTTTTGTTTTCGCCATTGGATTTAATAAACTACCCATTCAATATCCGATGTACGCTGTCTTTATAAAGGAAGCGTCTCCCATTTTTTTTTCTCTATTTTTGTCATTCCAATTTTCCATTTGCATTATGTTTAAGAGATACCTAACAGTAGTTCTATCTCTATTTTTATATCCAACTGTTATTATTACGTTAACTGACTGATCGATTAACAACTCTAAGTCTTTACAATAGGGTACTTTATCATCTAAGGTATAATCTTTTGGCAATGGACGGGAACTGCTAGTAAAGTCATCAGTATTCCCATAAGTATATATTACGGCCTTTGCATATCAAACTGTAATTTAAACTGTATTCTATTTTATAAGAAATAGGGTCTATTTTCACTTAGCTCATGGGTGTATTAATTACGTTTTGGAAACAGGTTCACTACTAAACTCTGAGTCAAGTGATATTTGAGTGTGTTATTCATTAAGATGAAACTGTATGGTCCGTATCTCGTAGTCTACGAATCTGAAAAGACCCAATATTTCCCAGCTAATAATCCTATCTGTGGGGTGGTAACATTTTGTATTGTCTCTCACTCTGTCTCCACACGATAAGCTTTCCAGGACAATAATATTCTAACCTGCTTGACAAATACTGCCATGCAGATTGTGTAGAATTTAATCCTTTGGATTAGTTAATGTTTGGACTATTCACATAATATTGGCCTCAGCTTGGATGTATTTGACTCTGTTAAAGTAAAATGTTTTTACATTATGTACATATGCAAGGGCCGTTATGCACCTAAAACACTCACGCCTTAGAAATATAGTGACAATTAATCGCAAGTACACGCACACACGTTTATAATGAAGTTATATAATTGAGCATATCATTATTTTGTTAAAAAGTTGTCAATTCCAATTTAAAAACCGTTATGGCGCGCAAAAGCTATCAAAATATCAAAGATGGCGGCTGAAACGTCATGTTTGGGCGCCATTTTTATTGATAAATAGTGCTGGGATATCAGTCTATTTATTTAGTTGCTGCAAGCTTGATAAACAAACCATGCAAAGTATAAATTTGAATATTAAGTAGCAGCCTTGTTGTGTATAGGAATATTGACAGTGTAATATTATTGAAGACTAATCGGTGTTCAAAGGAATTAGTTGTACCACACCTAAATGTGCAAATCGGTTAAAATTACCACTAAATGAGTAACGGAAACGTATTTCTAATGCGGATGGCGCAGGACCGAGTTCTGTGGCGCGTGTTGGGTTAGGCCTATGTCCAGCAGTGGACTGCGATGGGCTAGTTGATTGATTGAGTACAAAATACGTATATAGTGAAGTAACGCGGCACTCTGAGATATATATTTTTCAGTCACAGAGTTTTAATGCTTCTATATCTGGAGTAAACATTCCAAAAGGCAAGTTGGAGATCTCGGAAAACCTAAGCGCCTAGAAACGTATTTCTGATGTCAAAACGCTAGAGATCAATGGGAAAATCGTTGTCGTTTCCGTGTTTTAATAATTCTTATTGCCGACTGCTAGTTTGAAGTTGCATGTTTGTTGCCATCAATATCCTCAATTTAGCAGGAGTAAAAATTATTTAATTTTCAGATTCAACAAATAAGATTGATCATTAACCATAATATATTTTATTGGTGACCAATTGTTTGAGGTGTTTGCTATCGGGTGGTAAAAGGCGTCTGAGGCGTTTGTTCTAGAGAAGCAGGTTCGAATGCTGTCTCGAGCTTAATTTTTTTAAATTCAGATCTCAAAATTCCTAAAATCTCGCGCGAATAATAATGAATCACTAATGCTTTGGGATTTTATTAGAGGTTTATTAAATTCACTCACCTATGCGTTTCAAAGAACCTCAACTGTTGAGCATTATTTAACGAAATGCCCAAAGTTGATGACCTTCTTTGAGAGATATCCAACAGCATCCAAGTTCCGGACAAATTCCTAATAGTTTAAAGAAAAATCCTACCTGTATGCTTTACCGTTATCTTGTACAAAACGCCATGCTTTCACCCACATTCTCTATAATTTGTTTTTGTATACCCAAACAATTACATTGTCGTCGACGGCGGGTAACAGCTCGTCTGTTAGGTTCAGCACTGGTAGCGAGGCCTCTGCTGTGATGGGTGGGACATCTTTTGTACTGCGAGCTAGCTGGACTATTACCTCATTCTGAAAATTTTAGTGAAAGGTCTGTTATAGGATGTTGGTGTATTTCTATTCATTTATAAACACAACGCCATTTGGTTCCAAGATAATCAGAGCTTGTACTATAAGTACTGGAAAACTCATAAGTATGTTTATCATGCGTGTATTTAATTAATACTTAGAGTGCACCAATGAAAATAATTTATGGATTGAATAATAATACGACCTATAATAAAACACCCTCTTAACGCGCCCGCTATACTACTAATGGTCGTAGCAAACATATCAAAACGGAATGGGATCATACAAATACGCACACTAATCGGAATCGTAACGTAGTCGGATTTTTAACGTTTGACACCGAGGAAAAAGGCGAGGTGGTGCCGATCCCTTTACGTCCTGAATTTCTCAAAGTTACGACATCGAATGGATGAGCTGAACATTTGGAATTCTAAGCCCATCACCACATGGTGTCAAAAATAAAGTACTATACAATATACCCACCTCTGTTTTAAGCCTATTAAGCAGTCTGTCTCGCTCTATCCTGAGTTCATCACATATGTTTGTCTCATTCTCGTCTAGTACTCCTTTCACTTCTAAATGAGCTATTTGCGAGTCTTTTTCACTAATGGCACACTCCAATATGTCTTGGCTGAAAGAGAGAGATATATTTGAAGATAAATACTACAGACAGAACAAATAATATTCTTAACATAGAAGAAACACGTGTGCCGGAAAATGGTTCCACAATTTAATAGTTCGGCAAAGAAGGGAATTATCGTAGGTACATTTTTACGTGGCGTAATCTGACAAACCGTTCTTTTTTTAAGGTACAACTCCAACTATAGGGATCCAGCCCTGTGTCGCGGGGACATTTCATCATAACAGCCCATTAATGTCCCACTGCAGGGACGAGCCTCCTCTCGTGATACTTGGCCTACTAATACCACGCTGGCCAGACTGATTGGTATAGGGTTTAATTTCAAGTATTCCTTCTTTCTATGTAAAATAAATATTCACAGATAGACCCTTAGTCGGTTTCTACGACACCCATGGAATGAGATGGGGTGGTGACTTATTGTGTTCTTACTCCTTCACCACACGGATAGGTTACCACACGGATAACGGGGACATTTACAAACATAAAATTACCAAACACTTAATATATCCAGTCTTAAGGAAATTATTTATGGATCGCACAAATAATAATCTTGGGTATGATTTAAATTTAGCGTTGTAGCCGCAGTAGATTTGACAGCTATTACCACCGAGAGAGACTCCTCAAAGCACTATCCAGTATGAGATAGAATATGGTAAGAGACCTGAAATCCTTGCAAAGGCTCACAGTATAAATGTTCTGTGGGCTCACGGCTAATGTAAAGGTAACTTACATAACATGTGACAGCTGCCGCAGTACATTGTCTCTGCTTGTTTGACAATGATTTAGTTCATCCTCAAGCCGCTTGAAGCGCTTCAGGATAGACGAACAAGTTTCGCAGTTCAATGTAGATGCATTTTGCAGAGAACGAATACGTTGCTCCATTTTATTCATCTGGAAATTTCAAATTATAGACGTCAATTTTGAAAATTATTAAGTTGGTTCGCTAGATTAAAGAGGCTGAAGTTTTAGGTGGAGACAAAATAAATTGGATACAATAATTTTAAGCTTTGATCTGCTCATAATACGTTTCTGTTTCTTTTCCTCGATACTCAAACATTATCAGTGCTTTGGCAAGTTCACTTCTGATCTTAATTTTAGTGACTAACAAATTGTAGGATAGTGATGGGATTAAATTATTAAAAAACCAATTTGCTATTTTTGAGGTATCAATAATTATTTCAAATTAAGCCTCGTAGACGTTGGATGAAGGTTTAAATGTGTGTTATCTTTGTTTGATTCCCGGGTTTACTTAAAGTTGATAAACTTAACAACAAACTGTGTAAATATTTGTAAAAAAGTTAATGGGCCATAAACGGGGGATTTATAACATTAAAGATGATTTTGAATGGCTTAGGTATTTGACTTTGCAAGTGATTTTGGAATAAATTAAAAAAATATGTTTACCTTTTTCAAAGTTTCGATTCTTCTCTGCTCTTCTTCATAAAATACTTTTTCCCTTTCAGCTGCTATCATAAATGATTCCTTCAAAGCTTCTTCTAGCTCCAATATCCTCTTGTCTTTACATTCAAATGAATTTTTCATACGACTGTTATTAACTAGTCGTTCTAACTCATTTATTCTTTCATCTTTACTTCTCACAACAGCCAATAGTTGTTCAAATTCAGCAATATTATTATTTTCTCTTAATGCTTCTTCCAAAATGGATATACATCGTTGTTGTTCAATAATTTTTGAATTCTTGATACCTATCTCTTTAGTCATATCAGATATTTTTCTCGTTAATTTGCTAATATTAGTGGGTTCTTTGTACTCTCTACCGTGCAAAACTAAATTGTTGTCGCTTTTACTAAATCTGCATTTGTCAAGTCTAACTACCTTACCACTCTTTTGCAATTCGAAAAAGCTTTTACTCCTCTTTATATTATTATTAATCTGAGGACCATCAGACATTTTTAAAACTTCAGATAGAATAAGAGATGATTCATTTAGTTCTATCTCTAAATCGATCACTTTCATTTTACTCTCTTCCAAATTAGCTTTAAGTATATCTTTGTGTGAGAGTGTTGTTTGTAATTCTCTCATTGTTGCTATTTCGCTCCGCCTCGCACGAGTCACTTCCTATCGTAGGGTTTTAATACAAAACAAAAATGAATAAAAAAAAGAAAAAGAAAATCATATATAACTGAATAGTTTTACTTCAACAACATAATTATTGTAACAATATAAAAAACAAATAAATCGAGAGAGGTGAACACAGATTTAGTTTTATTTTGATATTGGCATAACAAGATTATGAAGCGGGGTAACATTTACTAATGGACAGCTTACTCGATCTATCTAAATACAATGTGTACTTAACAGTTTTACAATAATATTGTATTATTTTTTAATTTTTATTACTTAAAAAGTAATTCCCGCTGAACACGATTAGTTTATTTTGTTTTTAAACTTGACTTAAATTATTACTAAATTAATGTTTATTGTTATTGTGTGCAGGTTACATACGAAATTGAGGATTGAACGGCGTTCGGCCTATCGACAACATTATTATCTGAACACTTGATTCAATATTATTATAACATTACTTATTATGTATATGCATTTGTAAAGCTTGTTTGTTGTGATGTTCAAAAAAAGACGTGGAATATCGTTCGGACGTTAGTCAGACAGTTAAAGAAAGGTTAATTGTTTTTTTTTAAACGAAAAGAGCAAAGAAATGAACGACAGTCTTGGTGCGAAGAACTAACTTAGAAAAAGCTTTTGAGGAAGCCAGCGGGTCCGGCCTGCGTGGAACAAAAGTTAATATTGTTAATAATATTAGTTACATTCTTATTAATACAGGAAATACAGGGTTATTATACAGTATGTATCAAAAATGTAAACATGCAAAAAGTTTACTTATTTTCCATAACGGGTTAATTAAAAGTTTATAGTGATAGGTCACGTGTCGTCAGCAACAAATGGCTGACGCATTATGTCAATAATGGCGGATATCGGTGGCCTTATTTATGTAAGTTTGGTGATGGTGGTCTTGTGTCTAAATTCCATTGAATTCGACAAAGAGTAACGCGATGTCCTACGTGGGCGACGAATGCGACGCGATGCTACACGCGACAAGTGTCTTACATGATTACGTCGCATCTCGTCACAGACTGCCACATAGGACAGAAGTAGGGTACGCCCGTTGATTTGATCGCGTTCGTCGCGCGTCGCGTTGCGTTGCGTTCGTCGCCCACGTTGGACACCGCGTAAGTGTCTTTGTTAGTATCAGAGTTCAGCAGAACTCTTCACCATGAATCTACATTTGTCTTAAATCTGAATATTGCCTTTCTGATACATACTGCAGTAATAAAATCCTTAAATATAACAAAAGAAATAACATGCCTTGTTAGTTAAAATTAATATTTTTAGATATTTTAGACTATAATATACGTTATTTAAGTAAGATGATACCCGCACTAGGGATCAAACCCCGTATCACGTGGATTCTCTAAGATAGAGACGATAATTTGTCAATCACACATAATATCTTGCATCGTGTTAATGTTTTGTCATCTTTTGAGTCTCCTTGGATTATTATTTTATACTACTTCTTAAAACAGTTATCTTATATTCTATAGAAAAACGGTATAAAGTGAGGGTAGAACATACCTCTTCTCTTTGTGCTTGTGCTTGCTGCTGACTTTTCAGTTTGGCCTGAAGATTCCTAACAGACCTGGAAAATTGCAAAAAAAAAATTGTTTAATGTAAAATTTTGTTTTGAAAAAAAGGTATAAATGTTTTTAAGTAGCTCAGCGTTGGGATATGCGTGGGACATAGTGTTTGTTAATGAACCTATTAAAAAGTTTTGTTTAGTTAATTTTTTCCAAATTTAATTTCGCACTAGGAGCCGTGCCCTGTATCGCGAAGACTTTACTTACATTAATTTAAGAGAGACAAAGAATATCCAAAATCACAATAATTTGTTGACTACATAAAGAATTTTTCTGACTGGGAAGTGACCTTGGGGACTGCAGCCGCTTTCATACTCGCCTTTCCACTGAGGCAATTTAATTTAGGAGGGTTTAGATTGCGTACTGTACTTTGTGTACTAATCATCATCATAACAGCCCATTAATGTCCCACTGCAGGGACGGGCCTCCTCCCGTGACGGAGGGATACTTGGCCTACTAATACCACGCTAGCCAGACGGATTGGTATAGAGTTTAATTTCAAGTTTTCCTTCTTTTTACTTCGTAAAGATAATATTCACGGATAGTCCCTTAGTCGGTTTTTTCGACACCCATGGAATGAGATGGGTTGGTGACATATTGTATTCTTGCTCCGTCACCACACGTACTAATACTATTATGTAAACTTACTGCTGCAATTCCATGATAGACTTCTCCTTCTGCGCAGCCTCCTCCTGCGACATCTGTACAAGTTGCAGCAGTCGCTCAGTGTCGGCAGTCACTCGCTGCGCCTCCTCCTTGCTCTGTTCTAGCTGAGTCTTCAACTGCTCGGCCTCTTTCTGTGTGTCAGTTAGCTTGCGATTCAAGTCTGTTACCGCTGCTGTACTGCCGCCAGCCTTTTGAAACATAGGAAAATTAGAACATTAGTCAACGATTTATTGGAATTAATTATAGCTCACTTAGGTATGTAAATCTCGAAATAGTTTATCTTATCATTCTTTATATTGTAGATCTCTTTTGCGAAGTCACACTGAATATTATGGTTGGCATAAAGTGGTTCGGGATAAATCTACAGCGAGGACTTGACTCTAAATTGGTTCAAAACCGGAATAACTCGGATATTGCTTTGCTTTACCGCATTCTGACTTTATAAGCGAGTCCAAGACACCTACCAGAAGGAGCCAATGCCGAATATACAGACATAGGAAGTACATAAAAGTATTTCCACGAAAAAAACTTTTATTAAACTATTGATAACTTTTTGTTGAGCCGTAATATACAGAGCTGAATAACAAGGGTTAATTCACCAAATGCTTATTTAGTTAATATAAAAGTTTCAAAATGCTCACCTTCCTCAAAGACGCTTCCATTTGGTCCATTTGCTCTTTTCTCTTCTTCAACTGTCGATCTAACTCCGTCAGCGATTTCTCCTTCTCTTCCACGTCTTTTCTCTTATTTTCCACCGTTCTCCTCTGCTCTTCAAACTGTCTTCTTGCATCTTCTAACTTCTTAAATTCATCTTGCAACTGCTTCTTAGCATGGGCTGTGTCGTCCCCAGCTTTGGCGTTTTGAGCGCCCGCTTGCTGTAATTTCTTCGTCGCTTCTCGGAGATCGAGCTGTTTTGTAAAATTAGTGTATTAGGAAACACAGACCGTTTCATTTATAGGTGGATTCCTATTAATCAAACTTGCAATGTTGGTAAACTGTTTGCCGAGTGACTAATCTCTAATTTATCTAGTGAATTCTAGGTGTTGACTATCTTTATGATTGGTATGGCAACAAACAGTTCACTTTTGCTGTTTGTATAAAAGGAATACGACCTATGAATGACAATCTCGAATCACGAAAGCCTAAAAAGCTAAACAAACATCGCAAATATCAAAATTGATAAGCATTACATTTATTATAACTGCAAAGTATATTTCGTTTGATCGCAGCTAAATAATTTAATGATAAAAATGGCATATTTTTAACAACATAATATTTATTAAGATGAACAATAATTGCAAATATACACATTACAATAGCTGAAAAAAGATTTATAAAATTAACAATATTTATTCATGAAGCTCCAATATTATTGCACCGGGTCATTAGAAACACCAGTTGCTTGTCGCCACATTTCATAGATGAGTTTTATAGCTTCTTGCTGTGATTCTATTTTAGTTAATCCTTCAAAAAAGTTAAATCAAGATGAAACACCTAATTCTATTGACTAACTTTTAAAATTACTTTTCTCAGTAATCTAAGAATACATTTTGTTCATGACCTGGTACCTACTTGTTTCAATTCATTTTTGACAATGTATGTTCTTCACCTTAAAAGGTATCTAACACCTTTTTCTGATGAAAATTGCCTTAATACATAAATCTAAAAGAACTTTAAATGATTGTTCTCTTAACAGCATATATTTTCCTAATAAAATTTTAAGGTGGCATTCCTGGTGCAATGAAAATGTGGTGCAACAATTTTGTGTTTCAAACATCAAAAAATTTTTCATGACATTATGATGAAACTAACAATAAAATAAACACGAATGAGGGGTTGGAGGATGCCCAGCGGGCTGTGGGTGACATGCTACAAAACTATACAGGATGTTTAAGAAATCTGCTATTATGAAAGCGTAAAAAAAATGGCCAAATATAGACCAGATGATGCTATTTGCTGATGATTTCGTAATTGCAATTTGTTTTAAATTCGTAGTTAAACTTTTGAAGCAAATAGAGTCGACGCTTTCTTAAAATAAAGTACAGATTCCTTTAACAACAAGTACGACAACAATGACCGGCGATGACATAACATAAATAAACATTGAAATTAAAAATATCTATTTATCCGGTGCAATGATCGAAGCAGACATGGTATCGCGGAGGTTAAATCGAGTGGGCTACCGGACTTTTAATTTTAATCAGTATTACTACTAAGAATTTGCTTTTTAATTTCGTTGCCATCGAAAATTGATAAAAATATTCTTCTTTTAGATATTTACTTTCCTGGTGACTAGGTTTACTGCTTTCATAATTAAGATTATGTACAACAGCAGTTTGCGTATTTTCCGACACTTGGTTACCGTTTAATTATAATATGTAATGAATAATATTTATTCAACACTTACACATCTAAATTATACAACGTTTTATATTATTTTCAATTTTCTCTTTATATTTATGCATATATTTAATAGTCGATTTATCAACAACTATAAAACTCTTAGTAAAAATACTGAATTCACAAAACCATAACGTAAACTCGATTTAACCACAAGTCGCACTCCGCTCTCGCCGGGCTATCCTCCAACTGACCTGGCTTTTCTCCAATTCTTGTACGAGCATCTCCAGTTGCGCCTGGCATCTCTCTCTCTCAACCGCGTGCGCGCGAGTCTCAGCCTGAGCTGCTTCAAGCTGCTTCTGTACTTCTCTCACGTCGGAGCCTCCCCGCGCTGTTATCTGCTGCAGCTGCTGCTGTTGAGCGTGGAATTGCTTCTCAAGACCTTGTAAACGTTGCTGACATTCCGCCAAAGCTCTTTCCGCTGCGATAGCTTTAGTTTTCTCCTGTTCGACTGCCGCTCGCCATTTATCGATTTCACCGACCTTTTGAGCTTCCTTCTCGGCCTTTTCTGCTCTCTGCCTGATTGAATCTTTTTCTTTTGTAACACCCTGTATTTGTTGTTGTAGTTTAGCAATTTCTCTATCCCGATTTTCAATAATTGATTTCGCTCCGCGCTCTGTATCTTGAGCCATTTTACGCTGTTCCTCTTTCAATCTGCGCACTTCTTCGCGTTGCTTCTGTAATTCCGCTTCGGAAGCATTTAACTCCCTTTGGAAATTGACTAACATGTCTTGTGACTTTTCTAATTGTGCAACTAACTGGTCGCGTTCTATAGTTAGTTGTTTTGTATCTGCTTCTAACTTGACTATTTGCTTTTCTATGGCATCTGCTTGTTTGTCTCTTTGTTCCAAAATCGATGCCATCTTTTCTCTATCGCGAACGGATTGAGCTAACTCTTGTTGTAGTTTCACTAACGTTTCCTGCGTTCGATGATCCAAAGTTCTCTGCTGTTGTTCAATATTTCGTCTAGTGTTCTGTATTTCCGCTCTCAGGGCATCTCTTTCTTGTTCAATCTGTCTCATTTCTAGAATTGTTCGTTCTAAACGCTCATGCATTCTTCCAAGCTCATTTGTCATCCTGTCGTATTCTACTCGAGTTGTTTCATTAGTTTCCTGGTATTTAGCGAGGTGCATTTGTGATTTTTCTAGCTCTTTAGCTAAACGACCAGCCTCCATTTCTGTTGAATCTCTTGCTTGAATTGCCTTCTCAAGTTTATCTCTAAGACGTTCGATTTCCAGTCTATCTTCAGTTCTTGCTTTGTCCCCTGCTACAGCTTGCAACTTCATCCTTTCTATCTGTTGTAGTTCTCCTTTGAGTCGCTCGTTATCCTTATCCAATTGTTCTGAACGAAGCTTCAGTTTTTCACACCTGTCTCTGAACTTCTCGCACTCAATATGAGCACGCTCTAAGTCTGTTCTCTGTTTTTCTAGCGCTCCACTTAGTTTTGTTACTTCGCTCTTAGACAATTCTAATTGAATATTCATCTCGTGGAATTTGGTTTCAGCTTGATCCTTTTCTGATTGAAGACGTTGAATATCAGCCTGTGAAGATTCGTAACGTTCCCTAGTTTTATCAAGTTCAGCCTGAAGTCGGTTAATTTCGTTGGTCCATTTGTCCTGTTCGAATTGGTATTTACCTCGGACGTTTTCATGGCGTTCAAGCTCCGAGCGTAGCCGGAGAACTTCTTCATCTGCCTTTCGCGCCCGCTCCAGTTCCAATGTTGTCTTCTCTAGCCGTGCCCGAAGTCTTTCCACCTCCAATTTAGTTCTTTCATGTTCTTCTTTGGTATCATGGTACTTTCCATATCGTGCTGCATATCTCTCTGCTTCTTCTCTAGCTCCACTTGCATCTTGTTTTACCTTATCAAGTTCTGCTTGTACTCTTCTAAGTTCGGAAGAAACTTTATCATGTTTGTCGTACATTTTTTCGAGTTCTACTTGCACCCTAGCCATTTCTTCTTGTGTCTTTTCATTCGAAGCCTGCGCTTTACCACACTGTGTCATCGCTCTGTCATATTCAAATTGCAAACGCTCACTGTCTGCAATAAGTTTCTCTTTTTCCCCTTGGAGCCTTCTAAGTTCGATTTGACTCTTTTCGTATCTGTCGCGCACCATTTCTATATCAACACAAAGTCTATCCATATCTTCCTTTGCTTTTTCTTCAATATCTTTCGTTCTATTGAGCTGTAAAGAAGCCCTATCATACATTTCTTGTAATCTGGCAAGTTCGTCTTGTAGTTTCCTCTGATCATCTTTAGATTTGGTCGCCATATGGGCATGTTTCTCGAACTCCAATTCAATACGATCTTTGTCCGCCTCAAGTATTTCTATTTTGTTTTGCAGCCGATAGATTTCGTTTTGAGATCTGTTGAAAAGAAAAACATTATTTGTGATAGGAATTAATTATTGTGTAACTTATTTCTAGCACGAACATCGCCACCAACACAAGACGACATGTACTACGGTACAACTCTATGAAAAGGACCGGACTTCGACTTTGACGGTCTAATTTTGATCCAGAATATATAATTCAGTACTTTTCCTACAGTTGCAACGTAGTAGAATAAAATGTACCTATCATACTTCTCAAGCATTTTTTCATATTCTTTGTGCGCGGTCTCCTTCTCTTCAATTGTCTTTTGTGTGGAGTACAGAGCTTTGTCAAGTTTCTCTTTCAGAATTTCTACCTCTGTCAAGGCGTCATCTCGTTCCATCTGAAATTAATACATACAATAACACTATTAAAACAAGCAGACAAACACAAACTTCACTTAACATTATAAAAGTATGTCTCTAAAATATGTCCACAGTTGGAAACCCCGAAATGTTTCCACTTCGTTTAACTCTGTATTCTCCCTTATAAAATGGCTACCTTAATAAGTTCGTGAGTATACCTCGTAAGAGCATCTTCACTTTAATGCCTTGGAGAGACCTTATATTACATTCCACGAAAATTGTATACAATAAAGTAATAATAATTTATCATAATATCCTTCTTTAATATCCTACTGCAGCGACGGAACGGACTGCTACGAAGTTTCATGTCGAATTCTGCTATTTTATACCCGTCGAAGGCATCTAAAGCATTTTCTTTTGCAGGTTAGAATCCAATTCAATTTTTCAGTACTTAAATTTTGATAGCTCTCTTACCGTCAATTTCTGATGCTGTTGATGTGCTTTCTCCCAACGTTCTCTGAGTACGTCAAGCTCTGTGGCAGCACTATCTCTGTCTCTTGCTGCTCTGTTAGCAGCAGCTGCAGCCGCTTCGGATCGTTCACGACAGCTGGCGGCTTCTGCAAGTGCTGCATCTCGTTCTTTCTGGATACGCCCTACCAGGTTCTGGAATGAGGAATTGAAAATTGTACACTACTTGTTTGAAATAATATAACTTTTAAGATTTTCATTACAATTATGTAAGGTTATATGAAACTGCAGGTATGAGCCTTCTTCAGTGATGGAGAGAAACAGAGGGTACTGTTTTAGGTCAGACTTGTTTACTTAGAATTAAAATAAACTTTGAAGTTGGTCCCATAAAAATTTCATGAAAATCGGTTAAGTGTTTTTTTTTTTTAATTAATCTAGTAGAGCAAGATCCTAGAAGTGGCGCTAATGGTCTACGCCTTCTTCTAGGATCGTTTTGCAGTATTATTATTTAATGTATAATGTGGTGAATAGTACAAATGAATGGTTAACAATAAAATAAGAAGAACATAAGAATTGACAAAAGTATTCTAGATTACAACAATGCTTAACATATAAAATAAAGTTAAAGTTATTTACATACATCCTTTTTTATATTTTTTTTATATATCTTTTTTTTTTGACAACTGTAATTTTTTAGTTGTATCTATACAACTAAAAAATTGCAGTTGTCAAAAAAAAAAGATAAAATATACAATTAAATTATGCTATAGCATAATTTAATTGTATAGGATAAAGAATGCATGCACAATTTTTTTTTTATTATACAATCAGATAAAAATCAAAAAAAAAACAGACACTTATTTAAACAAAACAGATTAACAATAAAGAAGAAAAATATAACATATGTGAACTAAAATAAAAGACAATATTTACATAAAAATTACAAAAAAAAAGTGTTTTAAAGTGATTTGACATGTCACCCTCAAAGAATATAAATTTTCTCTATTGTGTGAATCATCAATGTAATCGAAATCGCGTAAGAGTTAGCGTTATCAACGAGTCGGTTTATTTACTTTGCCTTGAGCGGGATAGGAACTCAAGACCTAGTATTACAATGCTTTGCATAGATCCAAAGCATTGTAATACTAATATTATTAATAAACATCTAATATTAATAATTTAGTTTGAATAAATAGACACACTATAAATCCCAGTTTAGTAAAAATACTCAATCAAAAATTCGCATTGAGTCGAAAGCGAATTTGAGACCTAATACGTAACAGTCTAAAACTTAAAGCACTGTACCACAGCGATAGTATAACTCTAAGAACTCATAAGTCTAACATACCAAACTAAGTATTTGGTCCAAAAATTCCAAGTTCGGGACTTTCGGTATTTTGGCACGTTTCCATACGTGTGGCATGTCAAAGTACTATGAAGACGTTTGCCCCGGGATTTACTACCCATAAACATGGATCACAAGACCAAATAGTGAATAAAATCTTTACTATTACTAGAAGATTGTTTATCGCAGCAAAGGTTATATGTTTATGGCGTCCGTTCGAATGTATTTCGTAGTTCCTTTTGGAAATTGGAAGAAACCTTTGTGAAAACTATTTGAAAGTTACTTTGCAGGGAAAAGATGTTCGGTTTTGTAGACAGGGTTTTTTTTTAATTAAAAAATTACACATATTATAGGCGTACAATTACAAAATCGATGCAACGTTGCCCGTGTAATAACAATGAAACTTTGATTGAAATTTTTTAAATCGTTGGTAACATGTTGTGTAGTCCGTCAACTTAGTCGTATGATTCGCGTGAGGTGGTGTTTTCGATTACCTACTTCTTTGTCATACAAAGAAGTATTTAGAAGTTATTTTTTTATAATTGGCAATTGAACCAAATAACCTAATAACATTTTAATAATAGTTATTGTAAAACATGTATGGAAATTCAGTAAACCATTCCTGTAAATCAAATTGCATAAGTATTTATAAACGGTAAGAAAACTTTAGTTGGAGGTTTTTTAATTACTTATTTAGTTATACTACTATTGTCGTTAAAACAAAAAAATAGGGGAATGAATAATCCTTTATAACTCAAAAACTCTATCTAAGCTTACGCCATCTAAAATCATTTCATCATAACATAACAGCCCATAAATGTCCTACTGCAGGGACGGGTGACAGAGGGATACTTGGCCTACTAATACCACGCTGGCCAGAGGGATTGGTATTGGGTTTAATTTCAAGTTTCCCTTCTTTCTATGTAAAGGTAATATTCACAGTCCCTTAGTCGGTTTCTACGACACCCATGGGATGAGATGGGGTGGTGACATATTGTATTCTTACTTCGTCACCACACGGATACTAAAATAATTTAACCCACCAAAAAAAATCAAGCATAATTCTATCCAAACAATACAACGTAGGAAATAGCTTCCGAATGTAGTAAGCTCGATAAAATATTTATGTTGAGACAGAAATAGTTGGATCTGTGACCCAAATACAAAGGGGAAGGGATGTCGGATTGAATCGTACGGTCAGATACGAATAAGCTGTCCACTTTACTCTGATACATTATCGATTTTACATACATTTATAACTGATTGAGACGGATTTGAACGCGTTTGTTCCGAAATTGGCCAAAATAATATTGTAATAAAAAAATAACTTCAAAAGCGGAGCGTTGATACAGTACTTTCGCTTGCATTATTATTCACAGAAAATTTATATTTTTGAGATAAAAACTTTAAAATATCTAAGCTAAAATAATATACTCATTTTATCAAAATTATGACCGACTTGGAAGTACAGATATTATATACTTACAAAGAACAAAAATATTAATTTAATTGCGCCTCATGACAGAGTTTTTAAGTAAAACATTAAAAAATAAATTCAATTTAAACTTCCCTAAATATGTTTGATGTTAGTTAAAAAATAGTAATAGGCTATATTTAGAAAAGATGATAATAATACTTGTACTAAAGTGCATCGTACTATCACCCTAATTTTTAGCATGTGTCGAAATTTGACACAAAATGTTTGTAAGATTTTATGTGAAATTTCTTTAGCAAACATCGCTTCCTAATACCATTATTCCCTTGCATTTTTACGACATCCTCTAGCTATAATAGGCTGACAAAACTTTTATTATAACTCCGTCAAAACAAAACCAGCTGTCGTCATATTTTTAGATAAGTAGTTTAACAAAAACAGAAACATCTAATATTAGATTCAAATCAAAACATATAAATTCTCGAGTGTTTATTGTAGACTAGATCGTTAATATGTCTAGAGTTTGGGATGAATCATAGACGAGAATTAGCGTAGGCGCCAAAACGTCTAAGAAACGTTTGCTTGGCAGAGTTATTATGCCAATATTAAATGGTATTATTAAATATACCAATATATCATCATTACTTCTTATTTATGTCCCTCAGCAAGGACGGCCTTTTTCAGTAACGATTAGATGGACAGAGGAATTGGTAAATTAATTTATGTTGAGATAATATCTGCAAGCTTTTCCTTTCAGCTGTTATGGCACATTTTATGAGGTAAGGTGATAAGACTATGTAATCACATGGAGAATATGGACTAAATCTGTCAATGTAGGTCATTGATTTACAAAAACCCTGTAAATCAATGATGTAGGTATATAATTATCTAAAAAAGAAAATTCTTTTTATAATTCGAAACAAGGTGTTAAGCAAATGTCTAAATTTCTGAAGAAAACAGAATCAGAAAGAAAACAATCAAATCAGAATCGCCATTTTAATAGCAAAAAAGCAATCAAACCCCGCGTACATTGATTTTGTGGCACTGATACTATCTATTTACTGTAGGTAATGATAGATTGTAACCTGAGGGTAAACTTTCTCATTAAGGATAATTCCCGGTAAATTACCCCAATGACATACAACAAATCATTGACTTTCGTAAATGAAATTGTTTGAAATTAATAGGGGACAAAAATGTGTACCTAATTAGGTATTATTTGATATTTTTGTAAGGATGAGGGAGAGCTTAGTGATAAGTTAGAGGAGGCCTCTGCCCACTTTTGGACTTTTTTTGGCTGCTATGATGATGATGATAATACCTGGTATATTTCACGAAAAGAGCTGCTTAATATCTAGTGTGTTGCGTTGGAATATAAGTACAGATCGCAAGTACTGTTGTATCTAATTTAATTTCCGACAAATAGAACGTTTATAAGTTGTTATTTATTAAATAAGGTAAGGGTTAAATAATAAATTGCATAAAATAGATTAATTAAATTGTACAACAATAGTCCTTTTTCCTTGTTCCTATAATATCGAGTTCCAAACTTAGTATGAAAATGCATTTTACCAAAGAGCCAATTTTTTTATCAACACTACCGTATTTACATCACACATCTTACATGGGATTCAAGCCGCAACCTCAAGCACGGCGGTCGCTTCTAAGACCATTTTGCCACCAAAGCAGAAACATGGTTCTTTCATGCCTATATTCCTAGTCCACATTTCATCTAGTTTGCTACAATTATATTACAAAAAAAAACTAAGTAAAATATTATAACATTAACACATACCTGAGCCTTATCATTCTTGTCACGGAACCTCTCACAATCCAACTGAGCTGTATCTCTTTCCTTCTGCAGTCGAGCGGCTTGACCAAGCGCCTTGTCCAGCTGAGATTGTAGGGACTCGAAGTCGTAGGCCGATTTCTCACGATCCACTTGCAGCTGTAGAAAGGATACGGTTTAATAAATGAATGTGGAAAGTAAAGCTTTTATCTAAAACTGCTGTAGGTTCAATAGTTCAAGATCTGGATGTATTCAAAAACAAATTTGTGTTCAGAAGAAATGTTCTACAACTAAGAGACAGAGCAAAGGAGTCGTTGGTCAAAACCTCATCTGCAGATGTATAAGGAAACTTTTGTTTTCTATGCCTAGCCAACTGATTTCCTCAAATACAAGCATTAAGACATTTACAAAGCGTTTTCCTGAGATGAAGATCGCTACAAGTAAACACTAAACGTTGCCTACTACAATAATCAGTTAAAATTTTCCCTATGAACAACTTTTTACTTTGTTAGGGTTAACTAACCCTTTAACCGGCAGAGGTGATTATTTTGCCACCTAATTAGCAACTCTAATAAACCTGTAATAAAGGTCAAAACCAATGAAAAAACGAAGTTACTTGTACAAATTCCACTGCTTCTAAAAGAAATATAACACGTAAGCAACTCGAAGTTACTTTATAATATTAAGAGTTAAAGTGAACGCAAGAAGCATTGAAGTGTTCACAAGAGATTACATTGTCAATTTGATTTTATTACAAGTACGTTTCTAGTTTAAGACCTAGTTTAAAGCTGTTTCTAGACGCAATATGTTCGACAATGTAAGAAACGCTAGTAACAATAAAAATAACTTTTATAGTTTTACTATTTATTGTTATTTTATTGCACTATACTGTCGTAACGAAGTAAAAAAACGAAGAACATAACTTTTAAACTAGGTATACAACATAGCAGCCCATTAATGTCCCACTGCAGAAACGGGCCTCCTCCCATGACGGAGGGATACTTATTGGCCTACTAATACCACGCTGGCCAGACGGATTGGTATAGGGTTTAATTTCAAGTTTTCTTTCTTTTTATTTCGTAAAGAAAATATTCACGGATAGTCCCTTAGTCGGTTTTTACGACACCCATGGGATGAGATGGGGTGGTGACATATTGTATTCTTACTCCGTCACCATATGGAGTAAACTAGGTATACCGTTGCATGATTATAAAATGTCAGCTTGAGACAACGGCCAGTGTGTTGTCAGTGCCATAACGACAAGCAAAATAAAGGTATGTTAAGTCCATCTCGCGTAAACGTTTAATATTTGTATTTATTATCAATTCAATACCTTAGGATTTTCTTTTAAGTTTAGGCTACTAGAACTGCACTACGCTGCTTGATAGCAAGTAGTTAATTAGTTGAGTCCATAAATGAATACTACTTTTCCAGTTTTAATAATTGGCAACTTTCCTACACTCTAGCAAGCAAAAAGCCCTATAAACGCTTTGTACTTGCATATTGGGGATCAGCCAGTGTATTAGCGCACACATGTGGTCAATGGTCAAATAGGCAATACTACCATCTCTTGCCACTATTCCAGTACTTCAAGTTTGTCAATACCAAAAAAGTCTCTATTTGCTTTTAATCAGCATGTCAATTCTCGTACCTAAAATTCGGTTAAGTTAACTATTAGTTGTCACATTGTCACACTCTAAATAAAACTTTAACACGACCATAAAAGGTTACAATTGCAATAGCAAAAACAAGTCAACTAAAAGTTAAGTTAACCGAATTTTAGGTACGAGAATTGACATGCAGGCTCAACACATTAATATTATCGTGTCATCTGCATAAACAATACAACAACAAAAAGATTAAAAAGTAAACCATAATCTTTATTCAAAACATTTATAAACGAGAGAAAGCTCCTTCAATAGTAAGTCTACGAATACGTTTGTAAGAACGTACGTTAAGAGGATACTACAGAGATCAGCCGAGCGAGAGAAACGTCACTCAAAGAGGTTTTACAAAAAATTTACGTTTAAAAATGTTGGCTGTTTTTCTTCTTTTTTTTTTCTTAAAGATGTTTGCTACTGTTAAATGTTGGTTGATCAATTAAGGATTGTTTTGTTTTTATTCACACCTTTATCGTATGAGGGTAGGCAGTGACTACTCCCATGCACTATGATTCTTACAAAACTTGTTCACATTTAGCAAGTTCCGGGACCGAAAATAGCATTTTCTAGTCGGAAGTAAGTTAGTTGATCAAAATTTAATGAAATCTTCTTAATTTTTAGACAATACTAGATTACCGAGAAATACAGTATATAAGACTAAAGAACCTTAATGGAATTTAAGAGGCAAATATAAAATATATATTATGACCAGTTTTGTTGGGGTCACCGGTTCATAAATACGATAGAACGAGGTGGTAGAAGGATAACCATACAGCAATGCTCTAACGCAGCTGTAATTGTTCAAGGGGTTGAGATGCCTGGTACCGAATGAAAGGGATTAAGAGCGTCTAGTACGTACTTAATGGTTTCTCAAAGGGACAGCAGTACTCCAAACAATACGAACTTGAATTTTATACAAAAGAAGGAAATACAAGTAAATAATTTAAAACGCTTGTGTAAAAACCTACCTTTCTAACTTCAACAGCTGCTTTATCGAGTTTCTCCTGAAGCTTGTCAATCTCTGAGTGTGCAGCATCCAAAGAAGCCTGGAGTTTATCCTGTTGTAGTTGTGCTTTACCCAGGGTGGCTTGTGTTCGTTCCAGTTCTTCCCTTGCCTTGTCTAACTCAGCTACGGCCTTATCACGCTCGGAGTGGAGGCGACTGACAGAAGATTGTACTCTGTTAAGAAATAATTCATGTTTTAGCAGATACATTAATGTTATCTTTGAAGTCGAGTGTATAAACCTAAATGTGGTACCATCGTTGCAGTTCATTGCAGTTAAACTGCAGAGTCGAGTGTCTTTTATGTATGATAAGAAACTTAAGCTTGGTATCGGTTGCTTTTGTATTAAGTTTTCTGCCCTAAGACGATAACATGGAGAGAGAGGTGGAGTGTTGATACAATGTATTCTTAGTCTGTTGTCTATATATATTTAGATTTTACGTTAATTTCATTTCAAACTGATACAAGGTTCACTCTTAAGGTGCCAATAATTGGGTGGCTTACCCTACTCTGGTCTATTGGAGACCCGGTTCTATGAAAGGTTTACATCGGGCCGAAGTATCCGTAGTCCGTATGGGGTTTAAAGGCAAGGGGCACGTCAATGAAAAAGAGACACATACTTAGTACGGTACAAAGAGGAAACAATAAGAGGAGATTTGTCAGACAATTAGCTACCATTATGGCTTTAGGTTTCGGAAAAATGACAATGGCTCTATTGTAGTGGTAAGTTCTGTAAAGTTTCAAATACTATAAAACTCACCTATCATATTCCTCCTTCAGGCTATCTTGCTCTGTTTGTGCATTTTCAAGCTTGGCCTTCAGACGATACACCTCTCCCTGTGACTTTTCCAACTTATCCTGCAAGGCGCCAGCTTCAACTCGTGCTCTTTCAGCATCTGCTTGCGTGACTCTCAATTCAGCCTGAGTACGTCTTAACTCAGCAGCACTCTTATCTGCCTTCTCTTGTACTCGATCAAGCTCTTGAGATGTTGTTAGAGTACTTCTACCGAAAGTAGTTTGAGAACGTTCTAATTCATGCTTGAGTCTTTCATTTTCAAGCTCAAGTCGTGCTAAGCGCTGTTTCGCTGCTTCCCAATCGGCCCCTGATCTTCCAACTTCACTAGCAGCCTTATCTAATTCGGCCTTAGACTTGCCTAGTTCAGATTGTGAGCTTTCTAGTTTAGCTTCAAGTCGGTCTTTCTCAGCTTGTGCTCTCTCAAGCCTAGCACCAAGTTTTTCAACTTCGCTTTCAAGTGCGTGGAGTTTCATTTTATATTCAGCTATTTCTCGTTCATGCAGTTCTCTTTCTTCATTCTTTTCGTGTTCAGCTCTATCTCTTTGCTCTCTTAACTGTTGGATTTGTTTTTCTTTATCACCTATTACTTCTTCGAGTGATGAAAGGGCACCTTCAGAAGAGCAATGGTGGGCTTGCATAGCATTCAGGCGTGCTCTAGCCATATCTACCTGATTGTCTTTTTCTTTTAGGAGGTCTTCTAAATTTTCGATCTGAAAACGTTTTAAAAAGTCAAGACAAGAACGCAAATATGTTGTAAAACTAAATAGTATTTAAAAAAAATAAACAAATAAAAAAGAAACATACCTTGAAATAAAATGAACAAACACAACACAAACACTAGCTTAACTCAATAAATAACAAAATACAAATAAACATGTAGCGTACTGTAATAAACTAAACAAGTGTAGCCATAAATAAAACTAATAGGTACGGATAACATCTTTACTAAAATTTTAACCGGGCGTTTATTGACATGAGATTGAAAGAATATGATATTTTCAATAATGGCAAGCATACGTTGTCCAATTTAAGAGCCTGTTGTTTAACTAATGATAAAAATAACAAAAATGGCACATAGTAAAAACATAAATACGCGCGAAACGCATTACCCTAGTCGCTCGTTCGGTTAAAAAAACTAATTAAGTACTAGTAGTAACATAAAATAAAATAAAATAAAATATAAAGCTTATCAAGAAACGGAATCTACCGATATAAAAAGGGGTATATTCAACGTAATTTAATAAAAAAAAGGTAATTTAAAACAACAAACAACCACGAACCTAACCACATACTGGCACAAGTTTATACTATAGAAAACAAACATTTAAAATAAAATAATAGTTCTAAATTGTATACCAATACTTGTACTAAGTTATGGGAGGTAGCGCTTTAATAGAGCGTGTAATTTAATATCGGCTATAATCGTAATATAGTAGTAGTAGTATAATATAATAGAACCTACAGAAAACAGTATAGTAAAGTCTTCAGAAAAAACGTAATAAACTGTATTAAATTATTGTTTAAAAATAATGTAAATAAATGTTAAAGAAACAAAACAAATGTAGTCAGAGATGCTTACTTTACTGATTTCTAAACATTAATTATACTGTTTAGAATAAAATTAATTCCGCATGAAATTCCTAGAAACATTGCTGCAAATTGTGACGCTACCTCCCTTACTAGTTATAGGAACAATTAGGTTTTTACTGTAGTTACTAATGTAGCAAGATTAGCAAAATACAAACTCCGAACTGTATGTTTTAAGCAAGGCCGCATTTGGAGGCAAATCATTAATTGGATTACAGCCTCTATACTTACTTATTTTGTAAGTGTAGGTGTACGTAATGAAATTATATTTAATTTCGAAATTGTTTATTTTAGAGTTTTCAAACATGAAATAAAAGTTTCTATAACTCTGATTAGTAATCGGAATGATATTCTTGGAATGGCTTTGATCAAAGACGAACTTATGATCGAAAATAAACAATTTATTTTTAGTCTGCTACGAATTACTGGTCATGATAGTTCTTATAATAATTAGCATAATCGTAGAATTCTAAAACGTAAAATGCATGTATTTATTTATTAAATTTAATGCACTTAATGATACACTGCATGGCATTGTCTTAGGTATTATCTGTTCATTCTTTTTCATTCATTTAAGCCCCATGCTAGGGAAATATAAAAAAAGGAGTCTAAAATACGACTAATATATAAATGATTATAAAATATACAATAATCGAATAAATACAATCATAGGAACATCACAACAAAAAAACTAGAAATATAACATTAAAAACAAATAGTTAACTGTTAACACGTAATATTAAACTATTACCCAAAATTCAAATGTTGATAAAATTAGACTTAACAGTGCTAATACTGCAAATACTTCGAAACCAACTATTGTCAATTAAGTATTCAACATTTGAATCGGAAATAGGGGAATCGAAACGGACACAAATCGTGTTTGGGGCCATGGCCCGATTGCAGTTATGAGTGATTCCCGCATTGATGCCAGCATATCGTGATTGAATCAATCAACTGGACGAACTAATAAATGCAGTTTTTTTTGCTATGTCATTTGATTGTATTAGAATTATTAAAAAGTAATATACTATTTCAGAGCTTGATGGTAATGGCCTATGTCCAGCAGTGGACAGCGCCAGGCTAATTGATTTTAAAGTAATCTGACCACAAGTAAGACTAGGTATAAACATAAATAACAATAATAATATAACAAATTTAAACTCTACAGTAATAAGTAAGAGTAAGCTGATTAACATAATTAAATAGGCTTTACGTAGCTAAGAAATAGCCTCCTAAACGTGGATAAAATATACAAAGTTATTTTATAAATTCAGTGTGAAATTAAAACAATATTTCAATTTACTTTACAAAATTAAACAATGCTTTTGTAAATATAAGTAAGTAATAGAAATGTTTTTCTTATTTTAAGATTATATTGACGGAATTGTCCATTTTCACCGATAGCAAAGTAGGCAATGCCAAATTTTTAGTTCTTTTCATTTTTTTGGCAAATAATTTTTACAGATGTGTTTTCGCTTTTATTTGTCTACAATTAATCTTTCTTAGCAAACTAGCTTATTCTATAAAAGGCATACTAATACTTCTTTAACTTAACAATATGGTGTACCTTTCTCTGCAAAACATTGATCTTGCGATCCTTAATTTCGGAGTGGTCTCTCAACTCCGCAAGCTCATGTGCCGCCGCCAAGGCAGCCGCAGTCTTCTTCTCCACCAGTCTGCTCTTCTCGTCCAGCCGGGCCTTCAATTCTTCCACCTGCGCATGGTAGCATTTCTGTTTCTATATTGAAGTTAACAGAAAACTCTGTATTAGGTTTGTCCAGTGTTTTTGTGTCTACTAATTCTTACGTGTGCCATAATATGTATGTACTTTTAAATAAATATGTAGACCTGAACAAACAGGCATTTACAATGAACTGTGTCGTTAAAATTTTACAGTTTACTGAAAGATATATGTTCTATTCAGTTTACTGTTTACTGAAGTAATTGTGCTATTCACAGAAACTGTGTTGTTCACTGAAAAAAAGTGTGTTTAGTTTATACAAATTGTGCAGAGTTAGTGAAGTGAGTTAGTTTCGATGTTAGTTCATGCGCATAGCGTCACTTACGTCAGTCTGCAGCATACTATAGTGTTCTTCTTTAGCGCAGAGAGATTCCTTCAACACTGCTATATGTCGCTGATAGTCTTGATGCTGTTCCTCCAACGCTTTCATCTTGGCCGCCATCGCCAATATCTCTTGGTCTCGCCTCTGGATCTCCAACCGGAATTCGTCGAGCTGCTCATCATTTCACCATCCATCCGAAAGTCGGTATAGAATTAGATAAATCCAAGGATTTGATTAGTAGAACACAAGAAATGGAAGACTCCAGAAGTAGAAACCAAAGAAATCTATCTACTTAGGCAACAAGTGATGGCGGAAATGATACTGATGTTAAAATAATTAATCTACTTATTATTAATGATCAACAAATGATCAAATATACTGTTATAATTAGTGACGTTAATACCGATATTAGTATGACAAGCGACGCAAGCTTTTTATGTCAATATTAATAATTAGTTACACGAGTATATGGCACGAAATGTTTCCAGCATTAATATATTGAACACGATTTAATAGCTGTGCCATGGAAGACATTTCGATAATCTTACACGTTCATATAATCTGCATGCAATCATAAAATGTATTAAACGACTTAGAATATAAATATTATATAAAAAAATGTACCGAATATCATCAAATAGTAAATGGACATTTACATCTGGAAAACTTTCTAGACTAAACACTAATAAATATGAAAACGTGAACCCTCGATGAGCATCGATAGAAAGTTTTCCAGTCATCATAATCTAATAGTACCAAAAGTAGTTCGACAGTAAACATCGTTCGATGCACGGGCGCCTACGTTGTGATACATTTATCTACCGTTGTGTGAGAGAGACGATGATACATGACCACTACATGAAGAGGTCGGGTCGTGATGAGCTAGTCTAGTTGATGTTGATGCGGGTGACGCGGGAACAAAGCTGGAACTGGTACTGGACGATGCGATGCGATCAACACCGAAAGCACAACATGATCAAATTATAAAAGATCAACGGGGTTCACAGATACTTATTACGAGGATAAAATCGTTTCGATGCTTCGACCTCGACAGTCTTTAGTTTATAAGTTAACAGTCTATCTCTAAATCTTCATATTGGTGTCAACGTAATCAACCTCACATGTGTCATCTAACCATACAATTTACATCTAAATTTATATATCCCTTCGTCTAAGGCCCTATTTAACAAAAATATTTAAATCGTCATCTTTCAAGAATATAATTCCTCTTATTTTAATAAAAATAGCTTTAACAACGAACAAGTTTACACAAAAATATTACGAGTCAACACAGTCGGCGACGATTTCGGCTAAGTTCGGACTTAAAGCGAGAAATTGACAAGTCGGTGGCGATCCCCCCGCGACGTCACAGAGTGGTGGCGCTATAGTAGAGGTGCGGGCGCAGGCGAGCCGGCGGCGCCGACGTGCGCCCGTCCTTCATCACGCGCACGTCGTTCAGCAGAAAACTTACTTGTCTCTTGAAGGGAGGGTCGGCCTTATCGTAAAGCGAGGCGTGGCTGGGCGCGAGCGAGGGCGGCGGCGGCGAGCCGAGCGCGGCCAGCTCGCTCTCGAGCAGCGCCACCTGGCGCTCCAGCGTGGCGATGCGCGCTTCCTTGGTCTCCAGCACGGCGGTGAGCGTGGCGCCCGCGCTGCCGCCCGGCAGCCCCGCCGCCGCCAGCGCGCGCTCCAGCTGCGCCTGCAGCGCGCGCAGCGTGTCCGCCGTCGCCTTGAGCTCCTGCGGCACGAGTGCGGGTCAGCGCCGCCGCCGCCCACAGCGCTACTACCTACCCGCGACGCGTCTCGTGCCGGGGCTGCGTCGTGTCGTGCCGCCATAGTGCCACCGCAGACGAGACGCAGCCCCGGGGGAAGGCTCTACTGATTACATTTTTTTGCTTCTAAAGACAATGATTGCTGAACTGAATGTCCAATAAAATTTTGAACGAGACGGTCTTCTCTAAGGTTCGTGTGACGGGGACGTAATGAGCTGCTAAACATGCAATGTCGTGATTTAATTTGTGTTCGTGTCGTTTATATATTTTTTCTGTGGTGTTTAGGCCGAATTCGTTGTCAAGGGTTGAATTTTGAATAAGAGGGTATATAGAGTTGTTTGTATCGTCGACGTGTAAGTGGCGGGGAGGGGGGCGATAAACGATAACTGGTGCTCGGGGCTCAAGCGTTGACGGTGTCACAGAAAGGTTTGAAAGTCCGTGGGAGTGAGTAAGCGAGATCTGATAAAGATATTTATGAAGCGGACGAGTGTGATCGTTTATTTAACACATAAAAGGCGTCACGACAGTCACATTCGGCTCAAGAGTCAAGAAATGAATGAAATGAAACACTATCAAGAGCAACACTAACAGAAACAGTGAACGATGACAAAGGTATCACAAAATAAAACGCCCATGTGGTACATAATATTTGTAAATACATAAATATAAGTAAGCAGAGTGAAGTGCACAACATACGACTACATACAGAACATAGTGCAGGATAGATATACCGACAGCTAGATAATAACAAGACTTCTAATAAATATTTGAAGTTATTATTAGAACTTTTGTTACACGGATCATGCACAAACATACATTCGAATATAATGATAATTACCTGTTTCTGAGCCATTGCCTGCATCTGTTGGAACATTTGCCTTTCTTCTTCTTTACCTGAAAATTATGCAGGGTTGTACTTTTGACTTTTTTGATACTAAAGTTGTTATGGAGCTGCGTAAAAGATTAAATATCCGAAACCTCAAAACGAATCTCTCCAAAACTAAGTGTTAGAGAACTAAAGGAAGAAGCCCTTATGACATTAAGACCGATTTGAGATTAAGTTTTCTTAGTTTCCCTTTTTGAAGATGTTGGTGGTTTATTAATAGTTTATAAAGTTTTTCAATAATTTTATTTACTTAACTATTTCGTTTTTCATTCCACCATAATGTACTTTTGTAAAATTAAAAAGTGCTTTAGAATATTTATTTTGAATAATTAAGAATTTTTTTATTGATATTCGTTGTTTTGAATTTCATTCCAAAAACTATCATCATTCCCCTGCCCTTATCCCAATTTTATTTGAGGTCGGCGCGGCATATCTTCTTCTTCCATACTTTCTTATCGGACGTCATCTCACAAGTAACACTCTTCGCAGCCATATCTTCTTTCACACAATCCATCCATCGTTTCTGTGGTCGTTCCTTATATCATATACATGTTCAACAACTTCCTCACCACATGATTCTCATTCCTCCGCATAACATGCCCATACCATGACAGCCGGTTGCCACGTAGTTTTTCTGCCACCGGTGCCACTTTCACAATCCAAAAACTATGTTGGTCTATTTTTACAATTTGTCAATTTCTATTGCTTAAACATCAGAACCAGAATCCGTATCTCGTATCCATAACATATCTGATAGATACAAAATTATTAATACAAATAAAAGTTACTTACCCATCCCTTTGTTCTGTAGCATTTCAAGTAACTTTTTGATGCTTTCATCTCGGGCTTGAAGCGTTTGTTTCTGTGTTTCAATTCGTAGTTCCAGTTCCTGTATTAACAAATGTAATGTTTTGTTAACAAATAATTTTCTATATAAAGATAATTAACTAGTTACCTATAAGAAATAAATAAAATTAGTATGCTCCAAGCAACTCCGAAGTAACACATCAAAGCATTATAAGGGCCGAATAAGAGCATTCTTGTATTCCTTTAGCATTTTGAGTTAGTCTTATAGTAGCATTATAATGGCATATCAGAATGCTTACAATGATTTTCAAATACCAGTGTTCAGCTTCAAGTCGCTCGGTGAACTTATATAAGAGTTTGTACGGGTCTTAAGCTCTATATAAGTTCACTTGTTGTTTGTTAAAATGCTTTCTGTGTTACTTGGGCTGGGACGCCACCCTGTTCGATCCTTGGCCATATCTTGCCAGTCGCTGGCATTAAGTTCCCTCAGATCATTCTCAAACTCATCTTTCCAGCGGTATCTGGTTCTCTCGTGTCGGAGGGTCGTTGAGCCAACAGAGTAAGTAATTAAGTAAGCAACTGGAAGCAGTAGCGAGGATGGTTCAAGAGGAGATGGTGGGATGACCTAGATGGCTTTAAAAGTAATTGGCATACAAAAGAGACACATCGAGGAAAATTGATTTTTTTTTATGTAATAGGAGGCAAACGAGCCAGCAGGTCACCTGATGGTAAGTAATCACCGCCGCCCATGGACTTGATGACATTGTTGATGTTCGTAGGGGAGGCCTTTGCCCTGCAGTTAGTAAAAGCTATCAATAATAATATGAATCCTGAAATCAGAAATTGGACCGGAATCGCCTATACCTCAGAGCTTTTAAGAAAGATAACAGTCACCTAGCGGTGAATAATCTACAAAACCACTGTTTTTGGCACTCACCATTAGGGTAGGATAAAATATTGAAATTTTGGTAGGAAAACAGGCATTATTTTAAGTTGTGAAGAAAAGGGATTTATAAACAGGGAATTATAAACAAACCTTTATGGTATCCCTTAATATAGCTATTTCTCGTTGTAGATGTTCATTCTCAGCAAATAAGGCTTCTAGTTGTTGTTGTAGTTCAGGCGCTGGTTGTCGCATTCGCAGTCTTAGTTCTTCTTCCAGTTGTCGGACGAGCATAGCTTGTTTCTGCAAAGAAAAAAAAAAGTTAAGTAATTTTTTTAAAGATAACTTTAAGGAGAAGTGGAGTATTCCTGACTTACGGTAGGTGTACAGTCACGAGCAATAATATGTACACATTGTCAAATTTTCTAAACTATCTGCACATTATATCTATGCATCTGGACATTAGAATACCAAAATTATTTCGTAATTTAGAAGAAGTTCCGTTCAGTTTTGAACTAATCTTCGAATATTCAATTTTGGATTGGCAGAACTTTGGATAACTGTTTTACAAAATGTGAAAATGTGTACATATTATTATTATTGCTCGTGACTGTACCATGCTAACCAGGGTGGTTATGTTAAACATACACAGTTGTATTGAAATGGTATTAACCTATCTCACTGAATGGTCAGGTTCATGTAACTCGAGGTCGATTACGGCACAATGCAAATCTTTTTGTGAATAATGAATAGGTTCTTGCATTGGTTTTCTATGTAAATATAATTTACAAAAAAAAAGTATTTACATGTTGGTTCACAGTCGTCGTAAAATCCATGGCATCATGAGTGGGTTGGAACTAGATGCCATTGTATGAATCATCATCATATCAGCCAATTGACGCCTACTGCTGGACATAGGCCTCCTCTAGTATTGCCACCTTCTGCGGTCCTGTACCTCCCTCATCCATCGGCTTCCCGCGCCGTCCTGACTAGGTCGTCGGTCCACCTTGTGAGGATTGAATGAATTATCATTGTATGAATGAGTTAGGATTATTTTCGTTTATATTGATATATTTTTATCATATTAACCTATCTAAATTAATTATCGATAGTTCTGCAAAACTAGTTTTTGCTGATATATGCCCACGCGTAACAAATATCTTTGTGGCTTCAACTGATTCTAAGAATTTTATACACAAGAAATCTATTTTTGCTTGTGTGATCGTCTTTGTGGTGACAGAGTAATTTCGTTGTGTCACTATCACAATTTGTTTCATAGGTGTTCGTAAACGTTTAATACACAAAGAAGGCTGTATTGTAATATTATTATGAAAAAAAAATACAACCGAATTAAGAACCTCCTCCTTTTTTTGAAGTCGGTTAAAAAGAACGAATAACGTTTTACTGACAAAAACCCATGACTGTTTTAATAATGTAAAACAATTTCTATTACCTGTATCACTAAATAATGCCTTTTCATGATAAAAAACCTTTTATATTATTTAACTATTCCTCAAACAAAGCATAAGAAACATTCGTTTTTACGACCAATAAGTACTTTGATTGTAACCAAAGAGAAAAGTTATTTTATATTGCTTTCAACAAGCTCTTGTATACAATAGCTTTTAATCGACGCCTTACGTGATCAGTGCTGCCAGCTTTCTGGAGACGTTTCCAGTGATACGCAGGAATGGTACGATGCGTTCTTAGCTATTTTTACTTTTAATTTTTATCTGCAGTAATTTAAGCAACTTATAAGTAAAAATGCCCCAATAAAGTGAATTTGTACGAGTATAGGATTGTATTATGATAATACTTAATATTAAATATTGGGAGCCATTGTAAATGTTTGTGACTGTACCAAAATTTATGTTTTGGTATTCGTTGGGAATAGAATCGGTACATTATTGAAACATTTAGAACTTGGTGTTCGTTAGGAATATAAAGTTTGTTACAAGTGGAAACAAATACCATCGGTATTAGTTTTTGGTATTAGAATGGAATAGATCAAAATTGGAACACGTTCGGTTTTATTCTTCCTTTGTAACGAACACTTAATATTAATGTATTTTTTGTTGTCATAAAGGCATATTAATTATAGAGTTTGTCGAAGGTTGCTTGTAATAAATAAATTTAATAGTCACCATTTTCAAAAAAATAGGTACTTAAGTTTGCGCCATCCAGTCCTAAGCTAAGCAGAGCTATAACTGGGTGAACGTACTTATATACTTTTTGTTAATAATTATATTATACTACTATTGAAAACACTCAGACCAATGCAAACATACATGTTCACACACATCATCATAACAGCCCATTGATGTCCCACTGCAGAGGAGGCCCGTACCTCCTCCCGTGACGGAGGAATACCTGGCCTACTAATACCACGCTGGCCATACACAAAAAAAGGCATTAAAGAAACAATCTGACTAGAGACTTTTGCATAGAAACCGTGAACATCCACTTCAAGGTTTTGTACCAAAAAAAATCATACTCATTTCTATGGAAAGCTGTCATTAATCCCTAGCCAACCGCTTTGGTGAAAAGTTCTGTTTTCATAATATTCATAAACACAGTTCACAAGGGTTGATAAATTTTCCCTCACCACTCAAATAACGACTTCAATGAAAAACAAAAACAAAACTACATCGCTAACAATGGAACTATACGATTGCGTGATACTGGCCACTAATAAAAATATTTATTTGACTCTATGAACTAAATCAAATAAAATTGTATGGAGACATGAAGAATTTTAATTTTGTTGTCGTGTTAAAATATACAAAAATATATTAAATTAACTAAGTATTGTATTAGACGACTTATTAACCAGGGGTTAAATTTTAACTCCGTGTGGTGACGGAGTAAAAATACAATATGTCACCAACCCATCTCATCGCATGGGTGTCGTAAAAAACGACTAAGGGACTATCCGTGAATATTATCTTTACGAAATAAAAAGAAGGAAAACTTGAAATTAAACCCTATATCAATCCGTCTGGCCAGCGTGGTGTTAGTTGGCCAAGTATACCTCCGTCACGGGAGGAGGCCCTTCCCTGCAGTGGGACATTAATGGGCTGTTATGATGAATATTATACTTAAAGGCTTATCCGTGTGATAAAAATACTTAGCTTACTATGCTCGCCACAACTTCTTGTGGGCTACTATCAGAGACTATGATTGTATGGAAGGCTTTATGTGTTAAACTATTTTACAGATTGTGGTATTGAGCACCTTGTATTAATAATGTTAAGCGCAATGTAGATGCATTTTATGTTTGCTTTGTAAAACATATTTCTGTTGCATCTGTTATGGACAGGTCATTTTAGCATCAAGCAGTTAAAAAATAAAATATAGAGTCAAACACCTCTTCGTATTTTTAGCAGTTAATTTAAGTTGGTAAAACCGTACCAAGTTATTTAGGTCATCGATAAAATAGAAACGTTTAAATTAATTGACCCAATAACTGCATGTTATATATTTCTCCGTGTGGTGACGGAGTAAGAATAAAATATGTCACCACCCCATCTCATCCCATGGGTGTCGTTAGAACCGACTAAGGGACTATTCGTGAATATTATGTGGTGGTACGGTGGTATCTTAGATGTTGTGTTAATCAAGGAGAGCGATGTAGTCCGGGAGGTAGTGGTCACCCCGACAGAGGGATTAGTCACTCCTGATACCTATCATCCACCACTAAATATTGAGGTGAGTACTACCACGTCTCATCAGTCTGAACTTATTAAACCAAGTAATATTGATTCTAGTAGGGATTGGAATTTCTCTAAATGTGACTATAAGTTATTAAATGATCTCTTGTCGGAGTCCTCCTGGGACGAGCTTTATAGGGCGCAGGACGTGGCTATCGCTTGTGATGCGTTTTATGAGACTATTTATAATATTTTTGATAAAGGCGTACCTAAAAAGCGGCGTGGGGTCGCAAAAAGTAGATGTTACCCTGTCTGGTTTACTAGTGACATAATCCAAGATATTTATCTTAAGATAAAGTTGCACGCAGACTGGAAGCGTACTAAATCTATTATAACATACTCCCTATTCTCAGATCTTAGATCTGGCTTGAAGTCGCGTATTCAGAATGCTTATGACGATTACATAGTGAGTATCGAATCTAATATTAAGATTAACCCTCGCAAATTTTGGCAACACGTCTCTAGTCTGCGTTCAAAGGGTGGTTTTGAATCTACATTAACCTACCAAAAAGAAGAGCTGTCTGGACCGGATGCTGCCGAGGCCTTTGCCAGTTATTTTTCTAGTGTTTTTCTAACCGAAGTGCCTAAACTGAACGCAGCTGTCACCGTCGTTACAACTCCTTGTAACCGCAATAGTAATGATGTGAGCTTAACTAAAATTACGAGCAGGGACGTCTGCCACAGTATACGGCGACTGAAGCTCGGAGGCTCAGCTGGTCCCGATGGCTTGCCGTCTGTAATTCTTAAAAGTGCTATGGATGTTCTTAGTGGTCCTCTTTGTTACATATTTAACCTGGTACTGACGGAAGGAGTCTATCCACCCCAGTGGAAATTGTCAAGAGTAACACCAATACCCAAAGGTCCTAATAGATCTGGTGTCGTAGAATATAGGCCTATTGCCATTCTGTCTTCTCCCGCTAAGTTATTTGAGACTATTGTTCAGAGGTACATATACGCGCAGGTTGACAAGTACTTATGTGACGAACAACATGGATTCAGGCGCAAAAGATCTGTAAACACCAACCTGCTTACACTCGTAGACTACGTCTCTAGGCGTCTCGATAGGAGATCCCAAGTAGACGTGCTTTACTTTGATTTTCGGAAGGCTTTTGATAGGGTGAATAATGATATATTGCTAGCAAAACTAGTAAATATAGGCTTCTCCTCGAACCTTCTTGCTCTTATAGCAGATTACCTTAGGAATCGACAGCAATTCGTTAGGCTTGGCATATATGATTCGAAGCCCTATCATACGCGTTCGGAAGTAAATCAGGGCTCAATCCTTGGACCCTTGCAGCTTTCTTATTGATGGTTAATGACCTCCCAGGTGTTGTTATACATTCCAGCTGTCTTCTGTACGTAGATGACCTGAAGCTCTTTGCCGAAGTTAGGTCATTTGAGGACTGCCTTAGTATACAGAAAGATGTCAACGCAATATGTGAGTGGTGCGCCGTTAATGAAATGGACATTAATTTAAATAAATGCAACGTGATGACCTTTGGTCGAATGAAGAATCCCATTAGCTTTGACTACACCATCAATGGTGTCCCTATAACTAAAACCGATACCATGACAGATCTCGGTGTTACATTTGATCGTAAGCTTACCTTCCACGATCACATCTTAACGTTAGCAAAGGAGTCCTACAGACGTTTGGGTTTCGTTCTTAGAAATTCTAACGACTTTCACAATCTAGGTGTGATTCGTCTCGTATATAGTGCACTAGTGCGAACAAAACTTGAAACCAGTGCCTGTGTCTGGAACCCACACGAAACTACTTACGTGCTACTACTTGAGAAAGTTCAAAAGGCCTTCCTAAGATACCTCTACAAGCGTGTCTATGGTTACTATCCGTTCTTATATCCCACGACATTCCTTCTTGGCTCATTAGGATATAATTCGCTCGAAGTTCGCAGGAACTATGAACAGCTTTCGACAGCTTGTAAGATACTCCGGGGTAAAATAGACTCCCCAGATTTGAATGGCGAGTTATGCCAATTTTACACCCCAAATAACTACCTTAGAAATCGCAAGCACAAATTATTTGCGGTACCATTTGCCCACACAGTGGCTCGAGCTCAGTCCCCCATACCACGAGTCCTGGCGGATTTCAACGCTCTCCTTAATTTATTCCCACAATGTGATCTGTTCGATGATGATTGGAAGAGTGTACTAACTGTATGCTTACAGTACTGCGAGCGAGACGTATGAACTATGAATGATACCTATCTATTAGTTTTGTTATTGTTAATTTAATATATTTTATTGTTGCTATTTTATATTTAGTTAATTAGTTATATAATTCTGTGTACTATTTTGTAAGCTATTTCTTATGTAATTTAATTTAATCTATGTGTAATTATGGATGTTGTTAAATTAATGTAATTGGTCTATCCGTTTTAATTTAAATAAAATAAATAAATTATCTTTACGAAATAAAAAGAAAGAAAAAAGTTCTCACCGGGGACCAAGCTATAAGCTTCCACATTTTAGAGAGGAAGAAATTTTTGTGCTGGTCGTGCAGAAAGAAACTCTTTACATGTTAATATGTTTAACCTGGTTGTCTATTGTTTGTCCAAAAATTATTTGCCATAATATTTATTTTCCCGAATTTTATTTACCCGAATTTCATATCACATACTAGCTTTTGCCATAATTTTAATTAGAAATAACGGCGAAAACAGCTCGACGGATATACCACAGAGATAGAATCGGCATTTGTTTTAACAAATCTTTATTCTATGTCGTTAGAATCGAGGCTTGTTTTAACAACTCTATTCTACGGATATAGAATCGAGAAATGCTTAAGGACTCTCGATACTCTCTCCTTAGAATCGAGAATTGTATATCAAGTGTCGATTCCCTGTAGCTACTAACCACACGCTCGTAAAATATTCCAGACACTCGAATAAAATCCTCAGCCGTACAAATAATAAATACAGACATATATACGAACTAATAAAAGTCCTATGTAGAAACGTGAATGGAATTCTAAACGATACGGCTCGTTTGTAGACTGTGTTGGAAAATTCTGTTGAGAAATGATTGCGGTATCCGCCATTAGATTGTTTTTATTTGTTTGAGGTCTATAGCTGCTTCTTGATAGGCGTGATACAGGTTGACCTGCAAGAGGTCGTGGGTTCGATTCCCACGCAGGACCATTCTTTGTGCGATCCACAAATAGAAAGCTTTTTTTTTGTTTTAAAAAAAGACAACTCCCGCACTAGAGATCATGCCCTGTGTCGCGGGGACTTTTTACAAACATCAATTAACGGACACAAAGAACACCCAGACTCAGGACAATAATTTGCGGATCTCACAAATTATTGTCCTGCGTGGGGATCGAACCCACAACCTCGTATACGGCAGCCGCTTGCACTACCGTCGCGCCACCGAGGTCGTCAAAAATGACTTGATTCTAGGTGTCCTTTGATTGTTCCATTTGGTGTTTAATGTTCCATGCCCTTACTGTGGGAATGTATCCCATTTTGTAGGCAACAGTTGTAAAAAAAATATTACCTTTTTTCCTTTTTACGTGTTCTACAAAATTGCCTAACATGGTTTTATGTACGGCTAAAGGCTAAATGTTTCAAGCAGAACTTTTTGCAATCAACAGATGTGTGGAATTGAACTTGGAAGAATGCCAACAATCGAGACAGACAAACGATGCACCGATTTAAGCAAAAGAAGCTTTTGAGGTAAATGTGATGATAATCTGCAGGCTGTCTTAGTATTCTACGTGAGGTCTTCTTTCTTCTTTATCGTTTGGTCAGTGGCCAACCATTTTGAGAGTTGTTTAAAGCATCGATTACACTAGACTACATGTAGTGCACTACATCTTGTAGGACACTACATCTTGTAGGGCACTTCATCTTGTAGGACACTACATGTAGTCTTTTCGTTACCATGTAATTGTTTTAGAAATGAAAAGACTACACGTAGTGTCCTACAAGATGTAGTGTCCTACAAGATGTAGTGCACAACATGTAGTCTAGTGTAATCGGCGCTTAAGTCTCGCAAAGACCTCTGATTTCGCTTAAGCGCCTTTACGTGGCTCACTAGCGCCGCCAATAGAAAAAAAAACATAATTCGCAAATAGGATAAATAGTGTAAAATGTTGATAACAAAGTCTTGAGAAAAGGCAATAAATTATTTTTACAACACACTCTCAACACTATAGATGGTTTTCAATTAGTTAAATATCGCATTCGAAAAAAAAACGACCGTTTTTGTTTATAATGCCATATTTATTTATATATATTGTCTTTTCCATGAGGTCTGGGCTGGAACCACAGCTTTGGACGCCTTATCTATATCCAAGCAAATGATAAAAGAATACAGTTGGTAAGAAAATTACAGTAGCCAGTACGATAGCAGGCAGCTATTTGATCTGTCAGGTGGATTGTTCTGCCTGTTAAAAGCAATAACAAAACCTCTTTTTATGCCATAAAACGCAATACAAGGTCACAAAACAAAACACCTCATACAAACGTTATATTATTATATAAACAAAAAGGTTATATACATAAATATAACTAAGCGATGTTACCAGCATATCTACAAAAGCCAAAATATTTGTACAGGCCTAATAACAATGTATGGAAATGCGGAACATGAGTTGGCAACATTGGTTTAGGGTAACAACACTATTGGGGAGAATAGCGTGGTTTAATATTGGGGTAGCGAAATAAGAATTGTTTTTAAAATCTCCCCAGACAGCAGTACATATTTAGTTGGAATCTAACACAAGACAATTATTGCATTTCTCTCAGCAATGAGATGTCTACTACTGGATATAATCATCATAACAGCCCATTCATGTCCCACTGCAGGGAAGGGCCTCCTCCCGTGACGGAGGGATACTTGGCCTACTAATACCACGCTGGCCAGACGGAATGGTATAGGGTTTAATTTCAAGTTTTCCTTCTTTTTATTTCGTCAGGAATCAGGATAATATTGAAGGATAGACCCTTAGTCGGTTTTTACGACACCCGTGGGAGGATATGCTGTGGTGATATTCTTACTCACCATACAGAGAATTATACCACTGGATGTAATAGGTCTCGCTAAATCGCGCCAATATTGTCGGTCCTCTGTATCAACCAAGCATTTTCGAACACCTAAGCTAAGTTAGTTAATTCGTGGTCTCCTTTGCCCGAACAGAAATTAGTCCTGCGATGGACGTGATAAAACTTCGCGATACTGATGTTGGTTTTAGTAAATGAATTAATCTTATCAGTCAAAAGACGTCTACGTATGCAAATACTCGTAAGACTTTTCATCATCGTATCATAACAGCCAATTAATGTCCCACTGCAGGGACGGGCCTCCTCCCGTGACGGAGGGATACTTACCTACATAAGACTTTTACTAATGTTTTATGACTAAAACTCTGCGTACAACATAAAACAAAAAACACCAAGGCACATTAAAAAAACCTAACAAAATAAAAACAAATATAAATCGCTTACCGCTCCCGCTTCATACAAGCACACACCGTACCTGACCCTACGTTCCCTGCGACCCATTTCTTCCTTAATTTCGTACAAAATCGATATTTTCAAGGCTCACAATCGTTTATTCATATCAATCATTCATGGTCGACCCTTGAGGGATAAATCCTAATATTTTCCGCTTAACCCAATAGGTAGGTACGTGTTCGTTAATATATTTGGTTTTTGTATTGGTTTAAGGTAAACGAGTAATAGTAGGCCCATCTGGAAAGTGGTGGCCTCCGCTTATGCACGTCAGAAAAGCATAGGAAAGTCACTGTACATGGTAAAGTAGTTAGTGTAAAGACAGTACTATAAAACATTATAACTGTCAAAGATATTATATCTTTGTTGTTATTTATCTATACTATATTTTACTATTATAAAGAGGTAAAGTTTGTGTGTTTGTTTGTTTGTGACGTTGTAAGGGGTAATCTCTGGATCTAATAAACCGATTTTAAAAATTCTTTATGTGTTGAATAGTCCATTTATCGGGGAGTGTCAAAGGCTATATAGTATCACGCTATGACTAATAGGACTGGAGCAGTAATGAAATATGTTTAAAAAGGGACACGTTTTTTTTGGCGCCCAGCGAAGTGAGCACGGGTTTGCTAGTATATTATATTACTTTACCCTTCTGATAGAATAGGACGAATAGACGCAAGCGCCCTTACGAATTTTTAAAAGCTTTAAATCTTACTCTGTACCCTTACACAAAATAATATTTCCGTAGTGAAGTTGGAAGTGAATTACCGATCTAGACGGCTTGTTAGTGGTAACTCCGAACTATTCGACCCAAATAATGTGTAGACAGTACGATGCTATGCACATGACCGCGCAAGGTGGAAACGTTTGGATAAGGCCTATGTGTAGCAGTGGACATCCATAGGCTGATAAGGTTGAATACAATGCTATCCATACTAATATTATAAATAGAAAAGTGTGTCTGTCTGTTTGTCTTTCACGGCAAAACAGAGCGCCAAATTGACGTGATTTTTTAAGTGGAGATGATTAAAGGAAAGGAGAGTAACATAGGCTACTTTTTGGTAGCCCAAATTTAACACGAGCGAAGCCGCGGGCAAAAGCTAGTATGCTCTAAAACTAACGTAGTTTTGTACCGTAATGTTTATTTTTGGCTTTCTAATTTTTTAATCATTTTTTAATCACCTTTTACGACACGATTATCACAATGTATTCGTACTCCATCACCATCGAAAAAACTACGTTGACTTCATAACTCAGTTTTTAATAAACATCAATAAAAGTCAATATATCGATTCTCGTACCTACATCAGAATCGACTATTTACACGACGTTATACAGATCGGCTAGCATTCAGATTACGTTAAGTGACTAGTGATTACAGCCATGGCGTGTCGAGGTGAGGGTTAACACCCTTGGGGGGGTGAAAGGTTAATAGATGCAATGTGCACAGATCGGGTTAATGAACCAAAATCTGTTATAAATAGTTACTTCTATTGTATTTACGATAAGACCAATAAACAATAGGTAGAAGTAGTGAAGTCAGTTCAGTATACATGCAATGTGCTATAACACTGGAGACACGATTTATGTCGAATTAGTTGAAACCAGTGCGAGTTAAATTTAAAATTAAATAGGTACATACAATTTATGAGGTTATTTTTTCAGCTGTAATTTTTAATTTTCAGTTTTCGAATCTATTCTGCTGAATAAAACAATTAAAAAGCGTAATTTCCATCTCATACTGTACGGTATCGCTTAGGACCTTCTTCCTCTCTTATTTTAAATTTCAAATTGCTTTATTTCATAAAAGGATATTGACCATTTTGGCCCAAGTGCTGCCCAGGTTTGGGAATACTTACATTGTATTCCTTACATCACCAGACATATATAAAAATAAAAAAAATAAAAAAACATCCACGGGGTTCTTGACAAAACTCATTTTTCTTCAAAAGCATTTTTGTTTATTTAAGGTGCTGTAGCGTTGTCAGTATACTTACGGTTTGTCTGTATAAACCTGTCAGCACTCAGCTAGTTGTAGCAGCTATACCAAGCGATGGTATGAGGTAGATATTGAAGTGAAAAGAAGAATGATAGTGAAACGAAAACAAGAGAATGAAGAGTATTATTTACATAGATGAATAACTTTTTTATTAATTAGGATGATTAACATATACATATTATGATCTATTTAGAGCAGATCGTCCAAAGAAATCTCGCAGTGCCTGTTGCATTGTTTGCAAACAATCAGGAAGCCATTATTATTTGTGATGGAACCTATATGTTCATACAGAAGAGTGCCAATTTCTCTTTTCAAAAAGATACGTATAGCATGCACAAATACAGGAACCTACTTAAACCATTTTTGTTGGTTACACGTGATGGACATATTATTGAAGTTACTGGACCATATGCTGCTACTACAAATGACGCAAGCATTTTAAATAGCCTTCTTGATGGGCCAGATAAAGTCATTCATTGGATGTTGAACTCAGGTGATGTCTTTATCCTGGACAGAGGTTTTCGCGACAGTGCGGAATCGTTAGAAAGCTGCGGCTATGTCGCAATCACGCCACAATCACAGCCTAGAAGAGGCTCTCAACTTACTACATTTGACGCGAATAAATCACGAATGTGCACAATTTGCCGGTGGCCTGTTGAGATTGTGAACGGACGATTAAAACGTGATTTTAAGATATTTCGTCATGAATATTGCAATGTTGCAATAAGTCACTTTTTTACAGACCTAAGAATCGCAGCAGCAATAACTAATGCTTTTCACGTAGACATTATCGACAATGCAAATGTACAAGAATACATCAGGATAGCCAGAAGCAGGCTGAATGAATCACAAATTGTTTGAAATCGTCGCATACAATTTACTTAACCCTTTCACAGTGCCGCCAGCAGACACAATAGTAAAACAATGCACGTGTACCACATACGGTACACTGCACTGGGAACGTGTTAAAATTGAAGCTACAGTTAAAATTATAGATCGACACAGACAAACGCCACAGTCCTAAAAAAAACGCGTTGTAGGGGAAGGGGGGGCATAACGGGGTCGCGAGGCACGACGGGGCCACCCTCAAATACAAAAACTTACACACTTTACATGTGTTTTGTTTTCGCTAATAGGTAGCCGTTTTATAAGTCTCTTAAGTCTGACAGTGACAGGCGACAAGACTGCGCGCGTTTATTTTTTATAACAGAAAATTATTTTCAACATCATTCTATGTAATTTTGAGTGACTACGAATTCACACGTAAAAAGGTAAGTTTTTAAGTGAGTACTATGATTTATTTATTTTGTTTTTATAGATACATTACTTATTGATATGTTTTGGACAAAAATACTCTAAGCGTCATTAATTTTATTCAGTTTGTTATTTTAAATAATGTGAGAATCGGGGCATAACGGGGACATGGTTGCGGGGTACGATGGGGTACCCCGTTATGCATACTGGAGTTAGAAGAACGAGAAAAACTTAAGAGACCAAAGAAGTGTTCTAATCTGAATGATCCCAAGTTAAAGAAGAACGCTAAGAAACAGAAATCCCAAGAAGCTGCCTCTGATGTAGAAAATACCAGCGAGGATACCATGTGCCTGTATTGTCTTGACATGAATCATACTTATTTAAAGTATTTGGAAGGTTGGGTGGCTTTCCAACTATGTGGACGGTGGGTTCATACAGCTTGTGCTAATGTAGACGACAACAATGCTGAAGAAATCCACATTTGCTTGTACTGTGACACAAACTAAATACGTACCCCGTACTGCCCCTAGCCTGGGGCAGGATGGGGATTTCCTTAAAGTTTAAAAAAACTAAAATTATGACGTTGTATGATTATTTACATTACCAAGTTTTATACCAAATGATAGGTTAATAAGTAACCAAAGTGTTGTGATTAGTTTTAATTAATAAATAAATTGCGTTGATTATGTTTTAGTGTATTTCCCTTAACGTCCCCGTTATGCCCCCCTCTCCCCTATTGCCCAATGTAAATTAGAGGAGAAAAATAACATCTCTTAGTAAGTGCAACCGCATTATAGGGTTGCAGAGATTGCTATTATAAAGGTTTCTTTATTTAATATCCCACAGTGAATATGACCGCAGCAAACCTGCATTATGAAATTTATGTTCATTTGCATCTTGTATGGACAAGCGTGCAGGTTACCGTGAGGTAATCGACATTATTCCTTTCATTACCAAGTGGAATAAAATAAATATCATTCGCCTATGACTCTGATGACGAGTAGACTTGCAGTTGTGCACAGGGTAGGAATTCAATTCCCATCTCTGGTATATTAAAGGCAGTTTTAGGTGGGCTTCTATAGTGAATATAAAAAAACGCGTTTAGATGATCGACTTGACAATCGCAAATAGTGTAGGTATGGGTATAGTACCTACATTAACTCATCATAACAGCCCATTAATGTCCTACTGCAAGGACGGGCCTCCTCCTGTGACGGAGGGATACTTGGCCTACATTAACTCTACAGGGACGTACTTAATGCAAATCTTCGTGTGCGTATTGCATATTTACTATGGTCTGACTTTTTTCTCTAAATAATGTGTATTTAAGTTAGTTGTGTTGTACTCGTAGTACCCAAAGTACAAGTTTTACTTAGTTTACTTCTAGATGGCGCTGTGTAGTAATATTATATGTTACAAAACCAGTGTCTTTTCAAGTAAAAAATAAGTTTGAAATTACTTTAAAATGACAGCTGATTATTCCCAGCGCTCTCTGTTTGTGGGTGGTTCTGGGTGGGGAATGGGTTGGGTTGGGTGGCCAGCCTCCCACCTCTCTCTCGTAACTTTGTCTAGTAACTGAGTGATCGTGGCCGTATCGATTTTACGAGCCCGTACTTCGTTTCTATACGTACATCTTACGGTATTGAGACTGCATTCATTCTGTTGAGTAAAATCTCTTTTGAGATTTAACCTCTTTTTTGGTTTGTGTTTTAAGAAAAAGTTCTGTCAAATGGGAGTCATCTTCTTTTTTTAAATTAATGTTGGTTTGAAAGGCGGAAGAAATATTTTTTGCGATAGATCTACTAAATTGTACAAAGTCCGGATTGGTTTCGTTTCGCTAGATTTGTATGTCGTAAAAGCAGACTAACTTTAACTACAAAATCAAAGTTGTTAAACTTGATAAATCAATCAACAGTCTGGCCAACGTCCATTTGTTGTCCAAGTTCAATCTCCGTGACTCTCAATCCCCTATCCAAACACTGGAATAAGTGTGAATAGAGAACACATTAACGAGCTAATTTATTATAAAACCTCCCTAAACCAAAAGCACAGGAAACTAAAATAAAATATTTAAACTTCGAGTCACATTTTTAGAACGTCTAGACTAGGTAACAGTACAAAGGGTCGGTGCACTACCCGACACTAGATGGCGTGACTTTCGCCGCTTCATTGATCCACTCACGTTTGGGAAAACTGAAATAGTATTTGGTTACGCAACCGGCCATTCAAAACGCCTTTCATATTATTTATTTCGTTTTTAAAACTAGAGTTTTTTGTACATTGTGAATGAATGGAAGTTTTTTAATTGGTATATGGACGGAAAATTTGTTTTTTATTGCTGTATTCTGAATTTTAGAGTAAGGTGTGTCGGGACGGGAATACATGGTGTTACTATGCCATATTACCACTGGGGTCTTGTAAAAGTCGGTTAAGGAGAAGTTCGTACATAATATCTCTACGAAATCTCCGGGTGGTGACGGAGTAAGAATACAATATGTCACCACCCCATCTCATCCCATTGTTGTCGTAAAAACCGACCAAGGGACTATCTGTGAATATTGTCTTTACGAATTAATAAAAGGAAAATTTGAAATTAAACCCTATACTAATTCGTCTGGCCAGCGTATTAGTAGGCCAAATATCCCTCCGTCACGGGTCCTCCCGGGCCCGTCCCTGCAGTGGGACATTAGGTAATAAGCTGTTATGATCTCTACGATTATACTCTAAATCTAAAGACGCAATACTTGAGGTAACACTTCATCTAGCCAGCAGCATTATTTTAGTGGGTTAAGTTTTACTCTGTTACTAGCGGTAGCCTGTTTCTTCAGTGGCATATTTAATTAATGACCGGAACTTATGTATAGTTAAAGTATTAATTAATGTAATAATAAAGTAGACTTTGCTGAGGTTATAATTAATTTTAAGTAGATATTTAATTACTAATATGGTATTTTTTTACTTAAAAGATTTTCAGACAATATTTGAAGGACTCGATATTATCATAAAAAGGAGAAAATAGTCGGCTGTGTTGGAAGTTTGTTTCAAAATTTAATGGTCTGGGAGTTTTCTATGTATAATATTAATATTTATTTGTCAATTATTAGGACTAGATTGCATTGTATAAGGAAATACATCTACATTTAACAAACAAACAAACAAAATACTTTATTTATGTTCAGTCTCCAAACACACATACAATTTAATTTAGTAACACATTACAAATACACTGCAATTAATTTCACTTAGCATCTGTTCTGGAGAGGTGCACACAAAAAGGAACCTTCTAAGCATATTGTCTGACTTTCATCAGATACTGATAATATTATACATAGAATACAACTTTTTATTTTAACTTAATTCACAAAACCGATGTTCAATCATTCATGCAATAAATTGCAGTTACATTTTAAGAGATTTGATTGACATCTACTAGATGTGAATCCTGCATGCATATGAAGTAAGACGGTTTATAGTAAAACAATATCGTTCTATGTGTAACTTAAGAGGGGTTAACTGAAGCGTTACGAGCATTACGTAGACAGGACAATGAATTATACATAAACTACTTAATAGCTTGGAACATACGCATATTGAATTACCTTTGACTTCGGTACCTACCTGGAGGGGAAATGGGGAACCGGCAGAGCCTTTGCGTGGAGTCCCCTTCCGGCGAAAGTAACTACATCTTAGATGAAGACAATTATTTGCGACCACACATTTAATTATCGTGGGATTTGAAATCACAACCTCATGGAGTCAGTTAAATGTGTATGTTACAAAATCCAGAACCTTTTGTTACGAAACGCAAAACCCATACTATCAAGTAATATCATGTCACGTGCCGGATATTCCTGACACCTGATTGCTAAAACTATTGTTTTGATTACATACATATCTGAATAGTTATTCCCAAAGGGTGAGTTTTCCTATTCGCATGTACAAACAAAGGTACGTATAATTAACACACAACGCAAGGATAAAGATATTATGTTCCTATCTTATCTGTTTATGTTTCTATGTAGTTCTTTGTTTAGTCAAAACTCCTAAAAAGATAGACCAATTTCAAATAATCTTTTTTTTAAATAATAAATAAATGATCGAGTAAGTTTTAATAAATTAAACGGGAATCGAAGCTGAAATCTTTGCGTAACCAGTTTTACTTTATCGATAGTGATTTTACTTATCAATAGGTACAGGATGACGAGACAAATAGTTCTAAGAATAATCAAGTAATGAGATACATTGGTATTTGCTTATTTAGCTATCAACTAATCGTACATACTTTGAGTTAGCTGATAACTTTTTATCTATGTGGGGAGTTGGGGACCAAATAAATATACCTACATGAAGTCACCATTCCAAGATTGTCGTAAAAACGACTAAGGAAAAGTTTGTAAGATACTCTACAAAATCAAATGAAGAAAAACAGCAAGACATAAAACTTACATCTATGTATGGGCAAGATGATTTTAGTACCCCATTTGCTGTATTATCTCTGTTATCGGCGAGGACTCTGAAACCATTCCATCCGTCTTACCACATTTGGCTTTAGGTTCTGTACCCGTTACATTCTCCAGTCTAACAATCCAAGCTAAAGCAATTAATAAAATTCGTACCGTGTACATCTAAACTGTTTTGACTGTCTACTGGTACATTTACTTAAGAGAAGAAAATCTTAACACAAAACCCCCCATTACACAGGGATATAACAAACACGAACCTCCTCCATTTTAAAATCATTCCATAAGAGAAACTGTCGTTGCCATAACACGTGGCACATTTAAATCGATCGATTCTCTAAATAGCTCTACTATAAGCAAGTTAACGACGAAGTATAAAAATATTATTAACTACTTAACTATTTATTGCTACGCTAATCGAGAATGGGAACTTATCAATGGTTAAAGCCTGAACGAGTAAAACAGGAAAGAATCTTATATTATTGATTTATGTTTTTAGACGACCTCTGTGGCGCAGTCGGTATATTACATAGCTGCTACGCTGAGGTCTCGGGTTCGATTCCCGCTCAATCTCAAATCTTTGTGTGCATGAACATGATTGTTTGCATTGGTCTGAGTGTTTCTATGTGTAATATGTATGTATTTACAAAAAATAGTATTTAAGTATGTTTATCCGTTGTCTAGTACCCATATAGTCCACTCAACGAATGGTGTAGCGTGCGTTAGCTGGCACCTAAGCGATTTCTTCAGAAAGTTGTTCAGGGTGCTTAGGGAGTAAACATACTAAAAGTCCCCGCGTCTAGGGGGGGAGCCGGAGGGGGGGGGAGAGGTTTAAAGTTCCCATTTTTAGGTTTTTTGCTAATATCTTGAAAACGGTGAGTCGTAGAGAAAAGGTATCTTCTGTGCAATGAAAGCTTATAAAATTACCTACAACTTTTGTCTTATGCACTTTTGTCGAAAACCTACCCATTTTTGAGGTACACGTTTCCGAAAAGTGAAAATTTTCGAAATAACGATTTTTATTGATAATCAGCTCTTGCCTGCTATTTGGTTTGCGTTTTTTCGAAATAAAAAGTAGTCTATATGTTAATCCAGGTCCAAATCTATCTACCTACCAAAATTTCATCCAAATCGGTTCAGCCGTTGAGTTATAGAAACTTTTACCTAATGTATTTTATACAATTGAAGTCTTCATTCAATCCGGAACGGTAAACTATAATCTAGGTATTTTATAGATAACATAAGATGGGAGTACCTCCAAGCGGTGAAGGCGGTAACAGTTTGAGATCGCGTTTTCGAATAAATGCGGGTGACGCGAGTGGAAGGGGATGGTTAAATTTCTTTCCTTATTTCCGATGCCCACTGTCGTAGAAAACGCGATCTCACTGGCTAAAACTCCCATTATCACCCATGCCGGGTGGCTTATGTTATTATTGTTCATTATATTTTTAATCTGTTTGGCACTGTAGCCTACCCGGTAACGCAGGGGAGCAGCCAAAACGATTCTTTTCTTCATAAACGTTGTTAGTTACGCTGAAGTTATCCGCAATGAGTGTTAATAAGTTTAGTGTCCTGTGTGTGAAAAGGACGTATTTAAAGGGAGTAAAGACGTATCTGAGTTGAAACAAAAAGGAATATTAGGTCTTATAGAAGCTAGTCAACAACGAAAAGATGACAAGCACCAAATTTTCCGTGACTTGACATCCCTTCTGATTCACTCCAATTGTCGTAAAAATTACACCCGAGCCCAAACAATAAAAAAAGATATGAGGGATGCATCTACATCTCAGGGAGAGGCAGGACCGTCTCAGCTCAGGTCGTCAGCTCCCCAGTTCGACTTTAAGACTAACTGCTTATTTTGTGGACAGTATGTAAAGGCAGAAACCAAAACACCTCTGAGTAAAAGGAGAATGGTACATGCAGTTGAAACTCTGACTTTTCAATATCGTATCAGGGAGGCTTGTTCCATGAGGTCGGATTCATGGGGTAACGCAGTTCTTGGCCGCTTGTCCTGCATTAACGACCTTGTTGCTGAGGGTGCAGTATATCACAAAGACTGCTACCTCAATTTTGTGAAGCCTACTAATAAAAAGCCTGACTGCAAATATTAAGCCTGACTTCAGTTCCCTCCCACCAACTGAGAACGCAGCTAAACAGCATTCAAGGCGCACCTACCACCAAGTGCAGCTATGGCTCGGGAATGAGTTGCCTCCTCTAGAGTGGGGATGGAAACATGTAGGAGACAGTCTAGTGCCAATAGCAACCGAAGATTTGCCAGCACCGGAGGTCCTACTCAAAACAATATTTTGCCGCTGCACCAAAGATTGTGGTAGTGGCAAATGTGGTTGTCGGAAAGCAATGTTAAATTGTTCTGCGGCGTGCCTCCACTGCCAAGGAAAATGTATCAACGGCGTACCTGTTGACGAAGACGATGGTGAAGACGACCTAAAGTCCCTTCAGCAGGAATCATTCACTGAGGATGTGTATACCTTAGAAAAAGAACACTTATCAGGACCCTCACAGCCTAAACGAATGAAGACTTAAATGGTATATTATAAATAATATCAGGCACCTACTTCTAGGCGAGCGTGTACCACACTGCCACCTTAGTCCTAATCGTTGCTTCCTATCAGGCGCGATTAAGGCCAAACTATAAATAGATAAAAAATTTTGATAACTCAACGGCTGAACCGATTTGGATGAAATTTGGTAGGTAGATAGATTAGATCCTGGACTGACATATAGACTACTTTTTATTCCGAAAAAACGCAAACCAAATAGCAGGCAAGAGCTGATTATCAATAAAAATCGTTATTTCGAAAATTTTCACTTTTCGGAAACGTGTACCTCAAAAATGGGTAGGTTTTCGACAAAAGTGCATAAGACAAAAGTTGTAGGTAATTTTATAAGCTTTCATTGCACAGAAGATACCTTTTCTCTACAACTCACCGTTTTCAAGATATTAGCAAAAAACCTAAAAATGGGAACTTTAAACCCCTCCCCCCCCTCCGGCTCCCCCCCTAGACGCGGGGACTTTTAGTATGTTTACTCCCTAAGCACCCTGAACAACTTTCTGAAGAAATCGCTTAGGTGCCAGCTAACGCACGCTACACCATACATTCAATTATTCGTTGAGTGGACTAATAGTACAAGCTCTGCTTAGTTTGGGACTAGGTGGCGTTGTGTGAATGTGTGAGGATTATTTATTGTAGATCGATCATAGATACTACATGGGATGCGATCCCGGAGGTAAAACGTTAAGACATTGTAGTTTGACTCTCCCTCACAAACTCACCAATAATGTAAAACATCTTATGAATTTTAATCAATCTATGAAATTCAATAAACAATTTATGGTATCCTTCAATCAAAGCTTACAAGTTTTATTACATAAATACTTACTCCAATTTAATCAATCAAAAATAAACTTTAACATCTACAGAACAAAGTCTAATATGTTTGTTACAACAGAAGTAGATGTGAATGAAATATTTCAATTAAGCTTGGCTATGTGTAGTGCCGGCGAATTCTACTATGTGTGGTCTAAAATACAAGCGAACAACTTTAGTGCCAAGTAAAAAGTTAGCGGAAAATTTTTAGATTTTTATCATGGATGTTTTTACAAAAAAAGCGGTGTAATTTTATGGAGTATACTGTGCCCATTTCGTTAGGCGGCGAAAAAAACGCCTCCTTTTTTTAAACATATTTCATTACTGCCCCACTCTTATTAGTCATAGCGTGATACTATATAGCCTATGACACTCCCCAATGAATGGACTATTCAAAACAGAAAGCATTTTTAAAATCTGTTCAGTAGATCCAGAGATTACCCCTTACAACGTCACAAACACCCAACTATACCTCCTTATAATATTAGTATAGATTTAGAAAAAAATTGAAATAAAGTGTGAACTGGATTGAATCAAAGGTGGAAAATGTGGCCAAGATAAGTAAATTGCTGTATGATGTGTGTTTTTAAAACTCTTACAAGACCATGCGAAGTCTAGGGACAGCATTTCAGCTGCCGTATTATGAAAACAGAGTGCGGAGAGGCATAGAGTTTTATACAGTAAATAGTTTTCTAATCAAAAACAGGAGGACCAAGTCCTGTGGCGCGTGTTGGGAGAGGCCTATGTCCAACAGTGGACTGCGATAGGCTAGCTGATGATGATGATGATGAATCAAAAACTGAATTCAACTAAAAACTGTGATATAAATATATATGTTTTTAAATATATGTATGTTTTTAAATCGGTCCCGGCGTTTTTGAGTAATCAGGTGACACAACAAAATACAATCGAATTGAGTACCTTCTCCTTTTTTGAAGTCGGTAAACAAAAGCAAGCGCTCCTAAAAGGCCTTCAGCAAAAGATAAATAGTTCCAAGTAAAAACCAACAAGTAATATTACAGAACTTAATTAAGTAATTCAATATTTAACTACGGTACATGCAATCTAGCTAATTTGCACAACACAACTCTGTTGTGTAACTTTACTTCTAGATTCAATTATTTGATAGTAAGGACTACACGTTACGGTACAATTAAGAAGATAATATTCATATACTTACTAAAATAAATAGACAGGTATTCTTCTGTTAACGAACCCGAATAATTTGGTCAAAACATACTGAAAACCTCTTCTAAATTAGGGTCGTACTCGTAGCACATATAACGTAACGTAAACGGATCGGCACCGTATCAACTCGAGCCGTTTAGTATTAATTTGTATGAAACTCCTTACTGCAACGCACACTAATCGGAATCGTAACGAAATCGGATTTTTGACGTTTGACACCGAGGAAAAAGGCTAGGCGGTGCCGATCCGTTTACGTTACGTTGTATGTGCTACGGACCCTTAACCTACTCGTAATACTATTACATAACATAGTTATATTCACGCCATATCCCTATGGGGGTATACTTACAAACTTGCTTTGCTTCACCTACATTCATACCTATTTTCATACCTGTTGGTTCCGAGTGCTAAGCGTGCCCTTTCTGAAAGATCTTATCACTTAAGTTCCCGTTAGTCTTTCTAGGACGTTACCCTATACATTTTGAGCTATACCTACATTTCTTTTGTTATTTCAATTAGCGTAATTATTTTTCGATGCAAATTAGTAATATACACATTTAATCACAAAAGAATTAATTTTTCTTAGAAAGACAATTTCCGCACTCAGGATCAAAGCTGTGTCGTGGGAACTTTTACAAATATGAAATGAATAGGCACAACGTACGTACATCCTTGACTTAAGTCAATAGTTTTTAGATCACACAAATAATAACCAATCTTGGAATTCGAATCCGAGACCTTGTGTACTACGTCACACGATCGCATTGCTACCGACGCTTTTTTTTAAATAAACTAATATATACATAATGCGTTTTTGAACCAAATTAAAAATAGGCACATTTAATCAAAAATGTAAATTAAAAATATGGTAATTTTTAAACTCGGTTGTACCATCGCCACCTCGTTTGCGAATAAAAGAGCTGAGAGAGGTCAAGCCCCCGTTCAATTGCTCTTAACTAACTTGAAACTCTACACACGCATAACGATCTTCGTTTTTTATACTGTAAAATTGTTTTCATTTAGCTATTGGATGCTTTTCTATCTAATCTTATTTTATACTAGCTGACTCGTACCCACTTCGTTGGGTGGCGAACAAAACGCGTCCGTTTTTTAAACATATTTCATTACTACTCCACTCCTATTAGTCATAGCGTGAAGCTATAGCCTGTGACACTCGCCGATAAATAGACTATTCAACACAGAAAGAATTTTTAAAATCGGTTCATTAGATCCGGAGATTACCCCCTACAACGTCACAAATTCACAAACTTTACCTCTTTATAATATAAGTATAGATATCGGCTTAAAAACTACCAAACATTGGTAAAAAAAACTAGAATAGATTGTACTTTTGGAAAATTCTTAGTTATCGTCATTTTCATAAAAGACCTATTTGGTATTTGAAACTGAATAGATAAGTATGACAAGACACTATAATTACCTCAATGCAATGAACCTAAGAGAGTGAGAGTAAGTAATCAATCACAAGGCGATCCTACAATAACCAATTTAGTGGAAAGAATGACATGGTCGATGACCATTGGATCCAATAAGGTATAATGAAAGTGTTCCAAATGAGTCTCTGAATATGGCCGTTCTTTGTGAACTCAAACGTGAGAACGAAGAAAAGTTTTGAGGAAATGGTTACCATCACTATACATAGCTATTGTCTAGTATCATCATAACAGCCCTTAATGTCCCACTGCAGGGACGGGCCTCCGTTCGTAACGGAGAGGGATACTTAGCCTACTAATACCACGCTGGCCAGACGGATTGGTATAAGGTTTAATTTCAAGTTTTCCTTCTTTTTATTTCCTATAGTTAATATTCACGGATAGTTCCTTAGTCGGTTTTTACGATACCCATGGGATGAGATGGGGTGGTGACATACTGTATTCTTACTCCGTCACCACACGGAGCATTGTCTAGTATAACTAAGTTAAAATTACCGGCATAAAGTCTTAAAAATTTCCAGCACTACTTTACGACCATAACTTTATAGAGCTCTCAAGAATAGTACATAATTACACTTTAATAAAAATTGCTAGTGATCATTAAATTAGTAAGTTCATATTTTAAAATACTTTCAAGCGGCGAATTTAGTTTTCTGACCCATGTGATTGGTTCATTGATCAGTACTAGTTGAGGCAACGCCATGATTAGTGACTCAATTCTTTCCGTCCCAGTTCATAAAAGCCCAGTTCATAAGAGCACCGTAGGTTTAAGTCAGTCAAAACGATTTTTGAAATGTTATGTACAATCGAAGAAAAGACCCGTCGAGGAAGAGATCCTTCGAGGTATTGACCTTTTGAGGTAACAAACCATCGGTGAAGTGTGTCGTCAAGATACAGACATCGAGGTAACGTCATTCCAACTAGAGTATTAAGAATAATTATAAATAAACCCAGTCATATCTTCTACTATATAAAAATAAGTCGGGTTTTTCTTCCTGACGCTATAACTCCAGAAAGCACGAACCGATTTCCACGATTTTGCATTCGTTGGAAAGGTCTTGGGCTCCGTGAGGTTTATAGCAAAGAAAATTTAGGAAAAATTTGAACAGAAAAGCGGGAAAATAATGCCCGTGCGAAGCCGGGACGGACCGCTAGTCTTGTAATAAAATAAAGTTGGTCTTCTGATACTATGCTGGGTAATGCCCATTTTAAACAGCCTAATTAATTTAGCGATCGTTGTATTTTTTAATTGGATTAATTTCACCCAATTTGTCACAATTTACTTAATTTAAGTTACTCCTGTAAGCCAAAATCAATAACGTGACCAGGGGGAGTTGTTTATTTTAAAGAAACTTTGGATTATTATAAAAGTACATTGAGATTCTTCTTTTCTTTAACCCTCTACCCAATATTTGTATCTAGAAATTATTATTCTGTTACTCCGAATGTCATGCTCAAAGATCTCATAAATTTGTAGAAACCAGTACTTTCATTGACATAGTCAAGATTGCCAATTAAAGTTGCAGTGAACAGTACAGACAGTACGTAGTACCAATGGCTACTGAGGCAAAAATGTTCGGAAAATGTGACCCCGTACCCGACGCAGGGTGTGTAGACCCCTCACACAGTGAAATCGAACGAACGGTCTAGTCAGGGCGCCGGAAAACCGATGAATGAGGGAGAGACAGAACTTTGGAGGTGGCTTATGGCCATAAGTGCAAGATTTAACCCTCATACTCGTAAATATGATTATTCATTCATACATAACAGCCCATTCATGTCCCACTGCAGGGACGGGCCTCCTCCCGTAACGGAGGTATGCTTAGCCTACTAATACCACACTGGCCAGACGGATTGGTATAGCGTTTAATTTATAGTTTTTCTTCTTTTTATTTCGTATAGTTAATATTCACGGATACTCCCTTAGTCGGTTTTTACGACACCCATTGGATGAGATGGGGTGGTGACATAAATATAATGAATACAGTATATTATTCATTGTGCTAAATAAAAATTGAATAGCAAAATAATGGCCCACATACGCAAAACCAACATATGATCAAACTTCTAACTATACCATTAACTAACTTCTCAATCAGATAAAAGCTTGCAATCATATTCTCGTTATTTCAAACTTAAACAACGCTAGAGATTCTTATCTTAAGTATTATAGCTTTTTGAATGAAGTCTGCTAGACGCCACTTGTCTAAACACTTGAAACGAGACTTAGGTCATCAAGTGTTTATAGCGGGATGATATTGCGGGTATTTGTGTTTTATGTATACTACAGAGAGTGCTCTAAAAGAGTTATTCGGTAATATTATTCATCGCACATTCACAACCATCCGTGTGGTGACGGAGTAAGAATACAATATGTCACCACCGCATCTCATACCATAGGTGTCGTAGAAACCGACTAAGGGACTATCCGTGAATATTACCTTTACAATGAAAGAAGGAAAACTTGAAATTAAACCGCATACCAATCCGTCTAGGCAGCGTGGTATTAGTAGGCCAAGTATCCCTCGTCACGGAAGGAGGCGCGTCTCTGCAGTGGGACATTAATGGACTGTTATGATGATTCATATATCGCCACCTAGTCGCGAACTAAGCAGAGCTTATGAGTGTGAGGATAAACCCACTTAGGGGCACACGTCCTAATGTTGGTACTGCACCAGATTATCAGCACCCCCAACTAAAACTCAAATTATAAGCTTACCATTAATTAATTTGGGATTCCGTTTAAAGAAATGAAAAATAAGATCCTTTTCGAATTATAAACTGGGCCAAACTACATTCTTCGATTAAAAAAAAGCCATTTTTTTAAAAAAACGCGGGAACATGTCCTTCAAATTACTTTGTTTTGACAGTTTCTTATGATCGTAGGTAAGTTCAGTTTTTTTTATTTTACTTTATTTTAGATCTTTTAGATATTTTTTACTGAACTTTTAGGTTTTACTCATGTATAAAATGTTTTGTAAGGCTTATCTGTCAATGGAAATGAACGTTATCTTGATTTTATGTTCATAAATGAGGTGCTGACATCTGGGTTCAATTTTTTTGCGAATTGCTAATTATCGGCACTGGTACTGTTACATGACAAAGTGGTATGTAAAATTGTTAATCCATATGTTTTATTGTAAAGCGTGATTATTTTATGCCTGGAATTCAATATTCTTGGAAAAAGTACTCTATGATTTCGGATTTCATATCCTGGCATGGTGCTGAAACTAACATTGCTAGTTATTTTCATAGTATTGATATTATGATCAAAAGAATGTCTATTATTTTTTGAAATTTTTTATATTTATGTATTTATTTTTCTGAAACTTCGGTTGTTAGGCTAGGCATAAATAAAAGAGATTTTGATATAAACATTGGATTATTTCATTTATCTACCTAATTTTATGTCTAATTTTAAGGTGCTGATAATTGGCTCGGTCGATGCCAGTAATTGGTGATGATGGTGCCAATAATTGGTGTTTGGGTAATTATTTAGTCAAACTCATCTAAATAAAATGTGTATGCATAAAGACAATTTTTTATAATAAAAATCAATTACTTATTTAATAGTGAACCGAGAAAGCATGTTGTTAAAGGCGTTATCAGTATTATCACTAAAGATAAACGATATTAAAGTAAGACTAACTCTTAAAGTGCTGATAATTGGTAGCATCACCCTACATACTTTTTCTTTATAAATTCTTACAAAAGAAATTACCCAAATCAATCATTTTATACATTAACTGACACAAATAACATCAGGCTAAAAACAAGAATTTGTGGATACACAGTGAATTATCTTGCATGGGAGTCGACCCTCTGTCCTCGGCGAATACACGACCTATTTGACAACTAAACACTTTTTGTATTTAATATCTTTCCATCAATTTTGATGTAAGTAGTTGGTTACTACAGTATGACGACATCAAACATAACTTTACGAATCATTAATAAATGCGAATATATACGAGAAATATTTGCACCAAATATCTAATAAAACATGGCTTACATACTTTCAACGTGCTCCCCGGCATGTTATACAGGGGAATTTCTCTTGCAGAATTTTAATAAGGTTAATACACGAGTTTTACGCCGGGAAAATACACATTTTTCTGATATGTGGAGTGCTTTGTGTGTTAATCTCAGATATACTTAGATTAACCGTCTGGCCAGCGCGGTATTAGTAGGCCAAGTATCCCTTCGTCACGGGAGGAGGCCCGTCCCTGCAGTGGGACATTAATGGGCTGTTATGATGATGATGATGATAAACCTACACTATGTACTTATTATTTTATGAGCACCCAAATACTAGCAATGCACTAAATATTGGGAGCTTTTAAGACTTCTTTTATGGAAAAATTCCCACCCACTTTACTACAACTGTGACTGGTTTATGATCAGTGAGACCTGAACTCAACGTAAAGCCTGAAGTCAGAAGAAATAATGATGACTTAACTCGCTTGAATTGTAGTTATGAATCTATCTGGGGCCTGGGGCTCTAAAATACAAGTCTAGGCTTAATTTAGACCCCAGATCTCCCACAAATTACACTTCCACACTTGGAAATCAAGTTATCATCTTTATTAATATTTAATATTGTATACTGTGTTAAGTAATTTGTGGAGATGAATTAAATAGGTAGTAGGTAACTTTTTATATAAGCTGCAAATGCTGTACAATGAGCTTCTGTGAACTGCGCTTTTCCTTGGCTTCATTTATCTACCTTCTGCTACATTTATCAGCGTGTGAGGGTCAAGCTATCATTCAAATTTTCGTCATCTGCCTTATTGTTGCTATAAATTCAACTGCATCTTATTGACATATTCCTACTGTTATACAACCTGTCTGGACTGCCATACCTACTGTAAATAAATAAATCATTTTTACATGTACTGATATTATTACGGAAAATAAGGTCTGACAACTGCACCGTAATACTGCCGCCATGCCATATAAAACGGTAACTGTAGATGACACTTAAGTAGATATAGGTCGCACAAGATATTTTTATTGATTAGTGGAAACTCATATCGCTTAGATTTACGATAGCTGCATTCGACAGGACTCAATCTATTTTCAATCAATTTGAAAAAGAGGCCATTCCTAATTTAGTTGGATCTTTGTACGTACAATTAATCGAGATAAGGACCCAAGCCTTCAAAGTTCGGCTAAAAGTATTCTAAGTCTAATTACTAATATCCTAATCAAGAGACTGGCCTCCTCGAGTGACGAGAGCAAGGTTGGCCTACTAATACTCCGTGGATAGACAAACTGGTAATTGAGATTATGTCTTTTTAGCTAGAGAATTGGGTACTTAGGTTGATACACTGCTGTGCCCGATTTATCCACATTCAATCAGACAAGAGTTTTTTTTATGTAGACATTATGTCGTATAAAAATAACTAATAGTAATTGCCCACAATCTTATTATTCAGTGTGACAAGTTCCACTTTTACATCAGATGGTTAAAACACATTCTAAGAGCTGGCTTTCAACAAAGTTTTCAAAGAAATATGTTACTGCAGCTCTTAACACGTCAAGTTGGCAAGTGCTAAAAGTTTGGTTTTTAAAACTAATATGAAATAGTACGTAGTTGTGCCACCCAAGAGGATGAACTTTTCTTCGCACTGACTAAGGAAGAATTTAGAAGTTTGAAAAGGTTTGACTTAGAATGTGGTGAAGACAAAAAACTATATTACAAGACAGATCTAAGAAAAAAGAATAAGTGAGAACCAACGAAACTCCTCTTGACAATCCACATAGACCCAGTTCGTAGACTCTTTGTTCCAGAATTACATACATTTTTGATACTGACAATACAATGACAATAACTGGGAGCGATTTTTTATGCCATCCAAAGCACGTAGACGCTAATATAAAATCCTACTAAGCGGTCATCCATCTACGGAATGATATCGCAGATATTGCTTAACATGCCTTATCATTTATCGACGAATTTACCATGCTACAAGCGAGTAATTAGCACCAATAACCATTTAATTATTCAAATTAACAATAGTAATAGCAACAAGTGAAAACATGGCACCTATCTGAACAGCAGTTGTCAACTGCCTGTGCTGGCTCTACGCCAAACTGAGTACCATGATGGCGTTAAAGTTGAATATGCTCTAACAGTAATTACTGCAGTTCAAGGACGTACCAATGCAGGTGCTGCTTTTATATATTGGAAGGTTTTAATTGCAAAATTCTTTGGTTACTGGAAAATCTCGTTGGGATTTGCCAAATCGATATTTTGAAAGTTGGTCAGTTGCGTGATTTAGTGATGTATGAATGGAGAGCACTATGATAATAGATAATCGTCCTACTAAGAGACGGCCATTCTCCAGCAATAGAGGAAATCATTGCTTAGAACTACTTACCTAGTTAGATGAATTTTAGAAATTGTATTTAATGCCGAGTTTTTGTTTTTTTTTGTTAATATCTGAGAGCCTTTATTGGCTTAAACCACGCGTACGGGAGAAGAAGGGTAGATGAATCTAGTGTAGAATAAACCCGTCTAAACACTAACCATTACACATTTAAACATCAAAAACTTATCTATAGCTCTTTATCTATATCCCTAAAACACACAATTGTCCAGCTTCTAATATTTTGATTTACTTAGTAAACCCTAACGAGATGCCATAATAACTAGTGTATATTGTAATTAAAATCATTGAATACGTACTCGACTGTACTTATATAATACATTTCCTTTGTTAGCTTGGGATAAGTTGGTGTAGTGAATCTGATAAAGTCAGACACCGTCTATAAATGTGCACAAAACTTATCTCACAACATATCTCTAAATCAAAATTGAACTACCAAAACATCGATTTAGCAAATCCCAACAAGATTCCTTAGTAACCAGTTTACATTGCTATTAAAACGATTCAATGCATATTCGACTGTACTTATAATATGTTTTGCCTTTGTTGGCTTTTAACCCCTATGGGATAAATTGGGTTGGTTCTTACTCTGGTGTAAGATAACAGCGACAAAAACACATTCTACAGAACCAAGCTAATCTCTGCACACCTATCTTTAAATCAAAATTGAGCTACCAAAACATCGATTTAGCAAATCCCAGCGAGATTCCTTAGTAACCAGTGTACATTGCAGTTAAAACCATTCAATTCGTATCCTGAATAGCAATAGTGAAGGCAGACAATACAATAATCTGATCTCGACTGCATTGCAGGTGGACGGTCGCTCCTTAATGACCCGTTTCCTGTTTTAAAGCTTACAGTCCGCCCTCTGAATGCGGTGAAAGTTAGTGAAACCCTTTGTGTAAAAATTTAATTAGAATGAATAATTTTGTTTACACGTTTATATTTTATGTGTGTTTGTTTTGTATATTTGAGTTTTGTTAATTAATTTATAACATACAATAACTAAGTAGTTCGGTCTAGAGGTGCTATCATTAGAAGAAAGAAAGAGGCCCAGCATTGACAGTCTTCATAAGATTATTATTTTGATGACTGCTAGCTTCATCAAGCGGGTAGCAGGCTGCTAAGCAGAGGTGTCGATTTCGGTTCCCGGTTGATGTACCTTGTAACGATAGTACAAGTTCTGCTTAGTTATCAAACTAAGCAGAACTTGTACTATCGTTAAATCAATTAAATCTTCCCCACTCATTCACACAACATCAGTTGTGTGAATGAGTGGGGAAGATTTTTTATTACCAGTTCAAAAAAAAAACATAGATCCCAAATGACACATAACCATAAGTACGTTGTGTGAAATTCTAAAACAAGACAGCTTAGTTACCAAGGCAGTTGAATATTTTGTCTTGGAACTGATATTACAGTACCTACTCAATATATCTATTTAAACTTCGTCTATACTTAATACTAGGCACGTGTCAAAAGGTATCTAGCTCCATTATTATTTAGTAAAATGTAAATCCATATACCTACAAACAAAGATAATGGTCTATTTAATATTTAGATAAGGATAATTGGACAACTCGAAACATGAAGACTTATAAATAATTAAGTATTAGCCATACCACATTTATTATTTAACCACTGTTGTGGTGAGGTTAGTATGAGTTTTGAAGGCCTGGGTAACCACACAATGTTTGGAGCCCGTTATTGCCGACCTACCAAATACCTGCCAGTCTTCTCGCCGCCCTGGCTTTTTATGGGTCAGAAACAAACACCGTTTTAGTCGGTAAACAGTTTTACCATCTTATTGGGACTCCGATATCATATAAATTTGTTGCTAGTGATATTATAGTCTATGAAACAATCGTTTTATAACAGGCCATATAATGTTCCACTGCAGGAACAGGCTTCCTCCAGTGACAGAGGAAAACTTGGCCTTCCAACCAATTCCAGGCCGCTGCGTTGAACATACAGCTTGTTAAAAAAATCATCATTTTTCTTTTTCGTAGAAATAACATCTGCCAACTTTCCCTTAATTGGATATCGACATCCATAGAATAAGAAGGGGTGGTAAAAACGTTAAAAACATTATCCTTGTGTATGAATATAAAACCTGTTTCAAATTACTCGGACACCATAAAGTTTTGGTTTTGAAAACATGAACAATGTTATATTTTAATAAATCACTACTTCAAACAGAACGTTGATAGTCATTATAATAAGCAATTTCATTAAAATGAATCATTTACAGAAACTCAATTACTTACTTCATTAATAACGATGAAACTATTTCCTCATGATCCAGATTGAAAATATAACTTTTTAAATTAACCAAAAAACAATTGAGTGTTAAGATTACTGAAATTAAATAAAAAATATACGACCGAATTAAAAACATCCTACATTTTTTGGAATCAGCTTATATAGGGGCTGTGACACACTTCAGATTAAGCTGTTATAGCCTGCCAACCAAGAAAGCAGTACATATAAATTTATGAACACACATTTAGGTCCTATTTTTGACAAACTGCCAAAAGTCTTTTGGCGCATGAATTTATTGAGCTGAGTACAGTATAAGGGTATTTCAGAAAAATATATCGAAAATGTAGAACATGGCCTTGAGCTATTTGGTAAAAGATTTTTTCGGCTATAATAAATTTAGCGGAAACAGACAGCCATCATCGGAGTGGGATAGGGTGATATATTCTATAGACAGTTATCTCAGTCATTGCAGGGACTAGGGATTAAGCGCTGTTACGGGGGCTTCTACAAACATAAAATTAAGGAACCCAAAGAATTTCCAGGTTCAAGATAATATAAATGTATGATCTCGTAAATAATTGTCTTGGCCCATGAGATATTATAATCTATAGCTGCTACGCAAAAGAAACCTTTGTATGCTTGAATATTATTATGAATGTTTCCATTAGTTCTCGGTTTTTTCACTGGTCTACAGTTCAAACTATACTAAATTTGAGACTAGATGGCGTTGTGTGTAAAAATGTGAGTATTATTATTAAATAAACGAAATTGAGGGAACTTTTCCTGCTAAACTGGCCTACTCATGCAGCAAAATTGTCGGCATAAATAGTCCTTGAACTTCTAATGCGGGTAGACGGAAAAAAATCTTTTCGTTTTCCTGTTCTTTCCGTCTCATTAAACGATGACTGATGACCTATTTTTTGTAAATTGAGTTTGCTCAAGTTAAACAGATGGTGTGCTAGTTATTGTATATGCTTGCTATCCCAAGGGTCGTGATTTCAATCCCCCCATGCCCGAAATCTATAAATTGATTAACTAGAATGACTTTTTACGAAAACTAGAACGGCAAACAACGAGTCTTTCTGAATTAGTCTTTAGTTACCATGATTTGTAGACACAAAGACCTAATAAAATCTTAATCATAAACGAAACTACCGGTCGATAAAAGTTATTACAAGTTACAACTAGAAGTTTCTGGCTAACAGTTGTCATAATTGCGGGATAATACATTCATGGATTAAGTTATCGTGATCAACTAAATTATTGATCCCGTCATCTGTAATTATAACCACCCTTGGATTCCCTAATGCTGCTCTCAACGAATGGAAAGCCTGTCCTACTGATACCTGGCTAACCAGTCGAATTAGCATTTACTAATTCTTTGGTTTGATATCGAGTTTTCTTAAAAAATACAATTTTAATTTTTTTGGCAGTCGGCTTTCAAGACACTTATGACATAAGAGGAGACGGTAATACCACGAAGTATTCTTACTCCATCTCTACAAACCATCTCAACCAAGAACAAACCTATAAAACAGTCATAAAATATAGCTCATATTAATATTATAAACTAGAACACGTTACAAGACTGTTCCATTGACCTATCGCACCAATGAACGTAAGTGTTTTAACCGCGTGACGTGAGCGTCCTCGTAAAGCATTCGTAGACAAAATGTCGATGATCATGACTCATGATTGTTTGTTTTTGAGACGCTCAGAGTAAGTTGCAATCACTGATAAACGATAATATTGGCTAAGCAATGTCGGCGATATTATAATTCCATATATTGGTGACCGCTTTGTGGTATACAGTCATCTGAGCATATCCATGCTTCCTGGTATATCATCTAAGCGTCTTCATAGAAGTCAGGTAAGAAGTAGGTTCCGGCTATCGTCGTAATAACATAGTCGCTGCCTTATTCCATAGATAGGTAACCGTTTAATAGTATTTGATCTGAGCGTCTTCAAACAAGGCGAAATTCTAATGTAATAAGTCGATCCCAGCTGTCGTCGTAATGGCCCAGTCATTAAGCCTCGTCAAAGACCTATGGGCGACTTGAATAACTCTCGACACCAGGTTGGACTAGGCCAAATAATAAAGAAAGAAGAAGAATATTGTCTTTAATGGTTACGACGCAATATTAAGAAGACGCCAAACATAATTAACATCGTAATTCATTGCTGGAATTTAAATTAGGAACAAATTGTTAAATTTTATATTTATTAAAGAGAACGTTCCTTCTCATTTTAAATTTAAAAGGATGTAACGGTTTCAATTCCAAAAAAAATAACGTTTATTCTTACTTTAAATTAGAAATTAATTAGTTTCTGGACGATTAACTCCAGAATAATGTATACACAGGAATCTAATAGAGGAAGACTTCTAAATATAATTTGTGGGACTGGGAAGGTCGTAGAATTAAAATATTGGATTAGGGAAAGGATTTCTCTTTGATCAAAAAGTTTGTGACAGCGGACAGCCCATAAAATTAAGATGAAAAGATATGTATACGAGTATGTTAAGTTTAATTTAGTGTTATTACAAATTCCTGGAATAGAAGAAGCTAATTTAGAAAGAAAACTAAAAAAGGGTTTATGACTAACCTGGTTTTCTTGGTTGAGCAGTTTCAGTTGGTCATTAATAAGGCTATACTTGGCGCTCTCCTCTTTCCTTAAGGCCCGTTCCTTCTTCAACTCCGGACTCCAGAAGGTCTTTATGCTATGCATGCTGGAGCCGAGTTTCTGATTAGTCAATTCCAGCTCCTTCTTAAGATTCCCCAATTCCCTCTGCAGATCGGAATTCTGAGATTGCAGCTCTCCGAGGAAGAGGGGGGGAGGCTCGCGTCGGTAGTAGTCCTCTTCGGGAGGGGGCGGCGGCGCGTAGGAGCGGTCATAGTCGCGCTCGAGGGACTGGTAGCGGAGAGGACGAGGGCGCGCGCGGTGGTGGGCGCCGGCCGAGGCGGAGCGGCCTCGCTCGTCGGGCGCCGGCGAGGGCTCGTCATCTCGCGTCAGGTAGGGGCTGCGCCGTGACGGGCTGCGGTCCACCTGAGGCAAGCGGCCGCGTGCCCCGCCGCCGCCGGCCCACTCCTGCCGGCGCCACTCCTCCCGGCACGGCGGCCGCTCGTCCTCCGCGGCGTACTCGCGGAGATACAGCTTGGCTCGTTTCCCGCGTCACTGGGAACGCATTGTGCACTGGACTGCGCGACGGGTACGCGACCACTGAACGAAACGCCCGCCGCATCGATCGTCCTTCGGTTGCGCATGCGTGAACCATGTACAACTAAGCGGCTCGAGCGCTACCGATTGATTCCCGGTCGGTGTGTTTCGCGAGACGGGAGCGAGGGCGGTTCCTACTACACCATAATTTAATTAACATTATATATAATATGATATTTTTGGATTTAATCAACCACGTATGTGATTTGCAATTACATAGGCAACATAAGCAATTAACCTAATGGGCGACTCGTGGCGTTTCGATCGATTTAGAGGGGCATTGTGAACATTGTAGGTAATGACCTAACTATTTATTTTATAGAAGGCATAAGTTCAAGCAATAAAGGTCGGAAATATTGACAGAACATGCAATTAGATTCAGGCCATTTAGTTGATGGTGTCAGTAAATTTTGTAAGTGCTTTTCGATTGGTAAAATAATATTTATGAGGCGGAAGAAGTAATGAAATGGTAAATTCAACAGACAGAGAAAGATTTTAAACTTCAGGAAAAAAATGGGAATAATTCGTTGGGTCCTCAAATACTTAGATTTAATTATAAGTTCTGTCTCTCAAAAGAGCCCAGGTATCTATTTATAGACCTCTGTTTTCAACCACCCATTTCCCAAGAGCAATGTTTTTCAGCGTTTCAGCGCTTAATAAAAGCGGTAGTAGAGAGACGCTCTCATCCCGTGACCCACTTACATTTTTTGTCTCTTTCTGTTACGTTCAATACTTGTATTGTGATCTCTTTTTATAGTAAGGTCGACTTATGTCGGTCAGAGGCGGTGGTAGCAATCGGGAAGAGAGTAGTGATGTGAAAATATCGATGTAGTCAATTATTTTTTAATCTTTCTTTGAAGATTTTCTTTGAAATAAAGAAAGAATATTATAATTGTATGTATCCATAGATCTTTGTACTATATTGTAAGTAGTTTAATATCGTAGTTTATTTTATCTTTGTGTGGTTAGTGGCTGACCTGGTATAAGTATTAGATTTTTTAGATTAAAAAAGACAGCTTCCACTAGAAATCAGGTACTGTATCGCTAGGACTTTTACAGCCAGGAATTTAACGAACAAAGAAAGAATATCCAGGCTCAAAATAATTGTCTTGCGTGGGAATCTATCCCGCGCCCTTGCACTCAACAAGTAAGTATATATATATATATATATATATATATATATATATATATATATATATATATATATATAGATAATAATAACATAGGTATAATATCGATGATATTATTGTCTATGCTATTAAAGAATTATCAATATAAAAGCCTATTAATGTTCAACTGCAGTAACAACAGGCAACTTCGCATACTATATCGTGTTGACTAAACGAATTGGTATCATCATAACAGCCCTTTAATCTCCCACTGCAGGGACGGGCCTCCTTCCATGACGGAGGGATAATTGGCCTACTAATACCACGCTGGCCAGACCCATTCGTATAGGGTTTAATTTCAAGTGTTTCTTCTTTTTGTTTCGTAAAGATAATATTAACGGATAGTCCCTTAGTCAGTTTTTACGACACCCATGGGATGAGATGGGGTGGTGACATATTGTATTCTTACTCCGTCACCACACGGATTCTTTTATACTACCTAGGTATTAATAATTTCACATCTTAGTTTAATAGGGTCAGCATTCAAAATTAAACATCATTTTTTAATAGGTTTATCGTCAAAAATACACATTCAACCAATCGTTAATCGATTGACTAAAAAGACTATGAGTAGGTACAAAAAGCCACATTTGTACTCATACTTATTGGAATTTTAAAAGCATTCGTATTAGCATCGCAATTAAAATAGTTGTTAATTATTACCTACTATTATAACATTATTAAGGGTAAAATCTGTGAGTTGACACAATAAAAATACATGGTGTCACCAACAAAACTCATCCCATGAGTGTCATAAAAGGTGACTAGGAAAAATGTTACCAATATTTTCTCTATCAAGGCAAAAGAAGGAAACCCTGATAAAAGGCCGCAATCTGACCAAAATGGTAAGACAGACCGACGAATACACCCAACACTACCGGTAGTCAGACGATGAATGAAAAGCGGAGGCGGAGAATCGCTAACTGTGCGCGCCTCGTAAAATATTACGCCGCGTCGCCGCCGTCGTCGTGGCGGTCGTTAGTGGCGCCACTGTCGCAACAGTCACTCGTAGTGCGTTTATTGGTTTACATAGCTCTCTACGCTTATGAATGCCTAGTACATTGTATTGTTTTATTGGTATTAAAAAGAAAAGGTTGGCAAGAAAATAAATTGTGCAATGGAAAATTGTATGTAATTAGGGCGTGATTATGGAGGCACGCAGTCGCTACCCCTAATCGATTAAGGAACTTTGATGCGGTAATTCTATAGATAGGTTACCGCTCGGGAGTATTTTAGCTCATGTTTACAATAAGTCTGTTCCTGTAGTAAAAGTAATCATAAACATGTTTTGTCTAAAATTACTAAAACTACTGCTACGGCTGTTAATGATGGATAGTTTGTTTGTTATAGTGGATACTTAAACAAGTTTAACAAGATTACTGTGGTCAATGAGTAACTTTTTCCAAGGTTAATAATAGTCAATTTAAGGTGAAGTTGTACCTATATAGGCATTTTGAACTATAACCACCCCTTTTTAGTTAACGTAAAAGATGACTAACGGAACAAGCTATTAAGTTAGGTAAGGGAGTGATAAGCTACTTAGTTCTGAAACATTTTGACGACTAAAATATAGTTTATGGCTACTGTCATAGGACAAAGCAGAACGCTTTATTATAAGTGCTGTTGACTAGTCATTTAAATAAGATTCAATGTTCCTATGAAAATACTATATTATGTGCATAAAGGCCTACGCAGACCAGGACGGCATGGCAAGGGATTTTAATTTTTACTAATGGACATTACTGTTACAGAACCGTACTGTTACAGAAATACGACATAATTTGCTATGCTTTAAAATGAAAAAGGCCGTGCGATAAAATCCCTTTCAATGCCACGGCATCATTTTAAAGCATAGCAATTTATGTTGTATCTCTGTAACAGTACGGTTGAATTTCCATTAGTAAAAATTAAAATCCCTTGCCATGCCGTCCCGGTCTGCGTAGGCTTTTAGGTATTCATCTACAGTTATCCATTCACTCATTCTGCAGTTCTGTTCATTGCGTGCACTCTGTAGACGTCGTCGTATTCATCTTGTACTTTAAAAGAGGTACGTATAAGGCAGGTACATACTTAGGCTTTACGTACACCTTCTAACAATGAAGCCTTGTTTGAAGTTTCTAAGTATGGATGTGTATTACATCTTTCACGTAAAACTAATGAATGGATTTTAATAAAACTTTACAATAATACCTAACTATAATACCTAAGATCCGTGTGGTGACGGAGTAAGAATACAATATGTCACCACCCCATCTCATCCCATGGCTGTCGTAAAAACCGAATCCGTGAATATTATCTTTGGGAAATAAAAAGAAGGAAAACTTGAAATTAAACCCTATACCAATCCGTCTGGCCAGCGTGGTTTTAGTAGGCCAAGTTTGCCTCGGTCATGGGAGGAGGCCCGTCCCTGCAGTGGGACATTAATGGGCTGTTATGATGAAGAGTCGCGGAGACCAGCTATTTTTCTATAAATTCTAAAGGCTGTTTATTTTATACAATTTGACGACCTCTTTATACGCAGTGGTTATAGTAAATGAGGTCTCGGGTTCAATTAAAGCTTAATGCAAATCATTGTGGGCATGAACATAAATGTTTGCATTGAATTGGGTGTTTTCTATACATTTACAAAAAAAAGTATTTAATTACTAATTGATGCCCGCGGCTTCACCCTCGTGGTATAGGTAAGTACAAGTACCTAACCTAAATGTTATTCTCCACCCAAAACTACCTATGTCCCATATGACATCCAAATACGTTCAGTAGTTTTTGCGTGAAAGAGTAAGCAACAAACATCCATCGATCCATCCAATCCATCCTCACAAACTTTCGCATGTATAATATTAATAAATAAAATAAATAAAAATAAATAAATATTCTTTATTTCAGAATTATTACATTCCATATTAATATTAATTACAAACTAAAAGAACACATAAACATTTTACATAAACATTTTAAAAACAATCGAAGAAAGAAATAAAGAAATACTTAACACAAAAAAAAAAACAAAAACAACAAAAATAAAATAACATCTTTTTCTATGCTGCAATATTAGTAGGAAGAAAGTAGGTATAGCCTATAAAATACTAGCAGCAATCGCGTATAAAGTGACTTTATCGATATCGCACGGATTCGCAAGACCGGCGATTATTCTTACAATCCATAGATTGCTGTCGTGAGCCTGGATGTTCTAAGCTGTAGGTATAGGAATTACTAGCTGATTCCCGCGGCTTCACCCGTGTGGTATAAGTTGCCTAAATGTTATTCTACACCCTAAACCACCTATATCCCAAAGGAGATGGAAACTTTTGGGCTAAAGCCTGTACATTACTGTACAGAGTAAGGATATGCCCTAAAAATCTTTTCTATTTTTTAATAAAATAATAATAAAATTACTCAATTTTATTAAGATTCGAACTTGAAAAAAATAGAAAAGATTTTTAGGGCATATCCTTACTCTGTACAGTAATGTACAGGCTTTAGCCCAGAAGTTTCCATCTCCTTCAAAAAAAAATTATCTTGGATTTCAGATTGCCAAAACTAACAAAAGATTTAGCACGAGACTAATAAGTGTGAAGCTATAAATTGATAATACTCTCATTTCTGTTTAATCTTGGCCCAAAACTCTTAGTGAAGGTTTCATTCTCCTTTCATCCAAATCCGTCCAGTAGTTTGTGCGTGAAAGAGTAACAAACATCCATCCATCCTCACAAACTCGTACAACTTGCCGTAGAGGCAGCTGGTGTTCCTCGCACTACGCAGTTTGTGTAAGAATTGACATTGAGTTAGTTCCTTAAATCATGGCTAACCATGATTTATGGAACTAACTCAATGTAACATTTATTAACATTTGGGAGAAACAAAATTAAAGTCTTACGACTTAAATTCAAAATTGATAACATTTTGATTACTGGTTCACATTTAGGAAAATATTTACTGTACCTACATATTTATTGGGGAAACTAAAGCTGTATCTGTATTTACATTTTGAAAATATATCCTACATTGTAGTGTACGTATTTCGATATAATTACCTACTTATTGGTTTAAACTTTTTATTTAAACATGGTTACTTTTTGGGTACTTATCAGACAGTTTTATTAGCCCTTCTTTCTTTTTGATATACTTATTGGAGCTTTTTTAATATTAATAATAACTTAATTAATCACGTATTGCGTTGCTGGCTAAATAAAATATAACAATGTACTTACCTGGACCAATTTCCAAACGTTTTCATTATTTTCCTCCAATCAAAACAGGCTATACGTACTGCCTGTTTATCCTTGCATTTTAATATTAAGGATTTATTAAATTACAAATATCTTAAATAGGAATTAGTACTTTATGCTACACAATATTTAATTTTGATTAGGCGTCTTTTACTATTTTTAAGGTTACCGCCCCGCCAATCCCCGGTTTTTTTTTTACTTTACCCCATTTCACTATGGCTCCATCACTACATCAACAATGATTCTGCCAACTTCAATGTTTATTTATTTATTTTTATGTTAAGATTAAGACTAAAGAAATTTAGAAGAAATAGACGTTATGTTATTACATACAAATTACTATTCTGATGGGGGGTTATAGATTGCTGGTGTTTTAATTTTATTTTACTTTACTTCCTTCCTCAACGTATTGTTACTGTCAAGCATTCGACCCTATCTGTCAACTGTCACTGTGCAGTGGTTTGAGGTTATTATTTAGCATTGTAAAAATATTTAATACAATATAAAACAAATTATAAACTATGTCCTTACCGCCAGCTAGTGGTACAGGCAGATATTTCGCCAGAGCGGCTAAGTCTATTCGGTTAATACGTCATGGATGTACCAACCGACCGTTCTTCCACATATCTGTTACTCAAGTAAGTAATGTGTGATTTTACTAATGTTATAGACTGTAGGGGACGGGCTAAAGAATTAGCAGTTTTCTTTTCTTAATATTATTACATTCCTAGTCCGTAGGCTAGGACTAGGAATCTATACAGCAATTCTATTCTTGTGCAAATGTCATCTTAGTTTTTGATCTTGTTCTCATTTCTGATTTTATTTGTTCAACCAATTTGATCAAAAAATGCTATGTTCTGAAAAAATATAGTTTTAAAACTTATTGAGTAATAAGTCTAGGGTTAGGGGTAAACACAACATCATGGTCGTAAGGCTTTCTATTTCTAAAATAAGACAATTCAGCTCATTTGTTTGACACTAACCAAGTAGGTTGAACTTGTCACTTAAATAATATTATGCTTATTCTTTCAGAGAAAAAGATTAAACACCCAGCCAGTTATTGAACAATTAGGCTCTTATGACCCTATGCCTAATGTTAACAATGAAAAACTAGTAGCACTTAATTTGGAGAGAATAAAATATTGGCTAGGGAAGGGTGCTCATGTGTCAAATCCTGTTGCCGAAATACTTGGTAAGAACATATACAGTATGGAGACATTGATAATATGATTGGCTTTTTAAGAAAGACAGCTAATCAATGAGTAAGAAGAGTATATCCAATTACATAAACAAAAATGGATGTTTTTTTTCGAATGCCAAACGTAACTAATTGAAAGACATTTTCAGTGTTGAGAGTGTGTTATACAAATACTTTATTGCATTTTCCAAGACTTTGTTACCAACATTTTGCATTATTGATCCTATTTTGCGAATTATGATTTTTTCCCTATGTCCACTAAGATCCATTGATGGATCTTTGTACACTTAAATCACACACTTATGTCCACTTTAATCCATGATCCGAAAATATTTTAAAAATGGATCTTTTAGCACTAACGAGTGTAATAAAAAATAAAGCTGGTGACACATGCAATCTTCTTTATCAACCTTAAAACTTTACTGGCAGAATGTTAGACATTCAGACAACTATGTAACGTCACGGTATTTGATAATTCGAATCATCACAACCAATTTATAAATAAGTTTACCTTAATGAAAGTTTTTCTTTTTTCGTTATGGAACCATTCTATTTTAAATATATCAAAAATAAAAAGGGGTATTATGAGACGGCTTCAAATACCACAAGAAGACGCCGTACAAGGAGAATTCAGTGCAATGGAGATGTCGTTTTTGGATTTTGCATCTTGCTTTATACCGAGTTTCTAAAATAACCTAAATCTTAGTTCTATTTCTCTTGCCCAATTTTTTATTAAGTCTTGTATGCCAAACAAAATTGTGTGTCCGGTGGCGTTCACCAAATACGAACCAAATATTGCTCACACCAATCAATCAATCGCCACCCCATCTCAAACTAAAATAAAAAAAACATTTATACTTACGTTACTATTAAAATTTTGATTGGTTTTCTAGACTTTTATTTGTATGCGTTTCGACTGCTCGGCCACGGCACGCAAACAGAAAAAAAATTAGTCAGGGATTCTCTCGAAATTTGTCGAAAACGAATGGCACAAACTAAAAATTTGTCGAAGTAGAAATAAAGAAGTTATAGGGGTCTAAACGTGGCCGCGCGAACGAAACGCGGAGGATTGCGCGGCCACGGAGATCTCAGCAACTACTTGAGCTAGAGATCTAATTCTTTTTGTAAATGAATGGCTGAATTTGTCAACAATTGTCGAAAAAAGAATCACAAGCCCTAGATCAATACTTTACTAGATATTCACCTCTGAAGTCATGGCCGCGCAATCCTGCACTTGTGATTTCTTTAATGTTGATTATTTCTTTCAAACTAAGACTTTAGACAGTAAAATTGGTGTTGACAGCAAGGTTTTAATTTGTCGAAACTAATGAAAGCAATAGACTCTACTAAAGTTTAGCCATATAGACGAAATCAGAGGAAAACAAAAAGTTCATGGCCGCGCAATCGAAACGGTACTTTGGACGCTGATATCTCAGTAACTATTATTGCAAGGATATTCGTGTTTACATTTAGGTATTTATTCTATATTTTAACCTCATTGTAATGAGATATCGTTTGATCCTCAGAACAGTTCTCAAGCCGTGTAATCTCAAAAATAATGATACCTTATACAATGTTCGAGCAGAGTAACCATAATTTCTATTTCATTAGGAAATTCATTTTTATTAATCATAGTAAATTATTATATGCTACATATATTTGTAGATCTTAAACTATCAAGGAACTATTGAACTTTAATTATTTTTAAAGACGAAAGATTTTTAATAAGTATGTATTTGTACTTTTTTGTTATCGTCTTAGTTATTTTTCGTACATCGATCGCATGATTCTTAACGAACTTACTGTGTGTGTAGTGATATTTAAAAGATGTTCTGTGCCGTGTAGCATTACAAGATTTACTTACATCTTGGTTTTATAACACCACACAATCATTTTTATTTATACCCATTGTTATACCTATTATTTTAAAATAAAAATTGAAATGTAATAATTACTTTACAACAATTGGATAACACAAAAGCTTCAAGGTCTAATTTAAAGCAATTTTGCCAACGATTGCGCTAGAGTTAGCCACGAAACCGGAAGGATCAAGCGAAAATTAGCCTTTTGCGCTCTCACTCTTGTCTCTCACACTTTCATGTCAGTGTCCGTCAGTGTTGCCAGCCGTACGATTTAAATCGTACTCATACGACTTTTTGGTACGTTACACGACCATGAACTCAAAATCGTACGCTAAATTCTTACCAAAATCATCATTTTCGTAACAAATTATGAATAATATTACAATAAAAGTTACATTTTTCAGTTTAAAACATCAGCTTTTCTATCAGTTTGCCTTTGAAACAATGACATCATGTATCGCGCATTTTAATGTATATATAATGAACATTATTCGGGTATTGATTTCTCGGGTTTTGACATCTAACGAAATAATATCAAAACTAAATTTAAATATGAAATAATGTATTACAGTAAAAGCTCCTTAATCGCGGAGTATACGGTCTGTAAATATGCCGCGAATACAGAAACCGCGAATATGGAATGGTAATTAGTATGGAATTATAGGGGATACGTTCCAAGGTACCAAAATGAAACCAATATGTATGAAAATAATATAAATTTATTGCTAAATTCTAAATTAAAATAAATCATTTTCGTCAGATTTAGGCAAGGGTTTAAAGAATTTAGTATTTTTTTCTTGCTTTGCTGCTTTTAAGAGGTCATTAAATTTCGTTGGAGCCATTTTTCTTTTTCCACTCGAAATTTTAAATTAATGACAAAGAAGAAGTCGCGTGTTACTCATTGAAAATATTTGCATAAAATGACGAGTTGAAACTACATATACAACACCAATCGTGCCAAAGGCGGCGTTTATCAAAAGACAAAGCAAAATAGTGACGGTGGCATTCAAGAATGGCTTTTATTTAGTCGCAATAAGGCACTCGGTTACGTCCTTTGTAAACGGCGATGCGGCGCGTGCAGGCAGTACTCAAAGAACGCCGACACTTTAAACGAAACCGAATCCGTTCCTGTTTAGGTACCGATTGCATCCGCGAATAGTGAAATTTTTAGCCGCGAATACAGAAACTGGGTTGCAATTTTTTTACCCGCGAATAATGAAAACGCGAATAAAGAAACCGTGAATAAGGAACTTTTACTGTATTTAATAATAATATGTAAGTATATTATTATTAAAGAATCAACACTTTGCCTTCTGTTAACGATAGTCGCTAAAACTTACTGAAATAAAATAAAAAATTAAAGAAAATAATACACCCATTAGTAAGATTTCAACATGTATCTACTATTATTTTTTATACATTCGAGCTTAATACAATCTTTTGTACTCCGTGGAAGAATAAAGTTTGCAGCACTGTTTAGTTGCAGAGGAACGTTATTCTCGTTTAAAACTCAGCTGTGTGTCGATTTGAATCGGGAGATAAATACTGTGTATAGGCATACTGTGTGTTAATTTTAAGTGATTTGCTTTTAACGAAACATTCACATTTGACGGACTATCATATTTTTATGTGTGAACTGTGATGGGACAGGATATATCGTATGGAATGTATCGACTTTACCATTCAACCTATTATATTCATTACATGCACGCACTAAAGGAGTAATTTTATTGTTTTTTAAAATAAAAATGATAGTCTCCCATTAGAGGAATATCCTAATGAAATCGAAATTATGGTTACTCTGCTCGAACATTGTACAGGGTATCATTATTTTTGAGATTACACGGCTTGAGAACTGTTCTGAGGATCAAACGATATGTCATTACAATGAGGTTAAAATGTAGAATAAATAAATGTAAACACGAATATCCTTGCAATAATAGTTACTGAGATATCAGCGTCCAAAGTAGCGTTTCGATTGCGCGGCCATGAACTTTTTGTTTTCCTCTGATTTCGTCTATATGGCTAAACTTTAGTAAAGTCTATTGCTTTCATTAGTTTCGACAAATTAAAACCTTGCTGTCAACACCAATTTTACTGTCTAAAGTCTTAGTTTGAAAGAAATAATCATCATTAAAGAAATCACAAGTGCAGGATTGCGCGGCCATGACTTCAGAGGTGAATATCTAGTAAAGTATTGATCTAGGGCTTGTGATTCTTTTTTCGACAATTGTTGACAAATTCAGCCATTCATTTACAAAAAGAATTAGCTCTCTAGCTCAAGTAGTTGCTGAGATCTCCGTGGCCGCGCAATCCTCCGCGTTTCGTTCGCGCGGCCACGTTTAGACCCCTATAACTTCTTTATTTCTACTTCGACAAATTTTTAGTTTGTGCCATTCCTTTTCGACAAATTTCGACAGAATCCCTGACTAATTTTTTTTCTGTTTGCGTGCCGTGGCCGAGCAGTCGAAACGCATACCTTTTATTTACCTTTTGAAAATGGTAACTGTAGATGCAGCTTTATAATGAATTTTAAAAAGATCGATTTTTAAAATATTTTCGGATCATGGATAAAGTGGACATAAGTGTGTGATTTGAGTGTAAAAAGATCCATGGCTCTTTTCAATGGATTTTAGTGGACATAGGGGATCTTTTCTATTAGCAGCCCTAGTGAGCCCTATAAACGCTCTTAAGTTTTTGTTTGTATATTTTCAGGTATTTCAGGATTCTTCCCCATCCACCCTCATTCCTACATGGTAGCATGGAGAAACAGGAAGGCGGAAAGAGAAAAATTGGCACAAGAGGAAACAGAAAAAGCTAAGGAAACTCCATCTACGTAGATTATATATAAAATTTAGTGTATTTGTAGAAGTAATAAATTAGGTAATTTTATATTATTCACTTTTATTTTTTAAGCAGACAACTTTAAAATTTTACCTGTAACTGGTTTGGGAAATTGGTGTAGGGTTTGCTGCAACTCATTCTTTTTCTCTTGCAAATTGTTGAATTACCCTGAGTTTTGCTACATCCACAGAAAGTATGCATATCATAAAGGGTGTCCCAATACTCGACGTGAACCCGAAACCAGATGATAAAGCAAGTCATGCTGGTTATCAGAACAATAAAAAAATTTGTAATAATATAAATTATTAATAATATAAATTTATTTAATATTTTTTTGTAAAGAAGTTATTGTTATGAAAGCTAGAACAGCTGGTTTTACTTTTTTTATTAAAGTATAGAGAGGCATTATTCAGGGTTAACCAGCAAAAACAAAAATTTCAAATGCCTGTAACGCGTGCGTTCGCCCAGCAAAAAAGTATCGCTTTACAAGAATTGAATGATACAGATAATTAGACCCTTGTCCCGTATAAATGTGCCCCTAAATTAAAAATTCGAGCGTCCAGAGGCTTCAGAGTTATTTAAGAAAAACAAATTCTGCTGCACGAACGATCGCCCAGCAAAACATTTTTTAGTTAATGGGTCTAGCTGGATATAAAATATGTAGAAATATAGCTTGTATTCGTGCCTAGATGTGCCGTGAAAATAAAATTCGAGCGTCATAAGGTTTCAGAGATTTTACAGTTTTTGCTGGGCGAACGTTCAGGCGATTGCTATATTATCGGAAACGGCTGGACGTGAAGTCATAATTTTTTGTATACGGATAGAGCATAATTCGAGCCTATTGAAGCCGAAATTTACATTAGTATAACTAGCACGGCTCAAGAGTTATTACTTGATTACTAAAAAAAAATTAGGAGGCTCTATCTCTCGAACGAAGAAAGGTGCGGTTTTCAAGTTTGTGTTGACTGGTACCTGTTATTGAATCACATGATGCTGCAAAGTTTCGCCATGAAACTACCTAATATTGTAGAGTTTTTAATGATTTTCCTCTTATTTTGAGGTTATCTTCAATGAAATTAGTTACTGCCCCGAGACACTAGCTTTCTGTAAGCTGGCATGTTATACGTTTTAACAAAAATTAGAGCGCTTTTTGAAGAATACATATGCATAAAATCAGGTGAATATACCCATTAATTTAGATGTTATGACTAGAAACCACGATCGACATCTTTTGATAGATTAACCGACCAAATTCGAATGGACATTAAAAAGCGGCCGCACGATACTTCAAACTATCCTTTCACACTTACTCGTATTATAATGAGAGTTTGAGTACAGATGCGAACAGAATTAATTGTAAGTCGGGAAATATTTTGTATTAAGGACATGAAAAAAATGGTGTATGTGTTTATGATCAATGAATGAGTTTTTTTATACAGTTAGTAGAGGTAAGGGAAAGCAGTTTAGGTAGAAAATAAAACTTAGGTAGAAAATAAAACAGAATAATATTATATTTTGTAATTTGCCATAAACAGTCTTGGTACATACTTATGTAGTATCTAAGTTGTACTATCTAAGTTTTAAAACTTGTAGGTCTAATATTGTACCTTACATTTTACTGTTTCTTATACTTATTATTTGTATTACCTCGACAAAATAAATAAACTGACATTGTGTTCTAATTAAATTTACTATCTAAATAATCACAGATCAATTTTTAAGAGTCACTTTCACAAAATACCGATTTTGAAAAAACGGAACCCTTATAGGATCACTATGTTGTCCGTCTGTCTGTCAAGACCATTTATCTCAGGAACGCGTGGAGGTATCAAGCTGAAATTTACACCAAATACTAAGGTTTGTTTGTTTGTTGTTTGTTTTGAAATTTGGCATGAAGCAAGGTCTTATTATAGTACATGTAAAGGGAAAGTTCAGAAAACCATACATTTTTACTACCATCATTTATTATATTTTGATTTTTTGTTATTAAACTAACGTCTCTGACTGTTACGCGGTGCCCTACGAGGGCGATGAATGCGATGCGACGCGACGCGGGCTACACGCGACTAATTTCTTAGATGATTACGTCGTCTCGTCGCAGACTGCCACATAGGTCGCGTACGTCGCGTTCGCAGAGTCACGTCGCTGTTATCGCCCACGTAAGACACCGCGTTAGATACCTTTTAATCGTAAGGAGTCAATCTCTACTCGAGTAGGTACAGATTTGTTTTGAACATGCAAAGAGTAACATTTTTTCGTAAAACGAACAGAATAAAGAACTGGAACAAAGTGGTATTTAAAGATGAATCTTTAAATGTTAAACACACCAAGTTAAAGTCTTGGACGAATAAATACTGCGTCCAGTAGCACAGTACTTGTTGGAAAAGGTGGTCGATGAATATTATATGTACTATACTTCATTTATTAATTACCCTTACACGTATCCCAATCTTAATTTTAAAAGTATGTAAATTAAAAATATCATATTATCAATTCTGTACGCATCTGTACTATTGATTTTTCATTATAATACGAGTAAGTGTGAAAGGATAGCTTGAAGTATCGTGCGGCCGCTTTTTAATGTCCATTCGAATTTGGTCGGTTAATCTATCAAAAGATGTCGATCGTGGTTTCTAGTCATAACATCTAAATTAATGGGTATATTCACCTGATTTTATGCATATGTATTCTTCAAAAAGCGCTCTAATTTTTGTTAAAACGTATAACATGCCAGCTTACAGAAAGCTAGTGTCTCGGGGCTGTAACTAATTTCATTGAAGATACCTAACCTCAAAATAAGAGGAAAATCATTAAAAACTCTACAATATTAGGTAGTTTCATGGCGAAACTTTGCAGGATCATGTGATTCAATAACAGGTACCAGTCAACACAAACTTGAAAACCGCACCTTTCTTCGTTCGAGAGATAGAGCCTCCTAATTTTTTTTTAGTAATCAAGTAATAACTCTTGAGCCGTGCTAGTTATACTAATGTAAATTTCGGCTTCAATAGGCTCGAATTATGCTCTATCCGTATACAAAAAATTATGACTTCACGTCCAGTCGTTTCCGATAATATAGCAATCGCCTGAACGTTCGCCCAGCAAAAACTGTAAAATCTCTGAAACCTTATGACGCTCGAATTTTATTTTCACGGCACATCTAGGTACGAATACAAGCTATATTTCTGCATATCTTATATCCAGCTAGACCCATTAACTAAAAAATGTTTTGCTAGGCGAACGTTCGTGCAGCAGAATTTGTTTTTCTTAAATAACTCTGAAGCCTCTGGACGCTCGAATTTTTAATTTAGGGGCACATTTATACGGGACAAGGGTCTAATTATCTGTATCATTCAATTCTTGTAAAGCGATACTTTTTTGCTGGGCGAACGCACGCGCCTGTAACTTTACAACCATGCAACTTAGATTTTTTTTTTTTTCTGATAACCAGCGTGACTTGCTTTATCATCTGGTTTCGGGTTAACGTCGAGTATTGGGACACCCTGTATACATCTGTCTAAAATAGGTATTACTTGTTCACTGACTTTTCACTGGTGGCAGCAAATGATAAAAAGAAATCCCAATCTAACTCCATGGTTGTTTTTAAAGCTGACTAATTGAAAAGTCACAACTAATATATTTTTACAAAAACAAAAGAGAGAAAACTTGACAAACCCTATACCAAGTGTGGCTATAATCAATATGTCAAGTCAGCAATAGTAAACTATGGCTGAGACTATCACAACTTTAGTATTCTACTTAGGTCAGTGACGAACACCTTCACAGTTCAAAATAAATAAAACAATAATTTTACAATGAATTCCCTTTTATTATGTGAAAAAAATATTATGACAAGATTATCAATTCCTTTAATGAATATATCAATAATGATAGCCAAAATGTCAAAGGCACATAATACGGATTTAAACCACAAGCTGTAACACCAAACACATAAACATGATTAAATACTATTTAAAAAAAAATGGGGTTTCCACGTAAGGCATAATAGCGCGAAAAATCACGTTAAATCTATCCATATATTTATAATCTTTAATGGTATAAAAATACTTCGATTATTTCATTATTCTTCTTTTTCATATCCTGGCAACCTTTTTAAACTAACATTACCAACCCTAAAATAAAAACTTAAAACATGAAGTTACTAACATTCCTTGAGCAAATTACTAATTGAAATAATACAATTACCCATAAAGAAATTCATTGTTCTACTAAAGAGATCTTAATACAGGGAAAATAATAAGAAAACTAACGTCTTTGCTTAATCTTCTAAGGAACCCAATCCCTACAAGAATGTATAAGCCAGGAAATTCAGATTCAACTAAGAATTTTAATACTAAACAGTACAAAATTACAACTTACCTAATAATACAAGTTCTTTACAAGAAAAAGCTTGCACCCCCTAATGGGGTTAAATTTTTGAACATATTAAATAATTGTTGAAAAATGTTAAAAAGTTTGTATGTAGTATTATACTAGATAATTTTGTGAGAGATAGGACTCCTAGACTGCGTCCAAAAAGTAGCTATAGCTTTTATTTAAATAAAAACGAAGGACGGACTATGTATAGTGTTTTAACTGTCATCGGTCAAAAGTCAATGTGTGAGGAACTTTTATAGTTATAATAATTAAGTGTGGTATATAATTTATATAATGTCTTGCAAATTGTGAATGTTACATAGAATACATATTAAAAACACTTGCCCACAGTAATTGTTGATACGACATTATTTCTGGACTTTTGGCTATTCAGAGAAATGAAAATGATTAAGATATAGGCGAAATGTTAAAAAGTTTAGAATAAATGTTGTAGAGTTTTTATGTCAGAAAAGTCATTTTTGTCAATTTGCAGGTTTTGGCAATTGATTTACCTAGCCTGATTTTTTTGATTTTTTCTGACTTGATTGAACTGTGATATTATAGCTTTCAAAAAGGTCAATATTACAAAAAAAAACAGGTTTGTATGAAGACTAATAAATTGTACTAACCGTTTCGCATACAAATCGGACGCAGGGCAGAAGTGTTAAAAATGTTTGCAAGTGTTTGAAAAATATAAAAATGTTTTCTAGCAATACATTTATAATCAACATTCAAGTTTGATAAGGTCAACTTCAGCACTTTTAATTTAGACGAGACTGACGTAACATCTTAAATTTGTTATACTATGAACATAATCGACAGGAATGGTGATCATAAATGTATAAAAGGCAAAATGAGCGGCATATTTCTAAAGTCTCCTCTTGCTTAATTACTATAATTGTGCAGCAAAGCTCAATGATAAGCGGGTGCAGAAATAATACTTGTACTTTTGCTCCCCACAGATTATTTTTATTACAACTTTTTTTATTTAATTTGTCTTCCTAATTGCATCGGCTACCAGGCGGCTGGCTGTGGAACAGAAAAAATAAAACATTTTAATATCAGAATATTATTAATATTAAGTTGGTTTAAATTAGTAGTAAGATTTTCTGTTAGTATTTCAAAAAAGTATGGTTACTTTTAAAAAGCTGAGCAAGTGGTAGTATTGAGTGAGTGGGCTATTAAGAACACAGATCCCGAACCGTTAGGACAGAAAATCTAGTACACGCAAATAAAAAGTACCATTACCATGATTGCTGGACGAAATACTTATTGTGTCTGAGCAGCAATGTCGAGAATAAATACAGTTTCATACAGGTTTATGAGACATGTGTGAACCAATAGATAATTATGTTATTAAAATACGAAGTGAACCCTGTGCTATACTATAAAATTAAGTACTGGCCTTACAATAAGGCTGGAAATTATTTTATCTGTCGGCGTAGAGTGGGAGAGTGATTGAAGATTTAGGAGAAATGGGTGTAAGTGTAGACCTTGAACTTCCATCCATCCATTCCAATCAAAATATTACTCCGCAATATCACCAGTGAAACTCAAGCACCACAATAAACTTGCTTAATTTAACATGCTGTTAAATCACATTTCAATGAAGATGTTTTTAAATGAGTATTTATTCAGTCATGCCAGTATTACTAAAGGGGACAGAAACATGATTGTTAAAGTTACTTGTAAATTAGGTTATTCTGCAGTTAATTCTGTCAATATCTGACGACCTCGGTGGCGCGCCGGTAAAGCTAGCGGCTGCCGCGCATGAGGTTGTGGGTTCGATCCCCACACAGGACAATAATTTGTGAGATCCACAAATTATTGTCCTGAGTCTGGGTGTTATATGTGTCCGTTAATTGATGTTTGTAAAAGTCCCCACGACACAGGGCATGATCCCTAGTGCGGGAGTTGTCTTTAAAAAAAAAAAAAAAAAAATATAGGTACACATTTTGATCTGTAATAATTTCAATCGAGATTACAAATACAGTTTGGAACCTTACGAATCTTATCTTAGTTAATAAATTTGTATGCGGATATCGTTAGATAAGATACCAGCGTAGAAAAGGAAAATAGCAATCGGGAACTGGGAAGGATATGTTGGGGCATAAAAGAAGCGAATGCTGCATAAGACTAGGTACTACACAATAACATGGTTTTAGAATTTGTTGAATCGGTTGAAAAGAATAATAGTATAATTTATTAATGAAGCTTCATTTCATAACATTCAGTTAAATACAGATTAGCTAAAGAGCATAATTTTATAAGTACGTAAATATTTTTATTAGAAGCACAAACGCTAGCTACTTTATTTCTGGCAGAATGTCACTACAACTGACTACACACAATACGACTACTGCTAGACATAGGCCTCCAAATATTTTCACTTTACACGGACCATTCCATCGGTTTCCCGCCACCTAACTAGGTCGCCTGTCCACGTGTGCGGGGTCTCCCCACCCTGCGTTTACTTTATACATCATCCCCAAATGAATTAGAAATTATCCCTGGAATTATTTGTCTAGACAACTTTGAGGACTGAGAAAAAATGGTAATTTTTGATCGGCGTTTGACAGAATTTAAAGCAAATATTCTACACTCTAATTTTTACTATAATGTCTAAAATACTCTATCAGTATGGTATCTATAATGACTAAATATGTAATTACTAAGAGATACATCAGAAAAAAAAACCAGCGCACAATTGAAAGGTGCGAGTGCATTTCAAAGATGATAAAGAGATTGCACAACGAAATTTCGATGGACCTTCCAGAACTAACTTTGCCGATAGAGCAAAAAGGTACTAAAATAGTGGCTTGTAATATATTACCCCCAAAACAGGGATCTCGAAAGACGAGTTATAAGGTCCATTCGCCAAAGAGGCTAGTAACAAAACTATCTACTAAATGTTCGACTATTCTGCCAGTTATAATTTTTAATTTCTTGCATAAACTTACCAGTGATGAAACATAAGTTGTATCAGCTTAATCTTGTTTACCTAAAACGATTATGAAGTATGTTAGGTGAGGAATATAGCAAATGATAATTAATCGAGCTACGGATTTAAATTATATGCATTTCTAACCCGATCAATTGAAGTGAGCTTAACTTTTTATCCCGAAAAAAAAAAACTTTTCGAGGGTAGATGGAAATTGTATTTAAAGTTCCAGACAAGAATAGATCTAGTAACATTTCTAGATAAGTGTTCCAGACCAGATTACTATAAATACTATTTGAGCACTTGTCTCGAAATTTCTAGACTGTCTTGCTGTTTAAAAAAGGACGCTTTGTTGTTTTATTTCGCTAAGTGAGATCTGGAAGGTCTATTAGAAAAGTTTACTTTACAATTTAAGCTATAGACTATAATGAAATATATTAAAAGAAGTTATATCAAACTTAGCAAAGGTGAAAAGAAATCGCTGTAATTTACTTTTTTAGCATTTGAAATAACCAAGAGTACACTGATTTTTTTTTTCAGGATAAAAGGTTAACCCACTTTTCTTGAGAGTTTTATAAAATAGACAATCTATTTATTTACCAATGTTACATAATTTTTTTTTTGTATTCTACACAATATTAGTAACAGGATAGTTAACTATAATACACGTATACTACCTACAGTACACGTATTTTTGAAAATTTTGGTACTTTCGTTTGAAAAAAAAAAGCATTACGCAAAACTAATTAATTAATGTGTGTGTGCTTATTTTTATGTAAGCTGCAACTCTGTAAGCACCTAAGCTAATACAGTGATTTGTAATTGAGTACTACAAAAGAATTATATCTAAGTAATAAAAGAAAATATCCACTACTACAACATAAGAAAATAAAAACAATTAAATACAAAATAAAATAAATTTTTAAATGAACAAACAAAAAACTAAACAAAAACATACACTTTGCACTGCAAAGCAACTTGTCACCCACATTAACTTTCATTTAACCTTTTCATTGAATTGTCTATCTTGTCGCTAGCACCTTGCACCATGCGTTTAACATTTGCTGAATAAAAATAAACGAAGAATAAATAAAAATACATAAAAATCATGACCCCCCGTTTAGGACATTTAACTACACATTTTGGCGAAAGCCTTTAAACCCATAACCGAAAATGTGTGAACCTACTTCAAATTATACCCCAGTTTCATACAAACATGTACACAAGACTAAACACAAACAAATGTACACAAATTAACGTAATATTACTGTGACTAGTAACAATTGACTTTTTTCTTCAATATAACAGTAGTGGTGATCTAGGATTGGTGATAATTTTGGCCCAATCGCTAACGTAATAAAATCCTAGATTACTGCATTGAAAAAAATTCAAGTTCCTTGATGGTAGGTAAACCACTTTAATCGTTGCGAGCGTAATCCCTATAAAATTTGGTCACGAATCTTCAGCGTAAAGTATATGCACTTAAGATTATTTAACTGCTGTGCGAGTGATAGTTATTGCGATATGTCAATAAAATAGTGCAACAAGATAATCATCCTGAACAATTGTTTCTAATTTGTTTTGGTTTACCATTTATTTGGTTATTAGCATGGATCATGACACTTCTTGATTAATGACATTACGAGGCCCTCGACAAGACACTGGCAAAATATGTGACGTTTCACATGAGGCCATTCACGAAGAAGTCAGGTCAAGTCTAGTGCAACAAGGTAATATTGATACTGTGACACACAAAATGTTATAATATGCCTAAGCAATATTTTTATCTAGGTACTTAAATATTATTATTGTTTTTGCGTTTCTACATTTTGCAATTCTTAATTTTTCACATTCAATACACATTACGATGACTAATATTAACCAAATTCAAACCAAGGTCAAAATATCGTTTTTTTTCTGCAGAATCGTCTCCAACACCAATAATAGTTAATACGAATAGTAATACGAATAGCATAATGTAATATACAGACAAACACAAATACTATAAACGTGTATATTTTCCCATCATAGCGTAATTCCCCCTGAAAAAAAGTTACCACAAAATAGCTGTTTTTCTATGAGAGTCTACGTGGATATCCCAGAGAAACGTCACAAACGAGTATTTAGCAATATTTAGAGTTAGTATCCTTATGTGCAAATAAACAGTATTTAGCAGAAGAAAATAAAAATGTGCGGTTTAATCTTTGCTAGTTTACGAAGCTAGTTTTTAGCTTCAAGACGACAGACGAACAAGCGGCCCAGCTGATGGTAGGTGGTAGGCTCTGATAATGGATTACAGCAATATCAGGGCACAGCCGGGCCGCTACATACCTTGAAGCACCTTCACATACTCTCCACTTCTCCAATATAACGAAGAGAAGAGGATGTGAAGCGTATTGTTAATATTTACTTCGCAAGTTTTGCTTTTTTGGATACAGACCCTAAAATAGGTACCAAATCTACGTGTATTATTCACCAACTGCATGATATACTCTGCCATGCAAAGCCTGAACCCATTAATCACTTTGTATACCTGCTTTTAAAGTTCTTTGAAGGCTTTTTCAAAGGCTTTAACGGTTTTATCCACGTGTTTGTTGGCTTTCTTCATTAACTTTTTGAAATCTAGAAAATTGATTGAATTTTGATTTGTAAATTCTATAATTTATTAAAAATAACCTCAGTATAGTATCGATAACTAAATAGTAGTGTGATAAATAATATTATAAATTACGAGAAAAAATGTTTATATAATATTAAAAGTAATATTTTTTCTAAAGGTGGCTTCAATAATAAGTAATGTAATCATAGTGAATTATAATAAAATGAAATAAAAATGCGGTAGAAATACATCATAAATCATGCCAGCTAAGCAGACTGGTACAAGATTAGTTTCAATATTTTTCTTCTTACTATTTATTCTTACTATTTACTATTGTAATGTCATTACTAGTAGGTTAATGAACAATCAGTTCCGTTATGGCAAAATACATTAACATTAATATCTTTTAATGGGTTTCAATTAACACAGATTCTTTATACATGACCTTATTTTATTTCTGATATTTTTGTTGCGCCTTTGAGTAAAAAAAGATTATCAAAAAAGGGTATGTATGCTATAGGTATTAAATAGGCAAATTGGATAGGTATCCAATTTACCAATGTGGGTAAGTGCTAGCTGGGGGCCATATTAGAATAGGACCCCAAACTGCTGCACCTTTCTAAACCGTATCCTTTGGAATCCTTAGTATGGCACATGGTATTTCGTAACCTCAGTCCAATACCATTAGAGAAATATGAACATTAATATTGTTAATAGTAAATACGTTTTTTTATTTACAATAAAGTTTATATCAATTAATAATTCAATAATCTTTAAACATTAAAACCTGTTATTTCGTCACAATAAGACCGATATGTGACTGGGCACAGACAATTTTCTTTGTGTAAATTCCACTCATATTATTAACATATTGTGTGAATTTCCCGACGCTCATTTGTAACATTGCCAGTATTTTATTTATACCATTTACAGAACTATAGGCATACCTTAAATTGCACTTAAGACGAAGCTATTTTAGTCGTAGTAGACTGTTCTCGACCAAAATAGCTTTAGTATTCTTATAGCGTCTTTCTTTTGTGTGTGACTTGCATTTATCGAAGAGTGGTTAAAAAAAATTATAAGCACGATAATATTAAATTCTGTTCGTAATATCTACGTAACATATTGCTATGTTTGAAATACGATTACAGTTAAATAAATGAAAATATAATGTCTCAACCCCACACAAAACGACACAATGTCATCTAGTATGGAAACTTAAAAAGAAAACTCAGCCGAATTGAGAACTTTTCTCATGTTTTTAGATTCGCATGGGAAGCGAAGTCCTTTATGATATTGACTTCTGAACCTATCTGCTTTGTGTCTCAGCCCTAATTAAACTAATTAAAATGTAAAACCATTTATCAATAATCGTGTTTAATTAGCTACTATTTAATCGACACATCTCAATAAATTAATTGATCTTAGGACATCTGTCTGTCTTATTACATGTTTTAGTGGCGAAGATAATTAGGTGTGTTTTTAGTTTTATTCAGATACGGTACTTTGCCAACTAATCACGATCGATGGACAAGCACGATCATAACGGTAATAGGTTCTACGAACTTGGTTGCTTTTCATGAGTAAGAAGTAGTGATGTAAAGAACTCGAGTCTTTGAGTCCTACATTTTGAGCTCGACTGATAGATTACAAGTTACAATAAGACTCCCAAGACTAGAGATCTCGAGTCTATATGAGCTTTTGAGCGCAACAATAGCAACGAGACTCAAGTATTTTTTTGCCCTCGAGTCCTTTTTACGGGCGAGTTGCGCTCGAGTGTATTCTGTTTAGAGTTTCTTTTTAAATCAAACAATAATATTACCCTTGTGGGATGTACTTGTAACTATTTTAAAAAAAATGCGTTAATTAATAGGTACAGTAATTTGAATCATGAAAAATAATTTTAATCATCGATAAATAATAATACAGCATCACTAGTAGGAGGTGGGAATTAACTAACAATATATTATTGGATATAATATAAAATAAAAAAAGAAGAGATGGAGAGAGTAGATGACTTTTAGCTATCCACAAATGTGCTGTAGAAACTCCAGTCAATTTGAAATCACGGCCAGTCTAACCTGTGTTCATACGCCAAGTAAAATATACGTAATATTGAATGAAATAGACATGCTACTGTTCAAAAGATTTCAGTGTAGCTATAGTAATTTTTGGTTGTCTAAAATCTTAAACAGCACTGCTATTGAATAATAAAACAGGTGTCAAGGACACTAGCTATTAGTTACATACAATAAGCAACGGAGACATTATTATTGAGGCAAGGTCGTTCCAAAGACTTATTATTTTAAGGATATTATTGTGTTTTTCTTGTTACATATAGGTACACACATATATATACGACTATAAGATGGTATTGCGGTTATCTACATGACCAAGACGTAGTCGCGGTTGCGATCTTTATACAAGACAGCGGATTGTTTTTTGCTATTATTTAGACAGCCTTATAGAGTCGTTTATTCGATACATATTGAGACTAGATTGAATGTGTTATGGTAAATCTTTACAGCTGTCTTTGTGTGTTATTAACATGACCAAATAGCAAACTGAAGTTAACGTATCTATCTACTACGCCGGCTTACGTGGGCTCTTTTAAACACAAATTATTATCTGTGTTACTACGTATAATGTGTTTAAAAAAAGTACCTACAATACGTTTATTAGCTGTTGTCTAGCATCCATATAACAAACTACTCATATTGACACGAGATGGCGTTGAACTAAATGAATATTTGGCTGTCAACGAAGGTAATTGTCCTATCACTGACTATCTTAAATGACTCTTGTCTGAGCGAATGTATTTTCTATTATCAGTATATACGTAAGATTACGTAATCTAAAAATACTAGTACGACTTGACTGTTATAGCAATGATTCACTCTATGAGTGACACGGTGATCTTATTTATCTTTTTAGATGTTGCTAATTGACTTTTTTCTAATCAGCAGTTTATTCTAAATCTTGGTGTAGCTTTAATTTATTGGAATTATTCTGACCACACCGGTTTTTTTCTTGACTGAAGTCTCAAGCGGATCTTTGCTTATATTTAATGTTATAGCGAAAATTGTTTGACCCAATTAAACCGCTTAATTTCTTACTTAACTATTGGATCTCTTTAACATAATTTCGCTGAAAAGTCAATTGCGAACGGCAAAAGAGATAATATCTGCCAAGCAGTTTTGCAGAACGCTTTAGTTAAGAACAGCTGCGAGCCGATGCCAGTATTTAGAAACATAACAATTTGAGTTTATTACTATTTCTAACAGAATCAAGCTTGAAGAATCTCGCAATTCGTCCCATATAAAATAAAAAAAACAATTAATTTTTTAACAAAAAATAATAAGTAAATGAAGTAAAGTATGATAAGGTCAGGTGGGGTAAGTGAAACGGCGGGGTAACTGAAACACCGAAGCACAACAAGAAACTATGGCGTTTTTTGGCTAAGCATTGCAGTTGATAAAACAGGAGTGACCAAGTGGTTGTAATGCTGTAATGCAGATGTCCCTGCGATCTTTCTAAAAGTTTATATCCATAAAATAAATTTGACACTTGTCAAATAACAAAACGCGAGTTCGACGCTATTGAAGTTTTAGCTGGTATCAAGTGTTTCCTTGTTGTTTTTATGAAGATTTTTTACTGTAAGTACTATTTAATATATAGACTTCATGTTGCAATAGTTGTTTATGTCTTAAAACAACAGAAAATTGATTTAAATTGTGATTAAAATTTTTACTTTAAATGATACCGAGTGGGGTAAGTGAAACAGTGATTCTGGGGTAACTGAAACATATGGCCCACATCCCCCATGTCAGGGATCAGCAACATTCTTTAAAAAACAATATTCTATATCAGAATTATCTGATATATCTTATTTATACTTAATTATACAGACATCAAAACAATCTATAGATATTATTCGAATTCATGTGTATTTAAGTCGGAAACGGCTAGTTGTTAATTTATTATAACTTTTGTTTTAAGGTCTTGTACTGTATGCCTCGAAATTACAGTCGAAAAACTGACAAAGGTGCTTACTCAATTGATGCGGTCAAAAACGAAACAGTGTCAGCTTATACTGCTTCGAAACATTATAGCATCCCACGATCAACCATAATTAATTGCATTCACGAACATAGGAGTTTGAAAAACCTTGGGAAGGAGTACAATTTTATCACATGAAGTTAAGGAGTCGTTAGCGAAGATTGGTTTCTGGAATTTAAAAAAAGGCATGACCTCTCAGTAAAAACCCGCAACCTGTTGAATATCCCAGGAAAAATGCGTGAAGACCTGATATTATACTCGTATATCCATACTTCGACTTCCTGGAGAATACTATCAATGAATTAGATTTGATAAATCAAGTTTTAGGAGTGACATTTATTTGAAGACGATATATAATTTGAAAAGACTGTCCAATAATTTACTATTTATTTTCATAATGAATAAATTATATGAAAAATAGTAGAACATGCTTGATTTTATTTTTAGTTTATCACCCCTGACTACCAATACTATGTTTCACTTACCCCAGTTTCCATTTTTTCGTCGTATATTGAAAATTAAACCGTATTACGATTCAGTAATACTTAAATTAGAATGAATGCATTTGAAATGTTATTTTAGTTATTAAAATAGTTCCATAACTTTAATATTTACAGACATTCTGATGACAGTTTCACTTACCCCGTTACAGGGGTAAGTGAAACAAAAACACTGTCTTCTTTTATTTGGTAATTACGTAGTTGGTTGCATGACTAAAGGGCCTGATGTTATGTAACAATAAAGCTGATTAAATCAAGAGAACGAAGCACCTATCCCTATCCGAAATTAGAATCATCCTAATGAGCTATGGGTCAATATGTATAAAAAAAATAAAGTATGTTTCACTTACCCCACCTGACCTTAAGTGTTTATGCAGAATAATAAGTCAACATTCAACATACTTTTTATACATTCATACATTTACTTATTCACATACATTATATGCGTGCATGCTATGATCACATGCCGGTGCAAACTTTAAAGATAATTATTAGATCAATTAACATTTGCTGCATAATTATCGCAAATTATTGAGTGACAATCACCTTGCTGTATAAAATGCAGTGATTAGGAAGTTTCCTACTTAAACTATCTCTAGCAATGTTTGTGCCTTCGGTATCTTTTGATAACTTACTTGAATACTGAAAAGGACTTTAATAATGTCTTTTTTGGGCTAGGATGGTATTGAACACCGCCTTACAGTAAATTAGCATAGTGCAATGGTATTACAAAGTTCCAGCTATGTGAGAGACTGGTGTCTGTTGTAGGTTTAGGATTAAAACCTGAGTTACAGATCACCAGAGCCCCACCCTCGGTTAGAAGTTAGGCAGTAATATTGTCCAGACTTTGACGACCTCGGTGGCGCGCCGGTAAAGCCAGCGGCTGCCGCGCATGAGGTTGTGGGTTCGATCCCCACGCAGGACAATAATTTGTGAGATCCACAAATTATTGTCCTGAGTCTGGGTGTTATATGTGTCCGTTAATTGATGTTTGTAAAAGTCCCCGCGACACAGGACATGATCCCTAGTGCGGGAGTTGTCTTTTTTAAAAGAAATAGAAGAAATAGACTAGTAGACAATGATCAAAAAGGAGGACAACTTAGTATTTGGACAATACATGCCTGGCTGTCGACTGATGTCACTACAACTGTTTTCGTACCCATCAAATAGCACTATGTAGTCAACCGTCTACAGAATGAGTGATAAAATTATTTAACAATTTCACTGCCCCGCTAATATACACAATAGTAAAACAATGCAAATGTTCATATATATGACTCATGGGACAGTTAAGTGGTTAACCTATCTTATCTTTTCCTGATCAGTACTATCAATACGCTGTAGTTTCCCATATAAAAAACGGAATGATCTAACATGAAAATTAAAATGAAATACACAATTCTTCCAAATAAGAAAGGACAGGGATTAAAAACTAAATTTCGTATAAGAGAGGGATTGATCTAACAAGAAAAATGAAAAAAAATATACATACCTGAGTTGGCAAGGTTGTCAATTTCACCGTGGTGTTTATGGTAGTAAGGACGGATGATGCGGTGGTAGATTACCATGGAGCCGTTGTACTCAGTCGGGAGATAGCACCATATAACGAAGATACACTGTGAAGATAGACAAAATATTTAATTAGAAATAATTCAAATTGTACGTGTGGTGACGGAGTAAGAATACAATATGTCACCACCCCATTTCATCCCATGGGTGTCGTAAAAACCGACTATGGGACTATCCGTGAATATTATCTTTACGTAGTAAAAAGGAAGGAAAACTTAAAATTAAACCCTATACCAATCCGTCTGCTGCGTCAATCCGTGGTATTAGTGGGCCAAGTATCTCTCCGTCACGGGAGGAGGCCCGTCCCTGCAGTGGGACATTAATGGGCTGATGATGATGATGAATTCAAATTGGAATGTTAAACCCAACTTTGTAAAAAGTAACTTTTGAAATAGAAAATTTACATAATTGGGTTTGGTTATAATTATTATTTGGGGACAATTTTAATGTTACTTTTAATTATTTAAATTAACTTCTAACGTGGTGACTTTACGATACTAATAGAGCTATGTGTAAATTTTTCGTGTTTAGGCGACAATATAGTTTACCAAAGTCCTTTGGGCTTTTAGTTCACCCTTTTTTATATAGGACTAGCTGACCCGTGCCCACTTCGTAGGGCGGAGAAAAAAACGCGTCCCTATTTTAAACATTTTTTATTACTGCTCCACTCCTATTAGTCATAGCGTGATACTATATAGCCTATGGCACTCCCCGATAAATGGACACCACATAAAGAATTTTTAAAATCGGTTCTTTAGATCTAGAGATTACCCCCTACAACGTTACAAACACAAGTTACCTCTTTATAATATTAGTATAGATACGTAACCCAAGCCACCATTACTTGATCCAACACGAAAATATGAAAAATACAACACCCATGGGTACAGAAGGGGATACAATTTGTATTCTATAGCGAACAACGAAGCCCCGTTTAATATTATTAAGTTACAAATTAGAATAAAAATGTGTCGCTATGCGTACGTACACACAGCAACACATCAAGTTAAACATTTTCATTTGAAATTGTGTCTTATTCCAAGGTATTAAGGTACATGAGCGTCTAGCTTGATTAGTAGCTGTGTGAACATGACGCTTTTTAAAATCAGTTGTTTCGATAGGAGCTTATCGTTAACTAATTTATTAAACATAACAGGAAAAGGACATTATGTTGTGGGATACAAATTGTAATTAACAATGATTTTGTTATCTACATTACAAATAAAGATTATTTTCATCAGAATATGTTCATTAATTTCTATTCATTTTATGACTACCATCCCATGTATGTCCACGTCCTGCAGAATTTCTAGATCACCAAGGTTCCTTTCGGACCCAAGAGAATATAATACAATGTATATCAGGTCTCCAGGCGTTTTTTTGGGCAAGGGTTTTTACAGGTAGTAAAATTAATTGTGCTATACTTAAGGATCTGTCGTTTTTGTTACGATACGACCAATTTAACAAGAAACCAGTCTGAAATTAGGTAAGGAATAAAAAAATGTGATTTCTTTTGAACTTCATAAATAATAAAATTCTTTTACAATAATCTATGCGTGTGTCTTTATAAATAAGGAGTCTTCAAGCGTCACAATTACAATAGCGTGCATCAAATTATCACCTAAACAAACATTGAATATTGATATGAAAGTGTAACAGAGCAAATGTATTCAATATAAAATATTTAATTGAATAATATTATAACTGGAGTAGAATCTATGCCTTGGCGACCCCTTTTGCGTAATTAATTGTAGTACATGGCTTCTTTACATAGGGTCTAAACTTATTTTTTCTTTGTCCGCGCGACATGATTGTTAACATTGATCCGGGTGTTTTATGTGTATAATATGTATGTTTTAACAAAAAATATTAATATTTCCTATGGTAATACCTACAGTACAAGCGCTGCTTAGTTTGGCACTAGATTGCGTACTCATAATGTGTGACGAATACTTTACTTCTCATACAACGGCCGCGCATAGTCAACTTTGGTTTACCTATGCACAAAACATAATTATTATGTTTGTAATGGTCGTACGTAGACAAAAGTCAACCAAAATATTTCCGCAAGTTGCAAGAGTACAAATTCCATTTTACAAGTGACTGTACATAATTGCACAATAGTATTTTTGTGATGACTAAGTATTTACTATACGTTTGTACGTACTAAATGACGAAACTAAGGATAATATTAAGCCACATTAATGTAAATACTGGTGGATCTAAACTCTAAACATTAATATTTTTATGATGAGCACAAGTGACTGAAATATACGGATTGGTACATAAAAGCCCATCCTTGCAGTGGGTCATTAACAAATGATATTATGTCTCTAGAGCAAAAGGTCGTCTAGGTCGCTACCACTGCTGTGCGCGCAAGAAGTTGTTTAAAAATATTATTCTTTAGGTGGATTATACAACAGTTGTAGCAGTAGATAGTGAAATTATAATCTATGGAATTGCTGACGTTTATAAGCAAAGTATAAGCGGTTATTGAAGAAAACCATATTACTGTTTTCTTAGAAGTAATTTATATTTTATCTTCTTATCATTGATACAAATATATCGATAAACTAGGCAGGATATTTAAGAGTACCTACTGATAAGTTTGGGTTTCAATATGTCAAGTTAATTCTGCTAATATTTATTATAACATGCGAATGGTATAATTTGATAAAACTACATACAACCTAATTTTAAAAAAAATGTTACTAGCACTAGTACTTAAGATAATTGTTACTAACACCTATTGCTACCTATGGGCTTTGCCTGAAATAAAGAGTAATTTAATTTAATATAATTGTTATTATTAACTACTCTCGACATGGCTGCATAATGTCTTATCAAGGGCAGGGGACCGGAAAGAGTGGCGTAAGCTTGGGAAAGCCTTTGTCCAGCAGTGGACTGCTCATGGCCGAGATAGATGACTCCAACACTAGAGATCACACACAAAGACTTAAACAGATATGCATTTAACAGAAATAAAGGAAATTCAAACTAAAGACATTCAGAAGTAATACAATAATTGAGTTGGAATCAAACTTGTTGTGAAGTACCTATTAAAATGGGACTACAAGCATTGTGTGATTGTGTCAATGCTAGCTACAAGACAATCATTTTAAATAAAATCTAAACTAATCAATGGAAGTAGTACAAATAAGTATTAACACAGAAAGTTCATTGTATTTAGTACATTATCGGACAAGCCCAAAATATAAATGGGTACAATTTTTGGCCTTTATCCAATTATGTTAAAAAAATCTATTTATAGCACAAAAATATGTACAACTGTATTTAAAGAAAGGCAGTGACCCTTATTCATTAATTTAGATTATATAGTTTTAAACCTCTCCGTGTGGGGACGGAGTAAGAATACAATATTGTCTCCACCCCATCTCATCCCATGGGTGTCGTAAAAAACGAATAAGGGACTATCCGTGAATATTATCTTTACGTAATAAAAAGAAGGAAAACTTGAAATTAAATTCTATACCAATCTGTCTGGCCAGCGTGGTATTAGTAGGCCAAGTATCCCTCTGTCACGGGAGGAGGCCCGTCCCTGCAGTGGGACATTAGTGGGCTGTGATATAGTTTTAAACCATGAATGTCAGACTAGTGCTCAGCAGATTATTAAATATTGATAATAGTATTCATGTAGTTATAACTGGTATGCATTAATAAAAAACAAAGAATATGTATGTTTATCTATTGCCTAACACCCATAGGCATAATATTAGTATGGGATTAGATGGCATTGTTTAAATATTTGAGAAATATTATATCTCTATTCTTTTATTATAAAGGTAAATATTTAAATTAACATTGAGATTTAAGTTTTATTTTTTCATGTTGTGGAGACTTTTAAAGTCATAAATTAACAGACACAAATAACATACAGCGCAAGACAACAATTTGAAAATGACACAAATAATGTACTTAATTAAAATTTAAAGATCACCTTAGTTATGACAAAGTATTGAATTGGTATAGTATGGTATGGTATAGCGGGCTGTTTTCCGCAACTCCACGCCAAGGCGCGGGTTTTGCGTTAGAAAAAAAAAGTATTGAGTTTTACAATACACAGAAAATATATTAAATGCATTTAATGTCTGTAGATAACAGAAGGATGTCTGATAGTGATAAGAAATTATTTTAAATACGTCATAAGTCATTTCTTGGCCGGTCTGAAGTTACCTATCAAATGAATAATCCTTGTTTATATGGTTATGTATGGTATACAATGGTTGCAGTGCCTAAGTACAGTTATCACCTATGTAAAAAAATTATGACGTCAAAAAAATGCACCAGTATTTGTTGTGCCGCTTCTTCTCTACTAAGTTAGCATTTTGGAGGCGGTGGTAAAGTTTTCTAAATTTTGAAATGTTTATAAACTTAGATTAACCCCCGGTTTCTGAATGACTGATCAAGTCAAAATCAACTAATCAAGTGTCAAAACTATAATTTTCAGAAACTAAAATGAGTTTTGACACTTGATTAGTTGATTTTGACTTGATCAGGCATTCAGAAACCGGGGGTAAGTAGGGTTAGATGACGTCAAAAAGATACAATATTATTGTACTACTTTGAATAAATGAAATGAAATAAAAAGCAAAGATGTTCATGCATATACAGTAATAAAGAAAACATGTGCTCCCCTACATTTACTTAAAGTCTGAGTTAGCTGTGAAGTCAACCCTCCAACAGTTCAATTACAACACTTGCCAAGGCTGACTTTACAGTAGTCAAACAATAGTTCCAGAATTGTAATGTGTGCACTTATTTACAACAAACTCCCCACTCAGTTAATGTGTACTTTAATTTCTATAACATTAAATGGCAATATACTACAAGAGAATGAGAATACAAATAAGTATTAAAATGTAATAATAACTAAAATCTATTTAAATAAATTTATGTGGTAACATTAAAAATGATATTCCTTTCATCTTATCAGTAATAAAAAGAAAAGCAGATAAGACTATTATCTAACAGTCATTTCAAGGTCCAATATTATGAAAATGTATTATTACATACAAATGAGTATGTATGGCCGACATCAAGAATTGGTCTACGACAGGATGTAACTCGGGTAAGACTATACAAGCCAGACAGATTGGTATGTGAGGTCTTGTGACAAGAAAGCCTTCTTTATAATTATATTAAGTTGCCTTATGGTTGGCTAAATTTTTCTTGTCTATTAGAGGGCCAGTAACATGTCTTATGTATAAGAAAGGGCAGTACACCTTCTCTATCAACATAATATAGAGATATATTTAAAAGCTTATTACACAACCACAATTAATATAAATTTGAATAAATCAAGATATTGTTGAAAAATAATACAGGGTAACTTATGGGGAAACATTTACAACTGATAAGAGGGAGTACCATGCACAAGGTTAAAAGTTAGAATAACTAGTGGGATAACTATTAGCAATCTTATTGAATTAATGTATGTACAAGTCTATGCAACACAGATCAATATCAAGTAGCACAATTAAACATCCTTAATTACTAAAAACTGACATTCAGAGTTCATTACCAAAAAATTGATTATATAGTTTATAGTTAAACAGCTATGGGCTCATTGTTTTAAGATCAAGTAACAAAAAGGTAATGTCCATTTCGTGCAAGGTTCTTTGAAAGGGTACAGTAATATGCCACATGGCTTTCATAAATAATTTAATGAAAGGAAAATCATCTAGTCAATTAAATGTGATAGTCACTTTATAACATTAAATTTAACCATAACTCTTATGAAACCAGTAAGTCTATACTTTCATACATAAAGATTTTAAGGTATCAGAGCTCTTATAATTAATATTGTAACATATGGAAAAAACCACTAACCTTTATTAGCCAGTACAACGGAAACCAACCGACTATGAAGTCCGAGAAGTATTCTACACAAGAGAAACATGCGAACACCACCCAGTATGTTAACCATTTAGTGTCATCATCTTTCACTGGGGACTCCAACGCTTTCATTGACATGTACGCCGGGTACACGAATCCAATCAAATTACATATCAATTGAGCTCCAAACCCGAACACCAAATATAAACCGGTGAATGCGACCAAGCCTGCACAACACAAAATAAACGTCAAAAGCACTGCTAAAGATATAAATAAACGTGAAATAAAAAAACCTCAACCTACCGATGAAGAGGTATACTCTCTCCACGCCAGTTTTTTGTTCTGCCTGCTCTAAATATTTCACCCATGGTAGATTTTTATCTCTTAAACTGATATCCAACTTTTCTTTGTACTCTTGAAATTTGGAAGCCATTGTAGTCAACGGAAATTCTGTGTTTCAGCGGCCTGGAATAAAATTGGCACTTCGGTCGACAGACAGATCTACACGATGGCCGCTAGTTGACAAGAAATTGACAGAAGAAAATAATCAAATGGCGGCCCAGCGGATTTTGAAGATGTAGATTGTATTGCCAGCGTACAAAATAAAGTATTAATTAATGAAGTAAGCACTTTTTAGTATCAACTGAGGTACAAACCTATTGGGTAATGCTTACAAGTTGTAAGCATTACCCAATAGGTTTGTACCTCAGTTGATACTAAAAAGTGCTTACTTCATTATACAACGGCAACGTTGCAAGGTAAAGAATAAAACATTTTTTCGTGTACCTAGCGTGCAAAGCTATTATGGAAAAATAGGATTGGCTTTTAAAGCAATCAAAATAATATACAGTTATCGAGTCAAGTATTTTTTTATATATTTTAAAATAATAGCTAAATAAAATTCTATATTTTGAAAAATAAAGACGTATGGAAATAAGCAGGTTTATGCATCAACAAAAAAATGTGTCAATTACTGTCATTTTATAATTTTACATTACTTAGCGTAATTAATTGACCTATATGTCGATTTTCACGCTTTATTTAAAAGATCAGTTTGAGATTCCTTCTGGTTACCATGGCAAAACCCAATCTGCGATGAGGTGAAGTAAAAAAAAATTTCCTATATTTTTTAAAAGACAACGCCAATACTAATATTGAAATCGAACTGATAAGTAAGTACTTACTCAAATCTTTATGCTCTTCTGAGAGCGTTTCTATAGTTAAATAATTTGGTACCATTCCAAATCTTTTCCTCAATGGGCGTAACTTCAGTTGTAAACAACTTACTTTACCCATTATATTATTAGGTATATATGTCGGAAACAGTACTTAATTTGGTTCATAAACAAAGCGCAGCACGAATGCTGGTGGAGGCGACACTGTCGCAATGACGTCTATACGTGTATAGCTAGCTTTGTGCTACAACGGAGCCTAGGTGGGACACGCCGGAGGGAGACGCCGCGTTAGTCGGTTACAGTTTGACTTCGGTCGTGATCGGTGCTCCTTACTAGGAACCGTTACCCGTTTTGTTTGAGCAGTGTTATTTCGAATATGGTGTAGTGTTCAGTCAGTGTAGTTACGTGTATTAAATGTGTTACGTGTATTAAAAGTGTTACGTGTATTAAAAGTGTTACGTGTATTAAAAGTGTTACGTGTATTAAAAGTGTTACTTACAAAGTTGACCGATCTATCGTAGAACGTGCCATCATAAGCTAACGCTGACATATATTATTAGTAACCCTAACAGCAACGTTTTTTTCTAATGGCAAATAGCGAGCAATGGCATAAAATATTATGAAACGAATCTCAAAGAAAACAAAACAGATACCATTTCAGCTAAGATAATAATAAAAATTTAAGTGTAGTAAAAATAAACGAATACAGTAAAAATAATTTGATTTTGTGCTAAGTAATAATAAAACCTACGACTTGAAATTTAGAAGTAGTGTCAGAACGTTTTCCTTCCTTTAACGAAACCAAACAAGAGTCATTTCCGAGAGTCGTGAATGGCCCATGTGAATCATGTACCTACGACATTTCTACGAAACCTTGTGCAGCAGTATTCATGCAACTGAAATTTTGCAACTCACAAAATTACGCTCGTTTGGTTTCAACCGTATACTGATTGTATAACTGTAGTACGTATAATTGTATGAATACAAGCATTGTATGAACAGTATATACGCCTAAAACGACTGTTTTTTATTTTTATTAGAAGACTAGCTGATGCCCGCGGTATTACCCGCTTAATTGTTATTTTACACCATAAACTACCTATATTCCAAATTTCATCAAACTCCATTTAGTAGTTTTTGCATGAAAGGGTAACAAACATCCATCCATCCTCACAAACTTTTGCATTTATAATATTAGTAGGATAGGATAAGCAAAGGTGTGTCACTTTAGTGCCTAACAAATAAGGTGAATATTATCTTCACTAAATAAAAACTTCAAAACTTGAAATTAAACCCTATACCAATCCGTCTGCAAGCGTGGTATTAGTAGGCCAAGTATCCCTCCGTCAAGGAAGGAAGCCCGTCCCTGTAGTGGGACATCCTGTACAAACCTTTTTATTTTCCCGCCAAATTGTGATAACGTCAGGATTCAGCTGTTTAAATACTATGTTTCCCGCCAAAATTCAACGTCACGACTTAGCTGTCAAAATATATTTTCCTGCCAAAATTCTGTGACGTCACGACTCATCTGTCAAAAATTCAAAAACGTCACAGCTTAGCTGTCAAAATATATTTACCCGCCAAAATTCTGTGACGTCACGAATCATCTGTGAAAAATTCTGTGACGTCACGACTCATCTGTCAGAAATTCTGTGACGTTACGGGTCACGTGACCAAAATTCTATGACGTCACAGGTCACGTGACCAAAATTCTATGACGTCACGACTCAACTGTCAAAAAATATTTTCCCGCCAAAATTCTGTGAAGTCACGACTCATCTGTCAAAATTCTATGACGTCACGGGTCACGTGACCAAAATTCTATGACGTCACAGGTCACGTGACCAAAATTCTATGACGTCACAGGTCACGTGACACAGCTTTCCCGCCAAAATTATATGAAATCAAAATATAATATGATTGCTAATAAAAAGTAGCCTATGTTCTTTCTCAGGGTCTAAAGATTGTCTGTACCAAATTTCATCGAAATCCGTTCAGCCGTTTAGGCGTGAAAGAGTAACAGACAGACAGACAGACAGACAGAGTTACTTTCGCATTTATAATATTAGTATGGATAAATAAAACTTCAAACATAATTTTCATTTTTCTTTAATATTTTAAAATATGTAAAGCATTAACATTGTTATTTTTGTGCTCCATAAAAATAATTTCGTTTGATACAATGAAATGGACACGAGGTATTATAGAAATGGTTTAAAATAGCTATTTTATGAGAAAGCTGTTAAATTTTTTTAACGAAAATAAGCATGCTTAGTTTCTTATAGAAATACATTTAGGTAAGGGAAAGTATATCAACTACTATAAAAACCTACATCAACTGTTGGAGGTATTTAGTTAATTTTGTAATTATATTTACCGGTCTCATACAAAGGGAGCTCAAATAGTAAAAAATCATTAAAGATTAAAACATTGAAAAAGTTATTTTTATTTACAAGTTTCTTTACAATTTTAATCAAATGGCAATAATTTGAGTAACGGCAATAATGTTGACAGATTGATGACGAAAAATGTTACCACCCTAAAGTTAATATACTTCCCCGATTAGAGGTTATCTGGTATGACTATTTTGCCTATTTTTGGCCATACAACTATTCTACCAACTCTCAGTCTCTTCATAATGGACACAATGAAGAAGATAACGAGCTCCGAGAGTAAAAGAATAAAAAAATGATTTAATTGTGTATTGCACTAACAGTTTTTACTATTACAATACTATAACAATTACAGTTCACGCAATCTTATTTGGCCGGCCTGAAGTTGGCTCAGAAATGTTCGCACATGCACATAAACAAGGAAAACATCCACTCACCACTGCTTATTTCCAAAAATGAAATCTGCGCAGCTGTACGGCGAACATTTCTGAGCCAACTTCAGGCCGGCCAAATAAGATTGCGTGAACGGTAATTGTGGGGTGGTCAGAGGCCTTAGGTTGATCACCAATGGTGGGGTGGTCAAAGGCCTTAGGTTGACCACCAATCGAACGACAAAGAAAGAAAAAAGAGTAAAATATTTAGCTAAAACTGTTAGTACAATTTAACTCTTAATTACTCGCATGGGGTATATATTACCCCACCACGATTTTAAAGCGTTTTGATTCCGCCATTTTCGAAAATACTGTCTCAGCATAAGTAGTAGCTGCCTAACTATCACCCCCCGCCCTGATTCAGGCGTAAACGCTGCTTCCTACGGCCTAGTTTTGTCTGGAGAGCGCGTCTGGGGTATTTATATATTATAATTATCCCATGCGAGTTGTAGTGAGACTTTTTTATGCCATACTTAGATGGCATAAAACATTACCAATGATCGATTCTGCAACATTTTACTTCCTAAAATTTTAAATTTATGCAGGAGTACAACCTGAGGGTCCGTATCAGTTACCTAATGACACTTGTCTTGATAAATGTGTGCCAATTAAAACATTGGAAGGCAAAAAGTGGCCTATGGTTATTCTATCACCTTCTGAACCTCGCGTCGCAGTGTATGAATGCTTGCGTGATTTATAAAAATAAAATTGACCACGACATAGAAGAAGAGAGCTTCTAAAACATCTTGCGGTTGATTTGACGAAAGCCCACCAGCAATCTCGATTAGCGATACCACAACTGCCACGCGTCGTAAAATAACGTTTCAAGATAGTTGCAGAAGTTCACGATGCTGGTTCTACTTCCAGAAGCGGTCCATGTACATCTTATGAAAGATGTCACAAGATCCATGATCAAAAGATAATAAAAATAGATTTTTATGCTTCAAATGCCATCAGCATGTCTGTAATGACCATTCTACCATGACATGTGATGAATGTACTGATTGAAAAGTAGATAACAACAATTGATCTCATAAGACCTTAAAAAGAATGTTTATTACTAATAAGTACTATTAACAATTAGTACAAAGTTAAATGTTTCTAATGTTTATAGTAAATATAACTAAAAGTGGTTGCGAATGTTTTTTTTTTTGGGGTTATATATACCCCATGCGAGTGTAAGTGAAACTTTTTAGGTGCGAGTAATTAAGGGTTAACACAATTTAAAGTACTAATATATTTTCTGATTATTAAACTCTCGTTGGCTATGCCGTATAAAACAGTTTATAAAATAGATTTATAGGTAGTGCATAGTGCAGTAATGAGAGAACTGTGCAGAAATAGTGCTGTACCTACAAAAAAACTTAAAATTTACTAGATCGATTTCAAGTGAATGACTAGTATCTACCTTTTATTAGCGGAACTATGAAACACACGTCATAATAAAATGGTTTAAGTCATTTTTACTGAATTTCTTTGTGTCATTTCGGGATATTTTTGCATTCCAAATTAAGGAATATTTTTAACAAACGACGATGTAGTAAGTATTTTGTATTTAGTTCTGTCAAAATAATTTCAAACACACGGAAATTCATTCTCCAAAATATGTTTACTAGCCTTAAAGGTTTTATAACCCATTGACATTTTTGGACATGAAAAGCAGTTTCCATGTGCGCGTGCGCTAGATTGGTACTATACCAAGCTAATAGGGGTCACACCAGAATAAATTTTGAAATTAAGTTACTTAGGAATCAAAAAAATTAATTTAGTGAGATCAAAGTTACATACCGATATTAGGCGAATTTTAAAATAATTATGATATTATCTCTCATCTATATTGAATTATTGGTAGGTAGTAATGATTTAAATACACACGATTAATAAAAATATAGAATATGAAGCTGAAAAAACATGTGAAATATCTAAGTTATTCTTGTTAATTTATAAGTCAATTGGCAAGATTGGAAAAGTTTATACATAGACAGGTACATAAAATGTGGATGAAATCACAGACAACATTATAGAAATTGTGTGAGTTTTCTGTGCATTTTGTGCGAATTTATTGAGACAGGGTCACAACATTTAAAATATTACTATTAGGTATGTTGCACAGTTAAAATTGAGATTGATAATTGAAAAGAATAAGTATCTTTTCACATATCGAAGGTACAGTCAACTACAAAAAGTAGGATAACACGTCTAATACAAGGTCGCACTGTGTTCAACGATTTATGGAAAATTGGTGTTCGTTGTATATTAGATATTACTATTGATGAAACTATTGTCTCTTCTCGTCACAACACTTAATTATGAAAGCTTTTATACAGGATGTGTTAGTCCACTTTTATAGTTGACTGTACATCGGTATAGGGAGCTCGAGCTTTTAATAAAATGACTCCATATGCAAATAGGTACTTACTGAAAGTCTAATACTAAAACTAGACATAGAAACATTGGAATGACTCAGCTAAATGAAAGCTGTATTTTGGTTTAGTAAATATTCATTTAGGATAATAATGTAGTTTACAAACACGATATTCTATATCTTGAAATAGTTTAATGAGATTGGTCTCAGTCTTATTCTATGTAGGTATACTTTAGGGCCTGCGCAGACGACGGACTTTTCTCTGCAGCGGAAAAAGTATGTTCCGCGAATAAACGTAGTGTGCGTGTATCATTGACGATAGACGTGCACGGTATGGAGGCAAATATTCGAGCAGAAAACGGTAAAATCCGCACTTTGGAGCCTACGGACATAGCACCCTCGTCTGCGCAGGCCATTATGGTGTAGAGGAATGAATTATGAACGGTATCATTTATAAATAATATTTTTTTAAACATTAACATCAACAAAATTTTAACATTTGTTCCAAAAATGGCATTAAAAAATCCTATCTAATTGTTAATAAATTTACTATGGGTACTTTTTATACAAATTGGGACTTAATGCAACGTCTAACAATGAATTTTAACTGTGGCTATTGGATCATACTGTTATTTACACAACATTTGATGTATAACTACGCAGCAGGGACAGGTACATTTCCAAAATGTTAACTTTAATATTATTTTTAGGTACTGCTATTTTATAAAATGGTTTTGATAAAATCATTTATTTACTATAATATGATTCAATCACTTTACGTCATTTATTTAAATACACTTCCAAAGAGTTGCTACAAAATTGCGCGATTTGACATCCCTGATGTTTTTCCGATTCAGATCCATGGTAATTTGACGCGCAAAAGCATGAACCATGAATAATCAAACGTAACTGTCATACAGTAACATGATTAAATAAATAGTCACCAATTTATAATATACGCAACGTTGCATTAAAATTTTATGTAAATGCTTTTAACAATAATAATAAGTATTTCAATTTACAATATTGATATTAACTATAAACCTACTGTCATTATACATAATATTTTTTTTAATATAAAAGATTAAAAATATGCTTTATTTTCATTTATATAGTATTTACAATAAAATTTTATTTTATTGCAACTGAATTGAGCATGCTAAGCTACAGATTATATTATTTTACAGTACCTACGGCCGGCCTGAAGTTAGATATAGATACGCATGTAGAGGAAGTTTGGAAAACAAACCCGCCATTTAATCCCAAAACTGACATTTGCGCAGCTATTTCTAACTGCTTCAAGCCAGTCGAGTTAGTTGGTACTTACTGTATACTCTGTTATGTATATTGACAGTAGACTAACTATTTATTATTTTATCTGTGGACAAATATTTATGACTATAATAATTTCATCTAGCACATTCTAGCTAAATAATTGGAAAACAATGGAAGAAAGTATTTTACATAATAAGTAATTTAGTAATTATTAATATAAATATTCTGTTTCAATTATTAAAATTTATTTGGTGTTTATAATAATTTTATTTTAAAGTACATAACATTATTAACTAAAATCAGATCTTCATTATGCCGTTTCAGTTAAACTTTGCTTGACTATAAGATACATCGGCTTGTCATGTTCGTTGATAGGCCATTCAGTGTTGCCAATTGCTATGCTATTTACAATCCAATTATGTTACTAACGAAATATGTGTGGATTGCTGTATTATTGTACTTTAGTATGATAATATTTTTTTTTTACTCTCTCTCTCATTCTTTTATTCAGGAATAAATGATTGATTGGCTGATATAGACCATTGTTAAAATGTATGCTGTTCTTGTATTTTTTGGAATAATTTTTATGACAGATCTTCCACAGCAAATAAATATTTTTTTTCTAATTAGATCCCCAGAAGTCGACGTTTACGTCTAGTAAACTGTTAAATTATTAATTTTATAAAGATTCTTAATTGATTTGCTTTTATTCAAAGTATTTTATATCGATCTACAGATAAATAAGTAATAAAAAAATAAATTAATCTATTACATTGACGATATTTTTTTTCATTAGGTACACTACTAACTTAGGGAAGACCGGGGATTTCTCCAAATTAAGAAGCAACATAATTAACACCCATGGGTCGATAAAATATTATAAATTGTTGCAGTCTGGTCTTACCTAAATACTTAGGTACCTTATTGTATTTTCTATGAATATAGCTTACAGTTGTTCGAGCTAAATATAAAAGTAACAATTTATTAACTTATTTCTCGAAATATATTTTGTTTAGTTGCATTTCCATTACAGTATATTTGAAAATGGTGACCACCCTCAGGATTGGTCGCATAATGTGCATGCACGAGGGCGTAGCCTCGTACCGTACACACAAAATTTGTAGATATCGGTGAGTAGGAAGTCTTTATATCCATAGTTTAAAATGTTTGGACTGTCCATACACAAAAATAATTAAGAAAAATAAACACTAGCAATCTAAACGATCACGTTTGACAGAGGCATATCACAAAAATATAAAATAAAATGAGGTAAATAACTGCAGCGTAGAACAAGTGAGAGTTGTATGCGCCCGCACATAGATGGCGCCTCTGTTGCGATACTATGAAGTAGTTTAAAAACAAAAACAGTTTTTTAGCCTCTACCGAGTTAGTTACACAACACAACTCTTAAAAGTCGTAACCGCCAATAAATTCGCAATGGAAATGCAACCTTATATCAACTGTGATGTAAGTTATATTTCACTAATCACTGTTGGACACAAAAATGGCTATTTTCACTACAATTAGTCCTTATTGCTGAGGTTATGTACGTATAGTCGGACCCTGTGACGGATCGTCTTGGGAGACTGTGACTGTTACGAGGCTTTATGCTTTTTTCTTGCGTCACGACGGTGCTCGTTCGGTGGGTGGGGCTTTAGTTCTCTGCAGTCCAGCTATAGAAAAAATACAGGTATTAATTTTCAATTATCGAAAAATTGCGTTATTTTGGTAGGCAGGCCTATATTACAATTTCCTTTGACTAGAATGGTTACGAATAGAAATTCACTAGTTCGAACTAGAGAAATTACCTACAATACTACGTTGCTTAGACGGATTGGTTTTGGCTTTAATGCCCGATTTACACATCGATAAGTACAGTGGCGAGTTAAGTAGTATTTTAAAATTAAGTTGATTTAAATAGATCTCCATCCTATATTTTGGCAAGTTAAGTACGAATTAGCCCCCTCTCTCGCGTCTCGCCAACTTAACTTGCCAAAAAATAGGATGGAGATCTATTTAAATCAACTTAATCAGCAACTTACTACTTAACTCGCTACTGTACTTGTCGATGTGTAAATCGGGCATTATGTAGGTAATTATTTTTGACTTTTTTCGTAGATTTAATATTAGTCTTTCGTTAACAAACATAATAATGTATAAAATTTACTAATGTCTTTTTGTTTATCAATCTGTTTTTAACTTTAGTTTGCATAATAAAAAACAAAATAAAAGAAATTTAATTTGATAGTTTAAAACATAGTAGGTACATAGGTAATTTTTTATTTCGTTTTGACGTTTCTTTAATCCAATTTGACAGTTTAAAACATAGTATAGCGGTAATTTTTTTATTTTGTTTAGACATTTTTAATCAATTGTTTAACTTACCAAAGTCTCATCATCAGGTACTCTTGATAATAAATCTAAAACTTCATTGTTCGGTATTGTATGTGGTCGTAGTATCTTTCTCGTAAACTTATTTATACCTAAAACGATACAAAATAAATTTTACTTACAAGCTGTCGTCCGTTTACATTTAGGGAAGTAGATAGATACTTATTTAACTATTAGGAACCAATCATTTTTTCTTTCATAAAAAATCGTTAAAATATAGGTATGATGTTATATTATAATATCTGGCTTTATGAGAAGAAACTACATATATCCTATTCGCGTTTAGAATGCAGTGAGTTGTCAGTTCACTAACCAATCAAATCTATTAAAATTCAAAATTATTAAATTTTAAAACATTTGATTGGTTAGACGGCGGGGCTAGGTCGGCGAAAAATGACAACTCACTGCATTCTAAACGCGAATAGGATATAGTAACCTCACCTAATTAATATTAATTGTATTAATCCCAATTAGCACCCAATGTTAATGAAACACGTTGGTAAAGCTTTCATCATAAAGTGCCTTACAATCATGGCGGTTCAGTGTCACAAGTTTCATGTTTCCATCCCTAGATGGCGTTAATCTATAAAAATTGTTTTGAACTTACCCCAAGCCATGAGCAGATACCGCAGCGGAATAACATATAAAACTAACATCGCACCAAATAACATTATTATTGCTAGATAACTTAGATATGGCACCGTGAAGTTCACCAAACTGAAATGATAAAATAAAATACATACAATGAGATTATGAAAAGGTATACTGAGAAATCTTCGTGTGGTGCTGGTGATGGAGTAAGAATAAAATATGTCAACACCCCATCTCATACCATGGGTGTCATGAAAACCGACTAAGTGACTATCAGTGAATTATCTTTACGAAATAAAAAGAAGGAAAACTTAAAATTAAACCCTATACCAATCCGTCTGGCCAGCGTGGTATTAGTAGGCCAAGTATCCCTCCGTCACGGGAGGAGACCCGTCCCTGCAGTGGGCCATTAAAGGGCTGTTATGATGGTATAGAGGTAGTCGGTCCTCTAAACCTAGCTAACTACTCATAATAAGACCACGAAAAGTTGATGGTTGGTGTAGCCTTACTTTATATTCGTACATCTGAACTTTTTTGGCTGGACAGTGTGTTCTCTAAGTAAATATATAAGTTCACTAGCTGACCCGTGCCCACTTCGTTGGGCGGCGAAAAAAACGCATACCTTTTTAACCATTTTTGATTACTGCTCCACTCCTATTAGTCATAGCGTGATACTATATTATAGCCTATGACACTCCCCGATAAATGGACTATTCAACACAGAAAGATTTTTTAAAATCGGTTCTGTAGATCTAGGCATTACCCCATACAACGTCACAAATACACAAACTTTACCTCTTTATAATATTAGTATAGACAAAACAAAAGTCAGCAACTTACTTTTTAACACCCTCTCCTAAAGTAGCAACGTATCCTATAGCGTTTTGTACAGTCTGTGTCACTTCTTGTATGGCTTGTAGCCTCTCCTTTAACGATTTCTTTTCTTCCTGAAACAAGGCAACTTGATCAGCTAGTGGATTGAAACAACTTTATAATTAAGTTTAAATTTCATTTGGTAGGTAACGAAATATGAATTCTAATACAGTCAACACCAAAGTCGTAATTACAACCCAACAAACATTTTTGAAGTCACTACAACGTCTCCATTTGAACTTTTGGTTGTAAAAGCTGGTTGCAAGAACGTTGTAGTAACGTTGAGGCGACCGAAAATAGGCCCATTTTATACGAATCAGAGTTGTAATATAGTCGCGTAAACGTTGTATAAATGAAATTTTAGTTCTGTAGTCGTCGTGTAGATGTTGCAAAATCTATTTTTATCGCTGTTTCACGGCATTTTGCGACATGACAGTGTTAATTACGATTTTTATGTAACATTTTTGTTGCAAAGTGAATTGAAGTGTCAAAACTGAGACTTAAACTATAACGAGGTAACTTTTTCTTGTGTCATCGATCGAGTCTTTGAAGTTTATAAAGGAAGTAGCCATTTTTAATTAGAAACTAAATATGTGTAACATCTTTAGCTCGTGTTAAAGTGGTTATAGTGCATATATCTGATGGGAAATTAATGTTATCGTATAATATGCGTTAGTTTTGGCAATAAAACAAACGCGCCCTACTAATTCTTATAAATAAACATAAATTATCCATACATTTTTAGCGAACGTACAAATATTTACCTTTACACAACATATGGTTCTGATTACAACAGTAAGACAACATCAAAACGACTTTTCCTTTTGTGCATTTATTTTTTATCAGTTTAGTATCAGCCATATTAACAAAATTAGGGTTCTTTGAATAAATTAGAGTACATAAGGAGTCGGATATAATAAGATGATAATTTTTTTTGTATATTTTCAATGTTAAGGCATGAAATCTGTTTAATGCTTGTGATTGCTAATGGAATGTTAATAATAAATAAAACCAATTTGATTTTTTTTTTTTTATTTACACCTTTCACACTAGAGTATGAATGAGTGGAGTAAAATAAATATTTGAGCCATGTTCTATGGACACTAGCTTATACTTTAGGTCAGTAATATTAAATGTAGCTTCTAATCTTCTCATACTGATAAAATTTATCATAAATATATTTAAAAATGATGACTAGGCTTTTCAAAAACATTCGGTGACATTTTCTATAATATTCCCTAACAAATTTATATAAGTGTCGTTAAGTATTTTATATAAATGTTATTTCGAAACCCTCATGCTTGTCAGTCAAAAACTACTTATTATTTTTCATTTTCTTCGTCTTCCTTTTCCTCTACTAATGCAAAAGCACTAGGACCACTTTCCACACTTTGCGCAATATGATACATACTCTGCGCTAATCTAAATTTCATTGCATTTAAAATTAATTTTTGTACGGAACCAACTCTAGTTTGGTTAATATTAACTTGCCCTGTACAAGTATTCGTTTCAACAAACATAGAAAAACATTTCTTAGTTACAATGTCACTTATACTGCACTTATAAAACATTTAGTTGTATAATTGTTGCATAATAGTATAAGAATTTGACTGAGAGTCGTGTAAGAGTGCAATTGGTAACTCTTATGCTATTGTCACGTAAGAGTAGTTCTCACGGCTTCTTTACAAATAACGTTTATGTAAAAGTCGTAAAGACGTTCCTAGTACGACTTCATTGGCTATACCAGTGAAAGTTGTATAATGGTAATTTCAAATAGTTGTATAAACGTCAATGCACGTTTATACAACGACTTTATACAACTCTGAGTTCTATTCAGATAAGGGGGCATTAAGTTGTATTATACGCTGAAATTACTTCAATACGATGTTTAAAGTACTTTGAGCCGTATACGTTCCAATTAACAGACTAAAATGTTTGTTGGGAATGAGCGTTAAAGTATTGTTCTTTAAATAGCGCACGGTAGGGTAGAAAAGAACGGGCTGATTTGTTAAAACTTCTTTTTTTCTCTTATGCCGCGTACACACTTGCGCAACACAACATGCAATGCAACAAGGAATGCCGTCTACACTATCGCAACGTATCATGTAATGTAACAAAATTCCCATAGTGTGGACGTCTAGCGCGCACGAACCGCTCACAATACGCGCACGAACAGCGCATTACAACTCGTGCGCGCTGCGACCCACCATTTGTCGGTTTTTTCGCCAAACACACGCGGGGAGCGCAGTGTGCGCGGAGCGTCAGTGTGGACGCGTTGTGTCAGTCAGTACGACGGAACGCGCGCGAGCAATGAAACTTACTACAGACTGAGCTATGTCAGACGTGAGTATGTAGATGTGCAGTTCGTGCGCGCCCTGCGTCCACACTTATGCAATGCTCGTTTGATGTTGCATTGCATGTTGTGTTGCGCAAATGTGTACGCGGCATCACAGGTGTGGACGCAGGGCGCGCACGAACCGCGCATGTACGTACTCACGTCTGTTACCGGCATGCGCGCGGCGAACAACGAACATAGCTCAGTCTGTGTTTAGTTCCATTGTTCGCGCGCGTTCCGCGATGCAGACTGACACAACGCGTCCACACTGAATGACGCTCCGCGTGTGTTCGTACCAAAAACCGACAAATCTCGGATCGAGTTGTAACGCTCGGAGCGTGCGCAACCCAGGCGCAGTTCGTGCGCGCGAGGCGTCCACACTATGGGAATTATGTTGCATTGCATGATACATTGCATCAATGTGGACGTCAAATTCTTGCAACGCATGTTGCATTACTTGTTGCATTGCACCAATCTGTACCCACCATGAAATACTCGTTTGATGTTGCATTGCATGTTGTGTTGCACAAATGTGTACGCGGCATTAGGTGAAGCGACTGAAAAGGTACTCGGTCCGTGCGATTTGTAAGGAAGACTAAGGAAGCAGCCTTGAGTAGGTATCATGCAAATTATGCGTCAGTTTCAGTCAGAGTCAGTACATGAGTTAGTTTATTACCTTTTCCCCTTCATCTTCATCATCCTCTTCAGCTAATAAGTCTTCATCATCAACTGGCACCAACAAAGGATTCCCTCCTGGAATAAACGCAAACCTTTTAATTTCTGGGTACTCATGTTTTAACATAGGTACTTACATACAAAACAGGAAAACTATTTTGCTAAAGGTAATCAGTTTTGTTGAACCACTACACAATGTATTGACGAAAACTTAAGACTTCTTGTTTCTTCTTCTTTTTGGAAAAACAGAATGAGATCTGCAATGTCCTAATTAATAATAATAATAATAATAATATTTCTTTATTATCTCTCAAAAAGGTACAAAAATTTATCAAATACAATATGGCAAAAATCTTTAGAAGTTGGACCTTAGAGAGAGCTGGAGTCTGAACTAGGTTCAAGACCTGTATGACAGATCTCCAGGCGTATACCGATATCTTGTATATCCCAGCTGGGAATTTAATCCAGAGTCGCTATGTTAAGAACTAATGTCCCTACTACTGCGCCTGTTATTAAAGTACATAAATAACATATACGTGAAAATGAGATTAAACGTTGATATAATACTAAGCAATAGGTACATGAGACATCCAAGAACATAAAAGCCTAAGTTATGTGCTTTGAAGTATAAAGGTATTGTTACACCAAAAGCGCAATTCGGAAGTAAGAAGTTTATAAGAAAACTATGGAGTTTAAATTGTTTTTTTTTTGTCTAGTACCCATAGTACAAACTTTGCTTAGTTTGGGAATAGATGGCGTTGTGTGAATGTGTGAGGAATATTTAATATTTTATTTAATATTTAAAGACAGCTCCCGTGCTATGGATCAAATGCCTGTGTCGCGAGGTCGTCTACAAAGGTATATAGCGGATTATAAGTATATGATGTATGTTATTCAGTGAAAGAACGCAGATGTAATCTGTCTCTATGAAACAAAAGATGAAAGCTTTGACGTAAAACTCTGTGCTAATCTGACTTAAGCGCCGATTACACTACCCTACATGTAGGACACTACATCTTGTAGGACACTACATGTTGTCTAGTGTAATCACATGTAGGCTGTCAGGACACTACCATATCGGAGATTGGCGAGTCCCGACCTACATGCCGTCCTACAAGATGTAGTGCCCTACAAGATGTAGTGCACTACATGTAGGGTAGTGTAATCGGCGTTTTACATGCGGGTGGGTTGGTCATGTTTCCGTACGTATGTACGTCGTCGTGGTGTGACAAGTCTTTACACTTACAAAGCAAACATTCTAGCTTAAGAGAGAGCTTAAATAACTGTAAATAAACATACAACATGCAGACGACATGTAAACTTACTCGATTTCGCACTAATGTCAAATAAGTAGGCAAAGTAAGACAAGGAACCGCTCGAGAAATAATTGATCAACAATTTGAATTCAACTAAAAACAAAACAAAGTAAAAGTAACAAAATGAAATATAAAATAATATTAAAAATTAAACAAAAGTAAAAAACAGTTTATTGGTTTTTGATCTTATCCCTTTTTTATGACAGAACCACTTGTGACATGATATCAAAATGTGAAAATGATCAAAAGGTTCTTCTTTGAAAGATGTTTTTGGGCAGATACTTCAAACGTTTGGTAAGACCGACAAAAGAGCTTTTATTAATACTATTCTATCTTACAATTTTTTATACTTAATGGATCACAATATGTTAGAATCAGAATAAGAAAATCACAGAATCGAGTATTAAAAAAAGTAATTTATAGCAAATTTAATTGATGCAATTAAATTGTTAAAAATAATATATTGGAAAAAAAATAATATAAATGTCTAAAAATATAAAAATACAAAGCAAAGTTTTTGTAGTTTTCAAAATAACTTTTGTAACTAAAAAAAATACAAGAACAGTTTTGATTCAACGTGGTAAAGAGAAGCGCGTCTCCGTTGATGTATTCATTTATTTTATTTAAAGTAGTACAATAATATTGTATCTTTTTGATGATGATAATATCCACGAGTGCGTACAAGATTTAGAAACCATTGTGCTTTACAAATATACAACCCACATTGTCTTTACACTGTGCTAATCACTTGAAGACGTAAGAAGTCGTTAGATCCCTTATACCATAATTAGTAAATGGAATAGGTGAAGTTACAACGTTAGTAAAGATGACAGAAATAATAATAAACCACTTACCGGTAAGTCTGTATATAAGCCAGTTCCTCCCAAAGAACACAAGTAATAAGAATGGTAACATCCACATTTCATAGTAATAACAAAATGCCAGCCATACTAATAGTCCCATGAAGGATCTTATCCTAGACTCCCATTCAAAGCAGTCTCTGAAAAGATTAACAACAATATTTAAAAAGAGAACGAAATACATTTACCTCACACCCTAACGGGCACAAGTAAGTTCGCTTTTTCATTGGTTTTGACCTTTATTACAAGGTGATTAGAGTTGCTAATTAGGTGGAAATATAATAACCTCTGCCCGTAAAAGACTTAGCTGCTAGGCCTTTCGAGTTCTTACTGAGGTCAATACTCAGAAGACGCAGTTTGAATCATCTCTGGTGCTTTAAATGGTTTCCATTGCTTTTCGTTCTTTACAAAATATATTATTTACTAGCTGACCCGTGCCTACTTCGTTAGGCCGCGAAAAAAACGCGTCATTTTTTTAAACATATTTCATTACTGCTCCACTCCTATTAGTCATAGCGTGATACTACATAGCCTATGACACTCACCGATAAATGGACTATTCAACACAGAAAGAATTTTTGAAATCGGTTCAGTAGATCCAGAGATTACCCCCTACAACGTCACAAACACACAAACATACAAACACACAAACTTTACCTCTTTATAATATTAGTATAAGTATATAAGTATAGATATGTAATCAATATTTAAGTTACTAGCTTTTAAAATAAAAACATGCTAGACTTATTGCCCACGCCCGAAAGGTATGGAAATAGCTTACCATCAGGCGAACTGGTTACCCAAATTAGTTAAAAATTCACAGACTAAAATATTTTTACCAACAGAAGCTCCATTCAAAGCCTTTCAACTTCAATATCAAGAATAATTGCCAAGTTTTGGATATCTGGAGGATTAAGTAAAACAAACTAGAAGTTGACGAATGAGAGCTTACGAACTTTCAGGCACTTTAACCTAATCTAAAGTAACAGAGATATACTTCACGTTGATATCTAGCAAGAATGTGATCTAGGAAGAACAAAATCAAATATCGTGTTGGATTTTCTATTATGTTTTCTAAGTTACTTTTTTATTTGAAACATTTTCCTTATTTTGAAGGAGTAGGAGTGTGTGCGTCAGATTCATGAATGCAAAAGTCTTTGCGATACAGGGCTTGATCTCTAGTGCGAGATTTTTTCTAAAATAAAAAACTATCAAATCCCGTCGAAATGTAAACTTGTCCATGCATATAAATGTAGCGTTACATAATTTTTAGACTTCTCCAAAATGCGTATTGAATTTTTAAAGCTCTGTATATCAAATGCAAATTTCTACCCGTAGTTCTCGCTTACGTATTCTGAAGAATTTCGGGGTCTAGTTTCTTGTCCTACCCTATCGCAGTTTTTCAACAAAGTACTCAAATAATTCAGTAACTTAATGTTTTATTTAAAACTAGCTGATACCCGCGACCCCCGGTGTATGTTATTCCACACCCTAAACTACCTATATTCCAAATTTCATCAAAATGCGTTCAGTAGTTTTTGCGTGAAAGAGTAACAAACATACATCTATTCATACATCCTCAGAAACTTTTCTATTTTTGCATTTGCATTGAACTGGCATCAAAATCGAGGCCTCTGCGTAGCAGTAATATAATCGCTACACCACAGAGGTTGTCAAAATATTTAAATAATAAGTTCTTTTCTAAAGTATCGTAATGTATATTTTCTACTTTTCCCACCACACTCTTCACCTTTAATAAATATTAAGTAAAACACAAAATACCTAGAATACAATACTTACTGTAGAATCTTGCCAATTTCTATGAACCACATGATAATAGCTTTTAGCCTCATCACGTTACGAATAAACAACTGTCTCTTGAATTTCGCTTCTTGTTGCATGTATTTTGGTTCCCTTGGATTCACTGCCCTAATGGCTGCTTTAAGCTGCAAATGAAGAAAAGCTTTTATAAAGAATAGTGTGGTGACTGAATGAGGTTTCTAAGTTTAACTACCCTTTTTGGTGCCGTAGCTGTTTTGGAAATGTGCTTCCGCCGAAATCTCGATAACAGGTTCACCTCCACGGGTCTATAAGGAATCTCGGAAACTAACTAACGATAGGTTCACAATAATATTATATTCGAAACTTTGTTAAATTGACAAACTCGGGATGTAATGTAGAAATCGACAAATAATGAGCTGACTCTGCTAAAAAAAGACGTTCTAAAGGACGAAAATCACACATGTCATCAGCTTAAAGTCTGAAATGCCTTTTTTGACGTGAAGGTAATACTTTGAGTACTTCTTCTCGCCCGCGGGGTTAGGGTTAAACCTCCTGACCGTCCTTCGAAAGAGGTTTTGGAAACACGATGGCACCATGCAATTGCATAATATTGAGCTACAAATAAAATACAATAAAAATATCTTTATATTTACCGGATTCCAAATAACCAGCATTTCCAATAAAATCTGAGGATAATTTCCTTTCGCTCTCGCTCTCATCTTCTTATCTTTCAAAGCGTACCACCTCTTTTCTCCATTCCTAATTCCCAGTAACGGTATCGCCAGTTTGCCCAGAAACTCTACTTTGTGGTCGTGGTCTTCATCGTATACTGTTATTTCTAATATTGAGCTGATATCCTTTACTGTGCTGGAAATAATATTCACGATCATTAATTAAATTAAATAATTAACCTTTCCACTATACGCGGAGCTCTATTGTTCGTGGATAAGTTTTTCCCTAGCTAATTGTTAGAGCAGCATGAGTATTAAAAATAATCTCAAAGGCAGCGGTGATGTTCACCACACACTACGTCAAATGTAGGGCGAAGAGTTGGCGGTTGAGATAGGTTTTGAAATGGGTCCGGACTCGTGCTTCACCTAGGTTCTCCACCTGGGTGAAGCACGGGGACTTGCTAGGTATGGCGACCATCGGTACTGAAAGATGCAGGGTGGATCTTTCCAAAAACTGATGTACCTAACTGAGGAATTTTTAAGGAAGTCCTATGTCTAGCAGTAGAAGTCCGTATTAAAAGTTCTAGAAACAAGATGGTGAATTGCCTGATACATTTTGTCTTATTAGACAATACAAAAACTGTTTCATTTCAGACAACAATATTATAAAAAGTGGTAGACATAAAACGACTTTATGCCACGAGTGAAATAGCTTCAAGAAAATTTATGACACATATAAAATGTTATATTTATTGTTTTAGTGGATTTTAGTGGTTGTTAAATTGTTTGGTGGGTCGTTAGATAGTTACCACTCGTTACCTACGTTGTTGTTGGCTCGAATTGTGAGTGTATAATGGCTTGACATCAAATTGGAAGTAATGGATATTTGTACGACAGAAAATTCTATGCTCTTTTTTTAATTAATTCTAGTTTAATAGTATTAATTCTAGTGCGGCCGCGCCTGTCTGACGCCAAATCTTCTTGGGAAAGTTGTTGTTGGAGACTTACTCCCAACCAGGAGGTTGACCCGAGGTGCTAGGTGGAATGCACCGGGTCGTGGTATCCCTTAGTCGCCTCTTACGACACCCACCACCCAACATAAGGCGCAGTCCTATTCTAACCGGGAACTCCACAGAAATGTTACATTATTTATGAATAAATTTATCAAAAATACTTACAAAGTAAATATCTTCATCCAGTTAGGTGTTAAAGTCTTATACTCGGTGTGCGTTTGCAGTCTTGAGTTCCCAAGTTCTAGTACACAAAATGGATCAGATTTCCCGCCTAGATCTGCTGCTGCTAAGCCCTTAGCGCCGTAGACCTTTACGCAGAGCCATCCTACTCCGCTCGTTTGTTCGTTTAGGTGATACCACGCCTGTATGGAATAAAAAAGTTTATAAATATTTTAATTATTTTACTTTGCAATGTTCTTCTACTACTTAGTTTCCCTTCATTACAGCGGAAGGTCTCCTTATAATGTTTTCTATTCCATGTACGAGATATACCATTGTGACGTTCTAACTAAACCATTGTACTAAGAGAAAGGAAAAGTACCTAATTACGTGGTTTAATAAATAAATAATAATAATAAATAAATAAATATCCACGGACATCTGTACACAGCGCCATCTGTTCCCAAAGTAAGCTAGGCTTAACCTGCTTGTGTTATGGGTAACAGAACAACGGCTATTAGTACTTATATACTTTTTTTGTAAATACATACATATTATTCATAGAAACACTCAGACCAATGCAAATAATCATGTTCATGCATACAAAAATCTGCATTGAGCGGGAATCGAACCCGAGACCTCTGCGTGGCAGTTATTTATATAACCACTACGCCACAGAGGTCGTCTAATCATCCTACAATTGCATTTTAAATGTTGTGAAATTCTCATTACCGCTATAAAATAGCGCAAACCTAGGTCGGTATGTTCTAATTAAAGCACGTCAAACTAAAAGCTTATTTAGTGTTAGCCGTCATCATCCCATCGCTGGGTAAATGCAGCTCCCTCTGACTTTCTTATAATTATTTCGGTTCATAGCTAATAAAGCGCAGGGTGGGGAGACCCCTCACAGGGTGGACCGACGATCTAGTTAGGACGACGGGAAGTCGATGGATGAGGGAGGCACAGGACCGCACAAGGTGGCAATATTTGGAGGAGGGCTATGTCCAGCAGTGGACGTTGATGGGCTGATATGATGATGATGATGATGATGGCTAATAAAGGCCAGTTTTTCTGAGCCATGTATGTGATCATCTCGCCTCTTACGCGACCTGCATAAGTAAAACTCAGTACTTACATATCTCCTCTCAATAATTTCCCGATCTCTAGGATTTTCTCTGTAACTGCTAAGATCTGTGATCGTTTCTGACTGCGTCGTCCCACTGATGGTAAGTAATAAAAATATTTGACCGTTACCATCTTCCAAATCCTGGACGATATTGTGTGTTTTCTCTCTTTCTAACTTAGATAAGTCTATTGCACATCTGTAACAATAATTTGATTTTATCATATATTAAGAAAACAGAAAGTCACTATTATAGGGGATCTCAGGAAATTCGTAAACGGCCAAGGAACGTGTAAAAAAAAGGATGAAAAACGTAAATTTACGTCTGAAAAAAGGACTTGACATAAAATCCGATACACAATCAGGGGTTCAAAAATAATGGACTGGAATCCGCATCTACCTATATTCTGGTTTACCGCTTCCAATGCTCTTAGGCAACTGCTATGTACGGATGTCTTGATGTTCACATTTGTTGGGATTCCACCATTCACTAAAGGATTTCAATGACAACTTTGCATCAGTCTCAATAAGGTAAATTTTATTGGCATAAATTAATAAAATTAATTTTCACAAAAAAAAAGAACCGACTTCAAAGACAAAAATTGCACTAAAAAGTAATAAATAATTACTTGTATTTTGATTTTACAACAATAAATCAGCCATTATTTCTATTTAATTTTAATTTATAGAATAGGTTCTTTTCATTAAGTATTGTAAAAGTATTGTTAAGGATATTTCTTGAAGAGTCTGTAAATATATTTATTTGTAGATTGTTTAAAAGATAATCAAATTATTACAAATAATGTAATATTATTGTTATTTTTGGAGTCGGTGTCAGCCACGATCGTTATTATTAAGTATACCATTTTTTATTTCTGACTGAAAACTTAAACAAATATTATGGCGCCGTGTTATACACAGACTAATAATTACATAAAATTCACATTCGAAAATGAAACGGCCGTTTTCGTTTTAAATGCAATATTTATCTAATTAGAAACCATTTAAAGTGATGAGAGTGTGTTATACAAAACTTTATTGCCTATTCTAACGAACTTGTAGACAAAATTTTGCATTATTGATCCTATTCGCGAATTATTTCTTTAAATCTAATCTATTTTAAGTTCTGGAAAGCTTTAATCAGTTATTAAATATAATATTAAAACGTTTAAATGTGATACTGGTATTTTAAAATATATTTATTTAAATATGATAAGAATAGTTGTTTAATATTTGTTTAATTTTTAAACTAATCCATACACAATCAACAAATATAATGTCGAAGTCATTTATAATCTGTAATTCATGGCCGTCATTCCGTTTGCTTAGGTATTATCGTACTTATTCCGTTGGCTGACACCGCCTCCAAAAATAACAATAATATTACATTATTTGTAATAATTTGATTATCTTTTAAACAATCTACAAATAAATATATTTACAGACTCTTCAAGAAATATCCTTAACAATACTTTTACAATACTTAATGAAAAGAACCTATTCTATAAATTAAAATTAAATAGAAATAATGGCTGATTTATTGTTGTAAAATCAAAATACAAGTAATTATTTATTACTTTTTAGTGCAATTTTTGTCTTTGAAGTCGGTTCTTTTTTTTTGTGAAAATTAATTTTATTTCTAAATTTTTAGTGAATTCCAATTCTATAAATCCGTGTGGTGACGGAGTGAAAACACAATATGTCACCACCTCATTTCATCCCATGGGTGTCGTAAAAACCGACTAAGGGACTATCCGTGAATATTAACTTTGAGATATAAAAAGAAGGAAAACTTAAAATTAAACCCTATACCAATCCGCCTGGCCAGCGTGGTATTAGTAGGCCAAGTATTTCTCCGTCACAGAAGGAGGCCCGTCCCTGCAGTGGGACATTACTTTGTCGGAATATGGGTAGACCTACGAAACGCGCTGCTTATATGAGACAGCGCCGATTGAATGAAACAAACGAAGAAAGGGATAAACGCCTTTTAATGTAGGAAATCTACCTCCAATGTCATTTCAAAAGAGACTAGTGAACAACGGAGGACCTACATGTAAAAAGTTTTAAATAGGGAGAACATCGAAAAGCGTAGCCACCGTCTCGGCATGGTTAATTGGTAATAATAATTAAGTTAATTAAAATTAAAATAAATCAAATAAATATAATAATTATTATTATCAATTTGTTATATCTAAAGAATAAGTTTAAAATAAATTAAATGCAATTCAACAATTTTGTCTATTTATAATCCGTTATTAATTCCTATTTTAATTTAAAATAAGAATTTCATTCAAGTCTTAAACCACACCTGCGATTACATTCATAATGTTAAGTTTTCATCAATACAATTAAAATAAGCCCAAACACAAGGTAGCTGCTGTATGCCGTTGAGGAGTTTCTTCGACCCTCAGTCGTCTTTATCATGAGATCATGTTTGTGTAAAGTTGTGTAAAGTTTTCATCAATACGAATAAAATAAGCCCAAACACTCGGTAACTGCTATATACCGTTGAGGAGTTGCCTCGACCCTCAATCTTCTTCATCATCAGATCATGTTTGTGTAAAGTTTTGTAAAGTCTTCATCAATACAATTAAAATAAGCCCAAACACAAGGTAGCTGCAATATGCCGTTGAGGTGTTCCCTCGACTCACTCTGGTCTCCAGGATCTGACCAGTTCTTACTCTTGACTATTTGGTAGTGACGTCAGAGATGCACATGTATGACAAGATTTTACACAATGCGTCCCTACAATTTTCAAGAGATGCCCTCGATTTCTCTGGGATCCCGTCATCCAGATCCAGATCTGGTGACAATGGGACCAAATGGGAAGCATACCCATACGAACAAAAAAAAAATTTTTCAAATCGGTCTAGCCGTTTTCGAGAAATCAGGTAACAAACACAAAAAATAAAAAAAAAAAAAATACAACCGAATTGAGAACCTCCTCTTTTTTGAAGTCGGTTGAAAATAAACAAAAACCATATGTCGTTAATTTCTGTAAATATATCTGCGAAGGAAAGAAATAGGTAAAGAAATGTCTTTTCATATTTTCAAGATATTTATGAAAAGCATTAGCAGCAAATACATAAACTTCTTTATACCTTTCGTAATAAAAATACTTCGTACAGTAGTTTTTACGTCTTGACGTCTTTCATTGAAATTCAAGACGAAATTTTATTTTTATTGTGGCGCGACTAAGTGCATAGCTGCTGTTGAGCAATTCACGTAATAACCAAAAATACAATACAATTTTTTTATTTATTACTCTAAAACATCAAACAAAATGTCCAGCAGTAGACGTCTATAGGCTGATATGATGATGATGTTGATGATCAAATGAAAAGATCTTTTTTAACCAATCAAGTAATGCCTAATACTAATTATAGTTGTTGTGGTGTAATGTTTCCTTCATGACGAAGCGTATAAGTTCCTAGATAAATATTTCATATTTTTAATATTATTTAGCGCAACTGATTAAAAAAAACTGCAATTTGTATTCATTGCTTAGCAAATATTTGAACCAATCCTCAATATACCATTCACTAGAACATCTTAAAGCGTATAACAGTAAAGTATGATTAGCTTTATCCAAACTATTCTAGATATCACCGTACTTCTTAATAAAACAAAGAAATATATGAAAACCTTTATCTTCAAATTTAGTAAGACAGACTTTATGAGTCCTTTAGATAAGCATTCATTATCGTTCTTAATTAATCTCTGACGAACGATCTCTAGCTTTTGTACAGTAAATCTGTAGAAGTAAGACATCTGAAATAATATTTTTTAAAAGGGGTTGGCAGCGACTTTACTGTGCCTGACATTGCTGACTCCTATGATAATTTTGGCTTTATCTCATTAAATATGTTTTTCTGTAAATCATTTAAGTATGTGAACGAAATTGCATAAATATCAACGCTCTGGTTTTAGTAAGATTTTTAATACGAACAGTATTTTTAGTGTATAATGTGAATTCGATTCCACGTGGGACAATAATTATTGGGGCAGTCCTCGCTTTCCGTAAAATCAAGAGTTGTCTAGTCAAAAAAATGTTTATGGCATTGGGCCTTCAAACATAATGATATTGAAGTTTTTGACCAAACTGTACTTTAGAAGCGCTTTCTATAAGAGTCGATAAAAATGCAAACCTACGTTTTGTGTTGGGTTGAACCACGATGATCTTCGTCCCCGTTTTGTGTAAACCAAAAGTGCGATCTTTTTTCTCTTGATTATGGAAACAGGGATGTTGCTTAATGTTCGGCCTTTGCTTTCGTACTAAGAATATCGACTTTAGTTCTAAATGACTCACCTTCCTAGAAAATCATCTTTGGTTTGTTTATCCTTATCCCATACAGTAACTTCTAGTATTTGTTCCTGGTCATCGTATAGATGTAAATCAAACTGCTCCAACCACGACGGATGTAACGATTTCCATACAACTTTACTTTTATATTTTTCATTACCTAACCTGAAACAATAGAAAAAAACGCCTTAAATCATCTGATGTAAAGTAATATAACAAAATAGATTATTTTTAAAACTTTTGACTTTTTCAGGGTTTGGAATCCGACGCACGCAACGTTGTTATTGCGATGAATGCCATGAGAACTGTCTGGGCCTGATTGTTAGTCGTGTTCGTTAATTCATGTTTCTACAAGAGTCCGCAACGCGGGACTTGGTGCCTTTTTTGTGAAGGAAATGCCTGGCATCCCCTGTAGCCTCGCTAAACCGTCAACTAAAACCTTTACAGTTACCATCTTCAGGGAAAACAGAAGACCCTCCAGAATGTGGTAACTTCTTCTTATATACGGCTTTATTTTTAGTGCGAAAGTTATCTTTTTTAAATAGACACATAAAAATAATTAGAAACAAAACTAAGTAGAATACTAATTTAGCATATTTAGTCGGCCATATTAGATATCTGTTCACGTCACTTACCTAACTCTGCATTGTTAAAATAACTAGACACTTATGCAAAATTCAAGATCGCTCCGAAACCGGGAAGTAGGTCAAATATACCTTCCAACATTTTGTTTATGAAGGTATCTAGTATCTACATAGTTATTATATAATTTGAAACTAATAAAGTTGCTGGTTTTCATGTTTTACCGAAAGCTTACAAAGCAGGAAGGAACTTTTGCTGTAAAGAGGACAAACTTGGCATGTTTGTAGTTTGTACCACGTTGGTTGGATGCCTTAGTAAGCACGTTAACGTAATGTACTAGCAACTGCAGAAGTAGGTAAAACTTTGCCTACTACTACCACAGTAGAGTTGTGGGGTGTCCGACTCACGCAGGAAAATGTCGGTTTTGTTGATGTTAAATTGTGAAAGACAACTTTCTTTAATGTATGGAAATCCAGATGGGACATGAGTGGACTGATTGTGACACTGGAGATGGTTAGCTTATGGGCCATGTTGAATTCCAACTTCTCAAAAAGATAATCTTCTTAGAAACCTCGATGCTCTTCATTGGTATTTCTTTTACACACTCGCATGCTGCCTCAGATTTCTCCAACTGGAGTATAATTTGTTCGCAGAAGGAGGCAACAGCGATCCTTTTATTGGTGTTGAAGACCATGACTTGTAGTATAGTGCCGGTTTTAATCTTGTCATTTAAGAAAATTAGGCAAAAAAGAAAGAAAGAAAGTGTAGTGGTTACTTACCTAAACTTACAATAAGGATCACTGGATCTAGTATCCATGTCCATAGCAGGAAGGTTTTTGGCTTCAACCAGCACGATGGTGACCACCGAGCTCCAGATTTGTGCTTTCAATCTCTTGTTGACGTCACTCAGTCGTGTGTTCTTAAGGAGGTACTGTAACAAAAAGGACAATTTAGCATTTTTGACCCCTGATTTTAAAACGATGGGCTGTTTTAGATAAAGTCAAATTTTATTCATCATTATAACAGCCCATTATTGTCCTTATACTTTTCCTTCTTAAAAAAATAAATAAAAAATGAATAAATAATTAATTAATTTCTTAATAAATGTATTATTTAGGTTAAACAGTACTCTTGTAATCGTTGAGAGATTATGTCTGCCAAACCACTACCACATTTTTTTAGATGACTCAGTGGAGCTATGAGAAGAATGGGACTTGAAAGCTCAAGCCATTCTTTTCAAAAAATATTTTTTTTTCAATTTCTAGTAGTATGAAGATTGATGTAAGCTAATGTCTTAGTTTGTTTCAGGTAGTATTAAAACTAAGTTTGGCGTAATAATTAATATAAATTAACACAGTCAACTATGATAGCTAGTGTTAATGACATGGTACATTAGTCATAATTCTACTTCGACACCCAACTGACAAAAGGCACCAGGCATTTTTGTCGTCTATTTAGAAACGAAAGACACAGAGGAGTAAATTTGAGTATACTTTTAAATGTTTGTATAGGCCGTACCGTTATATTTTACTAGATTGACATTTCTCCAAAAGACCTATGCCCTAAAAATCAAAAAGCTTTTAAGAAGTAGCTAAAGAATCCCATTAAAATAAAACACGTGTTGCCTTTTTTAAAAATATTAATTTATGCATAAGATTGACTAACTTAAACAAAATACAATAATAATGATATCATAGCCACAATAATAGATCATCCAAAAGAATTTTCCCTATTGAACAAAGGCTTTCACATCGTACAGTTTTATTTCCCTTATCTCGTCATTTTGTGTGGGACTTATCCCACCAGCTTAATATAACAATAATGGATTCCATAATAATTATGTATGAAAACCAACAACATTATCACAATACAGAGAGAGATACAGAAATAGATTTATTTATAAAGTGCGCTACAACAATGCGCAAGTAGAGACCGCTCCCTCACACCGTGTTTGAAAAGTTGGGACCAATGCTTGCCGTGAATACCGTAAAACATCTTAGAGATAAAATTGTAATAAACAAGACATGTTTTTGTTATTAGGCATTAAGAATAGTTTATATTTCCGTTCTTCCTGTATCCAGCAAGGGGCTACTTTTTTATGTAATGGGAGGCAAACGAGCCAGCATGTCACCTGATGGTAAGTGATCATCGCCGTCCATGGACACCCGCAACACCATAGGAATCACAGATGCGTTGCCGACCTTTAAAAAGGGAGTACGCTCGTTTCTTAAAGCTTCCCAAGTCGTAACGGTCCGGAATTATCGGGCTATTTAGTTCTGTACTACATTTGCTCCTGTTTAATCTACCACGACTTGACTGTGATATAGTAAAAGCTGACGTCAAAACTGGCGTATAACCAGCCACCATAAACCAACAAAAAGTTAAAGAACTAAATATTTAGTCACTCGTATGAGTGCTACTACCACGATAAACTTTGCTGCATAATGTCAAAGTTGACAACCGAGACGGTTTGGCGAGCTAACGACCGCCCGATGCTAAGTATGAAAAATGAACAGCTTCTTGGTACTGAAATTGTATATTCAGACATATTCTGTACTAGCTGATGCCCGCGGTATTACCCGCTTAATTGTTATTTTACACCATAAACTACCTATATTCCAAATTTCATCAAAATCCATTTATTAGTTTTTGCATGAAAGGGTAACAAACATCCATCCATCCTCACAAACTTTTGCATTTATAATATTAGTAGGATAGGATAAGCAAAGGTGTGTCACTTTAGTGCCTAACAAATAAGGTGAATATTATCTTCACTAAATAAAAAGAAGGAAAACTTGAAATTAAACCCTATACCAATCCGTCTGCAAGCGTGGTATTAGTAGGCCAAGTATCCCTCCGTCAAGGAAGGAGGCCCGTCCCTCTAGTGGGACATTAATGGGCTGTTATGATGAAATAAGTTGACAATTACGAATTTAAGCTCTCTAGATATATATCAGACCCACAGCTTAAAAAACCGGTCAAGTGCGAGTGTGACTCGCGCACCGAGGGTCCTGTACAAACCTATTTATTTTCCCGCCAAATTGTGATAACGTCAGGATTCAGCTGTTTAAATACTATTTTTCCCGCCAAAATTCAATGACTCACGACTTAGCTGTCAAAATATATTTTCCTGCCAAAATTCTCTGACGTCACGACTCATCTGTCGAAAATTCTATGACGTCACGCCTATCTGTCAAAATTGACAGCTGTCAAAAGTGACAGAGGTATCAAATATTTTCCCGCCAAAATAATATGACGTCACAAATCATCTGTCAAAAATTCTGTGACGTCACGACTCATCTGTCAAAAATTCAAAAACGTCACGGCTCAGCTGTCAAAATATATTGACCCGCCAAAATTCTGTGACGTCACGAATCATCGGTCAAAAATTCTGTGACGTCACGGCTCAGCTGTCAAAATTTAATTCTGTGACGTCACGACTTATCTGTCAAAATTCCATGACGTCACGGGTCACGTGACCAAAATTCTATGACGTCACAGGTCACGTGACACAGCTTTCCCGCCAAAATTCTATGAAATCAAAATATAATATGATTGCTAATAAAAAGTAGCCTATGTTCTTTCTCAGGGTCTAAAGATTGTCTGTACCAAATTTCATCGAAATCCGTTTAGCCGTTTAGGCGTGAAAGAGTAACAGACAGACAGACAGACAGACAGACAGACAGAGTTACTTTCGCATTTATAATATTAGTATGGATCATTACCGTATAGAGAAAGTTTCTCCCCATCATTAAAATAGATTAATCGCTGTTGTGGAACGCCTATTACTTACCTAATTTTAACATGGATAACAGTTTTCATGTCAGTAGATACAGTATTTCACACACATTCCTACAAAGCTACCTAGTCCTAAACTAAGCAGAGCTTGTACTATAAGTACTAGATAACGTATAAACATACTTACATACTTTTTTATACATATTATACATAGCAAACACATGCAAACATTCATGTTCATGCACACAGATTTCTATTGAGCGGAAATTGAACCCAATGCATCTGCGCAGCAGCCATTGACTATAGTAGCGACACTACAGAGGTCGTCATCTTATTAAAACAACGTGAATGTATTACATATGATACACGAGACAGTGAAAGGGTTTAACATAAAAAAATCACAAAATTACTTGACAACAAACAGCAGAGACTTGTAATTACGCAAAAGTAATTTCAGCCGGGCTCAAGTTAAAATTCGCAGTATAACGTTTGCGGTCCAAGACCTTGGCAATTATCTAAAAAATCCAGCTAATTTGTACCCTCATCAAACGGAACGTGAGTTTTATTCTAAATAAGAATATCAAGGCTTTTTAGCTTCTGTCCTCTAAAACGAGGAGGAGGTTTTTAATTTGGTTGTTTTTGTTTTATGTTACGAACTCAGAACTCAGTCATTTCTTGATCAATTTAAAAAAGATTTTTTTTTGCTTGAAGGGTATAACTTCATATAAAATTGTCTATTAAGAAATAATTACTGAATTACGAAGAAAACGATAATACAGTCGGTTTTGGTTTTGGTTTTTTTTATTAGATAATTATTATACGTTTTTTACCCATATGTATGCATGTAGATAAGCGGGGTAGTATGTTTGAGATAATTTGTACTAAATCATTTTGAGGACCTTCTCTCATAGATATTTTAAGAATATTGTATGCTTATCCTCTGTAAAAAAATAATAATATACATAAAATACTTATATAAAAAAAACTATTTTTGATAACGTCGCGAGGTAAAATCACATATTAATAAACCATTTATATATCGTCAATTAAATATAAAAAAGATAACATCTTTGAGCTTTCAAAGAAGTTTTTACTCAAAAGATTTTTATAACATGATTGATGTACGCTGTAAGCTTTTATCGATTTTAGTTTACATACGACCTACTTTACTAATATTTGCATGATCTAATAAATGGACGGGCGTTTATTTCTAATTTATCATTATAATGGAGTTTTGTCATGAAATATAAATGTTTTACCACGGAATCGTAATTAACTAATAACTGACCGTAAACCGCAACAGACAGAGGCGTGAATAGAGGAAGGCTTTTGCTCAAAAGTGGAACATTAAAAGTTATAAAAAATCGACTTTTTTATTTATTTTATTTTAACGAAAAACATCTCGCGCACTAGGGCTACTACGCTCTTGCCCTGTGTCACGGGGAATTTATAAACATCAATTTAACCAGTACAAAGCACATCCAGATTCCAGACTCAGGAAAATAATAAGTGAATCGCACAAAGAATCGTCCGTGTGGTAACCAAAACCAGAACCTCGTGCACTCACAAAACATTAGTAAGCTTATATTAAAAAAGTTGGGATAGGTTAGGTTATTTACACGAGGCTTTATTACTGCACCTTCCACATAATGTTTAACAAACAGGTACCCTATGTAATCTGTCTCCCTGAGTCTTGAGCTTAGGGAATCTGTTGCCGAGTCTCTCAATGAGGTCAGTGCAGGCTGCTGCAGTAGACGCCTGCTCCAGCTTAGCTCTTGATGACGTCGGGGGAAGACTGCCGGCTCTTGGACGCATTTCTTGATGGAGTTCTCTATTTTGAATAGAATATTACGTTATTAGTTTTAGATAATCATAGGATGAAAAATAATCTAGAAGGCGGCAGTTATGTTTGCCGCATACTACGCCATAGGATGAAGAGGGTTGTGGAGTGCCGGTTTGTAAGGATCGAAGTATTTGGCGCTCAGTAGTCTCTGGCTACCCCTCACGGGAATAAGGCATCATTGATTTAACAACAATTTGTGTTTGGCACAAACAATTGTCCTGCATGTGGATCGAATCCACGGCCTTACAAACAGTAGCCACTACAGCGACTGCTGCGCCACCTTGGTAGTTATATTTACTTCTATTCAAATAGTCATGATTGTTTATCAAACTAATTCTCAACAACAATAATATAATCTATGTTTGAATCTTACTAGCTTATTGACTGTAAATATTTACAATTGTTTTGTAAATATAATTAGCGCAGCATCCATTCTTAACAGTACATTCATGTACCACTGCAAAGACGAGCCTCTAGTAGCAGAAAGAAACTTTACCAACTAAAGTGCCGATTACACTTAACTACCCTACATGTAGGGCCATCTTGTAGGGCACTACATGTTGTCTAGTGTAATCACATGTAGGCTGTTAGGACACTACATATCGGAGATTGGCGAGTCCCGACCGCCCTACATCATGTAGTGCTCTACAAGATGTAGGGCCCTACATATAGGGTAGTGTAATCGGCGCTTTTGTAATACTACTAATCGCTCGGAAACTATTGACTCGTTTTAGAGACTAATGCTAAGTTTTCCTTCTTTTGTTTTTGTAGAAACAATATCGGCTTTCAGATACCACGCAGTGTTTGACATTATCAGCATATATTTAATAATGCATAACAAGTAGCTGATCCTTGGTAGTCTTTTACAACACCCTTGAAATAAGAAGCTGTAGGACCACTATGTGTCCTTCCTCACACGACAAATGACACAAATACCCTTAAGTATTTCGACAAAAATAGTTAGATTTATGCTTACCTTTCGATTCCTTCGTCACTTGATGAGTAACAAGAAATACATGAACCACAGGAACTTCCATAGTTCGAATCATTATCATAAGCGAGATTGCATGCCGACAAACTCTTCTTATAGAGCACATTTCCTTGATCAATATTAATAAAATGCTTACATACATTCTTTGGTTCCTCACATTCCACTTCATCAATCACAAACGAAGGTATACTCAAATTATCACCTTCACTAGAAGTTTTATCATTTGTCTCAGAATTATCATCTATAGAATTTCGTTCATCTGAAAGATGTGATATAAATTTTGAAATTCTGGAACGTTCTATTTTATTCTGCACTTGATCTTGAAATTCATCCATTCGATCTTGAAGTTTTTCTTGTATTCTTATGAAACGGGTTTTCAATCTGTCTATTTTGTTTTCCATTGTTATACAAATCTGCTTTTAACACTTCAAACGATTCGATTCAAAACAAGCTTATATGTGAATCTATAAATAGATTCACTCTAATGCGAGGTTTATACAGCCGAACGATGTATTTCGTACGTCGAAATCGTCCGCCTAAATGGCATTTTTGCTGAATTGCAAGTGTCTGAAGCAGCTAGACACAAAGTTGGGTAGCAACCGATGATTGCAGGCCTTGCGACGCGCGACCAGTAGCGTACAGCTACTGATTAACATAGAATACTAAAGATCAGTTGTAGGCTATCACCTCACGCATTAAGTATTATTTCGCGCACTTCGTTTTGATTTCGTAAAATTATTCAAGCTGCATGTGATGTTTGTAACAGGTTTAATTTGGATAGTGAGGCGTTTTGGTCAAATCATTTCTGAAGGAGATATTTGCATAAAAATCGACCCATCTAAACTTCTCATATGTAACGATAAGATGAACTCGTTCGCTGAATTTGCTCTAATTCCGAATTCTATTGAAAACCAATTGAACTGTTTTACGAATTGAAAAAAGCATGTTATTTTCCTTTTAAAATTAACCGAAACACTGGAACAGGTGCGTTTTATTATTTAAAACAATAAAGCTTAACATATTTCTGGAAACGGCACATATGTTTTGTATTGTTAATATCGGCTAAACATACGGCTTATGGCAGGCGTTTGGTAATCACATAAACAGTGTTTTTTAATACTGTATTCTTGGCAAATGGCTACATGTAAACACTCAAATTTAATGTAATGGTTGTGCGAATAAGCAATTAAATTGCTTAGGATCCGGTAGAAAACAAAGGAGTACTACAGACAGGATAGACAGCAATGCTAAAGACTTGCATGCAAATACATAGATTTCATCGAAATAGAATGACAAGGCACAATAGATGTAAGCGTTGTTCTATTCTCCGTGTGGTGAACTGGTGATCGAGTAAGAATACAATATGTCACCACCCCATCTCATCCCTTGGGTGTCGTAGGAACCGACTAAGGGGCTATCTGTCAATATTATCTTTACGAAATAAAAAGAAGGAAAACTTGAAATTAAACCCTATACCAATCCGTCTGGCCAGCGAGGTATTAGTAGGCCAAGTATCCCTCCGTCACGGGAGGATACCTGCCCTTGCAGTGGGACATTAATTGGCTGGTATGAAATTATTCTATTATGTATCTATGAGTTATAATTGATTACAATAATATGTAGGTACAGGAGAAACACCTAAACGTTTGCTCGAAATGATTTCAGAGATTATTTGTAAGATGTTGTGTTTACTTTCTCTACAGGCTGTCGAGGAAATTTCGACGATTTGTCAAGAAAGGATTTTCAACAAAGGTCGCAAACAAAGAGTCACTTTACTGATTAAGGTATGGTTCTATTTTGTTCGGTACTTACTTCCTATTATGTCTAGAGTTGCACCCTTTTCGCTATTTGACGACCTCTATGGCGTAGTGGTTATATAACATGACTGCTACGCAGAGGTCTCGGGTTCGATTCCCGCTGAATGCAAATCTTTGTGTGCATGAACATGATTGTTTGCATTGGTCTGAGTCTTTTCTATGTATAATATGTAAGTATTTAGAAAAAAAAAGTATTGAAGTATGTTTCTCCGTTGTCTAGTACCCATAGCACAAGCTCTCGTTAGTTTGGGACTAGATGACTTTGTGTGAATGTGTGAGGAATATTTATTATTTATTTATCTATACAATCAAATAGTTAAGACAACGCAGAAGATTTTAATATGTCCTTTTTAAGAGTGATTCATAAGGTAATAAGAACTTTTTTTGAACCGTGTCGAAATTCTAACCAACTTTATGACACTATATCCGTGTGGTGACGGAGTAAGAATACAATTATATGTCACCACCCTATCTCATCCCGTGGGTGTCGTAAAAACCGACTAAGGGACTATCCGTAAATATTATCTTTACGAAATAGAAAGAAGGAAAATTTAAAATTAAACCCTATACTAAACCGTCTGGCCAGCCTGGTATTAGTAGACCAAGTATCCCTCCGTCACGGGAGGAGGGCCGTCCCTGCAGTGGGACATTAATTGGCTGTTATGTTTTATGACACTGAGAGCTGTTATGAGCATGGCAGACTCGAACCAACTAAAGCCACACGGTATTCATCCCATTTATATAACGAGGATTGACGTTATGTATGTATAAATAAACGGACCCCTTCTAATTAATATTATGCCAGCTGAGTGCATTAAATAATTATAAACAATTAATTTATTGTGACGTAGTGGGTTGGTATAGGGATATAAATGCAAACAACTTAAGTACGACAATGTAGTATTATTCCGTAAAAATTAATTTAGTATATACAATATTATTAGTTTGATAATTTGGAAATCACTACGTTAACAAATATAGGAAAATAAGCAAGCCGGTCTAATCAGAAGGATTTGAGAGGATTCAAAGCACGAGGTTCGAAGGCTGCCCTATAGAAAGGCAGACACTTATCTTCAGTAAGCCGGAACAAAAAGGGAAGGGCCCGCTTTTTTTTTTTGTGTGGACGAGTAGTCGGTCTCTGACGACCATTACTACTTTACGCGGGCTGTGGTGGGGCGGATGGCCCTCAACCAAAGACATTTAAGTGACGTGCCACAGGGGCACCCCCTTTGGGGTACGAACCTCGGCCTGGACCGTCACTGACTAACAGGACGTGCGGAAGGCACGCCCTCTAGGAGCGAACGCGGCGCGTATTCCGGCCTCGACGGCGAGGACGGAACCGCGGACGTTTTGTTATGGCTTCGCGAGCCGTGTGAGCTCTACGTTGAGCGATCGTGATCCTATCGTCCGGCTCTTCGAGAGCATGCCTAGGTCTACGAATTTTGCTAATCTTGGAGGGGATGTACCCGGACGCCCCGACCACTAGTTGGTTGGGGTGAGTGGCAGCCGAATCAAAGTAGCGGCGGGAACAGAGTTTCATGTGTTGCTGGATAGTAGGCAACCCGAGGTCTATGTGAAGATCCTCGTTACGCATGAACCACGGTGCTCCCGTCGCTTTGCGCATGAACCTATTCTGAACTGTTTGTAACCTATGGATCCTGTGTGGCCTAAGGTGGGCAAAAACTACGCACGCATACGTCATTATTGGTCTGATACAAGTAGTGTATAACCTAACTTTGTTTCGGATCGACATCTTAGACTCCTTCCGGAGGAGCATGTGCAGCCGTCCCAACACAAACGTGGCCCGCTTGCGAACCATGTTTATGTGGGGACGGAAAGAGAGCTTATCGTCGAGCAAAACGCCAAGATATTTGGCCTCCTTAGCCCAAGGGATCGGGGAGCCAAACATCCTGACTTTTTGTGTCGCTGCCGAGAGAGGCGAGTGGTTCCGTTTCTTGTGAAACATCACCGCTTGACTCTTTTCGGGGTTGTGGAAGGGCCCGCGCCCCGCGTCCTCCTTATATAGCGGCCGCTGGGTAGTCCCCTCCACGGCGCGCTCGCGCCGCTGCCGTGCGGCGAAATGCGCGAAGCACGACGTCACATTATAATTAATACAATTTTACTTAAAGGAAAAGTTTGTTAACTTTACGTCATTGATAGGGCTATACTTATAAATGAATAATTCCATTATATTCCGTTGTTAGTGTGCATTATTAATAGTTCCTATATCTACCTTCAACAATTCATACAACGTCATCAACCTTGTAGCTCAGCTGAAACTAAGCAGAGTCTGTACTATGGGCATAGTACAAATATATACAGTATTTCGACTTCATAGAAACGGACGAAACGCGAGTTATACCTACACGCTCACGATAGAGGTGGCTTTGCGGAGTGAACAGTGGCGACTGTGCCCCAGTAACGAGCGGAAAAGTACTCGTAGGTAAAATGTATTTTAAAAGCTGAAGGTGGGCAGCCCTATTGCATGTTTACTTACCGTGCAACCGTAGGCATTTATAATAAATATTCGGCCGAGATAGAATACTGGTTGTACTGTGCTATGCGCTACTAGATAACGGATAAACATAAATATACGAGGATATAATACTTACCTACATTTTTTTTGTTATAGGTAGTAATATAAATTATACCTACTCACATAAAAAACCCAGACCAATGCTTACATTTATGTTCCTAATGTATTTATCTAAGCTTGTGTTAATTATGTACAAATAAGTACCTAAGTATTTATCATAGTATAAAATGTTATGCTTTACCCATAATTGTATACAATATGGCTATCGTCATCATCATGATATCACTTAATAGACGTCCATAACTGAACAAAGGCGTCATTAATTATTTTGATTTAGGTATTATTTTTATCATGCGAGTTTTTGCCCATTTCTGGTTCGTCTAGTACCCGAAACTTTTGGCCATAGAACGTTGTAAAACATATTTCTTAGTAAGTACTTTTAAAACATACTTCTTAGTAAATACTTCATCCGTGTGGTGACGGACATCCGTGTGGTGACGGACATCCGTGTGGTGACGGACATCCGTGTGGTGACGGAGTAAGAATACAATAATATGTTACCACCCCACCTTATCCCAAGGGTGTCGTACAAACCGACTAAGTGACTAACCGTAAATATTATCTTTACGAAGTAACAAGAAGGTAAACTTGAAATTAAACCCTATACCAATCCGTCTGCCAAGCGTGGTATTAGTAGGCCAAGTAAACCTCCGTCACAGGAGGAGGCCCGTCCCTGCAGTGGGACATGATGGGCTGTTATGATGAGTAAGTACTTTTATATTATTATTATATCCGTGTATACGTTTACACCTAGACTTTTTGTTTCATTATTTAGCTCCCCTAATAAGACGTATTAAACGACTAATAACAAATATTTTGTACACATACGAATAGAGGTCAAATTGTATCTCGGGAATCAATAAAGCCGTTTGGGATTTAGCATCATACCAAGCCTCGAGCGAAGATTATTTAATACTGATAGAATGAAGATATTAGTATTTTAATAATTTACCCTTGTATTAAAATAAATGCTCTTTTAAGAATCCACAGTGTCACTACCCACCAAATTTAGATTGTGGCTAAAAAGGGAAATTTACTCTAATATTTTGTCTACCAAAAACAATAGCAAGCCACAATATTTTAAGAGGTAGACTCTAGCTTACTCGTATTACAATAAAATATAGACGAAATACTTAGAGTTCAAGAAAGACTGCATGTATTGAAGGTAAGTACATGAAACTAAAGGAAATTACCGCTAACATGATTTCTGCGAAAACAAAAAAAAAGGGAAAACGGAACGCCTGCCCTTCGTGAAACATCTAAGTATTAGTTATTATTTAGTTAACGTATCACCCGTGTGGTGACGGAGTACGAATACAATATGTAATAATACCTCATCTCATCCCATAGGTGTCGTAAAAACCGACTAAGGGACTATTCGTGAATATTATCGTTACGAAATAAAAAGAAGGAAAGCTTGAAATTAAACCCTATACCAATCCATCTGGCCAGCGTGAAATTAGTAGGCCAAGTATCCCTCTGTCACGGGATGAGGACCGTCCCTGCAGTGGGACATTAATGGGCTGTTATGATGAAACGTATCACCCGAAATTATAGAAAGACTGCATACTTAAATATCACAAATAATCATGGAACTCGTTCTGAAGGTCATAACTGATAGACAAAGAAACGTCGCGGCGCGGACGTACTGATCGAATTTATAACCGGTTTCTAAAGCTATTAATGTTACTTCGATAGTTCGCACCTCGTATTGCACAGGTGTTCTACAGTATAGAAATTACAGTTAGGCAATTATCAAAAACAGTATTGGAAAACATGTTTAGTTAACGCCTTGGTATGGTTTGGGTCGTCAGAACTATAGATGCTAGCGGGAAAAAATCCGAATAATTCAAGTTGATTAAATCGGAATAATACCGAAATATACCGGAACTTTGGGATTTTTTCAACTGATCGCACTGTCACGTGATTTATTTATTTTATTATATTTATTATATTATTTATGTACTATAAAATTTATATTATTATGTTTTTATTTATTATGTGTATAATTATAATTTATAGGTAAGTATAAATAATTGTAAATAAACTATTTATGCATTTTGTCTGGTACCGATAGTTTTATATTATTATTTTAGATTAGTTTAATATTCGGGCGATATATTTGACGGAAAATTCGATCGAATCTTTCACTCACTCGCGGGGGGAAAGCTCCTCCGCAAAGCATGTCCTCTCTCTCTTACCGCACCAGGCACCGCTGCCGAACAACTCGAGAGTCAAGTCACAACGTGAACCACTCACGTCGTGACATGAGTCGTGCAGACGGGCTCGATCGCGCCCGTTGGCTGCGGCCGGCGCACAAAGTTGTAGCGGCGCGGCGGCGATCGACGATCGATGCAAAATACTATTTTTCTTTATTAAATAAATTTTGAATAAATCCGATTTTATGAAATTTTCCCTGATTTTTTCCGGTATTATTCCGTATTAATCAGAAGTTGTGCAACTAAGTCAGAACCTACTACGAAACGTCATATGATTCTTACAGACATTTATTGTGTTGGTTTACTTTTTTGTGGAGATAATGCGCTGTGTTTATGCAATCCTTATTTGGGGTTCAGCGAAGTAGTTTGTTGGATTCTTATAGAACTACGATAACCACATTGGGGTTTATAAGGAGTCCCGGGACTGGTTCCTATATGCATTGATATTTACACCACTATTCCCTCCTTAATTACTTAAGCCCTGCAAATTTTACCGTAACCAACGGTCAACGTTAATTTAAATGTCAACTGACATTTAAAGTCAACCGTCATTACTAAGCTGCAGCCACCTACTTCCCTTTCCCAAATATAAAAAATATCTTTTATGATCAACAAAATTATTTCATTCTCCAATAAAAATATAATTATATAAATGTTGAATACAAATTGAGACTACGTTTTATTCTGTAAATATAGATTAAAAGTTCTGAAATAAAGCCTTGATCTAATTCCTTAACAGTCGTCTTACTTTAACTTTCTACAACTTTTCCATTTTCATTCTTACGTAAATGGTATCTTTCACTTCCGTACATTCTGTTGATATAAGAAACTTTTTCTTTTAACAATATTTATCATAAAAGCAGATTTGTGACCCAGAGGCAGGTTCCTTCCAGTGACACCCATTGGCATGAGTTGCTAATACCACGATGGCTAGACGTATTCGTGAACGGTTTAAAGTCAAAAGTTTTCCTTCGTTTGTTTTCTTATTATCGGAGAATTGTTGCTTGGAGATAATGAAATTAACGTACAAAAAGAATAATTTTGTTACTTAAGGTTAGAACTCGCACCCGAGTAATTATGATCGCTTTGCTACTGAGGGTGCTATCCTTCAGTCGGCTACCACAACGCCCTAGAGACGAGATAGGGAAGCGACAACATTTTGAAATATTAATTCTTTACCACACGGACACATATTAGGCTAACTGATGATTTTATACTGTGGCCATGGAGCAATACGTCGTCACAATGGGTAAACACTAATATGAGTCATACCGTCATTAAGACGAAAGATTGTCGGCGTTTGTGGTGTAATTTTTGAACGAAATAGATAATTTACTAGACTGTGACATACATGAGTTTTGTGTAAGGTAAAAATAAATAATTGTTTTATTACTTGTTAGTTTTTACGTCATTTTTTGATTGTTTTAAACCTGATAAAAACGCGACATACTGTCTACAAAAAGGCAATGGTTAGGGGTAATGAAATGGTTTACTAAGAAGCTGACATGTCTGTGAGCTGGATGTACACAGCATCGATTCTCGTTCAAAGCAAAACTTTATACTGAAATGAAAGCTTGCATTGATCGTAGTATTTTCTATTCGTTGTCCAGTACCCACAATTCTAGTTCAGCCTAGTTTGTGTGTTTTCTATATTTTTCTCACACAATCACACAACGGCACCTAGTCCCAAACTAAGCAGAGCTTGTACTATGGATACTAGACAGCGGACAAACATACCTAAACATATTTTTTTCTATGTATGTATTTACAAAAAAATGAGTATGTAACTTTGTTTATCCCTTGTCTAGTAACAGGAAGAGATAAACATAGGTGGTTTCGTCACCCCAGTATTTTGCTAGCTGTTTAGAGATAACTAACAGCTGTTGTTTGCTAATCTATTGACCTCGCATGTTCATGTTTATACCAAGAGTTATGTTTACGTTGTTTCTATAACATACGTAATTCATGCCTTTTAATGCTTTTTTACAATAGTATAAAGCGCTTACAGCCAGTTACAATCACTAATTTATAAACGACTGGCTTACCCGTGCCCACTTCGTAAGGTGGAGAAAAAAAAGCGTCCCTTTTTTAAACATATTTCATTACTGCTTCACTCCTATTAGTCGTCATAGCGTGATACTATATAGCCTATGACACTCCCCGATAAATAGACTTTTCAACACAGAAATAATTTTTAAAATCGGTTTAGTAGTTCCAGAGATTACCCCTTACAACGTCACAAACACACAAACTTTACCTCTTTATAATGTTAGTATAGAAGTAAAGATCAACAGACCAGCGCTTAATAAGAGACATCGCTCAACGCAAATCGTTTGTAATAATCTAGGTTTTTTTTTATGTATAATATTTATTTAGAAAAAGGGTACCTGCTACCACCAAACAAAATTTCATCAAAATAGGGCCAGCAGTTTAAGCGTGATTGTATTAACAAACCTACTTCTTAACCTTCGCGTTTTTGGTAAGGGGTTTTATCGGTTGTCTAATACCTATAGCACCAGCTCTGCTTAGTTTACGCCTAGATGGCGTTTTGAGAATATTAACAGGAAGTGATAAACCGAGGTGCTAATATTTTGCTAGCTGTTAAGAGATAATAACTATAAGCTGTTGTTTGCTAATCTATTGACCTCGCATGTTCATGCTTACATCAAGAGTAATGTTTGCGTTGCGTTATTCACGGCATTTAATCTTCTTTTACTCATTTTTAAACGCTTTGTGCGATAAAAGATTTGTGCGTGTTTTTTGCTCAAAACTTATCTATAAGTAGGTACTAATATTATAAAGAGGTAAAGTTTGTGTGTTTGTGACGTTGTAGGAGCTAATCTCTGGATCTAATGAACCGATTTTAAAAATTCTTTCTGTGTTGAATAGTCCGTTTATCGGGGAGTGTCATAAGCTATATAGTATCACGCTATGACTAATAGTAGAGGAGCAGTAATGAAATATGTTTAAAAAAGGGACGCGTTTTTTTCGCCGTCCACCGAAGTGGGCACGGGTCAGCTTGTACATAAATAATATGTATTAGCGATTATTTCTGCCTGGCACGGTTTTCTCTTTGGCATTAGCTTGTCTAATATACCTTAGGAGAGACATTGATACGATGTTTAAAAAAATCTTGTTTATAAGTACAGACCTATATCTTTTAAATGGAGTCCGACTATGCCATTATGTTTTAACTATTAGGGATAAATAAAATGCATAAAAACAGGAAACTCAAGATTTATCCTGGTTTACAGTGTAAAATATTTATGAGGCATTCTTTAGCGATAAGCTATTTGAATGAAATTTTATTTCAAAATAAATAAGTAATTAACTTTTAATTGTATTTTTTTTTTTTTATATGTTCACAAAGTGAATAAGCCCTTTTATGTCCAATAAAGATTAAAAAAAAAAAAAAAATTGTATTTCTTAACGTTTTCATTTTTATATATCTCTATTCCTCCGTGTGGTGATGGAGTAAGAATACAGTATGTCACCTGCCCATTTCATCCCAGTGGTGTCGTAAAAACCGACTAAGGGACTATCAATGAATATTATCATTACGAAATAAAAAAGAAGGAAAAATTTAAATTAATCCCTATACCAATCCGTCTGGTCAGCGTGGTATTAGTAGACCAAGTGTCCCACCGTCACGGGAGGAGGCACGTACGTCCCTGCATTAATGGGCTGTTATGATAATGATGACACGTGACATTATGTCTGCTATTATTATACCAGTGTGCATATAGGTACTTATTATAATTTAAAAGTATCGCTCATTTGTTTAATATTAATTGCTTTTTATAGCTTGTTTTTATTTTTTAGCCTAGCTTACTTTGGATTATTTAGTTACTAGCTGATGCCCGCGGTATTACCCGCTTAATTGTTATTTTACACCATAAACTACCTATTATTCCAATTTTCATCAAAATCCATTTAGTAGTTTTTGCATGAAAGGGTAACAAACATCCATCCATCCTCACAAACTTTTGCATTTATAATATTAGTAGGATAGAATAAGTAAAGGTGTGTCACTTTAGTGCCTAACAAATAAGGTGAATATTATCTTCACTAAATAAAAAGAAGGAAAACTTGAAATTAAACCCTATACCAATCCGTCTGCAAGCGTGGTATTAGTAGGTCAAGTATCCCTTCGTCAAGGAAGGAGTGGGACATTAATGGGCTGTTATGATGAAATAAGTTGACAATTACGAATTTAAGCTCTCTAGATATATCAGACCCACAGCTTAAAAACCGGTCAAGTGCGAGTCCGACTCGCGCACCGAGGGTCCTGTACAAACCTATTTATTTTCCCGATAAATTGTGATAACGTCAGGATTCAGCTGTTTAAATACAATTTTTCCCGCCAAAATTCAATGACGTCACGACTCAACTGTCAAAATATAACAAATATATCAACACTGTTATACTAAGTTAATTTCTGTACCTATATTGTGTTTATGCCTGTACTTATTTTGCTAAATAAATAAATATGAAAAATATGAAAAAATAATATAAAAAAATATATTTTCCTGCAAAAATTCTGTGACGTCACGACTCATCTGTCAAAAATTCTATGACGTCACGCCTATCTGTCAAAATTGACAGCTGTCAAAAGTGATAGAGGTATCAATTATTTTCCCGCCAAAATAATATGACGTCACAAATCATCTGTCAAAAATTCTGTGACGTCACGACTCATCTGTCAAAAATTCAAAAACGTCACGGCTCAGCTGTCAAAATTTAATTCTGTGACGCCACGACTCAGCGTTCAAAAATTCAATGACGTCACGACTCAACTGCCAAAAAATATTTTCCCACCAAAATTCTGTGACGTCACGACTCATCTGTCAAAATTCTATGACGTCACTGGTCAGGTGACCAAAATTCTATGACGTCACGTGACCTGTGACGTCACACCTCAACTGTCAAAAATATTTTCCCGCCAAAATTCTATGACGTCACGGGTCACGTGACCAAAATTCTATGACGCCACGTGACCTGTGACGTCACGACTCAACTGTCAAAAAATATTTTCCCGCCAAAATTCTGTGACGTCACGACTCATCTGTCAAAATTCTATGACGTCACGGGTCACGTGACCAAAATTCTATGACGTCACAGGTCACGTGACAGAGCTTTCCCGCCAAAATTCTATGAAATCAAAATATAATATGATTGCTAATAAAAAGTAGCCTATGTTCTTTCTCAGGGTCTAAAGATTGTCTGTACCAAATTTCATCGAAATCCGTTTAGCCGTTTAGGCGTGAAAGAGTAACAGACAGACAGACAGACAGAGTTACTTTCGCATTTATAATATTAGTATGGATTTTTCTGTAATAAAACTTCAAATATTTCTACTTAATAATTAAAATATAATAAGTTGGAAATACAGTGAGTAAATTTTTTTTCTATTCATTGTTTTGTCAGTTTTAAGATGGTAGGTATTGACTAACTCGGTTTAAGAATACAGAATCAACAACGTCGCCACAATAGCACAGCATCAAGATTGACACTCAGTAAGTGGTGGCAAAACTCAAAATAGCCTTCGAACTGGCAAAAGTCGCAACGAATGTACACTCAAGGAATTTAATTGTTTAGCAATTTGCTTAATTTTGAAATCGGTCAGGTTACTATTTACCGACTACAGACGACGGATGACGAACCCCGACGTCTTGGGAGTCGTAAAATTAATTAGACAAGGTATATATACCTAGCCTTGTCTATCTATGACAGACAGGTATTTTGTGTTAAAATAAAATTCTTCAATTTTATATTGTTGACAGACCAAAGTTAAGTCAAACTAAACTAGACCTTATCTACCATCTCCATCAAACAGTATCCTTAGTCCGAGTTTGTGTCACTATTAACAATAAAGTATATCGAGTAGCATTCGCTGTTCTGATTGGTTCAATGCATTGTATTGATAATACTGTCAAAATTTTATTTTTTACTCTTTGGACAGAATGGTGGAAGTTTGTAAACAAAGAAGTTTGAAGTGCAATTCATACTTATTGGTTATATTTTATATTATGTCAATTTTGAGGTGTAATATCTTTCAAATTCGCTAGGATTATTTTGGTATATAATACGACTAAATTACGTAGGTTGTGTACCTGCTAAACAATTAAATTCCTTGACCGTACATAATCAAAAGAAATATAAAAAAGAAACCTCATTCCTGGTAATGTGAGAGACTTTAATACAACCTACAAACAAAAATAGGCCTTACCAAATCTATGTATATGGTGTAGCCTTATAAGTGGTTTATAGATATTAAATGTGAAGAAACCACGGAGATATTTAATAAATTATGGAGTCATAGGTATGCTGTCTACCTATAAGTAATTGCAGTATTATTTTCCGTAGTAAACAAAACAATAATTAAATAGCATCGTCATAAAAAATAAACGCATAGGTATTCCAGTGTTCAAATAACAAGAAAAGGAAATAAACTATACCAAATATCTTCGAAAAAAAGTCAAATAAACTCTCAACATAAACTTCTCACTGCAACTTATCCTATTTACGCACTGAACTTGAACTATATCACTTGATATTAACTTCTATTATCACTATAATAAAGCTGTTATCATTCGTATGTTTACTTTATTTAATGCGCGTAAAATGCGCACGCGCGATTTGTACGGAGTCGACCGGCAAACTAAATTGAGGTTAGCTTATACAACTGTTGATTGTTAGTGCCGGCGTACACGAGCCGAATCATTGATGTTATTTTCCGCGAATAAAGTGGTTTGTTTTAATAATTTATATTGTTTGATTGAATGTGCTGAACTCTGGACTTAATGGTTTAAATGGAAAACTCTTCTTTTGTAGAAATAAATGACGTTAAAGCTTAGGTTTCTATAAGTTATATAATAAGATTTTTTAAAGTTAGAGACAAAATTCAAACTGAAATCCTGTAAGTAAACTTCTTATTATCAGAGAAGGCAGGTTTAAAAAAAACTGTCTCGGATTTATAAGGATTTTAATTTATTTCTATTAGGAATTAATGTTTTAAGTGATAAGTATTAATTATTCTGTTTATGCCATGCTTTATGTATTTAGTTACTGAATCTGATTATGTTAATAAATTAATTGCTAATTCAGTAAATATTTTAAATAAAAGTATATGTACAAGTAAGATATCTTATTAATATTTTTATTTATGAATTTAGATTTATTCATATATGTATTTGTAAATCACTTGTAGAGTTCTTATTGTAGTACTTTATAGATTCATAAATAATATTAATTTTATTTTCTTTATCAAAATAATTTGAATAAGTCTTCTACTACAGAAAAGGTTGTAATTTTGGCCTACACTGACCATGTATACGGTAAGATAATAGACCTTAGCGTACGCTGCTTATTTCAGATTCTCCATCTCTAACAATAATGTTAAGCTTTCTGATTTCCCTTATCCGGCTTTTAAGACACTCAAGGGACGAGAAATATTTAGCATTATATTCTTGTAGTATTATATTATGAGTATAGGTACTGTTAGTAAATCTATACTAATATTATAAAGAGGTAAAGTTTGTGTGCTTGTGACGTTGTAGGGGGTAATCTCTGGATCTACAGAACCATTTTAAAAATACTTTCTGTGTTGATTTTTTTATTTATCGGGGAGTGTCACAGGCTATATAGTATACGTATAGTTATAGTATACGCTATTACTAATAGGAGTTGAGCAGTAATGAAATATGTTTCAAAAACGAAGTGGACACGGGTCAGCTACTATCTGATACAGTTACTTTATAAAGTTAAATACACTACTACAGCCACCTTGCTTGCCTTCTTCATTCAAGGAAGGAAACTTGCTCTACTTACTCTCAGGGAAAGATAATGTATTGTGATAAGATTGTCACTAAAACCACTCAGGAGTGGCATAAATTGCTTTTTCAATCTATCAAGTTAGTCGTGTCGTCTAGATAATTATTCAGCGCAAGATTGAAGTCATCTCCGCGGGCCTTTATAGTATAAATATACTTTAATGTATCTTTAATCGCTTGGTGATCTTTACAAGGACAATGTGTAGCTACTTACTAACATGACATTATGATGATGAGAGATGATTTCAGTCTGTCATTATAAACAATGAGTAAGGGCTTAAGGAGTAATGTTTGTTACTGAATTTTTAATTAGACAACATCCGTTTATAGCATTCTGTTAACCGAAGCGGAGCGCAAAAAAGGAGAAAAATATTAGCCAATGGAATGTTTTAAAATTTAAGAGCGAATATTTTGTACAATCCTGTAGTTTATATTTTTTTATTTCTCCGCTTCGCTACTACGGCCACGCTTCGCATAACCTTACTGACATGTGTACCTATCATATACGACCCATTCGCTTTATTTTACTATTGTGTCTACTGGCAGCACAGGAAACCTGGTAACAGACATAAATAATATCCAGGCTCTATACAATCATTTGTAAATCACAAATAAATACAAATTGACAATAGTCTCATATAATTACGTCTGCGACTCTGCAAACAAAATATTATTTTATTTGCAATTAGCTGACCCCCACTTCGTTGGGTGGCGAAAAAAACACGTCCTTTTTTTAAACATATTTCATTACTGTTCCACTCCTATTAGTCATAGCGTGATACCATATAGTCATAGCGTGATACCATAGCCTATGACACTCCCCGATAAATGGACTATTCAACACATAAAGAATTTTTTAAATCGGTTTAGTAGATCCAGAGATTACCCCCTACAACGTCACAAACACACAAACTTTACCTCTTTATACTTTACCTCTTTATAATATTAGTATAAATGATACTATTGTTTCGCTCTGGATTCAAGTTATCTCCGCGGGCCTTTATAGTAGAAAGTATATTTTTCATATACCTATCCTTATTCGTTTTAATGACCTTTCAAGGATGAATGTATAGTTTATTAATATTTCTTTAATTTCATATTGCTAAACTCATTTAAGTTTAGCAGTAGAAAAAAAATAGGTAAGTATTAATAAACAATAAAGAGATGTTTCATCTCTCTATCTATTATTATTTATCAAAACCTGTTTTTTTTTCTACATCATTTGAACACAGGAATTTCTCTCTAAGTATATTATTTATTTTTCAAATAAATGAGTTATAACTTAAAATGCGAAAAGATGTAGGTATTTAAAGTCCACAGTAGCGTAGGTACTTTAAACTAAAACAGTATTCGTTGAAGGTCCCCGTAGTGGTAAGCAATGAATACAAAATACCTTATTTTCTTACAAACGGCGACTAAGTTAAATTTATTGCTTTACGTTTTCACGGTTCTAACGAGTTTATTGAAATTTTAGCAGGCGATAAATAGTCATCAATATTACGGTGAGAAAAACACCTACCTTTTTAATACTTAATATTGTAGGTAAGTATAATATACATTATATACTCTACATAAACTTATAATCACAAAAAAGCATAACTTGCCTTGTTCACATAATTCCTAAGGCGCGGGACACACAGATAAGACGTGAGACAAGGACGCGTCGCGGACCCGTTGCAGACATCGCGCCATCCAATAGAGAGCGGACGTGTAACGTTGTCGTCGGCACGTCCCGTCGCTTCAGTATATTTTACGTCGCGACGGCTGCATACATTTTGTATGAAAGTAGACTAAACGGGCGTGCGTTGCGACTGCGACGGGTCCGTGTCTTACGTCTGTTCTGTGTGGCCGGCGCCTAAGTAAGGCATAGATTAAGGAACTTATCTCCAAAAGTAATAATTTTCGGGATCGTAAGCTGTGCAGGGCTGCTGTGCACGATGAAAAAGAAACCTGTGACGGCTTTATTAAGATAAATCCCGCAACAAATAGGTAATCTTTGTTTAAGATGATCTCTATTGGTCGAAAAAATACTAAACTGTAAGTCAAACGCACAGAAAAACTCATCCTTTTTTTAAAGTCATGTAAAAATTGCATATAATCTGAAGCTGCTTTTATGTTAGCTAAGTACAGCTAATTACCTTTAAATTACTATATGATTAATAAAACACTAGTAGGTTATACTCTGTCGTCATTGTAATCATGCTTACCTAGAACTCTAACCTATTACGTTAACATTAGTGGTAATTATGAAGACTTCAATCATTTCTAGCTGCAGTAAAAAAAATAAGCAAAGTCTACATTAGGTTAAGGTACAGGTGCATTCTATTTTTGTAATAATTCTACATATAATTAATCTTCGAGTAATAATATTTAATACTAAATAGCTTCAGGTATTACTTCCATTAACTAATCGCTTGAAATCATAATAGCTCAATTAGTCCCCCTCGATCGCTTGCCTAAGTTTTGTAATTTTCGTAGTTTAAAGTATGTTTACATCTGGAATTTCTATCGCTAAGAACCATCTGTGGCGTCATACCAGAAAACATAAATTCTTTAATTGAAGGCATAAAAAAAAAATATTGATATTTTTACGTATTGTATAAAATATTTCATTTTATTTTACATAAAATAGTTATACCTGCAATGACTTATTTCGATACACTTTGAATTATATCTTTATTGCACTTACTTTTAAAGAGTCAACTTTTTCCGAACTCCTTTGAGAAAACACTGACACAAAAAAAATATTAAAAAAAATACTAACCTGTTCCTTATCTTCTTGCGACTTGGGCCACAGCGTGACGTTTAACACGATCTCTCCCATGTCTTGTGTCGGCTTGCTAGGGTCCCGGAGACATAGCACCAGATCCTGGGTCCGTCCTAACTCTAGAGCTGTCAGTTCCAAGTGACAGGAACCCATGAAGTCGTCTTGAAGACCCCAGTCGTAGTCGAACACCTAAAATATGTGGTTTAGATTAGTTTATTCTAGTCAGATATTGGTCTTGATTAATGTTGGGATGAAAAAAAATACTTATTTTTATTTTTTTTTAATTTTCGCACAGACGAAACACGCAAGTAGATAAGTATGAGGTAGTTATTGCATGAAGAAATACAATTTCTAAATACGAATATCTAAAAAAAAAGTCATGGATTTATGTATAATGTTATAATGTTATAATGTTCAAAAAAATTGCAAATATGTTGCTATGTTCGACTGAACAGCTGTTGATACCTGTTATAATATTTAAGACCATGTACCTACACAGTTACGCAATAAAATATCTTTTATCTTTTATCTTTATCTTTTATCTTTAAAATAATTATTGTCTCAAACCTGGATGTTTACGTACCGTTATACCCAAAAGCTTCCCAAGTGGAGTTGTCTTTTCAAAAAACGAATCAAATTTTGAAATGTTAAGGTCAGGGTTATTAATATAACCTTGATATAGTTATGGATACAAAATATAAACACCGATAGCCTTCAAGGCTTTATGAATTTTTCATCAAATCAAATTTGATTCCTGACAATAAAATGTTACCCTTACGGGCTGCAATAGCAATAAAAATCTTCACACCGCGTGGCGGCTGGCGTTGGATATTTCGTGAGTTTACTACATAAATTATTATAAACGTATTTAATTACTTGTTGTTATACAAAATAGTCCATTTTCATATTGTACTTATAGTTATGATAAAGTGCGAAACAGTGAGATAAGAGATCGTTGCATATTAAAAGAAGATTTGTTAATGTATGTATTCGGCTGCCGAGCACTAGATCGCGGGCTCGATTTCCACCCAGGAGAATGATTTGTGCGATGTACAAATTATTGCCCCGAGCCTGGATGTTTATTGTGTCCATGAAATGTATTTTGTAAAACTCCCAGCCACAAGGGACTTAATACCACTCAAATCAATCAATCAAGTAGCCTATTGCAGTCCACTGCTAAGAATAGGTCACTCCCAACACGCGCCAGGGAAACTCGGTCCTGCGCCTTAACACCACTCTATACACTTTTAAAATATAATAAAAATACATACCTTGATCTGAACTGGCTGGAAAGGATCTTCGACAGGAACAGTAAAGCATTCATCCCATACCGGATTCAGATCTCTATAGACAATTCTGGACTTATGTAGTAATCTCCCACCAGCCTTGAACTTCACGTAGGGGTCACTGGTGCCTGACAACAAGCCTGGTTTTGGACCCCACAAAACACTACAGTTAGAAGAGGAAAAAGCAAAAATAAATAAGGAAAATGTAAGCTAGGGGACAAACTACAACCCAAAGGTCTAATCGCCCCGACCCTAGTGATATGATCGCAAGGTCATAATATCCTTCGAAGTTCTATAGGATTATCCTTACGAGGACTTATCTAGAGCCTCCGAGCCTTGACAACTGGGAAGATCACAATGTGGTTTTAGGCATTCGAGTTCGACACGCCAATGACAATGAAAGTTCTCAGAATCATTCAGTCAGTTGGTGATGTTAAAATATACGGGACAAACTACATCACTGAATAATAATCTACAAGTAAAACGAACTGTTCCCAGAATAAATTTATTTATTAATTAAAATTTGAATACTGTAAGCGTTCCCTTTTCATACTTTATGAGGTCACCGTTGTTAAATCTTATCAGAAAATGTGAGTCTACCATCATTTTTATCTAATCTGTCAATATTTAAAGAAGAGGTTTTACCTAAAGCCTTTAAAAATGTAATTCCTAGCTGTCAAAATTCAGTCATGTTCAAGGTCAAGTCAACCAATTAATGAAAACTTTATACTAATCCTTACTTCCTTGGGACTTTCCCCACTCACTTTCCTACAAATGTGACTCCTCCAAGGTCCGAGGATCGTCAGCAATTTTATTTTGTACCACAATATGGTGATGAGACAAAGCAAGGCGCTCGATTGATGGTAAGGGTCAAATTAAACTTATCTATACCAGCTGCAGAATCCTGATTGACAATACTGAGTATGGGCTTCCTTCATTACTTTGAGGCATTAAATATAGCCATTTAATTTCATGAATTACTCCACCCTTCAATCTTAACAATCTAACATTTGCACACTATTGTTTGAAGGCGGATTAAGAGGGCTCAGGGTCTTACCAATCTAGACAGTTTTTTTGTTGAAAAGGTCTACTAATAATAATTTTGCATAAAGCACTTAGTACCTTGACACTTAGTGAGTCCAAGAGAAAAACCAAAACTTGTTAAAATCAACAATGAAATTCTATTATTTACGTATTTCATAAAACTTTACAACCTTCAGTTCCTTTAAAGTTTTATCAGTATCTCGAATTTAATATTTTTTTCCGAGATACACTTAAGTACTTAAAGGAACAAACTCTGAATCTCAAGTGTAGCATTGATTATTTGGAACTTTCTCTGAACAAAACGAAACTGGGGCACGTGTTTTTGGAAAATAAATTGTTCAAGGTAGCAATTGAGAAAGTTATCCAAATAATAAGAGAACGTGAACGTTTATGTCTTAACCTTCCGATATTTCAAGTGGTTTATTGTTTGAGCCTTGTCTTTATCTAGTAAGGGTTTCTGAGTTTGTTTTCGTATACTGTCATCTTTTCTGAATTCTATAATGTTAAATGTTTATTGTTTCTATTTTTATTTATGTGGAGTATATTTTTTTGGTCCTTTATCATTCTTTTTCTAATTTTAATTCAAAGTTTCAAAACGCTATGGCTTTTTCCCGAACTCATCTAAAGCTATCGTTCGTGGTTTGACGAGGTTGCGCTTTTGGTCATAGCTTAAAGAAGTCACATTTGTTAAGAAAACTGAGTAGGAAATCCTAATAGAAATAAATTGTTGTAGTACATAATGTTATTTTTGAGACATTTTTTCTCTGTTCTTCTTCACTCATTTATGCAGTGAACTATGCTCTTAAACATATTTTTTCCCTCTATTAAAAGGGTATGCTCAATTAAAGACCAAACTAGCCCAAAGAAATGTTTGACTTTACTTTGTGGACTGTAAAATTTGTTTTAACTTAAACCCCTATAGACACCTATCTCACGAAAGAATCTTATATAGAACCCTTAAAAAATATCTAATAAATTCACCTATTAACTAAATTTGGGATTGCTATTAAAATTAAGTTCTAAAGCTTAGGATATAAGGTACATATTACAAATAATAAGGTGATCTTATGGTGTTAAAGCAAAAGCAGTGTTAGCAGATAAAAAAGAAATATAACATGCAAAGAAACAGTAATATATAATGTAGGTGTAGTGTTTTGTGTATGTGCATTAAAGATAATAATAATATATTTATGTAGCCAAATAATTTAAACTGTGAAAAATTCATAGTTAATAAGTAAATATACACAAATAAGATATTACGTAGAAATCCTATGACATATTCCATTTAAGATAATGATTGTCAATCAGAATTTAGGGCTGCCTCTCTATTGTAAAATTACAGAGCAGGGAAATATTGAAGATTAGTATAGGTATGCACCTGCACAACTACAGAGCACAAATTTCAATCCATAGTATTGGATAACATTTATTGGTTTTTATTTTTCCGGCTTAGTAATTTTTCTCATCCTCAATGGACAGTCAGTGTCAGCATGATTTAGTGGTCTATTTATTACCTACCAAGATATTCTAAAGTTTAAGGAAAAGTAATTTTGAAATACTTAAGTAAGTAAAGAAAAAATATATTATTATGATAGAGAATAAATCTGTTAATACTTTTAATAGGTTTATGTTTAATAGATAGCCCCGTTAGTGTAAACAAAGTTGCGGCAAATCTCAATTACTGTAATGGACAAAGTGAATCAATAATTTTATCTATCCGATTATTATCGGCGTAATGTTGTTTATGCCAAGCTGGACTTTTAACCTTTTCGACAACTTCATTATATCGGTCAGAAAACGTCCAATGCTGGACATAGCTTTTAATGGTTCCACGGCATTCGATACAGTGATTTTTTCAACAATCTGCAAGCTTAATTGGAACTACTCGTATCTTTTTCGCGTGGGGGACAATTAGGAAAAAAATATTTTTGTATTTATAAAGTGCTTATAAGAGATGTATAAGTCTCTGTTTTAACAGCTTTCTTTTAAGAAATAAATATTAGCTCCTACTCGAATGTGATTAGGCAGTGATTTCATTGTTTCGCTGTGCACTGCGTGGTTTTAATGTAAAGGTTTAGTGATATATTTAGATAAAAATGCTGTATAAAGGTTGTAATATAGTTATATCTAGAACTCGTTAAATAATTAAACAAAAACATAATATAATGTTACTTGTAGATTTTAAACATTATAATGAGGATTATAATCTACACAAGAATAGTGTTTTCATTTATTTTTAAGCAAAGTAAGAAAATAGGAAAAATTTAAGGGGTTCTAATAATAGCCTACCTAGAAAGTTATTAAAGTGTATTTGTTTTAAAATTACAACTTTTACTATTGGTGCCAATACGAGTGTCGCAGAACTTTTACAAATATGTAATTAACAGACGGCAAAAATATCAGAAGGATCAAAACCACATTTGCGGATAAGCGTGGAAGATCGCGTAAAGCTTTTTAAGTTCTTTACTCAGGAACTCTCTAAGTCTTTTGAAGTATTATTAAGGAATACGGAATCTAGAATCTACGTTTAGTAACTTAAAAAATATAGGAGATTATGTCAAACTTAATGATGAGTTTATAAGGGAACATAAAATGCCATATTACAGCCGTTATACAGCGTTTGAAAGAGTAAGTATTTATTTAAATAAGTAGATATAATAATTCATGTTGTTATATAAATAGATTACGTATATTAAAATGTATTTATTAGTGTGTTTAATGTTAGTGTAGACATAACATTTTGTATATTAAGTAACTGTTACTTTTAAATGTCGATGAACGTAAAAAAATGGGCTAATTTTACTTTAATGTTATTGGAATTTCCTATTTAATGCTTTGAATTTTGGTTTAATTTACTGTTTATACTAACAGTTTGTTACTATCGAGAATGTCTAGTGCATTATTTTATGACGAGGTGGTCTTTTCATCTCGTGTTATAAAAACAAAAGAAGGAGTACCTCAAGGAGGTCTGCTGCGACCATTTTATTGTTTTACTTAAAAAATTACATAAAGACATGGATTGGATAGAAAGGAAAAGATTTTTCATGTAATGAATACATCTTTGTTGGCTAACTAAGTAAGGCATTAATAATTAATATACATAATTATTTGTTTATATTGAATAGCAATATTAATCTATTCTGTGGCATTTGCTGCTACTTTTCTTCGCGTTTTTCTAAGTCATTACGTATTTCAAGATCTTTCTTTAATTATAATCTAGGTATCATCGACATTTAAAGGTAACTTTTCCACGTTGATAAGTTTCAAATTAGGAGCAATTTTCTAAATATCTTAATATAATTAAATATCAATTATAAACCAATCAACGTGTATAAGAATCTGAATTAACAAGACACTTAATCCAAACTACTACTCAAATTATATGGAAATGAATAGATACAGCGTGTCATAGCCAATTCCCCTCGTCTTGTCTAGAAATTTGGTATCTGATTATATTCGAATGACTAGTTTCTAGCTTTATGATATACAAGGTGTAGGTTTTACTGGGAAATTCGATATTCAAAAAAGGAATTAAGGAAAGGAGAAAATGGAGCTGGCGCCGCAAATGGTTGGATAAGGTGGAAGACCGGATGAAGTGTTGCGAACTTGGGGAGGCATGTCCAACACTGGACCGTTTATGGCTGAGATAGATAAGACAAGTACAGGCCACAACAAAGTTGAATCATTTGGTTAAGAATTAATAGAAGTAGTTGGATCTTTGTCCAGCAGTAGGTAATCAACTACACGAAAACTTTTAACAAATAAATTTTTATGAGTAGTTCAGATTAATTGGATCATTAATTACAGATTGACAATTATAGTGTGGTGAGATTGTGTGTAAGATATTTTAAACTCACCATTTTTGTCCATCGCTACTAAATTCTGCCCTCTCTTTAAATGTACTCTTAGTTGGAAGAACGCATATTGTCTCAAATGCTGCTCACGAAGTTTTTGACCTTCGTCAGGCTCCTGCAAAGAAAAAACAGAACATTAGGGACCTAAAGGCATATTGTAGGCACATTTTTGTGCTTTTGTGAAAGTTAAGATACAATGCTATTTATCATCATCATCATCATCATCATATCAGCCAATCGACGTCCACTGCTGGACATAGCCCTCCTCCAAGTATTGCCACCTTGTGCAGTCTTGTTCCTCCCTCATCCAACGTCTTCCCGCCATCCTAACTAGATCGGAACCGCGTACCGGAAAGCGCATGGTGGGGAGATCCCTAACACGGTGGACCGACGATCTAGTTAGGATGCTATTTATGCTTAGTCGAAATTGACTAGTATAGTATATCTACGCTTAGTTCGCATCGATGTACGGACGAAGCCTGTCCCTGTAATGGGACATTTTTGAGCAATTGTGATTCTTTTTATGTCCTACTATATAAACACGCTTAATGCATCACCGAAAAAATGAATTATCTTCTCTTCAAATTGTGTCAAGGTTCCCGAATCTCATAGGCAACTTTACCGAGAACTACTCGGATAGGCTTATATACTTTTCGTATAAAATTATCTGAAGCGTGTAGCATTAACAAGAACAGAAAAGAAATAAGTACATACTTAGTAAGTAAGCTCAGCTTTCATATAACTCAATGATGTAAACTGATCAATACAACAGTTCTAACGATATATGAATAGAAATAAATGTAATTCTGACAACCCATTTGCTACGAGTAAATAGAAGCAATAAATAACTTAGTAGAATAATCGGCGAGCCTGAATAATTCGTGAAGACTAGTAACAGCGGAGCAACTTATTGCTACTATATTTTCTACAGGCACTATTTCAGTAAATAAAATATATGAATATTTATTTATACTCCTGACACATTCACACAACGCCATCTAGTCCCAAACTAAGCAAAACTTGTACTATGGGTACTAAACAACGGGTAAACATACTTAAATACTTTTTTTTTGTAAATACGTACATATTATACATAGAAAACACCCAGACCAATGCAAACAATCATGTTCATGCACACAAAGATTTGCATTGAGCGGAAATCGAACCCGAGAGCTCTGCGTAGCAGTCCATGTTATATAACCACTACGCCACAGAGGTCGTCGATTAATTGAGTAATTTGTATTCTGCTATGAAGGTTTCATCAGGCGCTTGTTACATGTCGCAATCTGCATTCACTTTTCCGGTTCCGAATAAGTTTGTATTTTATTAACTCTTTTGTTTAAATTAGTATGTGCTAAGTCCAACATAATTATATATAGAAACACTCAGACCAATGCAAACAATCATGTTTCTGCACACAAAGATTTGCATTATGCGGGAATCGAACCGGGGAGTCATGTTATATAAACACTACGCCACAGAGGTCGTCAGTTTTGTTTAAACCAATTTTCCTAGCCTTTCGTTTTCGCACAGATATGGCCGGGATATAGAATAACTTGGCCTACAAAATATCACAGTATCAAACCAGCCAACCATGCAACCAACGGTGAAGAAAATTACCGAAAACATTGCAACTGCAACGTAATAAACATTGTCATTCATTTAAATACAGACCAACCCTCTACCGAGGTTTTGCTTATTATGTTAATGTAATTAAAAGTGGTAAATATAATTAAGGTAACTATTTACTAACTAGCTGTGTTGCCAATTTAATTATTCCGCTCTTAATTGAATTACACTAGCAGACCTTTACCCGTCGGAAATGTTCATGTTTAGTTCAGCGTTGTGTTTAAAACTTTTAGGATTATCTAAACTAGTTTAAAGTGTTTAAAGCTAGCTAAACATTTAGTAATTTGTTACATGTGTATGTACATAATAATATGTTAGAGACCTGGGAGAGAGGAAGAAACATAAGTCTCGTCACCGCAGTCAGAAGGATTTGTAGAATTGTGACAATTTTAAAAACTTTTGAAGTAGGTACTTACCTATTTACTTATTTATTTATTTATTTATATATTTGGGAAACAAACAGTTATAACATACAGTCTTATTATGCTTATAAACTACACTTAAACCAAAACAGTTTCCACTCTTAAATATGCATACATAGCGCCTAAAAGACATTATTATATATATATACTTATACTAATATAGATACATATACAAGTAAATTAAAAACAAAACAAAAAGTATTTAGTTGACTGTAGGGACCAGACAGTCATGAATTAAGTTTTTAAATTTAGGTAAGGAAAGTACAAAAATATCAATGGCTCCATTATTACTAACATTCAGGTTATTAAATGAGTGACATGATCTATATATAAATGAATTTTTAGCATAATTTGTTCTAAAAGAGGGAATATGGAATACAATTTTCTTTCTAGCAGTAATACGTGGACACACTAAACCTATTCTATTTAAAAGGTAAGTTGAGTCCAAGTGGTTTCTTATTATTTTGTACAGAAAAAGTAAATCTCTCTCATTTCTACGTGTTTCTAAAGATGGTAAGTCGGGTATTTCTTCTAAACATATGTTTCTCCAAGCGATATGCTTATTAAATTTATTTTGAATACTCTGTATTTGGTTAATATATACATTGTATTGAGGATTCCACACTGTAGAACCATACTCAAGTATGGGTCTGATAAGAGTCTTATACAAAAGCAACATTGTGGATACATGCTTAAAATCTTTTGTGATTCGCAGTACAAAGCCCAACATTTTGAACGCTTTATTTGTTATGGATGTTACATGCCTATCAAAAATTAATTTACTATCCAACAGGACACCTAGGTCCCGCACCTCGGACACTCTCTTAATATTTTCATTATCTATTTTGTAGCTGTATTCTATATATTTATTTTTCCTAGTAAATGTTATGACATTACACTTATCAATATTAAGGTATAACATATTATTCTTACAGTAATTACATAAATTATTAATGTCTTGTTGAAGGTTGTGACAATCCTCAACAGTTTTTATTACCTTAAATATTTTTTTGTCATCAGCATATAAAATAAAGTTAGAATGATTGAAATTTAAGTAGACATCATTTATATATATATTAAATAAGAGTGGTCCGAGATGCGAGCCCTGCGGTACGCCCGAGCTTACAGGTGTAAATGTAGAGCAGAAGCCTTTCATGGTCACAGCCTGACTACGGTCTCGTAGGTAAGATTCAAGCCATCTAAGAAGATCACCGTGCACACCGATTTGCTCAAGTTTGCTTATTAGGATTTTATGTGAAACCTTATCAAATGCCTTGGAGTAGTCAGTATAAATAACATCCACCTGAAAGCCCTTATCCATAGCGATGGTTATATTGTCAACAAATTCACATAAGTTCGTCTCGGTAGACTTCTGAGAAATAAATCCATGTTGTTCAGGTATGAGAATAGGTCTTATAAGAGGGGTGATCATATCACAGATAATATGCTCAAATAGTTTAGGTATAACGCTAAGCTTAGAAATGGGACGGTAATTTTTAATATCATGCTTATCTCCATTTTTAAAAATTGGTACCACATAAGACTGCTTCCATAACAATGGCATGATACCAGACCGAATAGACCAATTAAATAATTTGCAAAGTGGAATTGATAGAGCTTCACAACACTTCTGCAGAAACAAGGGAGGAATGCCATCAGGGCCAGAACCCTTATCAATGTCTAAATTTTTCAAATATTTAGTAACAGTATTTAGTGGGACGCTAATTTCGGCAATATTCAATGCTGCATTACTATAAATATTGTTGTTAACTGGAGGAGTTACATCTACATTTTCAAATGAAGAACTAAAATGAGTATTGAACAGATCTGAGATTGCCTTACCATCAGAGGAAGTAATATTTTCTAAATGTAATCTGTCAGGCAAATTATCAGTTTTCTTTTTGGAATTAACATAAGCCCAGAAATGTTTGCTATTTTTTGCAATAATATTTTCTGTTTTTTGTATATAATTATCGAAACACTCTTTAGCTACTCGTTTCTGCCTGTCTCTTAAAAGTACAAAACTTGAATAGTCTGCAAAATGACCGAACCGCTTCCATTTTTTATGGTATTTCAATTTTTCTTTTATAATTTTTTTTAAGGCCGATGAATACCATAGTGGAAATTTATTGTCACTGTGTACAGTTTTGACAGGTACATGAGTCTCAATAATGTTATTCAAAGTTTCATAGAACTCCATCAAGGCCTGGTCTATATCATACTTATCAAGAATAGAATCCCAATCAGCAGCAGAAATCAAGTTATTTATAATGTCATAGTCTGCACTTCTAAACATTCGCACCAGTCTTGGTGGTGAATGCAATGACTTAAAGTGTATATTACTGGTAGAAATATCCAGAGCAGGATGGTGCAAATCCTCAGTTACAAGAGGTGATGTTGATTTTGAGACATTACAGACTATATTTCCCATTACAAGATCAAGTTGCCTATCATTAGAGTTATGTATTAAATTGTACTGTTTAAAATGGTTGTAAGACATAAAATGTGATAAGGCACTTACCAGGGCATCCACATTGCTATTTGTCAAATTTAGGATAGCTTCATTATTATGCTCACCTGCCACCCAGACCGCATTTCTCACATTAAAATCCCCCAATATCAGAAATTTGTCATTAGGAAAAGCAATAACAGACCGGCCAACACTATCATAGAATGCATCTTCATGATTAAGTTGATTATTATTCTGTGGAAAATAACAACAATACAGTCTAATTTTTGAGTTACATGAATGTTCTCCAATTTTAATACTCAATGACAATAATTATGTCAGCCGACATAAAATCATTTGATGGGGTAATATTAAAGTCAGCAATCTCAATGCCCTTTCTGACCGCAATTAGAACTCCACCACCCATTTTGTCAGACCTAGAGGCATAATCCCTATCACATCTGTAAACATTGTACCTATCATCGAATAATTCAGCATTAAATATGCCAGGCAATAACCACGTCTCACTCAGACAAACAACATCGTAAGAACAAAGTAATAAATTATTAAAAAATACGTTAGTTTTAGTTCGTAAACCACGAACATTTTGATAGTAAATATTTATACTACGAATCACTGTAAAAACTTAACAATACAATTCTTATATACCTTTCTATACAATTTAAAATGATAGCACTCGGAGAGTTGAAATCTCTAATAATACTGTAAACAATCCATATTGTGACATTTATTACATGTATGCATTCCATATGGCCCCTGGAAAAGTATAACCTAACAACAGCTAACGATAACTCAATCGTAAAGTTACAAATTAAAACAAAAACAAATAAGTATTTTAAAAAAATAACAAAACTTCCTAAACTAATTTTTTTAAGTCATCCAGAGATGACAGATGAATTGCCGCGCTTGAGTCGTTTTTTCTTGCCAGTATCGAGCCATTTTTTACCCAAACAAACTTAAGTTTTTTTCTTGAGCTAACTTTTTGACTTTATTCAGCAATAATTTCTTGTCACTTGTCAAGTGATCATTAATATATATACGAGACGTGTTATTAGTGAAACCAATGTCACATGCTTTCAAATCTTTGTTTTCTCTCAATCTTGATAAGAATTCATCTTTTTTGTATCTGGCGAGGAACCGTACTACAATTGGTTTCGGTTTCTTGAGGTCCTTATTCATGTGTGCTACTCTTGTCACGAAATCAATATCAGTCCTGGGATCAAAGGGGCATTTGGCTATTGAGGCTAGTTTTGTCAGTACATTAATTATGTTTTCATCCTTCTTCTCCGGCACTCCAACGATTTCAATATTAGACCGCCTACTCCATTGTTCTTGCCTTTCTATGTTATTATTAGTAACTATGATTTGACTTTTTATCTCCTTAACTTCCAACTCTAGGGCGTTTATAGTTTTTGATTTTTCCTCCACACATTTCATTCTCTTTAGTAATGAGTCATACTTCTCACTTAAAAACGTGACAGTGCTTTTGAGATCATTAACTTGAGTCTTTAGTTCTACGAGGGTACCGTTTAAACAGGAGAAGGCGGCATTGATTTCCTCCTTGACAATGCTACGTAAGGTTTCTTTTGATACCGAAATTAAGTCATCAGTAACTTCAGGCTGATTTTTTCGTAGGGTAACATTTCCATGGGTTGGTGAAGCAGGTGAAGTTTCTGGGCGTGCTTTAAGAAAACTCGTTTTATAGTTGGCTCGTACTGGTGTTTCATCTCCATTGTCCCTTAGGCCAACTATGGAACACTCAGGACACAACCAGGATGCCAGTAGTTGCTTATCAGCTGGTGTCAACTTGCCTTTCTTATCAGGAAATATGCACTTAGTATGGTAATTATCGTTACACTTACTACATACCAGTTCCTTTTTTGCATTCTTGCTGCTTAATCGACAACAAATAAACTCCATTTTGAAATAACAAAGATATGTCGACTGTGCTTATAATGTTGTATTATGAAGTACTTATATGGAACGCAAGCATTACATTCGAAACTTACAAAGTCCACACAACTTTAGCCTCTATGCACTGCAAATAAGAACGAGAGTTCCATACACTGAGTATCACGTATCAATGAATTTGCACTTTTTTATAACTTTGTATCACAATTTTATTCCAATAAACGATGATTATTATTATAAATTGGTTATCACTGAGTTTATTGAACAAGTTGGGTATATTTTTCAAAGTTAAATAACTGATTAGGATGGTGAAAACTATTTTTTTAATACGGAGCTAATTACTTGGGATATTGAGTTGAAGGGCGCGTTCCAGCGAAAAAAAAATTTACGTAAAAAAACTACCCAATAGCAGTGTTCATTACTATTAACTAGTTTACTTTAAACCTATTTTACCAGCCTCTCAATTTTCTACATCTGGGACGGGAAATAGAATGACTATAGAATAAACATCATAGTAACCAACCAACCATGCAACCAATAACAGTGCAAGCAAATTACCGAAAACATTGCAACTGCAATGTAATAAACATTGTCATTCATTTAAATACAGACCAACCCTCTCCCGAGGTTTTGCTTATTATGTTAATGTAATTAAAAGTGGTAAATATAATTAAGGTAACTATTTACTAACTAGCTGTGTTGCCAATTTAATTATTCCGCTCTTAATTGAATTAAACTAGCAGACCTTTACCCGTCGGAAATGTTCATGTTTAGTTCAGCGTTGTGTTTAAAACTTTTAGGATTATCTAAACTAGTTCAAAGCATTTAAAGCTAGCTAAACCTTTAGTAATTTTGTTAGTTATTTATGTACAAATGTTAGAGATGTGGGAGTGTGTCTGATCACCACGCTAGTCAAAGACCATAGTAGTTTGGAACTTTTGAGTTACCCTTAAAAAAAATGCTTTTTTCAAATTGGCAAGTTCTGACCGTGACTGAAACTGAATTCTTTACTTTATAATGATTTTTGTATTTACCTTACATAAACAAAAAACATTAAAAGGTTTATACCAATGTATACCTTCAAAAAACATTAAAAAAGAATGAATTGGGAATCGGGAACCTTTTTCTTGGACACTGATAGCGCACTTTTAGAGACTGGAAGAAAATAGTTTAATGTGTAAATGTCAAAGAGCGTCTGTTGCCCCAGAAACCTACAGACTGTAAGAAAAAAAACAGCGACAAGGTAGCAATTAGCAAGAAGTAGTCAAAGATTGCGTGAAGTAGCTTCTTTTTATTTTGGAGGCGTGGGCAAATATCAAGTCGTTAATGGATTGAGAATGTCTGATGATGAAGTAGATTTTATTTGCCTCTGAACGAGCATAATTACTTCAGTGGACAATAACGACAAGAAATTTTAAAACAAGTAACATATTAATTTGATAACGTGGAAAATTATTCAGAAAAACAATCTCCTTTTAGTCTCACTCTGTATATTTTCCATCACCAGGGTCTTAATCTTACCTATTAGTTATTTAAAGGTTACCACGATGAGAACTAATTATATTTTTATCATAATATCATCATCATTTCATGTAATAGACGTCCACTGCTGTATGTCCAGCAGTCCAGGCCTCCTCCAAATGTTTTCACACTGCGCGATCCTGTGCCTTCCTCATACATTGGTTTCTTCCCGTTCTAACTACGAGTAAGTCGTCGGTCCACCGAGTACATACTTATTCAATTTTACTTGTAAACATACCAATTGCAACAGTTCAGCAGGTGGAGGACGAGGATAGTGCGCAGGAGTTCCTGACGTGGACGGCGCTGGATCAGTCGACACCTGACGTGGCACGGAATCTGGGAACAAATATACATTACATTTAAAACGAGCTGAATTAATACATAACTCTATGTAACAGTCCTGTAAGTTGGTGGTTCTGGGGAGCCCAAGATAGGCCAAAAGCAAAGAGAACATGCTCAGAGTTATGCCCCACGAATAACTACTGCCTATGCGGTTCTCTTCAAACGATGACCCAACCCTCATCGTATCCCCGTTGCCCTAACACCTGCAATCAGCTAATGACAGTTAGCGACAGAGCCATTAGTGCTTAATAGGTCTGGGCTACAACAATTTAGTAACGTACATTATCGTTGGTCATCGATACGCTAAGCTAAGACAAAAAGAAAGGAAACAAGAAACAGAAAAGGGCACCTTTTATTACAAGCAGAGGAGACCAGAAGTAGATCTCTGTGCTTAATAAAGACTTTTAAGTATCTCTGAACTAAGCTCGCAACCACTATCATAGACCAGTAATTTCAAATAAGTACATATAGTAATTTGGCACACGACTGCTTGGTAGTGTATTAAGCAGGCACAACGATATTACTAACCTTAACAGACTCTTGCTAATGAGACCTACAATAATGAAACTAAGTACATGAAATACGATCAAGCGGTCACCCATCTATATTACGACCTCGATAACTTGTCCTATCGTTTATCGATCTGTAGTTTCAAACGGCTATATGAAAACAAGCTGGGCTTTTAAAGCAGACGTCACTCAAGCTGTCAATTTGCTATTTGCAACAAGAGAGGCACTAAAGTTGTTCCCTGTGGTAATTTTATGAAAACTATGTTTATTGTACTGTCTGTCATAACAAAACCTTTTGCCTTATAGGTTATAAAAATATTTTTACTTGTTTCATTGTATAAAATAATTCGGGTTAGGCTCAGGCACTCGTAAAATATATTATTCTGTTTTGTTTCTTTATTACTTAGTAGAATTTTTTGTTAGTAGGAATGGCCACTTCACTTAATTTATGAGTGTGTTAAATGGCATCTACGAGGAAATACACATTATCCCCCTTACTCATAAACGCATCTTAAATTTAATCACTGTTTAGCGAGATTTTTATTAGTAATACCAACTGTATACCAAAAAAAACCGTAGAATTTAAGCTAATCAATTGATTTTTTTTTATTTATTTTTTTAAAAAGACAACTCCCGCACTAGGGATCATGCCCTGTGTCGCGGAGACCTTTTACAAACATCAATTAACGGACACAAAGAACACCCAGACCAGGACAATAATTAGTGGATCTCACAAATTATTGTCCTGCGTGGGGATCGAACCCACAACCTCTTGCACGGCAGCGGCTTGCGCTACCATCGCGCCACCGAGGTCGTCAAAATTTAAAGATTAAAATTTAAGAGGCGTTTATATGGTACAAAATGTGGGTGGGTATATGTTTACAAAAACTAAAGAAGTAAATTGACTTAAAACGATATCGATCCGCCTGGTCAGCCTGATTCTGAAGACATACCCCCTTACTCATAAAAGCCTCTTAAATTTTAGTCAATTGATTAGCTTAAATTCTTACGGTTTTGTTTGGCATAAGGTTGATTTTGCTTATAAAAATCTCGCTAAACAGAGACTAAATTTAAGAGGCGTTTATGAGTAAGGGGGCAAGTTTTTATCATTGAAAAATCGTTGAAAATTTGATCATTTGACTGGGTGATAGCTAGTGCTAGAAGACTTTGTTTATTTTTTTTTCTACTCTAACAAGAAGAAGGCAAGCTTCGTTTTCTTAAATTTTAAAGAACTCAGTCATTTGTTAACCAATTTAAAAAAGCTTATAACTTTGGTAAATAAGATAAAGGTAAGTTGAAAAAAATGTGGACCATCAGTAAATCATTCATGTAAACAAAATAGCATAGGATTATAATCGGTATCAACGTTCTGGTAAGCGACGGTTTTTAATTATAAAATTAATTAATTAAAACAGAAACAAAGAACTCCCTAGCTCAAAACATTAAAGGATTCAGTGGGTCGCTCAAATAATGGCCCTGCGTGTATACGAAGCCGCATACTACATATCTACCGACGTGTATAAGTATTTTTTCATTTATCATGGTAAGTGGTGTGGTAAGTTGTTCTCCGCGTGGTGACGGAGGTAAGAATACAATATGTCACCACCCCATCTCATCCCATAGGTGTCGTAAAAATCGACTAAGAGACTATCCGTGAATATTATCTTTACGAAACAAAAAAAAGGAAAACTTGAGATTAAACCAATCCGTCTGGCCAGCGCGGTATTAGTAGGCCAAGTACCCCTCCGGCACGGGAGGAGGCCCGTCCCTGCAGTGGGACATTAATGGGCTGTTTTGATTGTAAGTGGTAGCCACCGCTTATAGACTCCAGCTATGCCGGGGCTGTAGAACGTCAAACAGAAACACGGTTGTACGATACCTATGTATAATGTATAGAAAGTACGGCTAATATAAGTAATCATTTTGCAGACCGTACGTTTCACCGAACCATACAATGTTTCTATGATTCGGCGAGACGTGCTATTTACAAAAAGTGGTTTCTATTAGCTGTACTTTCTATATGTAGTTGTATCGTACAAGAGTATTTCTACTTGACGTTCCAAGCCCTAGCCAGACCACTGCCTACTTTTCCTTCCCTGCACCGACAGTTTCTTTCTACCTACCCTAACCTATATTTTAATTTAATTTGATTTTTATTACGTACATTGACTTTAAATTTTATGTTTGTACGCCGATATTGGCAAAACACGGAGACACTTTTTATTTTTTGTAACATTATTTTAACCTGTGTTTGAATAAAGAAAAAAAAAAAAAAGTGAAGCGTATTATAGATGGTCCATTTGCTAAATTAACCTTTTTTTTTCCTGTTTATTTTTCTTTGTTTTGTAAGTGTCGTTTAGTGGTCTATGCAAATAAATGATTTTTGAATATTTGGGCCTCCGGTACTCAAAAATAAGATTCCTCACCTTCTCTCTTTCGGAAGAGGCGCATTCTCCGCCACTTCCTCACAGCGGTTTTAAGTTTCTTCATCAGCATACAGTTGAGGAAGACTTTTGATAATCGGCGACTCCATATTGTGCACATCTATTTTATTTTATTATAGTTTATGTCTGTCTGTTTTTCATCACTTTTTTGAATATACACACTTCATTTTATTTATGTAAATTAAGCAGTTTTGGTTTGTGAAAAACATAGTATCGCGAAATTAATTAATGTAATAATGGTTCTTACTTACCCATTTACATAACGCCATCTAGTTCCTAACTAAGCAGACATTGCATAATAATAGCATATATATTAAGTACCTAAAAATTGAGATAGTTATCATCTGGGCAGGGGGTTGTTCTTTTTAACAAAATAAATCAAAACAGAAGAACGAATTGTTATTTATTTATATAAAACTCTTTTAAAACGCTCTTAAATTTAATCACTGTTTAGCGAGATTTTTATTAGCAAAACCAACCTTATAACAAACAAAACCGTAAGAATTTAAGCTAATCAGTTGACTAAAATTTAAGAGGCGTGTATAAGAAAGGGGGTTTGTTTCTCCAATTGAGTGTTTATAATATTTTTACCGATTGTTAGCAGCAGTAGTTACAGTAGTAATTATATATTTGACTCCTCTAATTAGCCAGCTAGTTATAATAATATTTATATAGGCCGTATTATTGCCATAAATGTCAAACTATACATACGTAAATACTTAAATACGTTTGTAATGAGTTTACTTAATATTATGTCATTGTATGATTTGGGTGTACTTACTTAAAAGATACACAAACAGCATTTTTTTTAATAAATTCACGGCAATTATGTGAAGGAGTCAGGAATATTGTATTTCTATAAATAACAGCGGTTACGGTAGTACAATGCTATTTGCCTCATACATAGATTTAACAATGCATTCGGCTCAAATCAATAAACTCATACAGATTTTGTAGCGTCTGTCTAAATCTGAAAAGCGAGGCACAATGAAGCACTCTATTTAGTCTATATCTATCTACTACTATCTATCACTAAACGAATTGAACAATATTTATTTGACGACCTCTGTGGCGTAGTGGTTATATAACATGACTGCTACGCAGAGGTCTCGGGTTCGATTCCCGCTCAATGAAAATTGTGTGTGCATGAATATTATTGTTTGCATTGGTCTGGGTGTTTTCTATGTATAATATGTATGTATTTATTTTTCCGTATGTATACTCATAGTACAAGCCTTGCTTACTTTGGTACTAGATGGCGTAGTGTGAATGTGTAAGGATTATTTATATTTATTTATTACTAGCTGACCCGTGTCCATATTTTTTTTCTAAATCGAATAGTCTGCCTGACAGACGCTTCCAAAGTAGAACAAAGTTGGTCCCCCCTACCAACGAAAATTGTTTTGAACGAGATCTAGTAAGTCGTTTTTTTGAATACCTCGTAAATTGTAAACCACTTGTTACCACGTAATCTTTTATACAAATAACAAAAGGCCTTTAATTTCATAAATCAATGGTACGGAACCCTTTGTGCGTGAGTCCGACACGTACTTGACCGGTTTTTATTTGACTACCATCCATTCGCGCTTGTTATTCATTAAAAAGCTATGGCATGAGATTACATTATCACTGGACTAAATAAGTACCGATAGAATATTATTCTGAACAAAATTAATCGATATCCAAAACAAAACAAAAAAAATATTAAACCGACATTTAAAATCACAATATGTCACTAAAACACATTCGCACTCCAAATAACATAGTTAACTAATGCTCTTATTAACATACTAAAAATAAACTGTGATAATACTTAATAACATTGTTATCAGAGCTGTTTTAATACCTAACATGGGAGGTTTCGATAACGCGGTAGATGGGGGTTACTGTATTGTTACGAAATAATGTACTGTATTATTTACTTTAGGTACAGTTAATGACAAAAGTTCTACAATCGTTATGGAAACTGTAGGAAGAAGCACGAAATAACACAAGCAGTGGGAAAACCAGAAAAGGTACAGTAAGGATTCCGATGACCTCTGTAGCGTCTACTAAATAGGGACTATGTGATTTATATCGAGCTCCATGCAAAACTTTACAGATTATACAGTATAATATAGATCACACAAGGGCTAAACATAAATGTTTGCTGTGATCTGCATTATTTTCTTTTCTATACTAATATTATAAAGAGGTAAAGTTTGTGTGTTTGTGACGTTGTAGGGGGTAATCTCTGAATCTAATGAACCGATTTTAAAAATTCTTTCTGTGTTGAATAGACAATTTATCGGTAAGTGTTATAGGCTATATAATATTACGCTATGACTAATAGGAGTGGAGTAATGAAATATGTTTAAAAAAGGGACGAGTTTTTTTCGCCGACCAACGAAGTGGGCACGGGTCTACTAGATGTATAAAATATACGTATTTACAATAAAAAATATACAACTATGCTTATCAGTTGGCTTGTACCCATAAAACAAGTTCCTCTTACTTTAAGGTTAGGCGCTGACTCCACGAGCGATAGAATCGCGACGAGTCTGAACAAAAATCGCCGCGATAACATCGCCGTGTGGAGACACCTTCATACAGAGTATATAGAAATACATGGCACGACGATTATATCGCCGCGATTTTATCGCTCGTGGAGTCAGCGCCTTAGACGCGTTGTGTTTAAAAAAATGATTTCGTTCCCAGAGATTCCCGGTGAAAGAAAAGATAAAAGTTGTTGGTAGAATTCTTGCCAAAGATATTAACTGACTGCAAACACCAGTTTCTCCGTGTGGTGACGGAGTAAGAATACAGTGTGTCACCACCCCATCTCATCCCATGGGTGTCGTAAAAACCGAATAAGGGACTATCCGTGAATATTATCTTTACGTAATAAAAAAAAAGGAAAACATGAAATTAAACCTATACCAATCCGTTTGGCCAGCGTGGTATTACTAGGCCAAGTATCCCTCCGTCACTGGAGGTGGACCGTCCCTGCAGTGGGACATTAATGGGCTGTTATGATTATAATGAACACCAGTTTACTATTATTTCAGGAAGAGTCGTGTCTAAGTTTCTACTAAAATCCTAGTAAGTAGATATTATTTTACTTAAGAAATAATTTACAGTTGTAGTATTTTTGTAGTTAACAGTACGTTAAGACATTGCGGTTTAGAGATTTATATCAGACCTATTCGTAGTAAATCTTTGTAAGATAGTTTAAGATTAAGTATTACATGCTTCACTTCGTTAGATTTAATTTATAAGAATTCTCTGATCATAACAGCCCATTAATGTCCCACTGCAAGGACGGGCTTCCTCCAGTGACGGAGGGATACTTGGCCTACTAATACCACGCTGACACGGATAGTCCCTTAGTCAGTTTTTACGACACCCATGGGATGAGATGAGGTGGTGACATTTTGTATTCTTACTCCATCACCACACGGGGTTAGATTAATTTAACAGCTTCAAGAGTCTTACCTGCAAAGGACTGTAAATATATTTGTACGCACAAAACATGGCGTCGGGACGGAAGTCAGAATCAGAACGGCCATCGGTACGGGCGTTATGATGATCATAGTGACGGGCATTGAACGTCGGAACTGGCGCCGAGAAGGGCGTAAGAACGACCGTCGAGAAGGGCGGGAGACAAAAAGGGAACCGTGTGGGAACTGAGAGGTTTTTGTTAAGATATCATACCCTGTGTCGCGACAATATTTACAAAAATAAAATTAATGGATACTAGTATCATCCTGTCTTAAGGCCTCTACACACCAAACCGCAACAAGCTGCCTCTCGGGCAAAGCCGGCCGGCCGGCGAGTTAAAGCATTACTTGCTTCGGCCTCAGACCAAATAAAAAATATTCGGCACGATAATCGCATAACAAGGGCGGCCAGTTTGTAGAGGCATTTAGGCTCAGGACAATCACTTACAGACCTGACTAACTTTATTCGTGCGTTGCGTTGGCTTGAACCCTTAATCACGTGCATGACATCTGCATAAAATGACAGCGACATTTAAGGGGATGCTTCGAAAATATATTTATATTTTTTAAAGATTACAGTGACACTGTAAAATATATAACTAAGATAAATATTTTGAAAATTCGCCAAATAAGTCAAGGATACAGCATTTATATGCTATTCTATGCAGCCACAGATAATATAGGTATATGAGGATTATTCTGTATTTTAATGCTTAAAATAAAAGATTATTTCCTTGTTTTTGGCTTCGTAAAACTTGTTATGTTTGAGCTTAAGTATAATCCTTGTTTTATATGGTTAGTACACACAGCAACACATCAAGTTAAACATTTTCATTTGAAATTGTGTCTTATTTCAAGGTATTAAGGTACATGAGTATCTAGCTTGATTAGTTGCTGTGTGTACAATGGTTGTAGCACCTTATTATACCTTATATCACAATATTATTATTATTATTGTAATTCTGAAAAATTGTGTTCTATTATCAAAAGAGTGGATATGAGTTTGCTCCAGATTCTTTTTATAGCTGAACTTTATCTGCGAATGCCAGATTCGCAGAGCGGTAGCTTTCTAACAAACCTTTCGACTTCAATTAGTGGTACAAATGAGTAGGTAAATGGTCTAGTTAGAAATAAAATAAATATTAATATAAACAGGTATGACCACAGAAATCTAAATTGTTCAGATATCTGTGGGTATGACATTGATAACATTCTGTTTTATTACGCAGTCATGTCTGCGTTATAGACCAACCTAATAGGTAGAAGCTCCCGAACAGTAATAACGTTTAGAAGAGGCCTAAGTCCAGCAGAGCAGTCCCTCCGTGTGGTGACGGAGTAAGAATACAATATGTCACCACCCCATCTCATACCATCGGTGTCGTAAAAACCGACTAAGAGACTATCCGTGAATATTATTACGAAATAAAAAGAGGGAAAACTTGAAATTAAACCCTATACCAATCTGTTTGACCAGCGTGGTATTAGTAGGCCAAGTATCCATCCGTCACGGGAAAAGGCCCGTCCCTGCAGTGGGACATTAATGGGCTGTTATGATGAAGTACAGCAGAGGCCGTTATTTGGTTGTTATGGATTTTGTTTTAAAAGATACCTTCCGCACTAGGAATCATGCCTTGCCCAAGCTAGGACTTTAGGGTCGGTTTATATCTGACGGATGATCCGTCCAGCGTATGACCGGCAATACGTAAATTGGCCGGCGGATTACCGGTTGAGTGTGAACGTTCGAGTGTTTTTCTATACATTTGTCAGTTCTGGCGTTACGCGACCGATAATACGCGACGCATATTCCGTTAGATATGAACCGACCCTTACAAATACCGCAACCGCGGCCGCCGATGCCGTTTCAACATAATTACATTGATGATATTGTATTATTAACTGTGCACATAGTTTTGATAGCCTTAATTAAGTTTCAAAAGTTATAATTTTCACCAATATATATATTTTGTGGATGCTAATAATAATATAGCCCCAAATCTATTATATAACGTTATACTCCAAACATATTTTCACGAGGCCATCCAGTCCCAAACTAAGCAAAACTTGTACAAGACGACAGGTAAGTATGTTTACATACTTTTTTCGTAAATACGACATACATACATAATAGTATGATCATACATAGCAAACACTCAGATTAATGCAAGCTTTCATGTTCATGATATATATGCATTGACCGGGAAACGAAACCGAGACCTCTGCATACCAGCCATTGACTACGCCACAGATGTCGTCGAATATGATTGATGTTGTTAAATAAATAAATAAACAATTAAATAAATGTTTAACCAACTTGGTAAAAGAATAAATCGATCAGATCAGAAGCTTCTAAAATTATCTCTGTCTGGTTCAACCACGTAAACGAATTCTTCAGTTTTATAAGATTCAGTACATAATTGGACCATCTAGTTAATTCAGTCCAAATTGTCAAATGCACTTTCTAGCAGTGCAGAGGTCGAATTGGCAAGTTATTTTCTCAGAAACACTATCCTAGAAAGATGCAATTTTGAATGTCGCCTGAAGAATTTTCAAAGCACTTTTTACAAAACTTTTTAGTTCACTTATTTGAATAAGCTACCGTAAAATTTGTCTTTATAGTTACAATCAAAATAATCAACAGCTAGTCTATCACAGTCCATAGACATACTGGACATAGGCCTCTTCCAACAGGCGGCGGAGAACGCGGTTCTGAGCCTTCCGCATCCAGTCCGACCCATAAAAAGTTAACGCGTTAAAATTAATGCAAACCACTCTGTACAGTGACAAAGTAAAAATAACTAGGTTGCTGTACATATCAACACTCCATCTTATCATCAGTGTTTTGCATAAGGCGACTTAAGAAAACTTCGCAGATATTATCTAAGTATCTAAAAACAAATGGACTTCTTGACATAAGACTAGTTGGTTATGGTTCAATATTGTTACGCCAAGTTTTACTCGGTCAAAGGAACTTTGAAGATATTATCAGTAGAAAAAAGAGTAAGAAATAATTGACATACGAGCTAATGCGTTTGATAAGCATGGTAATTTTTAACAAGTTTCCATCCCTCTAGTATTGCAAGTTGGTCCCTGCAGTGGCATATTAATGGACTGTTGTGCAGAATAATTATATAATATGTATATACCTACAGTTTTCAACGATATATCATTCAATGTACCTCTAGACGAAATAATCAAGAAACATCGTTGGTGTATATGACCCCAGATTACGTCATGGTCAAAGGTGGTATTAAATCATACAAAAATTAGATCACCGCTGTAATGCGAGTTATTTAAGTCAATATGAATTCATAATTGCTGTCGTGTAGTGGGTGTGTTTCATTGCCGTGGTCACTGATCGGATAGCATGTTCCGAAAGGATTTAAACATATGTTTAAGGATTATTCTCTTCTTCTTCGTTTTCGTTGTTCAAACGGAACGCGATATTATGGAAATCACTAGTACGAATCGATTTATTCATTCATCAAGCAAGGTTAAGGTTGTATTAGACCATACAATTTTGTAATAGCAGAGCAATTTAAACTGCCTACCTGTATGCGTTAACTGGTGACATGTAAGATGGCGTGGGGTCAAATCCCATGCAGGTAAAGGATTGCTTGTACAATCCACGAATTATTGTCCTTATTCTGGATGTTCTTTATGTACGTTAAATTGACGTTACAAACGTCACGTCCCGCGACTTACTTCAGCTCAGGAGTCGGTATTGAAGACAATGTCTCCATCCCTCGCAAATATCTCTTTCTTCATTAATAGCAGTAGTCTCCATGTGGTGACGAAGTAAAAATACAGTGTGTCATCACTCCATCTCATCCCATGGGTGTCGTAAAAACCGATTAAGGAACTATCCGTGAATATTATCTTTACGTAATAAAAAGAAGGAGAACTTGAAATTAAACCCTATACCAATCCGTTTGGCCAGTGTGGTATTAGTAGGCCAAGTATCCCTCCGTCACTGGAGGAGGCCAGTCCCTGCAGAGGGACATTAATGGGCTGTTATGATGACGATGATATTATATATTTCCTAACTAGGTTATACCATTATGGAACATTACTATTCAAAGTAAATGACTACCATTTGACTGCATTTGAAAGTTCAATACATCAACGGCGACGCCTGGTCGACAAGCCTTTCCCCGAACAATGCTTTTGCCTTGATTACACAGTCATTGTACAAGTTAACAGCAGAAGTGTAACTTTTATTTTATGTTTGTCTATGAAGTAATAGACTAAAATCTTAATATCGCATTTTTTTAAAAGGAATTTGAAGTACCTAATATTTATTTCTCACACATTCATACAACACCATTCAGCCTCAAATCACAGTACAACCAGTCTCGGCCGAATATTTATTATAAATGCGATAGGGCTGCCCACCTCCAGCTTTTTAATTACATATACCCCTACTTTCCCGCTCGTTGCTGCGGCACAGTCGCGACTGTTCACTCCGCAAAGCCACCTCTATCGTGAGCGTGTAGGTACCTATAACTCGCGTTTCGGCCGTTTCTATGAAGTCGAAATACTGTATATATTTGTACTATGCCCAAACTAAGCAGAGCTTGTACTATGGGTACTAGACAACGTAGAAACATATTTATGTACAGTTTTTTGGTAAATACATACATATAATACCTAGGTTACTTTGGGAACAGATGGCGCTGTGTAGAGATGTCCATGAATATTTATTTATATTATTATTCTACACAGAAAACACCCAGACCGACGCAAAAACTCATATTCATGCACACAAAGATTAACATTAAGCGGAAATCCAACCTGATACCTCCGCCGAGCAGCTATGGCCTATAACAACTACGCTACAAGGGTCGTCAATATTTTTCTAAACGTGTATAAGATTAATAGATATCAATGCATGGTCTAGGTCATCAATTGATAGTTGGAAGCCTCTTAATAGGATTATTTACCACATTGCAAAGGTTTCTTGTTTGTTTTTATAACGATCTGTGATTCAACCCTTTCAACCCTTTTCAGGGTTCCATGACAAGGTTTTGAAAGCTGATAAAGTATATTTGTGAGAGGCCTATGTCCAACAGTGGACTGCAATAGGCTAGTTGATTGATTGATTGAAAGTGTATTTTTCTATTCCATGTTTTCTAACTTTTTTATGTCAAAAGAGATGTTATTACAACAAAAAGTATTAAAGAGTACTGTATTGTGAGTACGAGGAAATCAGTTGTGTATTGTAACGAAGTTTTACTTATTTTGGGACTAGATGGCGCTGTGTAAATGTGTGAAGAATATTATAATCAGATGTAATAAATTCATGATTCTAGAAGTTAGTATTCCCCACGACACAGAGCTTGATTCTTAGAAGGGAAATCGTATTTTCTAAGAAGAATTTTATGAGATTACTTACATTAATAGATTTTAAACTATCGCGATTTGTTATTAATTACTTACATTGTAATTACCTACATGAAAATATTTTTGTTCTTATTTCTTTGTGTTAGTTCAAATATTGTCTGAACTTATACTACTGAAGTTAACCTTTATAATAAAAACATGGAACAGGACGCAGCGACCACCGCAATATTATTGAGCAATAGCTTCTGCAATATAAAAGACTAAAACGATTTAAATGGTTTTTAACTCCTTATGTAATAAAATTGAATTCTATTGTGTTAAATTTTGTTTTTGTGTGAGGCTGGCACATATGAGTTAAATTTAATGTAGGTAGGTATTTAATGGTTTTAGTCATAGCGTGAAAGTATATAGCCTATGACACTCCCCGATAAATGGACTATTCAACACAGAAGGAATTTTTTAAATCGGTTTAGTAGATCCAGAGATTACCCCCTATAAAGTCACAAACACACAAACTTTACCTCTTTATAATATTAGTATAGATTATAGTATAGAAGAAGGTAGTAGGTACCTACTGTAATTACACAAAGTACCTAAGTACAGTAGTGTAATTAGCAGACCACTACCTAGCTAGAAATCAAATAAAAAAACCATCAATTTAAAACAGTACCTACATTACAAAGCATTTTAATTAAGCTGAGTGGCTATTTGATTACATAGTAATGCAGGTTGAATGACTGATTAAACTCTCATTTGATTAGAGTTAAAACAAACAACTGGTTAAATTAATTGATTAACTGTATTTATTGTGTTAACTCACTGATCGATAAAGAACTTGTTACACTGGATGTATCGAGGTCAGAGTGATCGTAATAGGTCAAAATTACATAAAATACTCACGCCTTGTTCCCGTCAGGATAGGCAGAGACTGTAAAACGGCATAAAATACGATTCTTAAATAAACTAAGTAAATATAAAATAAATATTCCTCACACATTCACACAACGCCATCTAGTCCCAAACTAAGCAAAGCCTGTACTATGGTTACTAGACAACGGACTTAAATACTTTTTTTATTTGTATGCAAAGATTTTTAATCATACCATTACGTTATTATAGCGACAGAAGGAATAACTTATGGGATAATGGTTTGTGTTTGCGCGTTCTATCAAGCTCATAGTTACAGCCATAAACGCTATATCATTATAAAAAGCATATTTTTCACGCTCCGTATAAAAACAACATACATTTTGTTCCACATTAGTTGAAGGTAAGCTTAATATTTTATATCAGAATACCGCACGCGATGTCCATTTACTTAGTATAACATTGTTTGACTTTGAACCATCATTGTACTTTTTTATTGACAGTAATTTAAGGTTATGAAAAGGTTTAAAAAAGATTACTAGCATCAAAATTATTACCATGCATGCACTTAATGTCATATAACAAAATATTTCGTTTATCAAGTCTTGAATTTAAATTGAATGGGCATCGTAGAAGTTCAAAATGTATTATACATTACATTTTGAGAAAGATTTAATAAAAACTAGCTTTTGCCCGCGGCTTCGCTCGCGTTGAATTCCGGGTAGCAAAAAGTAGCCTATGTTACTCTCCATCCCTTCAAATATATCCACTTAAAAAATCACGTCAATTCGTCGCTCCGTTTTGACGTGAAAGAAAGACAAACAGACAGACACACTTTCCCATTTATAATATTAGTATGGACATCAGAAGCTCTTTCCAACATAGCGTGAAGAATTATAATTGTGTAGATTTAAATTAAACATACTAAAAGACTTTTTTATTCAGATATGGTACATTGATTGTTATATATGTATTTTAAACGGATAAGCCTTATCAAATAAATGTTATAAAAAATACGCGACTAAACCGGCAAAGTGATAACGGCGGAGTGATTTCCATCCGTTATCCTCATTCCATGATTGTATTTACATTTTCTATTAGGTTCTATTTGTATACTGGACCTACTTAGTTTTCGATGTCATTCACTTATAGGATAAAATAAATTCAAAAGTTAATTTTTACGATTTTTTAATGAAAATACAGCTACCGCAATTTTTTGATTCGTTACTAAAAGACAATTTCCTGACAAGACAATTGTCTTATCAGTAACGGCTATTATTCTTTTATCCCTTTATCTACAGTAAACATATTTGAAACTAATCCGAAAAAGGACCCTGGAGTATTTCAATAATAAAAATCCAACGGATTTTTTTTTGAGGACGAGTTGTAATTTGTCTCTGACCACAGTTACTGCTTTAGACGCGGGCTGTGGAGAGGCGGATGGCCCTCAACCAAAAAAAAAACAAATTACAAAACATGGTTTTGCTTCAAGATGAACTTAACAATATCTTAACTATATATTATGTAACGCCATCTGCTGGCGGCTAAATTAAACTTATTATCTGTTACCAAAAAACAGAACAATAATAATAAACAATATTAAAACTAAAAGCCTCCTTTTACTACTTTGTAGTCGGATAAAAATCAATTCTGTGACCTTTCACACAGTAAATTATAGCTCGACGTATTTTCCCCGAGGTACTAAATAAAGATATTTTATTTTAGTCCCGGAGAAAAGAGGCTTAACCAATGAAAGATGACACGGACTTGTATTACTATTGTCAATCTAATAACTTATTCTGAACGTGAAATAGAATAGATAGATCTTCTTTTGTTTTTTCGTAGAAATATGAAGTAGAAAAATATTTAGTTCTTACACCTACTTTCTTGAGTAGACACACGCTTATAAAAACCGATTTACACATCGACAAGTACAGTAGCTAGTTAAGTAGTAAGTTGTTGATTAAGTTGATTTAAATAGATCTCCATCCTATTTTTTGGCGAGTTAAGTACGAAGTAACCCCCTCTTTATAATTGTAGTTCTGTCAAATAATGAGAATATGTACTGGACGGTCCCAAACTAAGCAGAGCTTGTACTATGGGTACTAGGCAACGGATAAACATACTTAAATAGTTTTTTTTTTAGAAATACATACATATTACACATAGAAAACACTCAGACCAATGCGAACAATCATGTTCATGCCCACAAAGATTTACATTGAGCGGGAATTGAGTCCGAGACCTTTGCGTAGCAGCCATGTAATATACCAACTCCGCCACAGAGGTCGTCATCAAAGTCGTCATCGTTTCATAAAAAGTTAAGAGGATATTATACAAGAAAGAAAACTTAAGTTATAACAACATACAATTTAATTAACTTAAAAAAAATAAAAATAACCTGCTGGTTAATCGGCAAGCCGGGTTGGTATTTCGTTTTATTAAGTTATCCTTTTGCCCAGAGATCTTGAGTGTCAACTGACGTTGTCGTTAACGTAAAATAGTAATTCAAGAGGACTTATAAAAATTCAGTTCAGGAAACCTTTTGATCGGATACCGTAATGAATAAGTAGATTGGTCGAGGATATTTGATGTCGTTCCCAAAGATGAGAGGTGGATAATGAGAAATTTATTATTTGAACGATTTCTTTGAGTATAATATTTATTTTACTATTTTTGTAATAATAATCATCATCATCATATCAGGCAATTGACTTGCAAGCAATTGACCTTGTGCGATTCTGTCCATTTTTAAAATAATAGTTTATTTAAAATACTTTACTAGTATTTTATTAAACTGGGTTCGAATCTATGAAATACACTAAAAATAGTGCCAGAACTTCCAATGTAACAAAAAAGCAATGTTCTAGTCTGAGAACGAATTCCGTTCTTAATAGTAGGGAGAAGTTTTTCTAGCAAAAAATACAATAAGTATCTTTAGTAGGTATAGTGTGTTATAGTCTTTAATTTTAATTTTTTATTTTATTACTAAAATGGCATATAGCGAAATGCTATCGATGTTTAAGGTAAAATGTAATCAACTTCTGTCATGACATAGGTATACTTGCACCCATTTTTTACACTTTTACACCCTTATATAGGTGATTAATATACTGTGTTGACACCTATTATAAGAGCGGTAACATTTTATAATCATAGCCCGGACTTACAACAATATTATTATCACCTTCTATCAACTGCCGTGAACTCATGTAAATCAAAGGTTACTAAAGGTCATGAATTCAATCGGAACAGGTGTATCACCGGAACAGTTACATTATCGAGACCAACCTTCTTTTAGTAATCGATTACCTATATAACATGTTGTCATTCGAAAATGTATCTTGCAATAAGGGAATAAGGTATTAGGTTGTTCAGCTTGTTTGGGTTGCTGTGAGTACTTGTTTTGAAATAGGCTATCTTTCTGAAATCTGTAGAAGTGAAAAGGTCTGTAATGAATGAACCCTGAGAGGAAACTGATTGGAGATAATAAGAAAGTTAAAACAAAACTGTTTATCGTAGAAACAAAATCGTACTGGACAATAAAATATCTCAGCAGGATACAATTTCAACTGATAGTTGAAACGTTTACATGATGACGGAGGCAAAGGTGGATTGACAGAAAGTAGAATGTACCGAACCTGGCTAAAAACCATCTTAAGTCTGATACTCAAAGTCACGCGAAGTATTAGTAGTTCTTCCACCTATAACCATTTATCGGTTTACGTACGTAGGTACAAGAATAACGTATCGAAAAAAAATAATAAGAAAATGCAGTTATGTAAAATAATTTAAAGACTTTTTTTTGTATTTTAACATTTTCTAGCGTTTGTAACTTTCCTTCCATTTAGAATGACTCTGTCTAACGATACGGAGTGTTCTTCAAACTCTATTAAAATGCAGAAAGCCGACTAGTCTAATCAAACTCAATCGCCTTTATTCTAAAAGTTAAAGTTACATAACAGGTAGGAACAGAAGTCAATTTCATGTATGTTCTTTACTCTCCGACAGACTAGAGGCCGGTTGATCGTTGTAGGACTGAACGAGTGTGAGCTACTAGTGGGTGGGCCAAGACTACCTCCGTGTGATTGTAATATGGTTAGCAGCTAGCTTAGAACCTTCAGAATATAGTTTTCAAGTTTCTCCAGAATCTTTGCCACCCGCGGTCTGGTCGGGAAAGTATCCTTTCATCAACACTTATATATAGCTGTTGGATTAGGTATTTGTGAGATTAATACAAAAAAATAGAAAATGTAAACCAACATATTTATTACAAATTCTCAAATAAATACTCTCATGTATAACCTACTTTGTGAGTAGTTTTACTACTGAAACTATTTCTGTATTGTATCAAATTCGAGATTAAAACGTGACTTTTAACGTTTCAAATACCTATGTATATATATATGTAGAAGCTATTTAATTTCTTCTCGATTGCGAATACAATTGGATTCATTTCCATGCGATTCAAAGGAATAGAAAATTTATGAATGCAATCTTTTTTAATGTGCTTTAATAGTATTGTGTATTTCTTTTATATCACATATTTTACATCAGTTTAAATATTATGTTTTCAATCTTGTTTTTCGTGTTCATTGAGGTAATATGTACTACGTAGTACATATTACCTCAATGTTCGTGTTACAGAAATTATGAAAATGAATGCCAAGAATTATGAATTATGAAAATTTTATGTAGTATAGATTAGACGTTGTAGGGGGTAATCTCTGGATCTACTGAACCAATTTTAAAAATTCTTTCTGTGTTGAATAGTCCATTTATCGGGGAGTGTCATAGGTATCACGCTATGACTAATAGGAGTGGAGCAGTATTAAAATATGTTTAAAAAAGGGACGCGTTTTTTTCGCCGCCTAACGAAGTAGGCACGGGTCAGCTAGTATGATATAAAGTAGCTTCAGGTTTCATTATACCCAAAAAATTGTAATAGAAAACGACAATATAAACTTAACAACGATTGTATATTACTATCCTAGTTTATACCTCTACATTTCCGAACAACTCTCTTGGGATAAAGATTTATTTCGTAACATATAACAATTCACTATATTGTTAAGACATAAAAGGAATTGCCCATTTATTTTTTGACGTCAAACTATAAATTGAATTGTTTCAAAGAAACAATGTAAGACAAATTATTTTTCGACATAAACTGAAAAACAACCAAATTAATTTGAGGCACGAGGCAGATTATTACCTTGTTCTGTGCTAGGTGTTTACCTAGCCTCAGGGAACGCGCCTTTGGGAACTAAACCAATAGAGTTCTTGCCTTGTTTGTCCATCGATTTGCAAAAATTACGAGTATTTATTTAACCAATGTTAAATGAATACTCGTAATCTACGGAAATCATTTGGCATTCCGTCTAAAGCGCCGATTACACTAGACTACATGTAGTGCACTACATCTTGTAGGACACTAGATGTAGTCTTTCCATTTCTAAAACAATTACATGGAAATGGAAAGACTACATGTAGTGTCCTACAAGATGTAGTGCCCTACAACATATTGTAGTCTAGTGTAATCGGCGCTTATGTCGTCTTGTAGTAAGCATTAAAAGTTGCTAGTTATATAAAAAAGGTTCAAGAAGAATGTTAGATATTTATGTATTGAATAGCAAAGAATTACCTATAATACTACTTATTTTGAAAATGACACGGAAATTACTCGATCGAATTAAATGAAAAGCGCGAATAGAGTCCAAGAATGAAGACACCGAGGCGAAAAACCTTCTTCTGGAACAGTCGAGTAATTAAAATAAAACATAATGACTTAATCGGAAATATTCCTTCAATGATAATACAGTCTCGTCATTATTAAGAGAGCCTACATAATAATATAGGGACCCTAACAAAATTTTACAACATTTTTTTATGTGTCGAAAAAAGTTGATAATATTCCAATAAAAGCTTGGAAACCTTTTTGTACGGATGAAAGTTTAAAAATGGATATTGGAGTTTGAAATTGGCACTACGGTTCGACTTCCCGAAGAACCAATCCATTGAGTTTTTAATGATTTTGGCTTCAATTGAAGATTGGAACGTATGCTATGGAACAGAACATAATGCAAGTATTACTGGTTTGAATTTAACTTAGGGCAAAATTTATCATAGCATCCCCTGAAAATCTTATTGCAGAAACGAGCCTCCTACATGTGTACAGTAAAATCTGAGCACAGGTAATTTTAGTGTTATTTATTGGTTAGCCGATTTGATATCAGGTTTCGTCAAATTATCTTTCTTTGGTGGAAATATTAATAAGACAGGCGTTTCTTAGCTAACGATAGTGTGTTGTGACTCTGTATGACGATGACGGGATAAGCCTGTCACGACAAGGGCAGGTGAAAAAATATTGTCTAGACTGAATTTATACATTTATAGATATACTTATCATACTATGTCCAAGATTGGACGTCCGTTGGCTGATATGATGATGACTTCTTATATTAAACCATCTAGCCCTACTCCTAAGCAATGATACAGAGTAATACTTGTGAACATCAAAAATTATAAATTCAATTTCTAAACGTAACAATACGGAAACGAAACTTACTCGTCTTTTTGGTAGCATTGTAAAGTTTTCAAAGTTGTCTGAAATAATAATTCAAATTGACATTCAAACTTGAAAGCTAAAGTTATTCTTTGAGAACTTCTTAGAAATTTTTTGTAACTTTTATTTTTTTGGTTCAGGGATTGTTTAAAATATACCTCCGTGTGGTGACGGAGTAAGAATACAATATGTCACCACCCCATCTCATACCATGAGTGTCGTAAAAACCGACTAAGGGACTATCCGTGAATATAATCTTTACGAAATAAAAAGAAGGAAAACTTGAAATTAAACCCTTTACCAATCCGTCTGGCCAGCGTGGTATTAGTAGGCCAAGTATCCCTCCGTCACGGCAAGAGGGCCGTCCTTGCAGTGGGACATTAATGGGCTGTTATGATGATGATTATGTTTTTACTGGTCTTTTTAGCAAGAGACAGATAGGTACCACCGTGATATGCACGATTAAACACCCTTTCAAGCAGTAGTGTGTAAATATTACTGTGTTTAAGTGGAAGTCGCCTTATCTTATATCTATTTATGCTATTTTTTTTAAACATGGATAACATTTAAAGTTCAGCCACTCGACTTTCGATTCCTTACATCAAACTATAACACAAGTAATATTATCAATGATAGGTAATAAAACAAGTTTAATATCTAACGTTATCGCGCCATGTCGTAAAAAGGAACGAATATAGATTACTATCGTTCGCCGCGGGGAAATTCTACTGTTTTATGTTGGCAACTCTCTATAATATGTCATGTTAATTTATACCTTTGTGGGTAATATTTTGTGGGACAATGTATGCTATATGTCAGAAATCGAGGTTTTCGTAAAAGACGACTAACTGGAATAGACATGAGTTGAGAAAACGTGTAATGAAAAAACACAATCGTGAAATAAGGAAAGGGTTATTTTTTCTTTGGTTTGTGCTTATTTTTATTTGCGAACGCTGCGAACTTAATTATCTGATAACAAAAATATAAATAAATCATGACTTCCATGGAAGATAAAAAAAAGGAAATTATCCGTAACAAATTAGTTTCGACTTTTCGCAAAAAAACTGTAGCTTTGTTGTTACTAACAGACACTTCAATTTTATAATAATACTAGCTGACCCGTGCCCACTTCGTAGGGCGGCTAAAAACCTTTATTAAGCGTAAACATATTTGATTACTGCTCCACTCCTATTAGTCATAGCGTGATATTATGTAGCCTATGACATTCCCCGATAAATGTATTATTTAACACGGAAAGAATTTATGAAATCGGTTCATTAGATCCAGAGATTACCCCCTACAACGTCACAAACACACAAAACTTTACCTCTTTATAATATTAGTATAGATTAACAACTTTCTGTATAAAGCCATCCAGTTTCTCGTAGTCCCAATCCGGCAGCCATATTTGTCTACGCCCTCGCTACGTAGACACTACAGCGTAGCGCTACGGAGTCTACGAGAAATGTGTTTCAATTACCTTACATAAGGATTTTCTTGTTTCCTATATTATAGTTTTATTAAAAATATATGTACCTTTTTAGGCAAAATTACAATTAAGTAAACTGATTACTGGCGACTCATGTATTTTCTTCATCATATTTATGATGTCGTCTCTGTGCGGTGACGGAGTAAGAATACAATATGTCACTACCCAATCTCATCCCATGAGTGTCGTAAGGCCTACGCAGACCGGGACGGCATGGCAAGGGATTTTTATTTTTACTAATGCGTACTGTTACAGAAATACGACATAAATTGCTATGCTTTAAAATGAAAAATGCCGTGCGATAAAATCCCTTTCAATGCCACGGCATCATTTTAAAGCATTGCAATTTATGTCGTATTTCTGTAACAGTACGGTTGAATTTCCATTAGTAAAAATTAAAATCCCTTGCCATGCCGTCCCGGTCTGCGTAGACCTGTAGGAACCGACTAAGGGACTATCCGTTAATATTATCTTTACGAAATAAAAAGAAGGAAAACTTGAAATTAAACCCTATACCAATCCGTCTGGCCAGCGTGGTATTAGAAGGCCAAGTATCCCTCGATTACAGGAGAAGGCCCGTCCCTGCAGTGGGACATTAATGGACTGGTATGATATGATGTCAGGTCCTGCAAACGTAGTAACGTAACGTAGTTGAAAAATACAGTTATAAGTACAATGTTATTTACAACTTGGTATCGAAAGCCATAAAAACTATTCCAGTATGCAATAATAACTTATTAAACTTGACTCAAGCAATGCTGATTGAAATTTTAATTGATAAACTGAGTTATGATGGGATCATGAAAGTCTCACTGCAAGATTTCATTACAACATATTTTTTTTCTGGCACATGCACACAATTATTTTTATATTATTTAATATCATATAACCTACACTGTATACCAAATACATATAGGTATATTATTAAAATTACTAGATAATGCCCGCGGTTTCACCCTCGTTGTATAGGTAGCTTAAATATTATTCTACACCCTAAAATACCTATATTCCAAATTTAATAAAAATCCATTCAGTAGTTTCAGCGTGAAAGATGTAACAAACATCCATATCATTCTCACAAACTTTCGCATTATAATATTAGTATGATTAGTAGGATAGGACTAATAAAGTATATGTCAAGGTTTTTCTAAATCACTATAAGACTCTTCAATAAACACAACTATTACCAAATTTCCGTGTGGTGACGGACTAAGAATACAATATGTCACCACCCTATCTCATCCCATGGGTATCGTAAAAACCTACTAAGGGACTACCGTAAATTATCTTAACGAAATAAAAAGAAGGAAAACTTGAAATTAAACCCTATACCAATCCGTCTGGCCAGCGTGGTATTAGTAGACCAAGTAACCCTCCGTCACGGGAGGAGACCCGTCCCTGCAGTGGGATATTAATGGGCTGTTATGATGGTGATTACCAAAATCGGCTAAAGCGTTTGGTTTTAAGTGCCATATAAAGCAACAACATACAAAGTCTATACACACATTACCCTCCTTTGCTTCATGCAGTCGAGTAAAAATAAAAAGAAACGTTAAAACGGAATTTAAGACGATTAAAAATAGTAACTGTTATTGTTACGATAATGTCTATAACTTTGTAGGTACAAGAAAAACAAACATCATTAGAAATTAATTTAGTTTACTCGTTTCTAGGTCAATCAACATTAGTTACGCTGTAAATATACTAACTATCATTATTACCAATATGTTATCTTCATTTACATTTTTCACAGTAATTTACATTTTTTTAAATAAATATAAAAATAAAAACATTTAAAAATATAAAAAAAGGTAAACCCACCAGCATCGGGTACAGGTACCAAGCTACTGGTGGTTAGGGCTCCATAGATAGGAACCTCCTCACAATACGTGCCGTGTCCAAATATTTGAAGGACGGCTGTACCCTACCAGTAGCGGACTTCCATTGATAAAAATAGGTTTTACAAAACAGGTTTTTTATGAGTAGTTTAAGGTTATAATTAGGTCAGAGTTAATATTTCCTAAAATAAAGCAATAACGTGAAATGTTATAATACTTCAAGACAAGAATACGGAGGACAGCAAAAAACGCAGGGGTAAGCTTTGAAAGGATTACATAGACTTTATAGGTAACGTCCTTCAAAAAGGACAGGTGCGTAGCAAACGGAACCAACATTCGAATTTTGTTTGTTACTTTTAGTGTTTTTTGGCAAAGTAAACTAGGCACTAGGGGTCGTGCCTTATATTGCGGAGGCACATAGACACTATACATAAACTACATCTACTTTTAAATTATTTTTTGTCTACACATAGTGCATGTAGGCTAAAGTTTTGTGGATCCTGAAATTAACTGACTTACGTAAGATTTAAACCCGTGGCCTCTTGCATGGTAATCTTATACTTTTGAACTTAAACTACCGCTTTAGGAGAAAGTCGTGATTTTATTAATGTAGGTACGTAACTTAGGTTTTTTTACTTATTCTTTTCCCTGTGGTGCTTTGTACCTACTTACAAAATCAGCGTTCATTCAACTCAATAATCAATTTATGATTGACAAATAGAAAGAATTTAAAATAACTAATACTGTGCAAATTCTCCGTGTGGTGACGGCGTAAGAATACAATACGTCACCACCCCATCTCATCCCATGGGTGTCGTAAAAACCGACTAAGGGACTATTCGTCAATATTATCTTTACAAAATAAAAAGAAGCAAAACTTGAAATTAAACCCTTTACCAACCCGTCTGGTCATCGTGGTATTAGTAGGCCAAATATCCCTCCGTCACGGAAGGAGGCCCGTCCCTGCAGTGGGACATTAATGGACTGTAATGAAACTAATACTGTCCCTTTCATTTTAGTTCAGTAAAAGAATATTAAAGAGATGTTTTCAGATAATATCTTTTGGAAAACAAATGAAGGACTATTTGACATAAAGTCCCATAGCAATCCAACAGCATGTTATAAGTAAGCTAAGTATCCTCACTGGAGAAGACCTAATCCTGCATTGTGACAATATTGTACAGTTAACGTTAGCCAGATTATATTATTATCAATCGCTCCCATTACCATAGTTTTATTTATTTTTTATTTATTTCACTATCTTTACAGGTTTGCACTTAATACAATAGTGAAGTTTTATCTTATTCTAAATTAAAATGTATCTTAAGTAACCTTGTAGTAAAAGGCGCTGCCAGAATACCAGCGCTGGTACGACATAAAACTATGCCGCACCAACATTACAGCTGAGGCAGATCCCTATTGGTCATTTAGACTTTGTTTTATTATTTTTCTTGTGTATTTGTTGTGTGTATTCTTTATGGCCAATAAACGTTCTTTCTTTCTTTCTAATAGTCGATAAACACAAAAAGAAAGAAGACGAGCTTAAAATAAAGAGTACTTGGTAATAGACTACACATACATCCCCAAAGAGGTTTAAGAACAAAAAGAAGAAAAATTAAAAGTTAACCCCCTTACTCATAAACGCCTCTTAAATTTTAGTCAATTGATTAGCTAAAATTATTACGTTTTTGTTTGGCATAAGGTTGGTTTTGCTAATAAAAATCTCGCTAAACAGTGATTAAATTTAAGCGGTGTTTATGAGTAAGGGGGTAAGTTTGCCACTAAGTAGTTTATGGTTTGGTGGCGAACTGAACACTTTTAAATTTATTTACTCAATGCTTAGAGCAAACAGTGATATAAATCAAGTTATTTATAATTAGTTTAAAGCATAAAGTTTTGAAAATTTTGAATTTTAAAACCGTCACCAAAAACAGATCGTTGATACCGATAAAAAAAAACATTTCCTCTAATGCGATCAAAAATTATTTAGTTTTGAGGTAAATCAACCGAAATTATAACTGATTGAAGGGCTCTGAATAAGCTCCTGTTTCTAATTTATAAAGTATAATAAAAATAGGTAATTAGAAAAAGAGACAGACAATATAAAAAGCTTTTTCACAAACCATAACCACTGATCAACTGTAACACATCTGTCAAATTATTACACATAGCCATTATTGTAATACTTAATTCACTGTCACATCACAAAAGGAAGCGCGCAAAAATCACTTTTCAACACCATTTTAACAAAACATAATCAACATTAAAAATATGGCGTACTGGTAAAAAAAATAGACTAAAAGCGCGGTAAAATAAAGCGCGAAATTTGAAATAAGAATATTCGAACACACGTCTGCCTCGGTTAGTTTGCGAGGGCGTACTGGCAGCCTAGAATATAAATATAGGGATTCTAGATGCTATGTTCGAATTTCAACCTAGCGTGTATGAGAGAAATTTATTGAATCTGTTGTCTCAGACAATGGCTGACATTTGGAACGGGTGATTAATTTTCATTATTATTTTAAATGAGTTTTCCTTTGCGGGTACACAATAAATGTTAGTAATAGAATTCTACGATTAGTTGTGGAGTTACAATAAATAGTGTCAACAACACATCTCATTTTATAGGTATCATAGAAGCCAATTAAAGGAAAGTTTTTTGATGTTATGTATAAGTACTTACTAAAACTTATGAAGGAAACCAACATTTAGTTTTTGACTTAAAGTTAAATTGGTTTAGACTGTCTCATCAGCGTAAAATTCCCAACACAGGGTATGATCTCTAAATATAATTCCTTCCCTCCTCCCATCTAGACTTATATGATAGACATTGATACACTTATTTATTAAATACTTTAAGGAGTTCCTATGTTAACTTTATTTGATTCCAGAATCAGCGGGAAAGTATAGAAGAAACTCCAAAAAGTTCGGTAAATAAAGTGAAGCAAAGTAAATAAATAATCCTCACAAATTCACACAGCGTCATCTAGTCCCAAACTAAGCAGAGCTTGTACTATGGGTACTAAACAACGGATAAACATACTTAAATACTTTTTTTTTTGTAAATACATACATTATACATAGAAAAGATATCACATATCGAAGAAATGTGTAGAAAAGTTAGTAAGTCGGCTTACGCGCTTTACAAAATAACTAAGATAGTTAACATAGATGCGGTCCTTTCTGCATATCACAGCCTATCAGCATCACTATTACGGTATGGGATAATATTTTGGGGGAACTCTACAAACAGTGAAATGGCATTTAAAGCTCAGAAACGTTGCATTCGAGCTATGTTTTCTCTGCAACAAACAGATAGTTGTAGGCCATATTTTATTAGATATAAAATACTAACGCTTCCATCGTTATACATCTATGAAGTAGCATTATTTGTACATAGTAATCCTCATTTATTTCTGCGTTTGTGTGATGTTGTGAAACGAAACAGACGAAATAATGGTGTCTTGTGTTTACAAAGTGCAAAAACAAGGCTAAAGTCAAAGAGTCTATTGGGAATTGCTCCTAAAATCTATAATAAATTACCAAATAAATTAAAACTGTCCAATTTGATTAATTTTAAGAATGAATTAAGGAATGTATTAGAAAACAAGTGTTATTATAGTATAGAAGACTTTTTAAATGATAAGAATATTAATTAATAATTTATTAGTCAATTTGAAATTTATTTTAGTAAACTTGACATTTAGTAGCCAATTTTATGTGTTTTTTTTTAATTCTATTTAGTAGCCAATTTTATGTGTTTTTTTTAATTCTATTTAGTAGCCAATTTTATGTGTTTTTTCTTTTATTTATTTTAAATATTGTGTTGATAATAATTTTGAAATTAGTTTAATAATGTATTATGTATATAGTTAATAGATTGTAATTACTGTTGATCTAAACCACATTTGTACGCCTGTAAAGGCAAAATGTAGCGCTCCTTTATTGTTATTTGACCATTGTATCCACCTGCATTTAACAAATAAAGAATTTGATTGATTGATTGAAAAGACCCAGACCAAAGCAAGCAATCATGTTCATACACACAAAGATTTGCATTGAGCGGGAATCGAACCCGAGACCTCTGTGTAGCAATCATGTTATATAACCACTACGCCACAGAGGTCGTCACTATACTCTTATAGGGTTTGTTGTTTAAATTTTGTCCTTTTAAGGTGTAAGGACTAAGGACAGAGTAAAGCTCATGATTGTAGACTAACTTTACTTTCGTTACTGAAAGTACATTGAGCAATGAGCAATGCAGTGAACCAATATCGAGGACTTAATATTTGCACCTGTGTCGTGCGCCAATACGCAAATCAATTTGCGAAATGCAGATTTTGGTACAAATTTTGAATAATAAATGTACTTGCGACCTGCCCAAATTTACAGAAGCAGCTGTAAGAGGTAACACTTCTATGCCTATTTCAGCGACTGAGCAAAAACTTTAATGTTAAAGAAAAATACCATGTTGTTACAGAAATAGACCTCTCCCAACACTCGCCACAGAACACGGTCCACCTTATAGGTACAGTCACGAGCAATAATATGTACACATTTTCGCATTTTGTAAACCAGTTATCTAAAGTTCTGCCAATCCAAAATTGAAAATTCGAAGATTAATTCAAAACTGTACGGAACCTCTTCTAAATTACGAATTCATTTTGATATTGTAATGTCTAGATAAACGTGCAGATAGTTTAGAAAATTTGAAAATGTGTACATATTATTGCTCGTGACTGTACATACTCGTATAATGTATATCAACCTATATTATCATACGAAGTTAGTAATTTATGTAAGTATAATAATTAATTTACTAAATGATAAAGTTTAGGTACTATTCTGTCAAAGAGTATCTCGATGACCACAATTTGTTTTTCTGTAGCTATTGACATGATTTAGTGTTAGTATTTATGTATTACTAGCTGATGCCCGCGGTATTACCCGCTTAATTGTTATTTTACACCATAAACTACCTATATTCCAAATTTCATCAAAATCCATTTAGTAGTTTTTGCGTAAAAGGGTAACAAACATCCATCTATCCTCACAAACTTTTGCATTTATAAGATTAGTAGGATAGGATAAGCAAAGGTGTGTCACTTTAGTGCCTAACAAATAAGGTAAATATTATCTTCACTAAATTAAAAGAAGGAAAACCCTATACCAATCCGTCTGCAAGCGTGGTATTAGTAGGCCAAGTATCCCTCCGTCAAGGAAGGAGGCCCGTCCCTGTAGTGGGACATTAATGGGCTGTTATGATGAAATAAGTTGACAATTACGAATTTAAGCTCTCTAGATATATCAGACCCACAGCTTAAAAAACCGGTCAAGTGCGAGTCTGACTCGCGCACCGAGGGTCCTATACAAACCTATTTATTTTCCTGCCAAATTGTGATAACGCCAGGATTCAGCTGTTTAAATACTATTTTTCCCGCTAAAATTCAATGACGTCACGACTTAGCTGTCAAAATATATTTTCCTGCCAAAATTCTGTGACGTCACGACTCATCTGTCAAAAATTTTATGACGTCACGCCTATCTGTCAAAAATTCAAAAACGTCACGGCTCAGCTGTCAAAATATATTTACCCGCCAAAATTCTGTGACGTCACGAATCATCTGTCAAAAATTCTGTGACGTCACGACTCATCTGTCAAAAATTAAAAAACGTCACGGCTCAGCTGTCAAAGTTTAATTCTGTGACGTCACGACTCAGCGTTCAAAAATTCAATGACGTCACGACTCAACTGTCAAAAAATATTTTTTCGCCAAAATTCTGTGACGTCACGACTCATCTGTCAAATTCTATGACGTCACGGGTCACGTGACCAAAATTCTATGACGTCACAGGTCACGTGACACAGCTTTCCCGCCAAAATTCTATGAAATCAAAATATAATATTATGATTGCTAATAAAAAGTAGCCTATGTTCTTTCTCAGGGTCTAAAGATTGTCTGTACCAAATTTCATCGAAATCCGTTCAGCCGTTTAGGCGTGAAAGAGTAACAGACAGACAGACAGACAGACAGAGTTACTTTGGCATTTATAATATTAGTATGGATTTAATTTCAATTGCATGTACTTTGATAACAATTGTGGTTTATTATTTATTTCAAATTTGTTTTAACGTTATGTAATTTATTTTGAAAGCTCTTTAAACTGATTTTGTAAGTATGCCTATCGGCGGGACATGGTAAACAATGTATGTTCAATAGTTTGTAATAACACCTGTATTTCACCTGTGTTCACAAAATAAGTGATTTGATCTGATTTTATAGAGCAAACACATAAATCAGAAGTTTGTTCCACAACTTAATTTCTCTCATTCGTCTTACGACACCCACGGAAAATGCAGAAGTCAGTAGTAGCACCATCTTTCGTCATAAAATCAGTTAAATATGACATCAGTAGGCATGATGACGCAAAGACAACAAACCGATTACAAAGACTACATAATTCAGTTTGTTTTTTGACCTTCGCTTCAAATCAATGTTCATATTCATCCTATTTACTCTAACCTCCTTAGTAAACAATGTTTAACCTACTGGCAACTCTTTGTAGAATAAAGAACATATTTTTTTCTTTTTTTTATCGGGACGACACTGTTTGAATCTGTTATGTTTTTACGAATAATTTCTTTTCGATGCATGATTTATTTTATGTGTATTTGATTTGTTTGTACGGTGTACGTTTGTATAATGAACTTTCGACTTCAGGGACAGGTCTTCTCCATACACGGAGGGAAAAGAAAAATAAAGACCTACTAATGCGATACCTACTGTCTAGAGGGATTGCTATCCCAACAAGCCTTAGTTTTCGCCAAGATATAATTACGTGCAAACTCTTAGAACTTAGAGATAACATGGTGTAGTGGTAGTGACACCATGTATTCCTACTCAATTACCACACTAAAAACCATATCTTTGTAGGTATCATCATCATCCTAACAGCCCATTAATGCCCCACTGCAGGGACGGGCCTCCTCCTGTGACGGAGGGATACATGGCCTACTAATACCACGCTGGCCAGGTATATGTCTTCAAAAACGTATTTGTCCTTCACTATAATTTGTAAATTAACACTTCTGTGAACTTTATTTAACATTCACACACAACGTTCAAGTATTCTAAACCAGTAAGAACTTTAAAACTTCAAAATAACATGGACGCCACTGCCAAACAAATTTAGAACTACGCGGCGAAGTTTTGGATATCGCGATTCAGTAAAAACAATAATGTTAGGAGTTTGTAATCAACTTAAAGAACAAGGATTTTCAGTGTGAACCCGATAACGTACAGTTTATTTTTTCATTTTTCATTTGTACCTTTAATTTATACACAGTAGCAATTTTCACAATACTGCTTGGTTTTAAGTGGTACTTTAAAGGCCTAATAAACATCACAAACTTTTATTTTATTTCACAAATTGATAAAAAACCATTATAAAGAAAAACAGCATCATCAATGTAAACTATCAACTTTCTGACCGTGAATCGAACTCGGGACTGATGCTTACCTATACTTATACTTACTTAAGTAAACTTACTACTTCACAAGGATTGTCAAATAATATACACAAAGGTACGTGGGCGTGAGCTTTAAAAAAAGTGTGACAAAAAATAAATGTCAAAATAGCTTCACCGAATTAACACCTACTCTGTTGACATTTGACTTAAAAAGCTTTGATTAGGTGACATTTAGGTGACCTCTGAACTATTTATTAAGTTTAGAATGTAGATAAAATAGACACTAGTCTTATTATAGCTACTCGTTAGTCTTTAAAAAGAACAAAATAAGTTCTACAGTTGACTTCTTAAACGAAGCCTATTTAAATACTGCGTTTTTTTAGCGTGGGTAATCTTTTATACGCCGTCCACCAGCCTTTGCACATATTTTTTTCTTCTTTTTGTACTAAAACCCGCGATGTTCCTCTGTGACCCAAAAGTGGCCAGGACGCGGACGTCGGGTAGAGGACACCCATATAAATTTAGAGATTTCTAATGTAATTGTGTAACGAAGCTGTACTTAAACGCTGTCTAAAGCTGTACTTAAACGCTGTCTAAGGGTATTCTGTAGTAGGTGCCCTTGCAGAGCCGGGGCAGGTCGCTAGTCATAGTATATACTGGCTTTACTCGAGCCGGCCGGGCGGCCTGACGGGATTTAAATTCTGAGTTTTTGACTGCAGCAAGTGGCAGAGCGGTCATTGCATGCACGTCATAAGGTTGCAAGTTCAATTTTTTGTTTTTAAATTACAAACTTAACGCCGAATAGCCAAGCTTGCGACCTCATAAGTGTGTATTTATTGATCAAACATCAAGCTAAAAACAGATAACTTATGTGTGCTATAATGTATTGTAAATTTCATTATTAATCTGCTCAAATAAATCCCTCATGTAACATAAATTAATTAATTGGTATAACCATTAATTTTCTGAATTCAAATTAGCTTTTATCAAAAGCCAGTATCGAAAAAAATGTGAATACTTTTATTAAAAAGCTTTGTTATGCCATTTTTAATACTTATTGGTATAGTATGTTAATAAAATATTATAAGCCCAAGAGTGCAATATTTTGACTTAATAACAGCCTGTTAATTTCTCACGGCAGGGCCCAATAATACTAATTTTAATACCGGGCTGGCTAGATGGATTGGTTTTTTTTGTCTTTTGTTTTTAAGAGTTTTGTAGAGAGATGAATCTATAGGAATGAAACTAAAAATCTAAAATATAGAGCAAAGTAGAATAAAAACTAACATAGAAATTAAAAATAATGAAATTTTTACAAATTTTAATGGGTTTATTTCTTATTGTCCCTTTCAAGTTGTGCCAAAATTGCCTATAAAGGATAATTTTAGAATAACATTCAAATACAGTAAGCATTATTATTCTTTCTTCTGAAATGATTGAGTGCATTACCCCAGCAGAATCTTGTCGAAATTTGTAATTTTTTTTTATCAGATTTTTAGATTTCTAGCTCCTGTAAATGTCTGTGTAGTTTTTGGAATTAGTTCACTCCTAATTTTAAAGATATTTGACAAAAACAGATTCTGCTGCGGTAACGTTACCGCAGCAGAATCTTTTTTGAAATAATGGGATTATTGAAAAAATCTTTAGGTACATTTTTAGATCGCTGGACGAAGTAAATGTTTCGATATAATTTGAATTTTTACGTTACATGGTTTCGGAGATATTCAAAATGCTGCTGGCGTAACGTTTGCGTGTTTGCTGGATCTCCGAAACGGTACAGCGTAATTTCCTAATTTTTTATACAGAGCTTCGTCTTAATTAGTCTGAATTAGTTCACGAATAAAAAAGTAATAATAATGCACCGTTTGCAAGTTATTTTAAATTATATAAATACCCCTTTTTGGGCCCTTACTCCTAAGATATGTACTCTGGAGACTTGTTTAAAACGTCATTTTATAGTTTATAGTTAGTTACAGGTCTGTGTGAAGTTTCATTAGTGTACAGTAAGTAATTAAAAAGTTATCACACAATTTAGTTCATTTTGGCCAGCGATGTGCAACAGGTTAATTTAACTGCCTATTAATTGAGTTTCGTATCGATTTACTTGCTGAATTCTGTATAAACAATTAGACTTTTGTGTCAACTTTATACCATGAAATTTTGAGCGTAATCCACTCAATAATTACAGAGATAAGCGACAATGAGTCATTACGTTATGCATGCAATAATGTCGGTACAGACGCGTACACAATTAATTTTAATGGCGCTAGTGAGCTGCGTTAACGCTCTCTTGAAACTAAATTAAATTCGTTTAAAATAAAAAAGCCGTTTTTGTTTTAAATGCATTACTTCGCTAATTTAAAAGCATCATAAGTGTTGATAGTGTGTTATACAAATATTTTATTGTTGTCAACACTTTAAATGTTATTAAATTTGCATTTAAAATTAAAACTGCCTTTTTTGTTTTAAATGCAATATTTAGCTAATTTAAAAGCATCCAAAGTGCTGACAGTGCGTTACACAAATAAGTACTTACTTTATTACCTTGTGTAAATACTGAGTTGATTTCTTTTTCAATTGGCACCGCCATTGTGCCGCGTAAACGCTTTTGAACGATTGCCGTAATGCATGTTAAACACAAAGTAAATACATACCCCCTTACTCATAAAAAAATTCTCTTACGTTGTTTGGTATAAGGTTGGTTTTCGTAATAACAAATCTCGCTAAACAGTGATTAAATTTAAGAGGCGTTTATAAGTAAGGGGGTTATACTTGAAAAATATAGAATAAAACATTGTTTTGTCTATGTTGGGAAGAGAAAGAAATAGATACTACGTTTTTCGGCAAATTGCAAACAAAAATAATGCATGGCTTTATTCCAAACAATAATGAACTCTATTTTAAACAGCTCAAAATCTATTTTTGTTAAGCTCTGACAAAACTACCAGTTAGTCCGTATCGCCCCGACCGGGAAAGCGGGATGGGGTGTAGAGAGGAGGGGTGTACTTGGTTGTTTACAATTTACATTTTGTACTTGATCCAAGCTAGTTTAGTCGGACAATATGTTTATTGCTGAGTGTGCGCCTGCGTTTCCGCGTAATGTTTTTGTAATTGTTTGATCGGCGCGGCACGGGTTTGACAGGAACATTACCTACTAATGTAAAATATAAACTGTCTTTTTTGTGTGGTTTACTTAGTTTTATGTAAAGCAGAATATGTATTGACAATGGAACTAAGCAACCATTTACTGTAAGTATATATATATTTATTTAAGAATATTAGATATTATTTATTGTGAACAATGTATTTTGAAAAAAAACCCAAGTTACTTGTAAAGTACAAAGAATGTTTCAAATAATATTGCCTTATTTTTATACGTATTACCAAATATTGGTATATTTAAAAAAAAAGAAGTAAGTAACAGGATCTGATAATAAGTAAATTTAGTACTTTCCTACTAAAGTAGTAGTTGTAGTTGAAGTTACTTATTTGTATTATTGAATTTACTAGTTTACTTCAAAACCTATGTATTTAATTAAATGTATGTTTTATTTTATAGGTATAATTAATAATGACATCACACCTACAGTGCCTAAGAATATAGTAGCGAAGTATTTATCTGTGATTTTTAAATTAAACAATCTTTAGCGTAATGGTTATTTAGTTATAAATGAATAATTACTGTGATTTTTAAATTATAAATACAATCTTTAGCGTAATGGGTTTTTTTAGTTATAAATGAAGAATTACTGTAATTTTATAAATTAAGTTAAAAAAGTAAATTTTTATATACCTACTTAATTTTACTTATTTTAAGATTTTTAGACAATAGCTTTATTTTTAAAAGACAGTTATTCAATGACAATCAATACTTATGTTAAATATTAATTGCCATTTAAATAGTGTAATTGCTAAGCAATTGTTATTAAACTGTGATTTTACAACAAGGTATTTTGATCGTTTTAATATTTCTATCCTGTGCATAAAAGTTTTCAAATAAACTTCTGTTTTATTTTACCACTTGTTTACAAAACTGTACCAAAAAGCAAATATAAATTTTATTATCCGTTACATGTTAGTAGGTCAGAGTTATGTACTACACTGACGTTTTTTTGTGACCATCTATACATGGTCGGGTTACCACAGTCATTCATACGTAATGACTTTTTTTCGCTTATCTCTGTAATTATTGACTGGATTACGCTCAAAATTTCATGGTATAAAGTTGACACTAAAGTCTAATTGTTTATACAGAATTCAGCAAGTAAATCGATACGAAACTCAATTAATAGGCAGTTAAATTAACCCGTTGCACATCGCTGGCCAAAATGAACTAAATTGTGTGATAACTTTTTAATTACTTACTGTACACTAATGAAACTTCACACAGACCTGTAACTAACTATAAACTATAAAATGACGTTTTAAACAAGTCTCCAGAGTACATATCTTAGGAGTAAGGGCCCAAAAAGGGGTATTTATATAATTTAAAATAACTTGCAAACGGTGCATTATTATTACTTTTTTATTCGTGAACTAATTCAGACTAATTAAGACGAAGCTCTGTATAAAAAATTAGGAAATTACGCTGTACCGTTTCGGAGATCCAGCAAACACGCAAACGTTACGCCAGCAGCATTTTGAATATCTCCGAAACTATGTAACGTAAAAATTCAAATTATATCGAAACATTTACTTCGTCCAGCGATCTAAAAATGTACCTAAAGATTTTTTCAATAATCCCATTATTTCAAAAAAGATTCTGCTGCGGTAACGTTACCGCAGCAGAATCTGTTTTTGTCAAATATCTTTAAAATTAGGAGTGAACTAATTCCAAAAACTACACAGACATTTACAGGAGCTAGAAATCTAAAAATCTGATAAAAAAAAAATACAAATTTCGACAAGATTCTGCATGTATGTGTGGACTGAGGGCCCATTTTTTTTTTTGCGGTTTTTTGCAGATTAATCAACAAAAGTGCATAGTTAAAGTTGTTAAAGAGTTTGTTAAACGATTATCAGAGTTTGTTAAGACTTCATTCAAAAGATATATCGCTTTAAGTGGGTCCCTCAGTTCAAACACAAAATCTCCCATAATTAGATAGGTAATGAATTAAACAACAATTTTTTGGTAAAAATCCTTAGTTAAACATGTATAAAAGTATAAAAAGCATTGAAAAGCCTAATATGAGTAGCTAATAAAAAATAACAAACGTTTTAAAAGGTCCCCGAGGGCCCACTTGAATTTATCTCATAATTAATCAATTATAGCATGAACATTAAATATTCCTAAGCCAAACATTTGTTAAAAGGGCAAGGAACAATTTAAAATTAAAGAAAGATCACAAACAGTGATAATTATTGTTATTTTTAAGTTTTTAAGTGGTCCCTCAGTCCACACACTATGCAAATGCTAATTGTTAAATATATAATTAAATACAACAATTACGAAAATGGGGAGCCTTTCAGTGCATAGTTAATTTTGTATTTTATCGATCTGTATTTATCTTGTGTCTGGTTTATTTATATTTTTTGTCATTTTAACTGTTTTATTAATTTTCATACTAAGTCTGGTGTGGGGTGTCCACGTTTTAAGAAAACGGCTGTATATTTGTTTTTAATGTCATTTATTATTAATTTAGATATTTATTTATTTATAATTAGGATAACCCACGAAACATACACAAAGTCAATCAGAAATAATACAATACTTAAGTAGCTCAAGCAACAGTGCTGATTCCATTACAAGTTGCCACGGCAAGCAAAACATTACACAATATTAATATTAATCAATTAAATCTAAATTGCAATCATTTTTTAAATGTAAAAAATAAAACAATAAAATTTGCAATACAGTAAAATTAAAATGTAATAAAATTTTAAGTTTTAGACAAGTGACAGGTTATATTATTAATTAGCTACAATCGTAATACATATCTGTATGTCTATACATATAAATAAAATTGGAGTGTCTGTTTGTAACACGAAATCCACAGTTTTTAAGGTTCCGTACTCAAAGGGTAAAAACGGAACCCCAATTACTAAAGCTCCGCTGTCCGTCCGTCCATCTGTATGTCACGAGGCTGTATCTCCTGAACCATGGCAGTTAGAAAGTTGAAACTTTCACAGATTATGTATTTTAGTTGCCGTTATAGCAACAAATACTAAAAACAAAATAAAATAAATATTTAAGGGTTATTTATTTTATATTGGAAAAATAATTTTTGACAGCTAAGTCACGTCGTAAAATTTTTAAAAGATGAGTCGTGAAGTCATCGCATTCTGGCGCGAAAATAAATAATAATATGGGTAGAATAATAATACAATTTTATTTTATTTTAATTTAAAATTAATACTCGTAACTGAACGAATTCACGATAATCAACAAGCTGACAGTTTACCACAGATTTGAGAGTTCTACTTTCTTTTATATGGTTCTTGTTTTTATGGATTTGAGAGTTACTATATAAATAAATAATTTAGAATAAAACTGTCAATATCTGCTGCTATTATAAGAGGTCAGAGTGACAGTAAAATAAAAACAATATTTCAAAAGTTATGTAGACTAAATTATTATGTTTTTTAACATTTTTATCAATTTATTATTAACTGCAATACGGGACCATAAGAATTCTATGTCATAATTTTGGAAAATTTAAAGATTAGGTACTTCGTAATATATATTTTTTTAAATCATTAATTTAACAGGAACATGTATTTTTTTATTGTTTGTTTACGTTTGCATCAAATAGCACTCAATTCGGTCCGCATACGGCTCAACACAATTACAACTATTTACTTTTATCTCACACTTTATGACTATGCAGAAACTTTAAAACGTAATGTAACATCATTAATGTATGTAATGGTTCTTGATTATCTCTTGACTGCATGGACACTCTACTTGTACGAAAAACATATTTTGTAAATTTTTCGTAAAAGAATTATAAAACCAGTGATAAGATAAATACAGATCGATAAAATACAAAATTAACTATGCACTGAAAGGCTCCCCATTTTCGTAATTGTTGTATTTAATTATATATTTAACAATTAGCATTTGCATAGTGTGTGGACTGAGGGACCACTTAAAAACTTAAAAATAACAATAATTATCACTGTTTGTGATCTTTCTTTAATTTTAAATTTATCCTTGCCCTTTTAACAAATGTTTGGCTTAGGAATATTTAATGTTCATGCTATAATTGATTAATTATGAGATAAATTCAAGTGGGCCCTCGGGGACCTTTTAAAACGTTTGTTATTTTTTATTAGCTACTCATATTAGGCTTTTCAATGTTTTTTATACTTTTATACATGTTTAACTAAGGATTTTTACCAAAAAATTGTTGTTTAATTCATTACCTATCTAATTATGGGAGATTTTGTGTTTGAACTGAGGGACCCACTTAAAGCGATATATCTTTTGAATGAAGTCTTAACAAACTCTGATAATCGTTTAACAAACTCTTTAACAACTTTAACTATGCACTTTTGTTGATTAATCTGCAAAAAACAGCAAAAAAAAAAATGGGCCCTCAGTCCACACATACATGATTCTGCTGGGGTAATGCACTCGAAATGATTAACAAAAAACCTTGCTACAGCGCCATCTGTTAACGATACTGGGAACTTAGATAACTTATATAAAATTAAGCTAGATGGCAGTAGAGGCGCAGTCACCTTAACCTGTGAGTCAGTTTGAGGATTATTATCCTACTCTGCCTTTATCTACTTAGTGTAGGAGTAGATGGCGTTGTGTTAATTTGTTCTTCATACCTTTGTATTGCAATGTTTTATTAGTATTGCTTAGATGTGTTATAGTAATAATAACATTTACAACTTACCTTTATTAATTAAAATAAAAGTAGTGCGCTTAAGAAATTATTCATTTTAATTAATAAAAAAAAAGTTTCAATTTTATAAATAATTAATACTACAGGAATATAAAAAAATAGAATAAAACACCAAAAAGAGGTCTCTCCGGCGGGGAATCGAACCCCGGTCTCCCGCGTGACAGGCGGGGATACTGACCACTATACTACCGAAGACTTGATACCAGTGGCGAAAATACTTCTTATATTACTTACATTGATTATTACACTAAAACTAACTTTAATTCTCAAACAATGGTGTTAGCACAAGTTAGATTTAGGCCTTCGGTATATTTTTCATAGAGTACATAAAAGGACCAAATCAGACCAAGTTGTATTTTAGAACTGAAATAGTTCTTTAGTACCTACAACCTAACTTTAGAATTGTTTGGAACAACATAAACCGTTTTTACCGATTTTAATAACTACGAACAGCATTTTGAATTCCATATAAGCCTAGGGACGTCCATTGCTGAACATAGGCCTCCTCCAAAAGTTTCCACTCTGCGCGGTCTTGTGCCTTCCTCATCCATCGGCTTCCCGCCGTCCTAACCAGGTCGTCGGTCCACCGTGTGAGGGGTCTCCTGCGCACCCTGCATTTTGTATAGTAATATAAAAATCACTTAGTTAATAAAAATAACAACAAATCGATCGAAATCGACGTATAATATTAAAAAATTCAAAGTTTACCTACCTGCTAAATCACTTGAATTAAACAACTGCATTTTTCAAAAGTTAATCTTACTTGTTTTATTTACCTACTACAAAAACAACACAGTCACTGTAAAATTAATACTGAAATATTCACCACAATGTAAAAATATAACTACTGTAATATTAGGTAGGTACCACTGTAAAATCAACCTACTTTTTACCAGACAAACAATAGTCGATAAAATTTAATTACTTACACCCCACGTTTAGTAGTTAAGTATCACTTAATTTTAGATAGAAAGGTCAGACAACTTTTATTTGATGTGTCTAGAGCAGCCAATTTGGAGGCTGAGTACTGATTCTCCAGAATTAAGCCACTTGTCGACATCAGCCCACTTAAATATTGTAATTTAGTCGGTCATTATTTGCATTACGATGTTTTATTTTTAGATTGCGAAATAGTCCGTTAAAGGTGTATGGCCACTGATGACTTAATAAAGAATTAATTAAAAAGTCTTAAAGTCTTAAGTTTATTTTTTAAGTATAAAAGGTATTCACCGTTGATACCGTCGCCTTCTTGTCTGCTCTGATGACTAATCAGTAGCAAAATCCTCCTGTGCGTTACGACATGAATAACTACATGCTTTTGTATTTTTAAATAATTTATTTTAAACTTGTAAAAAAAGAGCTTTATAAAATTCTTCTTCGTAATATGTTACGGAAACTTAATGCCATCTGTTGAAAATAAATAAAACAATTTACTTCTACGCTTCTTTGCGACGTTCTTAGTATTGCTTTTTTCCGCTAGATGGCAGTTTCTGCAAATTACGTGTTTTGTAAAATATCGTTGCTAGTTAAAGTATATTCATTTTACATTTTAAAAACCAGAAAAAACTAATTCAAACATGCTAAGATAATATTCTCAAATAAATATATTTTTAGCACCTTTAGATGTTGTAAAGCGTGTTTACTGTTGCCTAATAACGATCATAGATGGAGCTAATCACACTTATAAATTTTTTTACTCTAATAATACGAATATAATATAATAGTATACGATTTTAGAGACTTTAAAGTCACGTTGTCTAAATTCATACATAATATTTTCATACATGTCCGTTCTGAGTCCTTACTCTTTTGAAAGGGTGTCTAATTACGTCCCTTTCAAGGCTGTCTCCTCGCAGACTATTATAGTGCCTACACAATTTGACAAATTTTAATGTTTGTGTCTATATTGAATAGAATTAGACAAATGATTCGTGTAAATCGATACGATACACCTTTGGCGTGATTTGTTATTAATGCAAGTTTTTCTTTAGTTGTAAAAGTAGACTAACGGCTTTCGATTAAGCCTGATGAAAAGTTCGAATACAACATTTAAGGAATGGAGGCAACGGACTGTAGGTAATCGTGAATGAATTTCTTTTTGCTGGGGTAAAATGCCTACGCATCCCCTTCCGTTGGGGGACGGGAGGGGTATGTGGGGCTCCCAAGCGGTTAGGCAACCACCCAGTGTACCCACTAAAAGTCCCCAGCGGCACTCCTTCATCTCCTACTTGGAGGGGGCCTAGGGACCCGGCAGAGCCTTTGCGTCCAGTCCCCGCCATTACAAGCGGGCCCTACTCTTCTTGAGAACGGTCGTGAATGCTCCGTCGCGTCCGTTCTCACCCACATGAGTCATCACTTAGCCTGATACTTTATCAAAGTTTGCATTGGTCAGTGTGTTTTCTTTATATAATTTTTACTGTATCTTTACGGGACTACAGCACACCTACCCGCCTGGTCCAAAGATGGGTCGGCCTTCAAAAGGTTTACTACGAAAATAAAAAAAATATATTTACTGATTAATGTCCTTTTTATACTTTTACAAGCTTAATTCTAGTTAACAAACTGATTATTATTTTCACATGTTCTTGTACATTATAATTCACACGAATTTGTAACTTCTATTGAATTAAAAATCAATGTTGTTCCAAGAAGTTCTGCCTTTGTTTCAGTAAATAAATAAATTTAACTACAATATTAATGGGTACATGATAATAGCAGTTTCTACCAATACTTATTTATATCAATTGTTATATCTATAATAGATGGTCTGTTTAGTTTTAAACTGAATAAATAAGTGTAAATGTCCCTCCCCCGCATTAAGAATAGGACTTGCCTGTGTCGCGATGATTTTGACTAGACTTTAACGGAAACAAACTTAGTACGATATTGTGGAACGCAATAAAGTATTGCGTATTGAGTAGGTATAGAAAATTCAGACTTAGGATAATTATGTAAGTTGTATGTCACAAGAAATTCGGTATGTAAAGTAAAAGTTTACCTATGTCGATTCCAAAACCATTTCGAGATTTTAGATCGGTAAGGACTAAAATCATATTTTTATCGCAAAAACCGCAAGATTGTGTTCATTTTTACAATTAAAAGGAATTACTCGTCTTTCATTATGATCTCTAAATGACGTCATGTCCGGTAGAACGGAAGTTTGTCTATGCCTTCATTGCTCAAGTAATACAGCCGTGCGTTTGCATCACGAGTAAAACTTAAAATATTTATTACAACTAAACTTTATGTAAGAAGGCAAAAATACTCAAATTAGTTGTTTATAATTAATAAACCTTTAAAATAAAAATATAAAAAATACCAAAAAAATCTTTACATACCGAATTCTGTAGTAATTCTGTGCCTTTTTGATCACAATGTCTACACTGTAAAATGACTTTAAAGGATTACGCATAAAATGCATATTGACTAAGTAGCAAAATGCCTCAAATCATAACGATTTAGTACTAATACACCTTTAAATGAAAATGACTTTGTAGTAAAATGACTACGAAGTAACGCGACTTTAAAGACAAACGTCTTAAATGAAGATGACTTGAAATCCAAAATACCTAAAATGCAAAACATCTCAGTAGGTAGTTTTATGACCAGAACACGAAAATGCACCCCCTGTGGGGCACGAACCTCGGCCTGGACTGTCACTGACTAACAGGACCGAACGCGGCGCGTATTCCGGCCTCGACGGCGAGGACGGAACCGCGGACGTGTTGTCGTGGCTTCGCGAGCCGTGTGAGCTGTACGTTGACCGATCGTGATCCTATCATCCGGCTCTTCGAGAGCATGCCTATGTTTACGAATTTTGGATAATCTAGATGCGATGTACCCGGACGCCTCAACCACTAGTTGACGGGAACAGAGTTCCATGTGTTGCTGGATAGTCGGCAACTCGAGTTCTATGTGAAGATACTCGTTACGCATGAACTACGGTGCTCCCGTCGCTTTGCGCATTAACCTATTCTAAAGTGTTTGTAACCTATGGACCCTGTGTGGCCTAAGGTGGGCGAAAACTACGCACGCATACGTCATAATTGGTCTAATACAAGTCGTGTATAACCTAATGTTTCGAATCGACATCTTAGACTCCTTCCGGAGAAGCATGTGCAGCCGTCCCATTACCAACGAGCCCAGCTTGCGAACCAGGTTTATGTGGGGACGGAAGGAGAGTTTATCGTCGAGTATGAGTCCAAGATATTTGGCTTCCCTCGCCCAAGGGATCAGGGAGCCGAACATCTTGACTTTTGGTGTCGCTACCGAGAGGGTCTTGTGGTTTTGTTTCTTGTGAAACATTACCGCTTGACTCTTTTCGGGGTTGAGTGTTATCCTCCATTTCTGGAACCAATCGCTAAGGGCGTTGGACGCAGATTGGAGTCGCCTAAATATCGAGGGGGAGGGGGAGGTGCCAGAGGCTTAAATAGCTGTGTCGTCTGCAAAAAGGGCTGTTTGAAAACAGAGTTTATCTACTATTTCATTTATTTGAACAAACCTGTTACTCGTCTGCTTTAGGAAATAAATAAGCAGTAATAAATAAAGTAACATTTTATTTCATTTATAATAATTCACAAATAAAAATAATGATTATTTGATTTATCGTCGTTTTGATTCTTAGTCCTAATGGCGTATTGTGTATTATCCTTTAAAGTCGTTTTCAATTTTGAGACATTATGCTGCATAGGCAAGAAGCAATACAGATGTATTGCAAATAAGTCAAAACACTTTAGAGATATTGATTTGAGGCATTTTGCTTCAAAGTCATTTTACAGCGTAGACATTGTGATCATAAAGGATTCTGTGTTCTTGTCCACGGAAAAATTAATTAATCATAGCCTATTACTGTCCCATTTCACGCAGGGTCCTGTTCTAGTTACATTAATTGGCCTACTTTTATAGCACCATGGGCAAGACGGATTCGAAAGATTAATTAAAGGACTCTAACTACAAGTTTTCCTACTTTCAAAGATAACATCAGGGATGCTACTTTCGTTCGGCTTTTTGACGACCTCTGTGGCGTAGTGGTTATTTAACATGACTGCTACGCTAGAGGTCTCGGGTTCGATTCCCGTTAAATGCAAATCTTTGTGTGCATGAACATGATTGTTTGCATTGATCTGAGTGTTTTCTATGTATAATATTATGTATGTATGTATACGAGTGGCTGAATTCTGAGCTGTTTTGATTCGAATTGATTCGAAAGTATAATAATAAAATATTCCTCACACATCAACGCAACGCCATCTAGCCCCAAACTAAGCAGAGCTTGTACTATACAAAAACAAATACAAAACGTACTCTCTATTGGTGAAGTTAACAACATGAATGTATTAATAAACCATTGCTGTTATTACGCGTGATTATTGTGTGGCTATCATGAATTTAATATAATGATAGCGACAAATAATGATAGAAGCAGTAATGATAGTTAATAATCTGTTATCGTGTTTGTAATACCATTTTTGTTATTGACTTTTTATTAAATTATATTAATGGTGGTGACTTTTTTCTTTGTACAACTTAAGCTTAGGTACGTGGGGACTTTTTCAACCACATAAACGTATAGAAAAGTCTCCGTGTGGTGACGGAGTAGAATCCGCTGGCCAGACGGATTGCTAGAGGGTTTAATTTTAAAATTTCCTTCTTTTTATTTCTTAAACATAATATTCACGGATAGTCCCTTAGTAGGTTTTTACGACACCCATGGGATGAGATGGGGTAGTGACATATTGTATTCTTACTCCGTCACCACACAGAGACGACATCATATGATGGAGAAAATACATGAGTCGCCAGTAATCAGTTTATCACACAAATAATTTGTCATACTTACGTCAAATACCAATCCCTAACTACTTTTCAAAAGTCGTCGTTTGTTATTAAATAAGTATAAATAACCAAATGGTTCGTGTTAATCGATATAACTTTGCCGAGAGTATTGCTAAGTATAAACTATTGAACTAATTGTGAAGGTCACGTGTATGAAAACTGCTACCGAAGCAGTCATTCTTTGTTGGGATAATAACAATACTCCTTACATAATCACACGACGCCATTTAGCCACAACACTTACAATGGCTACTAGACAACAGATAAATACCTATAGAAAATACTCGGGCTAATGCAAACTTTCATATGCACAAAATTCGCATGGGGCGAGAATCGATCTCGAATCTTCGGCGTAGAAGCCATTTAGTTAGAATCACTACGTAAGAAGTCGTTAGATGCGCCATTATCAGAGCTACATTTAAGAAGGCACTAAAGATGATCACCGTGTGGTGACGAAGTAAGAATACAATATGTCACCATCCCATCTCATCCCATGGGTGTCGTGAAAATCGACTAAGTCTCTATCCGTGACTATTATCTTTACGAAATAAAAAGAAGGAAAACTTGAAATTTAACCCTACACTAATCCGACTGGCCAGCGTGGTATTAGTAGGCCAAGCATCCCTCTGTCACGGATGGAGGCCCGTCACTGTAGGACAGTGGAGAGTAACATTAATGGGCTGTTATGATAAGGATTAGAGCATATTATACCTCTTATAACAGAGGTAGGTACCTATATTCTAGTGCTTAGAATCTACTTATCTACTAAACGTCACGTCAAACATTATCGACAAGATAAAGTGACGTCAGACAACACAAGCTTTACTTACCGATAGAATATGTTAGTCTATACGACGCTTAGTGACGTCACAGTACAAAATAAACTCTCGTCATTAGACGTAGTTGAACTTGTAGTACTCGGGTGATAGTCTTATTAGCAAGAAAAAAATAATAATTAATATAAATATTGTATTAGTTTAGTATAGGTATTCATATTAGTTTCCATTATTAGTTTTTTTATATTTATTTATTTAAGTATTCTATTTGTTTAATTTACTAGAATAGAATATTTATTTATTTTGGAAATAATAGGTATTAAAACATTATCGACGGACGACCTCTGTGGCGTAGTGGTTATATAAAATGACTGCTACGCAGAGGTTCGGGTTCGATTCCCGCTCAATGCAAATCTTTGTGTGCATGAACATGATTGTTTTCATTGGTCTGGGTGTATTCCATGTATAATATTTATTTTATTTATATATTATTACAAGAAGCTTACAGACTGATAACATGGTAACATATTTTTCAATAAACAGAACTAATTTGCCGATTACAAGCTTCTGTTGTATGAATGTGTGAGGAATATTTATATTTATATATTAAATGAAATTATCTGTATCTATGTTATTATTCGTTACAATAGCCAATAATTATACGCACCACTTTAAGCAGAGGTTAGCTGCTGAGAACTTAAACATCTAACGCACACCATTCTCTTAATATTATGATTAAATGATTCACAGATAACAGCTTTCCAGAGCCTAGATGTATTCCAGCACTTAAAACAAATGTTTATATTCGCGACACGATCCTAGAAAATAAAACCAAAATCACAGTACAACCAGTATTCTATCTGGGCCGAATACCTATTTATTATAAATCCCTACGGCTGCGCGGTACCTAAACATGCGATAGGGCTTTACCTACTTTGCCGCTCGCTACTGCGGCACGCACAGTCGCGACTGTTCACTCCGCAAAGTCACCTCTATCGTGAGCGTGTAGGTATAACTCGCGTTTCGTCCGTTTCTATGAAGTCGAAATACTGTATATATTTGTCCTATGGCAAAATTAAATGTAGTACAAACTTTTTACAACATCTAATGTCGCGACGTGTCATAACGTTCTACTTAAAAGTGTTAACTTTTCAAGTAGAATAATGTATACGTCATTAGGCGATCTTGCTAAGGCACGTATTACAACATAGCTTAGATGAGTGGAGATGAGTTTTAAGCTGAGTCATGGCCATGTATTTATAGGCCTATTCGTCTATTGCAGACGATTTATGAGGTGATGTCTGTGATACATCGCTTTTGATGACTGTACAGACCGATACGAGAGCGACATATCCTACTACAGGCTTGACAAGAGAAGTCACTTAACATTAGTGTTGAACCATGTTTATGTCGTTTCTGGCTCTTGTCAGCAAGCACTCCAAACCAGGCTTCATCATAAAATTTGCTACCCTCTCCGACACGTTTGCGCCATTTGTTTTAGTATTCGAAAACTTTTTTCAAAAAGCATTAAGATGCGCTGGATGTACCCAATGATGGCACAGATTAGCGCTATAAAATACAATGTTGTTTAATTCATGTAGTTATTGCAACATTGTCTTCTTTTATAATATAATAAGAATTTGTTGTCTACATTCCCACGGGAGCAGGTGTTATGTTTAGCTACGCGATCGCTTTATACAGCACATATCATTTATTATCTCGTATTTGTTCTGTATCATAGTCTTCTATATCTCAAACTCAAAATATTTATTGCTCTCCATATGTTTACAAAGGTGGTAACAATACATATTATACAGATCAAATATGGACCCTGTCAGGCACGGCAAAGAACAATAAAGTAAAAAGAAAGAGAGAAGCTAGAAGTGTTACAATTATTTTCTCCACTGCCAATGAGTCAAAAAAATAACCAATAAAAACAAAAACCCTATGCCTATCTATGTAGCCAGTTGTTAGTAGGATAAGTATCCCTTTGTTAGCCTGTCCATGATGATATTTATCTAATACTAGCTGACGCGTGCCCACTTCGTTGGGCGGCGACAAAAACACGTCTCATTTTTAAACATATTCCATTACTGCTCCACTTAGTCATAGCGTGATATTCCCCGATAAATGGCCTATTCAACACAGAAAGAATTTTTAAAATCGGTTCATTAAATCGAGAGATTACTCTCTACAACGTCACAAACCATTGAGGTATTATGTACGTACAGATAGAGCGCGAGTTGAATGCAGAGCTTAGGAATGCGGTAGTGCTGTGACCTAATTATAATTATTGATTGACATTCATGTCGATAAATTTAAACAATGTTATAAGTTTAATTTTATTTAGTACACTAGGTTAACATGATGAAAAAAAAACCAATATCATAATTATCTCATGTTTTTAATAATCATTTCACAAAACGGAATAAAAAAATAACACGGGAACTTCAGTATTACTATTAACACAATAACACGGCAAACGTGCGATAGTTGACAAGGATGGCACAGCACTACACTGCAGGCGCGTGAGGTGGGGCGTGCGGATAGCGGGGGGAGATGCTCCCGCTCTTTACCTCAGACCCCGACTGCATTCAACTCGCGCGCTATCTGTAGTACATATTACCTCAATGTCACAAACACACAAACATTACCTGATTATAATATTAGTATAGATAAAAAAAAAGTTGTCTGTTTTATTTCCCAGCACATGTGCTATTCAACTATCGAAACGATTGTGCCATGAATTTAAATATTTAATTAAGAGATAAAGTAAAAAAGAGTCAACGGGTCTCATCTCAGGAGGGTCTTCAAAGTTAATTAACACGTAGCCATAGAGATGTATCATTGTTGCAATAGAAAGAATATTTGATAAATTACTATTTTTAATTAAAAACATCCATGTAGTGACGGAGTAAGAATACAATATGTCAACACCTCATCACATCCCATGGGTGTCGTAAAAGCGATTAAGGAACTATCCGTGAATATTATCGTTACGAAATAAAAAGATGGAAAACTTGAAATTAAACACTATACCAATCCGTTTGGTCAGCGTGGTATTAGTAGGCTAAGTATCCCTCAATCAAGGGAGGAGGCCCGTCTCTGCAGTGGGACATTAAAGGGCTGTTATGATACCCTCTTTGAGGACCACCCCCAATCTGTTTAGCCAACGTAAGGGTAAGAGGGCTTAGTTTCCACTTTCGATTACGACAATTTTATCTTAAAAATGTTTTATTTTAAAATGTTATTACTAAGACCTTGCGGCGAGAGACTCAAAAGCTTTCTTTCTTTCCACCACCAGGACCATATTATGCTTGTTTGCAACTAACGTGGTATATAATAAAGTATTTAAATGAATCGATTATATATCGAGTTAAACAATTGATACCTACAAGATAAGACATCAATCGATTGACCTTTGAACTCAATTGATAGACATTCATTACTTTTTAATTTATTTTGTCTGTGCTACATTGTTTTTTAACATTGGAAATAGATTGTGAATGCCGTAGACAACATAATTATTTTTTTATTAAACATGTTTTTTAACATGAAATTCAGTTTTTTTATTAAGTATTCGTTTATTCAGTGATGTAAATAATAAGAAATATGAAGTACCTACTCCCGGCATGCATCTGTGATTCCTCTGGTGTTGCGGGTGTCCATGGGCGGCGGTGATCACTCACCATCAGGTGACCTACAGGCTTGTTTGCCTCCCATCATAAAAAAAAGAAAGTCTCCTCCGTACTAAGCTACATAGCTTGTTGGCGAATAGTTAAAGTCTTTGGCAACTACGCAAAGGTCGATTCCCAGTCAATTTAAATCATTGTGTTCATGAACATTAATGTTTATATTAGCCAGGAAGTTTTTTTTATATAGAATTTGTACTAAGTAATAATTGTTTTTATTGCATCGTCATCATCTATGGCACAGCAAAGCTACATCCTAAAACATTAGCTGTTATGTCCCATATGGAACGTGTTTTAAGCGTCTACAGCATTGGTGCCAAGCTAGGCGACATTTTGGTAAAAAAACCTACCACCTAGTAAACAAACGGGTCTAGTTTATAATATCGACAGTCATTACATCGATGGTCGCTGTATTGCAAACGTTCCATCGACTGGCTAATGTATCGACAGTAACCTAAATCGACGGTACGTTACATCGACAATACCCCCAATTGATGGTACGCTACATCGACTGTACACTTAAACGACAGTATTCTACATCGACAGTGCACCAAATCGATCTCGACTGATCACGATCTGCATCGACTACTCTAACCCAAGCCAGAATTAAACAAAAACACAAAAGGGTGAAAAAACACCCGAAACTAGACCCAAACAAAACATGAACTTACTCAGCTTACCCACCCCTTCATAACCACAAATTACAATGTCATTCAACAATTGAATGAAAATACCTCCATTACAATCAAAAGGTAATTTACTTCACAGAATTTCATACAAATAGACTGACGAGATAAATATCAAGTTATTTTACAAGTTCCCTTAAGTTTATTTAAGATCAAAGCGTTAGATAGAATTTGATAAGGACATTTAACGCAAGACTTAATTTCGTTTGATAGGATCTAGAACTTAATTAAAATTATTCAGAGAATTGTGCGCATCTTAATATTATTTTGGTATTTTCGCCTTTACCGTATTTTATTTATCCGTATGGTGAAGGAGTCAGAATAAGAATACAATAGTATGCTACCACCCCATGGCATTTCATGGGTGTCGTAAAAACCGACTAAGTTACTATCCGTGAATATTATCTTTACGAAATTAAAAGAAGGAAAACTTGAAATTAAACCCTACACCAATCCGTCTGGCCAGCGTGTATTAGTAAGCCAAATATCCCTCTGTCACGGGAGGAGGCTCGTCCCTGCAGTGGGACATATTTTATTCTTACTCCGTCACCACACGGAGAGTTACTTACGGAGAGTATTGGTTTCATACAACATATAAATTCATGCCTGAATCCCATAAGAATAGGCAGAGACTACTGAACGCCAAGTATTCGTATTAGATCCTTATCCTTTGCTTTGTTAAAGTGGGTACGGTACATTCATTGATTTTATAGTATTACTAGCTGTTGCCCGCAGCTTCGCTTGCGTTCAGAAGTATTATGATTACTTAGGCTTATTTTTTGTTTAGCGTGTGTAAAAATAAGGGGCCTACTAAACTTCTTTGTACACATATTCTTAATGAAAATAAATAAAATGATAAAATAACTTGTTTAATCCATACAAAGTTATCATCATCATCATATCAGCCAATCGACGTCAACTGCTGGACATAGGACTTCTCCAAGTATTGCACCTTATGGGGTCCTGTGCCTCCCTCATCCATCGGCTTCCAGCCGTCCACAACAGCGCTGTCGCCGGTCGCCATTCCAGAATCTTTCTGCCCAAACAGCTGTCGGTTCTCCGCGATATGTGCCCTGCTTGTCGTACTTTAACCGGTTATATCGGTTACTTTGGTTCTCTTGCGGATCTTCTCATTTTTAATTCGATCACACAGGAAAACTTCCAACATAGCTCTCTCCAATGCCCCTGAGTGACCATGAGCTTTCTGAGTAGACCCATAGGTCAGGCTACAACATAGCTCTCTCCATTGCCCTTGAGTGAACATGAGCCTTCTGAGTGACCATGAGCCTTCTGAGTAGGCTTATAGGTCAGGCTACAACATAGCTCTCTCCATTGCCCTCTGAGTAACCATGAAGCTTCTGAGTAGGTCCATAGATCAGGCTACAACGTAGCGCTCTCCATTGCCCTCTGAGACACCATGAGCCTTCTGAGTAGGTCCATAGATCAGGCTACAACATAGCACTCTCCATTGCCCTCTGAGAGACCATGAGCCTTCTGAGCAGGCCCATAGGTCAGGCTACAACATAGCCCTCACCATTGCCCTCTGAGTGACCATGATTCTACTGAGTAGGCCCATAGGGTAGGCTACAACATAGGTCTCTCCATTGCCCTCTGAGAAACCATGAGCCTTTTGAGTAGGCCCATAGGTCAGGCTACAACATAGCTCTCTCCATTGCCCTCTAAGAGACCATGAGCCTTCTGAGCAGGCCAACAGGTCAGGCTACAACATAGCCCTCACCATTGCCCTCTGAGTGACCATGATTCTACTGAGTAGGCCCATAGGTTAGGCTACAACATAGGTCTCTCGATTGCCCTCTGAAAAACCATGAGCCTTCTGAATAGGCCCATAGGTCAGGCTACAACATAGCCCTCACCATTGCCCTCTGAGTGACCATGATTCTACTGAGTAGGCCCATAGGTTAGGCTACAACATAGGTCTCTCCATTGCCCTCTGAGAAACCATGAGCCTTCTGAGTAGGCCCATAGGTCAGGCTACAACATAGCTCTTTCCATTTCCCTCTGAGTGAACATGAACCTTCTAATTAGGCCTATAGGCCCTCCAATTTTTGATTTTTTTTTTATCATAGCTTGATGTTATATAGCCTATAACCTTCCTCGATAAATAGTCTATCCAAAAATGAAAACTAAATTCAATTCGAAGAAGTAGTTCCTGAGATTAGCGCGTTCAAACAAACAAAAAAACTCTTCAGCTTTATATAATAGTATAGATATAGATAATTAATCTGTCAATAGGCGCTAAAACTATTAAGCTATTATCAAAGTGCTTTCTAAGGGGGTACCAACGTCATAGTAACTATATGCATGCAAAGTCTCAGCCCGATCGTATTGAAACTGACAAAGTTTCATACAAACTTTCATCACCTATTTTATCCCCTAGGGGGTAGAATTTATCAAAGTCCTTTCTAAGGGGGTGCCAACGTCATAATATCTATATGCATGCAAAGTCTCAGCCCGATCGGATTGAAACTGACAAAGTTTCGTGCTAACTTTCATCCCCTATTTTATCCCCTTGGGGGTAGAATTTATCAAAGTCCTTTCTAATGGTGTACCAACGTCATAGTAACTATATGCATGCAAAGTCTCAGCCTGATCGTATTGAAACCGACAAAGTTTCATACAAACTTTCATCCCCTATTTTATCCCCTTGGGGGTAGAATTTATCAAAGTCTTCTCTAAGGGTGTACCAACGTCATAGTAACTATATGCATGCAAAGTCTCAGCCTGATCGTATTGAAACCGACAAAGTTTCATACAAACTTTCATTACCTATTTTATCCCCTTGGGGGTAGAATTTATCAAAGTCCTTTCTAAGGGGGTGCCAACGTCATAATATCTATATGCATGCAAAGTCTCAGCCCGATCGGATTGAAACTGACAAAGTTTCATGCTAATTTTCATTCCCTATTTTATCCCCTTGGGGGTAGAATTCATCAAAATCCTTTCTTAGCGGATGCCTACGTCATAACATCTACCTGCATGCCAAATTTCAGCCAGATCTCTCCAGCGCCAGCGGTTTGGGCTGTGCGTTGATAGATCACTATGTCAGTCACCTTTGAGTTTTTATATAGACTAGCTGACCCGTCGAACTTTGTTCCGCCTTAATCGCAATAAATAAGCAGACGTTTTCTTTAATTGTAAAAAAAAAACAAAAAAAAATTAAATACTATAGGTATCATTCATATTACATATACATTAAATTAATTAACATTCAGATACATTAAATTAACCATTCATAAATTATTTCTGTATTTTAGTACATATGTTGCTCTTCATTTAAGTACCTTGTGATACACGACATTTTTTGTTTTATTATCAGGCGCAAAAGCAAACAACGCAGATGGTCTTCCGTCCGACCCGTGAACATGCCACGTATGGAAAAAACATAAATGTTCTACATTTAAACCATAAACTTTTAAGGATTGGCCTTGTGATTTGTTGATAGTCATGGCAAATGCAAGACGTATCGGAAATTGAAGTCTTTTAAATTCAAACGGCATATCGGTTGGGATTATTGGTATCCTCGGAATAAGAACTTCCTCACCTTTGAATTTTCCTATCATTATCATAGCGTAAATTAGTTCATAAATTTTCTAATCACCAAACGCGTACCGTTGCACAGTTTTGGTTGGTTTATGTTTCGAAGCATTATTACTATGGAGCCGACCTTTAGGCGTAAATTGTGCGGTGGTAAGCCAGGCACGTCCAAAGAGTTTAAAAATTCAATTGGATAGTTGGTGGCTTCATCTTCATTTGTGACGCAGTCAATAGATTTGAATGAATGCATTGTTCCAATGATCTTATTTTGAATTATGTAGTTTAGGTCATCTACATCTTTATTATTAGCCGCTAAAATTGCTCGCTCACTAAACCATTCATTGTTTTTGTAGTTTGAAATAATTTCTGGAAATACATTGTTGATAAGTTCGTCTTTTGATGAGACAAAATTACAGAAATTATTTGGAAATGATATTAAGCTCAAAGCTGCTCGATTCATCGACAGGTACTTGACCATTACCGATAGTCAGCAATTGCTCTGAGAAATATTCAGCAGATGTATCATTAAGCAATGTAACTTTCATGTTTGTTGTCAGTTGCAGTTTCTTCACATAGCGCCAATGACGGCACGACTCCGCTGTCAAAAAATATTTTCCCGCCAAAATTACTATTACGTCACAACTCATTTGTTAAAAATTATGTGACGTCACGACTCATCTGTCAAAAATTCTATGACGTCACGACTCAAATCCTTTTTTTTACAAAATCGTTACGGAACCCTAAAAAGTATCCTATGTCCTTCTCCTGGCTCTAAGCTACCTCCCTACCAATTTTCAGCTAAATCGGTTCAGCCGTTCTTGAGTTATAAGTGGTGTAACTAACACGACTTTCTTTTATATAAGATAATATTAAAAGGTCATGTTTTTATAGAATTTGAGACTTTCTAAACATTGTTTTCGTTAACCACAACGCCGCCCACTCAGGCTTAAGTCTCGGTATTACATTTAGGTTGAATTATAAATACTTATTAACATAAAGTTAATGTAAAATGTAAGTCCTTGAGGGTAGATGAAACATTTTAAAACGAAAACATTTGTTATTATCTTGTAAAAGTCTATTTTTGTTTCGTTGTGAAGTCCTTTGTTTGTTTCCGTATAAATAATATTTAGTTGAGAATTTACCCGATTGGACGATAGGAAGGATCATGTATGGCTACCATTATGGTAGCCATACATGATCCTTCCTATCGTCCAATCGGCATGACGCTACCGATTGGATCAGTTAGAATTGACCGTGTGTGGGAGTGGATCGGCATGACAGTTAGAATTGATGGCAGGATCGAATTTCGTTTCTTTTGATTGAGATTGGATCCAGCCTGCAGTATCATGCCGATTGGACGATAGGAAGGATCGTGTATGTCCACCATGAGCTAAAATGTAGTTTAAAGTATGACTGATCCAATCGGTAGCGTCATGCCGATTAGACGATAAGAAGGATCGTGTATGCCCAATGTGGACAAACTGCAGATTGGATCAAGCCTGCAGTGTCATGGCGATTGGACGATAGGAAGGATCGTGTATGTCCACCATGAGCTAAAATGTAGTTTAAAGTATGACTGATCCAATCGGTAGCGTCATGCCGATTGGACGATAAGAAGGATCGTGTATGCCCAATGTGGATGAACTGCAGATTGTATCAAGCTTGCAGTGTCATGCCGATTGGATGATAGGAAGGATCGTGTATGGCTACCATAAGTCGACTATTATGAAAATATTCTCACTCTGCTATCACTTGCGATTCGGAATTAATCTGTGTGCTAAGCATTACCCTCCTGTTGAGTCTATTTCGTTCTATTTTATCCCCTTGGGGGTAGAATTTATCAAAGTCCTTCCTAAAGGGGTGCCAACGTCATAATATCTATATGCATGCAAAGTCTCAGCCCGATCGGATTGAAACTGACAAAGTTTCATGCTAATTTTCATTCCCTGTCGTTCTGTTGAGTCATAATATCTTAGCATTACCCTCCTGTTGAGTCATGATACCTTAGCATTACCCTCCTGTTGAGCCATAATACCTTAGATATTACTTACCCCTCTTCATTCGATGTCGAGGCGAGTGTGCTGGCGTGCTGTGCTCCGAGCTCTGGTCTCCAGCGTACTCTGTACCGCTGGAGTCTGGACCTGGAGCCAGCGTGAAGGTAGTGCCTGCTGGACATCTCTCGCGACTTCGGCTGCGTTGCCAGCGAGACTGAAACAAGAAATAATCGTCTTAAAATACTCATAACAGGCCTGCGACGAAGGGACACTTGGCCTAACGATTAAAGGCTAGTCAGACGGCCTGGTTAAAATTTTTGTATGCAATTAGCATTTTTGGGTAAATTTGTGTCTGTTAAAGTGATGTTTGTAAAGTCCCCGCAACACAGGATATTTTGACATTTTTTAATAAGTAATTGTTTTCGTACAAATGCATCAAGCTGCTCATAACGCCTTAGGGCATTATCCACCAACCTTAATTGTTTTCTCTAACTTACTAAACAATTATAAAATTGTCCATTTCAAGCTAAAACCTCATAATGTTCCAGCGTGTGACGTCATACGTTTGATTGGTCATCAGTGTTGACTGATGCGATCAACTCTAGCCGACATCAATTAGCACGGGTCACTTCATATAGACTTTTTGTTTGCTATGGCACAGTCACTTGATAAATATAAATAAATAAATATTCCTCACACATTCACACAACGCTATCTAGTCCCAAACTAAGCAGAGTTTGTACTATGGATAACTAGACAACTGATAAACATACTTAAATACTTTTGTTTTGTAAATACATACATATTATACATAGAAACACTCAGACCAATGCAAACAATCATGTCCATGCACACAAAGATGTGCATTGAGGGAAATCGAACCCGAGACCTCTGCGTAGCAGTCAAGTTATATAACCACTACGCCATAGAAGTCGTCAAAATCACTATTCGATAAAAAGCACTATTATGGAATCAGAAACTGTCATTGAGTCAGTTACGTTTGGAAAAGTTCTATGTCTAGTCTATCCATTATCTTGGCTAATATGATTTGATTTACATTTTCATGTCAAAGATCATGCCATGAGTCGCGAAGACTTTGACAAACATTTATTTCACGAACTTAAACAACATCAATTATAGGACAATACTATTGTCCTGATTAGGAATCGATCCCGAGACCCGTGTATTTATTACTATAAACAAAAGTCACAGAAGTTATCAGTAAACCACAGGAATCCAATTTCCTTTTATTTATACCTTTGGTCTGTCCTCGAAGTGGATTATATACACACTTTTTTGATGACTTATACGTTTACCAGTTTAATTGTTGACCACAGTAAATTGGAAATTATTTTCCATTTCAAAAGGTTTTCCAATTAAAAATTGTCCAATTGTCTTATTTGCAGTACAATGGGCAGTTTAATTTAGCTTACATGACTATTCAGTACGAGACATAATGAAATATAAAGGGTTGGTTCATACTGGTACTCAAATTATGGGATACAAAATAATTTATCATAAAACAAAAAACATGGACTCTAAAATGTAAATAGTATTTTAATACAGTTCTTTTTACTGCAATGCAATTTATATTTTTTATGATAAAAACTAACAGCTAGGAAACAAATGGATTAATATATACTTGCCCTTATCCCTTGTAACTTTTTGGGTTTAGGGCTTTGGGAAAACTATTGTCTGATCGGCGAGTAATACTTTTACCTCGTAACCTATAATAAATAAAGATCTACAGGCAAAAACGTTCATATACGTTCATAAATATTCATTTAGATAAAACGGATTTTTTTTAAATACCTAAGTCACTTAGTGTCCTAATTGATAGACACGAGACAGTTGGCATGCTCCATTACGAAGGACTTAAAAAGTGGTTTTCCAGAAGCCCAACCACTACACCAGCTAGTAATCAAATTAACATGAAAATGATCATCGTGAATTAACCCCTAGACAAAAAACGAATGGTGAAAATGGAAAACGTCGTTAGAAGTTATACAATGGTTCATACGACGAGCTTAGTTATACGCGAAGTTTTTAGCACATGCGATTCATATTGCGCAGTATGCAATACAAATTTAAATTCTGAGGCACTCGTAACAAACAATAAAATAAACCACCTGAAATGAGAACCACTTCTGTTCCTGGAGTCTGTCAAAAATATAATTATATAATATCCTCACACATTCACACAACACTATCTAGTTCCAAAGTAAGCAAAGCTTGTACTATGAGTACTAGACAACGGATAAACATACTAAAATACTTTTTTTTGTAAATAAATACATATTATACATAAAAAACACTCAGACCAATGCAAACAATCATGTTCATGAACACAAACATTTGCATTGAGCGGAAATCGAACCCGAGACCTTTGCGTAGCAGCCATGTAATATACCAACTGCGCCACAGAGGTCGTCAAAATATCAAAAGGTTTCTGCCCTATGGCTATTTGTTCCGCTGTATCAAACGCCTTTACCACTTCAGAAAGGAAACCCACCTCAAAAAACTTGTAACATTTGTAATAATACGAAACTCATCATGCATAAAAGGTGAAGTTTGTTTCTTTGTGAAAAACCATTGAGTAGAGTTGTGTGTAAAAGTTTTTTGATTTATTGTTATGAATTTTTAGCTTTGTTGTTGTTTATTATACGTTTGTATATTCCTTTTGAATTAAACTTACGAAATAACTATAATAACAGCTATAGCAACATTAATGTCCTACTGCAAGGACAAGCCTTTTCCTGTGACGGCGAGACATCAATTTAACGGACACCTGGACTCAGCACAATAATTTATGCATAGCATAAATAATAAGAATCGAAGCCGAGACCTCGTTCACGGCAGCCGCTTGGGGTACCGTCGCGCTATGGAGGGAGTTAAATAATTATTTTGGTGCTGTATAGGTAGATGTCTGATACGCATAGGTGTCAGGATCGATTCTGAAGACCTCTTATCTCAATGAAAATCTTTATGCGCCTGTTTACATTGGTCTGTTTGTCTTATATATCTCGACCAGCTGACCCGTGCCCACTTCGTTACGGCGGCGGAAAAAGAGCGTCCCTTTTTTAAACATACTTATTTCATTACTGCTCCACTCTTAAGTCATAGCGTGATACTACATATATATAGCCTATGACACTCCCCGATAAATGAACTATTCAACACTGAAAGAATTTAAAAAATCGGTTAATTTAGATCCAGAGATTACCCCCTACAACGTCAGAAACACACAAACTTTACCTCTATAATACTTATTAGTATAGAGAAACCAAAAGCACATAGGTAAGTTTACCAGTTGAATAGTATCATATTGAGATTAGTTTTCATTAATCCTGATAGCTAAATCAATAATACAAGACAATGTGTACCTTATTTCTTTCTTTTAAGCAATAAATACCTTTAAATTAGTGAAGAAATGCTGCGTCCTATGTACTACGGAGAGCGGAGCGTGATGGTGAGCAGATCTGGCTCTCGGTGGTGATGCTGCGACCGGAGCGCATGATAGCTCCGACGCAGACTTCGACAGACGTCCGCTCAGGGCTTCTGACCGCTCTGTGGACAAAGTAAATGGTCAAAAACTTCTTGGAATTTACTTAAAACACAGATAAATTGAAGAGGCTAAAATATCGCCCAAAATTAAAATGGCATTGATCATTGAGTATTTAAAAAAATTGAAACTCCTTAAAAATAACCTTTTTTATTGGTCTTATTCTGATCGAGATTTTTGTTTTTTTCCGCCCATACGTGTGCGTTAGTAGCTTTTCATCCCAAACACGATATACAAGTGCAAACAGTTTGAGGGTTCGGCACTCGAGTTCACGGTGGCTACCCATGCAAACCAAACGATAACAATTGATTGGAGGATCTACCCTCGATCACTACTTACGACCCAATCGGATATTGAAGAGGAATCATATTCTAAAACCGTCATCTCACACGCCGAAATTATCGGTTATGCTTAATATTATATTTGCGATGGGATGACATCTATACTATAATAAAACTGTAGAGGTCGAAATGTCTGTTCTTTTCGAGAATTCAGATAAAAATTATCTACAAAATCTAGAAAAAAGTCAAAAAGCACGAAACCACAATTTTTAGAATTAATGTCTGTCTGTTTGTTACCGCACATCTTTGAAACGAATTAATATAATCTTAAGACCAATACATTGTATTGTAGCCTTTTTTATTGGGCTTAAACTGAGGTATGTTTCATCAAAATCGGATAAGTATTATTTGAGATAATGCTTGATCTCTTTATTAGAACAGTCCAATACAAATTAGGGGTCAAGAAAAATGGTCAATGTTGAAATGAATCTAAATTTCGTTTCTTTTGTTCACGAGATGGCGGTACCAGTAGTAATCTATCTATATCTATACTATAATAAAACAGTAGAGGTCGAAAGGTCTGTTCTTTTCGAAAATTTAGATAAAAATTATCTATAAAATCTAGAATAAAGTCAAAAAGCACGAAACCACACATTTTAGAATTAATATCTGGCTGTCTATTTGTTACCGCACATCTTTAAAACGAATTAATATAATCTTAAGACCAATACATTGTATTGTATTATAAAATAAACATAATGTTGTATGAATTTACATTTCGTAGATTATTTTTATACACAACGATTAAGCGTAACTTGAAGTTACATTTAGTTTTTGTTTCATTGCAATCGGTTTCTTCTATTAAAAGATATTTGAATTTAATTAATTAATATTAAACAGCGCCATCTTTCGAACTTAGACTGTAGTACATCAAGAGTTAAACTGCGTGCTGTATTTTTAAATGTAAATAAATACAAATAACCTTTATTTGTTAATCACAGGTACAAAACATGTTACAAAAATAAATAGTCTTTCCCTGTTTTGCCAATACTGGCGTACAAACATCAATTTTTAAAGTTAAACTATTTAATTAATCACAAAAATAAATTTAATTTCAATAACATTCCTTTTCTCACAATCCTATTATAACTGCAATTATAACACACTTATATAATTATTTAATAAATAATATATGGGTATAATATAACAGACAACATAATAAGTAACACGCTTTTTCTTTATAAAATCATTTTACACATTATTGCTATTTGTCAACATTGAAGAAAAAATTGAAAATTGACATTATAATATAGAAATACAATCACAAAACATTAAATTATTGTTCAATGTGTTTGTGTTTATTTATTACTTAATAGTACCTAATTCAAAAATACTGCACGCAGTTTATCTATAGATAATAATATAGTCCAGTCTAAATTTAATCAAATATTTATTGCTTGAATAATATTATTATGGTAAAAAGGTGTTAGGTACAATAAATTTAGACAAATCAAAAGAACATCCAGACTTAGGAGAATAGTTTGTGGATCACAATGTCCTCCATGGGAATCGAACCCGCGACCTTATGCACGCCAGCCAGGTAATGCGACCGCCGCGCCCCATGCGCCACCGAGGCAAGTAATTCTGCCGCACCATAACGTGGCGTGCAAATTCATTCACAATAAATTAGCGATTATCCGTGTGGTGACGGAGTAAGAATACAATATGTCACCTGCCCATCTCATCCCATGGGTGGCGTAAAACCGACTAAGGGACTATCGTGAATATATTATCTTTACGAGATAAAAATGAAGGAAAACTTGAAATCAAACCCTAGCCAGTCGGATTGGTATAGACCAATCCGACTGGCCAGCGTAGTATTAGTAGGCCAAGTATCCCTTCCGTCACGAGAGGAGGCCCGTCCTTGCAGTGATGCAGCATTAATGGGCTGTTATGATGAAGTTTTAAAAAACGATATTTCAGTATAAAATTGAATTGCGAAGTAAGTATCATCCACCACGCGAACGAAGTCGCGGGCACAGCTAGTTCGTGAATATTATCTTAACGAAATAAAAAGAAGGAAAACTTGAAATTAAATCCTATACCAATCCCTCTGGCCAGCTTGTTATTAGTAGGCCAAGTATCCCTCCGTCACAGGAGGAGGTCCGTCCCTGCAGTGGGACATTTATGGGCTGTTATGATGAAGGGTTATACATAAGAGCTCTTGTATTTAAAACTCTCAAAGTTAATAATTAGATTTCGTCAGGGTAACCGCGCAAAACTTTCCAAGAACTTAAAACATTTAATTTTGAATTAATGATCCTTTAACTCGGCGAATGTGTAAATTAACCTCATTCGTTTAAAAGTTATGGCGTTTTATTTATGTGTTAAGTTCCTTTCTTGATCTACATGTAATAGAGTTAAAATGTAGTGTAAAGAAGCATTTGGATAAATTGGCAAGGTGATGACGAACGGAGTGAAGTTGTTATTTGACTACTATCAGTTGGCTTAATTTCTAGACTATTATTCGCGCTTTCCATCAGATGCGATAAGGTCATATTGTCCTGTATTTCAAATAAAAAAATTGCTTCGAGATTAACGGGTGCATGAGTTACCCCGATAAGATCAAGCTGTTTGCTTAATGGAAAGCTCAAATCTTGTACCAAAGGTACAATTCTATACTAACCAAATATACATTTCAAAGTGTATTACTTGTGTTCGGCATTCTAAAACACAATCTGTTAAGCATCATTGCGATTTGGTTTCATTCACTGGTAGGAAAATTGACAAGAGACCTCTTGATTCGAATGAATACAATGCCTCTAGAAAATAATTGACTTAGCGTATTTCAAAATTATTTTTGTAACATTGAACACGATTTTTAACAAGCTTATGGTAAATATTTGGATACATTTTCGTATTGATATTTGACGTCATCTGTGCCGTTGTCGTTATATTACATGACTCTCAATGCAAATCTTTGTGTGCATGAACATGATTGTTTGCATTGGTCTGTGTGTTTTCTATGTAATGTATGTATTTACAAAAAAAGTAAGTACGTAAGTATGTTAATCCGTTGTCTGTAAACTAAGCAGAGTTGTATTATGGGTATAGTACAAGCTCTGCTTGGTTGGGGTTAGATGGCGAGAGTGACATATTATTCGGACCAAGAACCTACCCTTTATTTGGCACATATTCTCATAACAATCAATCTCTAAAATATTTTCCACAAAAAGAAATTTATTTTTTTATTTTATTTATTTATTTATTTTATTTATTTATTTTATTTATTTATTTATTATTATCACACATACAACTATTATCACAGGTACTTATAACCTAATTCAATAGCCTATGTACAAAAACAAAAACAATTACTAAAAATATCAATAAATTACAACTTAAATAATAATTACTCTTTGTGCAAACATATAACACAATAAGCTACCCGTGTGAATTCGTTCAATGTACATGAGAAGAGATCTATCTCATGGGCCAACGTATTGAGCGCTCGGAGCGCGCGCGCGAGTGGTGTGCGCTGCAGCAGGCAGGTACGCGCGCGCGGCACGACCAGCAGTTCCGGCTGCCGGCGCCGCCCTACGTACTCGTCCGGGACGCTCAGCTGCATTACTTCCAATACGCGGGGATTATTAAGCCTTCCGCGCATCGTTTTAAATAGGTAGACGGCGAGCGCGACCTCCCTTCTTACTGTTAGTGTGTAATAACCTACCATACCCAGAACAAATAGAGTAGGATACAACAGCGGATAACCTGGGTAAACCCCATATTGCTTCATATACACGAACCTAACAAATTTATTCTGGATACGTTCTAGCATTAGCACGTACTTCTCCTCGTGTGGTGACCATATCACAGCATTGCACTCCAGGTGGCTCTTCACTAGTGCCTCGTATAGTGCTTTCAAAGCTCCTATATTTGTAAAGCTGTTGGCTTGGCGCAGTAAAAGTCCCAGGTTCCGGTAAGCTTTCTTACACACATTAGTAATATGCTGCCGGAACTGAAGGTCAGAAGTAAAATGCACACCTAAATCCTTAACTTCTTTGAGGCGCTGTAGCGGAGTCCCGTCCATAAGATACTGGTAATGACTCGGGGCGCGCGCACGGCTAAAGGATAATACGGAGCACTTAGCCACATTAAAGTGCAGTTTATTTTCTAAACTCCACCTTATAACACTATCCAGATCCTGTTGAAGCAGGCTGTGGTCGACACTGTGCTTCACCTCCGAAACCAGCTTCAGATCATCAGCAAATAGTAGAGGCGTTGACCTACTCACCACTTTAGGCAAATCATTGACCATCAGAATAAACAGTAAAGGTCCTAAATTACTGCCTTGACTTACACCACATCTTGTGGGGTAAGGGTCCGAAAGATGACCGCCACAGTCGACATATTGAAATCTGTTCTGCAAATAACACGCAAAAAATGTAAGGGTGCGCGGAGTGCATCCCACACCAGCCAGTTTTAATAACAAGATGTCATTATCGACTGTGTCGAACGCCTTTCGGAAGTCTAAGTAAGCAACGTCCACTTGTAGTCCAGCATCCACCGCAGGCACTAAATGTGTCATCAAATCTAATAAGTTGCCAGTTGTCCCCCGCCCGGGACGGAACCCATGCTGTGCGTCAGACAACTGAGCACTTACCTGTGGGTAGAAAGCACTGTGGATGGCCGTTTCAAACACCTTAGCTGGACTACACAGCACCGCCACGGGTCTATAATCCGTGGGCGTCGACCCTCCCTTTCCTTTAGGTACCGGAACAACTCGGGTTAACTTCCAACGATAAGGAAACTTAGCTGTCTCTATACATATATTAAATAAATAAAGTAACGGTTCCATAAAAATTGTAGCACAGTCCTTGAACACATACGCAGGAATACCATCAGGCCCCGCTGAACGTTTGGGCAGCAAGCGAGCGAGGGCGCTTCTCACATCTTTGGCGTGAGACTCGTGAGGTGTACACGAGCTCCCGGCGCGTCCACCGCGTGCGCGCTTGCCGCCCCTACACTCAGCGCGGGAGACTCAGGGCTGTAGACATACTCGAAGTAGCGGGCGAACTCTCCTGCGCTCTCGTAATCAGACAAACCCCTACCATCCTTTACTATATTACGAGTGCTCGAATTACCCGTTTTTGATCGTATGAAGTTCCAAAATGACCGTGGGTCTTTCGCCATTTGACTTTGAACGCGGTTTCGGTATTCATCATGAGCTCGTGCTATCTCAATTTTTACTCGGGCCCTACAGTTTGAAAACGCCTCATAGTCTTCACTTAACCTACTATATTTATATTTTTTGTGTAACTTATATTTAATTCTTATATCTCTAATTATTGCACTCGTATACCAAACTGGATATATATACCGATTATTGCACTGTTTATTATTTTTAAGAGGCACATATTTATTAAATAACTCATAAATTCTAACATAAAATAAATTTAAAATGTCATCCGGGTCACTTAAACTATATAATTCACTCCAGTCTATTTCACCTAATGATTGGTATAAGCTAACAAAATCGGCTTTATTAAAATTCCATTTATCCCGGGCTATAGTTCCATAAAGTTGTTGCGTATAAGGTTCAAAGTAATTGGTATTAGAAAGTGTCGCGGGAGGTATGGGCGATGGCGGTGGAGGTGTATATTTCGCGCCTAGTTCCAAGCACACGTGAAGCGGTGGATGGTACGCATCCACCGGCTGCAGCGCTTCGTCCGCAGCGCTCACCGTCACGCCCGCGCCCCGCGCACCCAATACGAGATCCAATTGTCTACCGTTACAATTCGGTACCTCATTACACTGAACGAATTCACAGAAGGACATAACATATTCAAAATAATTTACAACATTATTATTACAAGAAAATAAATTAAAATCTCCTATCACTAATACTTTATTTCTATATTTGACACAAATTTTCTCTATAATATTAAATAATAGCATGTACTCATTTTCATCAGTCTGTGGAGGAATGTACAGTACACAACATGTAAGTAAGAACCTATTTCGCTTATACACAGAGGCACATAATAATTCAAACTTTAAATTGTCAATATTTACGTCACCTGGAATCGTTAACCGTCGCAACTCGAACCGCGGTGTGGCCACTAAAAGCACGCCTCCTTGTTTTCTACCATCGACTCGATCGCATCGCAGTATGTGATATCCTGGGGCTATAAATTCTGCATTTTTTATAGATGTATTTAGTCCTGTTTCAGTAATTGCAAACAAATCACAACCAGAAGATTCCAATAGACACATAAATTGAGAAGTTTTCGTACGAAGTCCTCGCACATTCTGGTATAGTATATTAAATATACTACTACTTTTGCGTATGATTTGGTTCGGCTGGGTGACGAAACCAAATCCATTCCGAGATTTCGACATTCATTGGCCATATTTCTGGGTCATACAGCTTCTCAAAATTGCTTTCCGATACTCCAATCCTGAATGATGCATAGTCACGATTATTCTTAGGCTTTAACTTTATAATAGAAATATCCGCTTCATTTTTCAACACTCCTTTAATAAATTCCTTTAAATTATCTTCAGTTGTATCCTTACTTAATCTCCAAATATGTAAAAATCTCTTCCGTTCTATAGCTTTCAATGATACTATAGCAGAATTACCTCCTTTTATTATTGGGTTTTTTTCCTTGTTATATTTAACTTCGGTCCATTCATTATTATTTTCTTTAGCTACAAGCGTAATCGCTGATCTCTTGGCCACCGCTGCCGCGTAGTTAACCGCGGGCTGCAACGACGCGTGCGGTGATACGCTACTTGTTGCTACGCGCCCTGGACTCGCGGCCTGAGTAAGCGTGGACTGCGATGCTTCAGCCGCTAACTCTTCTTGCTTTTGGTTGGCGGGGCAGGGGTCAGGAATGGTTTTTACTGAAAACAAAGGAGTTTTCTGTTTCTCCGTTTTCAATTTAGTGATTTCTTTTTCATAAGATACACATTTTTCATTAGTTTCCCGCAACTGTTGTTTAAGTATATTATTCTCTGTTACTAATACAGTCACTGTAGATCTCATTTCTTCTATTATTTTAATTTGGAACGCATTTAATTTTTCAACTATTATGCTGTTAATTTTGGCCAACATATCTTCTGAAGTCATGGTCATTGACCCCAGATTCCCGCTTGTACAAGTTTCGTCGAAAGATTGGTAACACTTATTATCAATGACGTCTTTGGTGGTAGCGCCACGCACAGGTGTATCATCAGTACTTAACTTTAACTCGCTGTGTAATGTTTAGACAGTCATCACAAGTAAATGAACGTTTTAGCTGTACCTGACGTTCCTTGAACACACTCGGGGTAATATTCATACATCTGTAGTGGTAGTTAGTTTTGCATCCACTACATTTCAACAGTTCACTAACATCCATTTCTTTACAACAAATTAAACAATCCATTTTGAATTTCCAAGAATTCAATCAAACACAGGGCGACAGAGACAGAGTTATTAATTCCCTATTGAGTGAAAGAGCGCGATGCACGGCGTCGCGTCACCCACAAAACCGCGCGAATAAATTTACGTTAATTTGTTTATTTTGATAAAAAGTTACTAATTTATCACTGTACTTACTACATTGTTTTTTTATGTATTGACACTCTAAACGTAATATTCACACATTTTTATAACTTAACAGTTCAAATTTACAAAGTTATGAAATAAAAACTCGGGAACAGCTGACGCACTATCCCGCGTATCCGAGCGCCGCGCGCGAAGAAATGTCCGTAACAATACAAAATAATACAATAAAGATTATATTCGAATGAATAAGTTAAGGTAACAGGGGCAAGTCTATTATTGGGATGTATTTCCTCATTTATATAGTTAGTCCGTGGTCCCTTTGTTGATAAATGTCAGTTCTTGTTATAATATAACTTAATACTTTGTAAACATTTCAAGTTATACCTATTGCCGTTATCAATGTCGAGCAAAAACGAGCAAAAACATCACGTTTGTTGTATGGGAACCCCCTTAAATATTTACTTTATTTTGTTTTTTAGTATTTCTTGTTTTAGCGGTTGCAGAAATACATCATCTGTGAAAATTTTAACTGTCTTAGGCTGACCGCACATTGGAGACAAGACTGTTTCATTCAAGACTGACTTGCCTTATATAGACAAGTCTGTCTTAAAACTAAAACGAAACAGTTTTGACTACGATACGTAGCACACATAAAACAAAACTGTTTTGTCTCATAATCAGTGATGGGATTATACTCGGCATACATGACCACGTGTTAGTGTTTACTTTCTGAACGCTCGGACGAGAGTGGGGTGCGTGCGGGGTGTGACGGTAGACAGTTTTGTCTTTAATGTGCGCGCCCGCATTGATACAAAAGGGAAGCCGACAATCGTTAGTCAGACTAGTCGCCGTGCGGTATTATAGTCTATCTAAGACAATATTGTCTCTACGACGTTTTGTTCCAAGTGTGCGCATATTCATACATATTGTAAAGCAATAGTCTGTCTTAAGACTGTCGTGTTCCAAGTCTGCGCTCAGCCTTACTGTCATGGTTCTCGAGATACAGCCTCGTGACAGACAGACATTCGGACGGACAGCGGAGCTTTAGTAATAGGACCCCGTTTTTCCTTTTAAGTACGGAACCCTAAAAAGATTATATTCGTATGAATAAGTTAAGGTAGCAGAGGCACGTCTATTATTGGGATGGATTTCCTCATTTATATAGTTAGTCCGGTGTCCCTTTGTGGATAGCTGTCAGTTCTTGTTATAATAATGTGGGTTAGGTTTCTACGTCACTTTTATGTATAGGTAAATGGTAATGTATTTTCTTTTTACGTACCTAATATATGATTCAGCGATTTATTTGTAATCGGGTTGTGGTGTTTTAAATTGGGGATTTCCGCTAAGTTCTTTTTTTTTCTTTCATTCTGTCCCTATCTTTATGCTGGTACTTAATTGATGTTTTTTTTTCTTTTTTTAAGAAAGCAACTCCTGTTGAGGCATATGGATTGAAATCTGTGTCTCGGGGACTTTTACAGATCAAATATGAAATACAACATAAAGTTCGCAGATTACACTAGAAAAAAAAGAAGAAGTAAGTAAAAAATGTAATTAAAACCCTATAAATTTTTCTAACCAGCCTGTTATTCCGACAAGAAGTATTTCTACCGATACATAAGCATTTACCCACTCAAGCCACTTTATTGAAGGGCCACCTTTCATGAGTGGAATGTATTTCAAAATGATTTCTTCGTTTTAACAATGAATGAAGGCTTACTCTTGATTGTTAGAATGAGTGCTTCATAGGCTTTTCATCATAAGTACTTCTTGTATTGTGATTGACTGAAAGTTGTTTCTGAAAAAGTTTAATAGCAAATTATTACCTACCTTTTTCATTTTAGAAACTTTTACTGACCATAAAACAAGATATGTGGAATAAATAATAATCCTCACACATTCACACAAAGTCATCTAGTCCCAAACTAAGCAGAGCTTGTACTATGGGTACTAGACAACGGATAAACATACTTAAATACTTTTTTTTGTAAATACATACTTACATATCTATACATATAATAAATCTGTAGAGAAGTCAATTCTGTACTTGAAATATATTCTCAAAATAACTATCAGGGTGTGATTAGTGATCGATACTGATGACAAAAATGTAATCAGTACAATTTTTGTCTGTCTGTCTGTCTGTATGTTCGTTATAGAAACAAAAACTACTTGACGGATATTTATTTATTTATTTATTTATTTATTTGGAAGACCAACAGCAGTTTGACAATATGATTAGAAGAATTAAGAAACATAGAGCCAGTTATAGGTCCTCACAAATCGCAACAAGGTACATGCACAAAAAGTTACATACAGAATTAAACACACAAAAGAAAAACAAACTGATAGTAAACATGATATGAGATACAAACATACAAATGAGGGGAAAAGAACAATAGATAATGATCATAATATAAGATTAAAACCTGACTGAGTTAACAACCGCCTCGCCGACGCAGCACTTGTATTGAATAGGTCAATGTCCACAATTTTAGATACATCATTAAAACTCTTACTCGCCCGCCCAATAAAAGAATTCTGCCTATAGTTGGTAGATGCATCTTGAAGGCTAAGTGGGTTGCACCTTCGTAGCCCACGGTGTGGTACTCTCAAAGTAACAAGTGACAACAGCTCACCACAGTCCAATGAGCCATTTGCCAAACTCATCAGCAGCGTTAAGTCAGCACAGTTCCTATGCGTGGCCAGTGGCAATAAGTGGTGCTTTGCACAAATAGCATTATACTGCTCCGAGTCATATAACTCACCGGTTCGGAAACAGAGAAACCTAACAAACTTACGTTGAATGGACTCAATGCGTGTGATGTAGGTCTCGTATTGTGGGTTCCATACTTGCGATGCGTACTCCAGGTGACTCCTTACATAAGTGCAGTATAGTATTTTTAAGGTTTTTGCGTGTTTAAAATCACGGGATATTCGCATGATAAAACCGAGGGACCTATACGCCCTTGACACCATTCCACTTACATGCCGGTCGAACAGTAGTTTCGAGTCATGGACAACTCCTAAGTCGCAGATTGAGGAGACTCTCAACAAAGGACTGTTACCCAGCTTGTAGTTATAGTTGATTACGTTGCGCTTCCGACTGTACGAAACAACACTACATTTTGACGGATATTGATGAAACTTGGTACAATTATTCTTCATACTCCTGGTCAGGTTATAGTATACTTTTCATCACGCTACGATCAATAGGAGCAGAGCAGTGAAGGAAAATGTTGGTAAAACGGAAGAAATTAGAATTTTTAAGTTTTAGGTAGCTATTAAGGTAGGACATGTAACTTAGGTTATTTTGTTAGGTATGTTAAAAAGCAAGAAAGAAAGAAAAATGATCGCTTGAAAGCCCTGAAAAAAATTATTGACAAAAAAATGTTTCACCCTTTAAGAATTTTATATACATAAAATATAAACATTGCAATGAACATTGATATTAAAATTTCATCAGGCGTTAAAAAAATGTAAACTATTTTTTTAGAGCTTTGAAGCGTCTGTTTGGTAAAACGGCCTATACTTTTCATCACGCTACAGCAGTGAATGAAAATATTGGTAAAACGGGAGAAATTAGAATTTTTAAGTTTAAGGTAGTGATTTAGTTATGAAATCTAACGTAGGTTATTTTGTTAGGTTGGTTAAAATGAAAGAAAAATTATCGCTAGAAAGCCCAGAAAAGAATTATTAACCATTTTAACTCCTCGCAATAGTCAGGCATATGAGATTAATAAAAAAATACTGTCGAATATACAAGTGGAAAGTAAACTATATTTTTCAATAAATAGAATGGTCGATGAACAAGAAACCACTAATTACCCCTATCGACGGGTCCTACGTAGACTAGACAAAAATAAATAGTCTTTTCCTGTATTGCTAATATTGGCGTACAAACTTCATTATTTAAAGTTAAACTATATCTATACTTAATCATAAATATTAAATTGAATTAAAATAACATTCCTTATCTCACAATCTTATTATAACTGCAATTATAACACACCTAAATAACTATTCAATAATTAATAATAAATGGGTATAATATAACAGACAACATAATAAGTAACACGATTTTCTTTATAAAATCATTTTACACATTATTGCTATTTGTCAACATTAAAAAATACAAAACTGACAATAAAATATAGAAATACAATCACAAAACATTAAATTATTATTCAAAGTGTTTGTGTTTATTTTATTAAGTAATTCAAAAATACTGCACGCAGTTTATCTTAGATAATAATAATAATATAGTCGAGTCTAAGTTTAGTCAAATATTTTTTGCTAGATGGTAAAAAGGTGTTAGGTACAATAAGTTATTTCAGCATTTTTTCTACAAAAGACAAATCCCACACTAGCCTTTAAAAATATCAATTTAACGGACACAAAGAACATCCAGACTAAGGACAATAGTTTGTGTATCACAATTGTCCTCCATGGGAATCGAACCCGCGACCTCATGCACGCCAGCCATGTAATGCGACCGCCGCGCCGCGCCACCGAGGCAGGTAATTCTGCCGCACCATAACGTAGCGTGCAAAAGTTTTAGACGTTTCTTTCGTGATAAGTTTAAGGCAAAGAATGGCACACAACAGCATGTTACAGCAAATAAATAAATAACTACTATGGATTCAGTCACTCATCATACAACAAAACTAATCAGTTTCAACTGCAAGTCAGTTAAAAGGTCTATTGAAGATGTAAGAACATTATGTCAATCAGCTGATATAGTCGCACTGCAAGAAACCTGGCTGCTGCCCTATGACATACCATTCCTCGGCAGCATACACGAGGATTTTGCCTATACGGGCAAATCGGCTGTAGATCTTTCAGTTGATTTATTAAGAGGTCGTCCTTTCGGTGGCGTTGCTATTTTGTGGCGTAAACAAGCGTTCAAAACGGTCACTGTGATCGAGTGTGTCAGTGCGCGGTTAGTGGCAATTAAAGCGTTAATCGGTGATATTTCGATAATAGTGTTTAGCGTGTATATGCCGACCGATTGTAATGAAAACTTAACGGAGTTCACTGAATGTTTGGCTGAAATGTGCGCGATTATCGATAGTGAGAACGTTGAATCGGCCTATTTACTTGGGGACTACAATAGTCATCCTGGTGAGTCTTTTTGTTATGAACTTTTAGACTTTTGTACGGAGCAACAATTGATATGTGCGGATATTGAAAAATTAGGAATTGACTCTGATAGCTATACATATATTAGTGAAGCTCACGGCTGTAGGCGATGGCTAGACCACTGTGTGGTTACTGAATATGCATTGCAGACAATAATAGATATTGGTATAGTACATAATGTTTTCTGGTCTGACCATTATCCTATGTTTATAAACTGTAGGTTAAGTATTAATAGGAAAATAACAGATATTGTGGAAACCCCTTGTAATCAAATAATTTGGGGTCAGAGGGACAATGGTCAGATGACTGAATATACTAGACTATGTAACAGCGGATTACGGTTGATCGAGTACCCCCAGGACTTAGGTATGTGTAATAATGCTCATTGTGATAATCATAAACACAGGCAAATTTTAGACAGTATGTATAAAAATATTGTTAACGTTCTCTCTGAAGCAGCCACACAGACTTATGTTAAACGTCGACCTAATAAACACAAGGCACAGATTGTAGGCTGGAATAGGTATGTGCGGGAAGCTCACATGCGGGCTAGAGTTGGCTATCAGAACTGGCTCTTACACAATAAACCTACCTCAGGGTTTATTCACGCGGAAATGTGTTTATCTCGCAACATATTTAAAAATAAACTTAAATGGTGTCAAAATCACCAGGAGCAAATTAAACTAGACATAATAGCTTCACATCGTGAGGGTGGGGACTTTAAGCACTTCTGGAAAGCCACAAGTAAACTGAATGCCAGACCTAGCCTTCCTGTGAGTGTGGGGGGGGCTGATCAGCCTGAAAGTATTGCGAATATGTTTGTGGAACATTTTAAATTAGAGTCACCTCTTGGTCATCCGTCGGAGGTGGTCGATGCTGGGGTCTGTCGTGAGGATGATATAATTCGTTTTCCCGCCAAAGATGTGGCCAAGATTATTGGTAAAATGACGACTGGTAAGTCTCCTGGTCATGATGGTCTCAGCATCGAACACCTCAGGTACGCTGGGCCTCATTTGCCTAGAACTCTGGCCATGTTCTATTCACTCTGCATGTGTCATTCATACCTTCCCGGTGATTTAATGAAAACAATTGTTGTACCCATAATTAAAAACAAGACAGGTGATGTAACAGACAAATGTAATTACCGACCCATCTCATTAGCTACCGTCATGGCAAAGGTACTCGATAGGCTGTTGGATATTCAGCTGGAGCCTCTACTCAAGATACATGATGCCCAATTTGGGTTTCGACCTGGGCTGTCCACTGAAACAGCAATACTAAGCTTGAAACATACAGTACAATATTACACCCAGCGTAGAACACCGGTTTATGCTTGTTTCCTGGACCTCTCCCGTGCCTTTGACCTCGTATCATATGATATATTGTGGAAAAAGCTACGGGAGAGAAAAGTGCCAGCAGAGCTGTTGCGTATTTTTCAGTTTTGGTACCACAATCAAGTAAATAATGTGAGATGGGCCGGTAAGCTTTCTGCCTCCTTTAAACTGAATTGTGGAGTGAGACAAGGTGGTATAACATCTCCAAAGCTCTTTAATGTTTACATCAACGACTTGATTGTGGAACTAAGTAACAAAAAAATTGGCTGTCGTATTGACGATGTAAGCGTTAATAACATTAGCTATGCTGATGATATGGTTTTGCTGGGTCCCACAATCAAGGCGCTCAGGGAGTTACTTGGAGCTTGTGAGCATTACGCTGCTGACCATGGGTTAGTGTATAATGTCAAAAAAAGTGAGTACTTGGTTTTCAAGGCCGGGGGTGGTAAATGCCCGGAATCTATACCTCCTTTATTACTTAATAAATGCGAGCTTAAGCGAGTGTATCATTTTAAATACCTAGGGCATTATGTTACCGACGACCTTAAAGACCAAGCTGATATCGAGAGGGAACGTAGAGCGTTGGCGGTGCGATGTAACATGGTGGCCCGCAGGTTTGCACGTTGCAGTGAGACAGTCAAAATTACCTTGTTTAAAGCCTACTGCCAAGTATTTTATACGTGCAGCCTGTGGACGAGCTATACGCAGCGCTCCATCAACGCTTTACGTGTCCTATATAATAATGGCTATAGAATGCTGATGGGGCTGCCCCGCTTCTGTAGTGCATCAGGTATATTCGCACAAAGCCATACAAATGACTTCCTTGCAATATGGCGCAAAAAAACAGCCTCCTTGCTCTATAGAGTTCGGGCCAGCTCCAACAGTATTTTGCGAATGATTGCCGAAAGGTATGACTCGCCTATTTTGAACCAATGTATGTGTAGATGCATGTCCACCGTACAATTGGTAACAAAATAATAATAATTTTAATATTTAAGAATGTTTTTGTTTACTAACATAGTCCTAAGTGTATTGTTACTAACATGATATGAATCCTGTGTTCGAAATAAAAACTATTTTATTTTATTTTATTTATTTATTTTAAAATGTATTCATTCATAATTAATTAGCGATTATCTGTGTGGTGACGGAGTATGAATACAATATGTTACCTCCCCATCTCATCCCATGGGTGGCGTAAAACCGACTAAGGGACTATCGGTGAATATTATCATCATAACAGCCCATTCATGTCCCACTGCAGAGACAGGCCTCCTTCCGTGACGGAGGGATACTTGGCCTACTGATACCACTATAGCCAGACGGATCGGTATAGGCTTTAATTTCAAGTTTTCCTTCTTTCTATGTAAAGGTAACATTCACAGATAGTCGGTTTCACGACACCCATGGGATGAGGTGGGGTGGTGACATAATGTATTCTTACTCCGTCACCACACAGATTAGTATTCCATGACAAACAATTTTAATGGGATCCACAAATTACTGACATTGGCTTGTTTGTTAAATAAATATAAGTACTACTGTTTGTATCGTTCATCCTTCATTCAGTACAAGCTCTGCTTAGTTTAAAACTAGATGGCGTAATACAAATAAAGGAGAAGTTTTATTACAGGTCAAAAGCCTTTAACACTTACATTAACATAATGATATTCGGTATAACCCTAACAATGTAAGTAGGTACCCACTCAATTAATTGCACGTAACACGCCAACTTCCGTGTAAGTTAACAGTATTATAATCTGTCGTGACAATGACCGGACTAGTACAGTCACCATCAAATATTACGTAGCAGAAACGAAGAAACCAATATTTCTGAACATTTGGAAATAATAATAATAAAGAAATAATAAAACAATGCTCAAAACGTCCCCAGCTTGTAGCACTTTGAAACCTATGTTAATCGAAAGGCCTTAGTATTTTCATCATTTTATTGTATGACAGCAAATCTCAAATGTGTATCCGAAAAAAGTTATATCGCTTTAAAGAAACCGAAATGAGTCATAATTATGTTGCTGTTTATTGTACTTTTTCGAAATGATAGCCAATAAAATACATAGTTAACAGTGTAGAATATAAGAAAAATATAAAATATTATTTATTTATTTATTATTACGCGCCGTATATGCCCAATGACCCGATTTTTTCTTTTTTGTGAGCACGAGTAGTTTGTCTCCTGGGACATTTACTACTTCACGCTGGCTGTGGGGCGGATGGCCCTACGACCTTTAAGTCTCATGCCTCAGGGGCACCCTGAGGGCACGAATCTCGGCCTGGACCGTCACCGACTAACAGGATCTGCGAAAGGCACGCCCTCTAGGAGCAAACGCGGCGCGTATTCCTGCCTCGTCGGCGAGGACGGAACCGCGGACGTGTTGTTGTGGCTTCGCGAGCCGTATGAGCTCTACATTGAGCAATCGCGATCCTATCACCCGGTTCTTCGAGAGCATGTCTAGGTCTTCTAATTTTAGATATTCTAGAGGGGATGTACCCGGATGCCTCAACCACTAGTTGGTTGGGGTGAGTGGCAGCCGTTTCAAAGTAGCGACGGGAACAGAGTTTCATGTGTTGCTGGCTGGTCGGCAACTCGAAGTCGATGTGGCGATCCTCGTTACGCGTGAACCACGGTGCTCCCGTCGCTTTGCGCATGAACCTATTCTGAATTGTTTGTAACCTATGGATCCTGCTGTGTGGCCCAAGGTAGGCAAAAACTACGCACGCGTACGTCATGATTGGCCTAATACAAGTCTCGTATATCCTAACTTTATTGCGGATTGACATCTTAGTCTCCTTCCTAAGGAGTAAGTGCAGCCGTTCCATCACAAACGAGCCCCGCTTGTGAACCATGTTGAGGTGGGGACGGAGCGAGAGCTTATCGTCGAGTATGACTCCAAGGTATTTGGCTTCCCTCGCCCAAAGGATCGGGGAGCTGAACATCTTGACGTTTTGTTTTTTTTTTAAATTGGCCTACCAGAATGACTCTATAGTGCCTGATGTTAAGCATCCATTAGAGTCCAAGAATGACGAGCACCGACAATATTTGTAGAGGCATGAATGTCTCAACTATGGCGGCTTCAGAAGATGCTTTTTCACGCCACGCTTGAAGCAACCAGGATCGTAGTTTGAAGGAAACACGTGGGCTGGCAAAGAGTTCCACTGTTTGGTGGTTTTGCACATGTACGAAGTGCTGAACCGCTTTGTTCGGACTTGTATGGTTTCTACAGCGTAGCGGTGGAACTTAAGTCAAGGTTGTTAAGGCACGTGTTGTTCTGGATAAGAAAGAAGAGGGTGGAATCAGTTGGAAAAGTTCATTAGAACACTCGCCGTGGTACCGGCGATAGAAGGCCGCCAATCCGGCGATGTCCCTACGCAGCTGTAAAGGCTCAAGGGATTTGGATACTTCTGGGCACCCAATGATACGCACAGCTCGCCGCTGTAACCGATCAAGAGCATCTAGAAGGTACTGTGCAGAGCCATCCCAGAAGTGAGAGCGGTGTCTCTGTCGAGAGAGTTTTGTGGCTCCTTTTCTTGTAAAACATCAACGCTTGGCTCTTTTCGGGGTTGACTGTTATCCTCCGTTTCTAGAACCACTCGCTGATGGCGATGGACGCAGATTTACGAATGAATAACCAAATAAATCCCGTCTAATAACAATTTGTCCGTTGGGTCATTGAGGCCATAAACGGGACATTTAAAGGTGATTGTAAAATGTTCAGAAATGTAGTATTCAATAATACTCTTCACAGACTTCCGAATTGCTGGAGCGCTTCTCAATACATTCAGGGAGCCTTTTCATGACAGTGTCTATGCCACAGACTTCGTTGAATTAATTCATTGCAGAATTCACATCAACAATGACTTGGGTAACTACGTTACAGGCAGCGGGGTACGTACAGAACATTGACTGATGAGTCCATAAATATACCGTTCCCTGAATTGTCAAACGAGGATATTATTTTGTTTGGTTTGGGGACATATCACGCTTAAAACTAGCAGCTTCCTATGTTAGCGAACATTTACGTGGCGGCGTCTGCAACATAGAAGTTTGTGCTACTCCAAGTCCAATTATGAAGCAATACGGTATAAACACGGCAGATTGAACAATCTGCCGTGTTTGTACCGTATTGGTTCTCAAAGAGTTCTCTTTTGAGGGGTCGAATTTTATCCAAACATAGGTCAATTGAAATAACGTACAGGATATAAACGCCATTCAGGCATATTTTTTATGCTTAACTGCTATAAGAATAGCTGATGCTTGCGCGCATGTCGTCAGTATCGTGTGGTACTTTGGTATTGGAAGGGATTTAGACAATTTCAATGGGCCAGCCAGTGCCTGGGACAATATTGTAATAGACACTGAAAATACTGATTAATGTTATAAAAAGTTGCGATTATGAAGATATTTTTATTTGAAAACTTCTAAAAACCATCCATGGCCACTTTACAAAAAGATGGAGTCATTTCAAAACTCGGAATAAGTTCATTCCACAGTATTAATTAAAATAAAAGGAACATCATGAACAATAATATAATTATCATTTTGACTGATTTCGGTTTCTTTATGTCGATGTAACTTTTTTCGGATACACATTTGAGCTTTGCTGTCATACAATAAAATGGAGAGATGACTAATACCTTTCGATTAACATATATCTTAAAGTGCTACAAAGTGGGGACGGTGTCCATACATTTTTGAGCATTGTTCTTTCTATCTTAAATATTAGTTTTAGAAACCTTATGAGAGAAATGCCAGTAAGTTCTATATAAATAAATAAAATATTCACCGAGCTAGGCTAGGCTAGGCTTAGCCGTAAGCTAGGCTTAAACTGCTTGTGTTAGGGGTAACAGAACAACGGATATTAGTACTTATATACTTTTTTTTTGTAAATACATACATATTATACATAGGAACACTCAGACCAATGCAAACAATCATGTTCATGCACACAAATATTTGCATTGAGCGGGAATCGAACCCGAGACCTCTGCGTAGCAGTCATTTTGTATAACCACTACGCCACAGAGGTCGTCAAATACACTACAAGTTACCATATAATTAACTGATCATAAATTTTTTAAATGAGAAAACAGTCAATTTGTTTAATGTTCAGATAATAAAGATCACTTGTAGCGTATAGAACTTTTTGACATTATAAATTGTTTAAAAATATTTGGTCACATTGTTCGCTTTCAAATTTCTGATGGTGACTGTACAAAAAACATACTCATAATTTAAACTTAATAACTATACATTTTAGTTTTAGTCACGCTAGTTGTTTTTTTAGTTGTTTTAAGCCTCTATGGATTACAATGGTATCATGCTATTTATTCCCAAAGGTGCTGTGGAAAATTTGTCTAGACTGTCAACGTTTACTGCCTTGGAAGCAAAGTGGTCGTGCACAAGGTTGCGGGTTCGAATCCTATGCAAGATTATTATTTATTTGATCCAAATGGATGTTCTTTTAGTCCGTTAATATTAGGTCTTTGAAAGTCCTTGCGACACACTGCCAGACGTAAGAGCAGATTTTGTCTTTTTCTCTAAAAAAAATTATGAAAAAAGCACCAAAGTGCTCAAAAAAAAATAAGTATGCACTCGTAATACCAATCGATTCAAAACAGCATGTCAATTCTCGTTCCTTAAAATCGTTAAAAATTCGGTTAAGTTAACTTTAGTTGTCAAATTGTCATACAATTAGGTAAGACAATTTGACAACTAAAGTTAACTTAACCGAATCTTTAACGATTAGGTACGAGAATTGACATGCTGAGTAAAACTAAATCATGATGTTTATATACTCGTCAGCGGAAATAGGCTATTTGGTTCAATAAATCACAGGCAATAAAACCTCACACCCTTCAATTAATTATAGTAAACGGATGTTTAAACTGCTGTTAACTAATAGGGGGATGGATATAAACAATAACTATCAATTTATTTATTATAACACCATTTATAATGTATAATAATAAGCATGTTCTAAATAAGATTATTAAAAATCGTTTTACATAATCCCCCTTACTCATAAACAGCTCTTAAATTTAATTACTGTTTAGAGTAATTTTATTAGTAAAACCAACCTTATGCCAAACAAAACCGTAAGAATTTAAGCTTAGCAATTGATTAAAATTTGAGAGCCGTTTATGAGAAAATATTGATTAAAATGTATTAAAAAGTATTTTTTGATAACTATAGATATCGCATTATTATCTGAGTCTTAAAGTCATATCATTTCTCTATATCTATCTCGCTTGCACTTACAGGTTTTCTTATATACCTAAAATCCTCTATCTCTTTTTGGAGTACTCACATAATAACGTGTTTTCTATAATGGCAGTATGTTTTTCAAGCCTGCCTCGATGACTAGCGTTTGTGGTATTGATGTGAACGGGGTCGCTCGAATCCCCTATTGATTTGTCCTGAGTCTGAATTTTCTTAGTCCGTTATATTGCTAATTTTAAAGTCCCTTTGTGATAAAGAATGATCCCTAGGGCGAAAATAGTCGGCAGTATTTTTTTCAAGCCTGCCTCGATGACTAGCGTTTGTGGTATTGATGTGAACGGGGTCGCTCGAATCCCCTATTGATTTGTCCTGAGTCTGAATTTTCTTAGTCCGTTATATTGCTAATTTTAAAGTCCCTTTGTGATAAAGAATGATCCCTAGGGCGAAAATAGTCGGCAGTATTTTTTTCAAGCCTGCCTCGATGACTAGCGTTTGTGGTATTGATGTGAACGGGGTCGCTCGAATCCCCTATTGATTTGTCCTGAGTCTGAATTTTCTTAGTCCGTTATATTGCTAATTTTAAAGTCCCTTTGTGATAAAGAATGATCCCTAGGGCGAAAATAGTCGGCAGTATTTTTTTCAAGCCTGCCTCGATGACTAGCGTTTGTGGTATTGATGTGAACGGGGTCGCTCGAATCCCCTATTGATTTGTCCTGAGTCTGAATTTTCTTAGTCCGTTATATTGCTAATTTTAAAGTCCCTTTGTGATAAAGAATGATCCCTAGGGCGAAAATAGTCGGCAGTATTTTTTTCAAGCCTGCCTCGATGACTAGCGTTTGTGGTATTGATGTGAACGGGGTCGCTCGAATCCCCTATTGATTTGTCCTGAGTCTGAATTTTCTTAGTCCGTTATATTGCTAATTTTAAAGTCCCTTTGTGATAAAGAATGATCCCTAGGGCGAAAATAGTCGGCAGTATTTTTTTCAAGCCTGCCTCGATGACTAGCGTTTGTGGTATTGATGTGAACGGGGTCGCTCGAATCCCCTATTGATTTGTCCTGAGTCTGAATTTTCTTAGTCCGTTATATTGCTAATTTTAAAGTCCCTTTGTGATAAAGAATGATCCCTAGGGCGAAAATAGTCGGCAGTATTTTTTTCAAGCCTGCCTCGATGACTAGCGTTTGTGGTATTGATGTGAACGGGGTCGCTCGAATCCCCTATTGATTTGTCCTGAGTCTGAATTTTCTTAGTCCGTTATATTGCTAATTTTAAAGTCCCTTTGTGATAAAGAATGATCCCTAGGGCGAAAATAGTCGGCAGTATTTTTTTCAAGCCTGCCTCGATGACTAGCGTTTGTGGTATTGATGTGAACGGGGTCGCTCGAATCCCCTATTGATTTGTCCTGAGTCTGAATTTTCTTAGTCCGTTATATTGCTAATTTTAAAGTCCCTTTGTGATAAAGAATGATCCCTAGGGCGAAAATAGTCGGCAGTATTTTTTTCAAGCCTGCCTCGATGACTAGCGTTTGTGGTATTGATGTGAACGGGGTCGCTCGAATCCCCTATTGATTTGTCCTGAGTCTGAATTTTCTTAGTCCGTTATATTGCTAATTTTAAAGTCCCTTTGTGATAAAGAATGATCCCTAGGGCGAAAATAGTCGGCAGTATTTTTTTCAAGCCTGCCTCGATGACTAGCGTTTGTGGTATTGATGTGAACGGGGTCGCTCGAATCCCCTATTGATTTGTCCTGAGTCTGAATTTTCTTAGTCCGTTATATTGCTAATTTTAAAGTCCCTTTGTGATAAAGAATGATCCCTAGGGCGAAAATAGTCGGCAGTATTTTTTTCAAGCCTGCCTCGATGACTAGCGTTTGTGGTATTGATGTGAACGGGGTCGCTCGAATCCCCTATTGATTTGTCCTGAGTCTGAATTTTCTTAGTCCGTTATATTGCTAATTTTAAAGTCCCTTTGTGATAAAGAATGATCCCTAGGGCGAAAATAGTCGGCAGTATTTTTTTCAAGCCTGCCTCGATGACTAGCGTTTGTGGTATTGATGTGAACGGGGTCGCTCGAATCCACTATTGATTTATCCTGAGTCTGAATTTTCTTAGTCCGTTATATTGCTAATTTTAAAGTCCCTTTGTGATAAAGAATGATCCCTAGGGCGAAAATAGTCGGCAGTATTTTTTTCAAGCCTGCCTCGATGACTAGCGTTTGTGGTATTGATGTGAACGGGGTCGCTCGAATCCACTATTGATTTATCCTGAGTCTGAATTTTCTTAGTCCGTTATATTGCTAATTTTAAAGTCCCTTTGTGATAAAGAATGATCCCTAGGGCGAAAATAGTCTTCTAAACTAACCAATCAATCAGTTAGTCTATCACAGTCTACTGCTGGACTTATGTCTCTCCCAAAACGCGCCTCAGAACACGGTCCTGCGCCTTCCGCATTCAGTCAGAGCGAGGCGCGGTCTCCACTCTAGGACACGTTTGCTCCAACGGCCATCATTCCTTCGACAGATATATTTTGTCTTCAAAAAACAGATAAAATATATTATTATCAAGATCTTTAATATCTCCCATTATTTTACAAGTGTAAACTACAAAAGGCCTGTGTAAAATTGTGTTAGTATCCCTTCTTGTAGCAGTCACGTCCGAATCATTTGTCAGAGATTTAAATGTAAAACAGAAGGTACTCATAACTCTACGTTCTTGATATGATAATCTATGTTAGGATAGCTGCCTAGATATTTTGGGTAGGCAATATATCTAGGCAGCTATCAAAATAATTCCCTTGACAATTATTTGGTCCCCAAATAATTGCCTTGAGCATAGGATTAGATATTCTTTGTTTCCGTGAAATGTGTTTTTGTAGAATTGTTCACGACAGATAAAGCAAAAGGTGTGTTAAAATATTTTTCTATTAAGTAAGTTAATTTGACCGTTTTGTTGCGATAAGCGAACGTGACATTATTAAGGCCTAAGTTGTGTTTTATCAGAGGCTTCAAGGTCATAAGATTATAAAAAACGTGCCCTGGTAACGAGTACAGCGAATTACTGTTTGACAGATGTAGGAAAGTCAAAATCGTTTTGTTTTCGTTTCTATCTAGACCATCAGAGATAAATTTATAAAATGGTATTTTCCTCAGACCACCCATTAAATGTCCCACTGCAGGTACAGGTCTCCCACTGAAGAAGGCAAACTTGGACTAGATTTAGATACTAGGCCAGTGTCTTGAGTCATTATCCGCAGAAAAATAAATTAAAACGCTTTCAGCATTAAAACAATCTTTACTCTTTTGAAAAATCATAAAATATTTCCCTATTTGAATAAATATTCATCACAAAGTAGCGGTTCACAGCAAGTATTAAATAAAACGCATATTATGCTAATATTAACTGCAAAATTTTAATAAATCTACGAGCCAGTGACCACGTTAACTCGTGCAAAGTAATTAATTATGTATTCCCCGCATTTAATAACACTAGCCGGTGCCTGTGACTTCGTCTGCGTATTTTGGACATTTCATACAATATGATATCTTTATAAACTGTAGCCTATATGTTATTCTGATGTGTAAGCTATATTATTACAATGTTTCATTAAAAGCCGTTCAGTAGTTTTTACGTGAAAGAGTAACAAACATACACACAAACTTTTGCCCTTATATGACCCGTGCCCACTTCGTTGGGCAGCAAAAAAAACCCCTCCCTTTTTTCAACATATTTCATTACTGCTCCACTCCTATTTGTCATAGCGTGATATTTTATAGCCTATGACACTCCCCGATAAATAGACTATTCAACACAGAAATAATTTTTAAAATCAGTTCAGTAGATCCAGAGATTACCCCCTACAACGTCACAAACACACAAAATTTACCTCTTTATAATATTAAGTATAGATTAATATTATATCCAAAATGTTAGCATATACGTGAAGCATAACGTATGTTAAACGGAATGTTTTAATTAAGAGGATTTTTTAATATCCCTACTTTAACCCTTCTGAAATCACTGACCCACGATTCCGCCCATGTGAATTTCTGTAATCGCGATGTGCGTAGACTTGTATGAAAACCTTGTTAATATAACGGAAATTAAATATATATTTTTGGTATAAGAAGCCTATGCGATAGATAATTCAATATGTCAGTAAATACCGTGAATTAACACAAAGATTTTATTTTAAATTGTTGTTAAATATCTTTGTAGTACTTAAGTAATTGCAACGCAGAGGTCATGGGTTCTATTCCCAGTTTGCGGAAACCTTTCTGTATATGAACTAATAGATAATAAGTTGGTCTTTACCTATGAAATTGCCGTTTTATTTCTGCGCTGTCTTTAGACTCTATATTCTTTTAAAACATATATTATTTAAATAATTTTTATTAGGATATAAGATATTACTAACATCTAACAAAAGATAATAAATAAAAACAATTATTATTTGTTAATAAGCCTGTGAACATGGGTCCAATTTAAAACAGCGGATTTTCCCATTTATTTAATTGTAACTTCTTCCCTGATACTTTTTTTTCTTTGTTTTAAACACAATAGTTAGCTTAAATGTGCGCTATTACTCAAACTAAATTTCATTATATTATGTTAAATAATTATATTTATTTATTTATTTATTTATTTATTTAGGCTCACAATACACGTTACAAGCAGTGTAAATTATTACATAAATTATGTTAAATAAGATCTGGCTTGGAACATAAATTTTGCGTGCACGGCAAAACAGTAACGTCGTGAATACATATTAAACTATTTTCTTCTTAAGTCTAAAAATGCTCCCAAATCATTAAATTTAGTTTTAATCTTAATTTATACCCTATATGTATGTCGCAAGCCACATGGTCACATGATTTGTAATCATATCAGTATTAACAATAAAAACAACATAAACACGATCAACAATATCAACAATGGTGAAACATAGTTAAGATTGAAGGACATCCCTCAATTTACTGCAAAATGATGTTACATTTAAGAATATGTCCAAATCATTATTTTTCTTGACCAACTCATTATACTGTCTACACATTCTAGTTACAGGATTAAAATAAGATGTATTATTCTTAAATGTGTGCAAGACAAATATATTGACCCGGTCAGATCTACGGGCACTAAATTTAATGTTGAAGGTGATTTGAGACAATAGATTAGATGAGTCCATTATTGAGTGAAGTATTTTGTACAAGTATAATAAATCAAAGTATATACGTCGCGTTTCCAATGATTGAACATTGTAAGTTATTAATCTATCCTCATAGTGAAGCCCTGAACGTCCAGGCTGTTGTCGGTAACTTATAAATTTAAGGCACTTCTTCTGAACTCTTTCTATCGTGTTGATATGTACTCTATAATTCGGAGACCAAACTGGACTACCATATTCCAATATGCTTCTGACTAATGCGTAGTAGAGATAAATAATACTACGGTAATTTTTAAATCCCTTAGTTGACCTAATAACAAAACCTAGTAGTTGATTAGCTCTAGATGAAATGTAATCATAGTGAGCTCTGAAGGACAATCTATCATCAAACAGAATACCCAAATCCCTAGCTACGGATGATCGATTCAGGTCTATGCCATCGATGTTATAGCTATAAACAACCTTGTTACGTTTATTGGTGAAAGATATTACAAAGCACTTGTCTGTATTTAAATTCATTTTGTTTACCCTGCACCATGCAGAGACTGTGTTCAAATCCCTTTGCAAAGCGATACAATCTGACTCTTCAGAGATCAGCTTAAATATTTTTAGATCATCCGCGTATAAAAGGCAATTAGAGGACAATTTATGGACTAAGTCGTTAATAAATAGGACAAAAAGAAGTGGTCCTAAATGCGATCCTTGGGGCACGCCAGAAGAAACGACTACAGGAGTTGAAATGTAGCCTCCCAATGCCACTAATTGACACCTGTTTAAAAGATAAGAGCATATCCAACGATAAAGACACCCATGAATACCCGACGAGAAGAGTTTATGACAAAGTATGCGATGATTCACTCTATCAAACGCCTTTGAAAAATCAGTGTATATGGAATCCACCTGACCACCCACAGCAAAAGCACTACACAAGAATTGCTTATATTCCAAGAGGTTACTAATAGTTGACTTGTTTTTAATGAAGCCATGTTGTTCGACTGCAATTATAGGTTTTATATGGTTATAAAAATGGACATATACCAGTGACTCGAAGAGTTTCGCAAAACATGATAAAAGACTTATAGGTCTATAGTTTTCACATCGGGATTTGTCACCAGTTTTGTATATTGGTATAATATGAGCACACTTCCAGCGGGTAGGAAAAAATCCAGTTTCAAGCGATTTGTTAAAAATTATACCTAATGGAACCGATAATTCAGCAGCACATGCTTTTATAAAGAAAGGAGGTAATTGGTCAGGTCCCGGACCTTTACTGCTAACGAGTTGTTTAATTTTCAGCATGATGTCGTCAACCTTTATACGCACCTTTGTGAGGCAGCCTGAGATGTCTCCGGCTATATCAGCACCTGTATCATAATGTCTATCAAGATGTAAGTCGGTATTAGAGTCTTGAACAAAAACTGACGCAAAATATTGGGAAAAAAGTTCAGCAACCGACACTCCATTTGAAGAAAAACGGCCTTCGAAACTCATGGTTTGAGGTACTGATACGTGTCCTCTTTTGTTTTTAATGTACCTCCAAAAAGACTTGATGTCACTCTGTAGTGACTTTTCCACTGACTGGATATATTTATTGTAGCATTCTCTTGCCATGACTTTACATCGGCTACGCAGCATGGAAAAGGTATCGTAGTCACGGGGATTACCAAACTTCTTAAAAAGCTTATGAAATTTATTCTTTTCTTTATTACAATTGATGAGCCCTTTACTATACCATACAGGAAATGAATTACATTTGGGTGAAGTCATGGGTGTATATTTGCCAATAATATTGAAAAGAGTTTCATAAAAAGTGTCAGTACACGTGTCAATATCGGTTGAAGATAATAAACTACACCAGGCCACAGTGCCGAGTTCAAGCTTTATTTGCGTTAGGTCGCACTTGAAAAAATTAAGACGACTAGAGTTGAGGGGCCTAAGATTCTTTGTGATGTTAAGATTACCTAAAGTGATAGAAATAGCTGGATGATGTTTATCCATTCGGCTCAGACACAATATTTCGTTAACGGAAACAGTGTCTAAATTTGATAATACAAGATCGAGAATTTTGTTATATTCATTCCTGACGTGGTTGTGCTGCTGATTTATATTAATAAAATCTAAGAAAATGTTAGTGTGAAAAATCTAACTTCTGATAAAATCTTCATACAAAACGGCAATTTCATAACTAAAGACTATCTATGTATAACATGTATTTTATTACATAAAAAGTATCTAAGCAGTATTGTCTGGTCTAGTACAACAAGCTTTGTTTACCTACTTTGATTCTAGATGGCGTTGTGCACTTGAACTAGGTACAACCACTACGCCACATAAAAACGCTATCGGGAGTAAAGCTGCGGTTCTACCAGAGATGTGTGAAGATGCGTAGCGAGGGAAACGTTTGTACAGAACCAATAGGATCGCTTCTTTCACCTCGTCTCGGTAACCACAGCTCTGGTGGAAATGAGTTTTGAGCATACAAACTTGTTAGATATGCTGCGAGGTTTGCGCATACTGTACCAGCCAATCCATGCGTATTTAGGGTTATTTGGCTGAGTGACGTCTTTATTACTGAATTGTTTATGGATGTGATTTGGTGCTCCCACTTTTATGTACTACCTGCATGACGCTACCTTTATCAATTTTATAATAAAATCCTTCGTTGTATGGTTATATATGGTATACAATGGTTGCAGCGCCTAATTACAGTTATCTACAATGTACAAAAAAATATGACGTCAAGAAAATGCAGTAGTAGAGTTTGTTGCGCCGCTTCTTCTCTACTAGCGCTTTGAAGGCGGTGGTAAAGTTTGCTAAACTTTTAAATGTATTTAAACTTAGATTAAGTAGTTTAAAGGACGTCAAGAAATATATAATGAGAATTGTATTTATCTTGATTAAAGCGATTTTGACTTTGACTTTCCGCAGCTCCGCTACACGGATGTGATGATGAAGAGTATGTGCGATGGAAATCTGTTGTGCGAGGATTCGCACAACAGATTTCCATCGCACATCTCTGGTAAAAACGCACCTATCTAGTTTTACCTCACTCTTTCAATAAACCAATATTAGCTAAAGTTATGCAACTTGAATAAATTTTCTATACAAAGTCGTGGGTAACCGCTAGTATAATAAACGCATATTATGCTAATATTAACCGCAAATATTAATAAATCTACGAGCCAGTGACCACGTAAACTCGTGCAAAGTAATTAATTATGTATTTCCCGCATATAATAACATACACAAAACGTTAATGTTTATAGTAGAATATTTTAAGCGGAATGTTTTAATTAAGAGGATTTTTAATATCCTTACTTTGAACCCTTTGAAATCACTGACCCACGGTTCCAGCCATCTGAATTTCTGTAATTGCGATCTACGTAGATAAGCTTTTGACGACATTCTGTGAAGTTGTACATAATTGATACGCAGAAGTCTTTTATTGACGACCTCTGTGGCGCAGTCGGTATATTACATGGCTACTACGCAGAGGTCTCGGGTAGTATGTTTATCCGTTGTCTAGTACCCATAGTATAAGCTTTTCGTAGTTTGGGACTAGGCAGCGATGTGTGAATGTGCGAAAGCCCTAGCCCTTTATGTACATTTGCGCGAAGTGTATCAAGATAAATACAATCATCTTGAATGTCAGTTGTAAAATTACTTTCGTCAGCCCTTCTAGGTATAACAACCCCTTGAGGATTCTGTTACGGCGATGTACCTAAGTTAATCTAACAGATAAGAACGTGTGTCTTTGATTAGAGCTTATACTAGGGACAAGCTTGTTTATGCAGAGATCTCGGGTTCGATTCCCGCTCAATGCAAATCTTTGTGTGCATGAACATGATAGTTTGCATTGGTCTAGGTGTTTTTTCTATGTAGAATAAGTATGTATTTACAAAAAAAAAGTATGTTTATCCGTTGTCTAGTGCACATAGTAAAAGCTTTGCTTGGTTTGGGACGAGATGGCGTTGTGTGAAAGTGTGAGGAAATAATATTAAGAGCGTTTATAGGGCTCACTAGCGCCGCCAATTGAAAAAAATCGTAATTCGCCAATATGATAAATAATTTAAAATGTTAATAACAAAGTCTTGAGAAAAGGTAATAAAGTATTTGTTTATCACACTCTCAACACTTTAAATGTTTTTCAATTAAATAAATATTGCATTATAAACAAAAACGGCCGTTTTTTTTTCGAATGCGAAATTTAACTAATTGAAAAACATTTAAAGTGTTGAGAGTGTGTTATATAAATACTGCCTTTTCTCAAGACTTTGTTATCAACATTTTACATTATCTAACCTATTTGCGAATTATGATTTTTTATCTATTGGCGGCGCTAGTGAGCCGCGTAAAGGCCCTTAATATTAATAATATTAAATGTAGGCCAAGTTTCCTTTCTTCACTAAAGGCCAGTCCCTTTACAGTACAGGTACTTAGGTATAATTTGGGAATAGCACAAAACAATCGTGCTGGGTAGAATTTGAAACCACGACGACTTGGATAGCTGCTTATAGACTAATTCTTTGACTTACCATATTCTATATACCTAGTAGAAAATTGGTTCTCAAATCCCCTGTTCTCTTGTCCTGATGTACGGTCCCTTCCTACCATGCTTCCAATTAACAGAATACTTACTAGGTTGAGGCGAGTGTTTCTTAGTGGACATAACGTCATTCAGGTCATGTCAGCTGTCGCAGCGCACGCACGCAATCATTGAGCAGGCGTTGATTCGCCACGAGCGTTGACGATGGGCGCTCAGGGCTTAAGAGTAAAGATGGCTTATCGACTGATGGTTGTACCTGGTGACAGAGAACATGATGGTGAGACTTTGAAGACTGTGGTGTAGTGGTTAAAGTGCATAGTTGCTTGGAAAAGTCTCGTGATAGATTCCGACGACACACTGGGCTCGATTAAAAATCGTGCGTATCTTTAAAATAAAATGCATTTCCTGTGTCTAAGGACATGAGTGTTAGCATAACTCAGGGGTTTTCTGTTTGTAATATAATAATATATGAACAAATAAAGTATGTAATTAAATTTATCCTTTATCTAGTACCCCTAAATACAGTACTAGAAGGCGTTATAATGTGAAAGTGTGTGAGGGTTGTTTAAAAATAAATCTTTTTTAAATTTTAGTCTGTTTTGTAGATACCTCTGATGGGCCCGTTTAATCCATCTCAAGCAGAAGAGGGGATCCCTTAGATCAAATCAGCACACTAGTTGCTAGTGAAATTATATAGTTATTGAACTTAAAAGATTGGGTCTTAGGGTGATGAGCAGAAACCACAATGTAGGGAGAACTCTATTTTTGTAAAGGTATAAATACAAAATAATCAAGCATCTCACTGAGCAGAGTTATAAGTATGGATAGGATATGTCGCGCCTAGATGGCGTTATACAGTTGAGTTCTAAGTTGCGGCCCGGCGCGGCGCCGCCGTATAAAGCAATGGTTAAATTTGGTAGTCGAGACGGATGCTCGGGTGGCCTAGAGGTTATGGCGCTAGACGTGTATAGTCTAGAAACGCGGATTCGATTCCCGTCTCGAGTATAAATTTTTTCCATTGTCTTTCTTCTTTATGGATAGGAACTTCTAAATAACATTAATACGTACATATTTAACAATTTATTTGTAAATACATTCGTATTTCGACCCGCAACTGCATCACGAAAAGTTTACTCAGGTACGTACACATTTTACGACTTGTAAAATTCACATGAAGCATTCGTGTGTAAAAATCGTATTCGGATTTTGCTGAGATAAATCGGATTCCCCGTGTTTAAGCGTTCAACACGAGAAAATTGAGGGCTTTTTACTAGATAATCGCTTTTACTAAGCCTTGCCATTTAGGGCACAAACTACAGGAAAGATACAGAAGTCGATATAGAAACAAAGTGTACTCGAACAGACTGTCAGTGTTAATGGTATGTCAGACTCGAACATACTAAAATCACACGTTGGTTTTCTAGGTTATCACGTGGGTCCAGGAAAGCCCTCAGAAAGGTAATCTTAGCGGCCTTTGACGGATATTGGTCCGGTGTGATGTTGACAGTGGATGAGGGACGCACAGTAAGCGCAAGGGGAAAATATTTAGAGGAGGCCTATGGACACAGGCCTTCAGCAGAGGAAGATAATAGGCTGATATGATGATGATGATGGTTAAGTTAACAAACCTAGCACCAACGCAAATCACTCGTATGAAGAAGTACCACGTGCTGTCAAAACGAAGCGACGAAAAGTAAAATATATTCATGAAATTGATTTCTGCACTTATCTGTTTTGTGGCTGTGGTCCAAAAATACTGATTCATATAAAGAGGTAGAAGGTCAGTCGGGTCTAATGTTTCTTTGATCTTTAGGTAATATCGGCCGAGAATAAAATATAAGTATATTGCGAACTTTGACATTTTTGCTTTTAACGACCCGGTCGTTATTGAAGTAAAGGAAATCGGCTAAAATTAGTCAGCAAATTTACTAAAGTAAGCATGAGTATGACATCTTGTCCTAAACTAAGCAGAGCTTGTACAATAGTAACTAAATAATATAATACATAGTAAAAACGCGAAAATTTGTAGTTATGGATGTTTTGACCCTTTCACGTAAAAATCAATGGATTTTATTGAAACTTCACAATAAAATAACTTATGTAGGTACATCACAATGAAATTGATAAAGGCTTATGTACATTAGAATAACACAATGAAATCAATCAATCAACTAGCCTATTGCAGTCCACATAGACCTCCCCTAACACGCGCCTCAGAACACTAGACCTTTAGAATACGCACACATACGCTACAATTTACAAAGCCATTTAAAATATAAGGTACTTGAAATACTAATTCTGTGCAGACTAATTCGCAGAAACTAGTTGCATGATAAATTAGTGAAGCAAAATGCATCTCACTAATGAGTGCAAGTTTATAACATACTTAGAACTTTTACTCTAAAATATTCTCAGGAAAACTCGTCTCAATTTCATTGAAACCATTGCTGGGATTACTGTACAAAATGGCTAATATTTTCTTATATAAAACTAAGTTTAATTTAAGTTTTTAATAGATTGCGGTAAAAATTTAATCTCGTTTTTATTATATAATGCTAATAGTTTTTTAAGGTATTTTTAAAAGGTAGTTTTAGCAACTTTTGGCTAGACCGGTTGCCTTAAGAGCGTTAATAGGACTCACTAACGCCGCCAATAGAAAAGAAACCATAATTCGCTAATAGGATAAATAATGCAAAATGTTGGTAACCAAGTCTTGAAAAAAGGCAATAAAGTATTTGTATAACACGCTCTCAACAGTTTAAATGTTTTTAATTAGTAAAATTTTGTTAAGCTTCGTTTTGTTCATAGTGCAATATTTCGAGGCACCCAGGCAGTTAATATTACCGTATCTTTATAAAAAAGAAACGAAATTGTACCGGCAATACAATAATTCTCCTAACAGGTGTGAGCCCCAGCTCACAAGCATAATTTCAACATAAATCTTATTTAAAATATATTTATGACTCAATTCAAAGTAATGGCTACCGTTTTAAGTCGAAACTCTGAAATTAATTTTACTAAGACGATTACAGAGATCTGCCTAAAACTTTTATGAAAGACTAGCTGTGCCCGCGACTTCGTTCGCGTGGTGGATGATACTTACTTCGCAATTCAATTTTATACTGAAATATCGTTTTTTAAAACTTCATCATAACAGCCCATTAATGCTGCATCACTGCAAGGACGGGCCTCCTCTCGTGACGGAAGGGATACTTGGCCTACTAATACTACGCTGGCCAGTCGGATTGGTCTATACCAATCCGACTGGCTAGGGTTTGATTTCAAGTTTTCCTTCATTTTTATCTCGTAAAGATAATATATTCACGATAGTCCCTTAGTCGGTTTTACGCCACCCATGGGATGAGATGGGCAGGTGACATATTGTATTCTTACTCCGTCACCACACGGATAATCGCTAATTTATTGTGAATGAATTTGCACGCCACGTTATGGTGCGGCAGAATTACTTGCCTCGTTGGCGCATGGGGCGCGGCGGTCGCATTACCTGGCTGGCGTGCATAAGGTCGCGGGTTCGATTCCCATGGAGGACATTGTGATCCACAAACTATTCTCCTAAGTCTGGATGTTCTTTTGATTTGTCTAAATTTATTGTACAGTCACGAGCAATAATATGTACACATTTTCAAATTTTCTAAACTATCTGCACGTTTATCTAGACATTACAATATCAAAATGAATTCGTAATTTAGAAGAGGTTCCGTACAGTTTTGAATTAATCTTCGAATTTTCAATTTTGGATTGGCAGAACTTTAGATAACTGGTTTACAAAATGCGAAAATGTGTACATATTATTGCTCGTGACTGTACCTAACACCTTTTTACCATATTATTCAAGCAATAAATATTTGATTAAATTTAGAATGGACTATATTATTATCTACTAGCTGCTGTGCCCGCGACTTCGTTCGCGTGGCGGATGTTACTTACTTCGCAATTCGATTTAATACTGAAAAATCGTTTTTAAAACCTTTTATCGAACAGATATACCTACATTACAAACGAATTGTAAAATTAACGAACGAACCAAAACCTTTTCAAAGTAAATAAATAGTAAATAAAATATCTATGAAGACTGCGTCCAAACTTATACTGAAAGACATGAGCGAACGTCATTCTTTCAAGGAAAATCTTAACACCGCGATACTGAAAATGACGTCACAGGCACAATGCCATCTGTTGTCAAATTTGTAAGTTAAAATAAATGACATCGCTTATTTCATCATAACTGCAAGGACGCGCCTCCTCCCGTGACGGAGGAATACTTGGCCTACTAATACCACGCTGGCCAGTCGGATTGGTTGATAATATACGGATAGATTGGAAGATAATATTCACCGATAGTCCCTTAGTCGGTTTTACGCCACCCATGGGATGAGATGGGGAGGTGACATATTGTATTCTTACTCCGTCACCACACGGATAATCGCTAATTAATTATGAATGAATACATTTGCACGCCACGTTATGGTGCGGCAGAATTACCTGCCTCGGTGGCGCGGCGCGGTCGCATTACATGGCTGGCGTGCATGAGGTCGCGGGTTCGATTCCCATGGAGGACAATTGTGATACACAAACTATTGTCCTTAGTCTGGATGTTCTTTGTGTCCGTTAAATTTAACGGACACAAAGAACATCAAGAACATCAAGAAAATATCAATTGATATTTTTAAAGGCTAGTGTGGGATTTGTCTTTTGTAAAAAAAATGCTGAGATAAATTATTGTACCTCACACCTTTTTACCATCTAGCAAAAAATATTTGACTAAACTTAGACTCGACTATATTATTATTATTATCTATAGATAAACTGCATGCAGTATTTTTGAATTACTTAATAAAATAAACACAAACACTTTGAATAATAATTTAATGTTTTGTGATTGTATTTCTATATTTTATTGTCAGTTTTGTATTTTTTTATTGTTGACAAATAGCAATAATGTGTAAAATGATTTTATAAAGAAAAAACGTGTTACTTATTATGTTGTCTGTTATATTATACCAATATATTATTAATTATTAAATAGTTATATAAGTGTGTTATAATTGCAGTTATAATAAGATTGTGAGAAAAGGAATGTTATTTTAATTCAATTTAATATTTATGATTAAGTATAGGTATAGTTTAACTTTAAAAAATGAAGTTTGTACGCCAATATTAGCAATACAGGAAAAGACTATTTATTTTTGTCAGATGTTTTGTATCTGTGATTAACTAATAAAGGTTATTTGTATTTCTATTTATTTACATTAATAAAAACAGGTGGAGTCTGTTGCATACTTTTACGCTGACCAGTAACTACTACAGTTTAAACTAAATGAATACTTACCAAAAGAATAATTTTACTTTAGATTAATAGCTTACTAATACAATTTATATTTAATTTGTTTCAATTACGAAAAACACAAAAATATAACAATCAAGTAAACTTATAATTGATTTAATTTAATAAGACTTATAATTGATATTACACATACGATTCATGGTTAATTTTATTAACATTTAAAAGGAATAACTTATTAATAGCACTTAATAATAAAATAGTTATAGATTATTTAAAAACTCATTTATTTTACGATTACTACTGGTAACGCCATCTCGTGAACAAAAGAAACGAAATTTAAATTCATTCAACATTGAACAAAATCCATTTTTCATGACCCCTGATTTGTATTGGACTGTTCTAATAAAGAGATCTAGCGATATCTCGAGTAATACTTATCCGATTTTGATAAAACATACCTCAGTTTAAGCCTAATAAGAAAGGCTACAATACAATGTATTGGTCTTAAGATTATATTTTAATTCGTTTTAAAGATGTGCGGTAACAAACAGACAGATAGACATTAATTCTAAAAATTGTGTTGTTGCTTTTTGACTTTTTTCTAGATTTTATAGATAATTTTTATCTGAATTTTCGAAAAGAACAGACATTTCGACCTCTACAGTTTTATTATAGTATATAGATAGAAGATAGATAGATTACCTACTTTAAACTTAATACCTAAAAACTACGTATCTATGTATTTTAATATCTAAAGCGCGCTTATTCCAAAAAGAGTCAATAAGAACCACGTCCGTTCGCATTAAGAGTCAATGTGAATGAAATTATATAGATGCACCGGTTGGCCGTTTCGGACGTTAAACAAAAATCAACCGTACAGCCGTACTCATACCGGCGCGGCGACATTTGGAAATTTTCTTTCATCTATATCTTGTGTGTTTATCAACCGATTTCTATAATTTTTTTTTTATGAATAAGATATTAAAGTGTACTTTTGAAATATGGGAGTTTGAAAAAGATATGTCTATGCAAATTACAATATATTTATGTATTTAATACACTTTGAAGAAAACCCTAACGATTAAACACGTTATTGTGGCTAATATATAAAATATAGATATATACTATTCATGACTTTTTTGTACATCTTTTGAAGACCATTATTTTTGTAATACATATTTTTGGCGTATGATCAACGTATGCGATGATAAGAGCTAGAACGCGCTTTTTGTCAACTGACTTGCTTCAAATTTTTCGTCACTGCTCAGCTCCTATGTGTCTTAGCGTTATGTTATACAGCCTATAACCTGCCCGGGAGTATGGACTACAATCGTACCAAGTTTGGTTAAAATGCCTTCAGTAGTTTTTGACCCATGCGTGCACATACAGACAGACAGACAGACAGACAGACAGACAGACAGACAGACAGACAAAAAAATTATTGATTGCATTTTTGGCATTGGTATCGATCACCATTCATCCTCCAATATTAATTTAGAACATATATTCAATGTACAGAATTGATCTCTCTACAGTTTTATTATAAGTATATATAGATTAATTTAATTTTCTGTCTGTTTTTGAATGTCATTTTGTTAGATTTTCTTTTTTCCCAGACTCCAGAAATAGAAGGATTTTATTGATTCCGTTGTGTGATTTGAAAACTGGGGGTGCCATGGGTCCGAATTAAAGTTCCCTTGACACCCCCAGGGGTGTTCGCCAGGGGAGCCTTGGGTCCGGAGTGGTATTTAGGTTTTACTTATGTTAACTTGGCCATATTTAAACAACTTAAACGTTTGTTTTTTTTGAAGAGTTAAACACAATGTTGGTCCCTTTTAAAGTACTTAAGAAAGTTATTTCATATCACGAAATCGTTAAACCGATTGAGGTAGAGTCGGTCAAGGATTTTCGAAACTAAAAATTTACATAACGTACTTAGGTTATGTACACTCAAGGAAATTAATTGCTTAGCAGTTTGCACAATTTTGAAATCGGTCAGGTTACTATTTACCGACTACAGACGACTGATGACGAACCCCGACATCTTGGCAGCCGTAAAATTGAATGGACAAGGTGTATATACCTAGCCTTGTCTATCTCTATCTATGACAGACAGGTATTTTGTGTTCAAGTAAAATTCTTCAATTTCATATTGAAGTTCGTGACACTAACCCCCGATTTCCAAATAACTGATCAAGTAAAAATCAACTAATCAAGTGTCAAAACTGTCATTTTCAGGAACTAAAATGACCGTTTAGACACTTGATTGGTTGATTTTTACATGATCAGTTATTTGGAAACCTGGGGTAACTCGAACTTTGACGTGTCGATAATACTGTCAAAATTGATTTTTTACTCTTTGGACAGAATGTAATTTTTGCAAGTTTGTAAACAAAGGAGTTTGTAATGCGATTCTTACTTATTGGCTACTATCTTATGTCTATTTTGAGGTGTAATATCTTTCAAATTTGTTATGATTAATTCGGTATATAATACGACTAAATTACGTAGGTTGTCTACCTGCTAATCAATTAATTTCCCTGACCGTACCTAATATTTTTATCCGCGCAACTTTGTGTATGTAGACGTAATTTCCTTTTATATCTGTAAAAGCCCTCTCCCAACACTTGGATAATACAATTTATGACAATGTGTAAATATTTTTCCCTTAAAATTAAATAAATAAAAGGTTTGAAGCATGACCGACGTTCCTACACTTTTTTCTATTATAAAATTTACGTACAGCAGTCGTTCGTTAACCTCATAGAGGTAACATAATTCTTTACAAGCAAAAATAATGAAAGACCTGCCCTTTCATATTTCTATATGAATAAACATCATTCATATTATTTTTACTTATTCATTACACACGTACTCAGCGAGTTATATTCTGACGCCATCTTGAATAGCTAAGAGAAAGCTTGTTTAATTAAAACGTGTCAAAGAAAATAGAAATAGACGTTATATTTTTTTTTATCAAATTACCTTTATTGTACACTTTTATTTACTTCAATGACACAGTAATTCTATGTTTTATGAGATAAAAACCTTTCAAACTAAAGTTTTTATTTATTAAGATCATGAAAAGTCATTTAAAAATGGTCCAAATAATAATCATAAAAATACGTTTATAATAGATCAACTATAGTAAAGTAAAACAATTTTCGGTAGTCCCATTAACAAATGGGTCTACGGTTAAATGATTTTTCCATCGCCCTGTCAATGGGACATCCAATGGGACTAAGGTAAATAACCGCGTAAAAGTGAGTCCCATACTCAAACTCAAAGGCTCTCTCATAATATTGCGCGTTTGTGATATTTATTGTTATATAACTCCTACAATAAAGCTGAGGGTTGGGACCTTTTGTAGTCGAGCTCTAGGTACCTGAATAAGGTTTATAGGTGGTATATTTTATTTTGTAGGTTTTCTCATAAGAACTTTTTGTAAGGCTTTTGTAGAATAGTATCGCTTGCGTGGTGAAACATTGTGTTTTTTTAATGAAATAACAGACTCTAATCAGAGCATTGCTACAGAATTAGTTTACTAATTTGAAAGAAATTTATCAGAAACAAAAAGGTTTATCACAATCGGTCAAGATATAACTGAGTTCAATTGTGACAAACATATAACCGATTTCAGGACCTCCCTGTGTGCCCTTTGTGTCCTGTGCGGTGTACGATGGCTGATCTTTACGCGGCCACTCCAAATGCCATTGAAGTGGCCGCTCACTATTCTAAAACTGTTTGAGATTCGACCATTTTTTTTTAAAGATTCAACTCCCACACTTGGGGTCATTCCCTGTGTCGCGGGGACTTTTACAAACATCAATTAACGGACACAAAAACAACCAGACTTAGGATAATAATTTGTGGATCTCACAAATAATTGTCCTGTGTGGGGATCGAACCCACAACCTCGTGCACGGCAGCCGCTTGCGCTACCGCCGCGCCACCGAGGTCATCATCCGACCATTGACACGAGAGAAGAAGAAGAAGGACCTCCCGAATGAAGTCCTAAAACGTTCCCATAAAATACCGAATATTGATAACAGTAGCCATAACACACACAAAGATTTGCGTAGCGCGGTAATCGAATTCAAGACCTCTTGCCACGGACTATAACTGTAGCCTGTAAGTTATTCAAAAGAGATATAAAACAATTTATTGTTGTTACTTGTTGTTGACTGTTGTTCGAGAGTTCCAAATTGATGTCGGCTCTTTGAAGATTAATATCAAAGAAAGATTTGAACAAAGTCCTTAAGATATTGTGTCCTAAGGCGATTGATTACAATTTCTGTTTTTTGTTATTTCGACAAAATAATGACGATATGAAAGCAACTTTATTCAAATGTATGTAAAACTGAGTTTCTTTTAATGATGAAGACCATATCTGGCCAGTATATTTTTTGTCATTTATACTTATACTAATATTAAGAGGTAAAGTTTGTATGTTTGTTTGTTTGTGTTTGTGACGTTGTAGGGGGTAATCTCTGGATCTACTAAACCGATTTCAAAAATTATTTCTGTGTTGAACAGTCCATTTATCGGGGAGTGACATAGGCTATGTAGTATCACGCTATGACTAATAGGAGTGGAGCAGTAATGAAATATGTTTAAAAAAGTGACGCGTTTTTTTCGCGGCCTACGAAGTGGCACGGGTCAGCTTGTAGATAAATAAATAAAGTCAAGCCTTGTTCCTATGAGGGTAGACAGAGTCCTTTGAAAACCTTGTAGTCCTTACTAAAGCAGAGTATAAAGTACAATTTATTAACTTAATAAGTAAGCTTAGGTAAAAGGGGTTTCAATATTCATAGTTTGTTCAGCTGAATACAAACGGTTGTCATATTTTAGACAGAGGTTGGTTATACGATGATCTTGTGAGGTTTGCTAGAGCATTCTTAGTAGTTTATGTATTTACACAATTGAGGGCCCTTTTCGCATCTGTAGCGTAAATTACATATAATTTTTTACCTATAAAGCTTAGATATAACTAGAAAAATCCGAAAAGAAGAAACACAATGGAAAAATTGATACTCGAGGCGGGAATCGAACTCGCGTCTCTGGACTATACGCGTCCAGCGCCATAATCTCTAGGTTCTGCCAGTAGCGTAGTTAATGAATTAATGTAATGTTTACTTTACGAAACCCATGGGACGAGACGGCTCGGTGACATTTGTGTATTTTTAGACCGAGACCAGACAGACGATAGCACTTATAATGTCAGTAAATTTATTCAAAATTAGGGTTACATTATTATACCTGCTTGTATCCCTTTATGTCTTAACCTAAGCAATGAAGGTAACATAAATATCACTTATTTCGATATCAGTACATCATGACTCGTATCAATAACTGCTTCGATGGCAAAGCAGTACTATAAGCAGCTGCCGAACACGAGGTCCTTGATTCAAATCCTACGCAGGACATTGCGATCCACAAATTATTGTCTTAAGTCTGGACGTTTTCTGTGTCTGTTAATTTTATGTTTGTAACAGGTAGCGTGAAACAGGGCGAGATATGTCCTTTAAAAACAAAAGGATTACGTTATTATACTAACATTGTACGTTAAATCCTTTATGTCTTAATCTAACTAATGAAGGCAGCGTATCACGCATCTTGAAACACGCGTATCAAAAACACTCGACCGTATCACTCCACAAACAAAACCTTCATATTTGCATATTTTATACGCGGGCTATTTCTAGCGTCTAATTTGGTCCCAAGCGTTTCGTTTCACGCCCGGTAGAGACAATATCCTTGTCAATCATAGCAGTGACCGCAATTACCCTTGACCCTTTCTGCTACGTAATTCTGTTGACCCATTTGAGAGGTTGTTTGGTTTATTTATGGGATAAGTTTTGAATTGTTAATTTGAAGTACAAGTATACACACCGAAGCCGCAAACCTTGGATTTTCAAGTAAAAAGTGTTAATTATTTCTTATAGTAATTGGGTTTCATTGCATTTTCTATATCAGCCTATGGACGTCAACTGTTGGACATAGGCCTCCTCTAAACGTTTCCACCCTGGGCAGTCTTGTACCTCCCTCTTCACATTAAGTACTTTACAGTAATTTACATTATGTTAATTTTTGTACATATATTGTGTTAATGTCTGTACTTTTTTTTGGATAAATCAAATATCATCCATCGGCTTCCCGCTGTCCTAACCAAATGGTCGGTCCACCGTGTGAGGGGTCTCCCCACCCTGCGTCTTCCTTCGTTTCATTGCACTACTCGACAGTAAAGTAAATATTGACCTATACCTATCACTGTGGCGATTAATATCAGTCGTAGGCTTTCTAAGGTTATCTTGACTCTTAGGCATACGGTAACTGGAAAGAACACCGACTGTTTTTAGTAGCTTTGAGTTCGAGATAGCCTGAGTGTCAAGGCGTCCGTTCTGAATTTCGAAATCTTGAAAAATCGTTAATATTAGTCACATTAGTTAGGTTTGTTTGCATTACTTGACACTTGACTTGTAAAACTCCGTGTGTAGTACCACAGTACCACACGTGGTGACGGAGTAAGAATATAGTATGTCACCACCCCATCTCATTCCATGGGTGTCGTAAAAACCGACTAAGGGACTATCCGTGAATATTATATTTACTAAATAAAAAGAAGGAAAACTTGAAATTAAACCCTATACCAATCAGCCAGCGTGGTATTAGTAGGCCAAGTATCCCTCTGTCCCGGGTGAAGGCCTGTCCCTGCAGTGGGACATTAATGGGGTGTTGTAATGATGATGAATAAAAGAGTTTGTTTTCAACTTTCCAGCCATGTCAACATTTTTTCGTAATAATAGTATTCTCGTAGGAAGTAGGTGTTTTTATCTCTAGCATCGATCGCGATCCCTGGCTTCAGCTTTCCCGTTCACTAGACAATATCCTTGTAAGCATACCGGCTGTACTGTGACCGCAATTACCCTTGACTATGACGTCATACTGTCGACCCGTTTGAAGGGTTCGTTGTCTGCCTTACATTTATGTTATAACTTTTGCTTCGTTCAAAGTAGTTAGAAGTTTTCTTATAGGATAAAGTAATGAGATAAACAATTTGGGTTCGATTCCTGCTCAATGCAAATCTTTGTGTGTATGAACATGATTGTTTCCATTGGTCTTGGTGTTTTCTATGTATAATATGTATGTATTTACAAAAAATAATAGTATTGTATGTTTATCCGTTGTCTACCATAGTACAAGTTTTGCTTAGTTTGGGACAAGATGGCGTTGTGTGAATGTGTGAGGAATTATATATTTATGTAACTTTTGCTTCGTTTAAAGTAGAAGTTTTCTTGTAGGATAAAGTAATGAGATAAACATGTTGCTAGTAAGTAAATGGAATTTTTTTTTAATAAATGTCAACTCCCGTGCTATCGAGTCAATTTAGTGGCGACAATTGTTACTCGATTGATGGATACAAAGATCATACCTTGAGTGTCAAACAAAAATCTTTATTCTGTTAATTCCTTTCACATTCACACAACCTTCTACAGGAAGAAGCACGTACAAAATATGACAAAAGTATTTATAATACCTTACAAAATATCTTATTCAAAGTACAAACAATGTATTAATGTCAGCTCTCTAAAACAAACCAAGTTTAATTACTTTTTGTTTTAATTTAGCTCTCGACGTGTTTCTGAACGCTTGTTAAATAAACACTTGTGAGTTAGACAGAGAGGAACGGTGTTAGGCATCCGTTTCTTTCGTTGATTGACGTCATGCAAACTTTATCTTGCTTTTCTAAGCTTGGAGAAGCAAGATAAACTTTTTGGCTCTAATTTATCTGATACGACATTTTTAAGCTGGACAGTTTTTTAAAAGCGGACTGCGTTGCTTTCAAAAAGACAATCCAAATCTTGAACATGAATGTTTGTATTGGTCTTGGTGTTTTCTATGTGTACTCGTATTATGTATAATTATTTAAACTGTCATGGCCACATTATTAAACGTGTTAATACAGGATATTTACCATGTTTAGAGTTATTGAGTTTCATGATGACGGAGAAACGGTTCCTCAGTTCCTCTGCAGTACTCTGGTGGGAAAGCATATTTTATTACTTGCTTAATTGTGGTTGTTTCGCTTTCTAATAGAGGAATTTATAAATGTTGTAATGATAAGACCAAGAAATAATTCAGACTTCGAAACATGTAATAAATACTACATAAGCATAAACAACTGATTTGGTGGCAAAACGGTCGTTCATGCGACTGGCGTGCACGAGGTTCCGGGTTTAATTTCGAAGCAGTATAATTGTTTGTAAAGGAAAACTTGAAATTAAACCCATATACCAATTGGCCCGTCCCTGCAGTGAGACATTAATGAGCTGTTATGATGATTATTTGTGCAATTCACAAATTATTATTGTCCTTAATCTAGACGTTTTTGTGTTCATTAAATGTATGTTATAAAAGTCCTCACATCACAGTGCATAATCCCTAATGCAAGAGCAGTTTTTAAAATAAAAATCCAATAACGCAATCATTTTATAAGTGTTTACAGAAACAAAATATAAGTCAAAGTGTTTCCAGTAAAAAGATTGCCATGAATAAGCTCAAAGGAGGCGAGTTCTAAACAGTTTTATTATACTTTTCAACCGACTTCAAAAAAGAGGAGGTTCTCAATTCGGTTGTATTTTTTTTTTTTTTATTTTTTTTTTTATTTTTTGTGTTTGTTACCTGATTTCTCGAAAACGGCTAGACCGATTTGAAAAATTTTTTTTTTGTTCGTATGGGTATGCTTCCCATTTGGTCCCATTGTCACCAGATCTGGATCTGGATGACGGTATCCCAGAGAAATCGAGGGCATCTCTTGAAAATTGTAGGGACGCATTGTGTAAAATCTTGTCATACATGTGCATCTCTGACGTCACTACCAAATAGTCAAGAGTAAGAACTGGTCAGATCCTGGAGACCAGAGTGAGTCGAGGGAACACCTCAACGGCATATTGCAGCTACCTTGTGTTTGGGCTTATTTTAATTGTATTGATGAAGACTTTACAAAACTTTACACAAACATGATCTGATGATGAAGAAGATTGAGGGTCGAGGCAACTCCTCAACGGTATATAGCAGTTACCGAGTGTTTGGGCTTATTTTATTCGTATTGATGAAAACTTTACACAACTTTACACAAACATGATCTCATGATAAAGACGACTGAGGGTCGAAGAAACTCCTCAACGGCATACAGCAGCTACCTTGTGTTTGGGCTTATTTTAATTGTATTGATGAAAACTTAACATTATGAATGTAATCGCAGGTGTGGTTTAAGACTTGAATGAAATTCTTATTTTAAATTAAAATAGGAATTAATAACGGATTATAAATAGACAAAATTGTTGAATTGCATTTAATTTATTTTAAACTTATTCTTTAGATATAACAAATTGATAATAATAATTATTATATTTATTTGATTTATTTTAATTTTAATTAACTTAATTATTATTACCAATTAACCATGCCGAGACGGTGGCTACGCTTTTCGATGTTCTCCCTATTTAAAACTTTTTGCATGTAGGTCCTCCGTTGTTCACTAGTCTCTTTTGAAATGACATTGGAGGTAGATTTCCTACATTAAAAGGCGTTTATCCCTTTCTTCGTTTGTTTCATTCAATCGGCGCTGTCTCATATAAGCAGCGCGTTTCGTAGGTCTACCCATATTCCGACAAAGTAATGTCCCACTGCAGGGACGGGCCTCCTTCTGTGACGGAGAAATACTTGGCCTACTAATACCACGCTGGCCAGGCGGATTGGTATAGGGTTTAATTTTAAGTTTTCCTTCTTTTTATATCTCAATCTCTATTCACGGATAGTCCCTTAGTCGGTTTTTACGACACCCATGGGATGAAATGAGGTGGTGACATATTGTGTTTTCACTCCGTCACCACACGGATTTATAGAATTGGAATTCACTAAAAATTTAGAAATAAAATTAATTTTCACAAAAAAAAAGAACCGACAGACAAAAATTGCACTAAAAAGTAATAAATAATTACTTGTATTTTGATTTTACAACAATAAATCAGCCATTATTTCTATTTAATTTTAATTTATAGAATAGGTTCTTTTCATTAAGTATTGTAAAAGTATTGTTAAGGATATTTCTTTAAGAGTCTGTAAATATATTTATTTGTAGATTGTTTAAAAGATAATCAAATTATTACAAATAATGTAATATTATTGTTATTTTTGGAGGCGGTGTCAGCCAACGGAATAAGTACGATAATACCTAAGCAAACGGAATGACGGCCATGAATTACAGATTATAAATGACTTCGACATTATATTTGTTGATTGTGTATGGATTAGTTTAAAAATTAAACAAATATTAAACAACTATTCTTATCATATTTAAATAAATATATTTTAAAATACCAGTATCACATTTAAACGTTTTAATATTATATTTAATAACTGATTAAAGCTTTCCAGAACTTAAAATAGATTAGATTTAAAGAAATAATTCGCGAATAGGATCAATAATGCAAAATGTTGTCTACAAGTTCGTTAGAATAGGCAATAAAGTTTTGTATAACACACTCTCATCACTTTAAATGGTTTCTAATTAGATAAATATTGCATTTAAAACGAAAACGGCCGTTTCATTTTCGAATGTGAATTTTATGTAATTATTAGTCTGTGTATAACACGGCGCCATAATATTTGTTTAAGTTTTCAGTCAGAAATAAAAAATGGTATACTTAATAATAACGATCGTGGCTGACACCGACTCCAAAAATAACAATAATATTACATTATTTGTAATAATTTGATTATCTTTTAAACAATCTACAAATAAATATATTTACAGACTCTTAAAGAAATATCCTTAACAATACTTTTACAATACTTAATGAAAAGAACCTATTCTATAAATTAAAATTAAATAGAAATAATGGCTGATTTATTGTTGTTAAATCAAAATACAAGTAATTATTTATTACTTTTTAGTGCAATTTTTGTCTTTGAAGTCGGTTCTTTTTTTTTGTGAAAATTAATTTTATTTAAAAACCTTTTCAGAGATTCCTTAAGAATTTTTGTTTAATATTTTTAAAGAAAATTGGAAGTAAAAATGTGTAGGTATGAATTTTAAGTTGATTATTTCAATGGGATGGACAAAAATAAGCTTTTTATTTAGTTTGTAATATTTTTATGACTGTTGCTAGCTAAATAAACTTTGTAAAATGCGAGAGTTTGGGTCTTTTTTTCTTCCGCTAGCATTAATTTTAGTCAGGATAAGATTATTATGGAATAAGTTTTTTGCTATATAACAACCATGTCTTTGAAAAGTTTTTGCGTGGTTAACCTTTTATTGACAACATCTATGGCGTAGTAGTTGTAGCCTTCGAGCAGCGAGTCCTTGAGTTCGATTTTCGTTTAATACAAAATCTTAATGAATATATGCCAAAAAAAGTATTAAAACATATTTATTCACTTCTTATTTTATGCGTTGGTTTTATTATAAATTAAAAAGTACGACAAAAAACACATAAAAAAAACAAACCAAAACATTTTTACATTCCATTTCAAACAAAAATAAAGTCGTCAACATAAAATTCTCAAAGTATAAAGTCGAATCAATCTCTTAAAGTAAGTCAAAGTAAATTAACCTAGTTCGTTCACCGCTTGCCTTTCATAATGGCGGACAAACATTACAATTTATAAACGTATAAAATTACTTCAGTACATAAATCTTTGTTATCAATCTTTATAAGGGTAACTTGAATTTAATAATATTATTTTGTTTATTTTCAGAGCTTTAAGGACTAATCACACACGTCAGGGCCGGGGCCGGGACGTGCCTGGGGCGTGACCGTGCCGCGACATTTACACTAAGCTCCGTTGTCGGCACGAACACGGACATACATACATACATACATAAGCTCACGCCTTATCCCGTCCGGGGTAGGCAGAGACGACAGAACGTCACTTGTCATGATCCTGGCAAACAGATTGGGCCTCGTCCACATTCATTAAGCGAGTCATACATGCGCGTCGGTTACGAGTCCTCTTTATTTGGCCCTTCTCCTATTTACTTAGACACGGACATATATGTGCATACAATGTTTATGAGAGAAATTTGCCTTTGTCCAGTAGTTAGATTATGGCAAATAAACAGTTAACCCATAGAGTGGTAGTAACAGTTTGAATACAAAAAAATAAATTGTAAGTAGTTTTACGACCTCTATGGCATAGTGCTTATGTTTACATAATAACATGAGTGCTACGCAGAGGTCTCGGGTTCGATTCCCGCTCAATGCAAATCTTTGTGTGCATGAACATGATTGTTTGCAATGATTTGAGTGTTTCTATGTATAATATGTACATATGTATTTACAAAAAAAAAGAAAAACTATTTAAGGGCCTTTACGTGGCTCACTAGCGCCGCCAATAGAAAAAAAATCATAATTCGGAAATAAGATAAATAATGTTAAATGTTGATAACAAAGTCTTGAGAAAAGGCAATAAAGTATTTGTATAACACACTCTCAACACTTTAAATGTTTTTTAATTAGTTAAATTTCGCATTCGAAAAAAAAACGGCCGTTTTTGTTAATAATGCAATATTTATTTACTTGAAAAACATTTAAAATGTTGAGAGTGTGTTATACACATACTTTATTGCCTTTTCTCAAGACTTTGTTATCAACATTTAACATTATTTATCTTATTTCCGAATTATGATTTTTTTTCTATTGGCGGCGCTAGTGAGCCCTATAAACGCTCTTAAGTATGTTTATCGGTTGTCTAGTACTCATAGTACAAGCTGTGCTTAGTTTGGGACTAGATGAAATGTGTGAGAGTGTGATGAATATTTATTTATTTATTTTTAGAAAATGCACTTTATTTTGTTGAGTTTGGAATTTCATTCGATATCAATCCAATCACACTATGTACACTGCTGTGAACTAATATTGCAAGTTGCCTCTGGCTCTCGACGCGTTATACTGAGCACTGTTAGGTCTCTGTGTATTTTTTAAAATTTCATTTCGTGTGCATTTTATTTTTGTATTTTAAAAAGTGCACTTTAGGCTGTAGTTGTTTATTTTTTTTACTAGAGTAATTTTTTTTCTTTATTTGTCGCAGCAAAAGATATTTCTATAAAAGTACTCTAAATAGGTTTTGGTATAGCCACTGATCTGCGCTAGCCGAGAAAAGCACTGTTTCGTATGGCTATGGAGCTATCTATGCATACGTCTGCAAACATAAACTAAAAATAAAAAATAAACTTGCTTAAAAAACATTTTACTGTGCTTATTTTGAAACTGCACTAGTGTGGAGGCCCCCTTATGGTGCTTAAGCTTAGAAACTTTAATGTCTAAGTAGTGTTAGAGTTTAGTTTGCTAATAGATCTTGTTACCTCTTCTAGCGGGAATAATAATAATAATAATAAATAGACGTCAGTAGATGTCGGGCTTACTCCGCTTTGTTTGGGAAAAGAGAATTGGCGCAAACCTATAATACATACTATTGATGATCGTAAAGAAATATGGAAAAGCAAGGAGTTGCATGGTCGTTTTTACCGGGCCTTAAATGGACCTGATGTTGACACATTAGCATCTGTGTCCTGGCTGCGATTTGGTGATCTCTTTGGAGAAACTGAAGGTTTTGTATTTGCAATTATGGACGAAGTCGTAATGACTAAGAATTATCGGAAATATATCTTGAAGGATGGTACAGTTGACATATGTCGGGCATGTCACTGTCCCGGAGAATCACTCAGGCATATTGTTTCTGGTTGTTCTCGTCTTGCGAATGGTGAATACTTGCATAGACACAACCAAGTAGCCAGAATTGTCCACCAACAACTTGCTCTTAAATATAATCTTGTCGATGCAGAAGTACCGTATTATAGGTATGTACCCGACCCAGTTCTCGAAAATAGTAGTGTTACATTGTATTGGGACCGATCTATCATTACTGATCGGACTATTGTTGCCAATAAGCCAGATATTGTGGTGATAGATCGGTCAGAACGCCGTGCAATGATAATCGATATCACCATTCCTCATGACGAGAATCTTGTGAAAGCCGAAAAAGACAAACAAACAAAATATTTGGACTTGGCTCACGAGGTTGTTGACATGTGGAGTGTTGATTCGGCAATCATTGTTCCGATAGTACTTTCAGTAAATGGACTTATTCCAAAGAGTCTCTATCAACATCTCAGGAGACTCGCGCTTGACCGTTGGATCATAGGTCTGATGCAGAAGGCAGTACTGCTTGACACGGCACGCATTGTGAGGAAGTTCCTATCTCTGGAGCCCTAACCACCGGTAGCTTGGTCCCTGTACCCGATGCTGGTGGGTCTACCTTTTTTTTATATTTTTAAATGTTTTTATTTTATATTTATATTTAAAAATATAATTAATTGTGAAAGATGTAAATAAAGAGAATAATAATAAAAAACGAGGTCGTGGTTTTTTAAGTGCTAAGACCCTTCACAATCGTGAGGTGTACAATCTCAGAGAATATTTTCTCTCTGTGGACGCGGATATACATAGAGATGTTGTGTCAGTGGATGTCGGGCTTACTCCGCTTTGTTTGGGCAAAGAGAATTGGCGCAAACCTATAATACATACTATCGATGATCGTAAAGAAATATGGAAAAGCAAGGAGTTGCATGGGCGTTTTTACCGGACCTTGAATGGGCCTGATGTTGACACATTAGCATCTGTGTCCTGGCTGCGATTCGGTGATCTCTTTGGAGAAACTGAAGGTTTTGTATTTGCAATTATGGACGAAGTCGTAATGACTAAGAATTATCGGAAATATATCCTGAAGGATGGTACAGTTGACATATGTCGGGCATGTCACTGTCCCGGAGAATCACTCAGACATATTGTTTCTGGTTGTTCTCGTCTTGCGAATGGTGAATACTTGCATAGACACAACCAAGTAGCCAGAATTGTCCACCAACAACTTGCTCTTAAATATCATCTTGTCGATGCAGAAGTACCGTATTATAAGTATGTACCCGACCCGGTTCTCGAAAATAGTAGTGTTACATTATATTGGGACCGATCTATCATCACTGACCGGACTATTGTTGCCAATAAGCCAGATATTGTGGTGATAGATCGGTCAGAACGCCGTGCAATGATAATCGATATCACCATTCCTCATGACGAGAACCTTGTTAAAGCAGAAAAAGACAAACAAACTAAATATTTGGACTTGGCTCACGAGGTTGTCGACATGTGGCATGTTGATTCGGCGATCATTGTTCCGATAGTACTTTCGGTCAATGGACTTATTCCAAAGAGTCTCTATCAACATCTACGGAGACTCTCGCTTGACAGTTGGATCATAGGTCTGATGCAGAAGGCAGTACTGCTTGACACGGCACGTATTGTGAGGAGGTTCCTCTCTCTGGAGCCCTAACCACCGGTAGCTTGGTCCCTGTACCCGATGCCGGTGGGTCTACCTTTTTTTATATTTTTAAATGTTTTTATTTTTTATATCTATATTTAAAAATGTAATTAAATGTGATTAATGTAAATAAAGAATAATAATAATAAAATCTTTATTTCTCCTCACAATGGTATATAGCCGACTTAACACAAAAATTACTATACTACACATGTAAGGAGCTGGTGTCTGTGATAGGCATGGAAATGCCTGTGTTACAAATCACCAGGTCCCGCCCCACGGACAAGTTACATTTTCGACTAGCGTTTTGTATTTCGAAATTTATACATTTTATACTTGCGCCATTTGCGCGCACGCAGCAAGACGTCCCGCTCATCCGTTAGCATACGGGCTACTGAGTACTAAGTGGGCGAGGGAACTTTGTGCTGTAGGCGCACGGACACGAAGTACGCTCACGACCTGTTTTGATTGACCCGCAGTCCAAGTTTCATAAGCGGAGCGTTTTACAACCGTGACCGAGGCGCATTTTAATATTTAAATTATATAATAATAAAAAGTAAAATTAGCATAATTAGTTGGTGTGTAGTTAACTAAGGTAAGTTGTTTTCGTGTGTGTGTGTGTGTGTGTGTGTGTGTGTGGGTGTGGATGTGTTTGGGTGTGTATATGGGTGTGTTTGTATTTATGTGTGTGTGTGCGCGTGCGTGTTTGTGTGTGAGTGTGTGTGTGCGTATTTGCGTTTCTGAATTTGTGTTACGAATTTCTGTAGTACATTGTATAATTTAATTTGGATGTAGTAGTTTTTCTGTTAAATCATAAGTTAGCTTTTGTAACCAGTCAAAAGTTAAGGACTTACATTTTGATTTTGTTAATGGATAAATGGTAAGGATCCTATTTACTTTGTTGTAGAGTTGAGGACCCTGAAAGCTGAAAAATCGGTGCGCAAAACTAGTTTTGAACGGGGGCACAACGCAAACTTTATATTTACGACGTTTTTGTCGGTTTTTATCTGGTTCATATATGGTTAGGCTATGTTTTTTAAGTACAATATTTAAGATAAAAAGTTGTCGCACTGTCAAAACTCCCCACTCTTTATAGAGCTCAACGGTCGGGTAGTAAAAAGGTAAAAATAGGCTAACTTTCAAGAGAGCTCTTTGGGCTCTTTCAATTTTAAGAAAACTAGTTTTGCTAGCGAAGCTAGGAATAAAGATTTACTAGCGGCTAATTGTGCATACAGAATGAGCGGCATTGCCATTTACTACCGGTTGGTAAAAAAAAATTATAACAAACTAGCTCTTACGAACGTCATACTATCAATTACTATAAAAAGCTGTAAAGGACTAACAGACACACACGTCAGGGCCGGGGCCGTGCTGTGACCCGGCCGTTCTCTGTCAGGAGTAAAGAAAAATATCGTTTTAATACCATTAGGGCTTATTGCAAGACAAAGTTTCTGTGCACTGTCTAGCTCAACTTAACCAATACGTGGCCTCGACTCTGATTTGGTATTTCAGACATTACTGTGTTAATTCTGACCAACAGGTCGTCAGTTATTTATTACTAGCTGACCCGTGTCCACTTCATTGGGCAGCGTAAAAAAAGCGTCCTTTTTATAAACATATTTCATTACTGCTCCACTCCTATTAGTAATAGCGTGACAGCCTATAACACTCCCTAATAAATGGACTATTCAACACAGAAAGAATTTTTAAAATCTGTTTAGTAGATACCCCCTACAACGTAACAAAAACTTTACCTCTTTATAATATTAACATTAGTATAGAAGTATAGATTAATTGTAAATTCCCCTGACTCGACCATGGACAGTCATGGTTTCAAGCTGACCTATAAATAGATAAACAGCAAGTCGCCTTATTTCCAGTTTACGTTTTAGCTTTTAATTATAAGCACGCGACTCTATAATTTAAAACATAATATGAAGATTTATTAATTTAATTTTTCATGTTTCTTGTTTGTAAAGTACTTTAATTGTACCTTTTTGAATGTTTACCTTTATAATTGTAGATGGTCTTTGATACTGTTGAGTATTCTGAACTAATTTAAGATTATTCACGGCTTAATACTGTGCTGATATTTTTCATATACCTAGTCATAAATTTAATAAAAGTGGGGACTACATGTTAACTAGGGAAGGGATCCGAGGATAATTGACGTATTAGTAAAAGCGAACTTGTTTGATAGTAGTCCTGTCCCTGCATTGGGACATTAATGGGCTGTTGTGATGATTTTTAAGGAAAAGGGTTTTTTTAATGATTATTTTCAAGCTTACACACGAGTGTGTTACCACCTTTATATTACTTTTGTAATGTGTTTGTTAGCAAATAAGTTTTTTTTTTTAAGGGACTTGATCTAGGACAACTATTAAAAGGGAGAATGTATGTGCGTGGGAGGGGGTTGGGTGGTTTGTTGTTACAATGACTTAGAGTCCAAATTATGTTTTATTTGGAAGGTTTTCTTGTTGTCCTTTGTGTGGTGAAGGGATTAATAAACCTATGCTACATCTCTTAATGCATGTAGTGACGGAGTAAGAATACAATATTAACCTCCCTATCTCATCCCATGGGTGTCGAAAAAACCGACTAATCCGTGAATATTATCTTTACGAAATAAAAAAGAAGGAAAACTTGAAATTAAACCCTATACCAATCCGTCTGGCCAGCGTGGTATTAGTAGGCCAAGTATGCCTCCGTCATGACAGGAGGCCCGTCCCTGAAGTAGGACATTAACGGGCTGTTGTGATGATGACATCTCTCAATGTAGAATAGGTGTCATAAAAGTCGACTTATAGACTTATTATTATGATATTATTAAATCTGCTTTGTGAATACGAATATTATATTCTATGCGCCACGTAGGCTACAATATTATAATACTTGTATTGTATTGTACAATAAAGTAAAATGAATCGCGACGTCTTCAGAATACGTAATATTACCTCGAGACTTCTACGCATAGTATATATTCCTCACACATTCACACAACGCCATCTAGTCTCAAACTAAGCAAAGCTTGTACTATGGGTACTAGACAACGGATAAACATACTTAAATACTTTTTTTTTGTAAATACATACATATTACACATAGAAAACACTCAGACCAATGCAAACAATCATGTTCATACACACAAAGATTTGCATTGAACGGGAATCGAACCCGAGACCTCTGCGTAGCAGCCATGTAATATACCGACTGCGCCACAGAGGTCGTCATATATGATCTAATGGTCCTCACAAATTCACGCAACGCCTTATATTCCCAAACTAAATATACCTTGTAGTATGACTACAATACAAAGAATGAACAAACCTATCGAATCCTTTCTTTGTAAATACATACAAACTAAACAGAAGAAACACAGACCAATGAAAATATTAATGTCAGTTGATGCTCACTAAGATTTATTAAGAGTGAGAATTCAACCCAGAACCTATTTTTTAACCAACATCAATATAACGCACGGGCGCAATGAAAATGAGGATAATAATTTGTCGATTTAACAAAGAATTGTCCTCCGTGGGAATCGAACACGCGAACTCGTTCACGGCTGACGCTTTCGCAACCGCCGCGCCACCTAGTTTAATGACGTCAAAATGCTTAACTTAAGTCCAATTTTATTATCCAAGTGACATCAACTAGTCACCAAGGCGCCTAGGATCTTAAAAATACTTTTAGTATTCACAAACAAGATCTAGGATATCCATAAACCAAACATACCTCCATCCTTTTCTAACTTATTTCCATCTGTATATCATCTTTCCCTTTCTAACAAATATTTTTATAGTATAGGAAGAACTGTTCGGGCATAGTACAAAATAATACAGTATTTCGACTTCATAGAAACGGACGAAACGCAAGTTATACCTACACGCTCACGATAGCGGAGGCTCTGCGGAGTGAACATTTGCGATTGTGCCGCAGTAACGAGCGGGAAAGTAGGTAAATGTAATTAAAAAGCTGGAGGTGGGCAGCCCTATCGCATGTTTACGTACCGCGCAGCCGTAGGCATTTATAATAAATATTCGGTGGACTTAAGCGCCGATTACACTAGACTACATGTAGGACACTACTTTTTGTAGGAGACTACATCTTTTAGGACACTACATCTTGTAGGAGACTACATCTTGTAGGACACTACATGTAGTCTTTCCATTTCATGTAATTGTTTTGGAAATGGAAAGACTACATGTAGTGTCCTACATGTAGTCTTGTGTAATCAGCGCTATAGACTACTGGTTGTACTGTGGTTCAGGAGATCGGAATTCTAGGCACGTTTCGTTGCCAAATAGGTACATAATATTTGGGTCAACAAAACGTCGTATTAGTCTTCGTATGTCTTTTGGAAACATTCTTTGTGGATAAGTAATTTTGTATTATTTAATACATGTCCATTTATTTTAAAAAGTTTGAACTAACATTATCGACATGATGTCCTATTGCAGGGATCTCTTGCAATGATGAAGGAAAGCTAAATCCACTTGTATCACGCTTTTACCTCAAATTTTTGTTTTTTTTTATTTTAGAAATTACGCTTAGGGCTTCAAGTGACGGACTAAATACGGCTAGATTACATCACCTAAAACATCAAGCGGCTGAAGGTAAATAATTAAATTACTCTTTATTTCAGGCAAAGCCCATAGGTGTTAATAACAATCTTAAGTACTAGTGTTAGTTACTAAAGTGTTTACCTTAAGGCTCATAGCACATGTAACGTAACGTAAACGGAACGTCACCGTATCAACTCGAGCCGTTCAGTATTCTTTGTATAAAACTCCGTACTACAACGCACACTAATCGGAATCGTAACGTAATCGGATTTTTGACGTTTGACACCGAAGAAAAAGGCGAGGCGGTGCCGATCCGTTTACGTTACGTTATATTATGTGCTATGAGCCTTAATCTACACGCGTTAATACCCGTTAATATTGTTATAATAATAAAAATGAAATGTGAAAGTTTTAAAGTTACTAAATATTAAGTGTCGTAATCCCATATCCTTTCGAAAAGGTCTTAAACAGCACGTTTCGTCAAATCATAGAAACTTATTGTACGAATAGTGACTTCTATCAAGTATCATTTCAATCGTAAAAAAACATACTACCTAAGTTGTTTAAAATATCCAATTTTACAAGGTCATTCCCGCTCAATGCAAATATTTGTGTGCATGAACATGATTATTTGCATTGGTCTGAGTGTTTCTATGTATAATATGTATGTATTTACAGAAAAAAAGTACCTAAATTATTAATATCCGTTTTTCTGTTACCCATAACACAAGCAGGTTAAGCCTAGCTTACTTTGGTAACAGATGGCGCTGTGTAGAGACGTCCGTGATATTTATTTATTTATTACTAATTATAAAATATTTTATTTTCTCGTCACGATATTTACTTATGGAAGCTTTCAGCGAAGAGATGCTCTGTATTATTAACGCCTCTTAAATTTTAGTCAATTGGTTAGCTTTAATTCATACGATTTTACTTAGAAAAATCTCTCTGAAATAGTGATTAAATTTAAGAGGCGAACTTAATCAACTTATATTGTTGACTGTAGAAGTGTGAATCTGATTGACTTTTCAGGGCCAACCTGGTTTACGTATTCTCACACAGTCATACTATAGGTATGTTTAGCTTCACGTATGTCATAGAATCTTCATATCCATTACCTGCTTAAAAGGCAAATCACGTCGAGTATCAAATACGTGTTTGACACCTTTTAGCTGTATTCAGATTTGCCATGCCACTGACTAGATCTCTAATCTAACTTGTTTACACACCGAACTGTACTAAAGCTCTTATGTGCCATCATATCATAATGTGACTCACCTTTAAGGCAATATAAAAACAAATAAATATTGTCTATTATCTAGGTACATTTTCCTTAAATAATAATAATAATGATTAAGTTATGGTCCCTGTACCCGATGCTGGTGGGTCTACCTTTTTTTTATATTTTTAAATGTCTATAATTTTATATTTAAAAATGTAAATAAATGTGAAAAATGTAAATAAAGATGATTAAGTTAGATAGTTTTGTGTAGTTATAGATGCTTTATTCGGACCAGTCTCATGTGCAAAAAATGACTGCTTGATGTTTTCTTTGTATCATATCATTATAGTATGTCATTAAGTCGTCATATACTACATTCTGTATACTTAAGGTGTAGAGTCGTAAAACGTAATGTACGTTTACGTTATAAGTATATATTACATCGATCTCGAGACTTGATCGTTAAGGCCGTGTTATACTTTGCTCGTCAATTTTAATTCTAATACTTAAGTAAAAGTGATTGTGTGTACATATACTGTTGTGACTTTCGTTTGGTATCAAAAAGACTACATACTGACATTATTTTTACACAAATAAATGTGTTTATTGACCATAAAATCAATAAAAACAGTGTGTTCAGTGACGGTGAACTTATGTTAAATATTGTGTTATCTCTAACCTACCGACATTATTAATAAATCTATGCAAAAGCTTTATTAATTTTAGAACCAGAAGGACATTTTTAATTAGGATCTTTAAAGCTTTGTTAGCACAGTGGCTTAAGTGTCGTCCTTGCGATCGTGGGCCTTAAGTTCAAATCCTAGGGTTCCTCAAATTGTCTTTTTGGAAAACTATTTGTGAAGTTACACTTAGTTCGTGGTAACAGACTTGTGTCTTAGTAGTACCTAGTTCGAATCTACTTTTTTTGTTTTTTTTTATTTTTTTATTTTTGTTTTTTTTTTTCATTCATTATAAAACATGCACTGCCATGGCTGCCGAACTACTTCAAAAGATAACAAGTTTTTGAAATGTAATACCTGCGCATCTGAATATTGTTTTGATTGCCTGAATATAACTACAGAAAGTTCTAAGAATCTGACTGTAGAGCAAATAAGTTCATTAAGCTGCCCTTACTGCCTAAATGTCACTCGGCGAAAAAGGAACGATGATACCCCATGCCGCCAGCAGCACTGTGATGAGCAGCCCCTGAACGAGTCTATGAATTTTTCTTTTACTACTCAGAATGATATTGATATTCATAATATTGCTCCGAATGGTTCGGCAGGCGCTAATTTATCACATGAACCTGTTACGCTGGAGAGTATAAGTAAATTGCTTGATTTAAAGTTTGCGCCTAACTCTTCTTTCATGGCTAATTTAAGGTCTGACTTGGAGAAAACAGTAGAGGCGCATGTCAGTCGTGCAATTGAAAACTTGAAAAATGATTTTACAGCTACAACTGATTTTTTAACTGCAGAGCAAAAGGACTTGAGGTCGGAGATTAAAGAAAAAGACTCTGTTATCAATCAACTACAATCTGATCTCTCCAAAACACAAAACTCGTTGGCTAAATTAAATTCTAGAATGCAAGCTGTTGAAAAAATTTCACGAGACTTAAATCTTGAGATTCACGAAGTGCCTGAAAGTAAAAATGAGAATATAATGCTGTTATTCAAACAACTTTGTGATTGTCTGAAAATTGTTATTCCGGACAGTGATGTGAGAGCCTGCCGCCGCATTGCTAAAATGGATACATCATCGAAGAGACCACGAAATATACTAGTTACTCTATCATCGCAGCGTCTCCGTGATCTAGTTCTTTCGGCCGTAACACGATATAATAAGGCTCACCCTAAAGAAAAACTAGCATCTAATCATTTAGGTATTGCGGGGGAGCCCCACAGGATTTATGTGGCGGAGCATCTTTCTCCTGAAACAAAGGAAGTGCATAGCGCTGCCAGAAAATTTTGTAAAGAACACAATTTTAAATTTGTTTGGGTACGATTTGGCCAAATATACATTAGAAAAGGAGAACAAAGCCCCGCTATACACATAAAAAATATAGAATGTTTAAATAAACTTAAATAGGTAAATAACTTAATAGTGCATTTTCTTATTAAGCTTTTTGTTGTTTATTATATAATGTTAAGTATATATTACCAAAATGTAAATAGATTTCGAACTAAATTATCTGAATTTTATCTCAATTTGTTGAATTTTAACTATGACGTAATATGCCTGACGGAGACTAACTTAAATTATGGTGTGTTCGATGGAGAAATTATTGACCCTCGGTATAATATTTTCAGACGTGATCGCATAGAAACTAATTCTCAGAAAAAAGACGGAGGTGGTGTCCTTATTGCTATTAAGAAAAGTTACCAGGTCATCCGACAGGCATCTTGGGATAGTGGTTTAGAGGACATCTGGGTTACAATCACGTCAGATACTAGCAACATCTCTAATATTAATGTCTGTGTTTGTTATCTTCCTCCTTACATAGATGTAAAAAGATTAGATGAATTTTATTCTAACTGTCAAAACGTCTTACTAAATAACTGCCTTAACCAGAGTTGCCTTGTTATTGGAGATTTTAACATCCCGGATTTTATTGCCATGTGTACGATAACTGATGAGCCTTCACAACCTTCCTATAGTAAAAAACTGATACTTTTGAATGAGTTTACTTCACTCTGTAACTTATATCAATGTAATAATATTACTAATGTGAATGGACATATTCTTGATTTGGTCCTTTCATCTGTAGAATCCTTATGTGTGAGTGAGGCAAACCCGCTAAGCCGGGTGGATAGGCATCATCCTGCTATTCAGTTCAATTTTCTATGGCCTAGTATGGCAGGACGGAATTTAAAAAAACAAGGCAACAGAAGGTTTAATTTTTCAAAATGTAATTACAGTGCTATACGATCCGAACTTAATACTATAGATTGGTACGACATTTTGTCTTCTCTGGATGTGGAAAAGTGCACGAGCGTTTTTTACGATAAGCTGTTTACCATCATCAAGAATCATACACCTCTCACTGCCTTAAAATCCTCAAATTATCCTATTTGGTACAGTAAATCTTTAATAAAGTGCAACGAGGAAAAAAACAAGTACCATAGACTGTATAAAAAGTTCAATAACCCTCGAGATTACGATACATTTTCTTTATTACGTGAAAGGTTTCGGAAAATGGCTGATCAATGTTACAAAAATTTTATATCCTCTACGGAAGACTCTATGAATAGCAATATAAAACATTTCTGGACATTTGTTAATAGTAGGAAGGGTTGTGTTTCAATTCCAAATGTTATGAAATTTGGGAATGTTTCATCATCAAGTGGACAGGACATGTGTGAGCTGTTTTCAAGATGCTTTGGCTCTGTGTTTGAATCAAACTTGTATGGTAGTGCATCATTGCCATTGAGTTATAACTGCAATAATGATAAATTTATTAATGATAAAACAACAGATGTGCTTTCTCATATTGTTATAACCGAACGTGATATTTTATCTAAAATAAAACTTTTAGATAAGAATAAAAGTGGAGGACCAGACCAACTTCCTGCATCATTTGTTAAGTTATGTGCCGAGGAGCTTAGCGTCCCTTTAAACATTATATATAATAAATCACTTACTTATGGAATCTTTCCTGCGCGGTGGAAAGCAGCTCACATAATCCCCATTTTAAAACAGGGTGACAAGACTAAATGTGAAAACTACAGACCTATTAGTATCCTATCATGTTTTGCAAAATTATTTGAGTCTTTAGTCTATGATCAGTTATATAATCATTTCAAACCTCTTCTATCTGATAGGCAGCATGGTTTTGTTAAGGGTCGGTCGACGGTCACTAATCTATTGGTGTACAAGAACTACCTATGTAAGAGTTTTGCAGTTCGAGGTCAGGTTGATTCTGTTTATACAGACTTCTCCAAAGCATTTGACAGAGTCAACCATAAGCTGCTCTGTAGCAAACTCGCTTCCTATGGAATTCACGGCAGTCTATACCGTTGGATGACCTCTTACCTTAGTAACAGAAGTCAATTGGTCGCTCTTAAGGGCTTCCTTTCATCCCCGATTGCGGTCACGTCAGGTGTTCCTCAGGGATCTCATTTGGGCCCATTATTATTTAACATTTTCATCAATGACCTTGTGGAACAGTTGTCATGTGAGTGTCTGTTATACGCTGATGATCTAAAGGTTTTTCGGACAATATCCTCAGCTGATGACTGCACTCTTTTGCAAAACGACTTGAATGCAATTTCAGAGTGGTGTACGTCCAACCTTATGAGCCTCAACATTGATAAATGCTTTATTATAACATTTACCAACAGGAACCATAAGATTGTGCATGATTATGCTATTGATGGCAAGATGCTTGCAAGATCCAATTTTGCTAAGGATTTGGGCATTGTTTTTGATGATAAACTTACATTTCGAAAACACTACGAATATATCATCACCAGAGCTAACCAATTGCTTGGTTTTGTTTTTAGGTCGACTAAGGGCTTTAAAAAGCCTAGCTCTGTACTTTACCTATTTAATACTCTAATCAGGAGTATTTTGGAGTATGGCAGCCCTATTTGGTCCCCAAACTATAAGGTACACGCAGATGAAATAGAAAGGGTGCAGAGAAAATGTCTGAGAATGTTATGTTACCGTCAACATTTGGGTCGCAGCAAGCTCACTTATGATACTAGACTGACTAAATATAACGTGCAAAGACTGGAAACACGTCGGAAGTATCTTGACTCCATTTACTTATATAAAATTATACACTCAAAAATTGATACCCCTGAGTTACTCTCACAAATAGCTTTTAACACAAAGTATAGTGCCCGTAGATCTAAAAAAATAAACCTTTTCTGTCTACAAACATACAAAAACAATATCTCCTATTATAATCCTGTTGTAAGAATGGCTCGCCAGTATAATGAAATGGCAAACAACGATTTTAAATTAGATATTTTTTACCCTAAAATGTCTACCTATATTAGCTCTCTTAAAGATGTCCTCTACACCAGACCCAATCAGGCTGCTTCTACCAGCTATTTATAAGGTTATTTTTTCGCTTGTATTACTTTTAGCTATACTATAACTAGTAAGCATATTTTGTACTCTCAATTAATTAACTGTAGTTTTTAGGTACTACTACATCCTACTCTTTTTGTTAAGTATATATTATGTACACGTACTTATTGTATTTTCGTGGTCCTAAGTATCTTTTATCTTTTATATTGGTAAGCTTTGTTTAACAATTTAATTATTATAACACGTCTTAATATAGTGTTTTGTTTATTACACACAATATTTGAGTTACAATTTAGATCTGTATCTTAGTTCTTAAGATGAATATTTGTGAAATTGTAATTTGTCGTGTGTATTAATAAATAAAATAAAATAAATAAAAATATTGTACGTTAATAAAAGGTTTGATGACAGCCAAGCACGTGAGTAACACAATAATACTGCCGCTGTAAAATGTTTGAACCACATTGACTCATATGAGAGTGAAAGGAATTGATTTATTATATAAACAAACTAACATAAACATGACTTAATTACCTAGTTAATTAAAAAAGGTAGCAATAAACTAAAATAAAACATAATATCAATAGCGTGTGTGCAGCAGTGGACTGCGATAGGATAGTTGATTGAATGTTTGATTGGCTTGTCACGGGCCGGTCACGTCCCTGACGTGTGTGGTTAGTCCTTTAGAATACGACCTATACCCTGGCCATACCCATAGCGGTCGTAAGAGATGTCCAAGGAACTTGAGATTTTTTTAAATAAAAGATTGGCCTTGGCCCTGCATTGGAACAGCACAGCCTTTTAATAAACAATAAATAAACCTTGAGGTCTCAAGTGGTCTCTTGATTGTCTGCCACTTTAAACCAATAAAAAAACAACAAAAAGTCATTTCCGAGTACGATAAGCAATAACAGGCACATCTGCAACACTGAAACTTTTATAACTGAAATAGTTGCAAACTTTTTCATAAAAGCCTTTCGTGTTTGTATTGTATTAAACTAGACTTGACTGTCTTTAAGGCACAGCGAGTGAGAGAGAGCGGATCTAGCGACAGTAACGCAAAACAATATATAAATATACGTGAGATCTACGAATTATAATCTTAAGCCTGGGTAACCTTCGTTTCCGTTAATTGTAAGTTATACGCAAAAAACCTGGTTTATGTCGGTAATTTGTTCAGTGTTATTTAGGGACCTAAATAGTCGATCCGGGCGTTGAAGGGATACAGTCGTTAAGCCACGTTAGAGCCAGGGCGTCTTGAACAAACAACACCAGTGTTTTTTTTTTTTTTAGATTAACTGCTTAATCAATAAAGACAGTCACATGGAGTCTCTGCCTACCCCTATGGGAATAGATCGTGAGTTTATTATTCATAATATACTAAAAGTAGTACCAATAAATTTACTATAATAATGTTATTATGTAAGTAGAGGAATATAGAAGCAAATGTTAATTGTAAGTGTATTCCCAGTAATATTCTGAATAAAAGCTGTTGGTTTTCCATATTCATTTTGTTCTAAATGTTAATAGAGTCATTGACTTGCTGATAGTAAGGCTTGTACAGGAATGTTTTTCTCTCATAATGTTTTTCTTTGGTTTTGATACAAGTTACATAAATTAGACAAACATAAATGTCGAGAAATAGGTACATCACTTTGTACCGAATAGTATCGACTCTACGTCTATGGTTGGTTCGACTTAACGTACAGGCTACAAAAAGTTATCATAACAGCCAATTAATGTCCCACTGCAGGGACGGGCCTCCTCCCGTGAGGGAGGGATACTTGGCCTACGAATGGCCAGACGGATTGGTATAGGGTTAAATTTCAAGTTTTCCTTTTTGTTAAGTAATTGCATGCTGGTAAGCAATAAAAAATAAATCTATACCACTCTAAATACACTTAATTATCATTCTATAAACTTAATCGAATAGCTTTTGACGTTAACAAATTCAGCCTGATATTTAAGTAGATGTATCCGTTCAACATTAGCAATTCAGAACAGTATGTTAATATTGTTTAAAGAAAAACAAGACTCCGAAATATCGGCCACCATTTTAGCTTGAATAAATAACGAAGATTTTTCCGTGAAGAGGTTGAAATATTTGTATGTATGTATTTATTATTTTATAGATTTTGTGAATTAATTGAGTGTTTTTGTGCAGAGATTAATTCGGTGTTATTGTGCATTAAAACAGGAGACTAAATTGTTTTTAAATATAATGTCGGATTAGTGAAAATTTCAGACGACACAAATATGTTTATCCGTTGTCTAGTACCCATTGTACAAGCTTTGCTTAGTTTGGGACTGGGTGGCGTTGTGTGAATTCACACATTCATACATAGAATATTTATATTTAATATTCAATTACAATTCTCCGTGCGGTGACGGAGTAAGAATACAGTGTGTCACCACCCCATCCCATCCCATGGGTGTCGTAAAAACCGACTAAGGGACTATTAGTCAATATTATCTTTACGTAATAAAAAGAAGGAAAATTTGAAAATAAACCCTATATGTAATCCGTCTGGCCAGCGTGGTATTAGTAGGCCAAGTATCCCCGTCCCTGCAGTGGAACATTAATGGGCTGTTATGATGATTCAATTACAAAATTATCTCATTGAAAGTTTATCCTTATGAATACGTTGTTCGGAAATAAAAGTAGGTACAAAAGTGTATACACAGAGTCCAGGATAAACGCCAATATGATAACGTCACTTTGTCGGCGTTAATCCCCTTATTTGTGGATTAAGGCTGTCCTATAGAACGGCTTTTGCAAAACGAGGCAACGCTTGAATAGCCAACTCGTTGTAATTGACTTGAGAGTGAGATATCAATATCATTTTATCTTTTAAACTTGGATTACTGTTACATTTTGACGACCTCTGTGGCGCAGTCGGTTTATTACATGGCTGCTACGCAGAGGTCTCGGGTTCGATTTCCGCTCAATGCAAATATTTGTGTGCATGAACATGATTATTTGCATGGTCTGAGTGTTTCTATTTATAATATGTACGTATGTATTTACAAAAAAAAAATGGATTTAAGTATGTTTATCCGTTGTCTAGTACCCATACTACAAGCTCTGCTTAGTTTGAGACTAGATGTCGTTGTGTGAATGTGTGAGGATTTGTGGATCACATTAATTATTATTTTGCGGGGGACTTGAACCTGCGACTGTGTCATGGCAGCTTAACCCGATCACTTCGCCACTAAGCGGATAAGTTTGAAGATATTTTTAAGTATTCATTTTATTTATTACTAGCTGACCCGTGCCCACTTCGTTGGGCGACGAAAAAACCGCGTCCCTTTTTTTTAAACATATGCCATTACTGCTCCACTCCTTTAGTCATAGCGTGATACTATATAGCCTATGACACTCCGCGATAAAGGGACTATTCAAACCAGGAAGAATTTTAAAAATCGGTTTAGTAGATCCAGAGATTACCCCCTACAACGTCACAAACTCACAAACACATAAACACACAAACTTCACCTCTTTATAATATTAGTATAGAAGTATAGATTTCTTGCTGTATAAATGTCTCTGCGATCAAACGTAAGTAAAGGGTTAAAATGTAGGTAAACTTTAAAGAATTCAAATAATCACAATAAAGGTATTTATCCTGCTTAATTGCTAAGTATTTTGAATGTTAATTTATTTTCACGATAATATGCTAATCTGAAGGAAATTATGGAACACGGCAGCCAGTCAGTAATTCTAATAGCAACACGCGAGAAAATTTCGAAAGAAAATGGTTGCTAGTTACGAAAATTCTATTAGGGTTGTAACGAAACTATAGGGCCCTGCGCAGACGACAGACTATCCGTGACGCACTTTTTAGTCTGTGAAAATAGAACCTATGCAATTATAAGCAGTAACGCACAGGACGCGCAAAAAGTCCGGCGCACAAAAGACTCAAACATATGCCATGTATGGCAGACTTATGTGCGCCGCAGACTCAATCGCACAAAAAGTGTGCCGTCTGCGCAGGGCCTAGAAGTTATTATTAACCTTTTCCCTGTATCATATATATGATACATACATATTGCTATACGATTGCTAAACTAAACAGTTTCTTTTTCGTGTGATAACGAAGTGAGAATATAAGGTGCCGATAGTATATCTTTTGGCATGGGTGTCGTATGTGTAGGGAGAACTTCGTACTTGTATATCTCCACAAAAGTCAAAGAAGAAAAGTTTATATCTGTGGTTTATATAGAACGCTAATTGGCTCGTATTGTATTAGTAGGACAAAGTTCCCTTCGTCAAGGTGGGGTGGGGTGTTCCGTTCTTGCATTGGGCTATCATTACAGAGTAAGCATTGCGGGTAAAGAAAAAATTATAATTCACTGGTCAATTTTATGACACCTACATTTTGATGTAGGTGACCTGATCAAGGATGTTGATGAGGAACTTTAGAAGAAGTGTACCTAATGTACCGAGTTCTATGGCGCGTGTTGGGACTTGGGGGAGGCCTATGTCCAGAAGTGGACTGTGATAGGCTAGATGATGATGATCATGATGTACCTAATGTGGTCCATTAGTTGAAGTATGATGAAGTAATAGTTGCTGAATTTTACCCTTGAGATGAGGGTCAGAAAATATCTGCTCGGTAATACATAATAAATCACGATTGAGGAGGGTAAGATGAAACCTCTGCCTAATTAAAATACTTTTGCATATGAATTTTGACCACGGCAGAACTTACTTTAAATACCGTAATAACTTTTAGAAATTAATTTAAAAACTTTACACATATTGTACATAATTTAAATTCTGAGGAATGAGAGGATAAATGGAAAATGTGTGTCGATATACCTAAAACGCAGCAAAGATTTTACATTTTCATAATAGTACGTTTGACGGTTACTTTTAATTGATTAGCGAAGACTTTTACAAACAAATTAACGAACACAAAGATAATTTAGACTGAGGACCATAATTTGTGGATTGCACTCAAAATTATCCTGGATTTATACGCGCAACTTAATAAACAACGCTTTGTCTTCGAGGCAATTCAAAACTATACCTGTGCTTTGAAATGCACGTTAAGCCCGATTTACACATCGACATGTACGTAATTTAGTCGTATTATATGCCTACTGAAATAATCATAACGAATTTGAAAGATATTGCACCTCAAAATAGACATAAGATGGACCTGGCCGATTTTACAATTATGCAAACTGCTAAGCAATTAATTTCTTTGAGTTACAGTAGCGAGTTAAGTAGGTAGTTGTTGATTTAGTTGATTTAAATAAATCTCCATCCTATTTTTTGGCGAGTTAAGTTGGCGAGACGCGAGAGAGGGGGTTACTTCGGGCTTTAAGGCCTGTGCCTCGAATTTAACGGGCAGCGGCGCGAGAGCGGGGCGGCCAGCGACGGCAGGCGCTCGTTGTTCGCCCCGCTCTCGCGACCCCGCCGCTGTCGCCCCGCTGCCCGCTAAATTCAAGGCAGCGGCCTAAAAGTAGCCCCCATTGCTCTAGTGAGTGTTAAGTGTAAAGCTACGTCAGATGTCTATGGGCGGAATAAACAAACCTGTTAACAACAGGTTGACTACTAAATAAACGATGTGCTTGTAACCCTGAGACACAAGCTGTTCATTCCCATAACACTGTAATTTCACTGTTACACACACTGTTTAATCAACTGTAGCTTTGTTATTTCTACAACTGTATTAAGTTACTTATTAAGAGTTCTTCTTGTTAGCTAATTGTTTAAAGCTAACTCTGTGTTTTAGGCAGCTCCTCGAAGATGAGATAAGATCTAAAAAGATTCGCAGTTCGATTGTATATTAACCCTTTTACAGTGCCGCCAGCAGACACAATAGTAATACAATTCACGTGTACGATATATGGTACACTGCACTGGGAATGTGTCAATAATAATTGGTACCTCAGAACTAATTAAGTGACTTATTTAAATTACGTAGTTCTGAGGATTAAGAAAATATTACTTTTTTGACAAGGTAAACGTATTGTTTTATAGAGCTTTGGTTTTTAACTAAAATAAGTAGGTATATTAGATTCTTTTATAACATTTAATATACTTACACATTGAATAACATAAACAAATGTATCTATGAAACTGTATTAACAGTTTGTCGGTCTGATTTTATTAAGTTGTTTATGCAAAGCTTACAAGTTGACAAACATTACCTACTCACTTTAAGTAATGGAAAAACGCTGTTTGCGAATACCCCTTACGTTCATGAAACTCGACAACCTATTAATGTCATTCAGCAGGGAGACAACGGGGCTTCCCTTACGGAATCTTTGCCTACTAATAAACAATGAAAAATAATAATTGTCTTACCTATTGTATGCCAATTTGACAACTAAAGTTAACTTAACCGAATTTTTACCGATTTTAAAGTACGAGAATGACATGCTGATTGAAATGTACTGTGTAAACTTAATATAATCTCAAAACAAACTAAGCAAAATAAAAGAAGAAAATCTTGACATTAAAATCAATCAATCTATTACAGCTTGCGTAACATAAGTAAACCAAGTTTCTCTTTATCTCTACAGAGGAAATTTTGTGTTTTTTTACGAGCCAAACAGAAACACTTCTCTTTTATTAACTAGGTACACACAGCAACTAATCAAGCTAGACACTCATGTACCTTAATACCTTGAAATAAGACACAATTTTAAATCATCACATCATCACAACAGCCCACTAATGCCCCACTGCAGGGACGGGCCTCCTCCCGTGACGGAGGGATACTTGGCCGACTTATACCACGCTGGCCAGACGGATTGGTATAGGGTTTAATTTCAAGTTTTCCTTCTTTTTACTTCGTAAAGATAATATTTTTACGGTTAGTCCCTTAGTCGGTTTTTACGACACCCATGGGATGAGATGGGGTGGTGACATATTGTATTCTTACTCCGTCACCACACGGACATTTCAAATGAAAATGTTTAACTTGATGTGTTGCTGTGTGTACATAAAATTAACTTTTAAAAAGTTATTAAAAAGCAGAAAGTTCTTGTTCATTGAAATAAAAGTAGCTAATTATACACGAAGCAGGTACGCTAATGGCTCTTAAGTGAAAGCTGTATGTAGTGCATACATTTGTGCCTTAAAGTGCTCTTATGAGATTTTTACGGAAAGCAACATAATGTTATTTTTAATGATATCAACTAGGTACTTCAAGAGAAATTCGGGAAATAATATTAAATATATATAAATATCCCCTCCCCATCTCATCCCATGGGTGTCGTAAAAACCGGCTAAGGGACTATCCGTGAATATTACCTTTACGAAATAAAAAGAAGGAAAACTTGAAATTAAACCCTACACCAATCCGTCTGGCCAGCGTGGTATTAGTAGGCCAAGTATCCCTCCGTTACGGAAGGAGGCCCGTTCCTGCAGTGGGACATTAATGGGCTGTTATGATGATGATGATGAAATATAAATATTCCCCACACATTCACACAACGCTATCTAGTCCCAAACTAAGCAGAGCTTGTACTATGGGTACTAGGCAACGGATGAACATACTTAAATACTTTTTTTTTGTAAATACATACATAATTATACATAGAAAACACCCAGACCAATGAAAACAATCATGTTCATGCACACAAAGATTTGCATTGAGCGGGAACCGAACCCCAGACCTCTGCATATCAGTCATGTTATATTACCATTACGCCACAGAGGTCGTCGTAGTAAGAAGGAAATATAGTCAACTGGAAGAGGCCTAATTTTGCTAAGTAACTTTCAAGCTAGTTACAGGCTGGTAAGATAACGTCCTAGCACGTTATAGGTGAAAGAAGACTCTGTGGTTTTTAGTAGGTACACCGTATTTCCAACTTTAACCAGAGTAAGAAAATGAATTCTTCGTACAACATACTAAATATTTGTCCCATAAGGTATAACCAGGGTAGTTAAATAAATCACAACATTAGGGTCGTAATAACCGACTATGCTTTAGTGCTGATAATCCATACTAATATTATAAATGGGAAAGTGTGTCTGTTTGTCTTTCTTTCACGACGTAATTTTTTAAGTGGAGACAGTTAAAGGGATGGAGAGTAACAAAGGCTACTTTTTTTTTCTTCTGTTTTCAGAAAAGGGGAACAGTGCTAACCCGAATTTAACGCGAGCGAAGCCTCGGACGAAAGCTAGTATTTATATAAGTAACTGACTATATTATACAAATTATCAGTAATAAAGTAAAGTAAGGAAAAGTTGGCATACATTCTTATATTTCGTCTGGTCAGCACGTTATAAGAAGGCTACGAATGCTGCCATCACTAGATGATGCTGTCGTATAAATATTTCAATAGCTAACTTTCAAATATTGCTTTAGAAAACCGACATTCGGAGCGTCTATTTCCATCAACAGAACCAAACAAACGGGTTCATATCCCAGGACGGTAATCTTGAGGGTCGCCGAGGTCAGATTCAGTAACGGATTGAATATTTTATTGGTTAAGGGTACCTACCAGTTAATATAAGTTTGAAAATAATGGCCTCTTCAGTGTTGGAGTTTGAAAAGCTTATATAAAATTTCTTTTTTGAACTTTTTTATTTCAATTTGTTTTTTTTTCATTTTTTCACGTGACAGACATTACTTGATGGTCAGTGATATTCGCTCATGAATATCAGCATGGACCCGCCCTTCTCTGGGGCAAAAGCTGTTATGTCTGACTGCCCTGTTATTTTAGTAGGTTAGAACTTGCTAGGTAGCTAGATATTAAATATTTTAAATTTTCCTCACACATTCACACAACTAGTCCCAAACTAAGCAGAGCTTGTACCATGGGTACTAGACAACGGATAAACATACTTAAATACTTTTTTTTTGTAAATAAACATAGAAAACACCCAGACCAATGCAAACAAGCATGTGTATGGACACAAAGATTTGCATTGAGCGGGAATCGAACCCGAGACCTCTGTGTAGCAGTCATGTTTTATAACCACTACGCCACAGAGGTCGTCAAAATTTACGTCTATGTACTATATGAGTCTGCCAGTCATCGGTTTTGCAAAACAGCGGGACTCTTAGAATATCTCTTATTTAGGTAAGAAAGGAACATTGTGTGTACTAATCTTCGGCCGTTCAGAGAATGCGTTCCTGACACGTCGCGATTGAACTGACGCAGTAACTTTGTAATGGCGTTGCAGTTACGATAAAAATATTTTTGCTGGTTGTTTATCGTTTTAACTATTGATGAGCATTAAAACAACATTATTATATCAATAATTAATGAATGTTATAATGTTGTGTCAAACTGAGTGTCAAATAACTTGGTAAACAATATTTTTCTAAATCTACACTGCGCTATTACAAGGTTATGTCAGCGCTTTATATTTGTAGTGCTGTGCCAACAATAACAGTGAATAATAGTATCGTAATCTGTTCTTATCGATACAGTTATACTTTATAAAATAATACGTTTTGTTTTTCTTTTCAAGAATTTGAAAATAATGGACTTTAGAATAACTTTTATTAAATATAAAAATAAAAGTACATTAAATACAAAGTAGCATTTTTATATTTAGGTTGAAAATGGTAACCCCAAATGGCGTTATGGGCCGCCATTTTGTGACGCTGAAACAGTCGTCTGTTGTCGTTTCGTGCGCATAGACCACGTTCTTCAAGTGTTTGCGATCTGTTGTTATTTGACTTTGATTGTGTCTTATATTGCGTTCTTTTTACTTTTGGTGCATAATAATGCCTAAACGTGGACAAACATTGAAAACTGGAGCCCGTGAGTTAATTATCAAGCTGCAAGATTACTTTGAGCGGGAGCGGCAAAATGGCGGACCCCTGGTTCCTGTCGAAAAAGTACAAGAACGCGTCTCTCAGGCGCTTGGAGTTAGCAAACGAACGATTACAAATATTAATAAAGAAAAGTTCGGCTCTACTGGCATGGAAGATAATATTTTACGTACTCCGAAGAAGAAACGTAGAACTAAACCCGTGACAGATATTGATACCTTTGACGCCGATGCAATCAGAAATCATATATATGGTTACTATTCCAGAAATGAATATCTCAACAGGATGAAGCTTTTGGCGTCGTTAAGAGAAGCTGGACTGTTTAGCGGGGGTAAAACTGCTTTAACGAAAATCTTAAAAGATATTGGTTTTTCGTATAAAAAAACAGACAAAAGAAAAATTTTATTAGAACGATACGACATCATTTTGAAACGGATAAGTTTCTTGAGAGAAGCAAAAAAAATTGATAACTGGGATAATGTCGTGTTCATTGACGAGACATGGCTAAACGCCAATCACACGGTTTCCCGTTCTTGGACGGATGATACACAAGCGTCGACGTCGAAAGTACCAATGGGTAAGGGGGCTCGTCTGATAATATGCCACGCAGGTACTGCAAAATACGGCTTTGTGGAGAACGCTTTACTGGCATTTCAATCAAAAACCACAAATGACTACCACGAGGAAATGAATGCCAGTACATTTAAAGAGTGGTTCCAGAACGTGCTTTTGCCCAGCCTACCAGAGCCTTCTGTAATATTGATGGATAATGCCTCCTATCACTCGTTTCAAATACAGAAACCACCTACCCAAGCTAATAAAAAAGAAGAAATGGTTGCTTGGTTACAAGCAAAAGGCATTGACGCAAATATGCAGATGCTAAAAGCAGAGCTAATTAAGTTAGTGAAAGAAAATAAAGCGGCAAATGTGCGATACGAAATCGATGAAATGGCTTTGGAGTACGGTCATCGCGTTCTAAGAATTCCACCGTATCATTGCCAATATAACGCGATTGAGCTAATCTGGGCTCAAATAAAAGGTTACGCCGCCCGCCACAATACTTCCCCGCCATTCAGCACGAAAAAGATGATGACCCTGTTAAAAGAAGCCTGCGGGAAAGTCACAAGAGATGACTGGGCAAAGGTTGTCGAAAAGACTAAAAACCTGATTATGGAACATTTTGACCGAGATATCAGGATTGATTCTGTAATTGATAATAATATAATTATACATGTAGGCGAAGATGATGATGAAGACACCACCTCCTCAAGCGAATCGGAGTCTGATTAATATTCTGTACGCACATTTAGTTCAATGTACTTTATTCCATAGAAATACAGATTGTAACTTTGTAAAAAATAATAAATAAAACAATTTTATTATATTAATATTCCCTTTTATTGTTTCCACGTAAAGAACTAAAATATAAATTTTAAATGATTCCGCCAATTTAAAACGGTCTAAATCTAATCATAAAAATAACGCGGCGGTTCATTTTGGAGTAACGGTAACGAACTCGGTATAATGTTGTGTCCATCACTAGTCGTGACTAACTGATAAGTGTCAGGAACGCATTCTCTGAACGGCCGGACATTAGTCAGTAAACCGTACTTATTTCATCTATACATAGATTATTTATATACTCGTCCGGGCCAAGGGCAGGTGCATGGGCGATAAAACTATTCCCACGATATAATTATTATGTAGTAAGTAAATAGCTTTAATTTCTTATGACATTGGGTACAAAAATATAATAAGGAATGTTTCACAGTCATAACAGCCCATTAATGTCCGTCTGCAGGGACGGGCCTCCTCCAGTGACGGAGGGATACTAGGCCTACTAATACCACGCTGGCCAGACGGATTGTTATAGGATTTAATTTCAAGTTCTCCTTCTTTTCACTTGGAAAATAATAGTTACGGATAGTCCCTTAGTCGGTTTTTACAACACCCATGGGATGAGATGGGGTGGTGACATATTGTATTCTTACTCCATCACCACACGCAGAATTATTTATTCATAAGTTATATAAATATAAAATATAAATTATTCATAAGCTTGGTCAATGTCAATGGGTGTAATAATTTATTGATAATTTTATATATTTAGTGCGTGTTGCCAGTGATGACGTAGGGAACAGAGACGTGGTCGCTTACTATGGCCTTCTCAGAAGGCTTACGGTCACTCAGAAGGCAATGGAGAGAGCCATGTTGGGAGTTTCCCTGCGTGATCGAATCAGAAATGAAGAGATCCGCAGGAGAACCAAAGTGACCGACATAGTGCTCCGGATTGCCCGGTTAAAGTTGCGGTGGGCAGGGCACATAGCGCGAAGATCCGACAGCTGTTGGGGCAGAAAGGTTCTAGAGTGGCGACCGCGTACCGGAAAACGCAGGGTGGGAAGACCCCTCACACGGTGGACCGACGACCTCGTAAGAACGGCGAGAAGCCGATGGATGAGGGAGGCGCAGGACCGCACAAGGTGGCAATATTTAGAGGAGGCCTATGTCCACCAGTTGACGTCAATTGGCTGAGATGAATGAATGAGGTCATTACGCTTTGAGTAAGAACAAAGTTAAATTGTAATCAATAGCTACTTAAGCTGCTTGAGATTGAAGCTTGTATATTGAGACTTTGAGTGAAGTGTCGTAAAAGTTAACAATCAATTAGCTTTAGCAAAGAACTGCGTCGGTGGTAAAACAGTCGTGTTTGGGGCTGAAGTGCAAGATTATGAAAATAATGATAATAATAATTATTACTATTCAATCAATCAATAAACTAGCCTGTTGCAGTCAACTAGTAAACAAAGGCCTCTCCCAACACGCGCCACAGAACATGGTCCTGCGCCTTCCGCATCCAGTCCGACCCAGAGACCTTTTTGAGGTTGTCGGTCCACCTAGGTGGGGGCGTCCTACACTACGATTACTATATTGATGATGATTTAATATTTAGATTCACAAACAACCGTCTAGAAATTGGGTGTTTTATTGTGTATGTTAATTTAATCTTTGTAAAATTCTCGCGACACAGAGTATGCATGATCCCTAATATTAAATATATAGATAGTAGTTATGAGGGTTCGACACCGCCAGCCAGTAAATTATGAGATTCAAAACCGCAAACCACAAAAACAGGATCAACACTGCCGAATAACCCTATCATAAAAACAGATTGGTATCGTTTTAATGAGATCGTATTATAATAAATGTAAATAAATTTATTTCCAAATTCTTGTGATGTACTCGTATACGTGAATATACTCGTAATTGTATTTCTTATTTCTTCAAGAAGACTGAATTTCACAGTTTAAAATAGCGAAGGACAGTAGCCCTAAATTATGTAGAAAACTTTCGTGCTGACGTGCATCGCTGTGAAAAACATTCTAAATTATGTGAATCGATGTGGCGAACTTTCGCACTAACGTGATTCGTTTTTTAGTTCTTCAGGGCAACCGTTCATCGGTATTTTGAACTTCGAAGGATTAGACACTTTGTATCGTTTTAATGAGATCCTATTATGTAAATGTAAATAAATGTATGCGCAAATTCTTGTATACGTGAATATAATTGTATTTCTTTCTGTGAATAAGCTCTGTAATGGCGTGTTTGCGTGTAATACGTCGTGATACGGATTTGTAAACATGTTATGTTATGTATGAATCATTCTGTAATGAGCATGTTTTGTTAGTAAATGTTGTTAAAACTGGATTCTATTTTTCAAGTATAGTTTATTCGCGATTAGAATGCAGTGAATGATTAATAAATTTCATCAAAATCCATTCAGTAGTTTTTGCGTGAAAGAGTAACAAACATCCATACATCCTCATGAACTTTTGCATTCATAATATTAGTAGGATATGATTATATTACCTGTATGGTACCCATACAGACAATCATGTTCGTGCACAAAAAGATCAGCATTGAGCGGGAATAGAGCCTAATAGGGCCTCAGCTGCGTATCAGCCATGTAATAAACCGACTACACCACAGAGGTCAACTTATACTTTTCCATAGTCTTTGAGGTTAAGAAATATTAATACATACCTAGTTCCAGGGACCATAGAGAACCCTATCTAGCCCCCAGGGGTGTCGTAAATTTGATTCAATTTATTTACATTTGAATATATATAATGTAGTTATAACGTATTGAAGTCAAAGGTAAAAATAAAAGCCGATTAAGGGAAAGATCTCTATGAATATTAAATAAGATAATGTTGATTTAAAATACATAACCTGTGAAGTCTTATCTTGACATAGTATAAAATGAAGTCTCTTTTTCTGTCCCTATGTCCATTTGCATGCTTAAATCTTTAAAACTACGCAATTGATGAGGTTTTTTTAATAGATAGAGTGATTCAAGAGGAAGGTTTATATGTATAAAACAAGCATAACATAGTATAGAAACCTAAGAGGTTTCTAATGAAGCTGTATTAAAACGTTGTTTAAGGACATTCTGTAGTAGTGCCCGTGCGGAGCCGGGGCAGGTCGCTAGTCACCCTATATATTAAGACTTACTTGAGCTCTTTCACCTAAACACCGTAACATTCTTACACTACTGCTTGGAGGTGGTTTAAGCGAGCACGGCTGTGGTTCTGAACTAGACAGTTTCTTGCTAGAGACGTACAACCTGTAGCCTTCTACCTGTTTAATAAAATAAATTCCTCACATTTTCACACAACGCCGTCTAATCCCAAAATAAGCAGAGCTTGTACTATGGAAACTAGACAACGGATAAACATACTTAAATACTATTTTTTTGTAAATACATACAAAGAAAACACCCAGACCTATGCAAACAATCATGTCCATGTATCAAAGATTTGCATTGAGCGGGAATCGAACCCGAGACCTCTGCGTAGCAGTCATGTTAAATGACCACTACGCCACAGAGGTCGTTTGAGTTGAGGTTTGAGTTAATAGTCTTGTGCAATTAGTAATCAAATAACGAAAAGATGGATTCATTACTTATGAAAGCAGCTCTTGATTGTGACATCACTTCAGCGAACTATGGAATGGGTGAAAAGCTCTTTATATCAGATTGGCCAACAAACCACACGATAAAGTTAGGGCAGGGACTAATGTTCTGTTATACGGACTCTTCTTGAGGACGTTTTAAAAAAACACTTTTATTATTAAACACTGATTTATTTTCCTCCAAAATGAGGTATATGAAAAGAGATCCAAAACTAAACGTTTGATACTGAGGTCCGACGCAGACTGAGGTCTGCGAGCAAACTTAGGTGCATATAAAGATAGGTAGGATGCTGATTGGCGTTAGATTTTGGTTAATTAGCACATGTAGTACTGCGAAGGGGGTAAGTATAACAGTCTTTAAACAAATTTCGTAAATAATACTGTAACTCGGTACAATCTGGTCTGAACTTCTGTTACACTTGGCTGATAACCACCTCCGGACTGATAGCTATTGTCGTGCCAAAATACTGCTTAGCTTACACGTGATAGCAAAGAGCTGTAGACATAAACACGCACTAAAACGTTCATAAACGTTATCGTATCAAGAAAGTGTATAAAAATTCCTCTTATTGCCCTTAATAAAAGATATAAACAATAGAATAAAATAGTAATAATAATAAAGTAATAAATAAATATTCCAAAGAGTCCCTATGAACATCTAAGGAGACTCGACCTTGGCAGTTGGATCATAGGTCTGATGCAGAATTAAGGCAGTACTGCTTGGCACGGCACGCATTGTGAGGAAGTTCCTATCTCTGGAGCCGTAACAACCAGTAGCTTGGTCCCTGTACCCGATGCTGGTGGGTCTACCTTTTTTTATATTTTTAAATGTTTTTATTTTTATATTTATATTTGAAAATGTAATTAATCGTGAAAAATGTAAATAAAGAAAGTAATAAATAAATCTAGTTTGTTTTATCTTTACTTCTATACTAATATTACAAAGAGGTAAAGTTTGTGTGTTTGTGACGTTGTAGGCGGTAATCTCTGGATCTACTAAACCGATTTTGAAATTTTTTTCTGTATTGAATAATCCATTTATCGGGGAGTGTCATAGGCTATATAGTATCACGCTTTGACTAATAGGAGTGGAGCAGTAATGAAATATGTTTAAAAAAGAGACGCGTTTTTTTCGCCGCTCAACGAATTGGGCACGGGTCAGCTAGTTTGTTATATTTATTTTACACTGAAGATTTTTGCTTGCGAATTTTATTCAAAGCTGACTGTCTTATTGCATAGATAGGATAAGATTAATTGATTTACCATAATAGTCTTAAAGGGCTTAAATAAAGAATTAATTTTTTTTTTGGAGGGCGGGATGCCGATGGATGAGGGAGGCACAAGACCGCGCAGGGTGGAAACGTTTGGAGGAGGCCTATGTCTAGCAGTGGACGTCCGTAGGCTGATATGATGATGATGACTATGAAATTATTTTTTTAAATAAAGACATTGTCTTTTATCTTGTCTATGTCTTTGTAAATAGGATGATGCTTGTCGTAAATAGTGACTATGAAAGAAGATTTTGTCTCGGTGACTGACCTTTAAAATTCTATAACATTTTGTACATCATGCTATCAGTAAGCCATCCCTTCAGTAGGACTCTTAAACCCAAGGAATAATTTATTTTATAGGTTAATCTTGTAGTAAATTACATACAAGCAATTTAGTATACGATAACCCATCAATTTTACAACATCATTAAAGACCCTTACCCTATAAAACCATGTAACAACTCTACCTTTGTAATTCTATGTTAAACAAAATTTACTTAACAAATACAGCCTTTGTTCTAAGCATTACAAGTATAACCAAATTGACCCGTAAAACATACTTACGTTCCATTCCGACAAATTATCACGGTCAAAATACGATAAACACAGTAAAAATAACGTTACAATATTATCAATAATAACTGCACAATACACAACACTAGCACCAAACAATACTTTTATACACAAAATACACAACGAAATCACAATACACAATTCAATTCAACAACGGGTGCGGTTTTAATAGAGAAAATAAGATTTTTCTACAACAAAATGATATTCGTAGAGCCTGCGTAGACCCGTCTGCTACGAGGCACCGCTACGTACTGACGTAGCAAGCGAAACGGAGGGAAATAGATTTGCGCAAACTACTCCGACCAACATTACTTGATACTTTGAATTTTGCTTGAAGCGTTCGTCTTTCGTTGAATGGCTTATTAGCCGTTTTGAATTAATCATTAATTAATATTGGCGTATTGGAATTAATTTGGTTACATTGTCTCTTAAATATTCATCTTCTCTTTTGTTAAGGCTTTGTGATATTAATTAGCTTATTGTTATATTGTGTGAATGTGTAAGGAGTATTGAATTTGAATCTAAAGCTATAAACAGAATTTTCGTTATCTACAAAGGTTATTAAAAAAATGTATATCAATGTTTTTTATGTCTGCTCGTGATATGTGAAAGAATGATAATAAATATGTATTACTAGCCTTTGCCCGCGGCTTTGCTCGCGTTAAATTCGGGGTAGCACTGTTCCCCTTTCCTGGACACAGAAGAAAAAAATAAAAAGTAGCCTATATTACTCTCCATCCCTTCAACTATCTCCACTTAAAAAATCACATCAATTTGTCGCTCCGTTTTACCCAGAAAGAAGGGTAAACAGACAGACACACTTTCTCATTTATAATATTAAGTACTCGTATGTTTGCCAAAACCATCAAGAATTAGAATCCGATGAAGATGAGAAAAATGATTGTTTACGCAGTCCGCAAATGATTGCCTTAGGACAGAACTAAATAAAGAACACCCAGGCTTTAGAGCCTGGGTGTTCTTTATGTCTGATAATTAGCTAGAGAAATGGATTTGCACAAACTACGTTGACTAATACTACTAGATACTTGAAATTTTTAGCTATTTTAAATTAATCAATATTTTTTTTATTGGCTTAAATATTTATTTCTATCTTGTTATGGGTTTAAATGTGTAAGTGACTGGTGTTAGGCGAAATTTTGCCTATCAGTAGGCCAATATAGGGTATAAAAAGGCGTCTAAATACATGTTTGGGTAAGCTTGTCATGTTTGATTCATATTACAAAACTCATCTGGTCGCGCCGTGCGTCGTAAAAGTTACAAAATACATACCACAAAACAAAAAATTTGAACCCATTTGGTATGCAAGGCATTAGTAGGGCAAGTTCCTTTCTTTTAGGTCAAGGTCGCCAGTTCTATTTTCACGCAAACCAATCGTTTGTATGTATAATCCACAAATCATTGTCCTGAGTTTGGATGTCTTTTGTGTTTGCTAAAATAATATTAGTGTCCCGTATTAGAGTTTAGAGGGAAACGGGGCATAGTTCCTTGTGCATTAGTAGTCTCTTATAAAAAAAAATGTAACTTCACGTTTAAGGGTCGTAGTCGTAGCACATAATTATAACGTAACGTAAACGGATCGGCACCACCTCGCCTTTTTCCTCGGTGTCAAACGTCAAAAATCCGATTACGTTACGATTCCGATTAGCGTGCGTTGCAGGAAGGAGTTTCATACAAAGAATACTGAACGGCTCGAGTTGATACGGTGCCGATCCGTTTACGTTACTTTATATGTGTACGACCCTTAACCGCCTTCAAATAAGGCCTTTAACTTCTGTTGTATTTTTTATTGATTTTTAACCATAAGATGAATATTTGTAAAAATATTAATCTTTAAATTGAAGTCTTCTCAGTAGGTAATTCCCGCAATTACAGGTATTTAAAACTTTCTTTTAATATAAATTCAATAAACGTCACTTTTGTCAAATTGGACACTTGGTACCTACTGAGATAGTGTAGGTGTTCGCTTGAGTATGTCGCTAGATGACGCTACAATAATAAATACATTAACAAGAATTTTAATTTAATAAAAATTGTGTAAATGTCTTCCTTCAGGTAAAAAAAAAATGGTTTGAAAGGTTTACGTTTAACCAAAAGTTTTGCCTTGCAATAAGTAATTTCTTGAATAACAAAAACCACTGCAATCTTAGGGTCGTAGCACATATTATAACGAAACGTAAAGGGATCGGCACCGTATCAACTCGAGCCGTTCAGTATTATTTGTTTATGACGACCTCTGTGGCGTAGTGGTTATATAACATGACTGCTACGCAGGGGTCTCGGGTTCGATTCCCGCTCAATGCAAATCTTTGTGTCCATGAACATGATTGTTTGCATTGGTCTGAGTGTTTTCTATGTATAATATGTATGTATTTACAAAAAAAACTATTTAAGTATGTTTATCCGTTGTCTAGTACCCATAGTACAAGCTTTGCTTAGTTTGGGACTAGATGGCGTTGTGTGAATGTGTGAGGAATATTTATTTGTATGAAACTCCTTACTGCAACGCACACTAATCGGAATAGTAACTTAATCGGATTTTTGACGAAAAAGACGAGGCGGTGCCGATCCGTTTGCGTTACGTTATATGTGCCACGACCCTTACACAGAAAACCAAATTAAAAAGCCACAATTACATTGTCAGTTTAGATTGTGTTACCACGTTTCTTTCTTCCGCTGTTTAACTTTTACTATGGTGTCTTAACTTTGATAGATCGTGTAGATTATTTTGTTATTAATATGTAGTACTGCCTTATTACATATATTTTTATAGCTACTTGAAAACATTTGTCATGACTAAGTCGCGGGTAACTGCTACAAAGAAATAAAAGTAGTATTCCTTTAAACAGAAATAGTACTATGGATAAAGTTTGTGTGTTTGTGAGTTTGTGACGTTGTAGGGGTAATATTTGGATCTACTGAACCGATTTTAAAAATTATTTCTGTGTTGAATAGACTATTTATCGGGGAGTGTCATAGGCTATATAATATTACGCCATGGCTAATAGGAGTGAAGCAGTAATAAAATATGCTTATAAAAGCGACGCGTTTTTTTCGCCGTCCAACAAAGTAGGCACGGGTCAGCTATGACACTCCTCGATAAATGGACTATTCAACACAGAAAGAATTTTAAAAATCGGTTTAATAGATCCAGAGATTACCCCCTACAACGTAACAAACACACAAACTTTACCTCTTTATAATATAAGTATAGATTATGGTTTTTCCCCAAAAGGTATTTTTGTATGAAGATTAACTTCTGTACGTTTTTCTGTTTGGCAGTACAAATCTCAAAGCTCAAGATGTATGACGCACGAGCAAAGCAAAAACGCCTGTAGTTCAAGGACAGAATAGGGTTCTTTGTCCGAGTTACTGAGAATCCGGCGAAAATATAAGAAGACTTCTCCGTGTGGTGACGAAGTAAAAATACAATATGTCACCACTCCATCTAATCCCATGGGTGTCGTAAAAACCGACTAAAGGACTATCCCTGAATATTATCTTTACGAAATAAAAAGAAGGAAAACTTGAAATTATATATTATACCAATCCGTCTGCCCAGCGTGGTATTAGTAGGCCAAGTATCCCTCCGTCACGGGAGAAGGCCCATCCCTGCAGTGGGACATTAATGGGCTGTTATGATAAGAAAAGTAGGTAGTACTTTTAGCAACACACTAAGATAGTGTAACAACGCCATCTAGTTCCACACATGTAAAAGTTTGTGGTTGTATTCATAAAATGTCATCATAATCATTCTCATATTAGGCTTTTCAATGCTTGTTAGACCTTTATACATGTTTAACTAAGGATTTTTAACAAAAAAATGTTGTTTAATTCATTACCTATCTAATTATGGGAGATTTTGTGTTTGAACTGAGGGACCAACTTAAAGCAATATATCTTTTGAATGAAGTCTTTACAAACTCTGATATTCGTTTTACAAACTCTTTAGCAGCTTTAATTATGCACTTTTGTTGATTGATCTGCAAAAAGCCGTAGAAAAAAAAATGAGCCCTCAGTCCACACACATGTTTCTGACTGAAGTGAAAATTGTTTTGAAGACAACGCCATCTATTTTTCATACTTTGCAACTTTTCAATACTCAAAGGGGTTAGCTTTTTGTGAAGTGGATTTTCTACGTGGTGAATAAGTAAAAGGAAAATGTAAAAATAAAAACACTTTATTAATGAATATACAAAAACTTATTGAAGTACTCATCATTATTGTATTTAAAGCTTTTTTTAAAACTAACAAATACAAAACATTCAGCTTATTACCTCTCATCCTTGATGGTGCTTACAAATTCAAATACAACCTCTAAGTGGCAATTTATCCAAGAAAACACAGAGGTTCAAAATTCATTCCTAAGCCTTGAGCGAAACCCATTCCATCTTCGAAAAGCTTCAATAGCTTCCAACAAATCATCAGCCAATACCTTAGGCTTCTCCATAGCGAGGAAATGCCCACCATCTGGCAATACGGTAGAATGGATCAGGTTTGGAAACTTTATCTGAAGCATCATAGGTGATTGGTAAATGATTTCATTTTTCGCATGAATAGTCCAGGTGGGTACAGGCGTAGAGATTCTGGAAGTGCAAAATTATAGCGTAAAATTAATGTTTGCATTTTAAATTTACGTCTTCTTCCAGAAAGTAGGCAAAAAACCTTTTTAAAATAAATGGTAGGTACTCAATTTCCTGACTCGGTGCGTTTAACCACCACGAAGTTAAAATGCTCGTCAAAGTTCATTATTAAGTAATCAGAAGAAATCGAAGGTTACCATTTAGCATCAGTTGCGTCACTTGCTAATCATAACTGCCCATTAATGTCCCACTGCAGGAACGGGCCTCCTCCATGACGGAGGGATATTTGGCCTACTAATACCACGCTGGCCAGACGGATTGGTATAAGGTATAATTTCAAGGTTTCCTTCTTTTTATTTCGTAAAGAAAATATTCACGGATAGTCCCTTAGTCGGTTTTTACGACACCCTTGGGATGAGATAGGTTGATAACATATTGTATTCTTACTCCGTCACCACACGGACACTTCCTAATGTGCCACCCAAAATAAAACGAATGAAGAAATCAATCAGTTTTTCACACACGACTCTCCTTTCGCATGTACTTAGTTCTACCCAGCAACCTATTATTACCTACCAGGTCCACGGTCTACGTAGAAAGACAGTTTAGAAAAAAAGAATAAAGTTACTTACGAATCCAAACTCTCATTAAGACACTTGAAGCTAATCGTTTCCGCATAAATCCTACAAGATGTTGTAAAGGAATTGGTCATCCATAATATGGTCATAATATCAAGAAGGCTCTCCCGACTGAAGGCTTCATCTAAATTACCATCTTGAGTATAAATGTTAGTCATTTTAGTACCAGCAGATATGAGCTGAAGAAGATATGCTAAGAGACCTGCTGGTGAATCTGATACTGCTACTCCTGAAAATAGAATAAGAAAGCTTGTTTTAGGTCTTAGTTGCTCTTTGAAAACGAGTGTTAGGTCGTGAAATACGTCTGATAATATCATCATCATCATAACAGACCATTAATGTCCCACTGCATGGAAGGGCCTTCTCCCGTGACGGAGGGATACTTGGTCTACTAATACCATGGTGGCCAGACGGAATGGTATAGGGTTTAATTTCAAGTTTTCCTTCTTTTTATTTCGTAATGGTAATATTTACTTACAGATTACAGGACTTACAGATTAATAGTTTTTAATCCGTTTGCAGCAAAGGTAGCTGGCCCTATAAAGCAATGGTCAAACTTGATAGTTAAGACGGGTACTCGGGTGGCCTAGAGGTCATGGCGCTGGACGCGTATAGTCCAGAGACGCGGGTTCGAGTCCCGCCTCGAGTATCAATTTTTTCCACTGTCTTTCTTCTTTTTGGAAACGTATAGTACTAGATGACATCGTTTTTATGTGGTAGGGACAAATTCTGTAAACTACTTGTAAGGTATCAGAAAGGTGACTTTTCACCAGTTTCTTAAAACACATACTTTATCCGTATGGTGACGGAGTAAGAATACAATATGTCACCACCCCATCTCATCCCATGGGTGTCGTAAAAACCGACTAAGGGAATAACCGTAACTACTATCTTTACGAAATAAAAAGAAGGAAAACTTGAAATTAAACCCTATACCAATCCGTCTGGCCAGCGTGGTATTAGTAGGCCAAGTAACCCTCCGTCACGGGAGGAGGCCCGTCCCTGCAGTGGGACATTAATGGGCTGTTATGATGATGATGATGATGAATATCAAATACTTACCAACGCTATCAGGCTTAGTTGCCTGCAAATGCATGTAACCCAATTCTCTAACATATTCCATAAGCTTCTTCTTCAGCGGATATATTCTATCAGCCAGCGCTGGATGTACCACTTGTGATGGATTAAATGATCCAGCAACTATCAGAGATAGAGCTGCTGGTGAAATTGATACCGCCATATTGGTATGATAGCCCAAGACATCCTGAGGATTTAAAAATGTACTGTTGTAATATTTTACTAATCGTGTCGATAAAGAATAAGATTAGAATTACGAAGCATTTTTTAGGGAGATGAAAATAAAGAATAAGCAAGAGGTGAATAGATGCACCACTTTATTTTTATATCTACACTAGCTGACTCGTGCCCACTTCGTTGGGCGGCGAAAAAAACATGTCCCTTTTTTAAACATATTTCATTACTGCTCCGCTCCTATTAATCATAGCGTGATACTATATAGCCTATGACACTGCTGTATAAATGGACTATTCAACACAGAAATAATTTTTCAAATCGGTTCAGTAGATGAGTGAGAGATTACGCCCTACAACGTCACAAACTTTATATTATATTAGTCTATGTAGATAGTATATCTACTATATAAAAATAAGTCGGGTTTTCCTTCCTGACGCTATAACTCCAGAACACACGAACTGATTTCCACGGTTCGTTTCGTTCTCGATTCGTTGGAAAGGTCTCGGGCTCCGTGAGGTTTATAGCAAAGAAAATTCAGGAAAAAATTGAAAAATAATGCCCGTGCGAAGCCGGGACAGGCCGCTAGTATATTATATATATTAGTATAGATTTCCACATTTTTTACGACTCGCACGAGTAGTAAAGAATATTCGCATAAGCTAACAAATTAGTAATGTTATTATGTGTTTTTTTTAACAAACGTCTTCATAATGCCTGAGTTGTCTGTATGTTACGAAAACGTAATTTTTTTATTCTTATCTAGACCCAAACTACACCATACCTATGAATTAATAAAGTTTTATCAAAGCAGGGTAAGGATCGTACATCTTATCAGCCCATTAATGTCCCACTGCAGGGACGGCCCTCCTCCCGTGACGGAGGGATTCTTGGCCTAGTAATACCACGCTGGTGAGACGGATTGGTATGGGGGACCCCATACCAATCCGTCTCACCAGCGTTTTATTCCTTTATATAGTCCTTTAGTGGGTTTCTACGACACCCATGGGATGAGGTGGAGTGGTGACATATTGTATTCTTACTCCGTCACTACACGGAAGGATCGTACAGTAAACCTATTTATGTAAGACTTCGAGACCCACTTGTAGTGAATGGTACGTACCTGTGGGTATAAAGTAGCAATATTGGCACCAATACGTGATCCCCAATCCCCACCTTGTATGTAAAACTTGCTGAAACCTAATCTTTGCATGAAGTTCTTAAACAATTTCGATATTTCTATACCACCTAATCCTGGACGAACTGCACTCTGAAATTTTCATTTTTTTTAATAATAATAAATTGACTCTTGAAGACGAGAATTTATTATGTACTTATGGCTATTATATTATTATATTTTTTTATGTAAGGCTATTTTATTTTAAATAAATGAGATTTAAAAAAAAAACGTGATTTTTAATTATAATATTCACGGACATTTGTACACAGCGCCATCTGTACCCAGCCGCGTTAACTAGGTCATCAGTTCACTGTCTGAGAGGTCTCCCAATCCTACGCTTTTGTAACGGTGAAATGATTCACAGAAGTTTAATATATTTTGGTAACATATTTACGGGATGATGTTACATCTATCGAATAAACAAAGTTTTTTTTAATTACTTACTCTTGAAATCTCTGAGACCAGGTAAAAATTAAAAAAAAAAATTAAACTGAATTGAGAACCTCTTCTGATTGAAATCGGTTACAGTATTAAACTATTTTCGGATGATAATTATTACCTAATTTCTTTATAAAATTATACTTACATCTGAAAATCCAAACCCAGGCAGACTAGGAGCAATAACTTCAACAACGAAATCCCTTGTTTCATTTAAAGCTGTTATGTAATGTATAGACTCGTATAACTCTCTGACAGTACCGGGCCAGCCATGAAGATACAGTAGCGGTACTACTTCGACTTCCGGAGTTACCTGCAATGTTAATTGAGGGAAAAATAAGGTGCCAAAGCGGTTGTATAAAGCTGTCGTGCAGGCGTTCTCAGGTTTGAATTACACGCAATTTTTTCTTTGTGACCGTTAACATGTCTACAAGTTTAGCCCCGCGTCACAGAGCACGATCCCTAAAACATGTTGTCTTTTTAAAGGGCTCAGATGCATAATGTCCCTTTTGCGAACAGGACATTTTGCGTAAGAGACATTCTGCGAAAGAGACATTTTGCGTCCAGTGGACATTTTGAGAAATGGACATTATGCGTTAAAGCATTTTAAAGAACCACACTGTCACAGCTAAACCTCATCTCAGTTAAACTCAAAAAGGTGACTAAGGGAGAATTTACAGAAGATTTTTTTTTTTGGTAGCATGGTGTTAGTAGGCCCAGTTTCTTTTTAACACTGAACAGTTTATCAGGATTGTTACTACGTACTAAAGCTGTGGTCGCACAAACTAGTGCCAAGCAGTAGTGTATGTACAAATGTTACTGTGTTTAGGTGGAAGGGTACAGTGACTTTAAATGAAGTAACTTAAACGTACAAGGGTATGGGAGATAACATCTTGTGATTTGCGCTTATGCTGGATGCCCGCCCAAACTATGGCCCACTTCTCATCATGACCTGGATGCCCTTATACCTGCACTCAGGAAGAGCTAATGATGGCCAGGGATAACGCAGTCAGTGTCGCAGAGTTTTGGGCTACATTAATTTACTTCACAGTATAGTTTGCCATCGATACGCTAAGAAGAAGGGTGCCCGCCATTGCAGAAGATCATCGGTAATTTTTTACCGTTAGCTTGTTTGTTCTTCATCATAACAGCCCATTAATGTCCCACTGCAGGGACGGCGAGATACTTGGCCTACTAATAGCACGTTGTGTGTTCTTATGCCATCTCAATACAACAAAGCACATCGCTGCTGACAGCAACGAGATGTTACATAAGAAACATATCAAAACTTTGACACTAAGTAACTTTTTACCAACCATAAAAAGAGTGACCTTGTAAAAAGGTCACACGATTAATTAATATAATGGTTTCCTATGCTTTTGTATTCTACAAATAGTTAGTAATTAGTTATATAAAACACATTGTAGCAAGTTTTTTATTATTATTTTGTATATTCGTTATTGTTATAAACGATGATTTTAATAAAATTTATTTTTTGTTGTAGCTCTTGTTAATGTTTTTATGAAGTTATTAGCTGCTTTGGTAGCGTGGTGATTGTGATATACGACTGCAGTAAATGAAGTCGCGGATTCGAACCCAAATTAGAACTATAGTTTTTCGTGGCATGTACAAAATATTTTACTATAGTCCAAAGATCCCGCGCCAGGGCACGTTTCTTAGTACCGAAGTTGAATTTAAACCCATGCGAACGTAGTGGAAACTTGCCATAAAAACGACTTCATTCATCATTATAACATCCCATTAATGTCCCATTGCAGGGAAGGGCCTCCTCCCGGGACGGAGGGATACTTGGCCTACTAAATACCACGCTGGCCAGACGTATTGGTATTTGGTATAGGGTTTAATTTCAAGTTTTCCTGCTTTTTATTTCGTAAAGATAATATTCATGGATAGTCCCTTAGTCGGTTTTTACGACACCCATGGGATGAGATGGGGTGGTGACATATTGTATTCTTACTCCGTCACCACACGGAGAACAATGGATGCTATAGACTATTACCAAATCACTACATAATATGTCACTCATCAATGCTACTTCTTACCTCAGGTTTAACCCAAAGAAAATGTATATCAAGTCCCTGAACATTAGTCTTGTACTGAGGAAACTGGTTTAAATAGTCTTCTCTCTCTTTAAAGTCGTATTCGTTAGCCCACTGCTGGACCCACGCTTCAAGGTAATCCGTATTGAAACCGTATTCGAAGCCCACGTTTTCTAATGGTGGTGTAAACGGACGGTGTTTGAGGAGACGCTCTTTTAGGTCCCAGATATCCTGAAAAATAAATAATTAGAATCAATTTTAATTCTCTGTCTGCCAAATCTATGTAAGAATACAAGAGTCTTGTTACTCATATGATATTTTGAACTGGATATTCGCCTGAATTATACGTTATGCGAACACTGTTATGCCGAGGAAAATTTTATTTTTCTTCTCTATAATTACATCATAAAATTATAAATAACAATTAACAAAATGCAACATGTTTTATTTTGTTTCTGTCTGGTCTCACAGGTCATTGTCAATTTAACATAATATTATAATTGTTAACTAAAAATAAAAACTTAATTATTTTACTTCATAATCTTATCCAGCACGTTGTTTATAGGTACACATGCAAAATTAGGTACAGTCACGAGCAATAATATGTACACATTTTCGCATTTTGTAAACCAGTTATCTAAAGTTCTGCCAATCCAAAATTGAAAATTCGAAGATTAATTCAAAACTGTACGGAACCTCTTCTAAATTACGAATTCATTTTGATATTGTAATGTCTAGATAAACGTGCAGATAGTTTAGAAAATTTGAAAATGTGTACATATTATTGCTCGTGACTGTACATCATCATAACAGCCCATTATTGTCCCACTGCAGGGACGGGCCTCCTCCCATGACGGAGGGATACTTGGCCTACTAATACCACGCTGGCCAGACGGATTTGTATAGGGTTAAATTTTAAGTTTTCGTGGTTATTATTTCGTAAAGATAATATTCACGGATAGACCCTTAGTCGGTTCCTACGGCACGCATGGGAATAGATGGGATGGTGACATATTGTATTCTTACTCCGTCACCACACGGACAAACATAAAGATAATCCAATCAACCTACCTCTTCAGAAAACTCCACTTTAAAAGGCCTTATACTTGTATCCTGATTTTCCTGAAGATGCACCGGTCCCCACCACTTATACTCAATATTATTAATACTATTCACACACATTGCACATTTTACAACCAAAAATAATTTTACTAAAGTTAAAATTAAATTCTCCATTTTTTTATTATACGAAATAGCTTTATCTATTATTTATGTACTGGAAATTAATGTGTATATTATTTATTATCAATTGATTTATTTATTATTGATTTACTTATTAATTATTTACCTATTTATACATTATTTTCAATAAATAAATTTTAAGTTTTTAATTTGCTGTGCTATGTTTAGCCGCGATACGCTAAATCTTACTGCCAAATATAATTAAGCAACTGTATTTATAACCACTTAATACTACGAGTCATTTTTAACTATTGTCTAACTACCGACGACCTCTGTGGCGTAGTGGTTATATAACATGACTGCTACGCAGAGGTATCGCGTTCGATTTCCGCAAAATGCAAATCTTTGTGTGCATGAACATGATTGTTTGCATTGGTCTGAATGTTTCTATGTATAATATAGTATTGTATTTACACAAAAAAAGTATTTAAGTATGTTTATCCGTTGTCTAGTACCCATAGTACAAGCTCTGCTTAGTTTGGGACTGGATAGCGTTGTGTGAATGTGTGATGATTATTATATTACAAAGACGAAGAGTTTTTAACTTCTGTTCTGTGTATCAGATAATAATTATGATACATTTAAATTATTTTACTATGTATTTGGTCTACTGGCGGGATAGGAGACCTGTTAACCCCGTATTTATAGATTAAAATTATGAATTGTTTTTCTATTTTTAGGTAATAATGCACTTTTCTGACATATATAATAAATAAATAAATAATAAATACTTACGGACATCTCTACACAGCGCCATCTGTTCCCAAAGTAAGCTAGGCTTAACCTGCTTGTGTTATGGGTAACAGAACAACGGATATTAGTACTTATATACTTTTTTTTAATGTACTACATACACATTATACATAGAAACACTCAGAACAACAAATAATCAAGTTTATGCACACAAATATTTGCATTGAGCGGGAATCAAACCCGAGACCACCGCGTAGCAGTCGTGTTGTATAACCGTTGGCGGCGCTAGTGAGCCCTATAAACGCTCTTTACGCTCATCACTATTTTTAGTTCCAAAAATGACATTTGGGCAGCCATTTGTAAACAATACAAAATAAATATTTGTTGTATTATGTGTAAAGTAAAAAATGTGTTTTAAACATTTTTGTGTTGTATATTTGATATAAATTATTTAAACAAATGGCTTAAATTAAATTGTCAGATGTTTTTTATTGCTGCTGGCTGTCCCTGGCATTGATGGAGTATATGAGTAGCTCGTCTATAACTAGGTATCTTGGCGAGCGCGGGTCTTTGCGCCACTGCTGAAAATTGATCGAGTAGGCGAGTAATTTTTTTTGACTAATAATTTTTTTTTTTTTAATTGGCCTACCAGAGTGACTCTATGGTACCTGATGTTAAGCATCCAATAGAGTTTAAAAATGGCGAGCACCATGCCAGCTACAATATTTGTAGAGGCATGAATGTCTCCACTATGGCGGCTTCAAAAGATGCTTGTTCACGCCGCGCTTGAAGGAACCTGGATCGTAGTTTGAAGGAAACACGTGGACTGGCAAAGAGTTTCATTGTTTGATGGTTTTGCACATGTACGAAGTGCTAAACCGCTTTGTTCGGACTTGTAATGGTCTCTACAGTGTAGCCGTGGCACTTAAGTCCGGCACTTGTTGCTCGGTAATGACTAATATTTTTTCATAGTTTCTTATTTTTGGGCTCGTATTCAGCTCGAGATCAGTCCAATGGTGTATCGAGCTAGGCTGTATCTATAGCCAATAACTCAAAATAGCATGGACAAGATTTGCCCAAAACTTTTACAAGGCACTATTGTAGTGTGTAACCACCTTATAATATTGTTCCATATATAAATGCGTTATTATATCAATAAATAGTTAGTATTGTCTAATCATTCGGTGTTTCAATATCTCTCCAATATCCCCGCCTTACATGGCGACCCTGCCGAAGTCCGGTGGCAGCGGAGCGTTGTTTAGAAATTCTTTGACCATATAGGGATTAGAATTAAAATCGCATTATGTTCGGTGCAAATAATAATTGTAAATCGGCGCGGTTCGACACGAGTTGTGTTAAAAATAAATCTGTAAAATCTGAAGATGGGTACCACTAAGTCCAAAGAAGAGGTGATTATTGCCCAAAACGCGGCTGGGGGCACCAACCAAGCGTCGGTTGAAGAGCTAAGGTCACATATTAGCGCTACAAATATCATTTTGGAAGTGATACTCGGGTTATTGGCCTTGGGTATACTCTACGGCGCATATCGTATATACAAGAGATGTCACCTACAGTGGATCGACCAGCAGTTTCATCACCACGCGTTACGTCGTTCGTTTCTACGCGCGATTCCCAAAGCTCCCGCGGTTGACATCGACGTATAAGTGAAGTGCAAAATAATTAAAAAGGCATATATTGTGCAGTGTTATAAAAATACAAGTGCGGTCGACATGAAATTAAAATAAGTATACGGCTTAAGTGTTAGCGTAACAGCGTTCCTATCCCAAAAAATATAATATAATAAACCACAGCGAACTATGAAAGACATTAATCCGCGTATTCGATTAAAGTGTAAGGTATAATGTGTAAAAAATATATTGCATGTGTTCAACGACATACTTCATTTATTTTGGTAAGTTATGGCATCTAGCTTAGAAGAATTATGTAATGAAATTAAAGAAATTAGAGTATATTTGATAAAAGTTGGAGTAAGTCGTAGAACCAACAAGTTATTAAATAAGAAATTAAATGAAGCAAACGATATTTTTGTGAGATATTCTAATTGTGTAACTAAAGTTTTAATTTGTATTAAAAAGGGTGACGTAACAAGCACTGACTCTGAATTGATTTATCAATATATAGAGAAGTTTCAGGCTACTTATACTGAAATAATCGAATTGTGTAAACCTTGTAAATCTGAGAGCATAACCATGGCTCAGTTCGATATTAAAGTCGCGATGAATTTGTTGCCCCTCATGACTGACGAGGAGGATAACACCAAACGACTAATCGACAATATTGAGTATTATAGTTCTATTATTTCATCTCCTGAGTGTAAAAAGCAATTAATCAATTTTATATTAAAAAGTAGATTATCTCAGACAGCCAAATTGCAATTATCTTTGAATTATGACACTGTAGAAGAGTTGATAGTAGACATGAGAAAAGTTTTATTGTCCCAAAAATCACCGACGGCTATTCAAACTAAGTTGAATTCTATGAAACAGAATGATCTATCTGTCCAAGATTTTGGTAAACAAATTACTGAACTTTTCGTTGATCTTACCATAACACAAGCTAAGGGCAACACCGAAAGCTATAATTTATTAAAACCTATTAATGAGCAGCACGCGATTAAAAAGTTTGCTGATGGGTTGCGAAACCGTAGGTTAAGCACCATAATAGCTTCACGAAATTTTAGCTCACTCAAGGACGCAGTACAATCCGCGCAGGATGAACAGATGACTTCTTCAGCAAGTTCAGGTGAGGTTTTTGCTATTTATAATGGTTATAGAGGTTCACGGGGTTTTAAACAGAATTTTACGAGAACACGTGGTGGATATTCACACCAGACGTACTCCCAGCGTAGTCCCCAGCGAGGCGGCATCCACAACTATAACAGCAGCGGACGTCGCGGTGGATGGAATGGGTCTTCTTCTTACCATCATCAGCAGCACCAGGGTTCTACGCGTGGTCGTCCTTTTAGAGGTAGGTTTTATTATAATAATAACGGAAATCAAAGGATGTCCAACAATAATATTAATGTTTTAGCGGAGTCAGAAGCTATACCAGAACCGATAAATAATACACAAAATCAGTTTTTTCGAGACTAATATCTTGATTTTGAGTAATAATAATAATAACCCTATCGCATACGCAAGTAGGAGTTTGAATAAAGCCGAGCGACATTACCCAACTATCGAGAAGGAGTTATTGGCTATAGTGTGGGCCGTAAAACATTTTCGCCCATATCTTTATGGTCGCAAATTTAAAATTATAACCGACCATCGTCCACTAGTATATTTATTTAGCATGCGGGATCCATCAAGCAGGCTAACTAAATTTAGACTTGTATTAGAAGAATACGACTTTATTGTAGAGTACGTGAAGGGTTCAGACAACGCAGCTGCAGACGCATTGTCTCGGATTACTTTTACGTCAGAACAGTTAAAAAATATTAACGAACATCATAATATACATGTTACAACTAGATCACAGGCTAGGAAAATAAAACAATCTTTACTTGATAATAATATGGTTTCTGATTACAGTCGGCCTGATCAACCGAATGTTATTGGAACTCATATAAAACCTAAACAGTCTGTTGAGTTAAGATTTATAGAGAAAAATGAATTAAATAATTTAAGAAGACAAAATAAGATAACGTTGGAATTAAACGCGTTTTGTTATGTAGTAAGCAAGTCTACTATTTTTATAAATCCAGACTTCCAATCACGGTTGACGCGAGCCGCATTCGTGAGGGAGTTGGGTATATTTTGTGGAAAAATAAATGTAGAGGAAATTTATATAATAAAGAGTGAAAATAATAAGATATTTATAGAGAAATTATTAAATGAAATTAAATTGCTTGGAAGCAAGTGCGCTCTGCGGTTTTATATTTTAAATGACGTACGACGAATAGATGATAAGGATGACAGAAAAGTCATTCTGAATGACTTCCATATCTTGCCCTCGAGTGGCCACGCGGGCATGAGAAGGATGTTCAACAATATTAAAAAGTATTTCTATTGGACAGGTTTAGAAAAGGACGTACGCGAATACGTTAAAAAGTGTGAAAAATGTCAAAAGCATAAGTACACTATAAAGGTTAAAGAACCGATGGTTATCACTACCACGGCTAAGTCAGCATTTGATAAAATATACTTAGATTTAATAGGACCTTTAGATCGTGATTATAATAATTATTCTTATGCTCTGACTGTGCAATGCGAATTGACAAAATACGTTGTGACTCATCCTTTAATTTCAAAGAAGGCAGAGGAGGTGGCTCAGGCCTTAGTAAATAGTTTTATTCTTCATTATGGTATACCCAGAGAGATAGCGACGGACAGGGGAACGGAGTTTATGTCTGCAGTGTTCGAACAGGTATGTAAATTATTAAAAATAAAACATTTAAGTTCCACAGCTTACCATCACCAAACTATAGGTGCGTTAGAAAATTCCCACAAACATTTAAATTCCTTTTTACGTATACAGACAGATAGTCATCCTGATTCTTGGAGCCAATGGCTGCCATTTTGGAGTTTTTCCTATAACACTTCCGTGCATTCAGAAACAAAGTTTACACCTTTCGAATTAGTTTTCGGAAAAATCTGTTCGCTTCCTAGTAACCTAAATAATAATATAGTTGAACCACTGTATAATCATGACAATTATCCTAGTGAATTAAAATACCGATTACAACTCTCGCAAAAGGAAGCAAGAGATAACTTACTTAAATGTAAAATAGATAGGAAATCTGTGTATGATAAGAATATTAACCCTATAGTTTATAAACCAAACGATTTAGTTTTAGTAAGAAATGAAAACTGTAATAAAATGGACAACATATACTTAGGTCCATACACTGTAGTACAAGATTTAACACCAAATGTACAAATAAATAAAAATGGTAAATTAGACGTAATTCATAAAAACCGAACAAAATTGTTTACGCCACGTACATGATAACTTTATTACTGTATATTGTACAATGTTTTTTAATCTATCGTAAGAATCTCACTTGTATTTGTATAACTACATACTACTTACTTAATTACAAATATTTAATCGTAAAATTATATAATCTTTAGTAATTAAAAAAAAAAAAAAAAAATGTATACTCTGTAATTTTTTTTTTTCTTTAGGGAAGGAGGTGTAGTGTGTAACCACCTTATAATATTGTTCCATATATAAATGTGTTATTATATCAATAAATAGTTAGTATTGTCTAATCATTCGGTGTTTCAATATCTCTCCAATATCCCCGCCTTACACTATACTCAATACTTTATTGCGTTCCACAATGTACAAAATAAGATAGTAAATTTAGTTACAATAGATCAATTGTGGACCCTGTCGGGCACAGCATACTTTAGTAGGAGAGAGGAGGATATAGAGAGAGGACTATAGGTACAGGGTGGCTCATTCAAATAGGTCAGTATGGGAAAGTCTTAAAATAGAAGTCATACGAAGATTTCTTCTTAGGAACCATGTCACCAATTTTGATAAAAAGAAAAACTGCATTCATACATTTGAAAAAAGATACTGCACCCAGTCGGGAATCGAACCCGGTTGTTCTGCAAAAATAAGATTTTACCTTTATTTTTAAATATCGATTCTGTAGGTCTTACGCAGTAAAATGTCCACTATAAAGCAAAGGAGTTCCCTTCGGAGGTTTTTTCGATTTGTACCTTTTTTTAAGTAGTATTAATTGCCAAAAAAGAGGGGTAAGGCTCTTTCACGTCATCACACTGGTGTGATAACCTTGGTGTGACTACGAGTCGGAAAGGAAAAATAAATTATAACATAAGTAGCTATTTAAAACAAAAAAAAATGTTTCTTTTAATTTGTATATTTTATTATAGATTGTTGAAATAAACAATAGCTGTTTTAAATATTAAAGTTATTTTTAGCTCTTTTATTACCAGATTTACAATAATTAAGTAAATAAGTACACACAGCAACACATCAAGTTAAACATTTTCATTTGAAATTGTTTCTTATTTCAAGGTATTAAGGTACATGAGTGTCTAGCTTGATTAGTTGCTGTGTGTACATGAAGCCATTAACATGTGCTGTGTTTGACCTCGGCGAAATACTAACATTTACAGTAACAACGAAAATATAATAAAGAAATGTTAATCATTTTTGTTGAATATAATAACAGTTCTCGGGTTCGATGCCCGCTCAATGGAAGTCTGTGTGTTCATGAAAATCATTGTTTGCATTGGTCTGGGTGTTTTCTTTGTATAATGTATTGAAAAAAAAAGGAATTAAGTATGTTTATCTGTGTTGTCTAGTAACCATAATACAAGATCTGCTTAGTTTAGGACTAGATGAAGTTGTGTGAATGTGTACGAAATATATTATTATTTATTATAATTATAAGTATACTTAATTTTACGTGTGGTGAAGGAGTAAGAATACAGTATGTTAGCACCTCATCTCAATCCATGGGTGTCGTAAAACCTGACCAAGGGACTATACGTGAATATTATCTTTACGAAATAAAAAGAAGGAAAACTTGAAATTAAACCCTATACCAATCCGTCTGGCCAGTGTGGTATTGGTAGGCCAAGTATCCCTCCGTCACGGGAGGAGGCCCGTCCGTGGGACATTAATGGGCTGTTATGATGATGATGATATTTTAAGCTACTGGCGTGCAAGAGACTCTGAATCCCACACAAGAAAATTATTTGTGTGCTCTACCAGTTTTATTATCATAAGCCATGTTCTTTGTGTCCGTTTCCGTTATGTCCTGACTAGATGGGAACAAGTCGTTCACATAAATAAAACTCATTGTATTGAATCTTTTTTTAATTCTTGTTTGCATAACGTAGTACGCCCCCCAGCTGGGTGGACCGACGACTCCAAAAAGATCACTGGGTTGGACTGGATGTAGAAGGCGCAAGAGCGTGTTCTGTGGCGTGTATTGGGAAAGGCCTATTGTCCAGCAGTGGACTGCGATAGGTTAGTTGATTGATTTGCATCGTCGGTAATACGTAGATGTATCTATGTAATCAGACATATCACCGCTAAAGCCCGATTTACACATCGACAAGTACAGTAGCGAGTTAAGTAGTAAGTTGTTGATTAAGTTGATTTAAATAGATCTCCATCCTATTTTTTGGCGAGTTAAGTTGGCGAGACGCAAGAGAGGGGGCTACTTCATACTTAACTCGCTACTGTACTTGTCGATGTGTAAATCGGGCATAATGGACAACAGGAATGATAGAGCACAGCCAAGACGATGCTTACCTTGGAGTTAATGCACCCTCGGTAGCGTTCTGGTAGCTGCTGCTGCATACTTGAGGTCGCGGACACGAATCCTACGCAGGAAAACTGTTTATGTGATCTACAAATCCCTGAGTTTAGATGTTCTTTGTGTCTGTCAAATTGGTGTTTGTAAAAGTCTTTGTGACACAGGGAATTAACCCTAGTGCGAGAGTAATCATTAAAAAAAATGCTCTTTAAACCTATTTTGAAGAAGAATATAATTATAAATAATAAATAAATAATAAATATTCCTCACACATTCACACAACGCCATCTAGTCTCAAACTAAGCAAAGCTTGTACTATGTACTTTATAGTCAGGATATTAATAAAACAACATTTAATATTTTATAAAACAATCTAATGTTTATTTTTATTTAGGCATATTTACATAAAATTTTACTAGAGTAGTTCATAATATTCGTTTTCGAAAATTCGAGATTCGAAAATTTCGACTTAAACGTACTACGATAGAGAAAAACATTTTTAAACAATAAATAAATAGTTTTATTGTTAATACACGCTGTTGTATTCAATTTAATTCATACTCTTAGTTGCCACTTCTCATGCATAGATGGCGCTAATTTAAATTTATGACTAAAGTTGTGTCATCAAAATCATAAATTAATAGTATTATTTTTTTTAAATAGTAGTTTCGTAAAATCTATCATAAAATATTTCAAGGTTTTCGCAAGTTTTATTTTAACAAACCTAATGAGGGTCGCACCACATATAACGTAACTTATACGGATCGGCACCGCCTCGCCTTTTTCCTCGGTGTCAAACGTCAAAAAAATCCGATTACGTTACGATTCCGATTAGTGTTCGTTGCAGTAAGGAGTTTCATACAATTACAAACAGTTATCTTCAGTTATTTATTAATCAACTTGCTTGGTGGCAAATTATAACAACAATTATTTACAACGGCTATTTAAATCCTTAAATTGCTTCCGTATGTTGTAATCTATTAACTTCATAAAGAAAAAAACTAACAAAAGAACATTTTGTTTTGATTCTATAACAAAATCTACCAAAAAATAAACAGATAAAAAACCAAAGCAAGATGTTATTATCATGGCTTTGTATTCATAAAAAATTGAAACACTTCCAAATACGTATTTCACAAAAACGATAAACTACGTTCGGTAAAAAGTTCTATTTGAAAGCAGCATGTCAATTCTCGTACCTTAAAATCACTTAATAATTGCCACATTATAGGTATTCTTGTATTTATAATTTAATTTTTCTTTAAAGTAATCGTACTGTGAAACGGCATTCTTGTAATTTTTAAAGTGACAGTTCATGTAATCTTCTCCATTAAAAAAAATCAAATTTGACGTTTATTTTTATCATTTAACTTTATTTTTAAAGAAATATTTAAGGAACGGAATACCACATTTGGATTAACTAAAAATAATATTTTAAAAAAAGTTAAAATTAAGTTGAATAAAATTGTATGTTACGAGAATTGACCTGCAGTTTAAATCTTAGGCATTCAAAAAAAATCGTCATCTGTAAGACAAAAATTACCAAAAACTAATTGTTTTTCTTTTAAACATTGCAATGTAAACATAACTATATTATTATATTAAATTTAAATCAACGCCATCTATGAACATGTTACATAACTATTATTGTCATATTTATTGTCATACTTCGTTGCTTAGAGAGAAGAAAAATAATAAAAGCTTAAAGTAGAAATTGTTATAGATTTTTTTGTTAAATATTTTATTTTGTACAATCTAAAGTCTTTTAGAGACACTAAGCTAATTAAAGCCCTTCTATCTTAAACTACATGAAGGTGGTATTGCGAGCCAAATTATTGTTATTATTTGAATAATAATAAAACATAAAAATAATAATAAAGAAAAAAACTCATCATCATCTCATGCAAAACGCGTCTTCTAGGGTCTAAAAAAATACTTAATCATATTTATAATAAAAATCATAATCACACTATTTCTATTAGTAATGTAATCATTTTTTTATAATTATTATTTTGTCATGTGTGACATAAGCTACATAAGCAAGTAACTTATGCAAGGGTAAATATTAATAGTAATAAAAAGAAATCAGTGTAGGTACTACTAATAAAATAATTATCATTTGAATTGTAAAATAATTATTTTTATATAATTTTAATTATTGTATTGTATTAGAGCTGATACAATTGCTGGGTTAAATCCCAATAAGGCAATATATTTGGCTTTCATAGTTATTGTAAACGGAATAAGTTTCTAAAACAGGCACACTTCTCTACCACGTCACGTAGCTAAAAGGCTAAGCCTTATTACTAAAAGAATAACACTCTTCAAGCAAACACGAACATTTTGTAAATTTTATACTAATAACATGCTTTTAAAGGCAAGAGTCACACATTATTATCAATAATAATACATAATTATTGTATTTCTCTGTATACAAAAAGAACAGTAAAGACAGTTGAGTCATATAATTATAAATAATTATGACCTTAAAAAATCATCGTTCCTTAAAAATAAATTTTGTTATTACATTAGCATAAAATACTGTGAATCGTAAATAAAGCATTCATAACATTATAACAATTAATAATACAATTTTATACATCTGTAATAATTTGAAATAAATTACTTACAAAATTAAGTTATAAAAATAAATAATTACGACAATTTGTGGCATGGCAGTCGGGGCGGTTTGCAATATCTATAATGTAATGTGTACGATCCACAAATTATTGTCCTAAACCTGATTTTTGTTTAAGTCAGATATAGATCTTCATATAAGTACCTGCATTACCTACAGCAAGAATTGTCTTATTCATATTAAAATATAATTTTGTAAGAAATTTATATCTGTAAAATATGTTTAAGATTAAAATACTGAGATGTAAACGTAACAAATATTTTTAGTTTATACTTTTGTTATTTGTACAAAAATGTCTCGTCTAAAGATATCAAATTAACATTGTGTTAAGTTTCATACATTTTATTTCATGAAAATGTAACAATTTATTCATACATTCATAACACTACATCATACAAACATTCAATTCTAACGCAAACAAGCAGATTAGAGGAAACTTACATTATACAAAGCGATTCTATATTTTTTACACATTTCATTTTAATATTATAAAAAATCTAGAAAATGTATAAATTCACAACCTATTAAATTTGTCTATTAATTATAATCTGTGTGTTTATGAATTTATTTTTAATACTTATAAATTTTCTTTCTAATGGAACTATTAGCAAAAAATAATTATTTATTAATAATTATAATAATTTATGTATTTCTTACTGCGGGGGTTTAGGCCTTCTAGTTACAATAGATTAGGTACATAATTTATAATAATTACGTTCATTGTTCTGATTACAATAATTATTTTTAATATTAATAATATTAACTCAAACCCTATAATTTAAAAATTATAACAACAAATGAAAAATAAACTTTAAGCAAATTGTAATATTCATAATAGTTTGATTCTGACCATGGCAGTGTATCTAGGTACTATCTAATTTAGATATTTAGTCTACCAAACCTGCTACATTATCTGTGTTATATTACAAATAAATAAATTATTATAAAAACAATTATAATCGCTAATAATTTAATAATTATTATAGCTAATAAGTTATAAATTTTACGCTAAAAGAAATATAATTGTTCCCTTTACACACATTTTAATACATGTTAAAATTTTCGTGGTGCAATCCTACAGGTTTTAAAATATCATCAATAATATATCATTCTCAAAATCTTGAGCGATAATATTTTTTAAACATAACAGTGGCTCGATTTTGTATTACGTTCTTCATATTGTTTGATTTCTTTGTCTTCTACTAGGTCAAAAAAAAATTATACTGAGAGCTAAAAGTTATAATTAGTTTGCAAAGATCACACTGCAAAAATTACGCCAAAACTAAATAACGTTTTAAAAATAATGTTAAAATCTAGTGTACTACCGTTACTGCATTCGTTTATTTTTCACCCTAATCAGTATTTTGTAATGCAGTCAATGGAGATGAATAGCAACTTACGGGATGAATGGAAACAGAATAACTATTGTTAAATTAAAGAAATCATACAAGAGAACAAGTCAGGAATATTTATGGCTATATTGCACATTGCAGTCGCATAATTTTATCAAAAGTAACGTCGGTTATTTTACAATAATTATTTTATTTCCATTCATCCCATGAGTTTTTATTCACCCGATGTGACTGTATTTCTATATAATTAAACCATTTCTAAGTTATATCATAATAAGTATAATATTTTGTTATCAATAATTATTGTCCTAAATTATTTATTGTCATAGTAAAGATAGGAAAGCTCGATAAAATATTTACCAGTATTAGTATTAACATAGATAATATATTTGCTATTCTCAAGAAGGGAAATATTTAATTTTTTTTTCTAATATGTTTTTAATTTAGTCTAGGGATAGAGAGGTAAAAGTATGGACCACTGCAATCTTAAACGAACTATTTTAAATGAAACTATTTAGAGATATGGATTTAGGGATATGCGAATATAATAAGTATATATTTAAATTATTATTTTTTTTGTCATTTTTACTAATAATTTTTCTAAATATTTAGATCGACCACCATAAAATTATGTGGCATTACATTTCTCTGTATTAAAAAATGGTAATAAGCACAGCCAAAATTTCGCGGTGGATTCGATATAATTTTGTTACTACATTTATATAATTTTCATTCGTGTTTACTCAAAAACTTTGCAGTCATTAAGCCACTTTAGACAGGGACTAACATTCCTAGCCTACTCTCTACACATACTTAAACTGAAGGCCATTCGAGTAGTGTTCCTACTTATCTCAGCTTACTCACACTCGACACTCAGCTCTCCTACAAATTTAAAGGCTCTTATTGTCTTAATTGACTTTCATTAACTCCTTTTTTTTTTGCTTTTATCATTTTTTCATTTCCATCTATAAAATATCTACATCTATACCAAAAGTCTTTAAGTAAACACGAATTTCTTTTAAACTTTCTACCTCTTAGGCGATAGACTTTGCACGTAATTTGGATCCATTTCATCCAAATCCTTCCCTTTGGTCTCCGGTACACAACACACTACGAAGCATAGACCACCAACGCTTATAGAAGCGTACAACCAAAATGCACCATGCAATCCTAATGCTTGCTGAAAATCCACAAACGTTTTTACTCCAACAAAAGCGCATAAGTAACTGAAGGCAGTCGCCATGGCACTGCCAAACGCCCTGTATTCCAAAGGAAACAATTCTCCAATTAACAACCAGGATATTGGACTCATTCCTAATGAGAAAGCTATTGTAAATACCAAAACACATAATAACGGAATCCAGTCATTCTGCCCTATAGTCTGATGAAACATTACATTTTGAATCCTTTGATTGCGATGTACCTCTTCATAATACGCATAACTACCAAACCCAGCTAGCGCCATTGACATCAAAACGGAACTCACAATGAGTAAAGGCAAGCGACCAACAGTATCTATCAATAATCCAGAAAGGCAAGATGCAAGTAGTTGCACAAAAGACACGGCAATCGCAGCTCCGTGAGGGTTCATACCTCCAAAAGTTTTTCTGAATATTGGTACGGCGTAAAACGAAAACGCGTGAGCCCCGGAAAATCTTTGAAACATCATAAGACCACAAGTGACTAAGATGGGCCCGAGCAGTCTGTTCATTGCTCTAACATCGAACGAGTTAATTAGTTGGCTTCCAGACATTTGACTCTGCCGTTGACTAAAGTTCTTGCTAGCCAAAACATTTGTACGTATAGTCGCTAGCTCCTGAGCTACATCAGAATTGGGTCCTCGTAACCAGAGCAGACTTTTATAAGCTTCTTCGTCTTTACCAGTTAGTACGAGATAGCTTGGTGTTTCTGGTATATAAAGTACTGTACAGAATAGTAGTAGAGGAGCAGCGGATATGCAAAGTGCTAGTTGTTGCCAGTCAAGGTAGGCACCGATGGTGAAGCTGAAGAGAACTCCAAGATGTCCGACGATCTTCAGTACAGCGCTAAGGCAGCCGCGTATGTCAGGGACTGATATTTCACTGATGTAGACCTGAAAATGTGAAATATGAAATTATTACTTGATTTGATCATCATCGATTCTTGTTACCCCCTGCAGTATTCCTTAAGTCCTCCTAAGTCCTTAGCATGCTAGCACCATATTGATCAAATGGATTTATGCAGATTTTATTGTAATAAACTAACTTTTGCTATAATACTGTATTTTAGGTAAATTTTTGTGACATCAAGTTTTAAAATACTTTGAAGTGAGCCGCAGTATTTGAATATAAACAGTAATATCATCATTTCAACTAAAAACCTCCCACTGCAAAGACAAGCCTTCAAGAAAGAAGAATGCATCAATCGGTCAATTTTTCGTAATCATCATAACAGCCCATTACTGTCCTACTGCAGGGACGGGCCTCCTCTCGTGACGGAGGGATACTTGGCCTAATAATACCACGCTGGCCAGACGGATTGGTACAGGGTTCAATTTCAAGTTTTCCTTTTTTTTATTTCGCAAAGATATATTTACGGTTAGTCCCTTAGTCGGTTTTTACGACACCCGTGGGATGAGATGGGGTGGTGACATATTGTATTCTTACTCTGTCACCACACGGACACGTAATTTTTCGTAATGGTTTCGTAAAATCGTACATTTCATAATCCCTGCCTACACCAGCGGAAACAAGGCGTGAGTTTGACTATGTATGCTTACAATATGAACAGTAACCATTATACACAACCATAACCAAAGATTTATATGAAACAGAACGACAAATAAATTAAATTATAACCGCTTTTGAACTAATAAATGAGTAATTCTATCGCGAAAAGTTTTCTTGAAAATTTTACTGAGTTAGGGGCGATTCGACGCACCGACCGGGCTTTACACTGGAATACGCAATTTCAAGTTTCTGGACTTTGTCAATTATGAATGGCCTCAATCACAAAGCTAAAGAGGCGTAAGTTCTTAATTGAAATATTAATTGTTGATTATCTTTTCTTTCATTCAAACAATTATTTCAGTATTTGTTGTATTTTGAATCATAAATGTGTTTTAAACTGAGACGTCAACGTTTTTTTAATACTTTACGTACGTATACGATAAAGTATGTAGCTTAATAAATAAATATTCCTCACACATTCACACACCGCCATCTAGTCCCAAACTAAGCAAAGCAAAATTAATGTTTATCCAATGCATTTATTAACATAATGTGCCAAAGAACAATCACGTAATTACGAAATAGAAATGCAGGGTGTCAATATACAATCTTGTTATGAATTATAAAAATGAAATAATATTATGCATAACGCAACTCATATTTTTTAAATAACCTAAAAATGAATAAACACAACTTTTTATTTACCATATAAGATTCTATATAGGTATCCCATTTTTCTACTTTACAAAATTAAAAAAAAACCTCGCAGCTTACTAATAGTGTTACAATTGTGTAAGTAGGGCTTTTTTACTATTTAACTATCGAAAACCGTGTGGTGACGGAGTAAGAATAAAGTGTGTCACTACCCCATCTCATCCCATGGGTGTCGTAAAAACCAACTAAGGGACTATCCGTGAATATTATCTTTACGTAATAAAAAGAAAGAAAACTTGATATTAACCCTATACCAATCCGTTTGGCTAGCGTGGTATTAGTAGGCCAAGTATCTCTCCGTCACGGGAGGAGAAATGAATGGAGTGGGAAATTAATGGGCTGTTATGATGAACTATTGAAAGAGACATTAGAAGTAGGTAAGTATTTACATTATCAAGAGGACAGAGCTGAAACTGAATCCCAGGATATAAACTTATGAAACGTATCAAGGACTGTAGAAAGACAAACAAACTAAATTACGATCCCTTATTTCAATCTAACTTCGTTAATTGTAATTCGAGACATGCGGGCTCTTAAATCTTATAATTTTAATATGATTAAGCGAAATGCTTACTTAGTAGTATAGAAATAAAGATTATTTTAGCTTAATTTGAATAACATTTAAATAAGAATAGAAATGAAAATAGAATAGCGGTCTGCTTGCATACTATAGGCCGACCGTTTAACTCAGACCCCGCCTGTAATAGGGTGCGCGGGGGGCGAGGACAAAGGAGAGAGCTATCTCTTGAGTTTTTGGCAAAACGGCGCCATCTAGATACTGTGACCTGAACTACATCACATCACAACACAGCTCTAATTTTTAGCTAGCTTATTTTTATGAAATAAAAAGAAGGAAATGATGAAATTATACCCTAAACCAATCGAAATACTTACCCTAAACCAATCGAATAAATAATAATTTTCTGGTCAGGCTTTTAAATTGTGTAATAATTTAGATTGCATATTTTCTCTAAGAAAGTACGAGTTTAAATGGCAAGATAATGCCACCATCTTTGAAATTTGTAAATTGTATAGAAGACGGACTAGCTTACTGCACTAGTGTCATACTGACATACTGACTAGGTGTCCGTTATGGTAGTGTGTAAAAATAAAAAAGCTCTTATTATTGTTCTTATTATCTGTAAATATTTTCTAAGATTGATTCTTACAAATTAATATGTTTAAATCGTAATCGCGGTAATCGCGGTCGCCGTCCGTCAAATTAATTATGAGACTCAAATCTCACCTGAGATAACATGGTAAGAATAGAGCAGCAGAATCCTCCAAGGAAGGCTGTGATGCACATCATTCTGACAGAAGTGGCCACTGTAGTTAAAAGCCAAGAGAGACTGCAAGGCGCTGCGGCTAGGGACAGCACACGACGTCTTCCATGACGCATAGCGGCTCCACCAGCCATGCCGCCGAATAATGCTCCTGAAATTATATTTGATTAATAGGTATGATATCCATCTCCGTGTGGTGACGGAGTAAGAATACAATATGTCACCACCCCATCTCATCCCATGGGTGTCGTAAAAACCGACTAAGGGACTATCCGTGAATATTATTTTTTACGAAATAAAAAAAATAAAAACTTGAAATTAAACCAATCCGTTTGGCCAGCGTGGTATTGGTAGTCCAAGTATCCTTTCGTCACGGGAGGAGGCCCATCCCTGCAGTGGGACGTGAATGGGCTGTTATGATGATCGGTATAGTTGATCGAAGAAGTCGATCGATAGTTTCTACTACAATGATTGATCGGTCGGCAATCAATGGATAGTAAAATGAATAAGTCGACGTTGGACGTTTGAATGGTAGTACCCTCGGTAATCCCGAATCGTGTTAAAAAAAGATCTATAAATCAATTATTTTTTCTCATATTATTTCTAGCTTTTTATTATGTTTTTATTGACGTTCTATGAAATAAAAATAGTTTTTCTTTTGCCTCCTTTAAAATTGTAATCGAAAAGATTTTCTCATTGACAAACTTGTCTTAAAAGTATGTTATTCGATTGCCTGTTATGGTATTTAATTGCTGCGGATAAACGGATAATTAAACACAATTATTCTAAATTAACAAAGTAATTTAAAACAAATTTTAGCGTGTCATAAATTGTGTTGTTGTAAATTTATGTTGCCACGGAGACAAAACTTAATTAAAATACTTTGTGTTTATAATCTGTTATTTTGAACAAAGACGTAAGTTTATTTAAAAAGCTGGCAACGAACATTGTTGCACTCAATACGGAAGTTGTGCAATACATATTTCAATTTTTTTCAAATTTCAAAATGCTTTATTTCATATTACAAATTGTTTGAAATCGTCGTTTACTTAAAATTTAAGCTACAATTAAAATTATAGATCGACACAGACAAACGCCACACCACTAAAAAATAATAAAAAATTTACAACATTGCTTTCCTCTGGATATTACCTATAACCAACCCCATGAGAATGGATGAGGAAAGTAAAAAAGTAAGTTGATCTAATGATTAAAATATAATGATTCATCGGATTAATGACGTATTCTGTTATTTTCTTACGAAAAATATCATTTACATTAAAAAAAACGCGTCCCTTTTATAAACATATTTCATTACTGCTCCACTCCTACTAGTCATAGCGTGATGCTATATAGCCTATGACACTCCCCGATAACTGGACTATTCAACACATAAATAATTTTCAAAATCAGTTCAGTAGGTCCAGAGATTACCCCCTACAACGTCACCAACTTACAAACACACAAACTTTACCTCTTTATAATATTAGTATAGATAAGTAGTGGTTTATATTGCAACTTTCCCCGAGTAATACTTAAGAGAGAATAATGTTTTACTTGTTAGAATCTTTATTGGGATTTTTTCCAATACACGATACGGACAGTCAGGATACGAACATTTATTTGTATCTTTATTAATTTGTGGCGATTATGAAAGGTTGATTCATGCAAAAGTGTTAAGTCTTAATGAATGTGGACAAGGTCCAATCTATTTGCCAGGATCGTGACAAGTGGCGTTCTGTCGTCTCTGCCTACCCCGGACGGGATGAGGCGTGAGTTTATGTATGTATGTAAAATTAAGTCAATAAAATTTTATTAAAATTTTGATGTTTGCCTTACCGAGAAAAGAGAGAGAAGCTAGCCAAGAAGCCTGTTGATCTGTTAGATGGAAGTCTCTTCTAGTTGCGTTGGCACCAGGACCCTGAAGAGATGCTATGGCTGGAGAACTGTACCCCTTGCCGAGACCTGCTGAGAACGGTGCCAGCGATACTGCTAGAGCTGCTAATACCTGCAATAAAATGTCATTAAATTAGTTCAGGCTTGTAGCGTAAGAATTGTGTACAATGAAGTAAATGAGTTATGATGATGATAATATCAAGCGAAAAAAGAAACGCTTAACACACACTCTACAAAACCCGTTACCAACACGTCTAGCTATTGTGCCATCTGTAGGTCATTACATTTATGTTAAAAGAGGGTGCTATGGGATTTTCATGGTCTTCTATGTAGGTAGAATAGAATAGAATAGAATAGAATATTTATTTTGCAAATATAGGTATAAAAGACTAGATATTAAAAATAAACATATTATAGTTCTGCTATATTTTACCAAAATGCAAAATTTCACAAATTATAGTTACAAAATAAATTAAAAAGTTATTTGGCAAAAGTTTTTTAAATGCACAGTACCAAAGTCGATTAAAACAAAAAGTAGAATAAATTAATAAATAAAACAAAATCTATTAATGGAAACTAATAGGTGATTGGATTGTAGTATTAATCCGTCTCATGTGTTTCCAAAAGTATCTATCTAGTCTATGCAAAATATCCGTCATAGTCACTCAGGTAACTAGATGTTCCATGCTTGTTGAGTTTCCTACAACACAGTTACTGTAATTACGTTAAGTTAGGCGTACAGTCGAACTTCAGTGTTAAATTAGCAATAACTTAATTTCAATTACAGAAGCATATTATACGCGACGAAAGTTCGGTTCAACTGCCGCGTTATAGTCGTAGAGCCTACATCAACTGTGCACCATGAATTATACCCCTTCCACTTTATTTAACAACATTTGACAGATTGTCGTAAGTGACGTTTAGCAGTATTTCGAATGTAATGCCATTCGATTGTAAGCGGTTTTTTCGATTTTCCAAATTGCTTTATTTTACACATTTGGATCCTTATATCAACTAACATCATCTTTTACATTATATTATTGTTTCTTTCTATATATGTATGTTAAGAGAATTAGCCTATAGCTTAAAATTATATAATTATAGTTAGCTTAGGTATTATTTAAAATACATAATTTCTCGTGAAACATTCGCGGATTATAGCTAGTCTAAAATATCATATTACAGTTTATAAACGTATTAAGAATAATTCAGGTTTATTCATAGCATTTATTTCTACCGATTATTTGTAATTTGTTTCATAATGGTTGTAATCGTTATGAGTGTCCATCACTACGTAACCATGGTAACCGAAAAAAACATGGGTACATCCATGAAATACAATATAATTTGTTCAAAAAATAATAAAGGAAGTATTACGAAACTTCATGGACGTGAACTGTCAAAAAGCTAAACTTACGCTGGAAGGGGTATAGTACAGCCTAATTTCCGTCATATAATTTCCACGTTTATGCTGCGTGATAAATGACGGCTGCTATGATATATACGGCTGCTTTCACGACCTCTGTGGTGTAGTAGATATATTACCTACATGGCTGCTATGCAGAGGTCTCGGGTTCGATTCCCGCTCAATGCAAATCTTTGTGTGCATGAACATGATTGTTTGCATTGGTCTGACTGTTTTCTATGTATAATATGTATGTATTTTCAAAAAAAAGTATTTAAGTAAGCATGTTTATCCGTTGTCTAGTACTCATAGTACAAGCTTTGCTTAGTTTAGGACTAGATGGCGTTGTATAAAAGTGTGAGGAATATTTATTTATTTATTATTTATACGACAAAACGTACAATCAAACGGTTCGATGACTCTTGAGTTGGTGAGCAGTGGCTGTATTGTAGTGTAGAAACTTCAATGAAAATATAGTCCTGAACAGTTAAAGTTGATTTATTGATAATAATATATTATAATGAATGTTCAGTTAATTACGTGACGTGTGTTAGGTACGACGGTCAGTTTAACACATTCATATAAAAGACGTTATTGCAATGTCAGCTAAAAATATATTCATATTAAAGTTATTACAAAACAAACACACAAACGGATAACAACGTCGGGTTTCCGAAATTCAACCAATTGTAGAATCGTCAATAACTTAATTAAAATACCAACTTAATTGAAGTTTAGCTCGACTGCTTTGTTTATCAGATCTCTGTGCCCCAATGAACAGTGTGTGTATATGTTGAACTTGATGAAAAATGCAACATGCTAGGATTGAAGGCTCATAAAATTATTTCAATTCGTCGTCATCAACTTTACGGTCTGGCCAAATGCTGCTTAGTATGTTTCGATATAAATCATAGCATAAATCACTTTTGGACTACTTTTCATAGGTACTGTAATACTTCTAAAGGCTAACAATGTGTGGTTTTTTATGTGACTATTGACCCTCCCTATACATTTACCTTTTAAAAATATACCCGTCAGCTGTTTTAGGTTGTTTGGGTTATTTTTAGACATATTATTTAAATTTGATGGCCCTATCAGTAAAGGGCTTACTTTAGAAAAAACTCTTTGTTAAACACAATGAGTTCTAGATGTATAGAGACGACATGATAGAGTTACGTAAGTTAAATTACGTGGATTTGGGAGCAAAATAAATATAATGTTACAATACAATAGAATTTTTTAATGAAAACGAGAAAGCGGCTACTTTTTTTAAAGATTTTCTATAGTGATCAATTTTAAAATGTTTTCCTACGTCAGCCTCGTCTTCGGTGACAACTACTGCTTAAATAGAGTTGGTGAGGCCTTGCAATCATAGAATTTCGTTTCACGGAGAGCAGAAGTACATACAAATACTTAGATATTGTGTTAACAAATAAAATAAATTTTATATTAGGTATATTGTCATCCCTCACACGATGGAGCGACGACCTAGTTAGGGGGGCGGGAAGTCGATGGATGAAGGAGGCACAGGATCGCACAAGGTGGCAATACTTGGAGTAGGCCTATGTCCAGCAGTGGACGTTGATTGGCTGATATGATGATGATGATGATTATTATTGTCATAAACACTTCAGATTTAGAATTGGTATCTTACTAACAAAATCAGCCGAGTTGTAGTCTCTATCTTAAAAAGTTTATAAACTCGTTGTTTTGAACAAACACAATCTTTTTCACAACTTTTGTACGTGCTTTCGTAAAGAATCGAAAAAATCTATGCAGAGTGCAAACCCATAGACATTTTTAGATTCACGTTAAGTAAACACGAAAATATTTAAAAAACGTGATGTTTCGTAGAATATTTTAACGTAAATTTTGATCGTGTAACGCAGGCATAAGCTTTTATGCAAATATTTGTTATCTTCATTGACAGAACTTTAAAAAAAAGGCTTAACCTACTTTTTAATTAAATAAATAAATAACCCTTACACATTCACACAACGTCATCTAATCCCAAACTAAGCAGAGCTTGTACTATGGGTACTAGACCACGGATAAACATACTTAAATACTTTTTTTATGTAAATACATACATATTATTATTATACATAGAAATATTCAGCCCAATGCAAACAATCATGTTCATGCACACAAAGATTTGCATTGAGCCGAATCACATAGCCAAGATTGGTCTGGGATCGAGCGTTAGGACAGTCATGACGAGCAGGATGAGTACCGTAGATGTAAGAGTACAGTGGCGGGTATCGGCACGGATGTTAAGACAAGCATCGGAACGCATCGGCACAAAATGTCAGGGTAAGCGTTAATATAACCGTTGGTACAAGCGTCGGTAGAGACGTTGGTACAAGCGTCGGTAGAGACGTTGGTACAAGCGTCGGTAGAGACGTTGGTACAAGCGTCGGTAGAGACGTTGGTACAAGCGTCGGGACAATCAATCAATCGATCAATTAGCCTATTAGCAGTCTACTGCTGAACATAGACCTCTCCCAACACGCGCTGCAAAACACGTTTCTCCGCCTTTCGCATCCAGTCCGACCTAGCGACCTGGATAACTGATAAAATTAAGTGTAATATCACTTCAATATTTAGAAATAATTGTTACTACTTTCCGTGTGGTGACGGTAAGTAAGAATACAATATTATGTTACCACTCTATCTCATCCCATGGGTGTCGTAAAAACCGACTAAGTCCCTTAGTGATAGTATCCGTGAATATTATGTTAACAAAATAGAAAGAAGGAAAAAAAGGGTTTAATTTCAAACCCTATACCAATTCGTCTGGCCAGCGTGGTATTAGTAGGCCAAGTATACCTCCGTTACGGGAGGAGGCCCGTCCCTGCAGTGGGACAATAATGGGCTGTTATGATAATTGTTACTACTACGTCACGATAAAACTATAGGTACTTTTAGTCAAAATGTGCAGTTGCACTACTGTGTGTCATCTAAATGTTGTCACCTTTTTCTCCCCCTTTCACCCTTAAAATCATACCAAACTACTGCACCCTAAAATATTTAAACTTAACATGAAATTACAGAAAAAATACTTTAAATTCCTGGTTAACCTTTAAAATAGCGAACCTCAGTAATTTTCCCAAGCAAAAAATTTCATACATGCTCCATCAAAATTCTCTGTAATATAAAAACTCTCGTTGAAATACAAGGGGAGCCGAATTCCATTCGTGAAAGTTCGGAGGCTTTCGAGAGTTTTACGAGCGAAGCTGGAGGCAATAATCCAGTGATCGTTAGTAAGGCTAATGAGTGAGTTTGGTACGAACAAGGCGGTACATGTATATGTTGCTGTGTTATAACTACAAAAGCTTTGTTTGAAAACGTCGTTTGGTACTGTGTTAGTGTGTGTGGCAATAGATTTTGAAAATGTTTTCTTTAAAGACGCGGGCCCACCACGGCGCACGCTGTGCACGGGCACGCTGCGCATTTTAGCTGCGTGTATTAATTTGTTTGACAACGTAGGTCTACGTTTCCACTGGAGTACACAAATATGACCCACGATTATGTATAGCGCACGCACGTGCCACTGCAATCCACGGACAAAACTGTACTGCGATAAGTGAGCTGTACATAGTTGACGGTCATATTCGTATACTCCAGTGGAAACGTAGACCCACGTCGACAGCGTTGAGCTATGTAACCGCCTATTCGACCAAGCCACGCATGTATCAATGACGTCATTTCATGCGTAGCCTCTCCGTGCGTTGCAGTGGACACAACTACATACATTTTCTTCCAAAGCGAAGCTTAATACACGTGCGTAGACTCTCCGTGCACTGCGGTGGGCCCGCGCCTTTATACAAATGATTTACCCTTTAGCGTCGTGGCACATAAAACGTAACGTAAACGGAACGTCACCGTATCAACTCGAGCCGTTCAGTATTCTTTGTATGAAACTCCGTACTGCAACGCACACTAATCGGAATCGTAACGTAATCGGATTTTTGACGTCTGACACTGAAGAAAAAGGCGAGACCGATCCGTTTACGTTACGTTGTATGTGCTATGACCTTTAACCGTGTTCGCAATTGTTATGAGAATAAATCAACGACAGAACATGACAGCCAATTGAACAGACTAGAGTCTTAAGAGACTGCCTTGCCTTCTAACGAAAGAGGCCGTCTGTGTATCTTACTTGACAACACATAAAACTTAAACCGTTTTTCAAATACATGCATATTATTCGTTAAAGCATCCGGACTAAAACAAATATTCATGTTCATACACACATCAAGCGGAAATCGAACCCGAGACCTCTGCCTAGCAACCAAAGTCTCCAACCATTACACCACACAGGTCATCAAGATAAACTATGTTTAACAAGATTCATAACGGTCATCGCATTCGAAATACAAACTACAGATAATATGTTTATAAAGGGTACTTCACACTTATTAAAGTTAGCACTAGCGTTTTATAATATGATACTTTAAAGGAGGTTTGGTAGCATTTTTGATTTATCCATGTGATGACGAATTTCGAATACAAGCTGTTACCATCCTAAGCAAAGATACAAAAAAACTCAAAAAAATAGCATGTATTTAAGGTCTAATTTCCGTTTACCTATTACAACAAAAAAAAATCCGTGTGGTGACGGAGTAAGAATACAATTATGTCACCACCCCATCTCATCCCATGGGTGTCGTAAAAAACGACTAAGGGACTATTCGTAAATATTATCTTAACGAAATAAAAAGAAGGAAAACTTGAAATTAAACCCTATACCAATCCGCCTGGCCGGCGTGGTATTATTAGGCCAAGTATCCCTCCGTCACAAGAGGAGGCCTGTCCCTGCAGTGGGACATTAATAAGCTGTTATGATGATTACAACAAAAACCGTTCCAGTAAGAAAACAAAAGGAGACAAACTTGACACCAAACCCTTAACTTGATGAGTTAAGTGCTGGCCACATGGTAAATAGTGCCGGTACCACACATATCATGTGTAAGCATCTTTATTGTTAGACTGAGTATAAGTAGTAATATCCATTTTGTACAGTTGAAAGGTTTCACACAAACCTACTTCTTTTACTTAGTTCTTAAGAGTATTAGGACGTTGACTTTTGTTTGTGTTTAACCGACTCTTAATTATCATATTTAGTCATTTTGTTATATGTATTTTGTTGTTGTAATTAATTAAATAATAAAGAGATTCTCAATTTTTTAAAGAATAACTTATAGAACTCAATAGTCATTTTTCTTGTTCGAAACGGTTGAACTTCCTAGTTAGTTTTAAAAATTTACTGCTAAGGTGGCAATACTTGGAGGAGACCTATGTCCAGCATTAGACGTCGATTGGCTGATATGATGATGATGATGAAATTGGTTATCATCTATCCGTGTGGTGACGGAGTAAGAATACAATGTCAGCACCCCATCTCATACCTAGTGTCGTTAAAACCGACTAACGGACTATCCGTGAATATAATCTTTACGATATAAAAAGAAGGAAATCCTAAAATTAGACCCTATACCAATCCGTCTGGCCAGCGTGGTATTAGTAGGCTAAGTATCTGTTATAAGATTACTGTTATAAAATTGGTTATCGTATACAAAAATATGGAATTTCTGTTAATCAAGTACGTAACGAAACGGAAACCAATGCAAACATGCATGTTTATGCACACAAAGATTTGCATTGAGTAAGAATTTAACCAAAAACATCTGCGTATTGATGTAAGATGCCATACAGGTCGTTATAAAGATCGTCAAAACATATTTTCAGTGAGATATAATCTTGTTTGCCAATCAAGGAACTTTCCCTAGTGAGTAGTTACCGGTCAGTAAACGCCACTGCACTACACAGGAAATTAACCTTCCGTCGCTCATATGGCTCATTTGATCAATAACGACTTTGCTGGCGTAGCAATTAAAGTCGATGAAATCGTGATTTCGTGGCAGTGGTAAAGCACAGAGCTAGAGCTAAGGCAAAACTGGATGAGGCCTATGTCTAAAAGAAGGCGTCTTTTTGCTGAATTATGATGAAAAATAAATAAATAATCCACACACATTCACACATCGCCATCTAGTCCCAAACTAAGCAAAGCTTGTACTATGGGTACTAGACAACGAATAAACATACTGAAGTACTTTTTTTTGGAAATACATACAATATAATACATAGAAAACACTCAGACCAATGCAAACAATCATGTTCATGCACACAAAGATTTGCATTGAGCAGGAATCGAACCCGAGACCTCTGCGTAGCAGCCATGTAATATACCGACTACGCTACAGAGGTCGTCAGATGAAGAAACAAAAGTTGAAATTATAACAATTTGAAAATCACAATTCCTAGAAAGCACATTTCGACGAATCAAGAAGAATCAAGGGATCAAGGGAAAACGTGTTTTCGACGAATAGTGACTTCTATCAGCTGTATTTTCTATAAGTAGTTGTACTGTACAAGCGTGTTTCTGTTTAACAATCCACACCCTACGCCAAGTTTCCATCCTTCACAACTAGTGGCCCATCCCTGCACTGGGACATTATAAGCACGTTATGAAAACAAAAGCGCTTCATTACTCAAGAGTATTTAATGTACCTGCCTCTGACAGGTTATTAATTAACCTCAAGAATCATTTACTTTGTTGTCAATAACGAGTAGGGTTACTTTGATTGGCACAGTCATTGCTCCGGTCGCTTTAACCCCTTTTTTGTTTGGAAGGTTAAAAATGATAAATAATTACTGGTTCGGTAGGAATGTAGTTATGTATGCGTGAGCCGAGGTCGTGAGTTCGAATAGAAGACAAGAAAATTATTGTAATCCAAAAATTATTGTCTTGTTTTTATGCCCGTTAATTTTATATCTGAAAATCATCTTTGTTTCTAAATCGGTTGCTGTAATCAGTAATTATTATACACGGGTAAAACGTTTTGTAAGTATGTGTTTTTTAGCTTTTACTGCGATTAGACCATTTTCTTCAATGTACCAACTCAACAAAGATGTGAATTGAAGGCATATCACGAGTTTCAAAGTCAGGTTCTTCCTATGATTATAAATAAATAAATAATCCATTCACACATCGCCATCTAGTCCCAAACTAAGCAAAGCTTGTACTATGGTTACTAGACAACGGATAAACATACATAAATACTTTTTTTTTGTAAATACATTCATATTATACATAGAAAACACTTAGACCAATGCAAACAATCATGTTCATGCACACAAAGATTTGCATTGACCGAGAATCGAACCCGAGATCTCTGCGTAGCGGCCATGAAATATACCGACTGCGCCACAGAGGTCGTCAATTTTTTTATGTTCTTGAATTTTCGCTAAAACTTTTCTAGTTATAAGACAAAACAAAACTTAACAGAATTGATTTAACTAACATTTTCTAAAATGTCAACATTTTATTCATTACAAACAAAACAAAGTTATACAAAATATTTTGTAAATATAATATCTGTACCCAATGTGTGTATTAGTTGTAAATAATTGGCGGCCATTACGACAAGCTGTGTGTTACTGCGACCTTCTACCGGCTTCTGAATAATGTGTGACGACCCTTATTTAGGGGTGGCACGTTATAAACACATGGCTTTATTGAGCGTTTATTTTTATTTATTTTTTAATGGTTTTTGTTTGTGAAATTTGTTTTTTTACCATTTTATGTTTGTTTTGTGTAATTTTTTTTAATCAATGGTTGTTCGAAGTTATTCTTCTTTTGTTTACGTGCTTCCATTGATTTAGAATATTGATTCTATGATTAACTAACTAGATGAGGGTTTAACTTTAATAAGTTAAACCCTCATTTAGTCAGTGCAGTGGTACAACTTGCAGTCAATACTTAGTGAGATTTAGTTTACTTTGTTTTCAAAATTTTTAGAGATGCATTTATGTTTATCTGGGTTCTTCTTCCAAGTAATTTCATAAACAGCTTATTGATATTGATGGGACTTTTACTTGTAGGTACATTGCAGAGTATATACCGCCTAGCATAACCTATTTTTCTTTTCAAAACAGGTTTCGTACAAAAATTATTTAATTGAAAAACCACAGATATATCAACAATGTATTATGTGTTTTGGGCATATAGCTGTTATGTGTTATTATTTATTACTTCTAATTAGTTCGGTCAACCCTAACTATAAAGCTCGTAAAGACGATCACAGTATAGTGTGTATAGCGTACATGGATGATGTTGTTAACTTCGCTAGAAACGTTATGTAACATGGGTGTCTATTGTTTTAGTATCATTTAGGCATATTGAGGCCGGGCCTAATTACACTTGTGTTGAGATATGTTTTTGCTTTGCTTATTAAATGTGTTTACAGAATATTATAACATAATAATATTGGGTGTTTTACAGATTAATTGATTATTAGATTTATCTTATTTACTTCTGGTTGTGGAAATTATAATTATGTTTTGGTAAGGCCAGATTTTGTCAGGCCATTATATTAAAGCACACTGCTTTGTGATAAAGGTAATTAAATTAGTGCAACAAACAATATTACAGGAATATGTGTTAATTGTCCGTGTGGTGACGGAGTAAGAATATATTACGTCACCACACTAACTCATCCCATGGGTGCCGTAGAAACCGATTAAGGGACTATCTGTGAATATTACCTTTACATAGAAAGATGGAAAACTTGAAATTAAACGCTATACCAATCCGTCTGGCCAGCGTGGTATTAGTAAGCCAAGTATCACTCCGTCACGGGAGGATGCCCGTCCCTGCAGTAGGACATTAACGGGCTGTTATGATGAAGGCCAGGATTTTGTCAGACCATTATATTAAAGCACACTGCTTTGCTGGTATGGCAAAATATGTTTGTGATAAGAGGTAATGAAATTATTGGTAAACAATATTACAGTAATATGTCATTGTGTTTATTGGAAGTGTTGTGTGCTTCTGTATTGTATGTGTGTGTGTGTGTGTGTATGTGTAAGAGAGTGTTAACATTCTGTATATTTTACTATCTCTATATCACTTTTAATATCTCTGTCATTAAAGTACTGAATGAAAACGCCATAAGAAATGCAAAAATAGACTTTAAGGGTCTTAGCACATATAACGTAACGTAAACGGATCGGCATCGCCTCGCCTTTTTCCTCGGTGTCAAACGTCAAAAATCCGATTACGTTACGTATCCGATTAGTGTGCGTTGCAGTAAGGAGTTTCATACAAAGAATACTGAACGGCTCGAGTTGATACGGTGACGATCCGTTTACGTTACGTTATATTTATGTGCTACGATGCTTAGCATTACTAGTTTGAGTCATATTGATTTGTAAGAAATATTTTTCATCTAACATTCAATATTTTATGGTGCCACTCTACAGTAGAGCTCTCTCTAGTTTTTTTATCTATGTTTTTAAATAGCAAAACTGTTCACTCGAGGCCTCCATGTCCCATTGAAAAGGTCGTGATGAAAAATGATAGAAATAAAACAGAATGCTGGACATACAAGGGAAATCCGAAAATATTAAAACATCAAGAATTTTTGCTAAAACATTTGCTTTTGAAATGGTAGTTTGTGGTATAAAAAGAAGTGTGAAAGTAATCTATACTAATATTATAAAGAGGTAAAGTTTGTGTGTTTGTGACGTTGTAGGGGGTAATCTCTGTGTTGAATAGTCCATTTATCGAGTGTCATAGGCTATATAGTATCACTCTTTGACTAATAAGAGTGGAGCAGTAATGAAATATGTTTAAAAAAAGGACGCGTTTTTTTTGCCACCCAACGACGTGGGCACGGGTCAGCTAGTAATAAGGGGGTTTGCCTGTCGTATTTGGGAAATTCATTCATTTTTTTGGGAAATGAAAGTTTGCGATACATTTTTTGGGAAGTGAAATTTGACGAAACGTTTTTTGCCAAACGTCAGTAATCCAGTAATAAGTATATTGGGTTCTTATTTATCTAAGGCATATCACAATACAGTTTCAACTAATGAAGATATTGTTTTTTACGTTTGTAAATTTGATAACCAATTAGTAAGTACTCATGACCGAGTTCTGTGGCGCGTGTTGGGAGAAGCCTATGTCCAGCAGTGGACTGCAATTAGCTAGTTGATTGATTGATTGATTGATTGATTGATTGATTGATTGATTGATTGATAGTAAGTAGTTTTATCAGTTACCCTAGTTACAATGACAAGCTCGCGAGATTTCGTGTCACGGCGAGTAGTATTATTGTATGACTTTCCACGAAAAATGAAAACTTGTTTTGGTTGTCTTAACTGCCAATAGGCAATAAAGGAATTAACTATATTGCCCGATGGCTTTTGGACAGCGATCGTAATCTCGAAATCTCATAGAATCGGGCAGTAAACTGATTTGATTTGATTTGAGTAATGTTCATGCACACAAATGTTTGTCTCGTTAGGCAAGCGAATTCTATCATTTATGTAATTACTGAAATAAAAGAAAAATACCATTGAAAGGGTGTCTTGTTATTTTTCATACAATACTAAAAACATGTTCAAAATATGTCAAAATCTTTTATTTTTCATATTATTTCACAAAAAGTAACAAAAAGAAGTGCGTAGGCCGGGAATCGAACCCGGATCAACTGCTTGGAAGGCAACTATGCTGACCATTACACCACCAACGCTTGTGAAGGCATTGACGAAATAGACGTTTTATATGTACGTTTGTTGTTTCTGTTGTAACTATAAAAAAGTCCTACTGCTAAGCAAAGATCTTCGACTCGTCCCTATCTGTAAAGGTTTCCCTTCAGTTTTTGTTAAAAGTGTCTCAATCTCACGCAAATTTGGTTCATCTGTCTGCCTTAAAGTAATACCTATTGATTTTTTCACACTTTCACACAACGCCGTCTAGTCATACAAACATAAACACAAATAAACATAGAAAACACCCAGACCAATGCAAAACCATCATGTTCATGCACACAAAGATTTGCATTTAGCGGGAATCGAACCCGAGACCTCAGCGTAGCAGTCATGTTATATATAACCACTACGCCACCCGTTTTCTAGTAGCCATAGTACAAGCTCTGCTTAGTTTGGGACTAGATGGCGTTGTGTGAAAGTGTAAGAAAAAAAAAAATAACTAGAAATATTATTTGTTTTGTTTGTATTTGTATTTCTACGTACGTATAAATAATAGCAAAACAACTGTTTAAATACGAGTACCTACTATTAACTATTTAACTAGCGCGTTGTTAATTTAAAAATAAAGTAGGTATTACGTTCTACTACTGGACGGAGTACTTTATTATTATCATCATAACAGTCCATTAATGTCCCACTGCAGGGACGGGCCTCCTCCCGTGACGGAGGGATACTTGGCCTACTAATACTACGCTGGACAGACGGATTTGTATAGGATTTAATTTCAAGTTTTCCTTTATTTTATTTCGTTAAGATGATAGTCCCTTATGCCCGATTTACACATCGACAAGTACAGTGGCGAGTTAAAAAAATAGACAGTTATGTAGTAAGTAATAAGTAGTAAGTACAGTTCACACGTAGGCGAGTACAGCTCATAAGTCATAAGTTGCCGATCAGAGACGAAGACTAGTCGCGTCGTGCGTGCGTCGCCTGAGATTGTTTACGGTTATTTTAATCGATAAAATGGACATTGAACAATTGAATACCCATTTACGCGCTATTATACGAGAAATAGTATTAACACTGAACATGCAACACATTAAAAATGAAATTTTAATAAAAAGTATACTTAGAATAATAAAAAAATAAATATTCCTCACACTTTCACACAACGCCATCTAGTACCAAACTAACTAGAGCTTGTACTATGTGTACTAGACAACGCATAAATATACTTAAATACTTTTATAAATAGATACACATTATACATAGAAAAACAGACAAAAATAAAAATAAATACGACATTAGAACTTGTGAACTGTACTAAACTCGCCCGTCTACACGGCGGGCGCTGCGAGCGCCGAGCCGGCGGGGTGAGGGAGACGCGAGAGAGGGGGCTACTTCGTTCTTAACTCGCCGAAAAATAGGATCGAGCTGTATTCAAAACAACTTGATCGGCAACTTACTACTTAACTCGCTTTTGCCGTCCACACGCAAAAAGTGACTTAACTCGCCAATGACGCAAGTTAACTCGCTACTGTACTTGTCGATGTGTAAATCGGGCATTAGTCGGTTTTTACGAGACCTATGGGATGAGATAGGGTGGTGACATATTGTATTCTTATTCCGTCACGACACGGAGAATTTTAATACATAAACTTAATTTTGAAATGTATAGATACCTAAAATCTTCTAGTTTCTTGTGTAGATAAAATATTGCCTACTCAATTAAACCGAAGTCATGTAGGCCCACTCAACCAAATCTCTTAAATTATAATGCCAAAGATGACTTAACACTCAAAAGGTAATTTCCTTTAACGATAATAACTCACCAGATCCCAATAAACCAACCAAAGGATAATATGTATGCCTAGTTTAGTATTGGTCCCAGGCATTCACAGCTATATCTCATCGAGATACTCGTAACGCCTAAATAATGTTTCCGTTTCTAATTCTAATCACGTATATACGAAAACCGTTTGTTTACTTGTAAATAGGTCTTTCTATATACAAACTAGATATAGACATAGATTCCTTCTCACATTTTATGTTTTTCACGTTTTTTGGAACATATTTTTATAATGGTTACATCCTTCAGAAAGGCCAAGTACGTAACACTGAGAACCGAACAGTCGACGAGAATGTATAAAGATAAATGTACTATGTATGTAGACAAAGCAATGCAGGTTTGTAAGAGTAGTAGTAGGCGCTCAGTAGTCTCTGTCTACTCCCATGGAAATGCGGCGTAAATTATATTGATACCTATACTCCTTTTGGCTGAAGTGGGTGTTATCGATCGATCACATACGCGAATGTAAACATATTATCTTATCCTTTGTTGTATGTAAATCTTGAAGTTGACAGAATCGTTGTAATAACATACCGGTAAATATAAAATAATATTTGAAAAAAATAAGTAAAGATAAGAATTTTTCAAAATAATAATATAGGTAATAACAGAATCATTGATAAAAAAATAAAGTCACCCATAAACAGCCATAACTTAACAACAAATGTTGAGAATACAATTTCCTTTAAAAAGTGTATTTTTCCACAACTTGCCGCCCCCTCTCCACTTGACTATTAATCAGTTCATTGTTACTATGCGCGGCGCGGAGATAACAATAATCTGTATTGTGATTGTGACACTCGCGTCAGATGCAGAAATATAACTTTTACTTGTGGACTATGATGCAGTTTGCATTTGATGCAACAAATTGTGTTAGGTAGTAGCAAAATAGCATCCGCCAAAACATCAAGACCTCTGTAAGTCTTCTTAAGATTATAAACTAACGCTAATAGACACCACAATGTTAACAAAGTACTAAAACAATTTGGAATAAAAAAAAACAAACTCACCTGCGGCAGATGTCTCATTTTCCTGGACGATTGGTTTTCTTTCACGTTTCCCGATAAGCATTTCCCGTTAGGTCCGGAACTAGTCGCTTGCACAACTTTTATCTCTTCCTTTACCTCGCTAACCACAGGCCTTGATATCGGTATATTATGCTTCTCAAAATATCCGTTCTGAATCATTTGGTCTAGTGAAACTTCTAGTTCACGCACAGGCACGACTTTTCGACCAAAAATCGGATCGTCGACCACCATTTTACGATTGCATCCAGAAACTTCCGAAAATTTAACGTTCTTTTTTGTCTCCTCGGCTTTCCTCGGCCGTGATCGGTTTCTTTCGGGTGGATCAGTCGTCCAATAGCGTGCGTTCTTATCTGATATTCGATGTGGCTTACAAACTGCTACGTTTTTCGGTGTAGCATTAGGATTCGAATTTAAAGATTTCTTCGTGTTATTCAAAGATATTTTAGTATTATTAAGAGATACTGGTCTAGGTACTAATTGATGTTTCGCTGTATTAGAAGAGTTTTGACTAGAATTAGATTCTCTTTGTTTACTAGTAATCGCTTTAGTATAAGCTTCATAAGATTCACGCAAACGTCTTTCGTTTTCGATTCTAAAATCATAATGATCCTTTTTCTGCCTACGATTGTTTCTTTCATCGTAATTGTAATAATTTCTTGGTAGAGAATTATACTTATCGTCGTAAGTAGTAGGTAGATTAAGGTATTCAGGTCTGATAGGTCTAAAGAGGGATAAGCGACCTTGTGCTTCGTCGAAATCTGAATAGATATCTTCATAGACATATCCGTTTTTGCGTCTGGGTCGTTCCGGTAGATCGCGACGCCTTTCCTGTCTGTATCGATTGGTTTCCCTGTCGTAAGGTTCATATCGACGTCTAAATTCGTATTCATATTCGCCATCAGGCCTCCTTTCATAGAGCAATCTCTCGCGGGAGCCGGCCATTGTCCTCTTATTAAATTTTTCCCGTCTGAAAAGAAAAGAATCGTATATTAATGAGGGATCAGTGAGATTCAACGGATTTGTGGGATCTGAGAAAGACGGCGCTTTGGACGGCATTTTACGTCGGGTTTATGACGATATTACGAAGGTGTAAAAGGGATACTTAAATTAGAATATTTTGGGAGTGGGGTTTATGTTTTTAGACTTGGCTGTGTTTTCTTGTTTAGTTTTATAAAATACTGTAAAAGTTCAGTTGTTAAATATTTTTTGGAAAAATTAATTAAAGTATTTGCTTAAATTAATTGTAATAATAAAAAAAACAATCTTATATCTAAATAAACAAAAATTTAAAATTTAAAAATTGATACTTGCATTTTTTTAGTTATACTTACTCGTATATAGGTTAATTTATATGTAAATTTAACATATACCTTTTTATATTATAAATAAGATCATTTACCCCCGGTTTCCGAATGTCTGATCAAGTGAAAATCAACTAATCAAGTGTCAAAACTATTGTCAACTATCATTTTCAGGAACTAAAATTTGACACTTGATTGACAAGGTGCGCATTTTAATGCTCGGTTCTCCTCCCTCATTGATGTAATGATCGACTCTGTAACGTTACATTAGACGCGAATGCTTTCGGTGAGGGAGCACCTTTCCTCACACATTTTTATACAAGGCCACCTAGTCTCAAACTACTGCGAATACGAGAGAATGGTTTTAAACACACTTATATATTTTAAACCCGAGACCCCAAAGACTTATATCGGAAACAGTCACGGAGGTCGTATTCCGTTTAAAAAAAATCCCATTTACCTACTAAAAGTTTTATTACAGATGATTATTTCAAGAATATAATACCAAAAAAGCTACGGAACTGTCTATTAAACAAATATAGTTGGAATTTTTGTATTATTTCTTAAAAGAAAATACATTTTTACCTTGAAATTGTAATATTTTCTGTGTATGCAAAATATATTCTTTGTTATAACGTTCCTTTTGGTGAATGAACGGCGAGAACTACGCTAACTCGGAACATTTAGAGTTGGGATTATTATAAAATATCGATATATTATATGATTAAAGTTGTACTTTGGTTCTTAAAAGAAAATATTAATATCATCTTATCAGCCCATCAATGTCCTACTGCAGGGACGGGCCTCCTCTTATGAAGGCCGGATATTTGGCCTACTAATACCACGCTGGTCAGACGGATTGGTACAGGGTTTAATTTAAAGTTTTCCTTTTTTTTATTTCGTTACGATGATAGTCCCTTAGTCGGTTTTTACGACACCCGTGGGATGAGATGGGGTGGTGACATATTGTATTCTTACTCCGTCACCACACGGAGAATTAATATAGAATTTTGAAATTCGAGGACTTTAACTATTACGTAAAATGGTTGAGGTGTCCTGTCAGAGGATTAATATGAAATTTTACACCAGCCCATTCTTATCCTAGATATTAGAAAAGCTATTTTATTGCACAATATTTTTACGACCTCTGTGGCGTAGTGGTTATACAACATGACTGCTACGCAGAGGTCTCGGGTTCGATTCCCACTCAATGCAAATATTTGTGTGCATGAACATGATTATTTGCATTGGTCTGAGTGTTTCTATGTATAATATGTAATATCCGTTGTTCTTTTACCCATAACACAAGCAGGTTAAGCTTAGCTTACTTTGGGAACATATGGCGCTGTGTAGTAGAGATGTCCGTATTATAAAAATAATTTTTATGACCTCTGTATCATTGCTTACTGGATGATTCCTAGGCCAAGGTCGCGTTTAAGCTAAAATATTGCTGCACGCACAAAATAAGTCCTTATCCTTTTCCAGGATGATCAAAAAATTGCTGTTTGGATACCTTCGGGTAGGTCGTGTTTTTTTAATAAGTACATTAATTTACTTAGATCTTACTGTGCATAAGTGTTTTAAAGTTTTTATCTTTTTCAAGGACATTGAATAACAATGAAGTTAAATAAAACAAAATAAACAAAAACACATTATTTAAAATAAGTATCTACTTAATGGCTAATAAACATTAAATATCGATATCTTAAGTACATCACTAGCACTACTTTATCTGACGCAGTGCGGTACATGCGGTCTATCGACATATTTACGTCACTATAACGTTTATTCGCCTCACTAATTCACCCCGAAAGATGGTTGAATAAATTTATTTAGTTGAATCAGGTTTTATACAACGAAAATTTCACTCGAGGTAGTAAAACCATACTGGTGTGGAATTTTTATTAGTTATTCTATGTTCTAATTATACCTATTGAGTTGAGATCATACTAAAATATTTCCAAGAAAGACTTTAGTATTAATATTTACTATCATTGCTTGTTTATGGTAGAGACCAGGTGGTAAACCACTTCAGCTAGAGTCACGTTTAATCCACTTCTAAGCAGTAGGTTTAAAGTATTACAGTTAATGTCCCACTGCAGGGATGGGCCTCCTCCCGTGACGGAGGGTTACTTGACCTACTAATACCACGCTGGCCAGACGGATAGGTATAGGGTTTAATTTCAAGATTTCCATCTTTTTATTTCGTAAAGATAGTAGTTACGGTTATTCCCTTAGTCGGTTTTTACGACACCCATATTGTATTCTTACTCCGTCACCACACGTATACAGTATTTAGGTAAAATGGTACAATAACGGCGACATTACAGTGGCTTGGCTGACAGGATTATTTCCCACTCGGTCCTATCAGACAGGACCTCGCCCTAACTAGAGCAGGGCAAAAATGTATCTCGCACAGGAATCGTACCTACTGTTCTTACAGCTCTTAGTTTGGGTTCTAAAGAAACTATTTTGAAGGAATCCAATATCATACGACAGACTCACGTGAGCCGGAAGTTTATTCCAAGGAATAGCGTTTTTCTTTCTTTTTACCTGTTGTCTGGTACCCATAGTACAAGCTCTGCTTAGTTTGGGACCGGTCGACGTTTATAAATTATATAAATTGTATCTTGTATTGTTATGTTATATTTTTATGTAGGTATGTACTTTTTTGTATGTAATTTGAAAGTTTGTTTTTATCGTTTGTTTAGTAGCCAAGCTGGTGTCGAGCATTGTTCAAGCCGCCCATAGGCTGAAGTGGCTTAACGACTTAGTCAATACGACGATAGTAAGGACCGACTTTTACATATCCTCCAAAGCAATCCTCATGAGGACGCTCAGATGAAATACACTGAGTAGTCTACCATCTATGTAATGACCTCGACGACGTTGCTTAACTAGCAATATCGCTTAAGCCCGATTTAGACATCGACAAGTACAGTAGCGAGTTAAGTAGTAAGTTGTTGATTAAGTTGATTTAAATAGATTTCCATCCTATTTTTTGGCGAGTTAAGTACGAAGTAGCCCCCACTCTCGCGTCTTGCCTACTTAACTCCCTAAATTTTTAGGGAGTTAAGCATAGGATGGAAATCTACTTAAATCAACTTAATCAACAACTTACTACTTAACTCGCTACTGTACTTGTAGATTTGTAAATCGAGCTTTATGTATCATTGATTGCAAATAGCTGTAAGCTATACAAAAAAAGTTCGAAGGCTCAGCTAGTTTGTAATTAAACGGCAATCTGTTATTTTGCGCAGTGCGGTATCAAGTGACTGCCAAATTCTAAATAGTTGCTGTATTCTACATTAGTTACAAATGTCACCTTGGTTTATACAATGGCAGAACACAACTAGGTTTATATTTGTATCTGTTATGTAAATCATTTGTATCATTGAATCTCTGTGATTTATTGTAGCGTATGGTGTTTCATTACGGATATATGGAATTACTGGTCTATATTATACCAAGGATAAATGACTTAATTTGCGGGTAATTATGTACAAGTAAATGATCGCTTTTCTTTACCTATACACAACTTGTACACAAACTCATGAACTAAAGCCCGATTTTCACATCGACATTCGACAAGTACAGTAGCGAGTTAAGTAGTAAGTTGTTGATTAAGTTGATTTAAATAGATCTCCATCCTATTTTTTGGCTACTGTACTTGTCGATGAGTAAATCGGGCTTAAGATCAAAACCTCTTTACGCATTTCACTGCTGGATATAGGCCTTCTTCAAAAATTGCCACCCTGTCCGGTCCTGTGCCTCCATCATCCATCGGTTTTCCGCCATCCTAACTAGGTCGTTGTTCGATAATTTATCTACAGACAATAAATATACCAACATATAAATAATAATATGAATAGCGAGTATTGTAATGTATGAAACAGGGCACAGATGTTACCGCAATAAGAATGGCGCATCTTTATCTCAAGTTTTACCAATAACAGCTGGGATACTATTAGTTTAATTCTCAATATACATGACAAATACACATTAATTTCGATGGCTTAAAATTCTTTAGATATGTTCAAATCAAATCAAATCAAACCAAATATCATTAATTCAAAGTAGTACAATAATATTGTATCTTTTTGACGTCATCTAAAACTACTTAATCTAAGTTTATAAATATTTCAAAGTTTAGAAAACTTTACCACCCGCTCTTATTATATTGGGGAGATCCTTTTCACGATGGCCGACGCGGGAAACCCATGCATGAGGAAGCTACGGGACCGCAAAGGTAGCAATATTTTCAATTAGTAGTCAGAGAAGAGATAAACAACAACAGCAAAATATATAAGGAAAGACTGGAGAACCACATGAACGAACTGGCTAGGGACCTGTTAAATAGGCACGAAAATGTAACATGACCAAAGAAGTTGAACTATGTAATTCAATGATCATCATCATCATAACAGCCCATTAATGTCACACTGCAGGTACGGGACTCCTCCCGTGACGGAGGGTTACAGGGGTAGAGGGTTTCATTTCAAGTTTTCCTTCTTCTCGTAAAACCCGACTAAGGGACTATTCGTGAAAATTATCTTAACGAAATAAAAAGAAGGAAAACTTGAAATTAAACCCTATACCAATCCGTTAGGCCAAGTATCCCTCCGTCACAGGAGGAGGCTCGTCCCTGCAGTAGGACATTAATGGGCTGTTATGATTTCCTTATTTTTATTTCGTAAAGATAGTAGTTACGGTTATTCCCTTAGTTGGTTTTTACGACACCCATGGGATGAGATGGGGTGGTGACATATTGTATTCTTACTCCGTCACCACACGGATATGATGACGGAATTCAATGATGGTGCCATTTAATGAAATGAAACCTTCTAAAAGCCAATTGATTTGGACTCATCAGATTGTGGAGCAGCCGATGGCAGATCACAGCAAGGAAAAAAAAATTCGTCACAGACACAATTTACGAAATTAAACCTAGCATAAAATGCCTATTTTGTAAATACGTACCTTACCTATTATATCTGTACGAAACATTTAAAATAACTTTCATTGTCGCCTTTGATAAAAGTTTTAACAATTCAACACTATTACTGTTACAATTTGTGTACGGCATAACGGCCATATTTAATTTTCAACATTTTCATTTTCAACAAAATCTGCATTCTGTGTGTACTTATACAATATTATTTTGTTGAAAACTTATACAATTCAACGGCCGTATCTATTTGGTTCATGAAATAAAAAGTACTTAACTTTTACTATCAGAATCTGTCTGTGTCAGTTTTTTTTTAATTTCCGTAGGTTTTGTGCTGGCTAGAAGAGTTTTTGTTGAATGTGCGGTGTCCATACTTTTTTTTTGTTTGATATGATGGTTATGTTATGTTAAGTTTGCCAGGATCGAACAATTGGCGTTCTGTCGTCTCTGCCTACACCGGACGGGATAAGGCGTGAGTTTGTGTATGTATGTATGTATGATGGTTATGTTTTATGTTTTTTGAATGTAATAAAAACATTACAATATTCCTCTACGCTTACAAGCACCACAGTCACCTGTCAGTTTGTTTCTTGTAATCTCCGAGAAGGCTGGCCCGTTTTTAAGGTTCAGATAGCGAATGTTATGAAAGAGGAATTTGAACTGCATTCAGAAACGCATAGGCGTTTCTACTAAAAAACAAACTTTACCGACAAAGTTCATTTTTTTTACACACACTCACACACACAATTACTACCTATTGTAATTTACATAACTCATCATCATCATCCTCCTGCCCTTATCCCATTTTTACTTGGGGTCGGCGCAACATGTATGCTTTTTCCATTCATCTCTGTTTCCCGTCATCTCAACATTCACTCCTTTCCTAGCCATATCATCCCTCACACAATCCATCCATCTCTTCTTCGGTCTACCCCTTTCCTTGTACCCGTCCACTTTTATAGTTAATGCCTTCCTTACTATATTACTTTCATCCCTACGCATTACATGTCCGAACCAGGACAAACGATTTTCTCGTAGCCTTTCAGTAATTGGTGCAACTTTCAAACTTCCTCTAATGTAATTTACATAACTGTTTTTATTTTATATTGTACTATATTTTTTTTTTTTCTGTGTATTTTTTATGCGACTTTGTGTATTTTGTAATTAGTGTGGTTTTCGGTTTTCATCAAATAAATAATTGTTCTTTCTTTCTTTACCTTAAATTAACCTTTATAAAATGAAAATTAGCTTCCTCAAAAAAGAAAATCATGAAATGAAACATTTTAACATGACGTAGTTTAACAGCAACTTACACAATAGCTTTAGCACTTTACATACTTCTGTACAATTAGCACCATATAACTAAATGTCACTGCGACATGTTTGTAGGTAAACAAACATTAAACTCACAGCCACTATACTCGTAGTACTACATACTGTTGTGAAATGAAAAATCTGAGTATTGTTTACAGTTAGACCTTTTTGAAATCCGTGTGGTGACGGAGTAAGAATACATATGTCACAACCCCATCTCATCTCATAGGTGTCGTAAAAACCGACTAAGGTACTATCGGTGAATATTATCTTTACGAAATAAAAAGAAGGTAAACTTGAAATTAAGCCCTTAAGCTTGAAACCAGTCCGTCTGACCAGCGTGGTATTAGTAGGACAAGTATCCCTATGTCACGTGAGGATGCCTTTTCTCAAGACTTCGTCATGACTGACTTCGACAAGAGTTATGGCCTATAACCACAACGCTGAATCTTTGTAAAGTAAACACATCTATTTACTACTAGCTGCTGTGCCCGCGACTTCGTTCGCGTGGCGGATGTTACTTACTTCGCAATTCGATTTAATACTGAAAAATCGTTTTGTAAACCTTATAACAAACAGATATACCTACAAACGAATTGTAAAATTAACGAACGAACCACCTTTTCAAAAACAGACCTTAACAAAGACAGATCTGTGAAGACTGCGTATAAACTTATACTGAAAGACATGAGCGAACGTCATTCTATCAAGGAAAATCTTACTGAAAATTGGGCACACAGGCACAATGCCATCTGTTGTCAAATTTGTAAGTTAAAATAAATGACATCGCTTATTTCATCATAACAGCCCATTAATGTCCCACTGCAAGGACGCGCCTCCTCCCGTGACGGAGGGATACTTGGCCTACTAATACCACGCTGGCCAGTCGGATTGTTATAGGGTTTAATTTCAAGTTTTCCTTCATTTTTATTTCGTAAAGATAATATTCACCGATAGTCCCTTAGTCGGTTTTACGCCACCCATGGGATGAGATGGGGAGGTGACATATTGTATTCTTACTCCGTCACCACACGGATAATCGCTAATTAATTATGAATGAATACATTTGCACGCCACGTTATGGTGCGGCAGAATTACCTGCCTCGGTGGCGCGGCGGTCGCATTACATGGCTGGCGTGCATGAGGTCGCGGGTTCGATTCCCATGGAGGACAAACAGTGATACACAAATTATTGTATATTTTTAAAGGCTAGTGTGGGATTTGTCTTTTGTAAAAAAAATGCTGAAATAAATTATTGTACGTGTAAAAATAATTGACTAAACTTAGACTCGACTATATTATTATTATTATCTATAGATAAACTGCGTGCAGTAATAAAATAAACACAAACACTTTAAATAATAATTTAAGGTTTTGTGATTGTATTTCTATATATAATTGTCAGTTTTGTATTTTTTTAATGTTGACAAATAGCAATAATGTGTAAAATGATTTTATAAAGAAAAAACGTGTTACTTATTATGTTGTCTGTTATATTATACCCATATATTATTAATTATTAAATAGTTATATAAGTGTGTTATAATTCCAATTATAATAAGATTGTGAAAAAAGGAATGTTATTTTAATTCAATTTAATATTTATGATTAAGTATAGGTATAGTATAACTTTGAAAAATGAAGTTTGTACGCCAATATTAGCAATACAGGGAAAGACTATTTATTTTTGTCAGATGTTTTGTACCTGTGATTAACTAATAAAGGTTATTTGTATTTATTTACATTAATAAAAACAGGTGGAGTCTGTTGCATACTTTTACGTTGACCAGTAGGTAACTACTACAGTTTAAACTAAATTATTACCAAAAGAATAATTGATACTTTAGATTAATAGCTTACTATTACAATTTATATTTAATAAAATTGCGTTTCAATTACGAAAAATATAACAATCAAGTAAACTTAGAATTGATTTAATTTAATAAGACTTATAATTGATATTACACATACGATTCATGGTTAATTTTATTAACATTTAAAAGGAATAACTTATTAATAGTACTTAATAATAAAATAGTTATAGATTATTTAAAAACTTATTTATTTTATGATTACTACTGGTTACGCCATCTCGTGAGCAAAAGAAACGAAATTTAAATTCATTCAACATTGAACCAAATCCATTTTTCATGACCCCTGATTTGTATTGGACTGTTCTAATAAAGAGATCTAGCGATATTATCTCGAGTAATACTTACTTATCCGATTTTGATGAAACATACCTCAGTTTAAGCCTAATAAGAAAGGCTACAATACAATGTATTGGTCTTAAGATTATATTTTAATTCGTTTTAAAGATGTGCGGTAACAAACAGACAGACAGACATTAATTCTAAAAATTGTAAGTGTGTAGTGTTGTTGCTTTTTGACTTTTTTCTAGATTTTATAGATAATTTTTATCTGAATTTTCGAAAAGAACAGACATTTCGACCTCTGCAGTTTTATTATAGTACAGATAGATAGATTACCTACTTTAAACTTAATACCTAAAAACTACGTATCTATGTATTTTAATATCTACAGCGAGCTTATTCCGAGAAGAGTCAATAAGAACCACGTCCGTTCGCATTAAGAGTCAATGTGAATGAAATTATATAGATGCACCGGTTGGCCGTTTCGGACGTTAAACAAAAATCAACCTTACAGCCGTACTCATACTGGCGCGGCGACATTTGGAGATTTTCTTTCATTTATATCTTGTGTGTTTATAAACCGATTTCTATTTTTTTTTTTTGTGAGTAAGATATTAAAGTGTACTTTTGAAATATGGGAGTATGAAAAAGATATGTCTATGCAAATTACAATATATTTATGTATTTAATACACTTTGAAGAAAACCCTAACGATTAAACACGTTATTGTGGCTAATATATAAAAGATAGATATATACTATTCAGGACTTTTTTGTACATCTTTTGAAGACCATTATTTTTGTAATACATATTTTTGGCGTATGATCAACGTATGCGATGATAAGAGCTCGAACGCGCGTTTTTTCAACCGTCTTGCTTCAAATTTTTCGTCACTGCTCAGCTCCTATGTGTCTTAGCGTTATGTTATACAGCCTATAACCTGCCTAGGAGTACGGACTACAATCGTACCAAGTTTGGTTAAAATGCCTTCAGTAGTTTTTGACACATGCGTGCACATACAGACAGACAGACAGACAGACAGACAAAAAATTTATTGATTGCATTTTTGGCATTAGTATCGATCACCATTCATCCTCGAATATTAATTTTTAACATATATTCAATGTACAGAATTGATCTCTATACAGTTTTATTATAAGTATAGATTACAAAAAAGTCTTTTAGCAATATGAGGTATGTCCCCATAAAAGGTCCTAAGCTAACATACCATTGTTTAACTTTACCATGTAAAGGTTTACGGTGTAACTCACGTACTGTCAATACCTTAGGGTATGGGATGTCGTTAAAAAGTTTATGGCGTTGCTTATCTAACTTGAGACAGTCGTATGTAATTTAAAGATTAATCATAAGATTAGTCATCAAGTCAAAAGATGGAAAATAGTCTCTAGACAATGGACAATAATTAGTGAGATCCACAAATTGTTGTCCTGGTCTGGGTGTTCTTTGTGTCCGTTAATTGATGTTTGTAAAAGGTCCCCGCGACACAGGGCACGATCCCTAGTGCGGGAGTTGTCTTTTTAAAGTTAAAAAAAATTTTTTTAAAGTTAAGTTAAAGACCCTGCCTTAATCACCAGTTGCAAATACGACAGGTCTGAAATGGGAGGTCAACTGTATTCAAAAGCCGTCGCTTTACGGCAAAATTGCATCTGCATGTCAATTCTTATTGGTCTATAGATACCACGCTGGTAATAGGAATTGGTATAAGGACTTGTGTCAAGTTTACAATCTTCGCTTGAAATATTGACAGGTAAGCAGAGGTTCTTTTTACTCTATGACATTTTTATTTATTTATTTATTTAATCACTTTATTGTACACCAAAATAAAAATCAAAACAGCAGGTAAGTACATGAATTATCTTAAAAACTAGGTGACACAAATGGCGGTCTTATCACTCGAAGTGATTTCTTCCAGACAACCTTTGGATGGAAAATGTGTAATATAATTTTTATGTTGTGTGGTGTACTGAATAGTGTAATATTGTATTTATATATTTTTATAATATGTAGTAGGAACGGAAAAGAAAATTATAAAGAAAAGGTAATAAAAATAGTAACATTAATACTTACTTATACTGAAAAGGAAATAAAATAATAATATACAGAAAGATAGAATAAGATACGGTATAGTGACGCGTTTAACAAATACATAATCTATACTTATAATAAAACTGTAGAGAGATCAATTCTGTACATTGAATATATGTTCAAAATTAATATTGGAGGATGAATGGTGATCGATACCAATGCCAAAAATGCAATCAATAATTTTTTTGTCTGTCTGTCTGTCTGTCTGTCTGTCTGTCTGTCTGTCTGTATGTGCACGCATGGGTCAAAAACTACTGAAGGCATTTTAACCAAACTTGGTACGATTGTAGTCCATACTCCCGGGCAGGTTATAGGCTGTATAACATAACGCTAAGACACATAGGAGCTGAGCAGTGACGAAAAATTTGAAGCAAGTCAGTTGACAAAAAGCGCGTTCTAGCTCTTATCATCGCATACGTTGATCATACGCCAAAAATATGTATTACAAAAATAATGGTCTTCAAAAGATGTACAAAAAAGTCATGAATAGTATATATCTATATTTTATATATTAGCCACAATAACGTGTTTAATCGTTAGGGTTTTCTTCAAAGTGTATTAAATACATAAATATATTGTAATTTGCATAGACATATCTTTTTCAAACTCCCATATTTCAAAAGTACACTTTAATATCTTATTCATAAAAAAAAAATTATAGAAATCGGTTGATAAACACACAAGATATAGATGAAAGAAAATTTCCAAATGTCGCCGCGCCGGTATGAGTACGGCTGTTCGGTTGATTTTTGTTTAACGTCCGAAACGGCCAACCGGTGCATCTATATAATTTCATTCACATTGACTCTTAATGCGAACGGACGTGGTTCTTATTGACTCTTTTTGGAATAAGCGCGCTTTAGATATTAAAATACATAGATACGTAGTTTTTAGGTATTAAGTTTAAAGTAGGTAATCTATCTATCTTCTATACTATAATAAAACTGTAGAGGTCGAAATGTCTGTTCTTTTCGAAAATTCAGATAAAAATTATCTATAAAATCTAGAAAAAAGTCAAAAAGCAACAACACAATTTTTAGAATTAATGTCTATCTGTCTGTTTGTTACCGCACATCTTTAAAACGAATTAAAATATAATCTTAAGACCAATACATTGTATTGTAGCCTTTCTTATTAGGCTTAAACTGAGGTATGTTTTATCAAAATCGGATAAGTATTACTCGAGATATCGCTAGATCTCTTTATTAGAACAGTCCAATACAAATCAGGGGTCATGAAAAATGGATTTTGTTCAATGTTGAATGAATTTAAATTTCGTTTCTTTTGTTCACGAGATGGCGTTACCAGTAGTAATCGTAAAATAAATGAGTTTTTAAATAATCTATAACTATTTTATTATTAAGTGCTATTAATAAGTTATTCCTTTTAAATGTTAATAAAATTAACCATGAATCGTATGTGTAATATCAATTATAAGTCTTATTAAATTAAATCAATTATAAGTTTACTTGATTGTTATATTTTTGTGTTTTTCGTAATTGAAACAAATTAAATATAAATTGTATTAGTAAGCTATTAATGTAAAGTAAAATTATTCTTTTGGTAAGTATTCATTTAGTTTAAACTGTAGTAGTTACTGGTCAGCGTAAAAGTATGCAACAGACTCCACCTGTTTTTATTAATGTAAATAAATAGAAATACAAATAACCTTTATTAGTTAATCACAGATACAAAACATCTGACAAAAATAAATAGTCTTTTCCTGTATTGCTAATATTGGCGTACAAACTTCATTTTTTAAAGTTAAACTATACCTATACTTAATCATAAATATTAAATTGAATTAAAATAACATTCCTTTTCTCACAATCTTATTATAACTGCAATTATAACACACTTATATAACTATTTAATAATTAATAATATATTGGTATAATATAACAGACAACATAATAAGTAACACGTTTTTTCTTTATAAAATCATTTTACACATTATTGCTATTTGTCAACAATAAAAAAATACAAAACTGACAATAAAATATAGAAATACAATCACAAAACATTAAATTATTATTCAAAGTGTTTGTGTTTATTTTATTAAGTAATTCAAAAATACTGCATGCAGTTTATCTATAGATAATAATAATAATATAGTCGAGTCTAAGTTTAGTCAAATATTTTTTGCTAGATGGTAAAAAGGTGTGAGGTACAATAATTTATCTCAGCATTTTTTTTACAAAAGACAAATCCCACACTAGCCTTTAAAAATATCAATTGATATTTTCTTGATGTTCTTGATGTTCTTTGTGTCCGTTAAATTTAACGGACACAAAGAACATCCAGACTAAGGACAATAGTTTGTGTATCACAATTGTCCTCCATGGGAATCGAACCCGCGACCTCATGCACGCCAGCCATGTAATGCGACCGCGCCGCGCCACCGAGGCAGGTAATTCTGCCGCACCATAACGTGGCGTGCAAATGTATTCATTCATAATTAATTAGCGATTATCCGTGTGGTGACGGAGTAAGAATACAATATGTCACCTCCCCATCTCATCCCATGGGTGGCGTAAAACCGACTAAGGGACTATCGGTGAATATTATCTTCCAATCTATCCGTATATTATCAACCAATCCGACTGGCCAGCGTGGTATTAGTAGGCCAAGTATTCCTCCGTCACGGGAGGAGGCGCGTCCTTGCAGTTATGATGAAATAAGCGATGTCATTTATTTTAACTTACAAATTTGACAACAGATGGCATTGTGCCTGTGACGTCATTTTCAGTATCGCGGTGTTAAGATTTTCCTTGAAAGAATGACGTTCGCTCATGTCTTTCAGTATAAGTTTAGACGCAGTCTTCATAGATATTTTATTTACTATTTATTTACTTTGAAAAGGTTTTGGTTCGTTCGTTAATTTTACAATTCGTTTGTAATGTAGGTATATCTGTTCGTTATAAGGTTTTAAAAACGATTTTTCAGTATTAAATCGAATTGCGAAGTAAGTAACATCCGCCACGCGAACGAAGTCGCGGGCACAGCAGCTAGTGATACATAAACATGAAGCAAAGCAGATACTATAAAATGAAAATGAATGAAAAATAAGCTATTAATTTTGGACAGAATTAGATATAAGAGTGAGAAAATGCTCCTTTACACGGTTTTTGAAGGTATGCTGAGTTTGAGATCGTCTTATCGATTCAGGCAAATTGTTCCAAAGGCGTACAGCTTGCACCGAAAAGGATTTGTCGAAAAATCGTGTGGTGTGTGAAGGCATTTTTAGTTTTAGATTCTCTGATGACCGCAGGGCCCTCGAATGTGTATTGTGAAGAAATACAAAACGATTTTTAAGGTAAGGAGGAGTATGAGGATTAAAAAGAATATTATAGAGTAGAGATAGAATATGAGTATCCCGGCGAAGACGAATGGGAAGCCACTTGAGTTTTTGACGAAATTCTGAGATATGGTCATATTTGCGAAGTCCAAATATGAACCTGATGCAAATATTTTGGAGTCTCTCAAGTTTGTTGAGTAGGTCTTCAGTAAGATCGAGGTAGCTGGCATCAGCGTAGTCGAGGATGGGAAGTAGAAGGGACTGAGCTAGTGCAATTTTCGTAGCAGTTGGCAAAAAGTTCCGCAGCCTTCTTAACGAACCTAAAGAAGCAAACATTTTGCGGCTGACCTCCTGCAATTGAGGAACCCAAGATAATGTTTGATCCATATAAATGCCCAAGTTTTTAACTTTTTCAGAGAATGGAACTATCTCTCCATCACAATGTATACTTGGAAGTTGGTCCCATTTAATTCTCGATATCATTTTTGAGCTGCCTATCAGAATTAGTTGAGTTTTGGAAGGGTTAACTCTTAGTCCAAATGATTTACTCCAGTCACAAATATTTATAAAATCTTGATTTATCCTGTTTATGGCATCAGATAGGTTTAATGCAGGAGCTTGCGTATAGATTTGTAAATCATCTTTTTCATTCTTTCCCTTTTATTTACTGACCAAGTATAAAAATATAAAAATCGTTAAAAATTCGGTTAAGTTAACTTTAGTTGTCAAATTGTCATACAAATTGTCTTAATTTGACAAATAAAGTTAACTTAGCCAAATTTTTAACGATTTTAAGGAACGAGAATTGACATGCAGATGTAATCAAAAATAGACAAGCGGATTTGGCACTAAATATATCAAAGAGGGATATAGACCACAGCGTACTGGTCAGTAAGTAAAAGGGAAAGAATGAAAAAGAAAATATCGTCATAGAGTAAAACGAACCTCTGCTTACCAGTCAATATTTCAAGCAAAGAATAAAAATTTAACACAAAACCTTATACCATTTCGTATTATGTACCAGCGTCGTATCTATAAATCAAATTACTCTCTATACATAGAGAAGAACCATCCCTATAGTGGGCCATCCAAAAGAAGTGATTATTATAATGAATACAAATTAATACAATACACCCGCTTTACCATATAAATGTCCATTCATAATCGAATAAAATCCGAACTGATTCGGTTAATTCCGCATTCACCGGATAATAAAATGACCGGTAACGGATATAACTATGATTGATATAACGTTTGGCATACAGTGTCCACTTGTAATTGGATTAATACGGGTTTTATATTTGTTTCATTGGATTTGGTGATTTGTTTCGTTGATTTAGTTTGTTATTTACATTATTATATTATGTTTTATCCGTGTGGTGACGGAGTAAGAATACAATATGTCACCACCCCATCACATCCTATGGGTGCCGTAAAAACCGACTAAGGGACTATCCGTGAATATTATCTTTACGTAATAAAAAGAAGGAGAACATGTAACTAATGGATCCGTGACGAAGGGATACTGGGGCTACTAATACCACGCTGGCCAGACGGATAGGTATAGGGTTAATTTCAAGTTTCTTTCTTTTTATTTCGTAAAGATAATATTGCCGGATAGTCCCTAAGTCGGGTTTTACGACACCCATGAGATAAGATGGGGTAATGACATATTGTATTCTTACTCCGTCACCACACGGAGACACTAATTCGATCTAATTGTGATATTTCTTTTTAATCTATAATTGCTACGCGAGCAAAACCTCAGGCCACACATAGTTAAACATAAGATAGTTTCATCAGATCCAAGGACAATACTATTGATTTTACAAACCAATATACGTTGAACTACACACGTGCACAAAGTTAACGAGAAAAGAGCTCAATATATTTTAGCTACTATTTACACAAGGACTGTTTACGACTACATACAGTCTTAGAAACTTTGTTACAGGTTTTTTATTATAATTGTTTTGAGAATAGTGGTGGTGTAAATAAAATTGCTTAAAGTTGGTATAAAGATAAAGAATTTTACCACCACCACATCTCCATGGTGCCAAAAAAACAGCATGTCAATTCTCGTACCTTAAAATAGTTGATAATTCGGTTAAGTTAACTTTATTTTTCAAATTGTCATACAATAGGTAAGACAGTTAGACAACTAAAGTTAACTTAACCGAATTTTCAACGATTTTAAGGAACGAGAATTGACATGGTAGATTAAAGGACTGCTATTTAGAAAACAAAGAAAAAATTAAGTTATTACAATATTCTCTACACATTCACACATCGCTTTCAACCCATTTTCCAACATCCCCAATCTCCTTTTTTTAAGATTATAACTGCCGTAATTTATATTTATAAAAGTACCGTTACTAAAGTATGATGCCCACTGTGCTGTTATTCTACAGCCTAAACTAACTATATTCCAAATTTCATCAAAATCCGTTCAGTAGTTTTTGCGTGAAAGAGTAACAAACATCCACCCATCCATACATCCTCACAAACTTTCGCATTTATAATGTTAGTAGGATTCGTACAGGGACGAATACTAATACTTTTTCATCATAACAGCCCATTAATATCCCACTGCAGGGACGGGCCTCCTCCCGTGACGGAGGAAAACTTGGCCTACTAACACCGCTGGCCAGACGGCTTGGTATAAGGTTTAATTTCAAGTTTTCCTTCTTTCTATGTAAAGGTGAGATTCACAGATAGCCCCTTAGCTGGTTTCTACGACACCCATGGGATGAGATGAGATATACTTTTTTGTATGAGGAGGAGATGGAGATACTTTTTACGAATTCTTTTATAATAAACATTTTAACGGAAACAATGAACATCCAGATTAAGGACAATAATTTGTGGATCGCGGGCCCTACCTGGTTATTGAACCTGCGACATCGTGCTCTTTAACCAAAAATTCGCCATATTTCTTACAAAAACATGTAAAAATAATAAAAAACATAGTCCATAAACAACATTTAATAATACGCATTCCGTGTAGATGTGACACAAAGAACAATAACAGTAGATATTACTCTCCGACGTTACGTTAGACTTGACATAAATTCAATTTGATCAAGCCTATATCTGATATAGGATTGTACTATCTCTATACTTGTTTTATAGAATAATGTATTATTGTGTGCTTACATGTTATATGCCTCGGAAACAGTCCATGAGCGGGTTCGAATTCCATGATAGACAAATTATTTGTACAATCTACAAACTATTATGCTGAGTTAGGATGTTCTTGGTGTCTATTAAATTAATTATAAAGGCTCCGTGACACTGAACACGATTTCTAGTTCAGGAGTTGTCTTTTAAAAGAAAAAATAGTTCTTAGCTACCGAGAGATTGTTTGTATTCCAGGCAAAAAAAATATAAAAGAAATAAAAACATAGTCCATAAACAACATTTAATAATACGCATTCCGTGTAGATGTGACACAAAGAACAATAACAGTAGATATTACTCTCCGACGTTACGTTAGACTTGACATAAATTCAATTTGATCAAGCCTATATCTGAGATGGGATATATCAATATACATACATGTAGTTGTTTTATATTATGTTATGTATTTATTGTCTGCTCACAATCTATACTAATATTATAAAGAGGTAAAGTTTGTGTGTTTGTGATGTTGTAGGGGGTAATCTCTGATTTACTAAACCGATTTTAAAAATTCTTTCTGTGTTGAATAGTCTATTTATCGGGGAGAGTCATAGGCTATATAGTATCACGCTAAGACTAATAAGAGTGGAGCAGTAATGAAATATATTTAAAAAAAGGACGCTATTTTTTCGCCGCCCAACGAAAAACGAGAGAAACTTAGTTTGGGGCTAGAGGGGGTTGTGTGGGCGTTTGAAGAATCATTATAACAGCCCATTTATGTCCCATTGCAGGGACGGGCCTTCTCCCCTGACGAAGGGATATTTGGCCTACTAATACCACGCTGTCCAGACGGATTGGTATAGGGTTTAATTTCAAGTTTTCCTTTTTTTTTATTTCGTAAAGATAATATTCACGGATAGTCCTTTAGTCGGTTTTTACGACACCCATGGGATGAGATGGGGTGGTGACATATTGTATTCTTACTCCGTCACCACACGGAGAATAGAATACTATTTAATAATTATTTTTCAACGTATACCGTTTATGGAACATTAAGTATATTACTAGCATTAAAAACGTTTACCGTTTTATTTCTACAGTAACAATCACCATAACATGTAAAATGTTTCATAGTATTATAATTGTAAGCCTTGTCTACAATTTGACAAATGTATTTGGGACATAAAAACCGTGACCGTCCCTGTTTAAGGTACCTGCTTGTGTTGTATTTGTATATAACATGTTACTTTATCATTTTAGACATTTTAAGGCTTCTTGTAATAAATGAATCGTTAGCTTTCGTTTAACCATACATATGTGCCTCCCTTATCTGTCTTTTCTCTCCACTCCTATTTTCACCTAAGTTAAGTAGGCATAGCCTACTTAATAAATTAGGATCTCTTTATTTACATTTATCACATTAAATTACATTTTTAAATATTGATATAAAAAATAAAAACATTTAAAAATATAAAAAAAAGGTAGACCCACCGGCATCGGGTACAGGGACCAAGCTACCGGTGGTTAAGGCTCCAGAGACAGGAACCTCCTCACAATGCGTGCCGTGTCAAGCAGTACTGCCTTCTGCATCAGACCTATGATCCAACTGTCAAGCGAGAGTCTCCGTAGGTGTTGATAGAGACTCTTTGGAATAAGTCCATTGACCGAAAGTACTATCGGAACAATGATCGCCGAATCAACATTCCACATGTCGACAACCTCGTGAGCCAAGTCCAAATATTTCGTTTGTTTGTCTTTTTCTGCTTTAACAAGATTCTCGTCATGAGGAATGGTGATATCGATTATCATTGCACGGCGTTCTGACCGATCTATCACCACAATATCTGGCTTATTGGCAACAATAGTCCGATCAGTGATGATAGATCGGTCCCAATATAATGTAACACTACTATTTTCGAGAACTGGGTCGGGTACATACTTATAATACGGTACTTCTGCATCGACAAGATGATATTTAAGAGCAAGTTGTTGGTGGACAATTCTGGCTACTTGGTTGTGTCTATGCAAGTATTCACCATTCGCAAGACGAGAACAACCGGAAACAATATGTCTGAGTGATTCTCCGGGACAGTGACATGCCCGACATATGTCAACTGTACCATCCTTCAGGATATATTTCCGATAATTCTTAGTCATTACGACTTCGTCCATAATTGCAAATACAAAACCTTCGGTATCTCCAAAGAGATCACCGAATCGCAGCCAGGACACAGATGATAATGTGTCAACATCAGGCCCATTTAAGGCCCGGTAAAAACGACCATGCAACTCCTTACTTTTCCATATTTCTTTACGATCATCGATAGTTTGTATTATAGGTTTGCGCCAATTCTCTTTAGCCAAACAAAGCGGAGTAAGTCCGACATCTACCGACACAACATCTCTGTGTATATACGCATCCACAGTAAAAAAATATTCTCTGAGATTGTACACCTCGCGATTGTGGAGGGTCTTAGCACTTAAATACCCACGACCCCCACTCTTTCGTGGAATGTACAATCTCATTACCGAAGAACGCGAATGATGCATTCGATGAGCTGTCAGTAGAGTTCGTACTTTTCTATCCAAAGCTTCTAGTTCAGTCTGTGTCCACTTTAGTATGCCAAAGGAGTACATCAGAACCGGCATGACCCAACTGTTATAGACACGAACTTTATTGCCCCCTGTCAAAAGGCTATTCAAAACCTTTTTCAAGCGGGCAAAAAAGCGATCCCGTAACTGTTGTTTCATGTCCGTTTCCGTTATACATAAAGCCTGTGACATACCAAGGTATTTGTATGTGTCGGATGGAGAGAGACATCTAAGTCTTATGGAATCTGAAAGTTGTAACTCATCAGATTCCACAACCTTACCTCGCTTAACATGCATGACAGCACATTTATCCACACCAAATTCCATTTTAATAGAATTACTAAAGGTTTCTGTTTCTTTTAGTAAAACTAATAATTGGGATTTAGTTGGAGCAAATAATTTCAGATCATCCATGTACAGGATATATACTTGGTGGGATATAACTTGACCATGTCTCTTTAACCGATAGCCTAACCCTGAACACTCTAGCAAAGTACTAAGAGGATTCAGTGCTAGGCAAAACCACAACGGACTGAGACTATCACCTTGAAATATACCTCGCTTAATTTGAATAGGCACCTCGTTTCCTAAGCCCAGTCTACATCCTGAATAAAATAGATCCGTATTCCATTTTGTCATACATGTCCTCAAAAAAGTGCATAGAGTTGCATCAATCTTATACAACTCCAGCACTCTCAGAAGCCATGTATGAGGAACAGAATCATACGCCTTCTTGTAATCTATCCAACATGTAGACAGGTCTTTTCGGTTACGACGTACCTGTTCACTAATAGTAGTGTCAATAAGGAGTTGTTCTTTAGTTCCACGTGCCTCATTCCTACATCCATTTTGAGAAATGCACATGATAGAATTTTCTTGTATATGTAAAGATATTTTTTTTTCTCAAAATAGATGTAAGAAGTTTGTATATTGTTGGGAGGCAAGTAATTGGTCTATAATTTTTAGGATCCGTGGAACTACCTGATTTATAAAGCAAGTGGGTTACACCAGTAGTAATAAAATCTGGTAGCGTACCTGTTTCTAAAGATGACTGGAAATGAGAGGCTAAACAAGCGTGGGAACTATGGAGCCCTTTTTAACCAAAAATTGTGCAATCCGTCTGGTCCAGCTAATTTCCAATTTGGTAGTCGACGGACTGCACAAGTAACATCCTCAGTTGTTATAACTACTGGCTCCATTTGGTGAATATGTTCACACGCTTTTTCAACATCCCCTATCCAGTCACCTTCTGTATCATTGACAGGCACCGACCAAATGCTGCGCCAAAAATCATTCGTAGCATCAGCATCGGGTAGCTGCATGTCAACCGAGCCTAGAACAGGACGCTCCCAGTTTCTGTAAACCCACCGCTCATCCTTTTGGAATGCACGATTCTGGGTATATCGTTCCATTCTCTTTTTAAATCTTTTGATACGATTTGCCCACGCATAAACCTTCTGCTTCAGGAAGTCAATGCGTTCTGTGACATGTAACATATAATCTCGACGATCTATATTGGTTTCAGAGAATGCACGTGTCACAAAACGCATTACCCTCGGGCGCGTATTACCCGACCTGAAGCAGATAAGCTTACCTATGAGTGCTCTAGCCTCAGCAATACGACGCTCAATCCTGTACTGCCACGCCGGCACAGTTGGTCTGAGTCGAGTAGCAATATCATCGACTGGAAACTTAATATGTGCTACTCGACATGCAGCGACAGCCCCACAGTACAAAATTGAGTGTGCATCGCCGAGATTTTCACTGTTATCAAAGTAGTTTAATAACAGTGAATCCAGAGCACACACAAGAGCTATATTTTGTTTATGCGTAGGTAATCGTGGTATTCGGGGTCTCCTACCTGGGTCCATGAAACGATATTGGCTAACGCAGAGCGGGACGGCATGGCAAAGTATTTTAATTTTTACTAATGGAAATTCAACCAAATTACTCAATTTTATTTGGTAGTATTTTGTTTGGTGTAATTCAATGCCGCGGCATTGAAAAATCCCTTTCAATGCCGCGGCATCATTTTAAAGCATAGCAATTTATGTCGTATTTCTGTAACAGTACGGTTGAATTTCCATTAGTAAAAATTAAAATACTTTGCCATGCCGTCCCGCTCTGCGTTAGCTAATTCCCGAATAGCACATTCCAAAGCACTCCTTAATTGATCATTATATTGGATACTTACATTTGTAACCTCACAATCAATAGTCTCAAAGCTATTTAGTTCTTTTGGCTGAGACAGAGGTATGATGGTATTTACCTCTGAAAACAAAATTACTTAGAATGACCTCATCTGGCGTTGGTAGCACCTGTTCTGAAAATGACTAAAGCCTTACAACTGTCAGTTTGTACACAAAAATACGAGGGCTTATTAAATTGATGAGGAATACAAAGATGGCTGCCGTCGAATATTATACTCGTATTGATTCATTCTGTTGCTATTTATATGAAAATATTTGAGTAATATTAGCGTATTTTTTTTATGAGAAAATTGACTTGGTTTGGTTAAAACATTTGGCTGAAGTCAGAGCCAGAGCCTGCTCTGATTTCTGAGATGAGATCTTTTTTGCAGTATTTTAATGAACAGATGACGGACTTCTCCGTGTGGTGACGGAGTAAGAATACAATATGTCACCACCCCATCTCATCCCATGGGTGTCGTAAAAACCGACTAAGAGACTATCCGTGAATATTATCTTTACAAAATAAAAAGAAGGAAAAGTTGTAATTAAACCCTATAACTAACTAATCCGTCTGGCCAGCGTGGCATTAGTAGGCCAAGGATCCCTTCGTCATGAGAGGAGGCTCGTCCCTGCAGTCACTCACTCACTCTGTCACCACACGGAGTGAAACACCATGATTTAATGAAATTATTTTATTCGACCTTAGATTTAATGAAATTATTTTATTCGACCTTAGACCTTAAGACCTTATTAATAAAACCCATTATAAAATGGTCAGTATTAGACCGACTAAAATTCTAAACTCTTTTTTTTCCAAATTAATGCAAATACAAAACTTTTCCCTTTGGCTGTCACACCGGAACATGATGATTCTTTGACCTATTTTGACCACATCATAAATCGAATATAGAAAATAAAACTAAGAGATAGAAAAGCAAAAAGAACTCAACACTTAGCTGAAATAACTTTTCGAAAACTTTTGAAAGACGTAAACTACTTCAGCCTTATCGGGAAAGTTACTTTATAGATATCACAGTAAGCGTCCATAGATGTTCAGTTTCCTAAAGTTCAAATAAACTACCAAACTACGGGAAAATTAGTTCACTAAAACTGATAGAAACTTACTATGCTTAAGGCGTAGTGTATGATAAAAGAATGGCAATGCAGTAGAGGTTTTTATAACACTTATTATTTGTACCCTTAGGCTGAGCGCACATTGGAAACTAGACAGTTTCAAGACTGACTTGCCTCATATAGACAAGTCTGTCTTAAAACTAAAACGAAATTGTTTTGACTACGATATGTAGCACATATAAAACAAAACTGTTTTGTCTCATAATAGAACGCGGCGCACGCTCCCGTCAATTTACCATCAGTATCAAAATGGACTTCATAGATACTAGTGTATTAAGTAAGGATCATTAACATATACTTAACTAATCTACAAAAAAAAAACAGTAAAATTGTCGCAGGACTTATAGGTGGATTAAGCAAGCAAGATGTGCTACCGACCTCTTTCTGAAGATCCTAAGTATACTACAACTGGTGCACTAAGAATCCTAACATAGCTTTTATAATTTTCAAAATAGAATTATCATAACAGCCCATTAATGTCCCACTGCAGGGACGGGCCTCCTCCCGTGACGGAGGGATACTTGGCCTACTAATATCACGCTGGCGAGACAGATTGGTATAGGATTAAATTTCAAGGTTTCCTTCTTTTTACTTCGTAAAGATAATATTTACGGTTAGTCCCTTAGTCGGTTTGTACGGCACCCATGGTATGAGATGGGGTGGTGACATATTGTATTCTTAATCCGTCACCACACGGAGTATATTAAATAGAATTATAGTTCTGCAAAATTTATATTATGAAGCAGCATTTTCCAGATAATATTTTCTAACCACAGCTAGTAGGTTTCTGACAAACGGATTACCTCACCACAATACTGTTTTTATCAAAACAAACATTATTCCCCAATGGACATCTGTTATAACATTTCGTTGACCACCTTTTAATATTTGGCCTTGTTATTTCTCGACACTAAGTCTACATTTCCATCTCAGCTTCCTATTGCATAGTAGGCAAATGCCTTAACGCCATTTCAGGTATTTACTCGTAGTTTGCGCTTCTAGTAACTGTTCTTAATTTTATCAGTATATTAAAAATTAGTTACAGACCCGCCCCATCTCATCCCATTGGTGTCGTAAAAACCGACTAAGGGACTATCCGTGATCTTTATGAAATAAAAAGAAGGAAAACTTGAAATTAAACCCTATACCAATCCGTCTGGCCAGCGTGGGTAGGCCAAGTATCCCTCCGTCATGGGAGGAGGCCCGTCTCTGCAGTGGGACATTAAAGGATTTTTATGATGATGATGAGTTAAAGACCCTGCCTATTGTTTTCTCATTCTATACAAATACGGAAAGCCAGGTTGGTCTATATGGTATTGCTAGTTTTTGGTTTCGGTGCCATTAAAACTAAAATATAATTATTTTTTAAGTAACAGTACAGTGGCCTAGCAGTGTACGTCTTTTGGATTATGTAAGTAATTTTATTTGTATTGACGATACACAAACTTATACAAAAGTAGCATAAACCCTTTACCAATCTATCTACCATGGCATTAGTACGCCAATTTTTCCTCGTTCAATAAAGAAGGCTCATTCTTGCAACGGAATATTAAAAACGCAGAGTTATGAAGATGAATTCATTCCAAAAGCACACAGAATGCCTGAAAATTATTCAACACGTCATTCCAACAGTGAGTTCCATGCCTTAAGTTAGCCAAAATGAGGGTAGATCGCAAAAATTTTCGGTGCTTGCCAAGGACGACCGCTATATGTAATTATGCCTCGTATTTTTTGCCATTAAAGTTTGGACAGGGTCAGAACATATTATATTCAGTAAAGTTATGGCGCTAATGAAATTTTAAGAGATTGCTAACAAAGTTATTAATTTAATTAATGCATTGAGATGTTAGCTGCATTTTTTACAGCATGGAGATCTTCCGTTTATGCAGAAAATATACCTAAAAAGACACTTAAAATTTTTGAAAACATTTTTATTTTGACATTGAGGGTTCTAATTTCATCATCACATGAAAATAGTCACTAAAATATACAGACTGATTACGGTAACTTCGATTGGATATTTTATAAATATTTAAGTACTGAATACTAATGCAAAAAAAAAAAAAATACTAATGCAAAATTCATGTCAATTAAACGTAGAAATTCTTGAAAAACGTTAAAAAGAATATATAAATTCCAAAAAAGATGTGCGTAGGCCGGGAATCGAACCCGGATCAACTGCTTGGAAGGCAACTATGCTGACCATTACACCACCAACGCTTGTAATTTATGTTTTAAATAGAACTCTACATTAAAAATTAATGAGTAACTAATTTTACACAACTGTTTACAATTAATTATTTATTGAAGGCTAGAGGTAAAGTTAAGAATTTTGTGAGAAGTTTCGAGAACGTTATAATATCTCTCGAAACTCCATCTTAGTCTTATTTTAGAGACGTAAAGACAGTTGATTGTTTCCAGCAGCTTCCCTATTCTGATAAACATGGACAACGTTAAGGGCTGCTTTTACTTCTCAAGGAAAAAAGAGTACCGGAACGACATTCAAAGAATGAGATGGGTTGGGGACTAGCCAAATGTTATTACATAAGTATGATCTAATTAAGAAATAATAATATTTATACTGGATGCGGAAGGCGCAGGACCGTGTGTTGGTGCAAGGCGGTGGTGTCACGGGTACAAAAGGTTCTGTGGCGCGTATTGGGAGAGGCCTTTGTCCAGCAGTGGACTGCAATAGGCTAGTTTTTTTTTTTTTTTTTTTTAAAGACAACTCCCGCACTAGGGATCATTCCCTGTGTCGCGGGGACTTTTACAAACATCAATTAACGGACACATATAACACCCAGACTCAGGACAATAATTTGTGGATCTCACAAATTATTGTCCTGCGTGGGGATCGAACCCACAACCTCATGCGCGGCAGCCGCTGGCTTTACCGGCGCGCCACCGAGGTCGTCGAGTTGATAGATTGATTGAATATTTGAAGACTTATAATAACTTCTAATAGGAAGATTATATTATTTTTTATTTTTTTACTGTTTCGATTTCTTTTATCTAATTTATTAGTCATTTAATTATTTTTATCAGTGGCCTGTATGTTAGGAGAGTGATAAGAACAGCTGATAAATCTTTTTTTTATTCATTCACTAGCTAATGCCCGCGGTATTACCCGCTTAATTGTTATTTTACACCATAAACTACCTATATTCCAAATTTCATCAAAACCATTTAGTAGTTTTTGCATGTAAGGGTTACAAACATCCATCCATCCTCACAAACTTTTGCATTTATAATATTAGTAGGATAGGATAAGCAAAGGTGTGTCACTTTAGTGCCTAACAAATAAGGTGAATATTATCTTCACTAAATAAAAGAAGGAAAACTTGAAATTAAACCCTATACCAATCCGTCTGCAAGCGTGGTATTAGTAGGCCAAGTATCCCTCCGTCAAGGAACGAGGCCCGTCCCTGTAGTGGGACATTAATGGGCTGTTATGATGAAATAACTTGACAATTACGAATTTAAGCTCTCTATATATATAAGACCCACAGCTTAAAAAACCGGTCAAGTGCGAGTCTGACTCGCGCACCGAGGGTCCTGTACAAACTTATTTATTTTCCCGCCAAATTGTGATAACGTCAGGATTCAGCTGTTTAAATACTATTTTTCCCGCCAAAATTCAATGACGTCACGACTTAGCTGTCAAAATATATTTTCCTGCCAAAATTCTGTGACGTCACGACTCATATGTCAAAAATTCTATGACGTCACGCCTATCTGTCAAAATTGACAGCTGTCAAAAGTGACAGAGGTATCAAATATTTTCCCGCCAAAATAATATGACGTCACAAATCTTCTGTCAAAAATTCTGTGACGTCACGACACGACTCATCGGTCAAAAATTCAAAAACGTCACGGCTTAGCTGTCAAAAATTCTGTGACGTCAAGACTCATCTGTCTAAAATTCAAAAGCGTCACGGCTCAGCTGTCAAAATTTAATTCTATGACGTCACGACGCAGCGTTCAAAAATTCAATGACGTTACGACTCAACTGTCAAAAAAAATTTTTCCGCCAAAATTCTGTGACGTCACGACTCATCTGTCAAAATTCTATGACGTCATGGGTCACGTGACCAAAATTCTATGACGTCACAGGTCACGTGACACAGCTTTCCCACCAAAATTCTATGAAATCAAAATATAATATGATTGCTAATAAAAAGTAGCCTATGTTCTTTCTCAGGGTCTAAAGATTGTCTGTACCAAATTTCATCGAAATCCGTTCAGCTGTTTAGGCGTGAAAGAGTAACAGACAGACAGACAGACAGACAGAGTTACTTTCGCCTTTATAATATTAGTATGGATTATTTTTAAATCAGTGTAACACTGATGTTGATTGAGACCGGGTTAACTTCCGCCAACTCCAACTTTGTTTTTACCTAAAATGGAGTATTTTATTATTATTGACGACGAAGAAAGAATACAAGGTGTCGCTACTAAAAGCCTAACTTGAGGGTGGCATAAAATCTGACTAAGAGTAAGTTCCTGCGTGTGGTGACGGAGTAAGAATACAATATGTCACCACCCCATCTCATCCCGTGGGTGTCGTAAAAACCGACTAAGGGACTATCCGTGAATATTATCTTTACGAAATAAAAAGAAGGAAAACTTGAAATTAAGGCCTATACCAATCCGTCTGGCCAGCGTGGTATTAGTAGGCCAAGTACACCTCCGTCCCGGGAGAAGGCCCGTCCCTGCAGTGGGACATGGGGTGGTGACATATTGTATTCTTACTCCGTCACCACACGGAATAAAGTATATACCATGATAGTATGACTGATTGACTATGATGGTATGGCCTGTTGTCATTCATTTTTCGTTCTTTCTTTCACAGCGCCATCTAAATTACAAGCTTTTTGCTATGAGCCTTTATACGAGTGTATGGGTACCTAAAAAATGGTTATCAAAACGCATCTACTTCTTTCTTAAAATAATATCCAGAAAATACCCAAACAAACACAAACATTCAAATCCATGCACACAGAGATTTGCATTAAAACCTTAACGCACCTTGGGGCAATAACCACAACGCCAGAGTCGTCAAACGTTTCCTTAAGTGCCCATACTAAGCAGATGATACGGTAGTTTGGAATTCTGATGGACGACACTTAAATGCAGCCCCGGAGATTATTCTCATAGGTATAAACTTTAATATCTACCCTCATCACGTCAATTTGAGATTAAATGCCCACGGAGGTAAATTAAAGCATTATAAGAGAAGTATATGGACCTTTTCATGGGCTTTTAACCAATGATTCATCGTGGATGTGAAGCAGTTAGAGTTAAATTGCTAGTAAAAAGTTTTAGGGAGTAATTTCAAGCAGAATATAATTATATGTTTATTGGATTAGATTTAAGAGGATAAATAACCGGATACGGAATTATAAATATTGATAATATTTCGATGATCAGATGTCATGGCTTTCGATTTCCACATTTAAGCAATTCTTTGCATAAACCATTGATTGATTTGCTCTGTGTGCACTTCTCTCATCCATTGACCCTATATGTCGGGTCGGGTAGGTAGGTAGGGTAGGATAGAACATAGGTCGACCCCTTAAAAACATTATAAAGTCGTCGATCAAGCACGTTGTCCGCCAATCTTCCTTTTATTTGCCCGTGGTGCCAATTTAAAACTTTAACACCTCAACGGCTGTTGATTCTATGTGCTAAGCGCAACAGACCATCGGCAATTTGAACAGCAAATCCTAAACGCTTTGACTCCACTTCAAATATCATATATCTGATTTAACATAACCGTTTCAGTTTTCTGGCCAAGACTGTAGCTACGGACCACATTTCTGTACCATAGCCCTAAATAAATCCTAATCCAATATCCTTTCCAATTAATAATGAAACTAACTGCAATATCAATAAGAACGAAATACGCGTAGCATAACCTTTATAATGATTTCGTTTTCAAATCTCTACAAACTATTGGCAATCAGATTAAAAACTTTCCTCACAAACTGACTAAATCAGTTCGGAGCTTTAAAACAATTGTTAGAAATGTGAAAATTAATCCCTTGGAACATCTGGAGTTAAAATAATTCAATCCACATTTTTCGAAAAGGCATTTCTCATTTTCGTTTTCCTTACCTCTTTTATGTATGAAGTTTTTCGAAGTATTCCGGACTTTATTCATTGAAACTCTTCAGGTCGCGTCATGTTGGAGAAAGAATAAATAGTCTGACTACGCTATCATACTATATAGGTGTCGGAAAAGCATATTTTAGAAAAGTTCGCAAATTTATTTCAACAGAATTATATCATAGAAATTAAAAGATAAAAAATAATAATAAATAAAACAATTTCTTTGGAGAGTCGAGCCTAAAATTCATAAGTATAGCAATTTGCCAAAAACAGCAAAAAAATTATACCTACGTATGATAATGTTAATGTATCAGATAGTTGATGAATACTTTAAAAAAGAGAGATCAGTAAATGTTTATTGTATTTCGTTTATCAGCAATACTGCTCCAAAACTGAAATTTATAGATCAACACAGACAGACAAGTAGATTTGAGTAGTAGATTGGTTTTATTTTTCTCCTCTAATTTAAATTGGACAATACAACGGTTTTTTTTAGTACTGTGGCGTTTGTCTGTGTCGATCTATAATTTTAACTATAGCTTCAATTTTAAGTAAATTTTAAACGACGATTTCAAACAATTTGTGATAAATTTTATGAATTATGCATTTTGAAATTTGAATTTGTAATCCAATGTAAAGACAGACTGGTTAATAATACGATGGTCAGTAAGATGTTTACATAGTGTTTTGCAACCAGGCTAGATAGGAGGTAGGATTACCCTTTTTTAGGGTTCATCTAGACTTTCCAACACAAAACAGCTGGGAAGAACAAAGTACGGGTTTAGTCAGTTCAAACCTAATATTCCTAATGACACTGACACAGTCCTCTGTGTCATGGGGTTCATTCGGTATTATATTATCATTATGATTTTTTCATAGTATTAGTCCTTTCTTTATATTTGACAATCAAGTACTTACATCGTTTTGCCTGGCCATTAAAGAATCACAGCCAAAATAAGCCTCCTACGAGACGTAGGGTAAGAAAGCCCACTGCAGTGGGCTAAGATGGATTGAATAACCCTATATTACATGTCAAGTTTTCCCTCTTTTTTTATAGAGCTAATTTTTCCAAGATTTTACAATTAGTAGGCCTTTACGACCCCCTAGAGATGAAATAATATAGCGACTTCTACTCTTAATTGGTCACCAAACGTACGTTGTCAAATTAAGTCTCATTTTTGATCAGCGATCACGAAAAAAATCTGTCTACACGGGTCCACAGTACTACCTTTATTCTACTTTGGCTACAATCAATATTGTGGTACTCACATGTTTCGTCGTTTTCATCCATAAAGCATTCCGAATTGACTATATTACATACACAGAAATGTTAAATAAATATATAATAAACTGAAAAAAGAAAGGACTCATTTAGAAATTGGGATTTTTGGAACACAACTATTCGAAACAGTTATCCCAACGCTTTACTGCAATGCGCTTTTTAAAACACTATTTAAAAAGTATTCTTTTAGATTTTTATTTTAGAGGAATAAATAATAAAGGTTTTAATAGTAAATAATATAAATTATTATTATTTTTAGTTGGGTTTTTGGGTTTATAACGGAGCGTGTTACCACGCGTGCGTTCCGCGGCGACTCGCCGCGTCGACTGACTATAGCATGCGCCCCGAGTGGGGAGGGGGTACTTCTCTATACTTATGTGTTTACATCTTAAATGGGGTGTGCACAGAGTAGGGTTCCGATCAGAGTATACATTGGCCTGCACCGTTACGGTGAAAAGAGCAATCGTGTTCTGTAAGAATGGAAATCCATTACGTATTAGCCTTTTGTTAAGGTCCTAGTGACTTTATACTATGTAAGGCTTGTTTTTTGACATTTTTAAAAAGTCACGAGGAACTAGTCGAATAACTTATTATAGTGATTCTATGCTTCTTTGATTATATACTTATTTGTGTGTTAATAGATCAAGAATAATTAGGTAGGTATATGGTATGGCAAAAAGTAAACTAAGGGAAAGTTTAAGGAAAACTTGCTCATCATCATCATAACAGCCCACTGATGTCCCACTGCAGGGACCGACCTCCTGGTCTTGTGGTAGGCCATTTTATGCGCTATTATTATAAGGTTACGTTTATTGTTGAGTCTGTTAACATTTGTCTGTGATACAACGATAGAATACATAATTAAAAAGATTTTTTTTAATGTGAATTAAAAAAATATGTTAAAAGGTACACAGTTTACGAGGCTAAAATTTTTTTAAATTAATCCACAAAATTTTGTTAGAGTTAAGTAATATATTTAAAAAATACAAAAAGATATTGCGTAGGCCGGGAATCGAACCCGGATCAACTGCTTGGAAGGCAACTATGCTGACCATTACACCACCAACGCTTATGATGCATAAGTAAAAATAGTGCTCAACATTATTTAGGATTCTAATTTAATACTGGCCCAGAAATTAACAATTTAGGCCACCAATTTAGGCCACACATTAAGACCACCACTTTAGACGACCAATTTTGGCCTCCAATTCAGGTTCCCAATTAGGCCACCTGAGCTCTTGCCTCGTTGTTAAGGCACATAGGGTACCTACCAGGAAAAGATGCAGTTAATAGAGGTAACTAGCAAGCATCGAAAAATTATATATTGGTTATTGAAACAATGCTCAATGTGTCCAAGCCTCTGTATTGCCCTACTCTGTGTATGTAGGCCTAAGTTCCAGTATAAGTATAAAATATAAAGCGCGAGGGATGTTATTATTGCAGAAGCGACTCATTGCCGCTGGCCATCGCGTATTAACAGACGCTGTCTTTATTATTTCTCTCATTATAATATTCGTATATGTTGCAGGACACCTATTGTTAAGATGCGTACCTATATTTCATTGTGTTCAAAAAGGAAAATTTTTTCATGATTTTTCTTGCCTTAATTAAGTTACTTGGATTTTAGCTCAATGATTAAAGGATCATCATAATATGGGATACCCAAAAAACATTAGGTTTGTATCCTTTAAAACTAGTAACTTTGGTGCTTGTTCGCAAAACTACCAAACATATATTTATAAGTAGGTCAAATATAGATTTTTTGTCCTATACCTACTGTTAATACAAAAGAGAAAGTGTGTTTTTATGTTTGTTACTTCTTTACTATTAAACAGCTAAACAAATTATGAAGGAACTGATTCTGTCAAATTAGACAGCCAGGCTGTGTCGACTACGTCCTGCATCGTATTTTCTTCACCTATAGGCGGTTAAAAGTAGGCTATAGTTAGGAATACAAACTAGCACATTTTTCAAGTACACCATGTCCCTTAAAATACATACGATGTTTTGACAAATGATGTATTGTTTACGTGGGACAAGCTAGGAAATAAATATGCCTGAACTAGTCTTTGAATCCCAGAAGAGCTCACATTCTTAACAAATCGCCGGTTTTCATACTTTATAGCATCCAATTTATTAAGAAAATGTCCATTAAATGCATAAAATATAATAATTTATCGGAACAGATACTTAATGTATCAGCTGTTACGGCGTTCTGTTGAATTATTACTATCTGTTAGACCACTATTTTAGTAAAATATATTCTGAATCGCGATATCAAAATTTGTTGAAATTAATTTTGCCGGCAAAATATTTACCAAAAACATGATATATTTGGGCAAATGTTTTTTTTTTATTTCAAATTAATTTCATTCCTCATGTTTTGTGATCTCCTGCTTTTTATTTTCAATTTTAGCTTCAATTCCTCACAATACCTTTTTAATAATTCTATCGTCAATCCCTTACCACGAAGATATTGTAATAAGACGAGGAAATGGGGCAACTATTTGGCAGGTAATATTTTAAGAAATATTAGTTCCGTGTGGTGACCGAGTAAGAATACAATATGTCACCATCCCATCTCATCCCATGGGTGTCGTAAAAACTGACTAAGGGACTATCCGTGAATATTATCTTTACGAAATAAAAAGAAGGAAAACTTGAAATTAAACCCTATACCAATCCACCTAGCCAGCGTGGTATTCGTAGGCCAGGTATCTCTCCGTCACGGGAGGAGGCCCATCCCTGCAGTGGGACAATAATGGGCTGTTATGATGAACACATTAATTACACGATAATTGGATGATAGATGACATTAACAGCCTGCAACGATGACATAAGTTCGAATTCAGTGACAGGCACAAATTTTTTATCATAGTATCTCGATTTCATTTATTACTACAGAATTACCAACCCTATAATGTCGTAAATGGATTATAGGATCATACTTTATTCAGCCAGAAATATATTAACTCATAATAGGGACATAAACAAAACAGCCTGTGATATATAACCTATAAAATCGAAGGCTGTCTTTACGTTAGACGATACCTCGTAACTTACGAAAAAGGTTTTCAAACATACTTTCCTTATTTCGTATTTTTTGCGTGTTAATATAAATTCTACGATTAAAATCATCAATCAAATAGTCATAAAGCTATGCCTGAAGTCTATTGGCGACTTGAACAGCTCTCGATATAGATAGGTATAGATACCCATAAAGATTTACAAACCTTATGAAATTATTTAAAGACACTTACCCATAAAATAAAATACAACTGAGCAAAACCCATTAGCAGTACATAAAACAGAAAAAAAACGTAATTTTATTTTCCTCTAAGTACAGGAAGTTTTGTATATAAATTACTAATTAAATGTATACTTAATATCCTTAATACTAAAACACCCTGAATTTATAAAGGTCATGTTTAAAGGTCCCTACCCTTGCTATGATATAGTATGAGCGAGAATATCATTAGCCAAAGGAACGGAAGCCGGATCATGATAACATCTTTGTGACATTAAATATCTTCTCGAGGCAACGATGGGGTGCATTATCGAACGAAAATAATAGCCGACGGGTAAGTCGAGGATTTGAAGGCTTCATATTTTTTGGAGTAGATAACTAATTGATAAGGAAAACTTGAAATTAAACCCTATACCAATCCGTCTGGCCAGCGTGGTATTAGTAGGCCAATTATCTCTCCGCCATCGGTGGATGCCCGTCCCTGCAGTGGGACACTAATGGGCTGTTATGATGAAATATTCTTATATCTTAAGCAGCTGAATCAAACTGCAAGTATTAATCTAGTTGTGATGGCTAAAATTAAAGAGGGAGATTAAAAAAATATTTTTTCAAAAAGTTTATCCGCGTCAAAATTAATCTATTTGGTGATTATAACATTTTCCTAATTCTGTGGCCATGAAATGGGCGACCAAAAGTTTTCCAGTTCTTCGTGATCTCAGTGAATGTTTTTAATCAAAATACAATATAAGGATATTTATATGACTAACCTAGGATATATGGAGGCCCCCCTTTGTCATGAAAGCGTAGTGGATAGTCACATTTTGCTATAAAGCTAAAGAATATTTGATTAAATTATTTATACTCTAGTTTATAGTTCCGCACTCACGGATAGACACATACGCACAGTTTTTGTGTACCAATACATATGGAAAACAAATTTGTTTAAAAAATCATCATCATAACAGCCCAAAAGTGTCCCACAGCAGGGACGGGCCTCCTACCGTGACGGAGGGATACTTGGCCTACTAATACCACGCTGGCCAGATGGATGGTATAGGGTTTAATTTCAAGTTTACCTTCTTTTTATTTTGTAAAGATAATATTTACGGATAGTCTCTTAGTGGGTTTTTACGACACCCATGGGATGAGATGGAGTGGTGACATTGTATTCTTACTCCGTCACCACACGGAGTATTCTCTATCTTTTGTATAACTTTATTAAGTAATCTAACAAATAAAAACAAGTTTATATCTAACTTTCTAAATATTGTTCTACATTGATCGCTAGTTTTATGGCCACACCCAAGTTTTAAGTTCAGGAGTGAGTTATACTGTGATGAATAATTTTGACCTCGAGTTATTTTTGGACGAGAAGATTTGGTTTGACTAAGCCTATAATAACTTTGTAATGTTTCAATGATTTACTTAGTTAATTACTTTGATAAAAATCATTATTGAGAAAACAGACTTACTATTATGCTTATTCCTATCATAAAACTTAAATTTTAAGTTTTTATAGATGGACAAATTTTATGCAGGACAAAATTCGCGTTGGACATTAATCGTAGTTGGACTTATCGCATTTTGGACATTAAACGAGTTGGACAAAATTCATGTTGGACATTAATCCTAGTTGGACATTTCGTATTTTGGACATAAGTCGTGCAAAGGTATATTCGTGTATTTAAGTCCCTTTACAAAGACAGTAACAGAGGAAGACTGTGTTATTAGTATAGTTATACCACGCTTTTAAGAAAACCTATAAAATAATAGCATGTATAAAAATTGCTTAGTATACTTACTTACACAAAACGCCCTAATACTCGTAGTCCTATACTTAATTATCAAATGACCAATTAAACAAGGTACCTACTTAAACTTAAAACAACATCTGGCAAAATTCCAACACCTGCCTTGTAAAATAAAAACAGAGCATTTTTGTGTACAAACCTTGCCAAGTATTGAGTTGCCAAATTGTGCTGAAATGTGCCAAGTGATTGTCAATTGCGACACTAGTTCTAACATTACTGGTATCAGTTTTCATTAGATACGGTACTTAGTTGAGAGACGCCATTTTAATAGAGAAAGCCTTTATCTCGCAAACGAAACAGCCAAATAGTAAATGAGACAAAAACTTTTGACATATATGCCCTATTGTTTCCTGATGAATATGTCCCTCTGCAAGGAGCCACTTTTATGGACTGCGGCTGCCAGAGTCATTGAGGGACGCTTGGCGGCCATGAAGCTAGTAAGGGATTGACTTGCAATAGGACAGTAAAGGATTATCTATCTTTCTCTAAGCCATTAGCGATCTACATAGGCCTACCTAAGTCCGCGCCACTCCATCCGGTAATCAGTCACCCTTATACAAGCATTCCAATATTAAAGGGCTGTTATGGTCATATTATTTCGATCACAAATAAAACATTACATATTATTATTAGTATGTTTATCCGTTGTCTAGTATCCATAGTACAAGCTCTGCTTAGTTTGGGACTAGATGGCGTTGTGTGAATGTGTGAGGAATATTTATTTATTTTTATTTATACCAACTGGTGTTCCTCTCTGTAGGTTCCTCCTTGGAGTAGAACATTAATAGCAGTCATGGGTGTTGTGGCAATGATATGATAAAAAAACAAAGCTTAACTACATATTACATGTACCCACAAAATAAACTAAAAAGTGGTTCCGACAGATAAAGAGCTTACATAGATAAGCTCTGCTATCCAAGGATTAGTGTTGCGGCATGCGCTAAATGAGTTGTCGTTTATTAACATGCAACCATAATAGAGTTAAGAACAGAAGTCTAGTTTAGTATAAAGTGCGTTCGGGTAATGCACACATCGATATTACTCTCTGATATAGTTCAACAGTCAAAGTATTCCTTGGTGTTTTGGAGGGTACGTAAATGTAAAATTTTTCATTCATAACATCCCACTGCAGGGACAGGCCTTCTCCCGTGACGGAGAGATACTTGACCTACTAATACAACGCTGGCCAGACGGATTGGTATAAGGTTTAATTTCCAGTTTTCCTTCTTTTTCTTTCGTAAAGATAGTATTCACGAATAGTCCCTTAGTCGTTTTTTACGACACCCATCGAATGAGATGGGGTGGTGACATATTGTATTCTTACTCCATCACTACACGGAGTTAAACTTTAGTCTTATGAAAGAGTCTTAAAGAACAAATACATCGGATATTATTTCTCTTGAAAAATAAGTAGGTAAACTTTTATATACCGTATACCATTTTAGACGTAAAGCAGGTATCTTTGTTCTTGAGTGGAGAAACGTTGCACCCTGCTCATGATAACTACTTTTACGAAAAATAGTAGTAATGATACCTTGCCACGATTATTAACATCGGGTTTTTGATAACTAGACTGATGAGGTTTTCTGCAGCACCAGCGTTAAAGGTATCATCATAACAGCCCATTAATGTCCCACTGCAGGGACGGGCCTCCTCCCGTGAGGCCCCACCAAGGTCCTGTAGACATTGTTAATTATGGTTTAGTGTACCAGCTGCTGATAAAGGTGTATTACGAGCTATGAATTGACTGTATGTAAACCATTTTGCAAGAGTTGATTATCAAGAGTTGATTGAGTGATGCAAGGTTATGATCGCCTGCAGATCGATTCCAGTGCCAATCCCCATACAAACATCACTACAAACAGCATATTTGCATTACTAATAACATATTATTGTAAATAAAAAATGTAAAAATAAAATAATTGTAACAACAGCCTGTATATACATAGCATAATGGTAGGCATACACGATCCTTCCTATCGTCCAATCGGCATGACGCTACCGATTGGATTAGTTAGAATTGACCGTGTGTGCGAGTGGATCGGCATGACAGTTAGAATTGATGGCATGATCGAATTTCGTTTCTTTTGATTGAGATTGGATCAAGCCTGCAGTGTCATGCCGATTGGACGACAGGAAGGATCGTGTATGCCCACTATTAATGCTTTGTGATTTGCGATTCATAGCATAATGTGCAAGTCGCAAAATGGGCAGGCTACGTAAAACGTTCAGGTCGCAAAATCTGTAACAGCTGGGTTGCCTTCAATCAAAGTACTATTGTATAGTTTTGTTGAAACAGTTGTTTTTATAAAACTTCTTCCAGTTTTTTAACACTATTTCAGAATTTCAACCTAACCAACAGATGCGTTGGTGGTGTAATGGTCAGCATAGTTGCCTTCCAAGCAGTTGATCCGGGTTCGATTCCCGGCCTACGCATAATATATTTTTTAACACATTTTGTACTGTACATTTTGCTCACTTCTGTTTTTTTTTCTGGGGTTTCTCTACGTGGGAGTTTTCCTAACGTAGCTTTATCATTTGGCAGAGGCCAGTAACTGTTAGTCCCCTGAGAAAACTCGGAGACTAATTCTTTGCTCCATACGTCACACTTCATACCTCATTAGGAACATTTACCTACTGGTCAAAAAATTTCGTCCATGGAAAATTTTTACAAACATTCATACTTAATAATATTTGCATGCCTACCTTTGCGAGTGAAATATACTGTACTGAAATTTTAATTTAACAACTTATGTGACCATGTTTCAAGCAAAAAAATGATCATTTATTCATAAAAAAAACTATAAAACCATGTGGTGACGTAGTAAGAATACAATATGTCATCACCCCATCTCATCCCATGGGTGTCGTAAAAACCTACTAAGGGACTATCCGTGAATATTATCTTTACGAAATAAAAAGAGGGAAAACTTGAAATTAAACCCTATACCAATTCGTTTGGCCAGCGTGGTATAAGTAGGCCAAATATTCTTTACTTTGGAAGCGGTGGTAAAGTTTTCTAAACTTTGAAATGTTTTTATTTTTATGCTTAGGTTAAGTAGGTATTATTAATTGACGTCAAAAAGAAAAATATTAATAAATAAATAATCCTCACACATTCACACATCACCACCTAGTCCCAAACTAAGCAAAGCTTGAACTATGGGTACTATACAACGGATAAACAAACTTAGATACTTCTTTTTTTGTAAATACATACTTACATATTATACATGGAAAACACTCAGACCAATTCAAAATATCATGTTCATGCACACAAAGATTTACATTGAGCGGGAATCGCACCCGAGACCTCTGCGTAGCAGCCATGTAATATACCGACTGCGCCACAGAGGTTTGTTATGACGATCACAAGGCAGTACTTTAATAATTATTATTTTCACATTAGAATCCTCTTTTGATAATATAACCATAAGCGTTGGTGGTGTAATGGTCAGCATAGTTGCCTTCCAAGCAGTTGATCCGGGTTCGATTCCCGGCCTACGCACATCTCTTTTTATACTGTGTTTTTAACGTTTTTAGATCATTATTTTGGTATATGTTATACAACTAACTATCTGTGGTTCCGCTCGGCATAATTGCGCTGTGCTACGGCCCTATAAAGGTCACAGATAATCAAAATGCTTTTCAGAGTCTGTCAATTCTTTTCTGCTTACCCCGTTTAATGACGACTGCGGTTGCTTTAGGTACGAAACCAAAGATTGAAAAAAATGTTTTTCCGCTTCTGTATGTACTTTGTTAATTAAGATTAAATAGATATTTATGTTTGTTAAAGTCTCCTTGACATACTACTTTTGTTGAAATCTCGAAAGGACTACACGTCATTGCCTTAGTCACAATACAGGAGAATACTGACGACCTCTGTGGCGTAGTGGCTTTAAAATATGACTGCTACGCAGAGGTCTCGGGTTCGATTCCCGCTCAATGCAAATCTTTGTGTGCATGAACATGATTGTTTGCATTGGTCTGAGTGTTTTTATGTATAATATGTTAGTATGTATTTACAAAAAAAAGTATTTAAGTATGTTTATCCCTTGTCTAGTACCCATAGTATAAGCTTTGCTTAGTTTGGGACTAGATGGCGTTGTGTGAATGTGTGAGCAATATTTATTTAAACTAGTATGTACCTACTGTTTTCTGTTTCTTAATAAATAAAGAACAATAAACACACAGTGATATATAATTGATTGATTTGATTGATTGAAACACGCTTGAACACCTTCATAGTATTCATTAATGATTAAAAAATTTAAATAACATAATTATTTAACACGAAACTAAACCAACTACAATCATTCGAAATATAAAATAGTTACTCCGATGCACTTTTCCGGATAAAAAATGTTTGTATTTCCATCCTTTTCTCACTTCAGGTTAAAACTATATTTGTCTCATGTATCGCCAGTATAGGTGGTGTAGCTCTACTGTAACATATCGATTGGCTGAATCATATTACACGAGAAAAGCTTCCAAGGGTTTATCTGAAAGTTAATGTCAAAATATAAATATTTAAAAGACAATTTCCGCTCTAGGGAATATGCTTTGTGACGCAGGGACTTTTACAAACATCAATTTAACAAACCCAAAAAGAAACAAAACGGAAAGAGAAGCATTGATGATAGAATTTAATTTAAATATTTGGGATGTAGGATTGGTACAAAACATTTTGGCATTTCCTACACCAACTAAAGACATTAAAATAATAAATATCCTATTAAAGAAGTTAAATCGCTGATTTTCTTTCCTTTTATATTATAATTAATTTGTGTTAATTAAAAGAAGATAAGGTACGATGGGGTTGGCATATCCATGTCGATAAAAACCCCTTTAAAATAAAAGAAAAGAAAAAAAAAAACAAACCCAAAGAATATCCAGACTCAGGAAAACAATTAATTATCAAATTAAATAACAATTAGCACAAATAATTACCTATCCTGCGTAAAATTCAAACCCGCGTCCTACCGCTACCACACAACCGCCCCAAAGCCCCACCGAGGCAGCTTAGTAGTGTCCAAATAATGTTACTGTGAATAAGTTTTAGATACTAATCATCATAACAGCCCATTAATGTCCCACTGCAGGGACGGGCCTCCTCCCGTGACGGAGGGTTACTTGGCCTACTAATACCACGCTGGCCAGACGGATCGGTATAGGGTTTAATTTCAAGTTTTCCTTCTTTTTATTTCGTAAAGATTACGGTTATTCCCTTAGTCGGTTTTTACGACACCCATTGGATGAGATGGAGTGGCGACATATTGTATTCTTACTCCGTCACCCCACGGATAGATACTAATGTAAAAATAATAGAATAATGTTAAACTTAATATTTAATAGACTAATATAATTGCATACGTAATTACACTATAACCTCTTGCCGCCCTGGCACTCAAGCTATTAAGTTTAATAGTGATGTAATTTTACTTCCTTGTACTCATCCACCTAAACACAGTAACATTTGCACACTACCTACAGTACGACACGAGTATACATTTATATTTTTAACCGACTTCAAAAAAAGAGGAGGTTCTCAAATCGGTTGATTTTTTTTAGCTACAATACAGGGTGTCTCCTTAAATAAAGATAAAAAAAAATACAGGGTATACTCGTATGTCCCGGTAACGAGTGGCAAGCTCTCTGCCCTCCGTACGGTACGAAGTAGCCCCCTCTCTCGCGTCTCGCCAACTTAACTCGCCAAAAAATAGGATGGAGATCTATTTAAATCAACTTAATCAACAACTTACTACTTAACTCGCTACTGTACTTGTCGATGTGTAAATCGGGCTTAAGTACATATGCGGTTGTATATTTTCGTGATAGCGTTATTGTATAAATAATTCGGTAATCAGTACCTACGTGTATGAGAGTCAGTTATGAGAGTCTAAAAAATGAGATAATCTCATGTGTATCCGTGGAACGGTGCACAGAAGCCGGAGGGCAGAGAGCTTGCCACTCGTTACCGGGACATACGAGTACACCCTGTATTGTACCTAAAAAAATATAAATGTATACTCGTATTCGTAAATCCGTGTGGTGACGGAGTAAGAATACAGTATGTCACCACCCCATCTCATCCCATGGTTGTCGTGAAACAGACTAAGTGACTATCCATCAATATTATCTTTACAAAATAAAAAGAAGGAAAACTTGAATTTAAACCCTATACCAATCCGCCTGGACAGCGTGTTATTAGTCGGCCAAGTATCTCTCCGTCACTATAGGAGGCCCGTCTCTACAGTGGGACATTAATGGGCTAATTTGATGATACTCGTGTTCACTCTAATAGGTGAAATTTGACAGTTGTAGTCTAGGATTAGGTGTCTGAAATCTATTGGGAGACTTATCGATTCAGATAACAAACGATTAGGTAATCGATTTTAAATACATAGTTTTGAAATATATATACCACTGCAAGGACGGGCCTCCTCCAGTGACGGAGGGATACTTGGCCTACTAATACCACGCTGGCCACACGAATTGGTATAGGGTTTAATTTCAAGTTTTCCTTCTTTCTTTGTAAAGGTAATATTCACAGATAGTCCCTTAGTCGGCTTCTACGACACCCATGGGATGAGATGGGGTGGTGACATATTGTATTCTTACTCCGTCACCACACGGAGAACATTGAAGCAATGAAAAAAGAATTACGATTTAATTTTTCATCATAATCAGTTGCTTTTGTAAGATTTTAAGTCTCCGAAGAAAACAATTTTACAATAAATAGAATATCGATGAGTCAATACAAAAGCTTGAGACTGCCACTCGAAGCAGCATTATCTTATTAAGTGTTTCAAGTACAATTATACGAATCTATTTACGTTTTAAGTGGGACTTTATCAATTGAATGATAATTTATTACTGATTTAATGACTGTAGGAGAAATTAAGGCAATGGGAATGTAATTTGACATTTCATTTATTTTATGTGGGCAAAAGGAATGTTTCAGAACATTCCTTTTGCCCACATAAAGGCTTTCTCCAGTCAATTAAATATTCGCAGTCCACTTCTGGACTAAGGCCTCTGCCAACACGCGCCATAGAACACGGTCCTTCCTTCCAGCGACTGAGAGCAATTTAGTCTAATAACATTAGGTACCCTTTTTTGACGTGGTATACCTATTAAGACCATCATGGTCGGGCCTCGGTAGATATGTGTAGCCGGTCTACTACCTAAAACCCCCGGTGTTCCTCTTGTCTTCGACCTGTTCTCTTCAGAATATTAGCGGTATGGGTAACTAAAGGGCTGTTAAGAATGTTTTAAGCGCCTCATTTGATGAAAGTGGTGCCTACCTACCCTCCGCGAAAAGACGTTAACAATACCAGAGCATATCTAAGCCTAGGACACAAGCTGATATGATCCATAGCCCTGTAATTTCTATAACTATCACCTTAACACAGAAATATTTGTAGACAGTGACTGTAGTAGGTAGTAACGACCTCGATGACCGCTAGATGGAAAGACCTACGACCTGGTAAATACTTCCCAGAGAATATACAACTCCATCTAAATAAAAACTAAGAAGAGCTTGTACTAAGGGGTATCTACTTAGTAACTAAATAAAAAAACAAAATACTTAAAATACCTTATTTTTTTCCAAAGTAAAAACATTGTTATATTCCTGCAAAGTAACAGGAAATCGAACGCGACAGGTAAATATTAATAAATAAATATTCTTCACACATTCACACAACGCCATCTAGTCCCAAACTAAGCAAAGCTTGTACTATGGGTACTAGACAACAGATAAACATATTTAAATACTTTTTTTTGTAAATACATTCATATTATACATAGAAACACTCAGACCAATGCAAATAATTATGTTCATGCACACAAATATTTGCCTTGAGCGGGAATCGTACCCGAGACCTCTGCGTAGCAGTCATGTTATATAATCACTAGTCGTCATTTAAATATTCAAGTAATAGTTAATATTTAAGTAGGATACCTTTACATAGGAATGAAACAAAACAAACAATGAAAAAGCAAATGAGATATTAAAATTCATACTTTTAATTAAGTTTAATCCTTTAGCTAATAAGCTCTCATTACCGGTAATACCTCTGAAACCTATAAATGAAGCTTTAAATTATTCTTGCTAATTAAAAAGAGTGCCATTTATGAATATTAAAAGCAAAGACATGAATTACGTTTTGCTATGTGATTTTATACAGGCGTGTACCCTTTGGAGAGATTAATTACCTTAACGGTTTCTCTTTAAAGGAACTTTATATTTTAGCTCTGTGTGGTGACGGAGTAAAAATGCAGTATGTCACCACACCATCTCATCCCATGGGTGTCGTAAAAACCGACTAAGGGAGTATTCGTGAATAATTAACGTAACGAAATAAAAAAAAATTAAGCCTTATACCAATCCGTCTGGCCAGCGTGGTATTAGTAAGCCAAGTATCCCTTCGTTACTGGAGGAGACCCGTCCCTGCAGTGGGACATTAATGGGTACTTATGATGAACGGTTTCTCTGTAAAGGAACTTTATATTTTTTGCTATTACGTATGGAGTACGCCTGTCTTAGCAACGGGAGATTCTTGTGCTGCAATTTATTTATTTGACGACCTCTGTGGCTCAGTCGGTATATTACATGGCTGCTACGCAGAGGTCTCGGGTTCGATTCCCACTTAATGCAAATCTTTGTGTGCATGAACATGATTGTTTGCATTGGTCTGGGTGTTTTCTATGTATAATATTATGCATATATCTACAAAAACAGTAGGTATTTAAGTATGTTTATCCGTTGCCTAGTAGCCATAGCTTTTACAAGCTTTGCTTAGTTTGGGACTAGATGGCGTTGTGTGATTGTGTGAGAAATATTCTTGTTTTATTTTTTTTAAACCAAACATAGTACACTCTTATTAGCCACATTGATTTAGACCTCGCATAGTCTATAATGTCATTACGGTCAATTTACTATTGATACCATAGTATTCACGTTCACGCCACCGTAACACCATAATGATTGAATCATGGGGCACAATGGTATCACCATTATGACGCCGCTTCCGCTTAATGCCTTCATTTGTTCGTGAACTGGGTTACATATTTAGGTCAATACTTGTAAGCTCAAATGGTTTGTTAGTAAGACTTTTAATTGAGTGTTTCGGGTTCGTTTTCGGTCTATTGAAATCCATATGTGCATGTAGTAATATATGTTTAGATTTAAATCTCCGTGTGGTGACGGAGTAAGAATACAATATGTCACCACCTCATCTCATCCCATGGGTGTTGTAAAAACCGATTAAGGGAATATCCGTGAATATTATCTTTACGAAATAAAAATAAGGAAAACTTAAAAATTAAACCCTATTCCATTACGTCTGGCCAGCGTGGTATTAGTAGGTAAAGTATCCCTCTGTCATGGGAGGAGGCCCATCCCTGCCGTGGGCCATTAATGGGCTGTATATTTATATTTTTATTTTTGCACGATCTATGTTTTCCATATAAATTAATTACCATAAAAAAAGAAAAGAAAATAAATTGGGTATCACGTGGTATACGTATCTGCAGTAAAAGACAACGACAATTACTTTGGACGTTTAGAAAAAATCCAACAGATGAAAATAAAAAAACACTTAATACCTACACAAAAAGATATAGAAAAATTATTAAATTAACTCAGAAAGCTCAAAATAGCTATTTAATCAACAACTCGATGAATAAATCTAAAACATCTTGGCAAATTATAAATAATAAAAAGAATAACATTGAACCCATATCTCAAATAAAATTCAATGACGTAACCCTAACAAAGTCGAATGAAATAGCAGAATCTTTTAACAACTTTTTTATTGATCAGATTTCCGCATTACCAAAATATAATACTAGTGAAGTTGTAGCTATAAAACATAACCCTCAATCCATATTTATGTTCCCGTGCAATAAAAAAATTAAAAAACAAGAAAAGTGTCGGTTATGATGGTATTTCCACAAAAGTAGTTAAATTCGTATCTTGTTGTATAGCTGGTCCTCTTAGTCATGTAATTAACTTATGTATATCCAATGGAATATTTCCTGATAGTCTCAAAACTTCTGTTATAAAACCTCTCTACAAAAAAGGTTGTAATAAAGACATGACCAATTACCGACCAATTGCATTGTTACCCGTGTTCTCAAAAGTAATAGAAAAAATAATTTATGAATCAATTAATGCATTTCTGACAAAATTCAATATTTTATGTAACGAACAAAAAGGATTCAGGAAAGATAATAATATAAATATGGCTATTTACGATTTTCTTTTTAAAATTATGCCATGCGTAGATAAAAAAATACCTATATGTGCAATCTATACAGATATGTCCAAAGCATTTGATTTTGTGGACCATGAAATGCTTTTAAGTAAACTTTACGCGTATGGCATTCGAGGAAACGCACATAATTTAAAATCGTATTTAAGTGACCGCAAACAATGTACACAAATCTCTTCAATCTGCACTCAATCTAAAAAGGAATTAAAACACGTATCATCTTTTAGAGACATAAAATTTGGCGTGCCGCAGGGTAGTGTCCTTGGGCCGTTGTTATTTCTGTTGTATATAAATGACCTTCCACAACAAACTCCACATTCAATGGTACTATTTGCAGATGACAGCACCTTACTCATAAAATGTCAAAATAAACAAACCTATGAAAGAGCTGTCAACGATTCCCTTAACTCAGTAATAAACTGGCTTACAACTAATAATTTAGTCATAAATCTATGCAAAACTAAAATAATGCATTTCCATCAACAAGTACACCCTGAAGACCTTAATATAAATTACGAAGGCCAAACAGTAGTTAGAGAAAACGTTACAAAATTTTTGGGAATTCTTATAGATAGTAAGTTGACCTGGAAACCGCACGCGGAGGGTCTCTGTAACAAAATTAGTTCGGCAGCATTCGCCCTATTCAATTTATCGAAAAAAGTGAATGAACAAACCCTACTCGTCGCCTATCATGGCATGGTTGTATCAGTTTTAAGATTTGGCATAATATTTTGGGGAAACTGTACCGAAAGAGAAAGCATTTTTAAATCACAAAAACGATGTCTTCGAGCGATGTTTGGTTTGAAAATAACAGATAGCTGCATACCTATTTTCAAGAAGTATAACTTATTAACGTTTCCATGCCTGTATATATTGGAATTATCCTTATTTGTCAAAATAAATAAAAAATTATTTCCTTCTTTGAACGATACTAGATTTAGAACCACCAACTTAAGGTCGCAATATAAATCACTACTTTGTACAGGTACTTATAATACAGCATTGCTGAAAAAGAGTGTAATTTGTATGGCACCTACAGTATACAACAAAATACCAAACTCTATCAAAGAGCTACCAGTAACAATGTTTAAAAAGCAGCTTTCAATTTTTTTGTTAGACAAATGTTATTATTCTGTTGCTGATTTCCTAGTTGACGAGTTGTAGATGGTTCAATTTTATATTTTATAAGTTTTGTTTTTGTAATAATAAGTACTTTAATATACATTAAAAAAAATAAAAATTTGCATGCCTTATAGGTAGAATGTACAAGGATTCGCCATTAGTTTTAAGACCCTATTGTATTACCTACATTCTGAGCAAATAAATCGTTCTATTCTATTCTATTCTATTCTATAATGGATTATAATTTATGATTGTGCAATAACTAACTTTCGTAAAAAATTGAATAAAACAAGTAAATAAGTTCTTATTTTTTTATTGAAACACTTAAATTCGAATTTGTTTAAGTACAAATAAATCAATAATATCATTAGCTCTTTTATGGCATCTTTCTACATTAAAAAAAAACACTAATAATACATAAATATCTATAAAAACATACATTATTATATACAAAACTTAATAATACTGTTTTTTATATACAAATACTAAATATAAGATCAATTTATTTTATTAAAAAACAATTTAAAAAATGCAAGGCACCTTTATTTAGCACCATTTTTTATGCAATTTATTTTACTCCACAAATTGCTTAAAATACAGCTCTTACAATCTTACTTGGCTGACTTGAAGTTAGCTTTCTGTGACATTGTTCATTTAATATGACTTAAAAGGTAAACAAGTAAAGCGTGGTGTCAACCACGGTGTAAAAACTTTGTTTACAAAGATAGTCAAGTATAGATGAACGGACTATAGTTTCTATTCTCGGTTCTAAAAATGACATCAGCGCAGGCAGTTACAACAACTTCAAGCCGGCCATCTTATATACCGCGTACTCTATTTTGTTGCTTTTTGTCACTACTCCATCTCATCTTAAGAATATAATATTTGAATACTATTTACTGTCACTGGAGTAGGTTCATCCCTTCATATTATAAATAGAGCTGCGATTTCAATAAAATTCTAACTATTTAAATATTATTTTGTGTGTATGATTCGAGGTAAATTTTGTACTTATAAATATAGCTATACTAGGAATATTTTTATTTGTATTATTCTCGTCAATTTATAAATTTCAATAATAAGTTTTAAGATCATTCCACACAGCTGTCTTTTTGTTTTTTTATATTATTATTAAAGACACGGCTATATTCAACCTGCATATCAATTCTCGTTCCCTAAAATCGTTAAAAATTCGGTGAAATCGAATTGTCACACAAGAGGTAAGATAATTTGACAACTAACGGCGCTTGTACACGCTAAGAAAATTTGCCGTGTCTACGCCAGACAAGACAAATCTTCGTGTAGACGTCAAGAATTTTGTCTTTTTCGTACACGAAAACTTTTCTTGTCTTCCGCAGACAAGACAATTCGGAACGTGTACACGCCAGGATTTTTTTCGTACAGTTGTCAGACGGGCGTAGGGTGCGCAAGTAATAACAAGTGTGATAATAAGTGTGAGTTTCGTTTAGTAAAAATGTTAACTAGAAAGCAAACAAGTATGATACCCTACTACACCGCTCCCTGCCCCTCCGCAACAACGTTCGCCGTGTCTTGTCTTGCGCAGACAAGAAAATTTTCTTATGCATCGCCGGCGCTGTGTACACAGGTCGTGCTTAGAAACGACACGAATTCTTGCGTAGGCCCGGCGATTTTTCTTACCGTGTACAAGCGCCGTAAAAGTTAACTTAACCGAATTTTAAGAAACGAAAATTGACATGCTATTTTAAAATGCAAACGAAGTCGAATGGTAGTTAAAAAAAGCTGTAGATAATTCTTTTTAAACAGCATTGACATAAGAAATAATACAAAACAGCAAAATTAAGGAAGCTAAAACAGCAATTGAGAAAATGTTAAGTAGTTTATGCTTTAAGAATATTTATTTATAAATACAACCAAAACTTAGAGTCAAGTTTTAAGCAAGTTTTATGGGTTACGACTAGAATCTTTATTCTGTAAATATTAACTTGATAGTCATAGAACGTGGATAAAAAATGCAATTTAAGTAATCTAACAGCTGTGTGGAACGTCCTTTACAATCATAACAGTATCTGGCATTGTCATAATATATAAAATATTCGACTATGACGTTTAAAAATGCCTAAAATATATTTACTTATTTTTTTATTTATAAATCTTCACTTCAAAATAACTAAACTACACTATTTACAATAAATATCACTAGTATATTTTTATACCTATAATGGTACCAAAAACGTTCAGATCTGAAAAACATTTTGGCCAAATGCTACAGGAAACAAAGATAGGAATTGCATCATAAGCCTACAAAAACATTGAGCCAATCATTTGATCCAATATTGCAATACACTTTAAAGCAAAAAATATTATGCAAACACCATTCTACCAATATTGGTAATGATTGACCCAATATCTTATGGACACTTTCTAAGAAAAATTTAGCACCAAATATTTGACGCAATCCCTTCAAGTCTTGTGTTGTAAAGGAACTATAAAGATAAAGGCACATTCAAGAAAATACTATCATTAATACTGGTGGAAGACATGAGCCTCACTTAGGCTAAGCGCACATTAAACAGAATCCGCAATTAACTTGCTAAACCAACTACAATTGCACTACATGTGACTAGGCAAAGCTTTGCGACATTTCTTGTGCGCTTACCTTACCTTCGAATATAACCAAAACGAATGTAGGCTAAAACTATCGATTGATACATAAAGATTCCACATATTTAGGATCCATTTCGTCAATCTCTCGCCCCTTTGTTTCCGGGACGAAAAGCACCACAAATAGAAGACACAGAACCGATATGCCTGCATACATCCAAAACAAACCATACAGTCCAATATGATCTTGAAAATCAGCTGCTGTTTTAACATTAACAAAACCACACAGATGACTAAAACTTGTAGCTAATGCACTACCAGTACTTCTGTATTCCAAAGGAAATAATTCTCCTATTAGAAGAGAGGAAATTGGACTTATGCCTAAAGAAAATGCTATTGTAAAAGTCAGCACGCAGAGTAACGGGATCCAGTCGTATGAACCTGGTTCTGAGTGCATTATATCTGTCGAATTTCTGAATACATCTTCGTAATAAGCGTAAGAACCAAATCCAGCTAACGCTATAGACATCATCACACCGCTGATCATCAGAAGTGGTAGTCTGCCAACATTGTCAATCAGCATTCCTGATAAGCAAGACGCTAGAAGTTGAGCCACGCTTGTTGCTATCGCTCCTCCATGAGGATTCATAGATCTTAATGTCTTCCTGAATAATTTCACAGCGTAGAAGTTAAACAGATTAGCTCCTGTGAACCTCTGGAAAAACATGAGACCGCATGTAATGAGGACAGGTCTCGTCATTCTTTTAGAAAGCATAGCCTTCAGTTTGCTTGTCTGTCCGCCATTGTACAACTTACTGGCAAGTATATTCGTTCTGATTGTTGCTAGCTCTTGTCGAATATCAGCGTCTGGACCTCTTAGCCATTGTAAGGATTCTTCTGCTTCTTGCTCTTTACCTCTTAAGAGAAGAGAAGATGGGGTCTCAGGTATGAAGAAGAGTGCGAAGAATAATAATATAGGTGCAGCTGCAACCATTAGGGCTAGTTGATACCAGTTGAGGTAGGCTCCGATAGAGAATGATATGAGGATGCCAATTTGACTGAGTATTTTGAGTACGGAGCTGAGACAGCCTCTGATTTCGGGAACTGCTATTTCTGTGACGTATACCTGTGGACAAGGAGAAATCTTATTAGTACAAATAAATTTAGATAAAAAAAATGTGTTTATAATTCTATTTTTAAGTGCATAAAGTCCTACAATATAAATAATAATTCAGATGATGCCGGTTTAAAGTTGCGTTGATTTTATCCATTGCTTTCCAATTTGCTTTTTTTATAGCGTTATATTTTTATGTAGTGGGAAACCATTAAGAGGTCTTTGACTAGCCTAGCCTATACGGGTGGGCATGTTGGAGACCTAAAATGTTGAATTACATTGTACCTACAATCCATGGAGTTTCTTTGTCACCCATAAGGACAGGACGGCGAAAAAACACGTATCTATAACCTACTAGAGCCGTACATGCTCGTAAAAGTATTCCCTATTTATTCGTTGTTGTAATAAAAATACTGAATACGCATAACACGAAGTAATAAATCAATACTATTATATTGATTTATTGCCTGTAATTGCCATAATCACGGAAAATGTTAATTATCATTTTTATGTTGGTACCGTCATTACTAAAGGTACATAGTAATATTCATATACAAATAGTGTACATTTGGTGGAGTAACGTTTTTTTTAAACAGCCTTTTTATCAGGTTCAACATAGTCATGTAGAACCTAATGAAAAGAAGAAAATACATGAGCCTGAAATGCAGATTTAAAACCAGAACATACAATATTTCGAACGGTCATTAAAAAGCATACAACCGAATAGAGAAACTCCTCCTCTTTTTGGAGTCAAAATAATAATAAAATTTTTTAAAAAGGCATTTCACGCAATGTTAATTTATGGAATCGCGGGGACATAAACATCAATTGAAAAATACTTTGTGTGGGGTTCAAACCCGCGTTCTCGTGCATGCTACTAATAATAACACATAATAAAATCCTACACGATATCCTTGAAAATAACACATATAAGCAAATAGCAAGCACTTATTACTTAGGGTCGTAGCACACATATCAAAACGGAATGGGATTGTCACCATTTTTTCGGCTCGAGTAAATAATTAATACTATATCATCATATCAGCCAATCGACGTCCACTGCTGGACATAGGCCTCCTCCAAGTATTGCCACCTTGTGCGGTCCTGTGCCTCCCTCATCCATCGTCTACCCGCCGTCCTAACTAGGTCGTCAGTCCACCGTGTGAGGGGTCTCCCCACCCTGCGCTTTCTTTTTTTCTATATAATAATAAATAATACTTTATTTGTATGAAACTCCTTACTGCAACGCACACTAATCGGAATCGTAACGTAATCGGATTTTTGACGTTTGACACCGAGGAAAAAGGCGATGCGGTGCCCATCCGTTTACGTTTTGATAAACTCTCGATCGTAAAACTCGATCGTAAAACTCTCACAATGGGATCATTTTAACATAAATTTAACTTAACAAGAGCATGTTTAAGCTATAAACAGGATTATTTGCTTTTATGATTTTTTCTTAGAAATATGTACTTGTGTGGCAAAGATTAAGGATTGTAGATGGTGTAAAGTAGTAAAGAAATTAAACTCCCGCAACTCTCTTTGCTTTAAGCTTAAGATAAGATCGCGACCTCGTCACTAGTTTTGTGTTTGTATACCTATTGACTCTATTGGAATACAAGGTGTCACCACCTATCTCGTACCATGGTTCATATAGTGAAAGCCTTCTAAGAGATATTATTATGAACACTCTACAAAAATAAATAACAAAACAGTAACTTGATATAAAACTTTTATCAATCTAGTTATCGTAGTTGGCTAAATTTAACTCCGTCACTCAAGGAAGCCCACCCTTAAGTAGGACAATAAATAGCCAATTCTTAAAAAAAAGACAGCTGCAGCGATCGTGCATTAAGGATCAAACACTATATAGTGTACTCTATAATATAGAGTGGACTTTAACCGACATGTAACTACTTAATGCTTACAAAATCAAGACAATATTTATTGTGGATCACACAAATTATTAAACACTTGCTGACCCGTGTCCACTTCGTTGGGCGGCGAAAAAAATGCGTCCGTTTTTTAAACATATTCTATTACTGCTCCACTCTTATTAGTCATAGCGTGATACTTAGCCTATGACACTCCCCGATAAATGGACTATTCAACACAGAAAGAATTTTTAAAATCGGTTCAGTAGATCCAGAGATTACCCTCCTACAACGTCATAAACTCACAAACACACTAACTTTACCTCTTTATAATATTAGTACCTATAGATTTAGGCATGAAATATTCACCCATTTCGCCCCACGTCTGCATATTGTTCTCTCTTTGACCAGTCGTAATACATTTACGAAGTAAGTGACGTATGTCAAAGTAAGTCTTCTGAAAAGTGTAAGTAATAATAATTTATGAATAGTTTGTTTGTTTTGTGTGAGTAGGGCTTTTTGTACTGAGTTTGTATACACCTGTTTCTTATGTGTTGGAAAGTAATTTTGTATTTGGTCACGAATAATAGTCAAAGTTACGTTTATGTTTCGAAGTAAGTAGAATAGAGTGGTATAAGAGATTATGATATTTATTTACATTTTTCACATTAATTTAATTATAATTTTAAAAAATAATACATAAAAATATATAGAAATATAAAAAAGGTAGACCCACCAGCATCGGGTACAAGGACCGAGCTACTGGTGGTTAGGGCTCCAGAGACAGGAACCTCCTCACAATACGTGCCGTGTCAAGCCAATAATGATTATTCTTAGTGAGTCATAAACTTGAATCCCATGTAGAAAAATTGATATTTTAATTGCCCAATTCATAACCTATTGTTGTTTTGTGTGATCGTTATTTTATTTATAAAAATCCTATGACTGGTGATTGAGACAGGGCTTTAACTCTAGCGTGGCTATAACCTTTTATAAAATAAAGGCCCTATCAAATAAAGCCATTCCAAATAAGCCAGGTATAAACACTAGGTACAGGATCTACATTGAAAGACGTATAGGTAATAATATTTTCTTGTTTCTTTCTTTGTATCAAGTTTTTCTTCTTTTATTTTGTTCAGATTTAATTCCTTTGTGACCTTTTACACCCATAGAAAAAGATAAAAGATGGGATAGTAATACGAAATATTCAACTCTATCATTACCCAGATATCAAAGATTAACACGTAACAGTTTAAGCGCTTAAACCTACACATAAGCCTAGAATGTTATGACAGACGTTAGGTATTATCTATGGCTAATACCTATTGATAATATTTGATGTGTAAACCAACAACAATCACAGCTTACTCCACGAAATCTATGGCTTAATCCTACTAAGTAAGATCTTGTAGTGCGTAAGAAAATTCATTCCAGTGGACTGGGGCTGGAATTCAACGAAGGGCAATTGATTGTTCTGCAAGTTATTGTTTTGAGTTGTTCGTTGTTCTAATTAATAACATTAGAATATTAGAAATAAATAATAAAACAATAATCAAAATTTCTAGTTTGATGCAGGGATCAAACCAGTATATTCGTACAATTGTAATTTTTTAAGCACCATGTAGGCGACTATTTAGTACAGTCGCCTAAATAGCTCTTTAATGTGAGCAATATCATGAAATTTAATGTAGAAATTATGGGTAGCAGTCAAGGAGGTATTAGGCGATTTGAGCTTTAAATTCGATTGATTGTTTATCGATTTCCCATAGCCAGATGATACTATAAACTCTAAACCAAAAATACTTTATTTCATAAAATTTATCACAAATTATTTGAAACCGTCGTTATATATTTACTAGCGGTCCGTCCCAGCTTCGCACGGGCATAATTTTCCCGCTTTTCTGTTCAAATTTTTCCTGAATTTTCTTTGCTATAACCTCACGGAGCCCGAGACCTTTCCAACGAATGCAAAACCGAGGAAATCGGTTCGTGCGTTCTGGAGTTATAGCGTCAGGAAGGAAAACCCGACTTATTTTTATATAGTAGATATCCTAACTCCATAAATATCTAAATAAAAAAGCTACTTACTTGCGTAGTCATATTAATACAGCATATAAGCATTCCCCCGCAGAAGGACGCTGCGGATATCATGTGGACTCCAGTAGACAAGGCTGTAGCTAGCCAAGCGAGGGTGTACGGCAGAGCTGTGGCTATTAGTACTGTACGACGACCTAAACGCATCGCCATACCACCCAGGATACCGCCTATGAATGCACCTGGGAAACAAAAGAAAAGTAGCTGTTAAGATCTTGAGGTTTTTCGTAAGAGTCTATCCAGACTCCAGGGACGTGACGTGACTCCTTATTATTTTTATTAAAGTAAAATAAAAAAATCGTTGACCAAATTAAAAAAATGTAAACTTTTTGTTTGAATGGAGTTGCTTCCTAGTGGGCTCCATAGTTATAAAAACAAAAAAACAAACTGTTTAAAAATAATAAACTAAAAACATTAGGTTTTGGCGCCATATTTTATATATAAATAAAAATAACACTCTGAAAGTAAATAAGAATTTAACGACACCTCTCAAACCAAATCCCATCAAGCCGTTTAAACTGGAGATCATGCCAAACAGTTATAAAGATACATTCTTTTAAAAAACATTAGGTACCCTCTTTCTGGACGCAGTCGGGTAAAAAAAGAAAAAAAAATTACTAAGTTCCTTGAGTGGATCGTAATTTTTATATAGGTACCTATAACATTTTTATTTAAGTATAACCTATTCATATTTTGCTTATAAAAATGCGCTTAAAACATATTTTTATGAGTACTTAGTATTTTATGTCCGCAGTCCTGATATTCTATAGTAAAATTCATTATTTTCGAAATGGTCCTACGTATATTAATGGATGCAATAAATAGACAGATAATACTCTTTAAAAATTCACACAACGCCATCTAGTCCCAAACTCAGCTGACCTTTGGGTAATAGATAACGGATAAACATAATCATAAACTTTTTAAAATAAGCAGAGAAAACCCCTGACCAATGCAAATATTTCATGCTCACTTTTGCATTAAACGTAAAAAGAACCCGAGACCTTTGCATTTATGTACTATAACCGTTACTTCTAAATATATTTCGAAGGAATCTAGCAGACCCTGTTTTTATTATTTTCAGTCAATCTTTATGCAACTCTAAAATATTATTGTCCTAAGACTCGATGCTAGATAGATGATAGATAATGTTTTAAGCCATTAACGCCCGGTTTCCACCAAAGCGGAGAGGAGGGGAGAAGAGAGGAGACGTGCTGTAAAGCTGGTAGCTTATTTCCACGAAAGCGGAGCGGCGTGGTGGAGCAGAGAACTGTCTACCTTCTCTGCTCCGCCACGCCACCGCTGGCTTGCTCGCCGAACAAAATTCTATGGAAAAATTAGACATCTCCTCTCTTCTCTGCTCGATACATTTCCACCGAAACTAATTAAATAAAAAATCTGATTGGTTTATTTTCACACATCTCTCTTCTCCTCTTCCCTCCGCTTTGGTGGAAATCGAGCCTTAATCTGCCTTTGTGCTTAGCAAAAGAACAATAAATTGATATATATGATACAAACAGATTCTCGTCATGAAAGGTCACATATATATCATTGTTTCACCATCACAAATCAGATATTGCTACAGAAGTCTATGTAGGTACAAACAACGCGGACTTTTGCACAAGTAAATATCGCGTTTTTATACTTTACGGCTACCGTTAATCGCTGTCTTGAACTTTGAAATTCAGTGTTCATGACCCACCTCTCATCGTGCCCCGGGTGCCATAACACCTAGACTTTAGGAAGAACTAATAGATAAAATACCAGCGTTAGATCGCATAGTTTTAGCATTGAAAATCTTAGAAGAAGCTATACATAATATTGACTACTGTTCCTAGTTACTATGTATTTTTGATACTTTTATCTTTAGAAAAAAAGGCCTAAATATTTCCAAGGGTTGTCAGGATTCTCGTTATTCAATTTGGAAACTATTTGCAAAAATATGTTGTAGCATTTTAGGCGAGATTGTTGTTGTCTTATTTAAATGTTATGTTTCTCTTACAATGGATATTATATTTTGTAGCTATACTTATTTATGTATTAGTAGGCCAAGTATCCCTCCGCCACGGGAGGAGGCCCGTCCTTGAAGTGGGACATTAATGGTATGATAATACTTATTTATACCTTCCTCGTGTTTTATATGTAGATAAATCTTAATACATAGTAATATCGCCGCAGGACCTTTTGTACTATTTATAGTAACAAATACCAAACAGACAACTTCATAAGCCAAAATAGGTACATACAAAGTCCGCTCGGGCAATACAGGCCGTTCAGTTCATAATACTTATTTAAAAAAATATTAATTACCAACATACTACTGTAGTACCCATAGTAGAAGCTCAGTTTGAGACTTAGCATCAATTTTTGGGAGCCATTGTTAGGAGCCAGGACTAGATGCGGAAGGCGCAAGACTTTGTATTGGGATAAGTCCAACTGTGGGCTTCGATAGGCTAGTTCATGATGATATTAAATACTATTATACTGCTTGTACGAAACTGTGCGCTTAGTTACTGAATAATATCTGTTAACAAAATTATATCTTCATGTATACATTATACAATATTATAACAAATTATTGTATACAAAATTTCCCATAATTATTTGTGAATAGTGATATGTTATAACATTTCTAAGAAAACTAATTTTAAATGTAAACATTGATTATCTTTTGGAGTGTTACCAAAACTAAAGGAACTATCACACTAGATACACTAAATATATAAAGATAAAAAAAAAGATAAAATTTATTTTAAGGTCCACTTAAACCTAGTTACATATTGCAGTGAGAGCCACACTAGGCGCAGCCGGTTTCGTGGCTTTTAAACCTACGAATTAAAGGACACAGGTACACATATAAATTTGAAAAGAAATCACGGACATGTAATAATTGTAGTTGTCGTAAGCAGAACCGGCAAAAAGAATTTATTAGGCAACAATTACAGTACTGCCTAGAAATAAATAATCTAAAATAAACCTTATAGAAACGTGTCTGGTCAGCATGGTATAGTAGACCAAACGACCGACCTGTGTGGCGTAGTGTAGTGGTTAGATAACATGACTGCTACGTAAGAGGTCTCTGGTTCGATTCTCGCCCAATGCAAATCTTTGTGTGAATGAACATGATTGTTTGCATTGATCTGGGTGTTTTCTATATATATAATATGTATGTATTTACAAAAAAAAACAAGTATTTCTGTATAAATGTATCCGTTGTCTAGTACACATAGCACAAGCTCTGCTTAGTTTGGGACTAGATGGCGTTGCGTGAATGCGTGAGGATTTTTTATATTTATTTATTACTTAAATTTACTGTTTATAACTGTCGATGACAAAGACCGCAGTAACAGTGTGAGAAGACCTTTACAGATGTGTAGTCTATGTTTAGCTCAAATGAGAATGAACTCCTCGTATGCAATTAACAGTTTTGCCTGACGTTTCGCCACATTAGTCAAGTTGATATCATTATTATAAACGTCTAACAAAATGATAAATTGTTTTGCTTGATGTTACAGTACTAGTTATACTGGAAGTCTTAAGTTGACTGCTGTTGTTGCACGGGGAATTTAATTCAGTTGGATTGCGGTTGAATAGTGTGATTTGTGTTGAAACGTCAAGCAAATTAGCTTTATTATACATCTTCATTAAAATTAAAATTTGTATATATTGGTGTTTTTATTTTATTCTCTACGTTCTATTTAATGCAAAAAACAATTTTACCATTTCAGTCTGTTTTTCTGTTGGTTCCGTCTGTTAGTAGGATCGATTTCGACGAAACTTTAAAAAAACGTTGTAAAGTTTGTACTAAATTCAATTTCACGACGTTTTCTTGCATTGTATAGGTAATAATATATTATAAAAATAATTTAGATACTCTTCTAGAAAACGTGTCTTTAATTAGGCGCAGGAAAAAATATGCAATAAGTTTTTACTCATGAACTTTTCGTGACAAAGTCGTGGGTTAACATACGTACTATTATATACTATAGATACACTATGGATCTATGGTCTGAAAATAAATGATTTTCATTTTATTATATAATCATAAAATCAAAATTCACAAGTGTACTCTCCCCTTTACACCCAACCATACAGAGATCCATACAAACAAAATGTTGTTTTTAAAACAAAACCTAGTTCTTAATATATCAATCGAACATGTATCGCGGCCTGAGAGATTTCACTATATGTAAATTTAACTCCTGTCTGTCTGTTTGTTGTTTATTTGTGTCTGCGTTAATCTCGAAACGTTTCTTGAGATACAGCAGATAAACTGACATAGATGGTTTGATTAAAATTATTTTGGTATTTGTTTTATATTGTAACTAGCTGAGCCGTGCCTATTTGTTTTGCCGCGAAAAAAACGCGTCACTTTTTTAAACATATTTAATTACTGCTCCACTCCTATTAGTCATAGCGTGATACTTTATAGCCTACACTCCCCGATAAATGGACTATTGGGCAACACAGAAATAATTTTTATAATCGGTTCAGTAGATCCAGTGTTTACCCCCTACAACGTCACAAACACACAAACTTTACCTATTATAGTATATCTAGATATGTTTTAGAAGTAGCTAAGATTTTTGATAGCAAGAAGTTACATCGTTGTAAGATGAGAAGCGTTCGTTTGCTTTGTAGTAGGGGATATATTGTTATATTTTGTCTGTATCACTGAAAGGCCGTACCTGCAATGGTACTTTTTTTTATTAATAAGAATTTGGTCTTTGTGTATTATGTATTGGTAAAATTATTATCTTCCTTATTTTGAAAGTTGCCTTAGAGAGAGTTGATTTATTTTGTAAATTTTGTCTTAGTTGGCTTTGACGATGTTCATTGGATAACAAGGAATGGTAACATCATGTAGGTATGTGTTACGGAAGGCTGAACAGGAGGAGAAGCCTATGTCTAGCAGTGGACTGCGATTGTCCTATTGGCGTTTGACAAATCTATACTAATATTATAAAGAGGTAAAGTTTGTGTATTTGTGACGTTGTAGGGGGTAATCTCTGGATCTACTGAACCGATTTTAAAAATTCCTTCTGTGTTGAATAGCCTATTTATATTTATCGGGGATTGTAGGCTTTATAATATCACGCTATGACTAATAGAAGTGGAGCAGTAATGAAATATATTTAAAAAAGGGACGCGTTTTTTGTTTTTTGTTTTTTCTTTTTTTTTTCGCCGCCGCAAAGTTTACAATCGCTCCGATTATTTCGAATCGTTTTGATAGACTCGAAACGTACCAGTCATACCGAATAGTATCGATTCTGAACTATCAATATTTGCAAAGAAAACACAACGTTGAACCAATATAATCTTATAATACTTGGAACAACAGTGTGTACAAGGCTTAAAGTAATGAATTACGTGTTCTGTAATATTTCTTACTTTATAAACAGACGGTACAGTGAATACTATGCTTAAACTATCTACTTATCATTATTGAAAAAATAAGGATGTGTTTACATTGGAAAATATTTTTTTATTTAACAGTGGACGTTTTTGTGCTGATTTGGTGATAAATAAATAAATAAAAACATCGGAATCTCTACACAGCGCTATCTGTTCCCAAAGTAAGCTAGGCTTAACCTGCTTGTGTTTTGGGTAACAGAATACTTATTTGCTTTTTTTTGTAAATATAGGTATACATATTGTACATAGAAACACTCAGACCAATGCAAATAATCATGTTCATGCACACAAATATTTGCATTGAGCGGGAATCGAACTCGAGACCTCTGCGTAGCAGTCATGTTGTATAACCACTACGCCACAGAGGCCGTCGATGATGATGATGGTAATGAAATAAATTATTTCCTAATGCCTAGATAGATGGATTTCTTTTTATGTTGGAAAGAAACTCGGGCCTTGAATAGTACACTGGCCAGATGTATTAGCATAGACTTATTCCGAGTCTACACAAACCTACATCGCGCAGAACAGTCGAAAATACCGCCACTATGCCATTGATTTAATTTAATAACTTGGTTTGACATGTTTAATAATTCAATTTATTAAATTCTTTGGTATAATATTAATGTTTTTATTGAATTAATTAATTTAGTGTATAAAATTCTTCATCTGTGTGTATGTAATGTATATTTAATTACAATCCAATGTATGTATAATTGACTGCAATAAAGATATTTTATTTTATTGAGGTAGAGTATAATATGCACTATTCTGCTTTAAATTAAATCCCTGTTCTAATAATAAACATTGATTTACGTAACAAAATGTACATCCATTAAAGAGATAAGTGCATTGAAACAGATCCTTTATAAAGAAAAGCAAAAACAACAGAGCAAAATTAAATGTACTTTTATCGGTCACAATACAGAGATAGATACAGAAGTCAATATACATACAAAGAGTATTAGAAGGTAATTATTTATGATTTTTTAATTAATTTATTAATTATTTACAATTTGTTAATTGAATTATTGATTATTCATAATTTATTAATTGTTATTACCTATTTTAATTTTTTCATTAGTGTTATTTTGTAACCTAAATGAATAAATAAATGTTAATTGACTATTAGACGCCACTGACAATGCAATTATAATATTTGACCACCGATGGTACTGCATTGTGTGCCTTACGACTCGAAAGAAGAAGAAGAAGAATTGACTATTGACTAGTATAATAATAAGGCGGGGTTTAGAGAACTAGCTTAGGCGAGGACGACCTCAGGGCGTAATGGTTTTACGTAATAGGTCTTTACCTATGGAATTGCCGTTTTATTTCTGCGCAGTCTTTAGGCTCTATATTCTTTTAAAACATACATTGTTTAAATAATTTTTATTATTTAGAAAATATAGGATATTACCAACATCTAACAAAAAGAAATAAATAAAAATAATTATTATTTGTATTGTTAATAAGCTTGTGAACATGGATCCAATTTAAAACAGCGGAAATAAAATATTAAAAAAACTAATCAGCTTTATTTTATTTTATTTTATTTAATAGGTATAGTAACAGATGACAGATTAACAAATTATAACAATATTGTACAACACTAAACATTTACAAATCTGACATCCAGTAACAACTATACACAACACTAACATACTAAATTAATACAGTTGGAATTATATAAACATACTTAAAACATTAAAAAAAAAACACAAATTTAACAAACTTAAAAAAAGCTACCAAAGAAAAAACCTTCTGTTATAGTAGATTAAAAACTAAAGGACAACCATAAGTTCGACTTCTCAACTAACCTGTAATGTGTATAAGTGTATTGATACAGATCCTTTATAAAGAAAAGCTAAAACAATACAACTGAATGCTTATATCGATATGGAGACATAAATAAACATTTTGTTTTGTACACACAGCAACACATCAAGTTAAACATTTTCATTTGAAATTGTGTCTTATTTCAAAGTATTAAGGTACATGAGCGTCTAGCTTGATTAGTTGCTGTGTGTACACGAACAAAGGAATCCAGGTTGTACTGAAATAGATTTAGTCTTAGTATTTCATTTATTGACGACTGCCATTTGCAATCACTGATTCATAAATTAGTAGGGTTAAGCAACGGGTTCCCCGTGTGGTGACGGAGTAAGAATACAATATGTCACCACCCCATCTCATCCCATGGGTGTCGTAAAAACCGACTAAGGGACTATCCGTCAGTATTATCGTTAAGAAATAAAAAGAAGGATAACTTGAAATTAAACCCTATACCAATCCGTCTGGCCAGCGTGGTATTAGTAGGCCAGTCCCTGCAGAGGGACATTAATGGGCTGTTATGATGATGATTATGATTCTCTCGAATAAGATAACCCTCTTTATAGCGCAGTCGGGTAAAATGCCTGTTTGCTTAAGTAACTACAGCCTTATAATAAGCCTTGGGCGAATAATTTAATACAATTACGACAATTACCCATAATAAATAACAATTTTGTTGTATTTTTTTTCAAAAATGGTTTTAAAAATTAATAAATAGTAACTTTGACAAAAATGATTTATTGATAAATAATGGATTCCATAAAAGGGCTATTAAGAAAATAATATGACAATAAATGGACCTCCTACTTATATTAAAATGCGAAAGTTTGTGACGATGTATGGATGGATGTTTGTTACTCTTTCACGCAAAAACTACTGAATGGAATTTGATGAAATTTGGAATATAGGTAGTTAGGGATTCGTCATATCAGCCTATATACGCCCACTGCTGGACATATGCCTCCTCCAAACGTTTCCACCATGCGCGGTCTTGTGCCTCCCTCATCCATCGGCCTCCCGCCGTTCTAAGCACGTCCTCGGTCCATCGAGTGAGGGGTCTCCCACCCTGCCCTTCGCGGTGTTAGGGTTTGGAATTACTTAAATAACATTTAAACTACCTATACCACGCGGGTGAAGCCGCGTGCATCAGCTAGTATTATGTATATCCATGTACGGTCGCATGCGCCGCGTGCCAAGCGACTCTCGCCTAAGGGTGGTCGAGCGGCAAATACCCCGACTGTACCTACTCAGTTATATTACGAAGAACTTTTTACTTAGAAAATGTAATGTAAGTTTCACTAAAAGAAAGTGATCATTGCCTAGCTATTTACTTTACAGTAGTGCAATATAAAACATTCTTACGTTTTAATATCTATCGTAAAATTTTCCCTGTTTTATTGGAGAAAGTACTAATTTGATATGTAAATGTTATATTAATTTAACTTTCTGGGGACGAATGGGGCTACCTGACGCTATACTCGTAAAAACTCTTATGACAATTATGCCTTATTAAGACAATATACATAGCCTGGCCATAAATACTGTTACAATTAAAAATAAGAAAGATATTACATTTGAATTTGGAATCTGTCATTTTTATACGATTGTTCATTGTATTTTCTAATTTTGGCGCCAATACATTGTACAATATTTTGCTATATTAAAATGGAGTGGGGTGATAAAGAAAACCGAATCGCTGTGATTGCATTACACAAAGTTGGTATGGAGCCGAATGTAATTTTTAAAACTCTCCATACGCTTGGTATTAGTCAAATGTTTGTGTACCGGGCTATTAATAGGTACAATGAGACCTTCTCTGTTTGTGACAGAAAAAGATCTGGCCGTCCACGTAGTGTTCGTACGAAAATGGTGGTCAAAGCAGTAAGGGAAAGAATTCGAAGAAATCCTGTCCGAAAGCAAAAGATTTTATCTCGGGAGATGAAGATAGCACCCAGAACCATGTCACGCATTTTAAAAGATGACTTAGGACTTGCAGCCTATAAGAGACGCACTGGTCATTTTTTAACTGATAATTTAAAAAAGAATAGGGTGGTAAAATCGAAGCAACTACTGAAGCGGTACGCAAAGGGAGGTCACAGAAAAATTTTGTTTACGGATGAGAAAATCTTTACAGTTGAGCAACATTTTAACAAACAAAATGACCGTATTTATGCTCAAAGCTCTAAGGAAGCTTCCCAATTAGTCGACAGAGTGCAACGTGGGCATTATCCGACTTCAGTGATGGTTTGGTGGGGTGTTAGCTATGAAGGAGTGACTGAGCCATATTTTTGTGAAAAAGGTATCAAAACATCGGCACAAGTGTATCAAGATACCATTCTTGAGAAGGTAGTTAAACCCCTTAACAACACCATGTTCAATAACCAAGTATGGTCCTTCCAACAAGACTCAGCGCCGGGTCATAAAGCTCGGTCCACGCAGTCTTGGTTGGAAATGAACGTTTCGGACTTCATCAGAGCTGAAGACTGGCCGTCGTCTAGTCCCGATCTTAATCCGCTGGATTATGATTTATGGTCAGTTTTAGAGAGTATGGCTTGCTCTAAACGCCATGATAATTTGGAGTCCCTAAAACAATCCATACGATTGGCAGTGAAGAATTTTCCCATGGAAAAAGTGCGTGCTTCTATTGATAACTGGCCTCAACGTTTAAAGGACTGTGTTGCAGCCAATGGAGACCACTTCGAATAAGCTTTTTATATTTTGAATTGTTTTATATTTATGTATTAAACTAACACACTGTAAAAGTAATAAATATTATTTGCAATAAAAAAAATGTTTTTTCTTCGTAACAATATTTATGGCTAGACTAGGTAAATTAGGACAAAAACTATTTAGTATGAGAAAAAAAAGGATTCCAAAATATTTGCTTCATTCATCTGGCCTTAGGCATCGGAGATAGAATGGTATGATGTATTCTTACTCCATTACCACAAGCAAAAGATAAGGTAAACTTTATACAAAATAAAACCATAATTTACAATACACAGCTAGTTACATAAAAGCTTACAAAGCAATACTTAATATCTAAATAATAAATCAACGTGCTACTTCGCTATCACAATACCTATAAACATTGTCACGAAATCGAACCCGGACCCACAATAAATTGCGAATAGAAAACAAAACATAGACAGCTTATAATCTGCTAACTCGTAAATCAATATACGCAATCAATATCGGCAATTTACGCCGAAAAATTTCTGATCTCCTATGTCTCCACAAGGTCATTCATGCCTCAATAGATTGTCCTGATTTATTGTCCCTGATTAATTTTAATACTAGATTTAGGTCTCGCCAACCTCATCTTAAAAGCTTTATTTTGGATGTACATATTAACAATACATCATTCTATAATCCTGTGGTAAGAATGTGTCGCACCTACAATGATCTACTGTGTGTTCACAGCAATAGGTTAGATGTATTTGATTCTACATTTACAAAATACAAAAGCATTGTTATGCATATTATGTCAGACTAAGTGCAACTCACTTATATAGTTTAAAAAAAAAAAATATTATTTTTTGGTTTTGGTTTTGTATAACTTTTAGTGTTATTTTTCTGCATGCTTAACTTCGCTAGCTGTAATTTATGCTTGTTTAATATAATCTTTATAATATTTGTATAAATATTGTCAAAGTCATTATCCAGTTGGTCATGTTGAGTACACATAGTTAGGAACCTAGTTTAGCTCTTATTTATTGTATCTTGTAAACTACTTATCTTGTACTATGTTCTGTTTTGTGTACCTTTGAAAAATAAATAAATAAAAATAGTGGACCTAGCATAGACCCTTGCGAGAGCCTTAAAAAATTTAACTGAAACTCCTTTACTCATAAACGCCTCTTAAATATATTAGTCAATTGATTAGCTTAAATTCTTACGATGTTGTTTGGTATAAGGTTGGTTTTGCTAATAAAAATCTTGCTAAACAGTGATTTAATTTAAGAGCCGTTTATGAGTAAGGGGGTAAAGATTAGTCATTTAAAGAAAAAAACAAAAGATCTAAAAGTGATAATTTGGTTAACATATCAGAAACAAGGTCTATACCATGTTTCTGATATATTAACCTAAAATGCAGCAGGTAAGGCTTTACCTATGTAAAGCCTACAGTGCTAAGGTACAAATTAGCATACAGAATATTGGGGACTGTTGATCGGATTATGTAGAGATCGCATAGTTTAGTGCATTAGCATTTAGTTACATTGTAATATGCAATGAATTAAATATATTATCTAGTTGTAGGGAAATAACTTGTCATTATTTAAGTTTAATATTATCATCTATTTTTATAACATTTTCGAAATAATAAAGCGAAATATTATGTATCCGTTTCACACAGATTGGTATAGATATCAATCAATCAATCAACTAGCCTATTGCAGTCCAATGCTGGACATATACTATACTGAAAACCCCAGTAATTTTCATGTTTTCCTGTGTCAAATAGTCATTACATAAAAAGGTTTCATTCAAAGTAGCTGACATATTACAAAATTCATCTGACATTAAAATTACTTTAGAACATGGTAATAAATAAAATAAATCTAGTAAATAAACAAACTATTTCTAGCAAAAACACTTGATAGTGTCAAAGTGTTCATTAAAACCCCATATTAGGTGTGTTATTATGGTTTCCTGTTACGAAGTTATCTAAATTATAAAGGTTTTTTCAAATGTAATTTGAAATATGTTAGAAAGAAAGTGAATGATGGAAAGAAAGACTCCAGCGTTGCTTTTCAGACAGGTATAGAAAACCTGAAATTCATGGGATGAATGCGGTGCTTTATAAATAAAAACTCTACTCCTTGTGGTGACGGAGTAAGAATACAATATGTCACCACCCCATCTCATCCCATGGGTGTCGTAAAAACCGACTAAGGGAGTATCCGTGAATATTATCTTTACAAAATAAAAGGAAGGAAAACTTGAAATTAAACCCTATACCAATCCGTCTGGCCAGCGTGGTATTAGTAGGCCAAGTATCCCTCCATCACGGTAGGAGGCCCGTCCCTGCAGTGGGACATTAATGGGCTGTTATGATGATAAATAAAAAAACAAAGAGTGCCTCTTCTCTGCGATCGTCTATCTGAGATAGTCGTCAGCCTGCTTTTTATTTCCATAGTCTTGTAAGGCCACTATCTACCGAATCCCTGTACCTAATATTTGTACACAACAGTTTGTATGTAAATTAAGCGGGTATAGCGTAATATCAACCTTGATGCCTCTTGTAAGAGATACTACCACTATGATATAGGTATACAAAAGATTAGTCCATTAAAAAAGCTTAATGCCATGATACGGGTACTGTACTGAGTCTAGATGTTTTTCTGAATCTGGCTTAATCCTTGTGACCATGGTATCGGTGGCAAGTAAAGGGTACAAGACACCAGTATGTACAAACCCTAATAGAACAAATTACTGCACGTACATTTGGGGAGTGTTTTAATTTATTGGGCGCCAGTGTTTATATAAATGTCTACTTATGTACAGTGCTAAACCTTACTTTTAATTGCGCTAATCAGGTTTACTTGCTGAGTTTATGATTGCATGGTGAGGTAGATTTTTATGGGATACCTTTTTTAATCCCACCCGTTTGAGTCAGGATTAACATTTTACATTTTTATAACTTCTTCTAAAAGGTCATTGAATGCTGTATTTTAGATTAACAGACGCTCATAACATGCAAGATTAAGATAATCGATTGTAAATCACAATAAAAAAATTTCTTTGCTTGGAATTCAAACCTGTAACTTTGATTCGCTTTTTCACCGATGATGTTAGCGCAATTTTATAAGTTCCACCAACTATTATCATAACAGCCCTTTAATGTCCCGCTGCAGGGACGGGCCTCCCAAGTGACGGAGGGTTACTTGGCCTACTATTACCACGCTGGCCAGACGGATTGGTATAGGGTTTAATTTCAAGGTTTCTTTCTTTTTATTTCACGGATAGTCCCTTAGTCGGTTTTTACTACTACTACATTCTACGGGTGTCCCGTAGAATGAGATGGGGTGGTGACATAGTGTATTCTTACTCCGTCACCACACCAACTATTATAATACTAAATAAATACCTAGCTCCTAATAATCCGTTAATAACTCACTGCAAGAGCAAGCCTACTCTAGTCTCAAAGAAAATCATGGCTTATTTATACCACGCTGGCTAGAAGATTGGTATAAGGTTTTACGTTAACTTTCCATGTTATGTTTTTTAGTTAATACCAGCAAAATTCTCCTAAGTCGGCTTTTACGACGGGAAAAGTTGACGTGGTATCACCGTGTAGTCCTAATCGGTCACCACATTATCCCAGTCTAACAAACCACATCTGCATAAACTGTACCTAAAACTAACATTATATAAACTATTATTAAAATAGCTTGTGAAACAACAATGATTAATTGTGACAAGATAACAATATTATTAAACAAGTCATTGAATTGATATTTAAAATATTATTATAAGCCTTTCTTAAGAGATGACTACATGGCAGAAAGAAACATTGCCTTATTACACTACACTACCTAGACAGCTGCTATAGTCATATTATATGGACAAAGGAGAATGTTTTTTTACTATAAATAATTTTTCTTTCTTTCTTTTCTTTTAGGAGCATTGGGCTAAAATAAAAATTGCTGCCCCCACGTTTGTAACCATTGTACATTGACTTATACTATTGAGCTTATTACATGTTTAAAGAATCAACAAAATTCGCTCCACAGAAATCTAGATATCAGCTATTCAAAAAATTAAAAGCCCTGTGGCACTCCAAGCAGTTATCTACTAAAAAGTCAGTCTTTCCCCAGGTACCAACTAGGTTCATTACAAAGATTGATACGTAAGCAACATTTTCTTCTATGGAATCTACAAAATTCGCCCCACAGAAATCTAGATATCAGCTGTTCAAAAAACTAAAAGCCCTGTGGCACTCCAAGCAGTTATCTACTTAAAAGTCAGTCTGTCCCCAGGTCACCAACTAGGTCTATTACAAAGATTGATACATAAACAACATTTTCTTCTAAGGAACCAACAAAATTCGTCCCACAGAAATCTAGATATCAGCTGTTCAAAAAACTAAAAGCCCTGTGGCACTCCATGCAAAAGTTATTTACTAAAAAGCCAGTCTGTCCCCAGGTCACCAACTAGGTCCCTTACAAAGATTGATACGTAAACAACATTTTCTTCTATGGAACCAACAAAATTCGTCCCACAGAAATCTAGATATCAGCTGCTCAAAAAACTAAAAGCCCTGTAGCACTTTATGCAAAATATATTTACTAAAAAGCCAGTCTGTCCCCAGGTCACCAACTAGGTCTATTACAATGATTGATACGTAAACAACATTTTGTAACGGTAATAACTGGCTGTTAAGGGGTAGGGTACAATCTAGGCATGTTACTATCCATGGATTGTGCTGGATGGTTAATGCTTTACTGTATCGTGCACATGCCAAGAACCATAATATAATAGATATAACATGAGCACAAAAGATATAACATGAGCAGACGTACATACGTTGGGAACACCCAACGTACGTCTGCCACTCTTCCAGGAGCAGTAATGATGACATATGGCTTCTAACCCAATATTGTCTGCATTGATGAGTATATATATATATATATATATATATATATATATATGTGTAATTAGTTTGACTACGGGTATGCCTAGATAGGGCCCGCCTGTAATGGCGGGGATCGCCGGAGGGGGACTGGACGCAAAGGCTCTGCCGGTTTCCCAGGCCCTAGGCCTAGTTGGTGACCTGGGGACAGACTGGCTTTTTAGTAAATAACTTTTGCATGGAGTACCACAGGGCTTTTAGTTTTTTGAACAGCTGATATCTAGATTTCTGTGGGACGAATTTTGTTGGTTCCATAGAAGAAAATGTTGTTTACGTATCAGTCTTTGTAATAGACCTAGTTGGTGACCTGGGGACTGACTGACTTTTTAGTAAATAACTTTTGCATGGAGTACCACAGGGCTTTTAGTTTTTTTAACAGCTGATATCTAGATTTCTGTGGGACGAACTTTGTTGATTCCATAGAAGAAAATGTTGTTTACGTATCAATCTTTGTAATTAACCTAGTTGGTGACCTGGGGACAGACTGGCTTGTTAGTGATAACGCTTGGAGTGCCTCAGGGCTTTTTAATTTTTTAATAGCTGATATCTAGATTTCTGTGGGACGAATTTTGTTGGTTCCATAGAAGAAAATGTTGTTTACATATCAATCTTTGTAATGAACCTAGTTGGTGACCTGGGGACAGACTTTGACTTCTTAGCCCAAAAAAAACATTCTCCTTTCTGTTATTTTTGGAGAGATCTGCATCATCATCATCATAATAGCCTATAATCGTCCACTGCTGGACATAGGCCCCCTCCAAACATTTCCACCCTGCGCTGTCTTGTGCCTCCCTCAACTTAGTAAACTTTTCCAAGTCACGTAATATTACACCAATTTGGAACAAGTTAATATGTATATCAAGTATATTTATGTATATCTTAACATTTTATACCAAACGATCGTTAGTAAAAGTCTAAATTACTAAATTATAAAGCGATAGTTTCTCGTTATGTTTTTAAAGTAATACATTAATATCGATCACCCACTTCGCCTTAACAAGTTTGCTAGGTAATATCAATTCAAATTAGGTTTATATTGCATTCATAAATAGCGTTTAAAGTAATAGTACGCTTTGCTTTAAGTGACAAATTGTTTGGATTTCACCATTTATTTCGTGATGTAGTTAATAAGAAATAGTTGTATGTTAAATGCTAAATAGTAATCTATACTAATATTATAAAGAGGTAAAGTTTGTGAGTTTGTGACGTTGTAGGGGGTAATCTCTGGATCTACTAAACCGATTTTAAAAATTCTCTCTGTGTTGAATAGTCCATTTATCGGGGAGTGTCATAGGCTATATATTATCACGCTATGACTAATAGGACTGGAGCAGTAATGAAATATGTTTAAAAAAGGGACGTGTTTTTTTCGTCGTCCAACGAAGTGGGCACGGGTCAGCCAGTAGTATATACAAGAATTAAGTACACTTATTTCTAGGGATAATAATTTGATGGAATAATTTTTGTTTGTTACTTTTGAATGAAGTCATTTCTTGACTAACTTAAAAAAAATTGTTTAAAAGGAGGTGTATTTCCAATTTGGTCCCATAGAAATGTTATTTTCTACGAAACTTCTTACTGATAAGAATAACTCTCACCAGTTAATCTAGTAGATATAAAAACATTTCAAAAATAAACTTTTAAATAAAAATGAGCATCTACGTTAGTTAGACGAAATGTTATGCGATCTAACGTTGAACAGTTTTAAACAGTAAAAGTGTTTTTATAACTTAAACACCGTGTGTTTAAACAAAATAGTATCTAGCGAAAACTCCGACTTGTTTAGTTTGTAGTCAATTTATGGTATATACCGTTCTTAGTTATAGGGATGGGAAAGATTAATTCTTAGTAAAAATACGCCGAATGTAACATTAAGTATCATAGTATTGCCTAGGTCTTTTTCGGCGCCAGACGTAAACCTGTCTACAAATATCACATTGGCAATGCAGAATGATATTAAAGAAATTATTCCGTTTTTGGAGAGACGAAAAAGTCGAAGTAAATCCTTTACCAACCTGTCAGATCAAAGAGATTTAAGTTGTTGTTTTAAATGAAAGAGTTGATGATTTTTTTTTTATTAAAAAAATATTTGTTTAAAAAAAATAGGTGGTCCATCCATCTATGAAATGACTTTGCTGAAGTTGCTTATTCAGTGATATCTTTTATTAATCAATAATTGCAACTGCCTGAGAGTAGTTCAATGTTAAGGGTACTGTATCTACTATGGGTACTTTTTTTTTTTTTTTTTTAAAGTTTATTTAATAAAATAGGTTACAATATTTTAACATTTATAACTCGCCAAACATAACTGTTTAACGGCGAGAAGCGCTCTTAATTTTAATACATAACCTACATACCATATACCTACTTAGATTCTATGTTTATAATGGTCTAATGTTCCTACTTACATCAATATCATGGCAACTACAATAGTAATAATACTGGAAAAAGTTTTATGTTACAAAAGTATATCTTTTAATTGTTTCTTTAACAAGGTGGGACTTAATTTGGGGGTTTCTCTTAATAAGTTTATGTTGTTGAACACTTTAGGTATCATATAATTGTTTGTTCTTTGTCCATAATAGTTAGTAGCTTTTGGTTTATCTAGCATTTGTTCTCTAACCCTTTTAGTGTTGTATTTATTCATAACAATATTTTTGCCCTGATCACTATAATAATATTCTATACCTATTAAATATTCTACTTTTTTATCTATTGGCAAGATCTTACATAAGGGAAACAATTTTTCATATTCTTTGTTACACATATTTTTAACTTTCTTACTAACTAAGTATTTTAACAATCTTATTTGTATATTTTTTATGTAATTTAAATAAGTTATAAAGGTTCGTCCATATACAATTAATCCATAGCTGATCAGTGAATCTGCAAGGGCATAGTAAACAGTTCTTAGTGTATCCACATTCAATACTCTTTGTAATTGGTAAAACTTACCAAGCACAGATCTTAGCCTATTACAAACATCAGTTACATGCATTGCCCAATTAAAATTTTTATCTATTTTTAAACCTAAATATTTAAAGTTATCAACACTTTTGATAGCAGAACAGTTACAGTTACATTTATTTCTATGTAAACATTCGTATGTGTGTCCTATTATAGCAATGTCATCAATGTTAGCACTCTTAGCCCCTTGGTTGTATGGTGAATGAATATGCATGCTTTTTGTTTTACTAAAGTTTAGTATAATGCCATTGTCATGGGCCCATTTTGTGATATTTTCAAAGTCCATCTGCACATTTATTTGTACTTGTAAGATATCCTTTGAAACATCAACTACGCACATGTCGTCTGCATACATAAATACTTTACACTGACTCACCACATTTGACACACTGTTGACATGCATAACATATCCCACTGGACCGAACACTGAACCAGTTGGAACACCCAAATTCACGACAGCATCATCTCCAGCAAACCCATCGACAACTGTGCGTATCTTTCTATTAGATAAATAGTTTCTAAACCAGCTATTGGTGGGCCCTCGTATTCCACATTCATCCATCGCCTGCAATAGTATATTATGGTCTAGGGTGTCGAATGCTTTTTTATAATCAATAAAGAGTGCTATCAGCTGTTTTCCTGAGTCTAAGGCTTCGTTGACATAATCCGCAAAACTTGACAGGGCAGTCACAGTACTCCTGCCTTTTCTAAATCCGTGCTGTGCGTCCGACAATATATTGTGTTTTTCTAAAAACCTATTTATTTGACCAACTACTATTTTTTCAACAACCTTATCGATAACAGATAATATTGCTATAGGTCTATAATTTACATACTCTAAGTGGCTTCCTGACTTGTATATTGGGCGTATTATAGCATTTTTTAACTGATCAGGGTATACACCTTTCTCCAAACACATATTGATGAGATAAGCTATAACAGGACTGATTTGTTTTTGTAAATATTTTATATCTTTAGCTCGTATACCGTCTAAGCCCGGTGCTTTTTCACTTGATAATGAGTTAATAATTTTCTCTACGTCAGTCTGATATTGTATCTACTAAAACCGATACTGTATCGGTATAAGTTCCCATCCCTATACTCCGTATATTTAGTTAACTGCCAGTACATTAACCGACCACTTTAAATATTATGTGCGGAGATCGTAATTGTTGGTTATACTCGGCTCTGTTTACTCCGCACAATGATTTAGTACATTCACTGATTTATTGTGAATACAACTATGTTTTGCGAATAAAGCGTTTTATTGTAAGCGTAGTTTACGCTGTGCTGAATGTTTGTGGCGTATTTTATGTGAGGGATAAATAGTGGCTGAGGTGTTAAAGGTTTTGTTGTGGTTATTCATTTTGTTTATTATTTAATTTCGTATTTAATTTTAATAACATTAACTAAAAAAGGTTGATAATGATACGTAATATCGTTTACTTAGCGAAATAAAGCAATTTCAATGAACTTCCCTTTCGAACACGATTTTTTTTTTAATTTAATTTTCTTTTAACTTGGTATAGAAATAACGGAATGCTAATGATAAAACCAGAAACTAGAAAATCTCCTGTGATTGGAGTCATCGGCTACTTCAAACGCAGTGTGACACAGCATTTGGTCAGACCACTAACATTTTTCTGGGCCTTTTTTTTCTAACTAAATTCAACAAGGTGCTACTGTCATTTAAACATAAAAAGGTTACCTTACCCGATAACATAGACGGTAACATTTTTTTGCATAGTTCGTCACCATAATCATGACTCATGATTCGTAGTTGATAATTATGTAAGTACTAATACATAATTGCATGTATCGGATATCAAATGATATTAGGTATAAACCGGATACTACAATAGAATATCCGCGATAATTAATTTTTATCTGCATAATAATAATAGGTCTTTACCTATAAAATTGTATACAAATGTTTTCTTAATTTATACTATAATTATTAAACTTAATAGAATGAAGTTTGGTATAAGTAATAACGCACATCTTAGATAACTAGCATTTTAATCATAAGAAAAAAAAATAAGGGAAGAAGTTACATTTCTTTCAATGGTAAAATCCGCTGGTTTCAATTGGACCCATATTTACAGTCTTTTTCTAATACAAATAATAATTATTTTTACTAATTATGTGTTGTTAATTGTTGGTAATGTCCTGTATTTTCCAAATTACAAAAATAATACAAGCAATCTGTGTTACAAAAGAAAATAGAGGTTAAAGACTGCGGCGAAAAAAAACGGCAATTTCATAGGTAAAGACCTATTAATAAAAAAATATTCATTTAAGTAAATATGAATGGGTAGCGAATTAGTTTGTTAAAACAAACCATCTCATCTCTAGGCTAAACTCTATCGGCCTTATTACAAAATACGGTCTAACTATAAACCACGATTTATTACGTCACAAAACCACTGTTTTTGAAATTTGTTGTTATAAAATCAGTCTTAACGTTAAAGTGTTAAAACTGATTTTGTAATGACAAATTTATGATTTCGTATTTGTTAATACAAAATCAGTTTTAACACTTTAGCGTTAAGACTGAATTTGTAACAACAAATTTCAAAAACAGTGGTTTTGTGACGTAATAAATCGTGGTTTATAGTTAGACCGTATTTTGTAATAAGGCCGTATCTTATCTTAAAGCAACGATAGTTTCAGAAGCTATGTGTGCGTTACTCGAGTGTTTAAATGTCCAATTGGATCGGATCGGTCTAAAACAAGTGCCTAAGATAATTTTAAAATGAAAGGTTCTTGCGTACAGAGGTTTAAAAAAAACTGTAATCGAAAATTTTAAGCTACATATTAAATTGACGCTGAGAGAAGACGTCTGAGTATCTTATGGACTCCAGCAATCATCACCATCATAACAACTCATTAAAGTCCCGCTGCAGGGACGTGCCTCCTCCCGTGCCGGAAGGATACTTGGCCTACTAATCCCACGCTAGCCAAACGGAATGCTAATAGGGTTTAATTTCAAGTTTTCCTTCTTTTTACTTCGTAAATATAATATGCACGGATAGTCCCATTGTCGGTTACGACACCCATGGGATGAGATGGAGTGGTGACATATTGTATTCTTACTCCGTTACCACACTGCAGCAACGCCAGGGTATAACCAGGCCGCTACCATGGAGTTAATGCTCTCTGTAAACCTCATTTGAAGAACATGTGTATTATTGTGTGCAGGTCGGTGACATGTTGTGTGTTGACAGCCGAAATGTACGATATAATGTATTACGTTGAACTTTACCGTTTTATTCACTTAATGTGATGTGACCGATGTGGTCGAGTAAAGTATAGAGGCGGCATTTGTACTGTTATGTGTGCTTTTAAATTAAAAACAAAAAGTCACAACATTTATTTGAAAAAGCTATAGCACCAGATGGTACGTAATTTAAGCAAGCGGCTGTTTAAGTCAGTACCAACTATAAGACAGATTATGTCTAATATAAGCTGTGACTTTACTCTGGCATTGCTGATACCCATTTGTTCAGGTTTTAAGTATTAGATACCCGTATTTTTAACACATTTACTACACGGGTTTAGTTGCTAAAAAGTTCTAGTAGATTACGATTAGCTGCAGAACATTATATTTGCACTTTCTGCTCCTTTCAGCTGCCCGAAACCCTCTGTATTATTGTTATATGACGTCTCTAAACTTCAGTAAGTTTATACGTTTGTTGAAAAGCTTGACCGGCGCTGATGCATTGAGTGTTATTTAATAGTTTGTGAGTAAAGGATAACGGCCCCATTATATTTAGTATTGCAGATATTTTTAGCGGATATATTATGTGAGCTTGTTTTATTGGCTGTCGTCAGATAAGTGATGTGGGACACGCCCAGGATTTACACGTCAGTACAATATTGACGAAGGCTTGGCCAGATCATCTGAACTGATTAAGGGAATCTCTTTGAAACGTTAACTACAGAAGGTAAACTATTGGTAAAATACTAATCTTCTTGGTTGGGGTTTTAGTGGTATCATAGGTTTTCTTTAATTACTCAAGCCACCTCCGTTCTCCGTGTGGTGACGGAGGAAGAATACAATATGTCACCACCCCGTCTCATCCTATGGTTGTCGTAAAAACCGACTAAGAGACTATCCGTGAATATTAACTTTACGAAATAAAAAGAAGGAAAACTTTAACATTAGTAGGCCGAGTATCCCTCCGTCTCTGCAGGGGGACATTAATGGGCTGTTATGATGATATCTGCATACCCCATAGCAACAAGTCATGACTTTACATATTATTATGTCTAAACATGAAGTAATGTCAAACAAAGGTAGTACAAAACATTCTTTAGTATTTAAGAATCCATTTAAAATTTATTGTCAGTACGGTAAATACACACTGTGTGTTTGTGTGTTTGACAATAAAATTTAACTAAAAAGCATAAAATACAATACAAAATTAGTTTCTTTATTGTTTACCTATACAACGTACAATAGACATCTATGTACAATTTTAAATGATTGTATGTTAAGGCGAAGTTTATTAAAAATATATTAAAATTTGTGTCGCTATTTTCTTTCTAAAAATAGACAACTCCTATAGGTACTTGGGATTGAGTGACAGACAATGCCTTGAATTGTTGATCACATTAATTTGTTTTTTGCGTGAAATTTAAGCCCACGACCTAATACACGGAAGCTGTAATAAAGTTGTGGGTTTGATATTTTTAAGCCTTGATGTAATTTGTGTCCGCAGTGAAAAACTTTGCCTTAAATAAAAGAGGTAACTTACCTATTACTACTGCTAAAGAATTTAAAATTAATATGTCATTTGGATAATAAAGAACCAACCTTTCTCTTCATAAGAAAGGAATGTTTGCTTTTGTTGGCGCTTTTAGGTTTATAATTTTATATAATTAATTTTAATGCATAGTTATTAGTGTAATAAGTGTATTGTCTGTGTTAGTGTAGTAATGTAGGTATATGAAACAATAAGTGTACCTACATTGATATAGTAATAGGTAAATATTGTAAAAATACTCATGAAAGTAAAAAATGTTATGGCGAATTGCAGTGTTCGGACAAACCGAAACAGGTTTTTTTAAATTGTATTGTTTTGTTTAAATAAATAAATAAAATAATAAAATTCCAACAATGTCCCACTTCAGGGATAGGCAGTGGCATATTAATTAATTGTCATTTAGTACTAGAGGTAAACTTGGCATACAACATAATACAAACAGTATTTTTAAAATTATTTTTAAATTATTATTCACATACCTAGAATATTTCGTATTGAAGTAAAGACACAATGAAACTGGCATGAGAAAAACATTTTTTAATTTTGTTTTTGTTTTTTAATATTTATCTACCGAAAAGGATAATTCATGTAAATCGCTATACAAATATCCATTTCCTTATTGGCACACACTTAAGCAATTATTTCTAAGTATACCTTAGTCGTTAAGTAAATAAGTTAGAAACAAGTGAACCCGTACTGATAATTGTTTGACTAGTGTTTTAACTTAAGTGCTAATAGTTAAGTTATACTTATGTCTGGTATGAGAACTTTAGTACAAGTTAAGGGTAAGCCACGAAAGTTAAATAAAGAAATGAGGAAGTTTTAAAGTTGTTTTTTTTTAAGTTCGTTACTCGAAGGTGTACTCTACCTTCGAGTACACTGAATGAAAATTTCATTAAAATTAAATATAGTAATTTAAATTTAATTAAAAAGCAGATAGTGCCAACGAATAAACATTGATAATACATACCGGCAAGTTTTATGTTCATGCACACAATTTGCATTAAGCGCAAATTCATTACAACCATTGCGGTACAGAGGTTCTAAACATTTTAACGTACTCGTAGAAAGTACCTAAGTAACTATAGATATCGCGTTAACATCTGAGTCTTAGGGCTATATCTTTTCTCTATATCTATCTCGCTTGCACTTACGGGTGTTCTATTTTTATATAATATCTACCATCTCTTTTTGGAGTACCCAGGTCTACTTCGTAAAAATAAATAAACTCATCTTACGTTTTTATCACACTTATGTTTGCTTAAACGAATGCACATACTTTAAAATCTAGGGAATAGGTTTTTTAACCTCATATTTCTGTAAACAGACAACTCGTTAAAAAACTTTAATCGTTACTGGCTAATGATAGATATATGATAACAAAAATGGCGACTGTGGTCCGCCATTTCATTAGTTTTTAGTGTGCTTTTAACTATTTGAGAGATAAATGAAATTGGTTTTTGAAAAATATATTTTGTTATCGTAAAACTGCAGAGCTTGTAGTCAGGCTTTACTTATAAAGATTAAGTTATTGACATTATTTGTTTTTATAAATGAAAACGTATTAAAAATGTTTCTTTAAAAAATGTTCAGTGGAAATATTATCAATAGTATCTAAAACATACAATGGCCATAGCATTGATACCGATAACTCAAACAGTACATAAATACCTATACCTACAAAAAATTACGCCAAGAAAAAATTCTGAATTGATATACAGGAATAAATTATTAACTTAATATTTTTTTCATTGGATAAGGTTGCTTCAGCAAAGTTTTATATCAAAGGATCATGATTTTCCAACGGGGAACAAGTCGCGTTGTTTGAGACACCAAAAACAGAACAGGTTTAAAATCAGCTTAACCACATATATGTGGCAGACACTTTACTTGTGTATTATCATTAAAAACTACTTGCTATGATAACTAAAATATGTAGAATAACTACGACTGATAAGATCAGACCAGACTACTTTACTTTTTTTCTCAAATCGCTTCCTCATTACTAAGGACCGTAAAGCCCGATTTACACATCGACAAGTACAGTAGCGAGTTAAGTAGTAAGTTGTTGATAGGATGGAGATCTATTCAAATAAACTTAATCAACAACTTACTACTTAACTCGCTACTGTACTTGTCGATGTGTAAATCGGGCTTAACTCATCTGACTTTAAAATACAAAACTTAACTTCTTTAGACCTAAATCCCTTTTTTATATTCTTCTTGAATAATGGCGCCTGCCCACTACACCGTACCATACCATGATTGCATAGCAACTATGAAATAAAAACAATACTTTATAAAAGTACTCATAATAAAACACTTTACATTAATCATTAAATATTATTAAAACATTGAACGCGTTTAGTATTATTATGTAAATACGTAATAATTAAATATTATATCATAGAATTTTAAACTTAGATTCGTTTATAATGTCTATTAACCCTTTTCATGTCCCATTGCAGAGACAGGCCTCTTACAGAGATAGTGATAATCGTGGCCTACTATTGATTAGTATTCTAATAGTTATTTAAGAGCTAGATTAATCTAAACTTCTGGTTTTAAGACACAAGGGAGTCATCTGAAATTAGTTATAACGCTTAAATTTTCAATATTTAGTTTGTTTATGTTAAAGGAACTGAACGAACTTTAGGGACAAAAACGTTCCAGAAGGACCATTAAAAGAAACTATTGGAAATACTGAATATTTTTTGTTTTATATCGATAACCATACTGCCTATCCCCATACGAAAAAGCTGTGAAATTATGTATGTATATGTCGCAGGGAAATGAGGAAATCAGGGATTTCACGAAATCCCTAGGGATATGACGAAATCCCATTTGTACTAGAAAAGAAATGCTCATATTTTTGTTTGTAGGTTAAAAAACACAAAAATTCTATCGTCTGTGGGTTAGGTTAGGTTAGAACTGTGACCATAATGCACGAGGCGAGCGAGCGAAGCGAGCGTGCCGCGGTAGCGGCCGCCGAAGTGCAAGGCATTTCGACATTTACCGGGATTTCGTGATATCCCTAGTGATTTCGTGAAATCCCTGGTTTCCTCATTTCCCTGCGACATATATAAAAAGTCTTCTTAGGTACTTACCCAATAAACTTAAACTCGCGATCCAACTGGCTTGCTGGTCACTGACCGTGAAGGCTCCATCATGAGACTTGAACTCCTGCATGGAGGCTATAGCTGGTGACATGTAACCTTTACTGAGGCCTGCAGCGAATGGTCCTAAGGAGACTGCTAGAGCTGCCAGGATCTGTTGATAAAAATGGAGAATTAATACAAAATAATATTGGTAATTAACAAGTAATGAGTAATTAAACAGTAATGGAGTGCAATGAAAATCTAAAATCAATGGCATTTTCTATTAAAAAAAAGTATTTAAGTATGTTTATCCGTTGTCTAGTACCCATAGTACAAGCTCTGCTTAGTTTGGGACTAGATGGCAGTGTGAAAGAGTGAGAAATATGTATCTATATTTATTTCTATTGCATTAGTTTTAATACTGATATTCCACATTATACTTAGATAATTGTCAAATATTGATTACTTATTTATTGATCACAGTAATAATTACTTTATATGGGATTCGAGAACCCGACCTTCTCGTAACCACTTACACGACATTAAATAAATAATAATAAATAATCCTCTCACATTCACACATCGCCACCTAGTCCCAAACTAAGTAAAGCTTGTTCTATGGGTACTAGACAACGGATAAACATACTTAAATACTTTTTTTTTTGTAAATACATACGTATTATACATAGAAGACACTCAGAATGCAAATAATCATGTTCATGCACACAAAGAGTTGCATTGAGCGGGAATCGAACATCTGCGTAGCAGCCATACCCACTGCGCCACAGAGGTCGTCATTTTACACATTGCCACCGAGGAATACTTTCTTTATTTTCTTTTCTAATACGTGAATTGAGTAATACGCATCGCATTGACACAGAATCAAACCGCATACAAACTTAATCACTACCATTAAATATAAAAACCGTGTCATTCATCAAATATAGCAATAAATCTTTTACTAACGGTAAGCTACAATAATTACATACTCGGGAATTGAATCTGTCGTAATAATTTGATGTTCTAAATGATTGAATCTTTTACTAACTAAGCTGCACAAATAATTGGAAAGTAGTTTCGGTTAATGGTTTAATTCTTATGGCACGGGCGGTCGCGACAGCGTGTGTTTGATTCCCACGAAGGACCATTTCTCGGTGCGATTTACAAACTATATTCCTGATTATTGTCTATGTAAAGTCCTATAACACAAGGCACGAATCATAGTGCGGGTGTTGTCTTAAATAATATCCTACTAATATTATAAATGCGAATGTTTGTGAGGATGGATGTATGGATGTTTGTTTGTTACTCTTTCACGCAAAAACTACTGAATGGATTTTGATGAAATTTGGAATTTAGGTAATTTAGGGTGTAGAATAACATTTAAGCTACCTATACAACGCGGGTGAAGCCGCGGGCATCAGCTAGTATATAATAATAAATGTCTTAAAACGGGTACCTATCACTCAACGCCTAAAAAGACTCGCGCTTCGCAGTTGGATCATAGGTCTGATGCAAAAGGCAGTACTGCTCGACACGGCACGTATTGTGAGGAGTTTCCTATCTCTGGAGCCCTAGCCACCTGTAGCTTGGTCCTTGTACCCGATGCTGGTAGAAATACCTTTTTTACTTTATATTTCAGTACGTACAATTGTGAATAAAAGAAATATCTTATTATAACTGCACATTCATGTAAGTACCACTGCAGCCAACCTGGTTCTTCTCACTCAATGATAAATCCTTCTGAATTTTTCTTAGTTCAAAAATAAATAAAGACTTCATATAATAAAGACTCATTAAGTATTAAACAAACAAAGAAAAAAGTTAATTTTCAAAGACAATACATCACGGCAGCATAGTTATTTCTATATACAGTATGCTCTAAGTGTTACAGAGAACACGCACGTACGAATCGATCAATGTTTCGAACACCATGTGTTAACGGTTCTTGAGTGATGTTCTCATTTAGGGCATATCGATGTCGATAAAGCCCTTTAGATTATACACACATCAAAAAAGTCTAAGCAACATGCATGATATTACAAATTTACCATTTATATTAATTTATTTTACCATTTATTTTAATTATAACGTTGTATTTTATTTTTAAAATAATATTTTTAGGGTTCTATGATGTAAAAATAACAGCTGTTTTCTTTATAAGTTCTTTTAATAACAGAAATTAACAATATTAGAATATACAGGTACATAAGAAACTAAACTTTTTTTTTACAAATTGAAATTTCTTAAGAAAATGAATTTATTGTGAAAGAATAGGACAATTTAATACAAAGTATGGCCTCCTCTGCTATTCAGAACTTGTCGGCAACGATTATTCATTGAATTAATGAGACTGTTTATGTCATCTTGCGGTATTCGCTCCCAATGGAATTGTAGCAAATCCTTCAGCTGTTGGGTTGTTGTCACTCCGTCCAAGTCCTTCAAAACACGTCTCTGGAGCATGTCCCATGCGTGCTCGATGGGGTTGAGGTCTGGCGATTGTGCAGGCCAGGGCAATACCTGGATGTTCTCCGTTGCCAAGTATTCACTGGTTCGCCGAGCTGTATGTGAACGCGCATTGTCATGCATTAACGTAAAATCGGAGCCAAAGGTTTGTGCAAATGGATGGACATAAGGTCTGAGAATATCCTCAACGTAATTTTTAGCGTTCATGTTTCCATTTACAAAAACGAGCTCAGTTCGCCTGTTCTTCATAATACCCGCCCATACCATAACTGTTGAGCCGCTGTATGGATGAACTTCCTGAACGCACCTGAGTCTTTCAGTATTTCCGGGTCGACGGTACACTCGCACCCTTCTTGTATCAGGCCTAAACCCGAATCGCGACTCATCGGAAAACATAATTTTATCCCATTGTTCCTGGGTCCATGTTATGCGTTCTCTACACCATTCATTTCGACGAGCGCGATTCCCGTGACGTATCGGTGGGCACCTGATAGGGCGTCGAGCTCGTAGGCCGTACTCATGCAGTCGATTTCGCACAGTTTGGGGACTTACATCAACACCACTTGAATTTTGTAGCCTCAAACTTATCTCTCGAGCGGTTAACATCGGCTGGCGTCTTGCAGTCAGTTGTATGTACCGGTCTTGCCGAGTGGTTGTACTCCTTTTACGGCCTGGATGCTGTTCAGCGGGTTCCCCTGTATTATTGTAGCGCTGCCAAAGACGACAAATAACACTTCTATGAATACCAAAATGTCGAGATACCTGAGATTGATTACTTCCCGCTTGCAACATCCCTACAGCTCTTTGCATTTCATCTGCCGTCAAATGACGTCGCTCCATGACGTAAAGAATAATATATCTAACAATTCAATTTTGTCGCCAACTGTATTTAAATGGTTGGTAAAATTATAAAATCAAGACTAAAACGTAGCAATTAACATGCACTCAAATTCAAACAAATTCGCAGTCATTTGAATTTTATGAAAAAAAACAAAACATAATCGAATTTTTTTTTTTACAACCAGCCAGTATGTCATTCATCAATAACAAAAAAGTTTACTTACCTATACACTTTGAGTGAGTAAATACTTAGAAATTAATTAATATAAATGGTAAATTTGTAATATCATGCATGTTGCTTAGACTTTTTTGATGTGTGTATTTTATTAGGCTTACGTTTTCTCATTTATATTTTACACTAATATCATTATGTGGAAAGTGGCGACCTCTGTGATGGTCTGACATGGTTGTTATGCAGAGTTCTAGACTACAAGCTCTGCTTAGTTTTGGACTAGGTGGTGTTAAGTAAAAATGTAGTGAATTTTGATTTGATTTTTTGTTTGTATTCGTCAAATTCTTAAGCTACGGAAAAGGTTTTAAATTACTTTTTGCCAATTGAATATTAACTAAGAAAGGTTTTAAAGGTTAGTTCTTGTCGATAAGTTATACTTACCAAAAGCTTTCGTTTTAAAATTTTCATTAAAATTGATGATATACCTTGAAGTATTTACAGGTTAAGTGACTATTGAGTACTAAATCATATTCTGGTGTCTTCAGTTTATTACTTACAATCTATGTTCAAAGGCATCGCTGATATGGGTCAATCTCCAAATCGGGCGTATTCGTGTGATCGCTCTGGTGCTTTTTAGATCTTGATATTTTTTGGTAATTATGTAGCTCATTGAAAATAATGATATTAAAATACTATATTTTTACTATTGGCCTTCATTTTTGACAAACAGTTATGGAAATATTTAAGTTCAAACATTTTCGCGTCCAGAGCAATCATGATAGGCGCTAGAGCGATCATAAATGGTGAAACAAAAATAATAAAATTGGTAATATATTATTTATTTAGTCATTTTTAGTCTTGCATGTTACAAGATTTTATGATTTTATGTTTAGGGGATATATCTAGAGCTTTTTGAGAGCTCATCAGTTGGAAACTTGTTCATGTTTAGGGCAGCGTACCGATTTTGAAACAACGGAACCCTTATAGGATCACTTCGTTGTCCGTCTGTCTGTCTGTCAAGACCATTTATCTCAGGAACGCGTGGAGGTATCAATTTTCAACAAATATTATTAATGATGAGACGTGACGTCATAGAATTTTTGACAGATAAGTAAGTCGTGACGTCACATAATTTTGGCAGGAAAATTTTGTTTGACAGATGAGTCGTGACGTCATTGAATTTTTGACAGAATCTGTCAAAAACTCTCACATTCACATCTGATGTGTCGTGAAATCACAGAATTTTTGACAGGTGAGTCGTGACGTCATAGAATTTTGGCGGGAAAAATAATATTTAGACAGCTGAGTCCTGACGTCATCACAATTTGGCGAGAAAGTAAATAGGTTTGTACGGAACCCTCGGTGCGCGAGTGAGATTCGCTTTTGACCGGTTTTATAAGGGTTCCGTACCGATTTTGGAAAAACGGAACCCTTTGTTGTCCGTTTCTCTATCAAGACTATTTATCTCAGGAACGCGTAGAGGTATCAAGCTGAAATTTTTACCAAATACTAAGATCTATTGCCTTTTAGTGCTGTAAAAAAATCAAACTTCTAATCTAACGAAATCAAGACATATAGCCGTTTATGTCGCAAATTTTTGATGAGCAAAGGCAAAAAGCTACGGGGTACTTCCAGTCTACATACAAACTTGAAATTTGGCATGAAGCAAGGTCTCTATAGTGCATGTAAAGGAAAACTTCCGAAAACTTGAAATTTTGGCTTTCATCATATTATATTTTGATAATTTCGTCATAGTCATAATAATTTTGACAGCTGAGTCACGTGACTAGTGACGCCATAGAATTTTGGTCACGTGACACGTGACGTCATAGAATTTTGACAGATGAGTCGTGACGTCATAGAATATTGGCGGGAAAATATTTTGCAGGGGAGTCGTGACGTTATAGAATTTTTGACAGATGAGTCGTGACGTCACAGAATTTTTGACAGCTGAGTCGTGACATTTGTCGTTGTAACAATCTGGTATTATTACTTAAAGTAGTTTTATAACGTACAATTATTGCAAAATATCATCGCTCTGGTCTTTTGGACAGAGCAATCATAGCCATAGCGATCAAATAAAGTCATAAAAGCATTAATATAGCCCAAAATAAAAACAGTAGAAAGTTGTGTTTACGCCTCATAAAGAACATCATTACTATCACTTAATTCACTTGATAAGCACATTTACAACCTTACTATTTAATTTTTAAAACATGCCATATCAATCATCGAATTCGAGAACCAAACCCAGATAAATCATAAACTTACCCTCGTAATGTTGTAGTGGGGGACCGTGGCACAAATGTATCTTCCTCGGCGGTTAGACCACTACAGCCACTACCCCGGGGGAGGGGAATAGAGTTTCTATTTCGTAAAACGAGGGATGAGCGCGATGTTTTACTCCAGCGCAGAGCGATGAGATAAAATGCCAGGTCATGACGATAAATTTAAATTGTGCCAAAAATATTGTTAATATAATTTTTAAAAAAATATTACAATGAAGATTAACTATTTGTTATGTAATATAAAATAACATCGGACATATGAACCTTCTCAATAAAAAGTTACACAATGTTTTCTCATTCAATCGGGAGTTAGGTCAACCCAGAGCAATCAGGATTTTAGGGTTTATGATTTTTTTTTAAATATTTCTAATGAACTAATTCATAATTTCAGCCCTGCACCACATAGATTAGACACCAAAGTATACATAAAAAAATTTAATGAAAACGTTTATCGATTTCAAAATGGGTTTCTCCAGTCCGACACGATAAAAAATGCCTCTGGAGATCTACCCATATACGGTTTTACATCTAGTTTTCCACCTTTTGTTTTCGTAGCAAAAGCATTTTTATTATAAAAATCTACACTCTTGAATTACAAAATAAACAATAATTTTGTGTGGGATTCGACATACTTCACGGCATAATTAACCGTTTTGTTACCAATTAAGTTTTCATAATAATCAGTTATCTCTATAACATTAAAAAGACTTTACCCTTATTCTTATTATATCATCTACTTATTTTATTTTATTTTATTCTATTTTATTTCATGTTAGCTTTATATTTTAGTATTGTATTATGTCACATACGTTGTATCTAGATTTTGTGTTGTGTCGTATTTTTGTTTCTAAATTTAAAATTATCATTTGTTTTTTAAATGTATCTATGTAAAATGTTGCCTATTATAAAAAAGAATGCTGTGTACACTTTTAATAGGCAAACATACCTAATATTGTGTTTATGTAAGTTTTATTGAGTAAATTTGTGTGTATTGATGTAAGTGTGCCATACTTTAAATAAATAAATAAATAATAAAATTTCATCATCATCATCATACCAGCCCATAAATGTCCCACTGCAGGGACCTCCTTCCGTAATGGAGGGATACTTGGCCTACTAATACCACGCTCCGTCCGTGTGGTGACACACGGAATAATAATAAAATAATTTACTATTTCAAAGTTATTTCAATGTGTGTCTTTCCTAAAATGAACGCGCAAAATATATTTCACAAACAATCGAATTCAAAACAAATGTTTAAAAATTTCAACATCCCCGAACGTGTTCTATTTTCAAATGATAATCGACCTCGATACATATCCCGTACAACCCTACTATCTGAAGCATTTCGACGAGTCAATGACCGACATACTGCCATACATTTCTATCCTATACAAACTATCGACACAGCCACTACACACAAAAATGAGCTTTAGCTTTTATAAAATAAGGTTCACTGAAACTGAATTGTTTGACATGGCATAGACGAAATTTAAATTTAAATTTGCTTCATGGGATATTAATCTTTATTGCACAACAAATAAGAAGGTTTAAAATTGTTTTTTGCGTGAGAAAACATTGATGGCATATAATGTCACTGAATTTGACGAATTGTGAAACGAAATAGTGTTCTATAATTTTTATTTTTAAATTGATTATGTTTTAATGGCGTCTTTTATTTATAAAATCATTTTAAAATGCAATTTAGTTTAATTATGACTTTTAGATATTTATTAGTTTTGAGTATAGTTTTCGATATTTCTTTTGGTGGGAAATTAAATTTTATTCGTTTCCTCAATTTCATAAAAAACTTTAAGTTCTTTATTTTAACTGTGCGATTAACTGGAATTTCCGCTTGCTGGTTATTTAAGAACAAAATAAATGATGTCAGTACTCCTATTTTATCCCATGAGTATCGTAAATATGGATTTATTGAGACCTGCAGATCTTATCTGCTTATACTAATATTATAAAGAGGTAAAGTTTGTGTGTTTATGTGTTTGTGACGTTGTAGGGGGTAATCTCTGGATCTAATGTACCGATTTTAAAAATCTTTCTGTGCTGAATAGTCCATTTATCGGGTAGTGTCATAGGCTATATAGTATCACGCTATGACTAATAGGAGTGGAGCAGTAATGAAATATGTTTACAAAAGGTATGCTTAATAACGTTTTTTTCGCCCAATGAAGTAGGCACGGGTAAGCTCGTCTCTAAAAAAACAATTACAAAACTCGGAACGTATTATAGGTAGGTCAAGTTTCCTTGCTCGCACAGATAATTATTCGAACCCGCCTCCTCAAGCACAGCTGCCGTATCCACAGCCGCTTTGCCATTGAACCAATTAATCTAGTTATCTTTCTCTTGTCAAGGCACTATCTTATGGAGCACTATCTAATGAGGCACTATCTAATGAGGCACTATCTAACGGGGCACTATCAAAGTAATATAAAAATTCGACATACCTGTCTCCTATAGCTATTCCTATTATCACTAGATCTCATCATCATAATCCTCGTCTCCGGGGTGATGTTTGTCATCTTATCACCGGTCTTATCGCCAGTCTGATCACGAATCTTTTTCTCACACATTAAGTCGCTTTTCTTCACTTTTTTTCAAAATTAATCACTGACAGTAGGTTTCATGGTGATAGGGCTGTAACAAAAAGAAATTATATGTTAGTTTATTTATTTAAAAAATTAAAGGAGTATTGGGTGAAGTTATACCTATGGTAAAGTGATATTGTAAGCGACTACCGATGATAAATCTGGATTTGAATCCCACGCAAGACAGTTATTTATGTGATCTATCATATCATCATAACAGCCCATTAATGTCCCATTGCAGGGACGGGCCTCATCCTCTTGTGACGGAGGGATACTTGACCTATTAATACCACGCTGGCCAGACGGATTGGTATAGGGTTTAATTTCAAGTTTTACTTCTTTTTATTTCGTACAGATAACATTCACGGATAGTCCCTGCAGTGGGACACTAATGGGCTGTTATGATGATGACACGTATAATTATCTTGAACCCGCGATCTCATTTCACGGGAGCCGTATACACAAGGCACTTTTTTCTTTACTCCTCTCTTGATATACCACTTACCATTAGATGACCGGTGTCTTTTACCCGTACAAAACAACCCACTCTCTACCATAACGACAATACAACTGATACTAAGTCTACAGTATATCTCGATGACGTATGCAATGCAGTCGAACAATAACATGTTTTACGATCATAAACCAAAACAATCTTGAACTAAGAGAAAAAAATTCTATGTAATTATGTTTTATTTTATACATAAGAATGTTGTGGAATGATAAAAATACTTATTCTATTATTTTTTCCCATGATATTATGGATGTCTCTTTGATGACGTGTTAAATGAAAGCAAACATTGACTCATAGGATAATGCTGGTTAAATAATATCGATAAGGTTATAGCATAGATGGGTGACCTGTCAAAGCACCATAGCCACACCAGAGGTCTATGGGGGCTTCAACAAGTATTGAGACCAAGTTGGCAAACGATTATGATCCGTTCGTTCCCAGATCATTCACACCGTTGGTTGTGTGATTAAGCGACGACCCTTAATCACACAACGGTGTGACAATCCCTTTCCGTTTTGATATGTGTGCTTAATTCATAGTACACATATCAAAACGGAAAGGGATCGTCGCCGTATCAACTCGAGCCGTCAGTATTACTTGTATGAAAATCCTAACTGCAACACAAACTAATCGGAATCGTAACGTAATTGCTTACATCTCATCCCAATATATGGTTGTATGCTAAGTTTTCCGTCTTTAATTTTCGTACAGATAATATTTGCTAGCAATACTTTAGTCAGATTTTACGACAGCCAATGATGACGCTTCGTTATTCTTAGTGCGTCAATGTAGAATTGTAGTCATAAAAACAATATTATTCTTCAGAACAATAAGTAAATACAAATATTACTTTGATTTATTGAAAACAATAAATAAATAACAATATTGTTATTGGTACTTTGTATTGCTTGTTATAAAATGAATAACAGCAACTGAATGGTAATCGTGAAAATGTAATAGTAATGATCTTTCTCCGTCATCTTTAATTTTTCCATTTTCATTCTGTTTTTCAACGGCTACCCCTTTCAACTGGTATCAGGTTTTGTATAAACGGGTTTAGTATTTTGGGTGATAGGGCCTCCGCTGTGGTCGCTTAATCCATGTCCAAGCAGTCTGTATTGTGCAAATGCTATTGTATTTAGGGTACAGTTGTTATTGAAATTACACGAGTATGAAATATTATATAATACCTTGGGGTAGATGCTAGAGGCTTAATTATACTTAGGTATTGCTGTCGTCTATTAGCGGCGATTACCTCTTGTGTGATGTGTGATGGTAACATCAGGTGCGCCACTCTAATACAGTAAAATCCTTTAATTAAAACGATGTTTTAATTTAAGGATTTCATCTATCGACCTTTCGATTCATGGACTATAAACAACACAAAACATTATTTTCCATTTGATCTTGTATTTTCTGTGATTGGCGAATACAACCACACAACCAAATACACAACCCATATAGTACAATCAGCTGCAAAGATATCTCACACGTTTCTACGTTCATAGAGGCTGCGGTTTCTATGCAACTGACTGTATACCATACACACCATTGACTGTATAGATAGTGTATTTTTTAAATCTAAAATACATTTAGACTAATTGATTTAGTCTGGTCTGTGGGTGGCTAATTAGTCCACGTGACGCACATGTCAAGTGATTGAAAGCTTTTATTTTAACTGAAATAAACAACAATTTATTTTTAGCATTAAATTGTTTACATGTTGGGTATCAATTAAATACCAAAAATATACAAAGGCTTATTTAAGTTAAAAATGAGTTCCTTTTCCGTAAGTTTTTATGGAAAAGAGAAGAAGCTTGTGCTGTGGATAGGCAACTATGCATTACAAATAAAAAAAAAATGGGAATAATAATCACATAACTGATTAGCTTGGAGACGATCCCCGAACAGGTACAAATGACTGACAAAAATGTTTCTGAGTATAATCTTCATTTACACAACGTTCATCATAACAGCCCATTAATGTCCAGAGGGATACTTGGCCTACTAATACCACGCTGGCCATACGGCTTGGTATAGGGTTTAATTTCAAGTTTTCCTTCTTTTTACTTCGTAAAGATAAGTCCCTTAGTCGGTTTTTACGACACCCATGGGATGAGATGGTGTGGTGACATTGTATTCTTACTCCGTCACCACACGGAAATATTCATTTCACAATCTTCATTTACACAACATTATCTAGTCTCAAACTAAACAAACACAAACTACCTATATGTTTCAAAAATTGATGAACTTATGTAACAGATACTCTACATACTAGTAGACAACATACATTCACGGCAAACAATGAAGCACACAAAAAATGTCACTAAGTAAGAACCGAACTTCAGACCTCTGCGTTGTAAGTTTACTATAAGAAATTAACTTTAAAACTTTCGTGTTTTATTAACTTATTATTAATAACTACACGGGTATTACCACGATTAAATTGTGGTAAAAATTAAATTATCTAATTAAATTATTTACCTTTGGGGCTCTCGATGTTAATGACCATGGCTGGTACAACCTAGCCGAAACGTCGAGAGCCTTAAAGGTAAATAATTTAATATTTACCACAATTTAATCATGTTAATGTTAATACCCGTGTAGTTATTAATAATAAGTTACTATAAGATGTCATAATTTTGTCTCAGACATTTCCACATTTAGAAATCTTGCTCAGAATTGTATTGATCCACCATTATTTACTGTTATAATCACTTTATAAATCAAACATACATAAAACAATGATTATTATTTATTACGGAAGTTATATTATAACCGCTCGCTTGCTTCTGGTAGCTATAGTTACCAAAACAAAACGCCGAACTTTGCTTCTGGTAGCTATCGCTACCAAACTATATTTACGACTAAAGTATGAGTTTATATTACTATAAACTGTACAGTTTATAGTAAGATTGATTAAAGGTAAGTCTTAAATATATGTAGTAAAACTCTGCTATTTTGTTATTATTATAAGCGTGTAGTTATTACCAGATTAACCACTTACGGTTAACCTGGTATCATAAGCTGTTCGCCTATCTATATTTTATACTGACTGCATTGAACTTTTATTGCATTTTAAAGAAAACTGGGGACGGAGTAAGAAGATGTGGTGTCACCATCACCACTCTATCTCATCTCATGGGTGTTAGTAAACTCTACCTTAGTCGGCACTAAAGGAAAGTTTAAACATATTCTCAATGGAAAATAAAGATTAAAAATTAAACTGAAAATCCTTTTGCATCCATGCAGCGTATTAAACCAATCTATTTTTTTTTTGTTTGTTTTTTGCGTACTCGTTGTTAATATTATCATGTTGTGTACACTGTCTTAGGGTTACTGTCTAGTCTATTTATAATAAGGCCGCACTTAAGTATTTCATGTAAGAACTGTAGTCTGGTTGTGTACCTATCATATATAAATAAATAATTAATTTTTAATTCTTCTAACCAGAGGGCTGTTAGTAAGTAGTAGGCTAAGTTTCTCTACGTCACAGAAGAATAACTAGCCTCTAATGATAAAAAAAAACCTCATCAATCTCTTAAACCAAATACTTTATAGTCTATATAAGTCGTGATCTTCATGGGAATAAAGAATTGACTACCAGGCTACTACATTGCACATGATAGTTATTAAAAATAAGTATTCAAAATCCCCAACCTATACCAGATTTTATTAAAATTGGTTTAGCTGTTACAACGTCAATAAATAACAAATAAACATACAAAATTTTCGCCTTTGTAATAATTTGTGGTGTGTAATGTACCTAAATTATTTTAAGATTTGACACCTCTAACAAATTATTGGTAATATGTACATCTATCAACGTCAGACTTATGAAAATCTTTGGTTATTTATTGCTAAAGCGTGCTCTTTATTTGTTCAGCATGATTAATTATTGGTGTTTGAAAGAGAATGTAAATAAATAAGCTTAAAAACAATAAAAGTTATTTTTGTAAGTTTAAAAAAAACGTAAACTATAGAAAAATAAATTATTATTAGGCTCTGACTGGTTTCTTTATGTAAATCACAGAAAAACGTAAATATAAAAAAAATAAATTAGGCCTTTAACTGGATGTGCGTCTTTTCAACGCCTTAAGCTCTAAACCAAAGGTGCTCTTTTTTCGATATTTAAATTTGTGACTGTTTTAAGTTTGTGATTATGATGACGCATTGATGTAACTGAAAAATTACAATTTGCGTTTTACATGAGACACGAAATTTTTACCTATCTACTTACAAAGTACGCAAACTCTTATACAGTTATAAATTTACATGATCATTTCTCTACGTTATGTTATCGACTGCATCTTAATTATATTTAGAAGACTTCACATTAAACACAAGTCGTACGAAAGTAACCATAAAACTGTTTTTAATTATATTTTACTTTAATTTTGTTTAGCCTGTTTCCATTGACTTTCGAGAAACAGATACAATTTACAGTCTAAAAATAGTTTTTTTAGGTTTTACGTCCAGTTTACGTTCTCTAGAGACGGAAAAAAAGTGTGAAACCAGTATAATTAGTTTATTGTGACACTTTCTTGCTTTGTTTTCGTAGACACAATAATAAAAGCAAATAATAACAAAGCTTTTTACGACATTCACAAAATAACTTAAAAAGGCGACAACAAGTATTCTAAGTCCGTCATCACACATAAAAATGTCGTGGTAAAATGGAAACATACATTACTATAATAAAAATTACAAAATGTCTTTAACATAACTGTATATTTATTTGTGATGATTTCCGTAAAGCTGTCTTTATAACATTTATTTTAATCACTTATTGAAGTTATTTTAACTCCGGTTGATTTGGTAATGTTACGTCAAATATTTAATTGCTTGCAGTAATTTCTAATTCAGTAGTAAGAGTAACTTCATATACCGTAGTAAATGCATATTTATTCACGCCTCGCTCTTAAGTAAGCAGGGACTTGGCCAAATATGTAGTAAAATTCTTACAAGCCTGGTTTGCTTTGTCTACATTCAAACATAACAGTCCATTAATGTACCACTGCAGGGACGGGCCTCCTCCCGTGACGGAGGCATAGGTACTTGGCCTACTAATACCACGCTGGCCAGACGGATTGGTACAGGGTTTAATTTCAAGCTTTCCTTCTTTTTATTTCGTAAAGATTATATTCACGGATAGTCCCTTAGTCGGTTTTTACGACACCTTTTACATCAGATGTGACATATTTTATTCTTACTCCGTCACCACACGGAGTTCTAACTTCTCGTCAAATCAGCTGATTTATTCCATTTATTAATAAATTACCAAAACCTGGAAAAATATTTTGGTACTGTCCGGGCTAACTCGAATCTGTTATCGGGTCTCACTTTGCCAGATAAAAGATAACAATATACAGCCTACTTGTGTGTGAAAAGTCCTATATTTAACCTCATCTTGATTGCTCGAAAAAGATCTAGCATTTTAATAATAAACTCCCTTGTCAATCTCAATCTTCAGTTCTCATTTATAACAAGTTATTTTGCAGAAATGTTTTCTTTTTCTTGGTAAATTATTTTTTCTCATAAAAGTGTTTTTAACGAGCCTCTTTGGTTCGCTATTATGGGTAATTACTATACAAATTACATGCGGCCAGTTATATCGATATTTCTCATCTTTTTATAAAACGTTTTTATATGTTACGATTTTTTTTGAGTTATCATAATTATTTTTATAAGTAGTTTTTTTATCATCTGATCAGTCTTTTTAATACCAAGATAAATAAATGGGTTGGTATAGTTTTGGTTTAATGTCAAATTATTCTTCTCTTACGGCACAGAAAAAGACTTCTGTGGCGTACTGGTTACATAACATGACTGCTACGCAGAGGTCTCGGGTTCGATTCCCGCTCAATGCAAATCTTTGTGTGCATGAACATGATTGTTTGCATTGGTCTAGGTGTTTTCTGTGTATATTATGTATGAATTTACAAAAAAAAAAGGTATTTATGTATGTTTATCCGTTGTCTAGTACCCATAGTACAAGCTTTGCTTAGTCTGGGACTAGATGGCGCTGTGTGAATGTGTGAGGAATTTATTTGTTTTATTAGATAATTAGCTTTTATAAAGACACTAGGGTTTGAGTTTGCTGGGGGGACTTTTACAGGCAACTTAACGGACATTAAGCACATCCATTCTAAAGACAATCATTTAGGATTCGCACAAAAACTGACCTTCAGTGGGATACCGTAACTACGCAGGGCAGTAAGGAATCAGTAAATAAATATTAATTTACAAAATCAAATTTTGAAAGCTGAGTAATTATAATTAGGTTAAGAAAATAATCAAAAAGATAATAATAATTAGGTTTCTTTAAACTTATACTAAAATTAAAAAAACTATATCTAAAATAAACATCGTATCGTAATCGTGTCGTTGTGTATAAAAGTAGTATAATTATAATCGGCGCCTCATTACCGCATCCGATGATCATGTAGTATAAATGACTCATACTATGTATAGAATATATTTTAACGATGCGTGAGGTGCAGTTGCTCGTGGGCATGATTGTAATCGAGTAGTAGGTGGGTTCGAATTAGTCGTGGAAAGATGTTAAGTAGAATCTTTTTTTAAAGATATTAGTTAAGTCAAGTCTACTCGTGACCATGGCTGGTGTAACGAGAGCCTCAAAAGTAAATTATTACTTAATATTTACCAAAACAATATACGTGTTAATTAATACCCGTTAATAATAATTATATAAAATGAAACACGAAAGTTTTAAAGTTAAGATATTAGTTGTCCAGCGTGCGATTTGAATCAGCAACCTCGTGTACACTAGTATTCAAAATAAAAAATAAATAATATGAAATGTACTAATAAATAAATATAGTATAACTTTAGTTTTAGGTACAAGGGACTTTCCAGTAAATGGTGCATCATAAGAGTGACAAGAGCAGTTGAATGTCAAAATAATTAACACGTTTTGACAGATTTACCTTAATTCTGTCATTATTTATCTATACGTTGTTGGGAGATAAAATTGAGACTTTGTTTTTACTGCAAATAATCCCTATTCGGAAAGCGCAGGACCGTGTTCTGTGTCGCGTGTTGGGACAGGCCTATGTCCAGATGTGGACTGATAGGCTAGTTGATTGATTGAATCCCTATTCATCCGATCTACGATTTGCTGCTAGCACTGTATAATTAATATTGTGCAATATCCGTGTGGTGACGGAGTAAGAATACAATATGTCACCACCCCATCTCATCCCATGGGTGGCGTAAAAACCGACTAAGGGACTTACCGTAAATATTACCTTTACGAAATAAAAAGAAGGAAAACCTAAAATTAAACCCTATACCAATCCGTCTGGCCAGTGTGGTATTAGTATGGGAGGAGGCCGGTCCCTGCAGTGGGACATTAATGGACTGTTATGATTATGATGACAAATAAGTATAATTTATGTGCACATTTTTTAAGAAATTCAACCCTAACTGCTTACAAGCAAGTTGTGATCGATACTTATTATCTGCTTAACGAAATATTGATTACAAGGAAGGCTAAAACCTGATACATATCTCCTGTGCTTATTTCACATGCCACGATCAATTACCACGCAATTTTAACTTTGTAATTCTACCCGTAATTTTAGTAAGAACGGTAATAAAAACTTAAAAACAAGATTTTTCTCAATATATTTTTAGCCAAAAAAAATGTCGAAAGTACTACACACCTTTTTTTCACTCATTCACACGTCATCTAGTCCCAAACTAAGCAAAAGGGGAAAAAACACCCGAGTTTTATTATTATTTTATATATTTATTTACATTTCCTATAAAATTATGGTTTGTGTCATGAATAATTTAATTTATAGGATTTTTTTTTTCAAAAATAAACCAATTTTTTTCAACATTCATCACGTTTTTTTGTGTTCTTGATTAATTCTGGCTTGGCCCTGTAATTTCACTCCATCACTGTAGAAGACCCATGCATAGGCACATTATAGTGGAGTTATGAAGTCATTAAATTCTCGTAATAAGTAGACGATTAACTAAACTTAGACAAACATAAAGATGCATACGTTACGATCATTGCTGTCTGCTTTATGTGCTTAATAACGGTGTCAACATACGGCCCATTAGAACATGTTAGTACTTATTAGTGTTAGTTCTTTTGTTATGCATTACCATGCCATATTTAATAAATAAATAAATAAATATTCCTCACACATTAACACAAAGCCATCTAGTCCCAAACTAAGCAGAGCTTGTACTATGGGTACTAGACACGGATAAACATACTCAAATTCTTTTTTTTGTGAATACATACATATTATACATAGACAATACCCAGGCCAATGCAAACAATCATGTTCATGCACACAAAGATTAATAGGGTATAACTAACTGCCTACTGTAGTGCAGGGTGGGGAGACCCCTCATACGGTGGACCGACGACCTAGTTAGGACGGCGTGAAATCAAAGGATAAGGAAGGCACATGACCGCACATCATAACAGCCCATTAATGTCCCACTGCATGGACGGGCCTCCTCCCGTGATGGAGGGATACTTGGCCTACTAATACCACGCTAGCCAGACGGATTGGTATAGGGTTTAATTTCAAGTTTTCCTTCTTTTTATTTCGTAAAGATAATATTCACGGATAGTCCCTTAGGCGGTTTTTACGACACCCATAGGATGAGATGGGGTGGTGACATATTGTATTCTTACTCCGTCACCGCACGGAGATGTACATGTGTAAGAAGTATTATTTATCATTCGGCATCACATAAATGAATGAATGTCTGTTTCTGTTGTTCTAGCATACGCGTCCCATCTATCAAAACACTCATTTTAACATACTAAACACTTCAGCACGTGCTTGCTATTAGGTGTGCAGTAAACAACAAAGCTACTAAACAGCATAAAGTACAAAAGTTACGGCCATACTTGTCGCTTTTATGAGCACTATAGCGGAATCTAAACACATGGTCCATTTGTCTTCACGAGATATGAGTGTACTTAGTAGAGTTAAGTTTTTTGCCCCTATGTCCACTAAAATCCATTAAAAAGATCCATGGATCTTTTTACACTCAAATCACACAGATATGTCCACTTTAATCCATGATCCGAAAATATTTTAAAAATGGATCTTTTTAAAATCCATTATAAAGCTGCATCTACAGTAGCCATTTTCTATAGGTAAATAAAAGACTAGAAAACCGATCAAAATTTTAATAGTAACATATGTATAAATGTTTTTTTTTATTTATTTGAGATGGGATGGTGATTGATTGATTGGTGTGAGCAATATTTGGTCCGTATTTGGTGAACGGATGGTGATGATTCTCCGTGTGGTGACGGAGTAAGAATACATGTCACCACCCCATCTCATCCCATGGGTATCGTAAAAACCGACTAAGGGACTATCGGTGAATATTATCCTTACGAAAAAAAATAAAGAAGGAAAACTTGAAATTAAACCCTATACCAATCCGTCTGTTCAGTGTGATATTAGTAGGCCAAGTATCCCTCCGTCACGGGAGGAGGCCCGTCCCTGCAGTGGGACATTAATGGGCTGTTATGATGATGATGATGATTTGGTGAAAGCCACCGGACAAACAATTTTGTTTGGAAGAGTTAATAAAAAATTGGGCAAGAGGAATAGAGCAATTTAAGATTGCGTGTGTCACCCGCTTTATTTTTTACAATGGATCATGGATTAAAGTGGACTTATGTGTTTGATTTAAGTGTAAAAAGATCCATCAATGGATCTTTTCAATGGATCTTAGTGGACATAGGGTTTTTTGCACTATTTGTTATTATTATGATGTTTAGCTAGAGACCTAAGACCTTATTACTCATTCCATATATGTATACGGAAACTTCACAGATTTAATCTCTATGATTACCTTGGGCGGTCCTGCGACGCCCTCATCCATCGGTTTTCAGCTTTCCGCTGTCCTAACTAGGTTCTTCTACCGTGTGGGAGGAGCCCAGGAACGCAAGAGGTCGTAGAATTTGAAGGAAATGGACATTCATTGGCTGATAGTAATTAGAGAAGTTTTCCTTCATCACAAAAGAATCTTATTTGGCCATTTATCATCACCATATCAGCCAATTAGTAGACCAAGTATCCTTCCGTCACGGGAGGAGGCCCGTCCCTGCAGTGGGACATTTATGGCCTGTTATAATGATATCAGTCAATTGACGTTCACTGCTGGACATAGGCCTTTGGGCCATTCAATACACTAGTACAACGGCCTCTAACAGAAACAATATATCTCTAAATAGCGACCAGCCCCGGCTCATCACGGGCATCTACTACAGAATGTCCTTAAACAACGTTTAAGTACAGCTTCATTAGACGATTACATTACATCTCTAAATTTATATGAGATTCTCTACTATATTATGCATGTGTTATACATATAAACCTTCCTCTTGAATCACTCTGTCTATTAAAAGAAACCGCATCAAAATCCGTTGCGTAGTTTTAAAGATATAAGCATACAAAGGGACATAGGGTTAGAAAAAGCGACTTTATTATATACTATGTATAGAAGCCCTAGTTGTAAACTTAACACTTATTCAATTCTAAGACTAGTTCACGTGTATAGCCGGCACGTGATACTTGTGTGTGTTGTCTTGAAGTATAGTTTTATGTAATAGTCCGGTACAAACGTGATCTAAGAACACGTGGACCGGGACTAGGGATTATGTATACAGGATGATTTGTTATGTAGTAGCTGAGATTAAAGCTTTAGTTACATCATAACAGCCCATTACCACTGCTGGGACAGGCCTCCTCCAGTGATGGAGGGATACTTGTCCTACTAATACCACGCTGGCCAGACTGATTGGTATAAGGTTTAGTTTCAAGTTTTCCTTCTTTTTATTTCGTAAAGATATAATTCACGGATAGTCCCTTAGTCGGTTTTTACGACACCCATGGGATGAGATGGGGTGGTGACATATTGTATTCTTACACCGTCACCACACGGAGAAGTTTTGGTTGCATTGTGGATAATCAATGGATGTCCACTTCTTTCAAATTCTTCGACCTCTTGCGTTCCTGAGTTACTGTCACACGTTAGACGAACTCTGTGGCGTATTGGTTATGTAACATGACTGCTACGCAGAGGTCTCGGGTTCGATTCCCGCTCAATGCAAATTATTGTGTGCATGAACATGATTGTTTGCATTGGTCTGAGTGTTTTCTATATATAAAATGTATGTATTAACAAAAAAAAGTGTTTAAGTATGTTTATCCGTTGTCTAGTACCCATAATACAAGCTTTGCTAAGTTTGAGACTAGATAGCATGTGAATGTGTGAGGAATATTAAAAAAAAATGCTTTTATCTTTATTTTTAAAACAAGGCTGAGCTTATAATTATAAGTAATCTTATTTCTAATTGGCATGTTACGTTATCTACTAGCCTAGATGGCGCTAGAGTTAAAATATTAGGAATGATAACCTCGTAATCAGCACAAACTAAATTTTAGGCAGTGAGGTAAGGGCTCGGTGACCTAGCGACTTCGGAGACAGATACTCAGAAGTCACAAATTCCATAAATAAAAGCACAACCAACCCTTAAGCCCGATTTACACATCGACAAGTACAGTAGCGAGTTAGGTAGTAAGTTTGTTTTCCAGTTGATTTGAAAAGATCTCCATCCTATTTTTTGGCGAGTTAAGTACAAAGTAGCCCCCTCTCTCGCGTCTCGCCAACTTTACTCGCCAAAAAATAGGATGGCGATCTATTTGTATTTGTATTTATTTATTAACTCTCTTCACAAGGTTACATAAATGAGAAACTTAGAGCTAAGAATAACTTGGACCAACTTTTGGACCAACTCAATCTATTAAAATCAATCGGGCCTTATCGGGCTTTATAGCTAAAATTACTAAATTGTTTCAAACTTTTGTTATGCTTGAAATACGACAGCCGCTTATCATGACAAGTCCACCACTAAGGCAGTTACTATAAAGGCAAAGGCTTCAAAAAAAGGACATTTTGAGAAAAGGACTTTTTGGGAAAGGACATTCTGAGAAAAGACATTTCCAGAAAAGGACATTACGAGAAAGGACATTATGAGCCGAGACGGGCAAAAAGACCCTTTAGTACACGTTAAGTATTTATAATTAGTTTTATGTGAGTTCCTAGATTCCTTCTTATTGCTGTCATTAAAGCATACGATGAAAATTATAGCAGTAAGGAAGATATAAACGTATTATAATTAGATTTACAAGAATCTTAGATATCTTTTTCCGCGTTTTATGGTATTTGCCTGCTCCTGGGTTTTGTTCTAGGTTGCGTAAAGTTAAAGAAGGCAGTGTGGTGACGGAGATAAGATAACAAAATATTGTGATCCAATTCATCCCAACTGGTTCAAAGAAGCTAACCATAACACTAGTGGTGTTATGGTTAGCTTCTTTAGAAAAAAAATATATGTCAGCCCATTAATGTCCCACTGCAGGGACAGGCCTCCTCCTGTGACGGAAGGATACTTGGCCTACTAATACCACGCTGGCCAAACGGATTGGTATAGGATTTAATTTCAAGTTTTCCTTCTTTTCACTTCTTTTTTTACCGATAATATTCACGGATTTAGTCAGTTTTTACGACACCCATGGGATGAGATGGGATGGTGACACACTGTATTCTTACTCCGTCGCCACGCGGACAATAAAACCTTAAAATTATGTATTCATAATTTTATTTGTCTCTCCTTTATGGTATAACTTACCTAGACAAATTAATATAAGGTAAGTACAAGTGATATTTTTTTACCGACTGCGCCCAAAATAAAGCTGATGTTTTTGAAAGTAGGTATGTATACTTTTTAACTTGAAAGGTGACTAGCATTAGATTCGACACTGTATTGCAACATTTAAAAAAAGGTTATTTTTAGCGCATATTCAAATGTTTTAAGTTCACCATTTTTAAGTAATCGGATTTTTAGTTCATAAAATACCTAGTGTTTCATATCTGCATAATAAACATTAAATAGACTGAGACACAGGGAAATAGAACCCAAGACCGTTGCATAGCAGTCTTGTACGAAAGCGACTGCACCACAAAGAAAATCAAATCGTATCTTATATTACAAGAGTTATTGCAACATTCTGTATATCAGTAAGGAATAAATCTCAAGAGTTGTGACTGTTAGAGGTGTATAATTTAATAGAGACCATTGCGTACTATTATAGTACCAGTTGTACTAGTGACAAATTGCATCTATAGTATCTCGTGAAGTAAACACTAGCAAATCAGAGAGAGAGAAGATATCTATACTTCTATTCTAAAGAGTACTTAGGTAAGTACTTCTTCTATATCTATACTAATATTACAAAAAGGTAAAGTTTGTGTGTTTGTGACGTTGTAGGGGATAATCTCTGGACCTACTAAAACGTTTTAAAAAATATTTCTGTGTTGAATAGTCCATTTATCGGGGAGTGTCATAGGCTATATAGTATCGCGCTATGACTAATAGGAGAGGAGCATTAATGAAATATGTTTAAAAAAAGGACACGTTATTTTCGTCGCCCAACGAAGTGGGCACTGGACAGCTAGTTAAGTAGTATATAAAAATGAAAGAACTGTTTTTTACATTTTTTTGGACTTTATTTTAGTAACGGACTAGTTTTCGACCGCGGCTTCGTCCGCGTGGTGTTTTGGGCAAAAGTAACTTATGTTCTTTTTCAGATTTCATATACAATTTTGTAACAAATTGTTGCCTAAGAAGTTTTTACGACAACGACTGAATAAGATCGGTTTGTGACAGTTTTTATTTTTAGTCCCTTTTTCATCACTTTATTCTCGTAACAGGTGACGAGGTGACATACATAAAAAAAATGAAAACTGGACGTAAAACTCTATACCAATCTGTCTGGCCAAAAAAAGCCTTTTAGTCTATAGTCCCTTAGTCTTCTTTTACGACAAGTGCTAGGTCTACAGCTCAATACTTAACTAGAAAGCAAATCTGCGTGTACTTTCTAGGAAATATTACAGAATACTAAGTATTAAATGGTACTTGTAGTTAAGTTAGTATTTTAGTGAAAGTATGTACTTATGTATCGTATACTTAGTAGGCTATAGTTACTTATTACCTTATTGAACTACTACATAATATAATAACTGAGTAGTAGTTTTAAACTTAGGTATATACTATTTAAAATTAGAATAAAATCGAATTAAAAATCCTTTGAACAATTAGCCAATTGCTCGATTGGCCTCGGCGTTTGATTGCCGCTCTATGCAATTTGCATAACTTTTTGAAGCTATACTTCCTAAATAATAAATAAATAATCCTTACACATTCACACAGCGCCACCTAGTCCCAAACTAAGCAAAGCTTGTACTATGGGTACTAGACAACGGATAAACTTAAATACTTTTTTTGTAAATAGGTAAGTACATACCTATTATACATAGAATACACTCAGACCAATGTAAGCAATCATGTTCATGCACACAAAGATTTGCATTGAGCGAGAATTGAACCCAAGACCTCTGCGTAGCAGCCATGTAATATACCGACTGCGCCGCAGAGGTCGTCATCGATTGATTTTATAACATGTTTTATTTGTTTCAACCAACTCTCATATAATTTAGTTTTTATCCCTAAAAACATAACTACGGAATTAGTTTGTAAAAATCAATCGTGAGTAAATGAAATTTAGAGTAAGTTCTTATCACAAAATTTTTGATTACTCCTCGCTTGCTTACTAATCAATACCTCTACAATCGTAGTATCAATCTTAATTTACGACACCTTATAACCTAAAGTTACAGTTTATATTATGTGATTTTATAATCCGTGTGGTGACGGAGTAAGAATACAATAAGTATGTTACCTTTACATAGAAAGAAGGAAAACTTGAAATTAAACCCTATACCAATTCATGAGGCCAGCGTTGTATTAGTAGGCCAAGTATCCCTCCGTCCCTGAAGTGGGACATTAATGGGCTGTTATGATGATGAATAAAATCACGTAAAATATGTACTTAACCACATATCCAGGATATTGACAACCTAAGGAATCTTATTAAATACTATATCTACATATTTCTCAGAATTCCTGGTAGCCATATTTCCACACCACGTAGCGTATAAACCAGTTGTAGACCACTGGTGTAACCGCTAACCACGCGGTGTCAGCTTTCTTGATGCATATTTATATGCCCTTCATCATTTGAAGTTTAGGGTTAAGGAAAGAAAGGTGGTGTTTAATTTGTAGGTGAGGTTTTGGAGTAAGAAAATAATAATATGGTGTCACCATGCTTCGTCGTGTCATGGGTATCGTGATACCGACTAAGGGAACCTCAAAGATATTTTACTTTACTAATACACTAGCTGACCTGTGTCTACTTCGTTAGGCAGCGAAAAAAACGCGTCCCTTTTTTAAACATATTGCATTAATGCTCCACTCATATTAGTCATAGCGTGATACTATACTTATAGCCTATGACACTCCCCGATAAATGGACTATTCAACACAGAAAGGATTTTTAAAATCCTCAGATTACCCCCTACAACGTCACAAACTCACAAACTTTACCTCTCTTTATAATATTAGTATATAAGAAGAAATTTTTTAGAAAGATGCTATTGAATTTAAGAGATAGACCTTGTTTTTTTCACTTTAGTAGAGTCAATCCGTTCTTGTAATGGGACAATAAGAGACATTTCGACAGATTATAATAATTTGACCTATCCACTGCAAAAACAAACTCAGAACAATCCTTTGCGGACGTCATCTCTTTTGCGTGGAAATCGAACCCCCTTCCTTTTAAACAACAGTCTACCACTAAGCCACAGTACGTAGACATATTTCCAAACATAAATAAAAATACCATACACAAGCATTTCTATCGTATATATTTATTACCATCGGCTCGTAAAGTAGAATGGTGTAAATGTTAAATCGTAAATTCCAAGTTTATGGGCAAAATACCGTCAGCTGGGCTTCATATTACTCAGTATTGAATCTCAATTACTGGTTATAATATTTATACTTATAAACACAGAGGCGAAAGCTTTTTGCGAACATAAGTTATATACTTAGTACTTAAGCCTTTTTGCGATTATGATAAGACCTATTGCGGCATAGACAAAGCAGTACTTAGTCGAAACGCTTATTTAAAATGACATTTTGGGATAATGCGAAATTGGCAAACTGCGTTTTAGGTGCTCAGCGAGTAAGGGGTAAATCCCTGTAAATATTGCATAAGTTACGTATGCTGAACTCTGTGGTAGACTGCAACACAATGACTTTGGGTTCGATACCCGCAAATGCAATTCTTTTATGCGTGAACATGAAAGTTTGGTTGGTGGTTGTTATGTAAGGGTGTTTGTTATATAATATTTATATTTAATGCGTTAACGTATTTAATGTATGTTTTTACAAAACAATATAATATAAGTTATTTTAAAAGACTACTCCCGCAATGGAAATCAAGCCCTTTGACGAGGACTTTTACAAAACCATATTTAAAGTAAAATAATAATTTGTGAATCACTCAAATATCTTGCGTAGGATTCGTGGGAAACTGTGACGGCAGTCACATACACCACAGTTTTGCTACAAAGGCAGTTATTCTATCTACAAAAACAAAAGATGAAGTATCATCATCTGAAAATGGTGTAGTGGTATAGTCAGTAACAAAATGTAATTAACACATAATAATAATTCAATATTACAAAACATTTAACATCAAAAGCTTCCAAATCACCGTCGTGAATAGTCGTGATGAGAAGAGAAAATAGTCTTATCATTATTATTTTGTAATATCGAATAAACACTGAAATATTTTTTTTCTTAAATCGCTGTATACCAAAAACGACATTGTAATTTTGAACGTGATAATCAACTTTCGAAAGAACTTCAAGAAAACTTTCGTTGTTGACTGTACCTACGTACAGTCGTGTTCTACGTCACCACACTAACAGTTACGTAAGAAAGTATTATGTAAGTGATTATAATAAAAATATTTTTGTATAAACATTTCAATCAAAACAACAATATAATTTTATTGTTAATAACTTAAATCACACCTGGTTTTTATTGAGTTTTTTTTTATGATTATATTTAAAAAATAGTATTTGATTTCAATGTTATATTATGCAATATGTTTTCTTTTTTATCAAGTGACGTCATTCACTTTTTAATGTTAATAAAACTTTACACCTGTGATTATTGGAATAAAAATATCTTTTCTTTCTTTACTTTTGCACAATTATTATCAGATTACTTTCGTATTAGGGATCAATCCCTAAGCCACGGGGCCTTTTATTAGTATCTATACCCATGCATTTTTTTTATTCAAACCATCTTTACAGATGAACATGTATGTTTGTCAATTCTTCATTCGTAAACGGCTGTACTTATTTGAATGTAACTTGGTGCTATATTGAATTTAGAAGAAGTTAGCTGTAACCGTAGTATGAGCAAGAACGTTTAGTAACAATCGGTTCACACATATACTAAAAGCTTGAGAAAAGACACGAGCTTAAATCAATAGAGATTATCAAACGGTTATCGATCTGTTATCGGGAATAGTAACTACCTATAACTAGTTTCTTATATTTTGCACTTTTGTTATAACAGCCCACCAATGTCCCACTGCAGGAACGGGCCTCCTCCAGTGACGGAGGGATACTTGGCCTACTAATTCCAAGCTGGCCAAACGGATTGGTTAGGGTTTAATTTCAAGTTTTCCTTCTTTTTATTACGTAAAGATAATATTCTCGAATAGTCCCTTAGTCGGTTCTTACGACACCCATGGGATGAGATGAGGCGGTGACACACTGTATTCTTACTCCGTCACCACGGTAAAGTCTTCAATAAATATTTTATCTATACCTTTACTAAGAATTTTTTGCAATCCACCAATGATTGTTTTGAGATGATACAATTTGAGTCTGATATTTTTGCGTTTGTATTTTTTTTATTGTTTTTGGGGAGCTCACAGCTACAGTACAGTGAGTTGTATACAATTACATGCCAATTACAAGCTTCCACAAATGAAGAAATAATAGCCAAATTAGGAAAACTTGCATATTTTATCTCTACATGTGCAAATGAAAGAAAACTTGAAATACTTTACATTAACTTCGACACTTCGACATTAAAGAGCTGTTAGGATAACAGGGGGAAACTCGTCTTCTCATGCACTAGTAAGATTACGACCACATAAAAATATAATGCATGGAATTCGAACTAGTACCATTTATTTCCTTACAAAGAAAAACAAGCCCGAACGTCCTCAAGGCAAACAGAATCAATGAATTAGATAAACAGGCACCCACAAACAATTGTCTGCCAATAAAATAACTATTAAATTGAACAGCTTTCTCAGAAAATTGTAGACTAATAAAAAGCTATTTTAGAGTGTACGCCTTGAATTTTGTTGTGGCAATAAACAGGTGAATAACAGTAAAACAAGTGCAAATTAATTTAAAAAAAGAAAGAAATCAAGAGAGAAATTTTATTTTAAATCTATACTAATATTATAAGGAGGTAAAGTTTGTGTGATTGTGTGTTTGTGACGTTGTATAGGGTAATCTCTGGATCTACTAAACCTTAATTTCAAGTTTTCCTTCTTTTCATTTCGTAAAGATTATATTCACAAACATTTTTTCATTAAATGCCAATCCTACGTTTGCTCATGACAGTGACATCCTGTATTTCTATATTTCTATCGAGTACTACTTATTGGCTATAACACTGACGCTGCGACACATTTATTTTGTGTCACAATACAGATGTTTTACTTCTAAAATGTTTTTTTAGCTTGTTTCTAGTAACGGATTATCCGATCGTAAAATAAAAAATGACAGTTTTTCGATGATTTTTGTAGTTTCTGCTTAGAAAAGTTATACCCTACCTTGTGTTAAAAATACACCATACTCATGTACACCTGTATAATATATTAATTAATTAAAAGTAAAACAAAATTGTTTTCCGTGTGGTGACGGAGTAAGAATACAGTATGTCACCACCCCATCTTATCCTATGGGTGTCGTAAAAACCGACTAAGGGACTATCCGTGAATATTATCTTTACGAAATAAAAAGAAGGAAAACTAGAAATTAAATCCTATACCAATCCGTCTGGCCAGCGTGGTATTAGTAGGCCAATTATCCCTCCGTCATGGGAGAGGCCCGTCCCTGCAGTGAAACATTAATGGCCTGTTGTGAAGAAACCAAAGTTGTACTTCTGCCAACTTTCCTATCTAACCTTGCCAATTATTTAATCTTTCCACGAAATTACAGACTGTCGGTTGTTCTGTATAATGTGTACAGCAATTAGATATTTAATTAGGCATTGTTTATTACAAACATCGCAGCCTCCCTCAGTTCATGATTAATGAATTCACGAAATTATGTACGTACGATGGTAAACCTGTTTGTGTGAGGTTTGAAAATTGATGGGTTTACGTTGACGAAATTACTTTTTTTTGGTTTTTCGGTGGGAACAAAATTGACATTTATTTTTTATCTAACTATCATGGTGGCTTAGTGGTTATGTACAGTACCTACGTGCTAACTAACTGGGCCGGCTTGAAGTTGCTACAAATGGCTGCGCAAATGATTTTTTAGTAAAAATTGCAGGGATCGGGTGGTTTTTTTTTTTAAATATTCACGGACATCTCTACACAGCGCCATCTGTTCCCAAAGTAAGCTAGGCTTAACCTGCTTGTGTTATGGGTAACAGAACAACGGATATTAATACTTATATACTTTGTTTTGGTAAATACATACGTATTATACATAGAAACACTCAGACCAATGCAAATAATCATGTTCATGCACACAAATATTTGCATTGAGCGGGAATCGAACCCTAGACCTATGCGTAGCAGCTATGTTATATACCGACTGCGCCACGGAGGTCGTCGGGTGGCTTTTGGTTCCTGTACATGCGCATACTTCTTGATAGCTAGCTTCGTGCCATCCGAGTGAGTTGGCACGTACTGTATGTAGCTACCGTGCGCAAGGTTTCTAATTCCATGGTAGATATGTGTGATCTACAAATTATTGCCTTGAGTCTGGATGATCTTTGTGGGTCCAAAATAATCACAGTTTGTACTTTTGATATTAGGTAAACATACTTATTTACAATAATTATTTTGTGTATCTGATACATAGATAACACACAGATCAATGCAAGTTAAATACAAACATTAGCAATAACGTCAAACCCAAGACCTCTCAACTAAAGACTCCAACCACTACACTACAGAAGTCATCAGAATGTACAAACGTTTTGAAATCAAATTAAAACGACTTTTAAATTAAATCAAACTTTACAATTAAGTATCCGCCATATTTGATTAAACTTCACTACAGTCCCACATCAACCTTAATTAAACCTTAACTCTGTACCATAAAACACATTTTCCAATGAAATTATATATTTCGATGTGCTTCAGTGCGTATGAAGCTTATTTGTTATACTCTGTGCGAATAAGTCTGGCAGGTGGCGCCCTCTACCGCATTTCACAAGCATTACATGCATCTTCAATTAATTTACGTTTCAATTTCATTTTTATATACCTAGTCGGGTCGTAAGTTCTGTCACATCCATATTTTTTTTATCTTCGAATACTGGCCACATATGCTTCGACTAATTTTAAAAATAGAACATTCGCCCTTTTCAAATATAAAGAAAGTAATCATTTTTATTCATTTTCAAATATGGAGTGGTCGCAAAAGGAAGATAGAGTCGCGGTTATCGCGTTGCACCGCTGTGGTTACGCGCCAACAGAGATTTTCAACTTTCTGAAAAAATTGAAAATAACACTACGGTTTGTTTATCGCACTATCAAACGGTACACTGAAGATTCAAGCTTCGAAGATCGTAAGAGGAGCGGCCGACCTCGCACAGTTAGGACACCAGCGGTCATCAAAGCCGTGAAGGCGCGAATTCAACGAAATCCCGTCCGGAAGCAAAAAATCTTAGCTCTTCAGATGGGCCTAAGCAGAACCACGATTAAAAGAGTGTTAAATGAAGACCTAGGACTACGAGCTTATCGTAAAAAGACCGGACATTTTTTGAATGAGCGTTTGAAAAAAATTAGGCTGGAAAGATCCCGAGCTTTGTTAAGGCGGTACGCGGGAAAAAAATACCGCGAAATTTTGTTTTCCGACGAAAAAATTTTTAACATCGAAGAAAGCTACAACAAACAAAATGACAAAGTGTATGCCCATAGCAGTGAAGAAGCAAGCGCGCGTATTCCAAGGGTGCAGCGTGGGCATTATCCTTCGTCAATCATGGTTTGGCTTGGAGTCTCCTATACAGGATTAACTGAGGTGTTTTTTTGTGAAAAAGGTGTAAAAACCAGTGCCGTTGTATACCAAAATACCGTCCTAACGAACATAGTGGAACCTCTTTCCCAAACAATGTTCGAAAACAGACACTGGATATTCCAGCAGGATTCTGCGCCAGCTCATAGGGCACGAAGCACGCAAGACTGGCTGACCGCCCGAGGAATTAACTTCATTGGTCATGAAGACTGGCCCTCTTCTAGTCCAGATCTAAATCCACTGGACTACAAGATATGGCAACATTTGGAGGAGATTGTCTGTGCTAAACCTCATCAGAATTTGGAGTCTCTCCGAGCATCTCTGGTTAAAGCAGCGGCAGAAATAGACATGAATGTGGTGCGTGCTGCAATCGACGACTGGCCGCGTCGATTACGGGCATGTATTCAAAATGGGGGAGGGCATTTTGAATAATGTAAATAAATTTGGATTGTGCATTTAATTACCTTTCATTTCATATATAATTTTTAAACAATTATCAAAAACTGTATCATTAATCACATTAAAAGTTTTTGACAGAACTTACGACCCGACTAGGTACATATAAATTATATTGTAGTATAATATATTGTAGTTATAGTTGGTATCACTGATTTATAAACGATAATACTGATTAAGCAACGTGGTGGTGATCCCTTAGAGTGGTGACCGCTTACTGGTCCCGACTTTCGTGGTAGTGACACAATCATTAAACCAAGTCAGAGGCCTCCGTGTGGTGACGAAGTAAGAATACAATATGTCACCACCCCATCTCATCGACATCCTATGGGTGTCGTAAAAACCGATTATGGAACTATCTCGACGAAGGAAAACTTGATATTAAACCCTATACCAATCAGTCTGGCCAGCGTGGTTTTTGTAGGCCAAGTATCCCTCCGTCATGGGAGGAGGCCCGTCCCTGCAGTGGGTCATCAATGGGCTATTATAATGATCCTCTTTATTGCCTTAAGCTTCGGTATACTTTAGGTTTGATAGTATTAAGTTTGTAAAATCCTGGCGACTCTAAGCTCAATCTCTATTAAGGAAGTTCTTTTTTAAGTAAAAAATTGTGCAAAATCTGCTTATTTTGATACTAGGTGGCGTTTTATAAATGTGTATAAGAAAAATACTAAAACATGTGGTAGGCATATTCCGCAGACATGTGTTCACAAGGACGTTATCTAGTATTTGTTGATACTTGATACGTTATCACAACTACTGATAATACAAGGAACGGTCAACGGTTTCTTTCATTAAATATGTTGAGGAAGATTTTAAGTCTATTTATTTATTTTGTTGTTATTTCCTGTGATTTTGACCAAGTGGTGTAATCGTTGATATGTTTTTTAATCACTACAAGGACTCTGATGGTAGAAGTACATGCTTTTTTACCTAACTAAACCTTACTCTGTGAGAAGCAGAATGTTACAATCATAACAACCTATTAATGTCCCACTGCAGGGACGGGCCTTCTCCCATGACGGAGGGATACTTGGCCTACTAATACCACGCTAAAAATAAAAAATAATAAAATTATGAATATTAAAATAAATAATAAGACTTTCTTTCTTCACTGCCTAAATAAAAAAAATCTCTTTATTTCAACATCCCGTACAGTGCAAAACAATATTTACATAAAAGTATATATTAAGTTTTATCTATGTACACTTAGTTACTGTGCATGCACACTTGTACACATATACAAATACACTTAGCATATTATAGTGATACGTTAACATCCTTAAGTACTTGTAATAAGAATCATTTTCCAATAAAAGTGTGTAGATATTTTTAAAACAAATATTTCAGCAATGAAGTTGTTACAATTTCCTTGTTTGTTAATTTCAAAAAAAAAATTCGGGGTTCATAGTTCGCCTTTCCTGGACACAGAAGAAAAAAAAAAGTAGCCTATGTTACTCTCCATTCCTGTAACTATCTCTACTTAAAAAAGCACGTTAATTCGTCGCTCTGTTTTGCCGTGAAGGAAAGACAAACAGACAGACACACTTTCCCGTTTATAATATTAGTACCTATGGATGTCTTCGTCTATGTGGTAATTGGAACTAAGAATACACGGTAATACCACCCCGTGTGTCTGGTAAAAGCCGCTTATAGGAAATTTCGTTGATTACAGATTAACTGTACGCGAAAAAAAACCGTTAGACGCTGTCGTAAGAACAGAGAGCGATTAATCCATCACCCCAACGAACTTGCTCGCCAACTCACTATGGAACAATATGTGAGACGACTAAAACGTCCGTAACGTATCCTAGAGCTGAAAGACCGGCAGTAGCTCTGGACAGCAGATGAGTAAAGGCTTCCAATGGGAAGCAACTCTACAAGACAGCGTCACGGAACAGATTTACCTTGGGGCTAATCTATACTAATATTATAAAGAGGTAAAGTTTGTGTGTTTGTGACGTAGTAGGGGGTAATCTCTGGGTCTACTGAACTGATTTTAAAAATTCTTTCTGTGTTGAATAATCTTTTTATCGAGTGACATAGGCTATATAGTATCACGTTATGACTAATAGGAGTGGAGCAGTAATGAAATATATTTAAAAAAGGGACGCGATTTTTTCGCCGCCTAACGAAGTGGCCACGGGTCAGCTAGTTGCAAATAAAAAGTAGTAAAAACAAAAAAGAAGATGCCGTCTACCCGTCAACCTGGCCCGAGAAACCCCATGTCCAACTAAAACCCACAGTGCTCCTTTTTCACCTCTTTAGTGGGTTTACGAAGGGCAGGGTTACTGACCACTCTGGGTTGAAATAGTTACACCTTTGTGTTCTCACTCCATCAACAGTGTCCCTAAGACACTCATCCCTGCAGTAGGACAACGATAACAAAAAATTAAGCTTGACAATTTATGCGACTTCCTTATCAGTTTATGGGAAAATCAATGTATCATATCACAGAGTTCAGAACTGATAAACTTAAAAGCTAAATGTTATCATTTCTGAGGTCAGTATGCGTTCAAGACCTTAAATACTATGAGGTTAAGTTCTGTTGGGGTTTTTTTATAATACATTCTGAAAGCTTTATTTTATCTTATGGACAGGAAAATATAGAGTGGGATTACCCCTTATGTTGAACTGGCGACCTTATAGATGTGGTGGAAGGTCTGTTGAAGAAATCTGTTAAAGGTTTATAATTTTGACTTCCTATTCTTAAGTTTTTTGTCCTGTTTTTAGTCACACTCTGATTAAAAATAATTAATAATGCATTTTTACACGCATTTTTCTCTTTTCAAAACAGTATACCAACCCAAGCGACATCAAAATATGGTGATCTTATCACAAAGTATCAATTACCACGAAAACAAACTGATTTGTATGCGATAAGCAACTACAGCAAGTTTGTTTCTCAGTATAATTGTTATTCATACTTTCTTAGCTCTTGAGATGCTAATTATAAACAATGACTTAGTAATTATTGTTTACGTAAAGTATTTTTGTCTAAAAAAGAAGGTGTACTTTTCTTTCTTTCTTTAATCATCATCATCATCATAACAAGCCCATTAATGTCCCACTGCAGGGACGGGCCTGATCCCGTGATGGAGGGATACTTGGCCTACTAATACCACGCTGGCCAGATGAATTGGTATAGGGTTTAGTTTCAAGTTTTCCTTCTTTTTATTTCGTAAAGATAATAGTCCCTTAGTCGGTTTTTACGACAGCCATGGGATGAGATGGGGTGTTGACATATTGTATTCTTACTCCGTCACCACACAACACAACACAACCAACTCATTCCATGACAACTTCTTTGGGGTAATAGGTAATTCAATTTGCCTTGAATCTTTGTGTGCATGGATACGACATTTTGCATTGATCTGGTTGTTTTTCTATAGGTATGCATATCATCATCATCATTCCCCTGCCTTTATCCCAATTTTATTTAGGGTCAGCGCAGCATGTCTTCTTCTTCCATACTTTCCTATCGGACTTCATCTCACAAGTCACACTCTTCGCAGCCATATCGTCTTTCACTCAATCCTTTTATCGTTTCTTTGGACGTCCTCTTCCCCTATATCCATCTACATACATGTTATAGGTATGCATAATAAGCAATCACAAAAATGTATGTAAAGTATGGGTATCAATATTACAAGTTCAGTTTTAAGCTTTATGGTAAAGCAAGTAATGGCTGCCTATGCAGCGACTAACGAATACCTACTCTCGTTTGTACTTGTATATTGTATTCGGGAATCGGCAGCTGTATTTCCAACGCACAATATAAATGGGTATACAAATTAATGTTATTTCGACATTTGAACTTTCATTATAACAGCCCATTAATGTCCCACTGCAGGGACGGGCCTCCTCCCGTGACGGAGGGATACTTGGCCAACTAATACCACGCTGGCCAGACGGATTGGTATAGGGTTTAGTTTCAAGTTTTCCTTCTTTTTATTTCGTAAAGATAATATTTACCTATAGTCCCTTAGTCGGTTTTTACGACACCCATAGGATGAGATGGGGTGGTGACATATTGTATTCTTACTCCTTCACCACACGGATAAACTGTTAGCACTCGCATAATATCATGTTCAGAGACCGGACGGTGTACCAGCATGTGTTACCAGCGTAACGTGTAGGTGCACTTTGAGAGAAAGTGATGGGAACGAGTGAAGGCATCTAGTGACCTCATTCCTTCTCTCCAGTCTGGTGTCAAATTTAAAATATTTATTTTATTTATTTGTAGTGCTACAAAAACACTTTGCATTTATTTGTCTATAAGTACTAATATTATAAAGAGGTAAAGTTTGTGAGTTTGTGACGTTGTAGGGGGTAATCTCTGGATCGAAGGAACCGATTTTAAAAATGCTTTCTGTGTTGAATAGTCCATATATCGGGGAGTGTCGTATGCTATATATATAGCGTAATACTATATAGCATACGACACTCCCCGATATATGGACTATTCAACACAGAAAGCATTTTTAAAATCGGTTCCTTCGATCCAGACATTACCCCCTACAACGGCTACTAGGAGTGGAGCAGTAATGAAATATGTTTAAAAAAGGGACGCGTTTTTTTCGCCGCTCAACGAAGTGGGCACAGGTCAGCTAGTCTGATATAAACGAATTAATTGATGACCTTTTGATGTAGAAAGAAAGAGACTACTCCGCAGAGGTCTACAAAATACATTACCTACAGATTTATTATTTCAACAATAAAGCTATTATCCTGCATCATATATCAATAAATACTACACTTAACTCCATTTGATATTTGACCTACACAAAGAAAGCCGCAATACAAAAACTAGTGTTATTATAATAAATATTGTAAGTATAAAACCGTACGCTACAGTATACGATTACCCTTATGTTACCGAACCATCAGTGCTGCGTTGAGCCACGTTGTACTGTAAAGCACTTGAATATGATGTGCGTGTCCATTGTTAGGCGAGAATATAATCGTTTCTTTGTGACGGAGTAATAATACATAGTGTCACCACAAAATCTTAGCCCATGATTAAAGGCGCTTATGGGAAAGCAAGCAGATGTTAATTTTTATAAAAACAAAGATAGGGAAACGTGTACTGGAAAAAACTCTGTACCTACGTAATTATTAGGCTAGTCATATAAATGTTTCAATGAAAACCCAACAATAAACACAAGTTAAGAAGTAAGAACTAAAGCAGCCCGTCTAGCCAGCCATGTGGGGCAAGTTGCAAAAGAAACCCTATTCTTCAAAGGAATGTGAATATAAATTTAGTAGCAAGTAAATTTGGCTGCCTTAGGTTTACAACTATTATCACGTTCGTAACGAGGAATCCCATTCAACACCTTTTACCTGTGTGATTTACAAATGAATACCGGAACATGTTTATTTCTACCAAGAGCGCAGTCTTTTTTTATCAATAAGGAATATACCTAATATATGAAATGTAATAACACCCTTTTTCACACCACAAAACAAAACACATTAGCCACTTAAAAAAACAAAACGCCATTTGCAATCAAAAAAACAAAAACCAATTGAAGCTCTCCAAAAACAAAAGCTCCGCAGTCTCCCGTGAATTCAAAGCTCTTAACAAACAAAAAGTCGTGACTTAAAACAATGGAAACGCACACCGTGTCAAGTGTCAGTAACAAGGCCTGCTTTCTTCCCTCAAGAACACATTATAGCATACTACCAATTTCTATCACAACTACCATTTTGAACTCTATATCTATATTACTAAAGTATATTTTTCGCTGAACAGGATATTTATATGGATACCTTTGATTTTGAACCACTTGAAAATACGTTCAACTTTATGTATGATTGTTGTTACGTTATTTTTAAAGTCAATGTATTATTTATTGCTCTTATAATAATGTTAGATATAATAAATAATAAAAGAGAAAGTTTAAGAAACATATTGAAATTCCTTGAAAAAATGTTAGAAAGTTATGGTCTTCATTTATATCATCATAACAGCCCATTAATGTCCCACTGCAGGGACGGGCCTCTTCCCGTGCCTAAGGGATACTTGACCTACTAATACCACGCTGGCCAGACGGTTTGGTATAGGGTTTAATTTCAAGTTTTCCTTCTTTTTATTTGGTAAAGATAATATTGACGGATAGTCCCTTAGTCGGTTTCTACGACATCCATGGGATGAGATGGGGTGGTGATATATTGTGTTCTTACTCCGTCATCACACGGGGAGACATACATTAAGATCATAACAGCTAATAAAAGTCCTATTTAGTGATGAATGAAGATGTTTTGGCGGCCCAGGGCACAGCCAGGCCAACCTTACAACCTGTCTTGTCGATGCTTGTGTGGTATTCAAAGACGTCTTTTAGCTTAAATAATAGTAAGTTGCAAAACACATACCTGTAACAAAAAAGAAAATACATTAACATTGTGTGAATGTAGACGAAGCAAAGTTTTTTTTTCACACATTCACACAACGCCATCTAGTCCCAAACTAAGCAGAGCTTGTACTATGGGTAATAGACAACGGATAAACATACATAAAAACTTTTTTTTTGTATATCCGTACATGTATATTGAAACACTCACTCACTATTCAAAAACTGTTTGAGTTCACGACCATTGACACGAGAGAAGAAGAAGAATTGAAACACTCAGACCAATGCAGATTTGCATTGAGCGGAAATCGAATCCAAGACCTCTGCGTAGCTGTCATGTTATCCAACCACTACGCCACAGAGGTCGTCAAGTTCTGCCTACCCTTATGCCCGATTTACACATCGACAAGTACAGTAGCGAGTTAAGTAGTATTTTAAGATTAAGTTGATTTAAATAGATCTCCATCTTATTTTTTAGCGAGTTAAGTACGAAGTAGCCCCCTCACTCGCGTCTCGTCTACTTAACTCGTCAAAAATAGGATGGAGATCTATTTAAATCAACTTAATCAACAACTTACTACTTAACTCGCTACTGTACTTGTCGATGTGTAAATCGGGCTTTAGGATAACAAAGCATGAGTTTAAGTATGTATGTACTAGTTGAGGCCCGCGGCTTCACCCTCGTTGTACAGGTAGTTTAAATGTTATTCTACACCCTAAACTACCTATATTCCAAATTTCATCAAAATCCATTCAGTAATTTTTGCGTGAAAGAGTAACGAACATCCATCCATGCATCCTCACAAACTTTCGAATTTACAATATTAGTAGGAAGTAGGATTAACATAAATCTTCGCCATCACATAGGAAGTGGTGACCACAACAATATGTGGCGAGTAATGAGAAAATAGCGACTACAATACATTTTTGTGGTCTATTGTAGTCGGTATTTTCAGAGCTCGTAAATATGTTATTTGTTTTAATAAATAGTAGGGAACTACTAGTTTTTGAAGATTTACTTGTTACTAGATGGGACTTCAAAGTTATTACTGTATGAGTGATATTGTTTCTACGTTTCTATGTTTAATTACATAGAAAAATATGCTTATGCCGAAATCTTACAATCCCGAAAGCAAATTAAGTACGCTTTTTAATTTAAGATTTTTATCTAAGTCAAGTCAAATCTTAATCCGGAGGGAGAAGAGTGCCGCTGGGGACTTTTAGTTGGTACACTGGGGAGATGCCTAACCTCCTAGGAGCCCCACATACCCCTCCCGTCTCCAAACGGAAGAGGATGTGTAGGTATTTTACCCCAGCGAAAAAATATTACTTACACTAACTTTTGAAAACAATGTTCTATCATCAGTTTTTACACTCATATTTTGAAGAGAAATGCTCACCTTACATAGCTAAACTTTAGGATTATTTTAGAAGAACAATATTTTAAAATGTGATTCTTATCTTCCTACCTCATAGCATTGAGCTGAAATCGAACTCAAGTCGTCATATATGCCAATTCCAGCTCTAGTAATTCCTGTACAAGTTGATATCATTCGATTATGTACGCAATTGAATAAGCAAGAAAACACGGAACTAATAATAACACAGAGTATTAACTGTATGTAACATGGTCACAACATTATTCAGATCAAGATTATGTCATAAAGAAAAAGATTTAAGAAAGAAATAAATATATGTATTTAAAAAAATACTTTAAAGAAAGAAATAATAATCGCTTTGTGTGTCGAGAATCGAACCCGTGTAAGCGTGTGTAACACACAGACATTGCAGACAACCTTTTTTCGTCTAATAGATATTCTCTAAAGAGAATTTTTTCAAAGTTTAGAAAACTTTACCACTGCCCGCCTCCAAAGCGCTAGTAGAGAATAAGCGGCGCAACAAACTCTACTGCTGCATTTTCTTGACGTCATAATTTTTTACATTGTAGATAACTTTTATTAGGCGCTGCAACCATTGTATACCATACATAACCATATAACCAAGGATTATTCAATGATAAGGGTAGCGTCGTGATGTAGGTAGTACAGTCACGAGCAATAATATGTACACATTTTCACATTTTGTAAAACAGTTAACTAAAGTTCTGCCAATCCAAAATTAAATATTTGAAGATTAGTTCAAAACTGTACGGAACCTCTTCTAAATTTCGAAATAATTTTGGTATTCTAATGTCTAGATAAACGTGCAGATAGTTTAGAAAATTTAACAACGTGTACATATTATTGCTCGTGACTGTACATAAAAGTGGGACTATCTATGTAATCAATCAATCAATCAACTAGCCTATTGCAGTCCACTATTGGACATAGGCCTCTCCCAATACACGCCACAGAACTCGGTCCTGCGCCTTCCCCATCCATCTTTTCTATGTAATGACACTGCCAATATTGTTTAAGCAAGATTATCGTTTATAAATCAATTATGCAACTGGCTGTCAGCACCTCAGAAAAAAAGACGTGCTAGAAAGCACTAAAATCACTGTTCCTCAAAGCAAATCACACGCATTATTCAAACGGAACAGTTTTATTCATAACTTCTTGTAATCATTTGAACACAATCAATCAATATCTAAAGAAATCAATAGGATATTACAAAGATGAATGTATGTAGGAATCTATTGTTCTCATATTAGTAAAAAGTATTTAATAGGAATTGAAAATTGATGTCAATGTACTTTGAGAGAAAGAAATGGCTTCCATGCGTCTTAGCTTCCGAGAAGTATGAACTAGATGCAATATTATTTAACCTATAAATCTACATTTTCTTTGCCTAATTTTTTTCTTGCATTAACGGAAGTAGATTCCTAGCATAATGCCCTGTGTCACAGGTGTTGACTTTTTAATAACATAAAAATACAAATAAGGAGTATCGTAAAATTCGATTAATCTATACTTCTAAAGTTTGTGTGTTTGTAAGTTTGCGTGTTTGTGAGTTTGTGACGTTGTAGGGGGTAATCTCTAGACCTACTAAAACGATTTTAAATTTTATTTTATGTGTTGAATAGTTCATTTATCAAGGAGTGTCATAGGCTATATAGTATCACGCTATAACTAATAGGAGTTGGGTATTAATAAAATATGTTTAGAAAAGAGACACGTTTTTTTCGCCGCCCAACAAAGTGGGCACGGGTCAGCTAGTACATTATAAAGTTAAGCGTTTCACTCATTTTTGGGTGTAGAGACCGCTGTCCCTGCAAAGGGACTTTTATCAACCAGCAGAGCCCTCAAAATTAGTCGTGCGGTAACTGTGTTCAATATTATCATTAGATATTTAACTAAGTATAAAAATAACATTATTCATATAGCAAGGTTTTGTTGATTATAATAACAATGTTATTGTTTCAATCAACAACAACAACTCTACGTTGTTTTATGTTTTCAGTAATTGTTTTAACAATGAAAGTTATTGTTTAACTTATTTTAAAATTCAGCATCTTATTATTTACCTTTCAGTGTTATGGATATTTGAGGTTTTATTAAGTTAAAAGTAATATTTAGTAACTGAGAGGCTGTGTTGGGTGGCACCGATGGGTATTGTGATCATACGGCGTAGTAACTTATTCATATTTATTATTAACTAACCGACCCGTACCCACTTCGTTAGGCGGCGAAGAAACGCGTCCTTTTTTAAACATATTTCATTACTGCTCGACACCACCCCATCACCTATAGGTATATGTCACCATCTCATCCCATGCGTATCGTAAAAACCGATTAAGAGACTATCATCTTAACGAAATAAAAAGAAGGAAAACTTAGAATGAAACCCTGTACCAATCACTGTGCCCAGCGTGTTATTAGGGGAGGAGGCCCGTCCCTGCACTGGGATATTGATAGGCTGTTATGATGATTAATTTCATGCCTGTAAAAGTTACCGCGACACAGTGCTCAATCCCTAGATCGTAAGTTGTATTTTTAATAAATAAATGATATAACTATAGCTATTTTATTTAGGTATAACACTTTTAGTCCAAACTCGTCGATACCAAAAAGTGTTAAAAAAACATTTACCATGTCAATGTTGCCATGATTTCACATATTCTCCCGTTTTATAGGGTAAATCGTAACCGCATTCTTGCCATTGGCACTGAGTTGCCAGACTAATTAAACCTCTGCGGTGTCTATGCTACATACGACATAATTGTTTCTTACATTGCCTTCGACATTTTATACGCACAGCTAGCGGTGATGGCGGTTTTTTAATCTTGACGTTAATTTATGTCGGAACATACTGAAATATGCTTCCATAATACGTCTGGTTTAATATGTACTGGTTTAATATGTCCGTGTGGTGACAGAGTAAGAATACAATATGTCTCCACCCCATCTCATCCCATGGGTGTCGTATAAACCGATTAAGGGACTATCTGTGAATATTAACTTTACATAGAAGGAAGGTGTTGGTCGGCCAAGTATCTGTCTGTCACGGGAGGAGGCCCGTCTCTGCAGTGGGACATTAATGATGATAAGTAAAAACTTTTCTAATATCAATGTCCCTTATAGAGAAAGGTGTACATCGTTTATACTAAATGGTACTAACGTTCCCTTACAAACAGGTATGTAGACACACTGGTTTAACAAGTGGTATTAACCACGTCGTCGTCATAAATCTGGTGACAATGGGGCAGCGTGTCGAACACGGGTCGCGGGTTCGAGGACCTAGCTATACAATATTTATGTTGACTAACTGTAATGCGTTTTATGGGTTGAGCAAGTGTAGGAATTCTTAATCGATTGAGCTTTGTAGAGAAGTTTGGTCAGTTAGAAAACTTTTATAAACACAACATCCCTACTAGGTATCATGCCCTGTATCTCGAGGACTTTCATCATAACAGCCCATTAATTGACACTGCAGGGACGGGCCTTAACGGAGGGATACTTAGCCTATTAATACCACGCTGGCCAGACGGATTGGTATAGGGTTTAATTACAAGTTTTCCTTCTTTTTATTTCGTATACCTAGTTAATATTCACGAATAGTCCCTTAGTACGTTTTTACGACAATCATGGGATGAGATGGAGTGGTGACATATTGTATTCTTACTCCGTCACTACACGGAGAGAATATTCTCTATTAAAGAGAGTTATTTTCTCTTTTTATCTTCTCATAACAAAGAAAGATAATTTTAGTCTTCGTAAGCATACATTTAAAATTAAAAAAATAGATGAAATTGTTTCTGAGACTAATTATGGCAGACCCTTACACAAATCTTTATGTTAATTAATATAATTTTTCACAAGTTATTATTATTTTTGTTTCTTTCTCGGCCATGTTTTTCTCAAATGTCTCCTATATTCAACTGCGAAAGTAGTGATAATTGACCAGATATTTTCTCTTTTGACGTTCATAAAATCGGACTGAAAAGTCGAAACCTATTTACCTAGTTAAAGATTAGTAGTCATAACTTTAAACATGCTTATCGCGTTGCATGATCTTTAATATTCAACGTAAACGGGAGATTACTTGAAGTTTCGACACAGGTTACTTCCTGGCCGTGGTCTCAAGCCGTTTGAGTCAGCATAATGCATTAATATTTAATCATCATCATATTAGCCAATTGCCGTCCACTGCTGGACAAAGGCCTTCTCCAATATTGCCCCATCTATCGGTTTCTCACCGTCCTAGCTAGGTATTTAATTCACTGTGTCTCCCCACCCTGCGTTGCGATCGAAACTAACTCTCCTTTACATTTAATATTTCAAAAGATTAGTAGGTCAAGTTTTACCCTAGACCTCTGGGAAAGACTTGTTCCTATTAGAGGTCCATTTACTACAGAGGTCGTTACGATTTTGTTCGTAATTGAGGTAAAAGCTGTATCAAACAGCATGCAACTCTCATAACTGGTTGTTAGGCTTTCACATAAAATATACAGTCTACTACTCCGTGTGCTAACTTATTAATAATACAGAATGTTACTATATAGGTATCACTTACTTTTTGTCGTAAAAATTGACTAAATAGATAACCCGTGAACACAGTTGGTGAAATTTGTCTAAGTCGTGTTTTGTGACCGGATATCTTGGCTTTAGGGGTCTATTATAATATCAAGATCGCTTTGTCACGGACCTTATACAAACATGAAATTAATCAATAAAATTAATGGACACATTTGACGGACTCGTAAAAATATATATTTAAGTACTTACTAATAATCCGTTGTTTTGTTACCCATAACACCAGCAGGTTAAGCCTAGCTTACTTTGGGAACAGATGGCCTTGTATAGAAATGTCCGTAAAAAAAAACACAGAACATTCAGACCCCGTGGCATTGATTTCAAGATCGCACAAATCTTCAGCTTGCGTGAGATTTGATCCCGAAAACATATTTTACAATTTTAATTTTTTACCCTTGACACCATCGGGTTGAGTTAAAGAGGTGGGTAGTACAAATCTATTTTTTATTAATTTCTTTATTCACAGTTGACAAACTGTTTAAAACAATTAATTACATTTTTTTTTTAATTTAAACATTTAAAAATATAAAAAAAATTGCTAATTTTATCATTACCATTTTAGGTCTTAAAACGTTTATTTCCTAGCTACACACGTTTAGCTTCTGGCTTCCAGAAGCAATTTTAAAAATATAGGTCATCCAATCCCATCCAAAACTCATCTGTATGTACAACATATATACGACATATAAGTAGGATGTAGAAAGCCTAGATAGTACGTAATCAGAACGCAGCACAACAAGCTGCGCACTTGTAGAATGTTAGCCAATGTTACTGCATTTATTGTAACCATGATCAACCATTGAAAATAAGGATAAAATACATATTATTTTTCGAAATTAAAAACTTAAAATTAAACTTGAAATTAAACCCCATACCAATCCGTCTGGCCAGTGTGGTATTAGTAGGCCATCCCTGCAGTGGGACGGACATTAATGGGCTGTTATGATGTTGATTATTTTTCGATATTATATTTATATTGATGGACTGCCTCGGTAGCGCGGGAGTCCCAATAGTGGCTGCACGAAATTTTCCTTTTTTAAAAACTATACTCAAATATTTTTTATGAGGTCTCAAAATATTGCCTCCTTGTGCGGTTCTGTGCCTCCCTCATCCATCGGTTTCCCGACGTCCTAACCAGGTTGTCGGTCCACCTTGTGAGGGGATCTACGAGTATGACCTACCCAGGAGGCCTATGTCCAGCAGTAAACGATTTTGGCTGATATGATGAGGATGACACAGAGTTATTGGGTTCAAAGACACAAACATTAATATGTGCATTAGTCTAGGTGTTTCATAAATGCTTTATCAGATAACTAATTAATGTATAAAAAATATAATTAGTTGTCTGAATATACCACAGTACAAGCTCGTCTTAGTTTGAGTATCAATATTAAATAAGTGACAAAGCTCCTTATAAAGAAAAAAAAATATATTAGTAATTTTATTGTAATTCGATAAAATTCTTTCTTCATCACAGAATGGCTTTGAATTATGTTTTATTATCTAGTTAGCAGGAAATAAGATGTTTCGACTCGTAATTTATTAGCCGCATTATATCTTTATATCATAAACTAAAGCTGATACTTATCAATTTTATCAGAAGCATCAAGATTTCTAGTTGTATAATTATAATAACCGGTTTAATCTAAATAGGAATTTCATAATTGTGTTGCGGAGTCTTCATTTTAATATTTGACTACTTTTGTGGAGTTGTGGTTTATATTACATGACTGCAACGCTGAGTTCTCGAGTTCTTTCTTCGATTGCAACTCAATGTAAAACTTTGCATTTGTAATAAGAATATGTCCCACCATAGTATAAAGTCTGTTTGTTTGGTTTAATATTAGATAGCGTTATGAATGTGTAAAAAATATATTATCTATGATGGGTGGCAATGTAGGACGACTATTCTACGCCTAGAAGTTTCTTTAGTTAAATTTTATTCTAGTAAGGATTCGTCATAAAAGCCCATTAATGTCCCACTGGAGGGACGGGCCTCCTCCCGTGACGAAGGGATTCTTGGCCTACTAATAATTGGTATAGGGTTAAATTTCAAGTTTTCGTTCTTTTTATTTCGTAAACATAGTAGTTACGAGTAGTCCCTTAGTCGGTTTCCGACAAAACTACATAAAAAATTTAAATAATAATTTGTCCTGTATTTAATCTCTGACAAGATGGTGTCAATAGTAAATGTGTGCATCTGGTTCCTCGATACGTGTGTGTTGTGTCCAGCGCGTGGCTTCGATAACAACATGCTATTGCACATGTACTACTGTCTATTGTATACTGAGGTTAGGCAGGGAGCTTAATGGGGGATGGGTGGCAATGTACGAAGACTATTCTACGCCTAAAAGTTTGTTAAGGTAAATTATTATCGTAGTAGGATTATTTAAGAATAATAATTATTGTAAAGTGACGCACATACACGAAGCTAACCCTTCTTATTTTGGCCCAAAAAGATGGTTGAAAGAAAACTATACCAATCCGGCTAACCAGCGTGGTATTAGTAGGCCAAGTATCTCTCCGTTACGGAAGGAGGCCCGTCCCTGCAGTGGGACATTAATAGGCTGTTATGATGATATATATGTATCTATATGAGATGATTAAGTTATAATTTAGGCCATGTGTTACATTCAAATGTGCTGTTATATAATGAAATAAAATTCGCACTAACTGACCTATATAATCTATTTCAGTAAATAAACAAATGCTTTATAATAAATAGAGACGACACACTACAGAACTGTATTCTTAGTACAACTCAGTAGTGTGTCGATTGTTAGTTCGAAAAAGTATTTGATTTATAATCTGGAACTCATCTAAATGCGTGTAAAAACTGGTTATTCCTTGAGTTCCCCGAGGGCCCGAGGTCCTGGATAAATCATATAATTTTATCATGATCAACACACGTTATTTGCGTTAACCTTAAAGGACAATTTAATTGAAAATAAGGCTTGACTCGCAACTCTGATTTATGAGTGAGAAAGAAACTATTATTTTTTGGAAATTGTATTATGCCCAAAAGAATATCTAGTCGCAGCTCTGATTCCCTTTATGAGTGAGAGAGAAACAATTTTTTTTTGGGAATATATTATGCCCAAAAGAGTATTATACGCGTACTATGCCCAAAGTAAAAATAAACAGTTTTCTTATCCCTAGCGATTATTAAGGAATACACGCAATGTTCCTTTTAAACGCAATGTAATTTTAAAAATTAATGTGTATTGCCTTTGTTGAGGACCAATAAAATAAATAACTTTGCATTGACATCTCTACATGTTAGTAGTAAACTAAAACATTGGTAGGTAAGAGCATTGACTGACGAATGACACAATGAGTCACAGATAATAAATAGGTTTATTACCTTTGTGATACTGCACTGTAAGCAATGCAATATTAAATATCATCATCAGTCAATCGACGTCTACTACTGAACATTAGCCTCATCTTATAAAATAGACGACCTCTGTGGTGTAGTGGTTATGTAACATGATTGCTGCGAAGAGGTCTCGGGTTCGATTCCCGCTCGCCTAAGCCAAAGGGGCCTAGACGACCAAGTGAGTCGGAGTCCCTAAGATATAGGTCTAACTATAATACACGATTAATTACGTCATAAATCCACTTTTTTTTTAATTCGTTATTACAAAATCAGTCTTAATGCTACAGTGATTTTGTAATAACAAATACAAAATTATAGTTAAGTATTACAAAATCAGTTTTAACACTTACTTTTGTGTTCGTCTTCTACCAATAAAAAGCCATGATACCGAGAGGACTGGCATTACATTACAAGCGACTGTTCTTCCCCGACTTATACTATACAAACTTAGACTAAAGACAGTGTCAATAAATTTTATTACATTCGTGCACTGTAAATAATCCAGTATTACAGATAATCTTATTTAATCATTGCGTCTGTACTTCCTAACTATCCTTGATATCCTAAGGTTACGTCAATGTTGTGTAAAATATTAAAATAACATCATCTTAAAAATACATTGAATGATAAAAGAAAATAGTGTCCTTTAACACGTTCCCAGTCCATTGTTTTACTATTGTGTCTGCTGGCGGCACTGTGAAAGGGTTAAGGTAGCGTACACAAGAGCTATATTGAGTTTGTTACTGTGCTAAAAAACTCTGCGTAAAAAGTGCGTTATTAGTGTTAAAATAAAAAAAACTCTTCCTCTTTAGTCTAGTAGTCTAGGTAATAAACACCATTTTCAATGGGTACGCAAGCGTCACTATGGCCGTACTCGAAAACAGCTAATTGTAAAGCAACAGAGATTACACACAAAAATAATGCACTAACTCTGCCCCCGCTATGCAAAATTTCATAACAATTGCTCTGGTAGGAACAGAGATGTTGAACAAGACTTATTTTAGTTTATTTTATATGATCCGGTAATCAAGCCCAAGACATTTCAATATAAACACTTTATCCAGCGATAGCCAAATCATTTAATTTAAAATATTAATTCTACATTAGTTATACTGATTAAACAAACTCCGCTGTGGCCCACAATTAATTATGTTAATACGTCCATTAAAGAGATTCAAATGTCTTAATTATATATATAGAGAAGAACTGCGATGCGTGTCTTTATGTCTGTCCGTTGTTTTATAGAAGTAATTTACTTTATAATAGTTAATTGTGAAGTTTTATTGCTTAAAGAAAGTTGTAGTCTTGATTAGCTTGTGTTATGTGTAGTATTTTTTTAGCCGACTGCGTGATATGGAGTTTAATGTTTTTATGTCTTGCACAAAATGGTTGGTTTTTTTTTTTCATTCCAAAAAGACCCTTTCCGTCTTATTACAAAAAACTAAATAAAACTCAGTTTAAACCAGGTTCAGCTAGCACAGGCTTAATTTTTAAACTGCAGTCTAAATGTCACCTTATTACAAAACATAAATAAACCGTGGCTTTCATAGAACAGCAATTATACCATTTTTCAGATCTTATGGGTACGGTGACGTTTAGTTTTTGTTATTACTAGAGATGTGGTAACACTAAAATCGTTTTTAAAAATACCGATTATATATCTAACCGATATAATATACAAACAAGAATAAATCGATTATGGGTACAAAATAAAAAAACTTTATTTTTTCAAAAATAAATGATTCGTCCTTGATTCGTACTTGATTCGTCACTGACATAAATAATTAATTTCAAATCGTCTGAATTAATATTAATAATGAAAGGATTCCAGTCTCCTCCACCTGTACAGCCTCCAAACATGCAAGGTATAATTCGGAAAACCTGTACTATTATGTTTTAGCCGTCTAAAAAGACGAACAAAATACTTTCGCTACAAATCCAATACACCAATGTGTCTTATCCAACAACACGATACCAAACCAAGATACCATTCCATATAATTTCACAAAAACTTATATTTATAAGAATTTTGAAATGTAATTAAGGAATATTTAAAAAAATTTAATCGATTAATCAATTTAATAAAAAAAAAACCGATTTTAACAATTTTATTGTGTCAATCTCTATTGAGATTCGTTCCGAGTCGCGCATACTATTTTAAAATTTATATGTTTATATTTTACATAATAAGGTTGAAGATGGTATATAAACCAAATATTTTTATAATTTTATTAAATAATCACGTCTAAATAATATTTTTATTTTTCTATCAGTTCGGGTTCATAAGTTGATAGCTTTTATTTTGAATTTCTACAAAAGTAAACTAAGTAACACGGAAAAGATGAAATGTCACCGTACCGTTCCTGTCTGATAATAACTATAGACCCTAGCTTAAATAAACAGTCACAGATTATCCAAAATATTACTTGATCATTCATTACATCATTCGATTATAACGTTTCGTACTACTCGAGGGAAAGCTTATTGCTAAAAAATTGATAAATTTAATTACATATCAGCAATGAAATGATAATAGTTTATATATTTAGTATAAATATATAACATTGGTTATTAATGATTACCATTTATTATTCTAGGGCCCTGAAATAATAAGCATTTTCATAACTCGCAATGTTAAATATAAGACGTAGAACGGAACAAAATAAAGAAGGTACTAACATCATTAGGTACCTATTCGGGCATCATTTGAAATACGAGTAAGATGTCAACAATATGAAAATAGTTTGTATGTGATATGGTAATCGTTGTAGGTAAAACAAAAATACGTTTTAAGTAGTTTAAAGTTTGCTCTTTTCTCAACCGACTAAGTAGGTTTTTAGTTATTTTGTGTAGGTGTTGTTGTGGCCCAGCTTTGTAAGGCGCAAACCTTGAATTTCAGGGGACAAAGTACATCCCCGAGGGTCGTGTGATATTATCTACCAATAACTCAAAAATATTTTTAGTACTGAATACGTTTTCTAAATCTATATTTTTTTCTAAAATCTTTGGATAATTCTATAAAAGGATTAACACGAACAAGCTCACTACTGGGTCGTCGTCTTTCTAAAAGTTCAATATCTTCAATATACATTAAGTACCATGTCGATATCCATTTTGAAACAAGTCAACAATATTATAATATTAACACATTACCAATAGCAACGCTAACTTCAAAACAACAACTTTGACAGAACTGTATGTATTTAGAAAATGGTCTATAGTTTAAACTAGGGGTCGAGTAGGTTTATCTTTAAACCTGACATTACACCATGGTTTAGTGTTAAAACTGATTTTGTAATAACAAATTTCAAAAACAGTGGTTTTGTGACGTAATAAACCGTGTTTTATAGTTAGACCGTATTTTGTAATAAGGCCGTTTAAGTTCAGTAAAACAATATAAGTAACTAAACTACCTACGCTAGTAGCTGGTACATGTATCGTACGCGAAGGTCTCGGGTTCGGTTCCCGCTCAATAAGTCTTTAAATGAACCTGAATGTTTGCTTTGGTCTGGGTGCTTTCTATGGGCCAGATTCAGAGACCGCACTTTAACTTTACTTTGAAGAAAAGTTCGACTTTCATACAAAAACGAGATATAAGGCCCAGATTCAGAGTCGTGACTTTACTTTCTTTCAAAGTAATCTTCCCAAAGTAAACTTTTCATGCGAAAAGATTACTTTAATGTTTTTCAAATTCAGAGATAATAACTAGACTTTTCTAAAGTAAAGTCAAAGTGCGGTCTCTGAATCTGGGCCTATATGTTTATAAAAGAAAAGTATATAGGTATATAATTATCCGTTGTCTAGTACCCATAGTATGTACAATATTAATTTCGTTTAAAACTATGGCCTATATAAGGAAAATTATAGAATAGTATAAGGAAAATTAAATTTATTTATTAATTTTTCATTAGCTAAATTTCATTCTGATATAGTTTAGTTAGTTGTATAACCCTGTCTCATCGAAATGTCAATGGTTTACGCAACGCAGCCATGGATAGAAATAGACTCCCTGACCGTCTCTAGTCGCTACTATTAGAATGATTAGTTGATCTACACTTTCGAAGGGTTAAAAGATATATTCGACGTTTCGTTACGTCACGGGAATAGATGATGTGTAGGGATTTAAATGTTCTTGGGTTATTAGCGTTTTTAAATCAAGTATTTAAATAAAGCTGTGTATGAAAAATACTTTCATAAGGTCACACTTTGTTTTCAAGGGAAACTATTAAGGGCTATGTGCTACAATAATTATAAACATGGTTTAAAATAATATAAGAAAGAAAGAAAGATTTTTTTTTATTTTGTTGCACACAAGAAAAACATACACTCAAATGAATTTAAATATAAAACATAAATGTATACAAAATAGGACCTAACTCAGCTAATTGCTGTAGCGTCAAATTATATGTTATCATGAAACAATAAAGGCGTATCTAAGTTCAAAAGAAAGAGAAAACTGCTCTATGTACTAAATTAATTTTAATATACCTAAAGACTCCAATGACGTATGATGATGACCTCTGTGGCGTATTGTTTATAGCCCATGGCTGCAATAAGAGGTCTCGTCTTTGATTTTCGCTCAATGAAAATATTTGTGTTATTGAACCTGAAAGTTTCCATTGGTCTTATTGTTTTCTATGTAAGTATGTTTAATATGACCGGATAATGTCTTTTTTTTTTTTAAAAAGAGAGTACGCTCTTTTCTTGAAGCTCCCTAGTTTGTCTTTAATATGTTTTTGAAGCTTCACCAGGGATGAAACTTGAAATCAACGGGCATTAAGACCTTCTACGCTCAAGATAATAATTTAAGAAAGAAAAGAAAGAAAGAAAAATAATTTTATTAATTTGTAGTTAGATCACAATAATCTCGTATTCGAACCAATGACTTTGAGCACGCTAACGTATACACACATCGCTTTGTTACCAAAGGACTTATATTCCAAGTGTTAATAAATACCACAAAAACCTCTAATAAGTACTTTTTAAAGTAAAACGGAAATGATTATAAGCGTCTTGAAGCATTAAAATCGTTTAAATCTTTATTCGTGTAGAACTAATCATAGTTGTGAGGCAAGTAATTAAACCACTCAGGCTTCCTTATCGATATATTTTGTATGCGGTCACTGACTACCCTGTGACTGTATAGTTAGGTACATTGTGAATGGAGGCTGGTTGTGCTTCTTGCGTATAAAGGTTCTTGAAAATTACTTCTTCATTTGTGATATTAAAGAAATGATTATCAAACAAAAATATAAATGTTCGAGTCTAAATTCTTCATGCTTTTTCGTTGTAAAAATTGTAAAGTAGTCCCAAACTGAGCTAAGATTTATCCATCAGTTTATAACAATTGTTATAAAAGAACAGTAAAAATATGTAGGTATTATATTCGTCATATTTGTGTAGTCCACTAATTATTTGCTTAGGGCTGCATGATCTGTAAGTCCGTTAATTTTATGTCTGTTAAACTCTCGCGGCACAGGAATCGATCCTGTGATCCTACGATCGTAAAGGAGAGTTAAAAATAAGTCTAATTTAGTATTACAATAAAGTATAAAGAATGTATATTTATAGGTAACAATGTTTACATGTATATTTAACAGTAGCTATTAACCTATTTTATGGCTCGTGTTCATCCAAAACGGTACAGTCGTTATGTAGTAAACTTAACACCATGTTTTTGGTTGTTACAAGTTAACAATTTTGTTTTGTTAAGTTTTTTTATAAGTATTTGAAGTTTTAGTGAACACACTTGAGTATAATATGTTATAGACTATAAAGAAATATAGGTAAAAGTTTGTTTGTTTTTGTCTGTCTGTGTTGGCGAACAAAATTAACATTGTATATACATACTATGGGTAATAGACAACGGATAAATATATACGTATACACATTTCTTTTATAAACTCATAGAAAACAGCCAGACCAATGCAAACATTTAGGTTCATGCATATAAAGACCGCGGGAACCGAACCCGAGACCTTCGCCTACGCTCCGAAATTGTTAAAGCGGTTTGGATAGCTTTTGGTGAGAAGGTACTCGTAGCTGATAGCATAAATATGTAAATCTATGACCTTTTTATCACTAATGTTTTTTTCGTTAAAACTGATTCTGGGTTCAAAATCCAATTGTCGAAATAAAATTATGTACTCAACCAAATTTTACATTAAAAAAGTAAAAATTACCAGGGCAAGGACAGAGGAAAGTGGAGACGTTTGTACGAGGCCTAAGTCCAGCAGTGGACATAATTTTGGTTGAAACAATAAAATATTACCAAACAAATAAATATTATGTAATAGATTAAAGCTAAGTAATAAGTAGGCCAAGTATCCCTCCGTCACGGGAGGAGGCCCATCCCTGCAGTGGGACATTAATAGGCTGTCATGATAAATAGATTAAAAAGATAAAACAGTGTAACATAATATTTCTCGGGCACACGTCAACATCAACAAAACTATTTATTTTTTTAAATTTAATGACATCTAAATTCTAAAAAGAGGCCACCAACGTAGACTTTATGATTTGTTAACCTATAAATGACCTAAAAACTATCAAAAATGTACTCTATTATAATGCAATAAGTTCTAAAATACAATGTATTTTGAATTAAAAGAAATGTATAACGACTGTATTATAAAGAAATAATGCAGTCACTCCTCTAAATGGACCCTTAATTTTGACAGACTATACTGTATGCATTTTTAAAGATATTTGATAATCCAAAACCATCCTTATGCCACGGAAATAAGGTTCATAAGTTATTATTAAAAGTGCAGTATCGATTTTGGTGAAATTTTCTTTGTTGCTGTGTGGTCCAGACTTTTTGTTTATAATAAAGGATTTTTGATTGTATTTCTTTTGTTTAGCTATAATTAAGTTATTATTGTAATGGCTATAACATATTTTACTAATCGTTTTTAATAAATTACAATAGAATTAGATTTTTTATGTCAAAATTATTTTAAAAATTGTTGTGTTGTTAAATACTCTATAAGCTCTCAATAGTAACGTTTTGTCAATTTTGTTTTTTTTTGTTTATTTTAATAACCATATTCTATTGGTAGTAGCTCAAAATAAATTACTATTAAATAAATTATTTATAAACATGAAAATAGAAAATAATTATCATCCAAAAAAAAACCGGCAACATGTCATCATCTTGCCGGTTTTTCTACTATTCGTTGTCGTAATTTCTGAAACGATGTGCTCTCCAATTGTCATTTAGCCGTGTTTCTTATCAAAAAACATAACTTACAGATGTATCTGAAAAAATTGCTAAGATACTAAGTACTCTCCTTTATACATAATAATTAAATACAATCATCATCATCATAACAGCCCATTAATGTCCCACTGCAGGGACGGGCCTCCTCCCGTGACGGAGAGATACTTGGCCTTAAATCTGGTGAGTTGAGAATCTGGTGAATTGCGAATCTGGTAAATTGAGAATCTGGTGAACTGCTCCTGAGGGAGACCACGCAGGGCAGATGGATTGGTAAAGGGTTTAATATCAAGTTCTCCTTCTTTTTACTTCGTAAAGATAATATTTACGGTAATGTAATGTTAAAAACATTGTACTCAATGTAAAATTCTTACTTATAAATACGTTTTATTAAGAGAACAAAAATTATAAACCTGTCTTGACTATCTCTGCATCATCAAAATATATCTTGAACTGGTACACAATGCCCAGGGCATTTTGTATAAACGCCTCTGCCAAATCGACTCATCCGTAGAACAAAGTTCGATCTGCAGATAGCCAGTTTTCATTAAAAGCTAGATTTTAGAACTATGAGACCTAACATTTAGATTTTTTTACATGGTATGTCATAACAACATACTTACCAAAAAATCAAAATGTAGGTCTCATAGTTCTAGAATAACACAAATTAACAACTTATCTAGCTTCTAATGAAAACTAGCTATCTGTAGATCGAACTTTGTCTACGGATGAGTCGAAATTATGGGATAATTCCACCATTTGTTTTTGTAAACTCTATAAACAATAAAATGATCAGTGATGTAAGAAAAGAAATATTATAATTATTTCAATAATGTTGCCAGCATTATAAACAAAATGTATAAAATCATTTATAAAACAAATATGTCGTGACATAACACACACTCGTTCAGGAATTCTTATTAAAATAAACGATTATTGAATAATTATAATAATATCTAAATTACATTGATAGGAGGAACATTCCTTGTATTTTTGAATGGAATACTCTCTTACTATGTCATTATAGTAGCTTAGTAATGTCCCACTGCAAGGACGGGTCTATGCCACAATACAAGCAGTAGTCTATCTCGGCCGAATATTTATTATAAATACCTACGGTTGCGCGGGACGTAAACATGCGATAGGGCTGCCCACCTCCAGCTTTTAAATTACATTTACCTACTTTTCCGCTCGTTATTGCGGCACAGTCTGTTCACTCCCCAAAGCCACCTCTATCGTGAGCGTATAGGTATAACTCGCGTTTCGTCCGTTTCTATGAAGTCGAAATACTGTATACTTATATTTGTACTAAGTATGTCTAGTATACAAATAGTACAAAGCCGAAACTTGAGTTAAAATACTTTGCTGTCCAGTCGGTTGGATAAGTCAGTATAATGTCAAGTTTTCTGTTTCGTCGTTGATAGTTAACTTTTGACCGGCCAAGTAGTGCTCACGCAATCTTACTTGGCCGAAACGCAGTTAGCTATCAGAGACTTTGGGACATGTTCAGGAACAAAAACAAATCACCCAGCTTGTTGTCGAAGGTAAACATTTAAGAGTCTGCCCACTACATCGTACGATACCATGACCGTGCTAGGACCGCATCAGGCACGTAATGTAACACAACGACGGTACTGGCCGGTTACGGAACGGTCTAGTGAGCATATTCTCATATGTTTTAATACAAATAATAATACTTTTTGTCTGACACGGTCATAGCACGGTCCTAACACGGTCATGGTATGGTACGGTGTAGTGAGCAGACTCGATTATGACAATTAAAATATTAGCTCTCAACCTTAGGGACGTTTCAAATTAACACTCGTGCTTCTTGCACTTTCTATACAATACTGAATTCTCAACACCATTGTCTCTGTACTGTCCTATGATGAAATAACATAAAGGTTTTATTACAATTCTGAACTTTAATAAACAACGATGGGACAAAGTTCAGAGTTCAAATATAATGTGTTTATATAGTGCAATGATGACGTGAATCAAATTAGCATTGTCATACTTAATACGCAATTATAATTATTTATTAACTAGAATAATAGTAAAGTACTTATGCAGGTAAGTATAATAATAATTTTAAAGAAGAATTGTTTATGTAGCTATTATAAATAATAATAATATAAAAGTATATAAAGAGTCGCTATCAACATCTCAGGAGACTCGCGCTTGACCGTTGGATCATAGGTCTGATGCAGAAGGCAGTATTGCTTGACACGGCACGTATTGTGAGGAAGTCTACCTTTTTTTTATATTTTTAAATGTTTTTATTTTATATTTATATTTAAAAATGTAATAAAATGTGAAAAATGTAAATAAAGGATACAAATAATAATATTAGGAAAAGACCAGTCAAAAAAAAATTGTGAAAATTTTTACTTATTATTTTTTTGCGGAGTTTTAGATAACATTTATGAACAAATAAAACATCATTATATCAGCCAATAGATATCCCTCGCGGTCCTGTAACCCTCTTATCTATAAGATTCCCTTCGTACTCATCCGGCAATTGTCTTTTAAATATTTAAAAAAATGTAGAAAAATGAAAAAAAGAGTGGCAAGAACAAGAAAATAGTATTAGAAGGCCAAGTTTCCCTTCGTCACGGGAGAAGGCCCGTTCCTGCAGTGGGACATTAATGGGCTGTTATGATATGATGAAGAACAAGAAAAACTACTAAAAATTTTATACCATAGAAAATTGTGAAAATGATTTAAAAATGTCTATTCAACGCTTGCCCAACATGACATAGTATTTCAACTTTCATTTGTTTTCACAACATGGCGGCTGGTTGTCAGCCATATTGAATTTTATGTCTTCAGTGTCATAAAATTCACAAGATTAACACAAATCCATAGATGCAAGAACCATCTATATTAGCTGACGCATTTGATCTCTATAGTTTAGAGTTTCAAACATAATGTGTTTCTATGTAGGCCGTGTGGTGACGGAACAAGAATACAATATGTCATCACCCCATCTCATCCCATGGGTGTCGTAAAAACCGACTAAGGGTATCTTTACGAAATAAAAAAAAAGGAAAACTTGAAATTAAACCTTATACCAATCCGTCTGGCCAGCGTGGTATTAGTAGGCCAAGTATCCCTCGGTCACGGGAGGTGGCCCGTCCTTGCAGTGGGACATTAATGAGCTGTTATGATATGTCCCTCCAACAAAAGGCTCGATTCCGAATGCGATAGTTGTATAAAAAAAACATTACCCCCTTTGTTCGGTTCTCAGTCGGTGTGCACAGATAGTAATAATAATAACCCTAGCTTATTATATTTGTAAAGTACAAACTAATATTACTTTAAATATAATTAACAAACAAAAATATTTGGGGTCACGGCCCTATATTAAGTTGAAACTTTAATTAAGCAAACAAGTTTTGGCTTAAGTAAACAAAGGTTTACTTAGATATTAATAGTTAGGGGTCTAAGAGCGAACTATGGCCAGTTTATAAGTAAAAGTCTTTGCAGTCCAGAAAAGATGATATAGATATTTTACGAAAGCCTCTTTAAGTAAGAACTAGCCGAACCGTGCCCACTTCGTTGGGCGGCGAAAAAAACCGTCTGGCCAGCGTGGTATTAGTAGACTAAGTATCCCTTCGTCATGGGAGGAGGCCCGTCCCTGCAGTAGGACATGAATGGGCTGTTAGTTGCATCTTCTCAATCAGTACTTAGTAATTTAAAAACGCAATCGGAATATATGTCTTTATATTATGTACATACACACTTTTGTATATAAGGCGACGATTTTTATTAACTTAATCTGTATTAAAGTCATGTTTAAAAACAGCTCTTTTCAGAGCTAATCACTATTTGTATGGATTAATCTGTAGCAGGCCACGGCAGCTACAATGTTTTTGTTACGGCGTCATATCAACCACATAATGACTAATAATAATTATGTAAAATTCAACTTTAATAATTATAGTCATTCTCGTTTAGGATTCCTGATTACATGTTATAGGAATTTTCCTGAACTACTGAGATTAAAGGGTAGCAGATGTCGTACTACTTACTTGATTAAAAACCACACTGTCACTTTCATTATCATAATCATAACAATCCATTATTGTCCCACTGCAGGGACGGGCCGCCTCAAGTAACGGAGGGACACTTGGTCTACTAATATCACGCTGCCCAAACGGATTGGTATAGGGTTTAATTTCAAGTTTTTCTTCTTTTTATTACGTAAAGATATTATTCACGGTTAGTCCCTTAGTCGGTTTTTACGACACCCATGCGATGAGATGGGGTGGTGACATATTGTATTCTTATTCCGTCATCACACGGAGATCACTGTCACTTTAAAGTAAATTATTTACAAAATGCTGCTAACTTTCTTCTATAAAACATAGTACGGTTTAGTAAGCTACCGGTTTACTAGTTAGTCAAAGGAATTTTGTTTTTTAAATTGCGGTAATTAAATTTCCAAGCGACTAACCTGGAAGTTAACCATTTCAAACAAAAATATTTTCTTTACATAGGTAATAAACTGAATTACTGAATACTAAAAAATTAAGATTTTTCAATGGAAGCAATATGCATAATTTTTTTTTATGTAATAAGAGGCAAACGAGCCCGCAGGTCACCTGATGGTCAGTGATCACCGCCGCCCATGGACACCCGCAACACCAGAGGAATCACAGATGCGTTGCCCACCTTTTAAAAGGGAGTACGCTCGTTTCTTGAAGCTCCCCAAGTCGTAACGGTCCGGGAATACTTATCTAGTAAGAAGGGACAAAAGAACGGCTTATTTAGGGATGAGATGGTGCAGTGTAAATATATAAACAATATTGTTAATACAAACACATAATACAAGCTAGTATTCCCATTCAAAAGGACTGCAACATAATTTCTTTATTAAAAACAAAACAGATAAAATAATGCTTATTAATCTGTCATGGCGGATCGTATGCTAAGATGGTGTGTGCAAGTGTTAAACCGATGACAGGTGACTTTCAGACAAGATTATAATGTTACACTTAATGTGATAAACTGTATTTTAATATTAATTTTAGAGATCTTACGAGTATAAGAGGTACAAAACCGTTTAATTAAATATTACCAGATGGTAGATCTATTCATCAAATGAATAGAGTGTAAATTTCGAAGCCGCGACCTCATACACGGCAGCCACATACGCAACCACTTTCATCATAACAGCCCATTAATGTCCCACTGCAGGGACGGGGTTCCTCCAGTGACGAAGGGATACTTGGCCAACTAATACCACGCTGGCCAGACAGATTGGTATAGGGTTTAATTTCAAGTTTTCATTCTTTTTATTTCGTAAAGATAATATTGACGGATAGTCCCCTAGTCGGTTTTTACGACACCCATGGGATGAGACGGGGTGGTGACATATTGTATTCTTACTCCATCACCACACGGAGGCAGCTACATACACAACCACTTTACCACCAAGGAAGTCTAAGGTACCTAACGTAAGAAACCATCATAAAATGAGTTATGAGTATATTTTATGGCTTGCTTAATTACAGCTGTTTTTATGTGCTTGTTTCGCTTTGCGAGAGAGGAATTTTCAAATGAACAGCTGATAAGACTAGGAAATAATCTAGGTAACGAAACCTGTAAGTATTAAATACTAATTGTAGAAAACTGCTTTGGTGGTAAAAACATGGTGGTTAGTTTGAAACCCATACAAGATAATTATTTGAGTGACTCCTCACACATTCACACATCGCCATCTAGTCCCAAACTAAGCAAAGCTTGTACTATGCATACTAGACAACGGAGAAACATACTTAAATACTTTTTTTTTGTAAATACATACATATCATACATAAAAAACACTCAGACCAATGCAAACAATCATGTTCATGCACACAAACATTTGCTGCATTGAGCGGGAATCGAACCCGAAACCCCTGCGTAGCAGTCATTTTATATAACCACTACGCCACAGAGGTCTTCTATTCTATCACTGAAGTAGGCCTGCCCCTACACAAGGACATTGACAGGCCTATGCTGGCGATAATTCCTATGCATCACCACATGGACCTCCCACAGCAGTAAATACCAATAAAATATTCAGTTTAAACTGGTTTATATGCTCCGCAATGTAATTTTATACGCCGTGGTGGGTTATTAATGTGACCTAAATATTTTGTAATAGAAGTGAATAACTGAACTAAAATGTGTTCGATTCTCGTGTGAGGTAATAATAAATATTTACTTTAACTTAGTTATGTTTTGTTTTAAGTTGTAAATATTTGTTTTTGTGGTATTCAAAATATTGAATACATTTTATTTGTAGGAATGGTTTTAGGATTCTTTCTAAGTGGTAGATGAAGATGACTTTAAGACTAAACACACACGTAAAGGCTGAGACCGGGGCGTCCCCGGGGCGTGTTAATTAAAATATTCTTTAAATTTGATATTAAACGCCTCGAACGACTTTGACCTCTAAACTATTGAGCCCTTATCATTTATTTGTTAGCTTTTAAACCCATGCTTTATCTCTACTGTGGGCCACAGGACTATACGGATGAAATATCTTGTAACTTTGTTCTAAACAAATATCTAATTAGTTCAATATATTAGTTGTTCTGTCACGTAAGTGTCATCACGCACTAAGCAACTAATTGTAGTGAATTGTAACACAAACTGTCGCTATACATAGTTAATTAACGAGTGCGATACAAAGTTTAGTTATTTATTAGTATGTGTTGACACTGTACAGAGAGATAGCAGTAGTTCATTTTTTTTTGGTGTTTTTTACTTGAATAGCACTGAAGGACCCTACGGGCAAAAGCTAGTAAGCGATGAAGCTGGTTAAGCAACGTCGGCTAGGTCATTCCATAGATGGGAGCTTATAATAAGAAATAAACTTTTGATGCTTCGACCTGTGTCCTCTAAATATACGCCTCGAACGGCTTTGACCGCTAAAACGTTGAGCCCTTATCATTTATTTGATAGCTATTGAACGCGTGCTTCATCTCTGCTGTGGGCCACAGGACTATACGGATGAAACGTCTTGCAACTTTGTTCTAAACAAACATCTAATTAGTTCAATATAATATTGTTCTGTCACGTAAGTGTCATCACGCACTAAGCAACTAATTGTAGTGAATTGTAACACAAACTGTCGCTATACATAGTTAATTAACGAGTGCGATACAAAGTTTAGTTAGTTATTAGTATGTGTTGACAATACACAGTGAGATAGCAGTAGTTAATTTCACCATAACAGCCCATTAATGTCCCACTGCAGGGACGGGCTTCTCCCGTGACAGAGGGTTACTTGGCCTACTAATACCACGCTGGCTAAAAATAGTATTCACGGATAGATATCCCTTAGTCGGTTTTTACGACACCCATGGGATGAGATGGGGTGGTGACATATTGTATTCTTACTTCGTCACCACACGGATATTTGTTTTGTGTTTTTAACTTGGGTAGCATTGATCGAGGTTAAAACAAAAAAATATTTGTTTCGCAGTTCGATTTCAAAATAATGTGTCTATAGTTTCAGTTTTTTTTATTTTTCAACATAATGTTATAAAATAACAAATTTATTGTCGTCAGTTGAAATCTACTTAGTCTAAGTTTACATAATAAAAGTTTTTCAAACTTTACCACCCCTTCCAACAACTAACAACCTCTATAGCTGCTTTTTTTGACGTCTCTATAATATTACAACAATTTTGTACTAATTCATATATGGTTACACAAGCCCATAACAGTAGGAGACGAATCGAGGAGGGGTTCTCAATTTTATTAAGCTTTTAATACTTATTTGTTAACTCAGAACTCAATCAATTTCAATAAACAAATTTTAATACAAATTTCATATTTAAAAGATGGTACCTCCAAATTGTTCGCATTCAAATATTAAAAAAATCATTTAATTCATCTCCACTACTTACTTAACACAGTATACAATATTAATACATGGTAACTTGGTTTCCAAGTGTAAAAGTGTAACTTGTGGGAGATCTGGGGTCTAAGCTAAGCCTAGACTTGTATTTGCATTGAAATTATATCAAAATATATAAATAAAAAATTTACTATACTAATTATACTAATTTATTAACTTTAAATTAAAAAAAATATGGACTCTCTCATACGAATCTTAATCTCTTTCTATGTATGATATTTTATTTGTTAAAGTGTACACTAGCGGTTGCTCGATTGTACTTTGTTCGTAGGTAGACTTCTGTATCGTACCTGTAATGTGGCGCCGAGCTCAAAGTGTTAGATTGTTAAATAATTAGCACTCGGTACAGTTGAGAGATATTTCTACGAATGAATTAGTAAAGTGGACTAGTAAGTTCACTATGCTTTCATTGTATCAGAATTCAGTATTTAGTTATGACCTGAAAGAGGCTAGGCTAAATAAGGACGTTATTTTCAACATATAGCAAAACGGAAAAAAAACTTCATTTACTACTAGTATCATAGTACTAGCTTTGCTTAGTTTGGAACTAGATGGCGTTGTGTGAAAGTGTGAGGATTATAGTTTTAATCCGTAAGCAAAAGAAAGAAAGTATAAAAGTTTTTCCTGGTATTCCCGCTTACTCTGGAATGTTTGTGTAATTATCTCTCTCTTACACATACAAGTCCATATAAGTCTGTCTCTTTCTCACGCCTTGCTTAACTTTTGAGTATAACTAGAGAGAGAGTATTTAAACTAATTTGTTTCAATTGAAACAATTAACTTTACGTTTGTATTTTATCTATTACAATCAAAATGTTACAATAAGGAAATGGATTACGAAATTACATGTTTTATGTATAAAGTTAATGTCCTGCTGCAAGGACGGGCCACAGTGACAGAAGAAAATAAATTGAAATGATTTCGGAAAGCGGTACTAGACAACTGATAAACATACTTTCTAAAATGCAAAGATATTTTACATAGCAAACACCCAAACCAAAATCGTTTAATCTAATTTAGGTAAGGTATTTGTGCACAGAAAGATTTGTAATTAGCGGAAATCAAATCCGAAAACTCTGCGTAGCATCCATTGCTTACTACGCCACAGAGCTCATCAATGATTGCTCAATCTAATTTAATTCTTTTGTCTAGTATCCTAACATACTATTGGCTAACATATTGTTTGCCAGAACAAAGCATACAACATATCATTGACATAACATAATATGTAACAGATATGTTCTATCTATTGTACGCACAGAGTATTTACAGTTAAATAAACTCGTGTCATTACACTGCACTTTTGTGTGAAGCTGTTGTGTGGCCATGAAACTAGCGAAGCGGAAAGCACGCATAAAAAATGTCCAGAATCTCTTTATTTAAAATTTTTGTCTCCCTTTGATAAACCTTTTGGTTTTTACGACAAATTCTTAGATAAAAAGTACTAATTACAAAAAAAGGTAGTAAAGTAAAATTACGGGAATAAAACCTAAAATCTAAAATGGCTAGGGTAGGCTGCTACTTGGCTGTGGTACGAGTATGTCATTATTGAGGTCTGTAAACGGGGTTTACCACTTAGCAATGATTTTTTTAAAGACAAAACCGGACTAGAAAGAGCACTGTGTCCAAGAATAACGAAGCTCAAAACAATATTTTGTAGATCACACAATAAATGCCGAAGCTGCGATGCATGTAGCTTTGGCACCGCGCAGTTATTTTAAAAGTACAAGCTTTTAGTTCGTAGTTTTCATGGCTCCAAATACTTATAATCATGCATGTTTATTCATACAAACGTGGTCAAAACGTTATTCTACTGGGGCTCGAATCTCTAACAGAAAAACTTAAGGTTAAACAAAAGGTTATATGGCATAACGGTAACTTCAAGCTTGTTATGTCAATGAGTGGGCAGAGAAGAAATAATTATTAAGTAATTATTGTATAGAAAAAGTGTGGGTGTGTGAATTTATCTTATGGTTTTTAAGAAGGCATTTGCAACTAATGATCAATAAATTTGTAAGGTTAAGCAACGGTAGTGAGGTCATATTATTGATGGGTGACAATTTCTCACTTTTAGGTCTCCGCGCATCGTTGATCTCTTTATGGTGTTTGTGGTTATTGTGCTAGTAATAGTTTTGTCTATTTACTTTATTAATAAGTACTCTGGTTCTAATTTTTTTTATGATCATCATCATCATAATAACCAATTAATGTCCCACTGCAGGGACGGGCCTCCTCCTGTGACGGAGGGATACTTGGCCTACTAATACCACGCTGGCCAAACGGATTGGTATAGGGTATATTGGTATATTTTATGATGTTACATAGATATTATGTTTTGGTACAGATTAATTTGTAATAAGTAAATACATACCTACATATTGCACATAGAAAACACTAACATCTATGTAAACATTCATGTTCTGTTCATACATACAAAGATTTGCATTGTATGTAAAATAACTACAACGATCAATCATTTATTTTATTTACTCTTTTTGTAATCAGTAATGATTGAATCATTTATTTCATTTATGTATCATTAAAATAAGATTATTATGACTGGCTACTTTGAAATTGTGGGTGCGTCCGACGACGTGAGAAATACGGGTCCTTTGCCTTACATAAAATTTTAAGTCCAATTTTTGTCTTACCATCGCTTTGTGTTCATAATAATCATTCTACATAATATATAAATACATATAGGTAAAAACGAAATGTATGATTAGTAGGTAATATCATATTTGCATATCAATTGCAATTATTATTAACTAGCTGACCCGTGCCCACTTCGTAGGGCGGAGAAAAAAACGCGTCCTTTTTTTAAACATATTTCATTACTGCTCCACTCCTATTAGTCATAGCGTAATACTATATCGCTTTATGACACTGCCCGATAAATTGACTATTCAACACAGAAAGAATTTTTAAAATCGGTTCAGTAGATCCAGAGATTACCCCCTACAACGTCACAAACTTTACCTCTTTATAATATTAAAATATAGATTAAGTGCCTTACCTTAGATTTTAATTATAAGAGCCCTCTATGGCATTTAAACACTATTCTATTCTCTCATAATAATACAATATTCTCCCACCAATCTCTGTATAGTATCAAAATATTATTTAATCAATGTCGTAGTATATAAACAATAAAACAGTAAATAAGTCTCAGGTACATTTCCGACAAAATTTTCACAAAATGTAAATATTTACAGGAGGGCTGTTTTAATTGATAGTTGTTTACATTTACAATGTTTCCGCTAAATTATTAAGTAAACAATAACTACAAAGGAAATAATCGATGAATTGAAATAGATAAGCGTTTTGGGAGCAATTATACTTTGCTAATCACTTCCTTAGCTTGAGCCGTGCTTCGGAGAGCACCTAAAAAGTCGGTCCCGGGTGTCATTGTAGCGACATAGAGACAGTCGTCGGTAAGTCACGTCAAAGGGCTATGGGAGGATTGAATAACTCTAGACACCAGATTGGGCACTGACCAAACGATTAAGAAGAAGCATCAATATTGTCCGTGTGGTGACAGAGTAAGAATACAATATGTCACCAACCCATCTCATCCCATGGGTGTCGTAAAAACCGACTAAGGAACTATCCGTGAATATTATCTTTACGAAATAAAAAGAAGGAAAACTTGAAATTAAACCCTATACCAATCCGTCTGGCTAGCGTGGTATTAGTAGGCCAAGTATCCCTCCGTCATGGGAGGAGGCCCGTCCCTGCAGTAGGACGTTAATGCGGTGTTATGATGAATCACTTCCTTAGCTTGAGCCGTGCTTCGGAGAGCACGTTAAAAGTCGGTCCCGACTGTCCTCAAAGTGACAAGGTCACGTCGGAGACCTGTGAGCTGATTGAACACCTCTCTACACCAGGTTAACCACTAACCAAGCGACAAAGAAGAAACATAATTTTTTGCTCTCTGCGATTAAAAATAGGAAAACTACACCTGTCCAAAAAGAAGAAAGACAATGGAAAAAATTGATACTCGAGGCGGGAATGGAACCCGCGTCTCTGGAATATATGCGTCCAGCGCTATAACCTCTAGGTCACCCGAGTGCCCGTCTCCCATTGTCTTTCTTCTTTTCGGATTTTTCTAGTTATACCTAAGCTTCATAGGTAAAAAATTATATGTAATTTAATACACCCATCCATCTGGCCAGCGTCTCATAGGCACACCAAATTACTCTCCTTTACTAGAAGATACCTTGCCCTGCAGAGGGACATTACAAAGTTGCTTTGTTAGGGTGATAGAGGGACATTAAAAGCTTGTTAAGTAAACGTATCAGAAGTTTTTGACCCCTAGGTCACCTGATTCCTTGTCGCGTTATCCAAAATTGTCCATTGCTTTGTGTAAGTCACAGATAATTTTTCTTAGTCTAGATTGTCTAGAATTGTCTTGCACAGGATTCAAACCCACCACCCGAGACAGCTATTAACTACTGTCTATATTATAACAACATTATTTAAACAGACGATAATCGCACTTATTTCTTAACATTGAATTGTTATCTATGTGAATTGGGTCTTTTTAAATGTAAATTTTCATACCATTTGTGTTTCATACTATAGTATGAAGTTGTCATGTTACAAAATTCAGGCCAAACAGTTGCATAGGCCGAAGTTGAGAAATTCTCATGCTAATGATTTACGAAACCAGTAGTAAAGGGTTAACAATATAGTCTCATTCTTCTTATCTTAGCGACAAACGGGTTAACGGACTAAAGTGCTACTAACTATTTACTAACTAGCTATTTTATAAAATAACTAGCTGTAACTAATGATTAGCCGAACCTCTTTCTTTGTAAACATTTATGATTTAAAAATTGATCTCAAAAGCCAGCATAACTTTTAAACCAACTCGTTTATTTTCTATACTAACTAATATTATAAAGAGGTAAAGTTTATGTGTTTGTGACGTTGTAGGGGAAATCTCTGGATCACCTAAATCGATTTTAAAAATTCTTTCTGTGTTGAATAGTCCATTCATAGGCTATATAGTTGGTATCACGCTATGACTTATATGAGAGGAGCAGTAAGGAAATATGTTTAAAAAACGGACGCGTTTTTTTGCCGTCCAACGAAGTGGGCACGGGTCAGCTAGTAGTAAAATAAAGATAAACAGCATGCCCGCTAATTATTTTGCTTGATGTTTCGGTACAGGTTGCACTGGCCGCGCCGTGGTCGCAGGCTATCATCTCCAAAACCAGTGATACCGATATGAATATTATATTACTTATGCAATTATATTATCAGCACAATTATTCTCCCTGTGGTGACGGAGTAAGAATACAATATGTCACCATCCCAACTCATCCCATGGGTGTCGTAAAAACCGACTAAGGGACTATCCGTCTATATTATCTTTACGAAATAAAAAACAAAACTTAAAATTAAACCCTATACCAATCCGTTTGGCCAGCGTGGTATTAGTAGGCCAAGTATCCCTCCGTTACGGGAGGAGGCCCGTCCCTGCAGTGGGACATTAAATAACTGTTATGATATGCAATTATGTTCACATTGATTTAGCTCTCAGTATCATGGATATGTCGGCATTGTACTGACTAAAACCACACTTTTCATTCCAGCTGTCCTGTGCCAGGCACTCCAGGTAAGCCCTAGAAATGATAATCCTTAGAGCCCTTCAACGGACGACCTTACGTCACCTTAATCAGGTCTTCGGTCAATCGTGCGAAGTATCCTCTGTGTTAAAAAACATAAACTCCTTATATCTTTCAAACATAATCTAAACAAGCATGTTTATAAGGCGAGTATCAAAACACCATATTTTTTAACAAAAAGGTAAATATTTTCATAGTAGATAAGATTAGTTATTACCTTGATAGGCTCTGTGGCGCAGTGGTTATAAGTACACTTATTGTTAAATCAAAAATTTTATTATAATAAAATATTATTATATAAAAAAAAACAAAAAACTATTATCGATCAACCCCGGGCAATTCTGAGTCTGGAGAGCTCAGTTTATCCGAAAAGACAAGCTCTGCTTAGTTCGGGACTAGATGGCTTGTGATATTATTATTACCTAACATCTCTATTATTTATTTTAGATGATTTCATAACAAATATGGAAAATACGCTTATATGATATTGAAGGTAGTCACGATTGGGGAAAGTTATGCACTTGCTAATCACATAGACTGCAAAAGCTATTAAAAATATAATAATTATGGTCCTGTACCTCCTTATCCGTGTGGTGACGGAGTAAGAATACAATATGTCACCACCCCATCTCATCCCATGGGTGTCGTAAAAACCGACTATCCGTGAATATTATCTTTTCGAAATAAAGAGAAGGAAAACTTGAAATTAAACCCTATACCAATCCGTCTGGTCAGCGTGGTATTAGTAGGCCAAGTATCCCTCCGTCATAGGAGGAGACCCGTCCCTGCAGTGGAACATTAAAGGGCTGTTATGATGATATGATGTGCCTCCTTCATCCATCGGTTTCCCGACGTCCTGACAGCTCGACAGTTCACTATGTGGTGTCATTAAATTTGGTTTTCCAATATTATGCAATAGACTTAATAATCAATTAGCTATCTTAAAATTAATTATGGTTAATTGATTGATATAATAGAGTTGTAATTACAAAAATGACATAAAACTGTATCTCTTTTCTCCTATAGTGTTGTGACTGTAGCTTTTTTATTTTGAAGATGGCTGACAGCCCATTAATGTCCCAGTGCAGGGACGAGTCTAACGAAGTGGGCACGGGTCAGCTAGTATAGCTATAAAGTTCTTACATGCATAATATCACGCCTTATTTTTATGGGGGTAGGCAGAAACCTGCTTTCCTTCGTCTACATTCATACATAATCTTCATACATGCCTCTATTGAACAATATTCTAAATAAATATGCCTAGTTATGTCGTGTATGTAATATATATTTTTCCTTATGACGTTCATATTAGTTTAAATAAATAATTATCCGTGTGGTGACGGATAAAGAACTGTGTTATGTAATACCGAGGAGAAAAATCCGTTAGTTGACTTAGTTGGCTAGTTATACAGGATAATGTATTAGGACCAATAAATAATATACAAAAGTTGCTTTGTGTGTCTGTCTGTCTGGTTTGAGCACGGTGCAGAGCGTCTCCTAAAATGCTGTAATTATATTGGATGGGTTGCAAATCGTCGATCAAACGGAACAGGCTTATAGTTAGAGTTATTTGCAGTAAAAAAAATATATGATGGCAAAGTCCTTACTTCTCATGATATCTCACAAAATTATGTCTTTTTGTGTTTTTTCAAGAAAATACCAAAGTTTGTTGTAGCAAGCGTTTCGGTATTAGATAGGTATGGCGGTTATCACACTGCCACGCACCACGCTGCATGTTGCGTGAATGCGTGTTCTAACGTTGCTTGTAAGTACCTCCATTTGTATAGAAAACTCGCGCAGTCCAACACACAGAAAATGCATCCACGTGCGTTCATGCAGATCACGCGCCTACAAGCGGCGAAACATGCATCCACGCGCGTGGGTGCGGGGCGAGACGCAAGGTATGGCACACCGAGTCCCGCAGTGCCGTGCGTGATTTAGGAAGGGACTGACGTGCGTTAAAGCACTAGCGAACAACTTTGAATGAAATGAGTCAGAGCAGGCGTGAATCCACAAAACGCAACTACGCGCGTGAGTGCGTCAAAAACCCGCACGATGATGCAGATCTGCACTCCCGCGTGTACGCGCGTAGGTGCGTCGAAACGCAACATGCAGCGTGGTGCGTGGCAGTGTGATAACCGCCTATATTGTTGTATTAGGTACGTCCTCCTAGCTATTCTACATATATTTTTTATGCGATGTTTCAACTTTAATGTTTTATAATTTAATATTATGTACTTGAAACTATTTTTAATTTTACAAGAGATGAATTTGCACTTGTCCAATTCGTCATAAGCTTTAAAGTATGTACCAACGTAAATACCGATTGTAAAACGTAATTTCTTTAATTTGTATTTTTATTTTGGGATAAAAAAAAACAAATAATAATTTAAAATAGTAAAATTTTATGGGTGGTATCATAAAGTCCCGTAAAATGGGAAAATTAACTATTACGTCACAGGCCTGTGGGCTTTTTAAACAATTCCTATTCCCATAGAATAACAAGAATAGGATACAGTAATCCCTTAATTGGTCCTTTTGATTCTTTTTCGTAAAAGTAATTAGTAGTTTTCATTATAAATATATTTTTGTCACTGTTCTCAGACAAATAAAATTAGAGAGAATTAGTAATACTACTAGTAATACTACAGTAATACTACTACTACTTTCGCATATACCTATTATATATGCAAAAGTTTGTCTGTATAGATAAATGATTGTTTCTTACATGTAAAAACTGCCTAATAGTTTTTAAAGAAATTTAACAATAATATAGCTTATACATCAGAAAAATACATAGGCTACAATTATTTATAAAGATATTGTATCTATACATAGTATAAAGAATAATCTTCCTCCTTCTTCATTATTTATATATTTTATATATTTCGTCTTACATCTCATCTTACTTACGTATATATGCATATACATTTATAAATATATAAATATATATTTCTTTTTTCTTATGTATAGTGTGTATTTGTATTACTTAAATTATTTTAACTGCTTGTTTTCACTGCACCTACCAATTTACTTTTCTCTGCATCACCCAATGGTTAGCTGGTAGAAAATGCCTTATGGCATTAAGCTTACCTTTGTACAATGTTTCAATTTTGTGCATAAACAATAAATAAAATAAATAAATAAATATAAAATGAAGTCGCTTTTTCTGTCCCTATGTCCCTTTGTATACTTAAATCTTTGAATCTCCGTAACGGATTTTGATTGGTTTTATTTTAATAAATAGAGTGATTCAAGAGAAAGATTTATATGTATAACACATGCATAATATAGTATAGAAACCTATATAAATTTAGCGATTTCTAATGAAGCTGTATTTAAACGTTGTTTGAGGACATTCTGTAGTAGGAGACCGTGCGAAGCCCTGACCCTGGCCCCTAGTCTCAGTGAAAAAGTCAAAAGGTGAAGTTTGTGTGTTTGTGACGTTGTAGCGGGTAATCTCTGGATCTACTAAACCGTTTTTAAAAATTATTTCTGTGTTGAAAAGTCCATTTATCGGGGAGTGTCATAGGCTATATAGTATCACGCTATGACTAATAGGAGTGGAGCAGTAATTAAATATGTTTAAAAAAGAGACGCGTTTTTTTCGGGGCCTAACGAAGTGGGCATGGGTCAGCTAGTACTATGTATAGAAGCTACTTGAAATACTAATCCTGCGCAGAAAAAATCGCGGGTACCAAGTAGTAATAAAATAATGAACCATAAACAAGTTCTATGATTCTATCATAAATAGATAGTCATTTGGTTCTGAATAGAGTAAACAGAACTATTTTCAACCGACTTCAAAAAAGAGGAGGTTCTCAATTCGGTTGTATTTTTTTTTTTTTTTTTATTTTTTTTTTTTTTTTTTGTGTTTGTTACCTGATTTCTCGAAAACGGCTAGACCGATTTGAAAAATTTTTTTTTTGTTCGTATGGGTATGCTTCCCATTTGGTCCCATTGTCACCAGATCTGGATCTGGATGACGGTATCCCAGAGAAATCGAGGGCATCTCTTGAAAATTGTAGGGACGCATTGTGTAAAATCTTGTCATACATGTGCATCTCTGACGTCACTACCAAATAGTCAAGAGTAAGAACTGGTCAGATCCTGGAGACCAGAGTGAGTCGAGGGAACACCTCAACGGCATATTGCAGCTACCTTGTGTTTGGGCTTATTTTAATTGTATTGATGAAGACTTTACAAAACTTTACACAAACATGATCTGATGATGAAGAAGATTGAGGGTCGAGGCAACTCCTCAACGGTATATAGCAGTTACCGAGTGTTTGGGCTTATTTTATTCGTATTGATGAAAACTTTACACAACTTTACACAAACATGATCTCATGATAAAGACGACTGAGGGTCGAAGAAACTCCTCAACGGCATACAGCAGCTACCTTGTGTTTGGGCTTATTTTAATTGTATTGATGAAAACTTAACATTATGAATGTAATCGCAGGTGTGGTTTAAGACTTGAATGAAATTCTTATTTTAAATTAAAATAGGAATTAATAACGGATTATAAATAGACAAAATTGTTGAATTGCATTTAATTTATTTTAAACTTATTCTTTAGATATAACAAATTGATAATAATAATTATTATATTTATTTGATTTATTTTAATTTTAATTAACTTAATTATTATTACCAATTAACCATGCCGAGACGGTGGCTACGCTTTTCGATGTTCTCCCTATTTAAAACTTTTTGCATGTAGGTCCTCCGTTGTTCACTAGTCTCTTTTGAAATGACATTGGAGGTAGATTTCCTACATTAAAAGGCGTTTATCCCTTTCTTCGTTTGTTTCATTCAATCGGCGCTGTCTCATATAAGCAGCGCGTTTCGTAGGTCTACCCATATTCCGACAAAGTAATGTCCCACTGCAGGGACGGGCCTCCTTCTGTGACGGAGAAATACTTGGCCTACTAATACCACGCTGCATGGCCAGGCGGATTGGTATAGGGTTTAATTTTAAGTTTTCCTTCTTTTTATATCTCAATCTCTATTCACGGATAGTCCCTTAGTCGGTTTTTACGACACCCATGGGATGAAATGAGGTGGTGACATATTGTGTTTTCACTCCGTCACCACACGGATTTATAGAATTGGAATTCACTAAAAATTTAGAAATAAAATTAATTTTCACAAAAAAAAAGAACCGACTTCAAAGACAAAAATTGCACTAAAAAGTAATAAATAATTACTTGTATTTTGATTTTACAACAATAAATCAGCCATTATTTCTATTTAATTTTAATTTATAGAATAGGTTCTTTTCATTAAGTATTGTAAAAGTATTGTTAAGGATATTTCTTTAAGAGTCTGTAAATATATTTATTTGTAGATTGTTTAAAAGATAATCAAATTATTACAAATAATGTAATATTATTGTTATTTTTGGAGGCGGTGTCAGCCAACGGAATAAGTACGATAATACCTAAGCAAACGGAATGACGGCCATGAATTACAGATTATAAATGACTTCGACATTATATTTGTTGATTGTGTATGGATTAGTTTAAAAATTAAACAAATATTAAACAACTATTCTTATCATATTTAAATAAATATATTTTAAAATACCAGTATCACATTTAAACGTTTTAATATTATATTTAATAACTGATTAAAGCTTTCCAGAACTTAAAATAGATTAGATTTAAAGAAATAATTCGCGAATAGGATCAATAATGCAAAATGTTGTCTACAAGTTCGTTAGAATAGGCAATAAAGTTTTGTATAACACACTCTCATCACTTTAAATGGTTTCTAATTAGATAAATATTGCATTTAAAACGAAAACGGCCGTTTCATTTTCGAATGTGAATTTTATGTAATTATTAGTCTGTGTATAACACGGCGCCATAATATTTGTTTAAGTTTTCAGTCAGAAATAAAAAATGGTATACTTAATAATAACGATCGTGGCTGACACCGACTCCAAAAATAACAATAATATTACATTATTTGTAATAATTTGATTATCTTTTAAACAATCTACAAATAAATATATTTACAGACTCTTAAAGAAATATCCTTAACAATACTTTTACAATACTTAATGAAAAGAACCTATTCTATAAATTAAAATTAAATAGAAATAATGGCTGATTTATTGTTGTAAAATCAAAATACAAGTAATTATTTATTACTTTTTAGTGCAATTTTTGTCTTTGAAGTCGGTTCTTTTTTTTTGTGAAAATTAATTTTATAATAAAATAGTTCTAATATAGGTGAGGAGAAAGTATACTGCACCGTTTTGTAGAGATTAAGCTGTAGTTTATAACTGGCTATTAATGTCCCATTGCAAGGCTTGGCCTTCTGTAGAGACGTATGAAAACTTGACCTACTAATACCACAATAGATAGACTGGTAATACTTACTTGAACTAGGAATACTAAAAGAATTAGTAGAGGGATCAAGTTTTCTGATAGAGATACTTGGAAGCTTTTCCTTAGTCACTTTTTATATAAAGTATTAAAGTAAGTTGCTCCGTGTGGTGACGGAGTAAAAATACAATATGTCACCACCCCGTCTCATCCCATGGTGTCATAAAAACCGACTAAGGGACTATCCGTGTATATTATCTTTACAAAATAAAAAGAAGGAAAACTTGAAATTAAACCCTGTACCAATCCGTCTGGCCAGCGTGGTATTAGTAGGCCAAGTATCCCACCGTCACGGGAGGAAGCCAGTCCCTGCAGTGGGACTTTAATAGGCTGTTATGATGATGACTATAACCTATCGTAAAATTATTACTAAACCCAATGTATAAACACGAGAAATCATTTAAACTATTCACTTTAAACATTTACATCAAAACCAAAGCTATAAAGTTCTTACAAACAACTCTTACAAGGCAACACAAGCTAGAAAGCATGCGTTACTCTTACTAATACAATTTCTAACAGTATAAGCACGCATTAGCTTTCAACAAACAAATATTTACGAAACGCAACAACAAACAAACAACAATGAAAGAATAAACAACGTTTTAAACTCTACATTGACTCTACTTAAACTCTGTTTACCAAAGTAATTATAAAATAAATTTACTACTTACTTACTTTACAGCAATGTAATTAGTAATCTGATAAAATAGAAAATAAACTATCTAGATGAAAGTGTTGGTACAAAAATGAGAATAAAAAAACAGAAAACAATGGTACTCATTGAGACACATCGTGTGCAAGAAATTCCAAATCAAACTCACCATGCATGTCAGCATTTGAACAATACACCATTTATCACTTACACAAATATAATTCACTTTTAATATTGTAAATATAAATCTAATAATATCTGTATTATTAACACAGGACCGAAAACACTACCCTGAGGGACACCAGGATTTATTTATTCGCGTTTCGTTTGCGTACGAGTAGACGGCGCGTGCCTTTTTATAACTAACCGCTTTGAACAACGATCAACGACTGACTGACGCTGCGCCGGCGTTGAATGTTTACTATAACCCCATGCGCAAGAGTATCAAACGCTTACGTTGAATTAGTAACTCTATATTGTTTGAATTGAAGTTCAGTTTCCTTTGTTGTTGGCTCCCTTATCTGTGTTAGTAAGTCGGACAAATGTATTTGTCATATTGTATGAATGAAAAAATAAAGTATACGCATCGCATAGAGCTTTCTGTTGGCATTCATATCGTTTATACTTATCATAACCTTAATTAATGTTTATTACGTTTGTAGTCCTTCGTGTTTTAAGGTCTCGTATGACAGTGTGAATCACTATACGTTTGGGTACTTTATTATTTTAACTAGACCGCGGCTTCGTTTGGATTAATATATCAAGTAGCTTATATTATAAACTAGCGACGTTAACCAGCGGTTCTGTTCTCAAGATTTGTATTATAAGTAGCTTATAATAATACAAACTATATAGCAACAGCTTTACACACGTGCAAATCTAATACTCTACAATATTATGCATGTACATATTATACATATATAAACCTTCCCCTTGAATCACTCTAATCATCTATTAAAAATCGGCTTAAAAATCCGTAGCGTAGTTTTAAAGATTTAAGCGTATAATAGAGACGGAGAAACAACTATAGCTACCTTGTTTTATACTATTTAATAAATAAAACAAAACAATAATCTTAATAAATTACATATAACCTATGTTGTATTCTAATGTATAAACTATATTATTGTAAAGTTTCATTAAAATACATTCAGTAGTTTTTACGTGAAAGAGTGACAAACATCGATTCATACTTACAAAATTTCGCGTTTATAATGTTAGTAGGATTTATTTAATTAGTTCTTTATAATAATAGGTCTTTACCTATGAAATTGCCGTTTTATTTCTGCGCAGACTTTAGTCTCTACATTCTTTAGAAACATATACCTCCTTACTCAAAAACGCCTCTTAAATTTTAGTCAATTGATTAGCTTAAATTCTTACGGTTTTGTTTGGTATAAGGTTGATTTTAGTAACAAAAATCTCGCTAAATAGTGATTAAATTTAAGAGGCGTTTAAGTAAGGAGATATTTTTTAAATTATTTGTATTATTTAAGAAATATAAGATGTAACCAACATCTAGCAACAGATAATAAATGATAATTTTTATTATTTGGATTAATAATAAGCCTGTGAACGTGGGTCCAATTTAAAACAGCGGATTTTCCCATTTGTTTAATTGTAACTTCTTCCCGGATACTTTTCTTTCTGTATTTTAAACACAACAGTTAGCTTAGATGTGCGCCATTACTTATACGAAATTTCATTCTATTATGTTCAATAATTATTGAAAAATCCAAGAAAACGTTAGTATGAAAAATCAAACTTCTGATAAAATATTCATACAAAACGGCAATTTCATAGGTAAAGACCTAATATTTCTTGGAAAACAATTCAGGGTTAAAGTATTTATTTTAATTTTGGTTACTATTTAGTTTCATATGGCACGTTTCCAAGCGAATGAGTACTATTTTGAAAAATTAGGAACTGTTAATTAATTTTGAACTTTACTGCTACGGTTTATAACATACTTTGTGTTGTTCTAAGGAAGTTATTTATAATACTCATGACAATAGTTTTGAGAATATAAATAAAATCAATGTTTAAGTTCGCTGTACTTTAATTTTCCTTGTACAGTTATAATTATGACGGCATCGGGCCTATAACATAGTACAAATATATACAGTATTTCGACTTCATAAAAACGGACGAAACGCGAGTTATACCTACACGCTCACGATAGCGGTGGCTTTGCGGAGTGAACAGTCGCGACTGTGCCGCTGTAACGAGCGGGAAAGTAGGTAAATGTAATTAAAAAGCTGGAGGTGGGCAGCCCTATCGCATGTTTATGTACCGCACAGCGTAGGCATTTATTATAAATATTCGGCCGAGATAGACTACTGGTTGTACTTTGGCATTGGGCCTATAACGTGAAATATTGCTATGTTTCCTTAAGGAATAATTGTGTTTGTAATACTTCCTTACGATTAGTTCCGGGAGTCTGTTGTGAAACCAACCAAATTGGGGCATTCTCTAAGCGGAGAGTACTCCACAATCAATAGCACATATATCTAGTAAAGAAAGTAAAAACTTAATTTCATTTTATCATTTAATGTTAGTCATTTTCGCCATAAGGCATTATATATGCCTTTTTGCATTTGTGTAAAGAAATAATTTCTCTGTCTGTATACATGAAGGCGTCCCTTCCGTGCATGAAATGCATCTTTCATCATAATCATAACAGCCCATTAATGTCCCACTGCAGGGACGGGTCACCTCCCGTGACTGAGGGATACTTGGCCTACTAATACCACGCTGGTCAGACGGATTGGTATAGGGTTTAATTTCAAGTTTTCCTTCTTTTTATTTCGTAAAGATAATATTTACGGATAGTCCCTTAGTCGGTTTTTACGACACCCATCGGATGAGATGGGGTGGTGACATATTGTATTCTTACTCTGTCACTACACGGAGTGCATCTTTGCTATGATGAAAGTAATTTTTTTTACTTGGTAAGTTATGACTCTACCAATGACTTAAGTTGGTAGTGGTAAATCTAAACCCTTTACCAGGCCTAAGTTTATTTTAAATTCATTGATTTTAAATTTGATTACTTATAGGGTAAAGTTCAAAATGAAGTGGTAACATAATTCCATTCATTCCATTCCATTCATCATTGGCTGGTAAATGGACAAAATAAGCGGTCCAGCATTAGCAACAGGACACCCTGAGATTTTGACCTATTCAGCTATTAAAGATAATGTATTCTCAGTAATCCTTAACGATAAATAAACAAACTTTTTATAATTACTACTCATAAGTAGAGTCATTATTTAACGAGTTGTTTACATATTTATTTATTTTAATTAAACTGTTTACAAGTTTAAAATTTTGACTTTTATTGTTTAGAATGTTGTGATGAGGTCGGTTGTTTTACATTATAATGCTTGACGATCTATCTCTCCGTGTGGTGACGAAGTAAGAATACAATAGGTCACCACCCCATCTCATCCCATGGGTGTCGTAAAAACCGACTAAGGGACTATCCGTGAATATTATCTTTACGAAATAAAAAGAAGGAACTATACCAATCCGTCTGGCCAGCGTGATATTAGTAGGCGAAGTATCCCTCCGTCACGGGAGGAGACCAGTCCTTGCAGTGAGACATTAATGGGCTGTTACGATGATGATGATGATTAAGTAGAGGATGAAATTTTATTAAGTAGAATATAGGGCCCTTCAAGTATAGTGTGAAGATACTCCGTCACCTCACGGAGATACGCCTGTATTCCTGGATCTTAATGAAAAAATAGCATCAAGCTGGTCATACGTTTGTATATTGGTATAAAAAGGACCTGATTGATTAATTGTTAAGTAAATAAAAAAATAACAATACAATATAATTACAATACAAAATCAGTTTATTACACAATTCATTGAATCGGAAGATCACAAATGACTCAACGGAGACCCCAAACTTATAAACAAGCAACAAAATATCTTAAAGCATACGCATAAGACTCAAAATTCTTTGCATATTTTTATTTTAGCACGTGGCATTACATGGTAATAACCTTTTAAGATGACAGACACATCAAAATAAACCTTTTTACTTAAACAGTAGAGTCGAAATTAGAATACTGAAGTATTCACATTCTTATAAAGCTGTTTTGTTAAAACGTTGCAATATGAACTGTATTTAGTTGGCTATAAAGTTTAAATTTGTTTGTTCATATATTTAGTAAGTTGCATCAACGTTCGGAAACAATTCGGATGTTAGGATTGTCAGGTAATGTGTCAGGTCGTATTCTTGAACTGTTTTGTATAATCTTTATTGTTATTGTTCGAGTATAAAAAAGGGTGTAAATACATCTTTATAATGTTATAAGTACATATACGTGTGGTGAGGGAGTAAGAATACTATATGTCACCACCCCATCTCATCCCATGGGTGTCGTAAAAACCGACTAAGGGACTATCTGTAAATATTACCTTCACATAAAAAGAAGGAAAACTTAAATTAAACCCTATACCAATCCGTCTGGTCAGCGTGGTTTAGTAGGCCAAGTATCCCTCCGTCACGGGAGGAGGCCCGTCCCTGCAGTGGGACATTAATGGGCTGTTATGATGGTTTTGATGAATGTTATAAGTAAATGTCTGTATGTTACTTTTTTACACTTAAACGGGTTGACCAAATTTAATAAAATTTGGTGTGGAAATAGTTGACACTGCACTCTAACAAATAGGTTAGTTTTTATCCCTAAAATAATATTTCTTTTAGGGATAAATCCAATGTGTATCACGGTAGCAAATGATGCCTAACCCTGCTTGAACTCGTGTCTTATCTAACGGGAAAGCCATTTATGTCAGTGACAAAAAACTAATGTGGTAGGTCTCTTCAGCAAAAACATGTATAGGTTAGTTGAGTACCTACTACCGCTGCGCCCGATTTATCCACCTTCAAGAAATAGTATGAATAGTTACTGTACCTACTTACTTAGTTAAGTTAGAGTAGCTAATTCATACCAGGCCATTAATGTCCCATTGCAGGGACGGACCTCCTCCCGTAACGGAGGGATACTTGGCCTACTAACACCACGCTGGTCAGACGGATTGGTATAGGGTTTAATTTCAAGTTTTCCTTATTTTTATTTCGTAAAGATAATATTCACGAATAGACCCTTAGTCGGTTTTTACGACACCCATTCAGTAGGTACCTACCACCAAGAGCCAAATAAAAAATTGAATACAAAATGTACAAACCAGCTTGTGTTGCTGGATAGGCAGAGGTTTCCCTATGCTCTAGCATTGATGAACCCCATTAGCGACAGTTAGGTACTACTTACCATTAGATGTCCCAGTCGTCAACCACATTAAACCAATAAATAAAAATTAAAGTCGCTAAAAGAAAGGCTCTTAACATAATTAATAGCAAACATAGTAACTCAACGGAAGAGTTCAATCAAATGCCTTATAAGGCTTTCATTCATAGTATGAGAGAAAACTAACGTAACATAGTTGTACTGCCATATTCGTACTGCTTAGTTCATTTATAAGTAAGGTATAGGTTAAGTTTGAGTTGAGGTCTTATTTGGTGGGTTCCGTCATTATCATCATAACAGCCTATTAATGTCCCACTGCAGGGACGGGCCTCCTCCCGTGAGGGAGGGTTCCTTGGACTACTAATACCACGCTGGCTAGACGGATTGGTATAGGTTTTAATTTCAAATTTTCCTTCTTTTTATTTTGAAAAGTACTCCAGTAAAATAAGCTTTCAACCTCGGAATGGAAGCGAATAAGCTGTAAATTTGCATAAACCTTTGTTTTGGTGTACTAATGACTGGTAGAAAAGTCTCATATGATCACGTGTCTGCGTCATAAGTTATTCAAGGTCAAAGGTCACGAAAATCAGTTTTTTCCCATTATCTCGTTTTCTATGGGAAATACGCATTTAACGTCATTATAAATATTGTAGATCATAAAATTGTCTACAAAAAATATCTGTACACTTTTCTCCTAAAAAGCATCGCTTTCGAGATATCGTGACTTTAGAGCGCAGGAAAGTCGTATTTTCGACTATATGCACACACTAGCTTTTTCCCGTGATTTCGCTCGCCTTTATAAATATTATGAAAAATAAGGCTTATTTCAATATATAGTAGCATATGCATGCTTGGTCTCAGCCTAATCGGTTTGAAATTGACATAGTTACATACAAACTTCCATCCCCTATCTTATCCCTTTAGGGGTAGAATTTATCAAAATCCTTTCTTAGCGGATGCCTACGTTATATCATCTACCTGCATGCCAAAATTCAGCCAGATCTGTCCAGTGGTTTGGGCTGTGCGTGCGTTATTAACGTGGTTTCTCCAGTAGGAATACTCCTACCACATACCTAGTGTTCTATCAACGCACAGCCCAAACCACTGGACAGATCTGGCTGAATTTTGGCATGCAGGTAGATGATATAACGTAGGCATCCGCTAAGAAAGGATTTTGCTAAATTCTACCCCTAAAGGGATAAGATAGGGGATGGAAGTTTGTATGTAACTGAGAGAAAGTATAAGCAAGACCTCGCCTCGTTACCAACATTTTGTATTATTGACTCAACTGACTGACTTATTTGCGAATTATGATTATTTTTCTATTGGCGGCGCTAGTGAGCCACGTAAAGGCCCTTACTTACTTAATAGTTTTACAACTTACGGTTTTTTATCAATACAAATACGGACCCCTAATAATAGATGCACCCATTTTGAACCTTGCAAATGACATCGTATATGGGTATAGTATTTAGTGATGATCCGTGTGAATGAGTTGACTCACTTGTATATAGTTCATTGACTTGTGAGAGTGGACGAAAGTGTCGTTCATTCATCTGGAGTGGTACTAATAAAAAGAAATTTTGTCGAACAATCACTTCTTTGGTCAGCATAATGTTTAGTTTATAAGAAACATAGTTGTTTGTATCTGTACCAAATAAAAAGAAGGAAAACTTGAAATTAAACCCTATACCAATCCGTGTGACCAGCGTGGTATTAGTAGGCCAAGTATCCCTCCGTCAGGGGAGGAGGCCCGTCCCTGCAGTGGGACATTAATGGGCTGTTATAATAGTTCTTTGATTTTACATAAGAGGCGATTTTTAGACGTTTTTAAAAATTAACTGTACTTGAGTAATCGGATTCTCTAAACGGATTAAACTTGCTTATCGTGTTCGGAGACTAGCTGGTGGTTAGATCTACAAAATTAAATGATAAAGACTAAATAAAGCAATTGCTATTATTCCTGTACTTTATAAGCGCTTTCCATCAAGTTGTAAACAGTCATATAATTGCCGTGTCCAAAAAAGTGATGGAGAGAATATTGATATTTAAACTAGTTCCACATTATCTAACCAAATATAATCTTTAAATGCATGTTGTGGTTAACCTGTAATGTAAGTAGCTAAAACAAATTTTAAGTCTAAAAAATGTTTGATATTTCTGTATTTATGTTGGTAACCCTTTATAAATAAATATATAGGTAAACTTTAAATAATTAGCCTTTTAAAGTAAAATTCGAAAACTAAACGCAAGTTTATTCTCCTTAAATGCTTTTACGACACTAATGAGACTAGAGAAGGGATAGTGACATTAACACGTTGGCCCGTGAGATAGATAAAATTTAGAAGACAATAAAGAAAGAAAGAAAGAAAGAAAGCAATTTTATTTAACACAGACCAGCTCACACACACAAAAACCAATTACAAAAAACAAATTAATACAATTAACCAATTAAAAAAACAATCTTATATATCATACAATCTAAAAAGCAAGTTATGGAGTGTGTGTCAAACAAGGACACTGCTCAGTTTTAACGCTGCGAGGGTCAAAACAACTCACAACACTGATTTTCAGCAGTGCCCGTAATTTTACAACAACCCCAACAATCCCACAATAATTTGTGGATCACACAAACAAATTGCCTTGCGTGGGATTCAAAACTGTGACATGCGTCGTTCATAGCAACCGGTATTATTCTGTTAGTCCGTCTATTAGTCGAATAATTTTAGACTAGGTAGTCTCAATTTAATATAAAAGATTGACTAAATTGAACTAAATTACTTAGCGTTCAGTTAGCTGGTGGGCTGTACAGATAGGTACAGAAGTTAAGTTTATATTTTCAGAAACTAAAATGACAGTTTTGACACTTGATTAGTTCATTTTTACTTGATCAGTCATTCAGAAATCGGGGGTAAGTATACTTTAAATCACCACAATCGGTGGGATCACGCTAATATTGATAAACATTGTGCTAGGGTTACTCTAGCTAGTCAAATTACAGGGTTATAACAGCATTTTTTCAAGGATAAGCAGCGGCATAGCTTTGCTCTAGGACAGCTGCCGTCCATAATCAGCAGTTACCACTTAACATCTAATGGTCTACTTGGTATTCTGTCACTACCGAAATTACCGCATGGGGGGGGGGGGCGAAGATGGAGAAGCCTATGTCCAACAGTGGACCGCTGATGCCTGATAGAGAGATAAATTGACTTTCTGTACTAGTCTCTGCTTTGTGGCCCAACCACTAGACAAACGTAATCATTAAACATAGATACTTTAAACATCTTTAACGACTCACAAACTCTAGTTCAATTGTCGCGTACTAAACTATTGTAGTACTTGACCTAAAGTGAAAGTGTTGTTAACAACATATAGTTCAATGTGCAGATTATCAAATGATTCAAGAGTTCCGGAGACGATTGACTGTTGACATTGTTTTTGACAAAAAAACATTCTGGAATTTTCGAACCATTACTTTTAAACTGCAGGTCAATTCTCGTAACAAACAATTTAATTCAACTTAATTTAAACTTTTTTTAAATTTAATTTTTGATTGATTTGATTTGATTGATTGATGGAAAAGTTTCCGTGAACACTTTAAAAATTACAAGAATGCCGTTACATGCTTAGTTAAAGTACGATTACATTACGATTACATTACTTAAAAAAAAATTAAATTATAAATACAAGAATACCTATTGTGTGACAATTTGACAACTAAAAGTTAAATTAACCGAATTTTTAACGATTTAAGGTATGAGAATTGACATGCTGAACCTTATTTCAAGAACGAATATTGACATGCTGTTATTATAGGCTCCACTTTATTCGTTCTTAAAGTTTTCTTTTGTTCTGTGTCCAAAATTCGATTGAGGAAAAACTTGCGGATGCTAAGTACTAGGAAAACAGAAGGAAAACGGAAGGTAAAACTGACTGGAATCTAAACCATGTGCCTATGCATAGGTTTCCAATGTCAATGACGATGGGTCCCTTTCTAAAATAAGATATTAATGAATTGTTAAGAAAATATTTTATATTACTATAAAAATGCACTAAGTACAATTTAATTTTAAACTGGAATCTTTTCTTCAGATCAACAAAATTTCTGAACATTACTACCATCGCGTGACTTGTATGACAATTTCAAATTTGACCGTGTTCTTTATTACCTTTTAGAAATAACAATAAAAAATCCATATTAGTTTGTAATCGAAAACAATCGGACAAGTTGAAAGCACAGTTTAATCCTATGTACCTTTAATGGAACAGTTTTATCGCTGCAGTAGTTTAGGGTTGTGAAGCTTAAAAGAATTTATTTAATTCCGTTTAAAAAATATATTTCGAAATTCGAAATAGCGATAGAGGTCAGCCTGAAAGTGTTAAAACGCGGGTTACGTTAGTGCGTAAATTCGCCACATTGATACACTATAATTTTCAATGATCTTCACCGTGATGTTCGCTAGTGCAAAAGTATCCCATCGATGATTACAGAATTACATTTAATATTCCATCCGTGTGGTGACAGAGTAAGAATACAATATGTCACCACCCTATCTCATCCTATGAGTGTCGTAAAAACCGACTAAGGGTCTACCGTGGATATTATCTTTACGTAATAAAAAGAAGGAAAACTTGAAATTAAACCCTATACCAATCCGTCTGGCCAGCGTGGTTTTAGTAGGCCAAGTATCCCTCCGTCACGGCAGGAGGCCCTTCCCTGCAGTGGGACATTAATGGGCTGTTATGATGATTTAATTTTCAACTTGATTCGTTTTCAAAGATGCTCATTTTATTTTATTTTACGTTTTGAAGATCTTGATTTTGTTAATTGTACTATGTAAGTAAGTAGTTAAGTATAGTAGGTACACTTAACATGAATTGATTTTGATGCTATCAAATTTATACAATTTTATGTATTTTACTAAAAGCAGTAATTTTACATTAATTTTTCATCCATCCATATCAGCCTATGGACGTCCACTACTGGACATAGGCCTCCTCTAAAAGTTTCCACTGTGCGCGGTCTTGTGTCTTGTACATTAATTTTACTTTGTTCTTTATACCTTTTAGTAATACAATAAATACCATATTAGTATTTAATCCAAAACAATCGCACAAGCATTTAATACCCATGTACCTTTAATGGAACATTTTTATTATCGCTGTAGTCGTTTAGGGTTGTCTCTTAAAAGGACATTTCACTTTAAAGCGTGGGCGTATAAAATTGTATTTGGATTTATTTGATTCTAAAATGTTTTCTATTTATATAATAAAAGCCCCATTTAAGGATTACTTTCCATTACAAAGGTTTTAAACACGACACATTAATGTTTTGACAAACTCTTTGGCGTAAAATTTAAAGACTTTTGCAGATATTTAATTAACGGACATTCAAATTGAATCTATTCCCTTGCGGACTACACAAATTAACGTCGTGTACGAAAGCAAAGGACCCAGTAGCAACGTCATGTATGCAGTCAAATAAGGTTTTTTTTTTACTTTGAATGTCTCAAGTTCCGTGTGGTGACGGAGTAAGAATACAATATGTCACCACCCCATCTCATCCCATGGGTGTCGTAAAAACCGACTAAGGAACTACCCGTAAATATTATCTTTACGAAGTAAAAAGAAGGAAAACTTAACATTAAATCCTATACCAATCCGTCTGGCCAGCATGGTATTAGTAGGCCAAGTATCCCTCCGTCATGGGAGGAGGCCCGTTCCTGCAGTGGGACATTAATAGGCTGTTATGATGATGAATGTCTCAAGGTGCTCTCTCTTTCGTGCAGAGGTTGAAGCCCATACATTTTCTATATTTGTGTGATCTACAATTTTTCTGAGGCTGGATTTTATGTTCCTTAAACGTATGTTCGTAAAAGTCACCACGCTATGGTTCAAGGTCAAAGCTTAAAAAACTAACATAATTATTAATTTATAAAACTAAATCAAAATAATAATAAAAACTATAAAACACATATTAGTCCATTATGAAAATCCAATCGGAAAAGTTGAAAGCTTTTTTATTCCTATGTATCTCTAATGGAACTATTTTATCGTTGTAGCAGTTTAGGGTTGTTCGATAAAAGGCTTCTTTTTTAATACACTTTTTATTCTTCCGATTCTAAAAAGGTTTTCATACGATTCAAATTTTATTTAAATAAATTTCCGTGTGGTGTCGGAGTAAGAATACAGTGTATCACCACCTCGTCTCATCCCGTGGTTGTCGTAAAAACCGACTAAGAGACTATTAGTAAACATTATCTTTACGAAATAAAAAGAAGGAAAACTTAAAATTTAACCCTATACCAATCCGTCTGCCTCTCCGTGTGTGGTATTAGTAGGCCAAGTAGGTACTTGTCCCTCCGTCGCGGGAGGAAGCCCATCCCTGCAGTAGGACATTAATGGGCTGTTATGATGAGGTATAGTTAGTTAGCATATATAATACCACTGGTAGGCAAAGGGCTCTACCCTTGACTTTAAAATGTTTGGCCAATGAAGGCCAATGTCTAGCTCACGTTGTCACAAATGTTAAATGAGTTAGTAAAAAACTAAATTATTGTATTCGTAGGTCATTATCAGAAAAGGTATCAATCAGAAAAAACTTATAAATATTTATAAAAAAATATATAAATAAAGTACTTTTATTAAGCAATTGTTGTCCAACAAATGTATTCCTGGTCAATCCCAATAAATAGGTCTTCGACCTTACCCCGGTCGCTCGACCGGCCGATGACTCGACCCATCATTTTGGCGAGGCGCCCGTATGTAGTTATAATTACTACAATTACATAAATAAACAAAATTTACATATATTCTGTAAGTGTTGTTATGTAATACAAAATCAATCTTTGAAATAAAATATCTATAATCCCATTAACAAATGGGACTACGGTTAATTTTGCAATGGGACGACCAATGGGACTACAGAAACAACCGAATTTATTTTTACCTATTTTGTGCATAGAAACGTAGAATATGGGTAATATTGAAAGAAAATAACATAATTATAACGACAATTTTAGACGACCTCTGTGGCGTAGGGCAAATATAACATGACTGCTACGCAGAGGTCTCGGGTTCGATTCCCGCTCAATGCAAATCTTTGCGTGATGAACATGATTGTTTACATTGGTCTGGGTGTTTTCTATGTATAATATGTACCTAGGTATTTACAAAAAAAGAAAAAGTATTTAAGTATGTTTATCAGAGTTGTCTAGTACCCATAGTACAAGTTAAGAAGAAAATCTTTTAAAGCACTATTGGTCTTTGACAGCATTATTAAAGTCGCAGACTGACGAAAACTAACGGTAACTGCGATACTGAATGTTTAATTTCAAAATACCGATGAACGGTAGCCCTTTATATCTTCAACGCTACTCACGGAAGTGCGAAAGTACTCGTCATCGATACACATAATTTCGATTGACATCATCATCATCATAACAGCCCATTAATGTCCCACTGCACGAACGGGTCTTCTACAGTGACGGAGGGATACTTGGCCTACTAATACCACGCTGGCCAAACGGATTGGTATAGGCTTTAATTTCAAGATTTCCTTCTTTTTATTTCGTAAAGATAATATTCACGGATAGTCCCTTAGTCAGTTTTTACGAACACCCATCCGGGATGAGATGGGGTGTTGACATATAGTTTTTTTTTACTCCGTCACGAAATTTCGATTGTATTCCACCTCAATGCACGTTAGTCCAAAAGTTTTCCACACCAATTCACGGACCTCCTCCAGTGACGAAGAAACACTCATAAAATAACACGTAAATGGCAAATTAAAACCTTTTCTCAAAAAAACCTTTAAGGTATCATTAAAATAAAGCAAAATGCTTTTTAAAAAGTTTTATAATGTTCAAACAATTTAAAACACGTGCACAAATTGCAGAACTTTCAAACACATCAAAGGGATCCTTTCACACGTTTTTTATGAGTTCATAAACACATTATTTTATTTAAAATTTAACTTGTAAACAAATAATACAACTTTTAGTATTATTTGTAAAGATCAAAGGAGTTTAATTGAAAAATATACAGGTGTAATAAATAGTGTAAACTTAGTTTTAAACTGGCTTTTAATCAAAGTGAAGCTGCGACAATGTTCGTACGAAGACAAAAGTTTTCTGTCGTCTCTGCCTACTCCGGACGGGATAAGGCGTGAGCTTATGTATGTATGTATGTACAAAGATTTTTTTAGAAAACTTTTTTTATATAGAAAACTAGCTGATGCCTGAGGCTTCATCCGGGTTGTTTAGGTATCTTAAATGTTATTCTACACCCTAAACTACCTATATTCCAAATTTCATCAAAATCCGTTTAGTAGTTTTTGCGTGAAAGAGTAAAGAACATCCATCCATCCATCCTCACAAACTTTCGCATTTATAATATTAGTATAATAGGACGTTAAACTTCTCCTGCACCAGAAACATACATATAAAATAAAGCTGAAGTGTCTATTTATTAACATGAAATATAGAGTTTTTTACCAATAACATATTTTAAAAATATATCAGTCTGTCTGTTTATTTGTTTCGGGTAATCTCCAAAACCGGCAATAAATTTTACTAGTTACTATACTTTTCCACTTTAACGAAGTTTATAGGTGGAAAAAAGCCTACCGTAAAATCTAATTTTCTATGTACGAAAACTAGTAACTCATACGAAATCTATCACCCCTTTTATGTATCCGCTATTATAACGTTACCGTTTCACAAATAGCTTACAACGTTATAATCACAAAAAACTTATAGCAGCGTTATAATCTGTGGAAGTTATCTGAAACTCTTTGGGTCGTTATCAGAATCTATCGTTTTACTTAGTGGGTCCCGGGTACCCTTTGACGGTTAACAGATAAAATTCAAGACTCTGTTGGATGTCTCAGATAATCTTTTATGCGGGTGTAGCTTTTGAAATGTCTTGTTGATATGAGCTTGTCAAGGCTTGCCGGCGACAGATTTGTCAGAAGTTTTAACTTGATATTTATTTTATCAAAATTTGAACATTTTGTTACATTAACATTTATGCGTGTAGAGAATTATGCGTGCTAGTTTTATTTATTGAGTTTTCTGTATATATTTTGTACTTATTTCTCTTAGTTTTGCAAATGCTTTCACGACAGCAAAAAGGCTAGAACATGTCTTCTAAGAAAACTACCGGGAATAATCGTCGGAATAATCGTTTTCTTATTTTACTTAATTTTAAGTACTGTTGCATTTTTATTCCTCCGATTGTAGCAACATAAACAATTTCCTTTTTCTCAAATTGTTTATTGGTATCATAGATCTCGATTAGAAGTCCCGTTTTAAAAAAATAAAGTCAAAAGGGTGCCATTTGTTTTATAATAACTAAAGAACGTTACTTATTTCTAACGGTATCGATTACGTCACAGATAGAAAGAGGTTCAAATATTTTAAAAAACGAAGTAATATTCTTATGACGTCATAACAATTTAAGGGTTTTACGAGTATTCCTTTTACAAATAACGGTTAAAATATTTTGTTACTGTAATAAAAAAGTAACAATATTTATGATTTTTAGAAAGTTCATTTCTTTTTATTGCCTGATTGTAAGTGTTACTAGTCATACCGCTAATGGAAGTCAGAAATGGATGAGTATAGCTATACCTATAGTAGCTATATATATATATATATAGTTGTGATGTCTCTTAGCCCTATAATCTACTGCGTCTGTGGCAAGGGCTTCGAGATAGCGGTTGCCACTGTCGAAGACGCGGATTCAACCTCCTGTCATGGATTTTTTTTTTGCGATTTACAAATTATTGAGTATGTATGTTTTTTTTTGTTCTTTAAATTGATGATAGTGAGCGTACCCGCGACTCTATCACAAATCAATATGAATTAGTTGAAACATTTAAAATTTTACCCTTTTATAATTTTTAATTCTTAAAGTTAAAGTAGTATTTAATAAAATGTACTGCGACTTATGTCCCCATATAACTTAAACCGTACTTCCACCCTCACAATAAAGATAATTCTTAACTTCCGCAAAGAACCCTATATTCCCACAAAAGTCATTCGTACGGAACCACCGAATTTCTTAAGGAAATATTTTACTTCTTCATTCCTTAACAAAATTGCCTTTGAAAAATCTACCTTATTCCCTACATATAAAGTTTAAAATTGCTTACAGTTAATATATAAGTTTAATCTTAATTTACAGTAAAGGAATTTGAGCTCTAAACAGTTAATGTTAAGTTGAATTTTGTTTAAAAGTGTATTAGTAGGTAGACACCTGTCGTGTCCATTTTAAAATTACATACACAAAATAACTGGACATATTTTAAATTACATGGAAATTAGAACATCCTTTATTCCTTTATTCCTTAGGGAATTTTATTTATTTATTTAATCATCATACATCATAATTAAAATTGCGATGATATGGGTGTAACACCTGTCACTATAAGATAATGTAATGTTACCCACACAATGCCATCTAGTGCCTAACTAAGTAAAGTTTATACTTAGATATACCTAACGTTTTTTCTAAAATTATACCTAAGTACATTAGCAAACATCCCGACTTCGGACTAATGCAAGCATAACATACAAAGTTTTGCATCTAGCTGAATACAACCCAAGACTTTTCTTTAATAGTCATGTAGGTACTAAATATTTCCACTGCACCACATAAGTACATCTTCATTTGTATATAATATGTTTTTTTTTTATATGATGGGAGGTAAACGAGCTAGCAGATCACCTAATGGTAAGTGATTACCGCCGCCCATGACAGAGCCTCCTTCCGTGACGGAGAGGTAAGTACTTGGCCTACTGTTTAGTTCCAATAATGTCTCAAAATCTGCGCAGTCATTTGTATAAACTTCAAGCCGGCTTACTAAGATTGTAATAAGCGTGGATAAAACAACAAAAATGTAATAACGGACCATGCAACGAAGGGTGTTGATCCTTTGATAAAGAAAAACTAAAACAACATTAACTAGGTTATCGCAGTCAACTGCTGGACATCACAAACAATATTATACTTTATAAACCTCATAAAAATAAATGTAGGGATAATTAAATAAGTATACACAGGAATTTATTGATAAGCGACTATATTATTAAAAACAAAACTTATATTATTGAAAACGTTCTAAAGATAAATACAACAAAACCAAACCAGTTATTTAAATAATAGTGATAGTGAAATTCCGATAACGAATGACGTAATCATGACTCAGTTGCTCGATAAGTTGCTTGTAGAAACTTGTCGATAAATTCAACACGCTTAACAGCTGCGTCGGTGGTGTAATGGTCAGCATAGTTGCCTTCCAAGCAGTTGATCCGGGTTCGATTCCCGGCCGACGCACACTTTTTGCTATTTTTCTTGATATTTCTTGAAATTATTTCTTAGATTTTTATTTTTAATTTTGTTGTAGCTTCAGTTTTTACTAATTTTATTATTTTTCTAAGCAAATACACAGAAAAATTCTCAAATACACTTTTTCATTTAATTAAATTCATTTTATTCTAGCTCTTTTTTTTTTAAATCTTTATTTTGAAGGGGGTTTACTCCTAAGTATGAGTATGTCACCCCTTATTCTAGCTCTTAAATAATCTAATTTGAATAATCAAATTTGGTACATTACAGACCATAGGCTTTTTAAACAACAGACCTATAGTACAGTCAAATAAGACTAAAATAGGGGCAAACCTCGGAACGGAAGCGAATAAGCTGTAAATTCGTATAATCCTTTGTTTTGATGTTCTGATGACTGGTGAAAAAGTCTCATATGATCACGTGTCTGCGTCATAAGTTATTCAAGGTCAAAGGTCACAAAAGTTAGTTTTTTCCCATTATCTCGTTTTCTATGGGAAATACGCATTTAACGTCATTATAAATATTGTAGATCATAAAATTGTCTACAAAAAATATCTGAACACTTTTCTCCTAAAAAGCATCGCTTTCGAGATATCGTGACTTTAGAGCGCAGGAAAGTCGTATTTTCGACTATATGCACACACTAGCTTTTTCCCGTGATTTCGCTCGCGTTTATAAATATTATGAAAAATAAGGCTTATTTCAATATATAGTAGCATATGCATGCTTGGTCTCAGCCTAATCGGTTTGAAATTGACAAGGTTACATACAAACTTCCATCCCCTGTCTTATCCCTTTAGGGGTAGAATTTATCAAAATCCTTTCTTAGCGGGTGCCTACGTTATATCATCTACCTGCACGCCAAAATTCAGCCAGATCTGTCCAGTGGTTTGGGCTGTGCGTTGATAGATCACTATGTGGTAGGAGTATTCCTACTTGAGAAACCACGTTAATAAAAACCGCCGAGCAGCCCAAACCACTGGACAGATCTAGCTGTATTTTGGCATGCAGGTAGATGATATAACGTAGGCACCCGCTAAGAAAGGATTTTGATAAATTCTACCCCTAAAGGGATAAGATAGGGGATGGAAGTTTGTATGTAACCTTGTCAATTTCAAACCGATTAGGCTGAGACCAAGCATGCATATGCTACTATATATTGAAATAAGCCTTATTTTTCATAATATTTATAAACGCGAGCGAAATCACGGGAAAAAGCTAGTGTGTGAATATAGTCGAAAATACGACTTTCCTGCGCTCTAAAGTCACGATATCTCGAAAGCGATGCTTTTTAGGAGAAAAGTGTTCAGATATTTTTTGTAGACAATTTTATGATCTACAATTTTATAATGACGTTGAATGCGTATTTCCCATAGAAAACGAGATAATGGGAAAAAACTGATTTTCGTGACCTTTGACCTTGAATAACTTGTGACGCAGACACGTGATCATATGAGACTTTTCTACCAGTCATTAGTACACCAAAACAAAGGTTTATGCAAATTTACAGCTTATTCGCTTCCATTCCGAGGTTGAATGCTTATTTTACTGGAGTACTAGTCGCGTGAAACAACTACATAGTTAGTTACATAATTATTATTTATCTATATTGAAGCCGAACCTACTTAATAATATTATAGCACACACCTCAAATTAAACTCCCATGTACCTTGTATTAAGATACAATTTTCAATAAATGCTTAGGTATAGTTTGATTGTACAAAAAGATAGTAAGTTTCTCACAGCTATTACTTATCGCTTGCTAGACTAACTGAAATACAACACTTGTTCAACTATTAAATAACTGTTTACTTATTAAAATCCTACTATTTAATTTATTAAAGTATTTTCGCAAAGCAATAAACGTAGGTAGGCCAGCCGCCATTATAAAAAAAATATTGCTAAAAAGAAAAAAAATCTTTTTGAAAATAGAATTGTTTGGCTGTGGAATACATTACCTCGGCCAGTTATATAGAGCGCTACTTGTCATTGCAATAAGACAGGTCAATCAAAGATTAGCATTAAGTGGAAATCAAAACTAATACAGAGGGATACTTGGGAGGAGGCCCGTCTCTGCAGTGGGACATTAATGTATTCCTTACTCTGTCACCACGCGGATTGTCTTAAAAGTTCTTATACTCCCATTATTACGCCACAGAGTTCGTTGAATGGTGAATATTTATTGGTATTTCATCTGAGCGTCTTCGTGCACCTAAAAAGTAGGTCAAGGTACTTAGTTGTACTAGTGACGTCAGTTAACCTACGTCACATGTAAACTAGTATAATGGCTACTAAACTATCATAACAGCCCATTAACGTCCCACTGCAGGGACGGCCCTCCTCCCATGACAGAGGAATACTTGGCCTACTAATACCACGCTTTCAGACGGATTGGTATACGGTTTAATTTCAAGTTTTCCTTCTTTTTATTTCGTAAAGATAATATTCACGGATAATCCCTTTAGGCGGTTTTTACGATAGCCATGGGATGAGATGGGGTGGTGACATATTGTATTCTTACTACGTCACCACACGGAGATACACACACTATTTTATTTAAAACTTCATGTACCTACGTAAAATGCATAAAGGTTGACTTAATGCCAGGCATTTTCTACCAGTCAACCTTAAGATGAAACGTGTCCTAGAGTGGAGACCGCGACTCGCCAAACGTAGTGTAGGACGCTTAGCTAGGTGGACCGACGACGACCTTATAAAGATCTCTGGGTCGGACTGGATGCGGAAGGCGCAGGATCGAGTTCTGTGTCGCGTGTTGGGAGAGGCCTGTGTTAAGCAGTGAACTGTAATATGCTAGTAGATTGATTGATTGAACCTTAGGATGACGCAGAGACAGAGTATTTTTGTATAGGACCCAGCACTATGACTCCATCTTTTGAGCATGTTCAAATAATGGCTACCATACACTCAACAAAGGAAAAGCCTTCGTTTCGTTTTAAACATAACCATGAGACACTTATGGCCACAAGTGGCAAAGGTATTGGATACTATGTTTGTTTTTTTCCTATTGTGTTTTTGTGCATGCTCGTGTACCTGCTTCTGTGTAAGTTGTTTAAATAAATGTTTTCTTTCTTTCTTTTTTTTCTTTCCTTCCAAACATCACACAGGCAATGTGTTTTATAACATTGGAATTTCCAAATAAAAGGCTCTAAATGGTTTGTGGTCTATTATAGTAACATACATAATAATATAGTTACATAAATATTATTATCATTACATCACGATTATGTAAAAACCTGCTTACATTTTTAGAAGGCTGACATTTACCTATAATGCAGCAGATTGTTTATTATTATTTACCTGTTTTGAATATAAAAATGATCATAGGAAACCTTTAATATCTAAGCTCGCCATACTTTTACTTGTAATGGCAAAAATGGATAGCAATGTTGGGAGTTTCCCTGGATTATCTACCTAGAAGTGAAGAGAGCAGTGATGGAAAAAAAAAAACATCATCATAACAGATATTTTTTTTACCTATAAAGCTTAGGTATAACTAGAGAAATCCGAAATTTTTTCCATTGTCTTTCTTCTTTTCGGATCATTATAACAGCCCATTAATGTCCCACTGCAGGGAAGGGTCTGCTTCCGTGACGGAGGGATACTTGGCCTACTAATACCATGCTGGCCAGACGGATTGGTATAGGGTTTAATTTCAAGTTTTCCATCTTTTTATTTCGTAAAGATAATATTCACTTTTACGACACCAATGGGATGAGATGGGGTGGTGACACACTGTTTTCTTACTCTGTCACAACACGGAGCACCACAAGGTCGCTATATTATTGTAGCGTATTCACGATCGAAAGTTGGTTACCAATCGGTTCGCACTTACATGTCGTGATCCAGTGAACAAACCGGCAAAATAACGACGACGCGACGCGACGACGGAATGAATTCTCGTAAAACCGCCATTCCTGGATTGCCGCTTTGCAAGAAATTCGACAGCATCTTATTGTCGTGTCGTAAAAACATCCCAATAGGTTCACTAGTTTCTGAGAAACACCTTGACCTCTTAATTATTCCACTTGCCAGCAAATCACAGGTCTTTGTTTTTGGTCGTTGTTGTGGCTATATTCTATGCTAGTTTAAACAACCTTGTTTATTAAACTCAAGGTCATAAAAAGCACGCTTGTATCTAAAAAGTATAACAAGCATCTAATTAACTAGATGAAATTAGTATAATTATCTATCTAAACGACCTCTGAATTAGTTTGCTTAACCTTCGATTACCATTTTAAAGTTAAACTTTTTGAAACGAGGCCAGTTTATTATTAAGGGGAGAAATTTGTGTATCAGTTCGATGTGTACCTAAGGACGAGTTAGTTATTAAGAACCCCATAGAACTGTGACTAGTCTAGTTTGACGAGTATCTAAGGAGATATCGTCATCATTTTAGCTCAAAGACGTCTACAACTGCTGGACATTACCCTCCTCCAAATATTTCGGAGGTTGGTGCCTCCCCTCATGTGGCAGTACCTTGTTTTTTTACGTGGAAGATGCCATTTTTGGGCTTGGGCTTTACTGACAAAATAGTAAAGCTGTCGGACTTAAAAGAAAAGATAGCTAGATTCATTACCAACCTTTCTTGACGGTAATGCATTAAGATTACAATATTATTATGTCTCTCCATTTCTTCTTGTCAAAGTTAATTTCAAATTAAGTATTCCAAGAGGAGGAAAGTCTTAAATAAAACATTAAAACCAGTCTCACAAGTCCATAACAGCCCGTGGCTTGGAGATCGCTGTATGTGGTTTCTATTCACGAGATCGCGGACTCGATAACCAGGTAGGCCAAATATTTGTGTAATCCACTTTACAGTCTCGGTGAAGTCTTGTATCCCTTAAATTGGTATTTTTATAAATGTCCAGTAGACATAGAAGCTGACTCAATACTTACTAATGCTAGAAGGAAGATTATTCCCCGTCTAATTGGAAGATCGCTTGGGAATCCCACTAAAATCAACTGATTGGTTTAATGAGAATCATGGATGTCCCAATTGCAAGGATGACTCATTGTATTGTTGCTAAAAATAACAAATTTTATCTGTATCAACAAATAAAGGGCTAACTTTTAGATCGCGCAAGCAATTGTCCTGTGAGGGAATCGAACCCGCTACATCGCGTATGGCAACCGCTGCTGTAGGTACGCAACCAAAGCATTCAAGTCATAGAATATTTTTTTATATCCTGCGCTTCGAACGCAAAAACTCATTTCCTATTTTCTCATAACTAAGCCCTTAAAAAAGAAATAAGAAAGATAAAATAAATGAGTGAAATACTAGTATAACAACCGGAAAGAAACGATCTTAACAACAGATAATAGTACAGTCAACAACAAAAGTATATTAACTCATCCAATATTACATCTCAACGCTAAATGCTTCCATGAGTAAGTGTCGTGACGAGAAGGGAAAATAGTCTTATCATTAGTCATCATCATAACAGCCCATTAATGTCCCACTGCAGGGACGGGCCTTCTCCAGTGACGAAGGGATACTTGGCCTACTAATACCACGCTGGCCAAACGGATTGGTATAGGGTTTCATTACAAGTTTTCCTTCTTTTTATTACGTAAAGATAATATTCACGGATAGTCCCATAGTCGGTTTTTACGACACCCATGGGATGAGATGGGGTGGTGACACACTGTATTCTTACTCCGTCACCACACGGAGACTTATCATTAGTAATGTCAAATAAACACTGAACAAAATTTTTCCATAAATCGCTGGCCACGAAAAAGTCCTAGTCGTGTTGGAGGATGTGTTGATCTACTTTAAATTTAAATCGTTTTTTATTTCCGTTTTTTTTAACATTGGTTTTTCTTTTTTTTGGTCGGACTGACTGCAAGGAGAAGGCGCAGGACCATATTCTGTGGCGAGTATTGGGAGAGGCATATGTTCAGAAAAGAACTGCAATAGGCTACTTGATTGATCGATAATCAACTTTGATATTGACTGTACCAATTTAATCTCTAAGTAATTAATATGAGAGGTCAGTGTGGTACTAGGTCACCACAAGTTAAGTGACAAAATTATCGACAAATATAGATAGTAGAAATTATGTTGACTTTGGAATTTTAAACAGATAGACGTAAAAATATGAAAGTGAATTGTTTTTTTTGGTATTTTTTTCTTTTTTATCTAGTTTGTTTATTTCCGTATTGGGATGTTGATATAAATAAGAACGAAAGAATCGTTTTATTTTTTACTTAAGTAGGTAATTACGTATATAATTTTATTTTTATACGATTCCAAAAAGAGCAGTTGATTGTAAATTAAATATAATAATAATAAATATTCCTCACACATTCACACAACGCCATCTAGTCCCACACTAAGCAAAGCTTGTACTATGGGCACTAGACAACGGATAAACATACTTAAATAATTTTTTTTTAAATACATACATATTATACATAGAAACACTCAGGCCAATGCAAACATTCATGTTCATGTACACAAAGATTTGCATTGAGCGGGAATTGAACCCGAGACTTTTGCGTAGCAGTCATGTTATATAACCACTACGCCACAGAAGTCGCTTTTCTCAAAATGAAATTAACTTGCTTAATTATTTAGCGTGGCATTCGAAGCCGCGATAGCATGGCAATCCCAAAGACGACCGCTTAGCTTAAAAGTCTGCCGAGGCAGTCGAATTTATTTTTCGTATTGACAAATACTTATCGAAACACGGCAATGGCAAAAGAACTTCTTACAACACAGTCCTATCTCATCATAACAGCCCCTTAATGTCCTACTGCAGGGACGGGCCTCCTCCCATGACGGAGGGTTACTTGGCCTACTACATAATACCACGCTAGGTTTAATTTCAAGTTTTCCTTCTTTTTATTTTGTAAAGATAATATTCACGGATAGTCCCTTAGTCGGTTTTTACGACACCCATGGGATGAGATGGGGTGGTGACATAATTGTATTCTTCCTCCGTCACCACACGGAGAATCGTCTATCGTCGAATAGTCCTACCTGTATTATCCAAATAGATTAGTATTCAATACATTATCTCTTTTGTTCGTCGGTTTCTTTGTATTAGTAAACAATAGAATCGTTATAATACAAATATTTCTATGAAATAATTTGTTAATTGAATGGCTATTCTATGAAATATTATGTTGTCCAAATAACTAGTTGCATACCTGATAATAATATTTATAATTCTGATGAAAAAATATTTTCTCTTTTAAAAGAAATGATTCTAATACATGCAGTCTAGCGATACACTTGGTTATTTAAGCCATTTCGTTTATTGATGACACAGTATTTTTTATTTAATAATCATGTAAGTTCTCGTACCTTAAAATCGTTCAAAATTCGGTTAAGTTAACTTTTAGTTGTCAAATTGTCTTACCTATTGTGTGACAATTTGACAACTAAAAGTTAACTTAACCGAATTTTGAACGATTTTAAGGTAGGAGAATCGACATAATTGACTAGAGCAAACCAAACCAAGTTTTGTTCATATTTGTCAAGAAATGACAAAGCTATTAAACATTAAAAACAATCGAAATAATAAAAAAAAGTAAATATTTTTATTTTAAATTAAGCCAGTAGACTTTTTACTGCGATTACTTTTACAAACATGAAAAGTATATCCTGGCTCATTACAATCTTTTTCGAGGATTCGAACCCGCGACCTCATCTGCTACTGCCAGCCATTTCCGCGACCGTTGTGCCACGAAGCTATCAACCGAAGACCACGTATGATATAATGGAAAACTATATAGAAAGTAAGTACCAAAGTACCATACAAAACTTAATGTGGCAAAACATAATATATTAAGAAAACAGTCGAATATAAAAATATACGAAATTAATACGAGAAAGTACTATATAAGTAAGTATAAGCAAATAATTATTTACGCAAAACTTAGGGTTCCGTACGAAATTATTGGAAAAACCTTTAACTTAAATGCGGCGTGAGGAAGTCGCGGTAGCCGTTGTCATGCAAATGGCACGCAGGACAATTGTTTGTATGATCCACAAATTATTGTCCTGAGTCTGGATATTCTTCATCATAACAGCCCATTAATCTCCCACTGCTAGGATGGGCCTCCTCCCGTGACGGAGGGATACTTGGCCTACTAATACCACGCTGGGTTTAAATTTCAAGTTTTCCTTATTTTTATTTCGTAAAGATAATATTCACGGATAGTCCCTTAGTTGGTTTTTACGACACTCATGGGATGAGATGGGGTAGTGGCATATTGTATTCTTACTCCGTCACCACACGGACATAATTTTTAATATTTATATTTATTTTGAACATGTATTATACGGAACCAAAAGCAAGTTAATACCCAAAACTGATAAAATAAAGACCACACATTCAGATTGGACAGCCGAAATGCTTTCTTAACGCCTCAAACTCACATAATGATGGTATCATTACACGCCGACTTACCCACAAAATGAATACAACATTTTATGTAAATTAAGACCACCTACCTAAATAAATTACCGCGAAATTATTCTTTAACCAATTTTAATTTGGTTGTTTTTTTGAAAGCTGTGTTTTCCTGTTCGAGTTGTGGTTAATTAAGAAATGTGGTGTTTTTATTATCTATGGTGTTCCTTTGGACAGTATGATCTAGGATTATAGGACACCTTTTTTCAGCAAAAAGGCAGTCTAGGTCGATACTCCCTCTGTACCCGCTTGATCAACTCTCAAGCAGTAGTGCAAAAATGCTACTGTGTTGAGCCCTAAGTTTTTCCACTTGTCTCTAGTTCTTTTTTAAGTTAAAGTAATTTATATGTAACTAGCTGACTCGTGCCCACTTCGTTTGGCGATAAATGGACTATTCAACACAGAAAGAATCGGTTCATTAATTCCAGAGATTACCCCCTAAAACGTCACAAACTCACAAACACACAAACTATACCTCTACCTTTTATAATATTAGTATAGAAGTATAGACTAAACGATTATTGTGTTTCCATAGCTAACGAAATAAGAAATGAAAGAGCTATGAAAAACCTTGTGCCTTCTCCACTGTAAACTCTAACGAGTTCTTTTGCATATTATAAACATTATCTAGTTATGTAGTTATTACTAACACAATTTGAATACGTCAAAGAGAAAACTAATAATAACAAAGGATGTTTCTCTAAGATTTATATTTACCTATGAGTATAGTCATGGTTCCTTTACAAGAACGAGTAAGTTCCTCTAACTGTGGTGATCAAGATAATATATGCTTTACCTTACGCTTTCCATACGAGAAAGTACAAAGATCATAACAGGCCATTAATGTCCCACTGGAGGGACGGGCCTCCTCCCGTGACGGAGTGATACTTGGCCTACTAATACCACGCTGGCAAGACGGATTAGTATAGGGTTTAATTTCAAGTTTTCCTTCTTTTTATTTCGTAAACATAACATTAACGGATAGTCCCTTAGTCGGTTTTTACGACACCCATGGGATGAGATGGTGTGGTAACATTGTATTCTTACTCCGTCACCACACGGAAGACAGTACAAAGACGTATTTAGAGATTCTCTTCTTAGGAAATTCACTTAGTCGTCTCTTCCGTTACCCATAAGATCAGAAAGGGAACTTAGGTAACTATTGTATTTGTGTGTTGGTATGCACATTGAAATTTGTATGTTACCACGTGTAGGCTAAACGGTAATAGTTGCAAGGATAATACTTGGCACAATGATAGGTGTCAGTCCGGAGATGGTTCTTAGCTAGATTTGATGTCGAAAATGGTATAATAAAGACCGAAAATGGGCGTTTATATGTAAAAAAATTTCAGATGTCAAATAATTAAGTCTGGTTGTCACATAAATAAGTTGTTAGAATCGAACTGAACACCCCGCGCAGCATGTGATCTATTAATCTCAATAAACTGTTTGTTACTGTTTATACAACTGACAATATGGCGACCTGCTGTCTGTCAAATTTGGGATATCCCGGAAATGATCTTGTTTCATCGTATTAATATTTTAAACGTGAACGATTGTTAATTTTAGCGTTTTAAAAGCTTGACCGATTGATATAAAATTGGTGTTAGTTAGAACTGTCGCTTGCTTGGTAACATTGTTTACATAAATAGGTATAATATAAACATACCAACAAAAATTTTTTTTTTCATTTTAGTCAAGGAAAAGCAGTTAGAAAATTCAAAAGAATTGAAAACTTTTCCTATTTTTGAGGTCGGTATTCAAAGAAATTCAAACAGAAATAAAAAGATATTATTATTTAGACACACATACTCGTATTTCATACAAACAAAAACCTACACTGGACTCGAGTAGCTTAGCGAATAGCCAGAATGCAGGTTCCTGTATGGAATCTTTATTTCTTCTTTTGTAAATTATACCTAATTCTTTTTTTTTCTAGACATACCTAAGCATTATAGGTTAATTTACATGTAATTTAAATCAGAACAGAATCCAATGAGGTCCTCATTAGTTAACAAGAGGCGGCTGTGAAACAAAAACATTTTTTTTCTGGAATTCTATTGCCGATTCATAACTCATAGGGCACGTGTGTTTCTTCGTATTGCACACACGGATAAAAGTATTTACAGGGCTAGTATTTATCTGTGTGTGTGTGCACACATGTGATCAAAATTCTAGGAAGACGGGTAAATCCATTGATACGGTTTTGTACGTGAAACTAGCTAATGAATGACAACGCTTCCGTGTTTACTAAAACAAGAGAAATTTAAAAAGCATAGTATCGTAACAATTCTTTATAAGTATATTTTTTGTCTTTTTAAAAAGATAACTTCCGCATTAAGGGTTGGCCTGTGTCGCGGGTACTATTGCAGACCATGAAATTAACAGATACAAAGAACATCCAGATTCAGGACAATAGTTAGTGGATTGTATAAAAAATTGTCCTGCGTGGGTTTCAAACCCAAAACCTCGTACACGGTCAACGTATATAAAACTCGTAACGTATATTTAACTTAAACTAGACAACGACGTCTTCTATGCAGCAAAACAGTAACTTCAGAGTCAGAGAGCGCAGGTCCATTTCCGGGTTATCACAATTTTGACAGACAGCAGATCGCCATATTATCAGTTGTATAAACAGTAACAATTTTTTTTTTAATTTCTTTTAAATAAATAAATTAAGTAGCGCATAGTTTATTGAGACAAAAAGATCACATGCTGCGCGGGGTGTTCAATTCGATTCTAAGAACTTATTTATGTGACAACCAGGCTTATTTGATATCTTAGTATTAGAACATCTTGTATTTATTTTAAAGACAAAGTTTCGTATTAAAATGTCTCCAAAGATAAATATTCGCTCCTTATAAGAACATGGTCCGTAAAAGTAATTAGGGAAGGCGCATGGCAGGGAAAAAAGTATGAATTAAGAAACACATAAAAATTGAGAACCTCCACTTCCTTTTTAAATTCGGTTAACTTATGTCTAAGTGATGACTATCTAGTAATAATAATATTTAATAGAAACACCTGCATACAATATGAAACGTACTTGTTTTTAAAATGCATGCAAAATTTCAAAATACAATTCCTGTTCCCATAAGTATCATATTAAATAGAACATTCAGAACGTAATTAAATTTTTACTGACACTATTTTTATTGCTTTAAAAGTGGCTGACGAGGCAGCGAGGCACTTGATGAATGATAAGTTATAACCCTCGTTTAGGTGTGAAAAACATTTTTTTTTTCAAATCGGTTTAGTTTCGAGAAATCGGTAACTAACACAAAAAAAATTTAAAACAAAAAAATACAACCGAATTGAGAACCTCCTCCTTTTTTTGAAGTCCGTTAAAAAATAGGCTTTATGAGGAAGGTAAGATAAAATTGCCAATTGCTAAACCAACTGCCTCTTTGGCACGGATTCACATCCTATGCAGGGCAATTCTTAGTTTATTCCAATCCACTAAATAATGTTCTGAGTCTGGATCTTCTTTTCTGTGCGTGTTCTGTGTGTTCCTTGAATAGAAGTAGTGCAGAAGTTGCCTTTTTTTTTTATTTATTCGGGACATTTACGCACAGCGTATGTCAGTCTGTATGTCTTTTTTTAAAAAAGAGAAAAAAATGTTGAAAGTCTTCCAAAGCTTTATCTAGATACGTCATCGGTTTATCTATTTGACGAAAACTGTGAAAAAATATTTTTTTTTTAAAATATTTAGTGTTTCCTCACATCCTACCATATTTGAACCACGCATAGGTATAGTGGAATCAGTAGAGATAACCTTTCAATATTGACACTGTTTATTACGTCAAGGAATAAGCTAATATTAACAAAGGATGTTTCTTGATGGTTTATAGTTTACATATGAGTTTAGTCATAGTTTTCCAGTACTTCCCCTTAATATGCCACAATAGATACTACCTCCATTGATGGAGCGAAACAGCCTACTTATTTCACACTGGCTTTGATTTACATAAAATTTTCGTATACGATTCCGATTTTTTCTTTAATTGGCGATACCTGCTACCCGAGTTAATTACACGACGTATCATCACTACATAGTAGAGTGACATTTACAGATATAAATATTATTTTTAAGATGATATTTTAAGATATTAATTTTATGTTTAAGATAATAAATTTTTATATTAATGAAAATTTTAGACAGTAAAAGTTATAAAACATAATTATATTTCTGCCTATGTTCTTTAGAGATTTCTAATGAAATCGTCTAATGAAGCATAAACGTTGTTTCAGGAGTATTCAGGACATTGTTTGAGTATGTATAAATATTCTGTGAGTAGGTGCCCGTGCGGAGCCGGGGTGGATCGCTAGTAATATATATATAAAAGTATAGATAAAATTGACTATTATTTCTGGTACACATATTCTGTTATATTTCTCCCCTAACAATGATGGATTGATTATATTATCCATTACCCTTGACAGGTTATCTTATAAAGGTTTCTGTTACAGCCTTACATAAGCTATAATAATACTCCGCACACATTTACCCAAAGCCATTTTGCGAATTATTTACATTGAGCGGAAATCGTACCCGATACCGATGCGTAGCCATCATTATAACCAATATTACGAAGATCGTAAAATATCCTATCCTATCCTATCCTATCCTATCCTATCCTACTAATATTATAAATGCGAAAATTTTGTGAGGATCGAAGGATGGATGGATGTTTGTTACTTTTTCACACAAAAACTACTAAACGGATTTTAATGAAATTTGGAATATAGGTAGTTTAGGGTGTAGAATAACACTTAAGCTACCTATACAACGCAGGTGAAGCCACGGGCATCAGCTAGTATATTATATGAACCTAAATAGAACAATTACCTAAGTATATAATTAAGATGGTGATTCTCCGTGTGGTGACGGAGTAAGAATACAATATGTCACTACCCCATCTCATCCTATGGGTGTCGTAAAAATCGACTAAGGGACTATCCGTAAATATTATCTTTACGAAATAAAAAGAAGGAAAACTTGAAATTAAACCCTATACCAATCCGTTTGGCCAGCGTGGTATTAGTAGGCCAAGTATCCCTCCGTCACGGAAGGAGGCCCGTCCCTGCAGTGGGACATTAATGGGATGTTATGATGATAATTAAGAACTGAATAATCAAACAAGGTATATAAATGTTGTGCCAAGGGCGTAAAGGAAATGATTTGCTTACATTAAATTGTACGTCAGTGAAATATAATTATAGTACGTATGTTTATTATAAGATTCTCTAACTGTTACTATAAACAGTTAGTTTCGTGTTATAGTGCTGTGGGATTATTCTATTCTGGTATTATTTGGGATTGTTTGTGTAAATATCCTGTGGTGGCAAAGAAAGATGGTGTCGTCAACCTATTCCTATATTCTATATCCATTAAGGATACATTGCGCCTGTTGATAATATCTCTAAGAAAAAAAAATATGGCTCTATTAAAGTCATCGATGATTCAGCCTACTATAAGGCTAATAGGAACAAATTCAGTTGAAGTATAAAATATTAAAATAGTACGAAAAAGCACTTGGCCACATCGACAAGGAGACGGCAGCAAAGTTAAGTCATTTGATGATTTCATTCATAGACTTACTGATGCAAGATGGCAGGTCTCTTTGTCAAGAGCCTATTAGTCCGGGTAATTATGTAGTTTTAACAGATTCAAGAAGTGCACTGCAACATCTCATCCGTTGTACATCTAGTTTTGGAGGGTTGCCGATAGCATATAACATTTTAGAAACGCTTGATGTTTTGTCAAGCCAACGTAAGAATGTGACGCTTCAGTGGGTCCCGTCTCATGTCGGCTTAGACGGAAATGAAGAAGCTGACTGACTGGCCAGAGCATCTTTATCCGATGGGGTTGACATGAACTGGATACCCTACTATTGTGACTTTCTGTATTTATTTAAAATAAGATGTAAACAAATGTGGAAACAATATTTTGACGAAAGATCGCTTAGTAAGGGTATCTGGTACAAAACCATAGAACCTAATTTAAGAGGATCTCCATGGTTTACTGGGTCTGACATGCCTAGGCCTAACATTGTGTTGACTCTGAGGCTTCGTTCTGGACACATTCCATTGAATAAATTTGCCCACCTCATGGGCAAAGTGAACTCGCCGATGTGCGCAGAATGTGATGTGGTTGAAGACGCATATCATATATTGATAGAGTGTGTCCGTAACGAGGTAGAGAGATTGGATGTAATTAAAAGGCTAGATTTGGAGTTATTGAATGTCGGTGTGTGTAATAGCATCTTAGCTTCTCCTATGTCGGAGGAGGCTAGAATGTTAATTAATATTGTAAATATAGGTTTAAGACGTAGATTTTAAGTTGTTAGTTGTTGTAGTAGTTTATGTTGTCTTCGAGGGTGACATAATCTTTAATGATTAAACCCTCTATAAAAAATAAAGATTTAAAAAAAAAAAAGAGCCTATCTTGGTTGGGTTTGGCCAAACTGTAGTGTAAAAATGTTACTGGGTTTAAAAAAAGTTACAGTAAGTGGTGTAATTACTGGGCTATGAAATTTTACAACATCTGTCTAGAAAGTGAATTTATGTGCTGTACCATTGCTTACCAATTACTACCTAATGCAATAAAAATAACAACAATAATGGAAAATACCACAAAAACCAAAAAAAAAGCTAATTGTTTACTAACTAGGTCATATCTGTAGCGTGTAAAATGGTACTGTCATAGACAACTTAGTGTTAAGTCGTCACATGTCAATAAAAACAACCAGAGAGAAAGTAAACATTCAGCTGAAACCTTTTTTCGACAGAGAAAGCTTTTTGACAAACACCATATTAATGATACAAGTTAAAGGAATTTAGCGTTTTTTTAGAGAAAAAAATTCTTTGTGTGTGGTAATCACATCTTAAACCAAAGGTGACATAAAAGTTGACTAAGGAAAGGGATGTAAATATTAACTCAAAAATAAAACAGGAAATCTTTACATAATAACCTGTCGATTAAATGTATAATTATTTCCTTCGCCTTAAGAGGCCAATGGGTCAAACATCGATAAAGGAAGCCTTTCTTTTGTTTTCGTAGAAGTAAGTAATATCTGTGAAATTTCCTGTTCCTTTGTTTGAAAAGACAACTCTGGCACAAGGGATATGCATTCGAGGTCAAGACAATAATTTGTGGATCTAAATATACTTGCGTGGTATTCAAAACCGTGACGTCTTTAACGCCATACACGACGAGACGGGTAGTACCTATACCCGAGACGAGGTAATTTGCAAAATAGTGTTAGGGGCGTATATAAACGCTCTTAAAATAGTTTAGTTTACCGATACGTTTAGATTGAAATAACTACCTCGGTGGCACGACGGTAGCGCAAGCGGCTGCCTTGCATGAGGTCGCGGTTTCGATCCCCATGCAGGATAATTATTTGCGTCTTGAGTTTGGATGTTATTCATTGTATCCGTTAAATTAATGTTTGTAAAAGTCCCCACGACACAGGTGCGGGAGTTGTCTTTCATTGAAAAAAAACTGGGCGGTGGACTCGTCTGCGCTAAGCTCGCTATATCGCAACAGCTTGTACCAAACATTAGCTGTCAGTATGTTTGTATAAGACCCTAACATGACAAATCGCTCCCCTACTGAGAAAACTTCTTTGTTTACGTTTACAAACTTTTTTGTTTTGGACATATTATTTGTGTGAATTTCTAGCAACAGACATATTGGATTGCTGTGCGGGAGAGGTTAGGCTTAGATAAGAAAAGATAGTCATAATATTTATTAATATCCCAATGCTGGAAAGGCCCTCGCGATATTCAAGCCATGTTACATAATATTATACATAGTGACATAGAAAGAGAGAAAGAAAGAAAATTCATTTATTATGTTCTCACACTGTCACAAAAAATGAGAAAGGAAAACTATTAAATACATAAAATTAAATACATATGTGTAGTGATGAAACAGTGAGAGACTAAAAAGGGAACCCTTCTCAGCACTGTGCTATGGTTACCCATAGCGCTGATATTCTGAAGAGCCCCATGTATAGTCGAAAACGAAATGGCTTTATCAGTTTTGACAAAAAATTCTATCATAATTCAAATTCATTAAGATCGTTATTTAATGTTTATGCGTGAGCTTGACGTCATTGGTTGACCGTATTCAAAACTTTGCTTAGATTAAAAGTGCAGTCTATTTTAAACTTTCACTTCAACGCAATAAATAATAAAATCTACTAACACAATACAAATGTCACTAATTAAACTATAGAGTTTGTATGTGAAAAACCATGAAAAACCATTAAATAATTTATTGCTAAAGTCAACTTGTTATTTGTGACATTACAAGCTTGTCATTTCAGAAAAACTGAAAATGTAGAATTTAAATATTGGCTGGTAAGCTACCCAATTGCTGGCACATTAAGAGTGGACTTCGTGTCAGACTAAAATATCATAAAATGATAAAATACTTTAATCTTTGCTTATACTTAATCATTATTATGTGATTGAATAGTATTAAAAAAATATTATTGGCACTATTGCCAATAAAAGGATTCTGATAAATTTATTGTTGCTATGTTGACACATGAAATAAATAAAAATGATAAAAATATTAAATAAATAATATTTGAACTTGAATAATCATACTGAACTTGAATAATCTATAGAGTTTTCTTTCTTTTTACTCACTTTTAACTCTTAAGTGCCAATAATTGTAGGACTTCTAACGATTAGGTGGTTTACCCTAATTTGTTTTATATTATAAAATTACGAAAACTTTAAATTGAAATATGCGCCAATGACGTCATACAAGAAATGATAGGGATGGACATAGAAGGAAAAAAGAGAGAAATTCATTAGATTATAACGTTTTACCAAAAATATGCTCTAGTAACAGTCACTAACGTTGACTTTACTATTTGTTTTTATAAATACCTAACGACTATTTGCTAATACAAAAGAACTGATATGTCAAAGTAGCGTCATGATTTAGCGGATGTTTTGTTGTGCGATATTGAACCTAATAGTTTTATGACATGCAACTAACAGTAACTCTAGAGGTGATAAAGCCATTTAGTTCTCGACTATACATAGCGCTCAGAATTGAGGTCCTAAAGTGGTAGCCAAGGCACATAGCATGCAGAACAAATGACATCAGGGGTAAAAAGGTTCTGGAATAGCGATCGTATACTGGACAACGCACTTGATTGTATGTGATTTTTTTTCCTATGAGTAACTTTAGATTGTGGTAGTAGTAAACAGATCATCAAATCGTCGTAATATTGTATCATTTCTGCCTCTGCTTGCTACCTCTAGTTGCTACTACAATCTAAAGTTTCTTACACGAAATTGTTAGACGTCTCATTAAAATTAAGCTACTCATGAAACATTATTTTGGTTCTTAATGACTTTGCAAAAATGTTCTAGGTAACCCGGACTAATATATAATCTTTAAAAAATAATTAATTTAACAAAAATAATTGAAGACATTTGTACTATATCCACCCAGCCTAGCCAATCCATTCATACAAACAGTAGGACTCCACCACCCCGACATTGACGCTAAATAAGGCCAAAAATACCTCACGCCGTTACCACCCTTATCTTCTACAAGTTATGATCTACATTGGTATGTATGGTACGAAGTGTGGGATTACGAATGGTAACAAATTCGCGGCCTACTTTCCCCCACTTCCGCTTGGAATGGGAGCGACAGTTGATATTCGATTAATGCGATTTTCAGCAATAGGTCGACTGATACACATAGCATATACTGTCCGGAGATATGTCGCAAGATACTTTTTAGGAGACGATTTGTTTTGTTTGGTCTCTTTCTACTTCCTCTTATATCATCATAAAGCTGGTTAAGCAACGTCAGGGAATCATCCCATGAGTGGGCCATCGCTCGGTGGTATTTTATCTGAACGTCTCCGTGCTTCGAAGTGTTCGTAAAAGTCGGTGACACAGTCGTTAAACCAAGTCAGTCATATTGGCAACTTGAACCCTAACTCTTGACAACAGGTTGCCCACTAACCAAACGATACAGACGAAGAAAGTTCCCATCATCATTTAATTTTATTTCTTTTATTTATAACATCGCAATTACGTAACTGTCGATAATGTCTAGACTGGGCGTCTTGATAGAATGGTAAAAGTAGGTATGCTACTACCGCAGAGGATTCAAATCCCACGCCTATAAATAATTATCCCACAGGCTTTTTCTATCTATTTAAAAAATATATGTGAAAGTCCTCTTGACATGGGAGACGATAATACAGGACATATTTATTATGTTTAAAAAAAATTATAACATTAGAATTCAAATAAAAAACAAGTCAGGTAACGGCTTAAGTATTGGTAATGGTGACCAGACAGATAAAATACTCGGCGCCTAAACGAATTATATCGATTAAGTAAACTATTAGGAGAGACATCACTATCGCATGTAGTTAAATACGTTTTAATATGTCAAGGAACATCCTTATCTAGTCGGTTTGTTTTAACTCTTAGGTGACGTCATCAGATTTACGTCAGGTGAATAGATAATAATAATAATATATATACCTTTACGACACTCTCAGTACAGGTAGCATTCAAAAACACAAATTTTACAACTGTTTCGCAACAGTTTAAAATTCAATCAAATTAAACATAAGAACTATCGTAGGACATAAAATCCCCTGTGCGTTAACACTGTGCCTATGTCTGAGGTCACGATATATGGGTCAAGTTACAACGGAAGTTTATGATGCGACATTGCAGCTAACTGTTACAATACAATTAGCACTACATATTTTGGTATTGGATCTTCAATCAATCTTCATCATAACAACATTTTACTGTCTCATTTAGTTGCATATTGCCATTGGAGCGGAAGTCTTGGCATTGGTTTTACTAAGTGGTTCTTAAGCAAGAGGCCGTTTGATGGACAAAAGTCCATTAATGTGTCACTCCTTCTGCTTCTGTATGGTTAGAGGCTAACCTGATGTGAAGAGTTGTTCAAACTGCTTATAAGCAGCTGACATAGCTTAACGACTGTCACTACGACGAGAGCCAGGATCGACTTTTTACGTGTCCTAAGGAAAGAGACCTTCAGATGAAATACCACTGAGCAATCACCCATCTATGTAATTCGTCGTCGTTACTTAACCAGTGTCAGTATCCCTGATTTTAACTGATTGTAAGTGGTTGTCAATTGTCTCTCTGAGGTGCTCAGCAAGAGGCTAGATTAGTACCACTACTTCAGCTGCTTACTCTTCTAAGGAGTAGTGAGGAAATGTTACAGTATTTAGGTGGAAGACCTACACAAGTTATTGTTTTACGTGGATTTCAACTTGCGTTGCGGCATAAATAACCATTTTACCACTGAGGCAGTTTCATTAAACCGTTTCAGAGGTTATGTGAAGACGTTGCCATAAAGTTTTGTATAGGCGCAATTTCATCGTCTATAAAAAATTACTTGTGCTAATTTTATATTAAACTAGCTGACCCGTGCCCACTTCGTTGGTCGACGAAAAAAACGCGTCCCTTTTTTAAACATATTTCACTACTGCTCCACTCCTATTAGTCATAGCGTGATACTATATAGCCTATGACACTCTACGATAAATAGACTATACAACACAGAAAGAATTTTTTAAATCGGTTTAGTAGATCCATAGATTACGCCCTACAACGTCACAAACTTTTACTTTTTATATTTAGTTTATTTATTATGTGGAAATGACGAACGGACTTTACGACACTTGCTGATAGCTATCACTTCAATGAGACATTTAATGGTTGTTAGCTGCCCCTTGCTTAAAAGGCACCTGGTAAAACAACCGCCAAGAATCTTCCTCCAAAAGTTACCCCTGATCTGACTTATATTACCCTAGTAGCAGTTCACACCCCATCACATACCATGGGTGTCGTAAAAACCGACTAAGGGACTATCCGTAAATATTATCTTTACGAAATAAAAAGGAGGAAAACTTGAAATTAAACCCAATACCAATGTCTGGCCAGCGTGGTATTAGTAGGCCAAGTATCTCTCCGTCACGGGAGGAGGCCCGTCCCTGCAGTGGGACATTAATGGGCTGTTATGATGTTATGATGAGAAGTTCACCAACCTAAATCAGAAACAAACGCAATGACACACATACAAACAGAACCATTTATATTTATTTATGTCACTTTCCCCAGATGCATCATCCATCTCTACTATGTTAACCTATAAACATCAATCAACTAAGCCACCACGTATAAAGCACCAGACTAGACTGGATATGGTTGCAATAGAATCGGAAGTGCGAAGTGTTGATTGGCATGCTGTGTACAGTGAATCTCGCGTTAATGACGCCACTGAAGCTTTTATGTCAACCTTAACTTCTATCATAGACAGCCACACTAGAGTAATAGAAGTCAGTCGCTCAAAACTGACATTCAAGTCATGGATGACTCCAGGGCTTATCAGATGCTCAAAACACAAGGATAAACTGCACACTGAAGCGCGAAAGAATCCAGAAGACCAAGTAAAACTACATGTCTTTAGACGATACAGAAATTTCTACAGAGATCTGATTCGAAGACTAAAAATTGAACATGATAAACAAGAAATAGAACGGAATTCAAACAACTCGCGCAAACTATGGCGTACTATAAAACGTGTAACACATTCTGTCCCTAATAAATCAAGCTCACACGAACTCTGTCAAATTCAAGGGTCACCTGCAGACTCACTGGATTTTTGTAATGACTTTTTTGCCAATGTTGGTCAACGTTTAGCTGACCAAATACTAAAGCGCTTAAATGAGTCTGAGGTGTCACTAGCTTCTAAAATTAAAGTATCCAGGACGCCCGTTAACTCTATGTTTTTGCGCCCCACCTCTCCAACTGATGTTGAAACCATAATACTCCAACTTAACAACAACAGTGCTCCGGGCTTTGATAAAATAACTAACCAACTTGTTAAGCTCTTGAAAAACTATATTATTGAACCCTTAACTTACATATTTAACTTGGCAATTACTACTGGCGAATTTCCTAATATGTGGAAGATAGCCACTGTTACTCCAATTCACAAAGGAGGTGTTGCAAGAACCCCTAATAATTACAGGCCAATCTCTCTCCTTTGTGCCTTTTCTAAACTGTTGGAAAAGGTAATAAATAAACAGCTTGTAAACTTCCTGGAATCACATAACTTGTTATCCGCTCGTCAGTTCGGTTTTCGACAAGGACGATCAACGGAACAAGCAGTCGTTTTGCTAACCGATATTATCAGTAAGTATCTTGATGAGGGGAAGGTATGTATGGGTGTGTTCCTCGATTTGGCCAAAGCCTTTGACACGGTTTCCATCCCAATCTTACTGAAAAAACTGGAAGGCATTGGAATCAGAGGAATTAGCCTAGATTTCTTTCAAAGTTACCTGTCATGTAGACAGCAGTGTTTGAAAATTGACGGTCACGTTAGTAAAACGCAGGCGCTCACCTATGGCTTGCCACAGGGTAGTATCTTAGGTCCGACTTTATTTCTCATCTACATCAACGACCTTTCAGCAAAAGAGCACATAGGCAATGCAGAAATAATTAACTATGCTGATGATACCGTTATTGTATATAACGAGAGGACGTGGGAAAGAGTTTTTCGAGTTGCTCAGAGTGGACTGAATCGTGTGGTTGATTGGTTGAACTCTAACCTTCTGTCATTGAATGCTGAGAAAACTAGCTTCATGTGTTTCCACAAAACAGCTACATCGGCTCCACAAACAAATTTTGAAGTGATAGTCCACACGTGCAGCAACGACATCACCATAAGCATAAATACGCCTTGTAAATGCACTCGATTAAGAAAGGCAAAATACGTACGCTATCTCGGCATTACAATAGATGAAAGGCTCACCTTCAGCGAGCATATACTGTCCACGTCTGCTAGAGTTAGGAAGGTCATCCACATCATGAAAATACTACGCGATGTGGCTCCAGTATCCTTGTTGAAGAGTATATACCTTTCACTCTGCGAATCAATTCTCTCCTACTGCAATATAGCCTGGGGTGGGGCTGCTGTCACACACCTTATTGGCTTAGAAAGAGCTCAGCGCGCAGTGCTAAAGACCATGCTATTCAAACCTTTTAGATTTTCGACGATTGCACTGTTTAGTGAGATAGGGGTGTTAAGTGTCAGAAGGTTATACATTCAAAAACTTACTGTTCTGACCCACAAACAAGTAATCAGCTCTGTTGACTATGGAGACATGATCAAGAAACGGGTCTACAGAATTCCAGTCGTTAGAGTAAATACCACATTTGCTAAACGTTTCAGTACCTTCATGAAGCCATTTGTGTATAACAGGTTTAACAAAATTTGCAACTTATCCAATAAGACAGTTCGCGAAGTGAAGTTTATTGTAGCAAAGCAATTAGTCACTTGGACTTATGATGAGACAGAGCATTTTTTGAAGCAGTTGGCATAATTTAGAAGCGATAAAGCATTGCGTGATTGTTTCTATTTTGCTATTTTTGTAATTTCTTTTTGTTATTTCACATTGAATTGTACCTGTTTTCTTTTAATTTTAATTTTTGATATTTTCTTTTTTAATTTTTATGATTGTTTTCTGTTATTTGATTCACGGTAATTTTAAGATGATAGAGTGATTTAATTAATTATTGTAAGACTAACTGCAGGACAGGCTCAGCCTAGTGCAGGGAGTCTTTGTTACATCCACACACTATACTCTTTATGTATCTACTATAGTAATTAAGATTTGTGTACTACTTATTTTTTTGCAATAAATAAATAAAAATAAAAATAAATAAATAAAATAAATCATCAATTTGTACCCCACGACCCCCCACGTGGTAGGGGGGTATATAGCACATTGTGCTACCGTTGTTATATAAACTGATTTTTAGGTCAAATGTTTTTGTAACATAGTTTTTGTTACATATTCTTATCTTACGAGTTGTGAAGTGTATGTAGGAATTCATATACCAGTAATGAAGGAAAACTTAGTCTTACAATATAACAGCTAGGCGCTTTTTCTTTTCTTTTTCAGGATTTTATATTAATGCAAAAACCCCTCTTTTTAGACTCCTAAATACCCAATATGGCACTGTAAATTACCCTCTGTTTAACTCAGAAACTTCTAATAAGGCCAATATACACAAATCAATAAATGTACAACTAATACAGCGATTACAAAATAAACTTTTAAAAAGCATTTGTATCTAATCTGCCCTACAAAAATGGCCAACCTATACAACTATAAAAAATAAACTTCTAAAATGCATTTATTGAATCTAATCCTTCTTATAAACCTAAAAAAATGCCCTTTAATAAGCCACGGCTCATCAAACCCGATCAATCTAAATCTAGTCTCTATCCCAGCGCTTGTTGGCAAATTGGAGCGTATGGGTGTGAGAGGGAAACAACTGGATCTTTTTAGTGATTACCTGAGTAACAGGACTCAGCGTACAAAGATCGGTGATAGTGTGAGTGATGACTTATTCGTTGATTACGGCGTTCCGCAGGGTAGTGTCTTAGGCCCTACCCTGTTTTTAATTTATATCAATGACCTCTGTAACCTACAATTGACAAATGGCTTAATTGGCACTTTCGCGGACGATACTGCTTTGACTTTTGTTGCTTCGACGTGGGAAGAAGTATTTGCTCATGCGCAGAATGGCTTGGATGTTGTCATGAACTGGTTGAGGGAAAACGTCTTGACATTGAACGCAGATAAGACAAAATTTATGACTTTTACAAAGCAACGCAACTCAGATATGCATCTTGGCTCTATTGTGGCGCACCAATGTTCTCAGTCCTCTAATATTCAATGTGGCTGCCCAGCATTAAAGAGTGTTAATAGCTTTAAATATCTAGGTGTTCTTATTGACCGTAACCTGAGCTTTAACAGTCACGTTGATGTACTTGCTACACGTCTACGAAAGCTCATGTATGTGTTCAGAGGTCTTCGATGCGTAGCTGATGGTGCCACCTTGAAAACCGTGTATACTGCCCTTTGTCAATCGGTGCTAATATACTGCATTACAGTGTGGGGCGGAACCTACAAAACATCACTTCTTAGGTTGGAGAGAGCACAGAGAGCAGTATTAAAAACGTCACTAGGTCTTCCCTTTCGCTTCCCGACATCAGAGCTGTATAAAAAATGTTCAGTGTTAACTGTTCGCCAGCTTTTTATTCTATGCGCGGTTCTCAAGAGGCACTCATCGCTCTCTTACGATCCTAGTTTAATGTCAAAACGCCGAAAACATTATGTATGCCACAGCATAATGTCATTTTCACCTTTCTCCCATAGATCATTTGACTTTCTGAGCGGTTTCCTATACAATAAATTAAATAAAATATTAATCATTTATCCTAAAAATAAAATAAACACAAAAACAGCTTTGTATAGCTTTTTGCTTACCCTCAACTATGATGACACAGAATCCCTTTTAAGAATGGCAATATAGTACTGTAAAGCAGCAGACATTTCACAACCAGCACTGACACATATACACACACACACACACACACACACCAACACGCATACACATAACACCAACACAAACACACATGACAGGCACATATATTTAGACTAATTACTGTATTTTAATAAAGCTTGTTTAAAATATTATATACAATTTAAAAAGTACTCCTGCACTTGTACAAATTTGCACACAACCAGTATTCAACTGTTTCCGTGGATGGAGGTCTGGTTATCCATAATACAGGTCTAAACCTAGCTTGGAAACCAGGCTCCCACTACTTAATTATATTCGCAATGTACCTAAACTTTGTAAACTGTTTTTGTTTTGGGAGTCAATAAATAAATTGTTATTATTGTTATTATTATTGTTAAAAGGGACAACGCGTTGCACATTTTAACAAACACACATACACTTAATAATAATTATTACATGCCATACAAAATGTACTTTAGTTATAACAAAATAACAATTAGTTGTCCCTTCATGGAGTACCGCAAGGGGCTATAGGACCTCTTTTGTGTAGACCTACCCTAACTATGAATAGAGAAGGTACTTTGAATTTAAAAAAGATATTAAAAAAATCAGCATGCGTGGTTTATTGAGTAAACATGAAGTATGTGTGACGAACCGACTATACGTGAATATTATCTTTACGAAATAAAAATTGATTTTACAAAAAAAAACCGACTTCAAAAACACAAATTGCACTAAAAAGTAAAAAATAATTAGTTGTATTTTGGTTTTACAACATTAAATCAGCCATTCTTTCTACTTAATTTTAATCTAAAGAATAGGTTCTTTTAATTATTGTAAAAAGTATTGTTCAAGATATTTCTTGAAGAGTCTGTAAATATAAATTGATTTGTAGATTCTTTAAAAGATAATCAAATTATTACAAATAATGTAACATTATTGTTATTTTTGGAGTCTGTGTCAGCCACGATAGTTTATATACCTACCATTTTTTATTTCTGACTTAATATTTAAACAAACATTATGGCGTCGTGTTACACACAGGCTAAAGACTAACAATTACTTAAAATTCGCATTAGAAAATGAAACGGCCGTTTTTGTTTTAAATGCAATATTTATCTAATTAAAAACCATTTAAAGTGATTCGAGTGTGTTAGAAAAGGCAATAAAGTTTTGTATAACTTTATCGTACTTATTGCGTTGGCTGACACCGACTCCAAAAATAACAATAATATTACATTATTTGTAATAATTTGATTATCTTTTAAAGAATCTACAAATCAATATATTTACAGACTCTTCACGAAATATCTTAAACAATACTTTTTACAATAATTAAAAGAACCTATTCTTTAGATTAAAATTAAGTAGAAAGAATGGCTGATTTAATGTTGTAAAACCAAAATACAACGAATTATTTTTTACTTTTTAGTGCAATTTGTGTTTTTGAAGTCGGTTTTTTTTTTGTAAAAATCAATTTTATTTTCAAATTTTTAGTGAATACCAATTCTATAAATCCGTGTGGTGACGGAGTGAGAATGCATGTCACCACCTCATCTCAACCCATGGGTGTCGTAAAAACCAACTTAGGGAATATACGTGAATATTATCTTTGAGAAATAAAAAGAAGGAAAACTTGAAATTAAACCCTATACCATGCCGTCTGGCCAGCGTGGTATTAGTAGGCTAAATATCCCTCCGTCAGTGGAGGAGGCCCGTCCCTGAAGTGGGACAGTATTTTGTCTGAATATGGGTAGACCTACAAAACGCGCTGCTCATGAGACAGCGCTGATTATATGAGACTGTAGAGGTGATAAAGAAAACGTGACGGTTATTTACAAGACTATTTACTTAATGACCAAAATGAAAGAGAATACAGAGTTATTAAGTAAGTTAAGTTCACAGCACTGAAGTTAAGATATACAAGAATAAAAAACAAGATGTAGATTAGCTAGACGTAGCTTAGACTACGAGTATATAGGAGTAGAAAACAAGATGTAGATTAGAGAGTAGAATCTAGAGATCGAGTTACTTAATTGCGTACGCATGAAGCGCGGGCGAACGTGCATTCGCCGTCGGTCAACGTCTCGCACTGTCGCTTGTTGCGACTGAGCGGTAGCGGGCGGACCGGTCACCGTCGGGTCGCGGGGCGCGCGGGGAGTGCAGCGCGGGCGCCGCCGCGGTATGTTCGTTGGTGCGCGTCACAGGTCACAAGACTTGACGCGCCCGCCTCGGGTTCGATTCGATGACAATCGAAGAAAGGAAGAAACGCCATTCTCGAAGTAGGAAATCTACCTCCAATGCCATTTCAAAAGAGACTAGTGAACAACGTAAGAATCAGCTTTCACAAAAAAGGACCTACATGAAAAAAGTTATAAATAGGGAGAACAAACCGATAGAAAGAACTAATGTTGTATCATATCTAGGATTAAGAGTAGACGAACACTTCTCCTGGGCTAGTCATATTGATTATTTGTGTAAAAAGCTAAGAGTTATATTATGTAAGTTCACTCATTTAAGTTATAAAATTCCTAAAAATACACTGAAGATAATATATACCTGTATGGTGGAACCGATATTGGACTATGCACTTGATTGCTATGGACTCACTTACAAAACTTACATTGATAAAATTGAAAATATACAAATGAGATTTATTAAACTACTAGTAGATAAGAAAACTAAAAGTAAATACAAAAATGACTATACAAAATTATTTAAAATATGCAATATCCTACCAGTTAGTGTAAAACACAAGTATCTCTTATTATTAAACAACCATGGCAGACAAGAGCATAATACCACTTTGTTGAACTGTGTGAGCAATGTATATAACACGAGAGCAATGACCTCGAATAAATATATAGTACCTAGAATCACTAATGTATACGGTGATAGAACCTTAAGTAAACGCATTCCTTATTTATTGAATAGTCTACCATTAAATATAAGAACAGAGAAAGACAAAAACAAGTTTAAAATTATGTTAAAAAAGTATTTAATAAATGGATTGCCTTAATCTATGTATAATGACCTCATTGTAGCTTCACATACATCATGTTTAATTTAGGCAATAGATAAATATTGTTATAAAGCATATTATTATATACTTACTTTTAGGCACATACATTACTGAATTAAAAGATATGTACGATCTCACAGTCAAACTGCATAAGCAGTTTTGCGAGACTTTGTTATATTTTGTAAACATAATTATAGGAAAATAATAAATAATAAATAAATAATAACATCGAAAAGCGTAGCCACACCGTCTCGGCGTGGTTAATTAGTAATAAAAATTGTTAATTTATTGTGCGACATGCACACTAAATTAATAATTTAAATAAATTGACATAAAAATAAATCAAATAAATATAATAGTTATTATTATCAATTTGTTGTACCTAAAGAATAAGTTTAAAATAAATGAAATGCAATTCAAAAATTTGTTTATAGTCTATTTATAATCCGGTAATTCCTATTTTAAATTCAAATAAGAACTTCATTAAGTATCAAGTCTTAAACCATACCTTCAATTACAGTCATAATGTTAGTGTAAAGTTTTGGGTTTTCATCAATACGAATAAAATAAGCCCAAACACTAGGTAGCTGCTATATACTGTTAAAAAGTTCCCTTGACCCTCAATCTTCTTCATCATTAGATCATGTTTGTGTAAAGTTGTGTAAAGCTTTTATCAATGCGAATAAAGTAAGCCTAAACACTAGGTAGCTGCTATATACCGTTGAAAAGTTCCCTCGACCCTCAGTCTTCTTCATCATCAGATGATGTTTGTGTCAAGTTTTGTAAAGTTTTCATCAATACGAATAAAATAAGCCCAAACACTAGGTAGCTGCTATATACCGTTGAGAAGTTGCTTCGACCCTCAATCTTCTTCGAGAATGGCGAGGACACAGAAATGCACTGTACACGTTAATTGTAACATCTTATACTTATACCTGTGTTTCACAAATAAATGATATTTCTATTTCTATTTCTATATTTCTATTTCTTCATCATCAGATCATGTTTGTGTAAAGTTTTGTAAAGTATTCATCAATACAATTAAAATAAGCCCAAACACAAGGTAGCTGCTATATGCCGTTGAGGTGTTCCCTCGACTCTCTCTGGTCTCCAGGATCTGACCAGTTCTAATTCTTGACTATTTGGTAGTGACGTCAAAGATGCACATGTATGACAAGATTTTACACAATGCGTCCCTACAATTTTCAAGAGATGCCCTCGATTTCTCTGGGATCCCGTCATCCAGATCCAGATCTGGTGACAATGAGACCAAATGGGAAGCAGACCGATACGAACAAAAAAAAATTTTTCAAATCGGTCTAGCCGTTTGCGAGAAATCAGGTAACAAACACAAAAATAATAAAAAATACAACCGAATCGAGAACCTCCTCCTTTTTGAAGTCGGTTGAAAAAGAAGGAAAACTTGAAATTAAACCCTATACCAATTCGTCTGGCCAGCGTGGTATACATAAAAAAAACACTTCTGAGACTGACCTCTTCTCACTAGGAGAAGCTTTAAATGCAATTTTCTCCCTTTCAAGTAATGCATTTTAATTTTGTTCTGTTTAATATTTACCAACTTGAAACAAAAGTCAGGTGATATTCTTGTTCGTAGATCGATCAGCCATGGCCAATATGGTATCTATATTAGCTTAGTTTTTTCTTCTTTAATTTTATTTCATTTAATGTTGAGAAAAAAGCCATACAATATTAATTTTTCTATTTATACTTAGGTTGTACGGTCCTTTTGTATTGACTACCTACTTCATGACATCAGCATCTTAATAATTTAATTAAGTCTGTGTAAAGTACATTGTTTGATCAAGTTCTGAACCAAAATAACTAAGTGAAAACAAGACGGTATCTTATCGTATATTAACTTACCAATGATCACAACAATACAGAGACAGGCATAGACAGAAGTCAATGTCCATTTATATTCTATAAGCTAACAAGTTTTTTTGTACATAAGGTACGACATAGCGCTCAGGATTGCCCGGTTAAAGTGGCGGTGGGCAGGGCACATAGCGCGGAGAACAGATAGCCGATGGGGCAGAAAAGTTCTCGAATGGCGACCACGCACCAGAAGGCGCAGGGTGGGGAGACCCCTCACACGGTGGACCGACGACCTGGTTAGGACGGCGGGAAGCCGATGGATGAGGGAGGCACAGGACCGCGCCGAGTGGAAACTTTTGGAGGAGGCCTACGTCCAGCAGTGGACGTCCATAGGCTGATATGGATTGGATTGGATTGGATAAGGTACGACTAAGTAAAAAAAAATGTCTACTAATGAATGCAATAACTGGCGTACGACAACAAGAATTATCCTACCTAGGCAGTTAGGATTCAAACCTAAAATTTTTGGATGTCAGCCACATACACACCACTCTGCAGTCTCCTATAATATTCATTTCAACAATCAATAAAGGCAACTAACATGTGAGTGGCACTACCACAAAGCTTTTTTACGTATAAACTAAAGTAGAAATAGAAAGCTTAAGCATGACTGCTAATAGTAAAAAAAGAAAATTAATGAAAAATGAGTCCCTCCGCGACCACGGCCCTTGCAAGTCGGCCGAAACGTCGGAGAAAAACCTAGGTATTTATCTTACTAGTATCTAGGCCAATTAGTATATACCGCGAGTGAGACCCGTATAAAATAGTATTATGTATTCAAATCGCGATAGTTTAAAATCTATTAATGATTATTTTAGTCCGTACATGAATTAGAATTCTGAATCTATCTGTATTGTGTTGTTACAAATAAGGTTTTGCGATGCTAATTTGCATCGTCAGCTACAATATTATCGTATCAGACGGGCGTTAGCCTTTTCCTCTTTATAGGTGAGAGAGGAACACGATGGGTTTTAATATAACAAAGCTTACGGTAAACAAACAGGACCTTGATCCTTGCCCCCTTACTTATAAAAGGCTCCTAAATTTAGTCACTGTTTAGCGAGATTTTTATTAGCAAAACCAACCTTATGCCAAACAAAACCGTAAGAATTTAAGCTAATCAATTGACGATGATTGGACAACTGCTTAGCTGGCAAAGTTTTAATGTATGCGACTGCCGTGGTCGCTGTTCTATACGCAGGCGAGATATTTATTAGTGTGATCTTCAAGTGACTATCTGAGTAACAGACTATCGGAGTAGGTCATTACATAGACGGGTGACCGCTTAATGGTATTTCATCTGAGCAACTCCGTGCTCCAGTAGGCACGTAAACAGTCAGTATTATTAGCCACGTCAAGCCTATGATTTAAACAACTCCCGACATCAGGTTGGCCACAAACCAAAACTTCCTAAAACAAACTTGACTCCAAAAAATCAAACAAACAAAAAAGCATAAATTAAACAACAACAAAAAGGCAAACAGTACACCCTTATTTGCACAGTTGAGTAGAATCACGGGCAATCCCTTATATAAATGTACCCTTAACATAAGCTTAGTATTTTTACCCCAATTTGTTACAATAGGGATTAGCCATACACCTGGCAGTCGCGTGCCCCTTGTATTTTAATCCTTCATAAATTGAAAGCAGGGGCCATGATTATTAAGAGATTTTAAATTCTATTTTCGTTTAGTTATTTTTGATTTGTTTAGTTTTATTTTTTGAATTACTGAAAAATTTCGTGAAAAGTTATTTAGGAGATTGACTATTCGTGGTTGCAAGTTTTCGTGATGGTGTTACTCTAGGTTCAGAAATTCGGAAATCAGTTTAACAGTGTTTGTTTTCATAATGAATTATGTGGAAGAATAGTTATGTCATAATTAATTATGTTAAGAATTATTTTGCAAGAAACTATCTAGGGCCTAGACCTCAAACCAGCCAGAGGGGAACCACTATAGGGTAGGTACCTTTGTAAACATATAGAGAGCAATAAATATTTTGAGTATGAGTTTGAACTTGTGTTTTAAGCACCGCGCAATGGAAAGGCACTTTGACTTTTAAAAGGCCTCTGACGTAGTGATAATAGACAACGGCAACTAAGTACGCAAAGATCTGGGGATCGATTCCCGTTCAATGTAGAACAAAAATGTTTGCATTATGTTTAGTTGTTTATGAATGTGTTTACAGAAAAATTATAAGTAATTTAATAATTAAGTATGCCTTTCATAAAAAACGGAAAACGCACGCAACGGAAGAGTGGTGGGGAGACCCCTCACACGGTGGACCAACGACCTCGCAAGGACTGCGGGAAGTCGATGGATGAGGGAGGCGCAGGACCGCGCAAGGTGGCAATATTTGGAGGAGGCCTATGGCCAGCAGTGGCTGTTAATTGGCTGAGATGATTATGATGATGATTTTCATCATCTAGTAGCTACAGACTAAGCCCTGCATAATTTAGAACTAGATGGCGTTGTGCGAATGTAAAATATTTTATATTCATTAACATAAAAATCACAGTAATTAATGTAAACAATACAACAGTGATAGGTGATATCACGCGACATGACAGAATCTAATTATAATTAGGTGTCAGATATCAAAAGTAATTTGATATGCCATGTTACTGGTACACAAATTGCTCTGTTTTACCGAACGTAAAGCGAGGTCTCACTGGGGAATGAGCGAGCTTTACTGGTAGTTTTTGAGTTGTTAAAAATCATCGTTTTTTAGGATAATGACGATAGTCTCGATAGTTTAATCCGTTACTATTACAGAGGGCGTATTAAATCGGTCTCGGGTGACACAGTCGTCTTCAGAGGCCCATGGCATTGAACCATTCGACACCAGGTTAACCGCTTACGCTTACCAAATCCAAATCATCATATCAGCCAATCCACTTCTTCTGCTGGCCTCCTCCAAGTATTGCCCCATTTTTTGTGGTCATGTGCCTCCCGATGAAACCGATGAATGCATCGGTTTCCCGCCGTCCTAACCAGATCGTGGGTTTACCGGTCAGCCCGCGTACCTTGCGCTTTCCGGTAGGTACGCGGTCTTCTTACCAAACAATAAAGAATGAATATTTTAATACTTTTTCCTCCCATAATGTGCCAGTAACACCATCGCCTTACAAGAAACAAAATACAATGTTTTTGTTCGTATAAAATTAGCTCCGTGTTAATCTGAACACATGTTTTGTTTTTAAAAGAAAACATGTGCTTTTTTAAATGTTCATTGTTTTTACATTCAGTATTGATTAATGTTGTGAAGAAATAATTTTGTTTCTACTGACACAAATTTGGTTTATTTTTGCACATGTATTAAATAATGCTAGTTGGAAACGAAAGTGATCGATATAGCGGTCAGGATTGCCCGAAGAAAGAAACGGCGGGCAAGGCACGTAGCGTCTAGAACTAGCTGCCTGGCAGAAAGGTTCTTGAATGGAAACCGCCTACCTAAAGAGACAAACGATGGACAGACGACCCAGTTTAGGCGATGGGAACCGATGGGTGAGGATCTGGAGGTCCAGCAGTAGACGCCCATAGGCTGATATGATGATGATGATAAATAATACTAGGACCGAAGAAAGTGACCGATACAGTTCCCAGGATTGCTCTATTATGGTGACGGACGGGTTCCTGAAGCGTACACAATCGCAATCACAAGTTCATTAACAAAAATGCTGGTTAAGCAACATCACGAAGGTCATCCGATAGATTACAGAGAACAATTCTCAATACACACCCTAAGTAAAAATAAACCTTCGTTTATTAAGTCGTGCATTAGTGCAGAACCAAATGCAGAGACAGCCGTCATTTCTCATTTATAACTATTTTTATAGTCTTGTTGATCATAAAAGGTATAGCAATCTACACGCCAACTTCATTTACAATCCGTGACAAGAACAGGTACAGTAGTCAAAAAAAAAAATCGTACGAATCAAATATTTTATTTTTATAAGCTTTTATTCTTCTCTCTGCTCAGTATGTTAGGATTGTAGTAACTATAAATATAAATTTATAAATCATGTAGTTATAAGTAAATAGTTAAAATTTTAAAAGAAAATATAATTTTCTTCATTTCAGAGCATTTAAACAAAAGCTTTTGCTAAAAAACATTTTATTGCATAAGAACTTATAATTTATTATTTATATCATATCAGCCCTCGAAAGCCCCACTGTAGGAACGGTGCACACTATATCGTCATCATAATATCAGTCAATAGAAGTTCACTGCTGGCATACGCAGAGGCCTGTCTAGGCCTCTGCGTATCTCTTTAAGTATTTCAACTTCACAGGATCTTGAGCCTCCCTCATGAATCTCCGTTTGCAGGGTCTGATCAACTTGACTGAACCTTTCTAAAAGCCTTTTCCATGAATTCAGGGCAAATTGACATTCAGTTGCCACACTTGACAGACGGGTTATCGGGTTTTCCTCCTTTGCTAAAGATATTGACTGATTATTTAACTAATTTAGGTAAAATTTCAATAGAATATAACTTTCAAACCAAGAGTTATTTAAATTGGTCAAGAAATGACAGCACTCATCGGAATAAACTGCTTCAGTAATCGAGATCATAACTGCTCATTAATGTCCCACTGCAGGGGTGGGCCTCGTCCCATGACGAAGGGATACTTGGCCTTCAAATACCACGCTGGCCAGACGGATTGGTATAAGGTTTAATTTCAAGTTTTCCTTCTTTCTATATACTTAAAGGTAATATTCACAAATAGTCCCTTAGTCGGTTTCCACGACACCGATGGGATGAGATGAGGTGGTGACATATTATATCCTTACTCCGTCACCACACGGAGGTAAATGTGTAAAATTAATTTAATGATAAAATAATGAAATGTGGTAAAATTAATTAAATTTAATTTTTTTCTCTGCAGTCAGTACCTACATTACATTTTTTACCTTTGTTTGTATCTTTGCATGCTTATCAAACATTGGTTATTGCATCTTCATTTAAATTTTAAATTTAATCAAATATATACTTTAAATGTTAAGCAATAAAAACTATATTCAATTAAATTTTTACTTATTTCTACATTCAGCCCGTTAGCAAAACGATTTAGTGGGAACGCCCCTTTAGTTTCAAGAGGAATGGTAATAAATATTAAATAAATACAAATAGACACAGAGTAAAGAAATCAGTTATCTTATTATAATAGACTTCCTCTGTAGAGTACTGTGACTGCTACACAGAGGACTAGGGTTTTACTCCCGTTCTATGCTAATTTTGTTTGCATGAAGAGTTTGCATTGATGTATAATAATAATTGAATTACAAAAAAGTAATTAAGTAGGTATATTTATCCGCTATCTTGTACCTATAGTACAAGCTCTGCTTAGATTAGGACTAGATGGTGTTTTGAATGTTCGTAAAAAAAAATCTACGAAAGGTTTTGATGACTCGGCAATCATCGTATAATCCACGAAATAATCAAATTACATCCCCACCCAGAACGGTTTTTGAACAACAAATGATTATCCTAAGCCTATAATAAGTTCATATAGCATGATCTCTGTGATGTGACGGGGAAAGAATACAATATGTCACTACCCCATCTCATCCCATGGGTGTCGTAAAAACCGACTAAGGGACTATTATCTTTACGAAATAAAAAGAAGGAAAACTTGAAATAAAACCCTATACCAATCCGCCTGGCCAGCCTGGTATTAGTAGGCCAAGTATCCCTCCGTTACGGGAGGAGGCCCGTCCCTGCAGTAGGACATTAATGGGCTGTTATGATAGCATGACCTCCACTTCTTGTCTTTTAAAAAAGTAGCATGTCTTTTAAATGAGGTACCCTATTTTTTTCAGAGATTTGTTTCACGAGTCTTGATTTTGACCAACTGTAGTTTATAAACTATAGTCAAGACATCTATCCAATGCAATTTAAACTTTATTACTCGAATACTAAAGTAGCATTTGTCTATACAAATGGTTTTTGTCAAGTTTTGTCTTAAATATGTTTCCGGATTAACTTAACTTTATAAGCATCAACTAAATGTATAGTACAATAATATAACTATGTGGATCACACAAAAAAATATCCTGAGTGGGAATCGAACCCGCGATCTCGTGCACCGCTACCACACCGCCGCGCCACGGATGCAGTTAACACATCAGAAAAAGGTATAAAAATAAAATGTGCTTAATTTATTTTAATTTTTTATTTATTTTGTATGTTACAGTTTTTTATTCAAATAATTTATGGTTATTCATTTTCTGGGTGTTTCTCCGAAATTCGATTCTTTGTCTGATTCATATGGGCTAAATTTTTTTTCACGTTTTGGCTTATAAAACATGTTTCTGTCAAAGGTGATAACCTAATATACATTGTCTGAGAAAAGCACACTTTTTTATAAAAAGGTTTTTGAGATAACTAACTTTAAACTTTTGAGGCCATATTAATCAGAATTAGGAACAAAAATAAAATTCTAGTTAGAAAAATTAGTCATTTTTTGTTAAAATCACAGTTAATAATCACGTTGATTATCACCACACCTAAATCTAGCTATTAGGAGCATTGACAACTTGACAGTATCAATCATTATCCGTGCCGCCAATGCATCGTTTTATTAACAATATAATGTGAAATTCTGATTAATATAGTATTTTTACCGTATAAATCAGACACATTAAATCAGAATTTTGTACTTTAACATCATCAAATCACGACACGTATACAATTAAGGATTGCTAGGCGATACATAGGTGTTTGGTCCCCAATTGCCTTATATTTCCATCAGATTCAAGTTTGAAAACCATTTAAGTTAATTATAAAAGCCAACATAGTAATCAGAAACACAGGTGAACCAAAGTAATATGAATCAGATATTTACATTTACATCTCCGCAACAACACAAATTAGCCACATGTAACGTCGTGACCACGTCAGCAGAGCCCCTGGCTACCGCCAGCACTGGAAGGGATCTCCTGATGTTTCGTACTTGGGTACGTTCGAGTAAAGGGGGTGAATAGGAATCAGACTTTTGTGCCGGACACTAACAATTTATTTATTTATTAAATAACTATCGTAAATATTAGTACCATTATTTTTTGTGTCAAAAAACAACTAATTTTCTATCGTAATATTTATAACGCACATCAATTTGTAAATAAGAAAAAATGTTATTATTACTTATATTTAAGAAACTGGGTTAGGGACACACCATATTAATCAGAAGAACGCATTTTAATTTTTTCTTTCAAATGTATAAAAAACTATTATTGAAAAAAAGTAATTTGTACAAGATAGGTAAGGGTCTAAAATATGTTTTAAAAATAATTGCAGATTGGTTGGTCTGTTAGATACGAAGAAAAACCTCCAGACATCGAAAATATAAGGTTCGGAGAATCAGGTTTTTTCTACGGTTCTACAGTTTTGTTATAAGCCCATGCTTGCGCTATTATTTTGTAATCTGTTACATTAATCTTCATTAATGGTAATTTCAACTGAAAGAAAAAATATCATTTTACAATTATAAAAAGAAAGTTTGTAAATAAAATTATATTATAACACCCGCACATGGCTGCCGTTCACGAGGTCGCGGGCTCGATTCCCAAGCTGGACAATTATAATTAAATATATATGTGATCCACAAATTATTGTCCTGAGTCTGGATATTACTGTGTCCGTTAAATTGATCTTTGTAAAAAGTCCCCGAGACACGGCATTTTTCCTAGTGCGGAAATTGTCTTTATAAAAAAAAAGGTAAATACCTTAGCAACGTTAGTTCCAAGTCCTATAACCCTAGGTTCAGTTAATCTATAAGGCATTTTCACCTTAACACATACTATCACGGCGAAGGGGGGTGCGTTGATCTATAACAAAAAAAAAGACTTAAGTACAATTATTGTAAGTATCACACAAAGTTGTTATTTTAGCCGAGAATACCACTATTAGTATTAGCTACGACAATTCAAACCAAAATCATAGTAAACTAGCTGACCCGTGCCCACTTCATAGGGTGGAGAAAAAAACGCGTCCCTTTTTAAGCATATTTCATTACTGCTCCACTCCTATTAGTCATAGCGTGATTCTATATAGGCTATGACACTCGCCGTTAAATGGACTATTCAACACAGAAAGAATTTTTTAAATCGGTTTAGTAGATCCAGAGATTACTCCCTACAACGTCACAAACACACAAACTTTACCTCTTTATAATATTAGTATAGATAACTATTTCGCCATCTTGGATGTTCCGCCATAATGGATTTAGAATGACGTCTCAGCTTTTTTAAAGAAAAAGGTCTAAAAACGCTTATGTTAACATACTATAGTTTTGTAGAAGTGCTACTGGACTTTTGCATCTTACCGTACATTTAAAATTCGTATGTAATTAGAAGAGTAGTTATGATCTCCGTGTGGTGACGAAGTAAGCATACAAAATGTCACCACCCCATCTCACCCTATGGGTGTCGTAAAAACCGACTAAGGGACTATCCGTGAATATTATCTTTACGAAATAAAAAGAAGGAAAACTTGAAATTAAACCCTATACCATTTACCAGTCTGGCCACCGTGGTATTAGAAGGCCAAGTATCCTTCCGCCACGGGAGGAGGCCCGTCCCTGCAGTGGGACATAAATGGGCTGTTATGATGATGTAATTAGAAAAGTAGTAATAAAGACTACAAATTACTATACTACTATAAAATAATACTTTACCTCGACAAAGTATGAAACTGTTGTAACTTCGACAGGATTAATTTTGAATATTTCATAATAAAATCTATACAAGTCTTCCGCGGCCTCAGCTCTGTCGTAACATCTTACACCACCCATCCACCAGTGGGCAACCCAACCATCTGGCCTTAACTTCGCCATGCCGGAGCGAGGTACACCAATACCTATAAACATACATTAATAAATAAATATTCCTCACACATTCACACAACGCCATCTAGTCCCAAACTAAGCAGATCTTGTACTACGGGTACTAGACAACGGATAAACATACTTATTTTTTTTTGTAAATACATAGGTACATATTATACATAGAAAACACTCAGACCAATGCAAACAATCATGTTCATGCACACAAAGATTTGCATTGACCGGGAATCGAACCCAAGACCTCTGCGTAGCAGTCATGTAATATACCGATTGCGCCACAGAGGTGGTCATTGTACATTGTACAGCACCCAGCTATAAATATTGCACATCGACCTTTGGAAAGAGACAATCGGCTAATTTCAGCTTTGTATAGCGCTATCTCTGCCACACGAAATACTAACAGTCCGGTATCTATTAAGAGATAAATATAAATATTCCTCACACATTCACACAACGCCATCTAGTCTCAAACTAAGCAGAGCTTGTACTATGGTAACTAGACAACGGATAAACATACTTAAATATTTTTTTTGTGAATACCTAGGTACATAATATACATAGAAAACACTCAGAACAATGCAAACAATCATGTTCATGCACACAAAGATTTGCATTGACCGGGAATCGAACCCGAGACCTCTTTTAGACTCTAGCAGTCATGTAATATACCGACTGCGCCACGTACAGTACCCAGCTATAAATATTGCACATCGACCTTTGGAAAGAGACAATCGGCTAATTTCAGCTTCGGATAGCGTTATCTCTGTCGCACGAAACACAAACAGTCCGGTATCTATTAAGAGATGTTAAAACAATATTATGATTTGCTTCTTTTGTTATTTTTTTTGATTTGGGGGAGTTAACAACGCTCAATATATATTTTAAAATAGCTGATGCCCGCGGCTCCGAGTTTCCGAATCGCAGTCGTTCTGAAGGAAGTTTATTCCAAAATAATTCATCATCATCATCATAACAGCCCATTAATGTCCCACTGCAGGGACGGGCCTCCTCCTGTGACGGAGTGATACTTGGCCTACTAACACCACGCTGCACTGGCTGGGTTGGCATAGGGTTTAATTTTATGTTTTCCTTCTTTTTATTTCGTAAAGATAATATTGACGGATAGTCCCTTAGTCGGTTTTTACGACACCCATGGGATGAGATGGGGTGGTGACATATTGTATTCTTACTCAGTCACCACACGGAGAACTCCGTCACCACACGAAGAAAATATTTTTTTCTGGCTTAATTAATATAGTTAAATTATGTAGGTATTTACCGAAGGGATCATCATTGCCGAAAACTCCTTTAGACTTGCCGGTAATTTCTGTAGTTATCCAGGATATGTATGGAAAAATCTCCAAATGGTGAGGGTGTATATTTCCTGCATAAGTCCTTAGGGGATCAGGGCATGGACTACTACCTGAAATACAATCAGCCATGACAGAAATATCTTAAAGAAAAGTTAGAGACAATAAAAATATTTAGATGACGCTCTAAGAAGCCGTAATTGACCGATTGTCTCTTTCCACAGGTCGATGTGTAATATAAACGGCCGGGTACTGTATATGTATGTAATTTTAAACATTTTTCGCCACAATGTTTGTCGCTACAGTGTCATTCGCCATGTTACTGGCTAACTAGTTCCTCGGTCCACCGTGTGAGGGCTCTCTCTGTTTTTTCCAATAGTAGGTACTTACCGAGAAGAAGAAGGTTCTTCTTCTTTCTTTCTTTTTATTTTAAATAGAACTTCTGCTCTAGGAATTATGCCTCTGTCGCGATGACTATACAAACATCAATGTAACGGACACAAAGAACATCCAGACTCATGGACAATAATTTGTGGATCTCACAAAGAAATTGTCCTGCGTGGGAATTTAACCCACGACCTCGTGCAAGTTCTTTATAGAAAACTTAAATATTATATATACCTACCATAGTACAAATATATACAGTATTTCGACTTCATAGAAACGGACGCGTGTTATACCTACACGCTCGCGATAGCGGTGGCTTTGCGGAGTGAACAGTCGCGACTGTGCCGCAGTAACGAGCGGGAAAGCAGGTGAATGTAATTAAAAAGCTGGAGGTGGGCAGCCCTATCGCATGTTTACGTACCGCGCAGCCGTAGGCATTATTATAAATATTCGGCCGAGATAGACTACTGGTTGTACTGTAATTATACTAACCTATCGAAATAGAGACTATTGTCCAATGTCCTGTATGTTCGTGAATTAAGTTTGGAGCACCAGAATTAAACGCACAACCAGTTGTGCAGAAAATATTTTCCTTGTTTGATGGCTGAAAAGGTATAATATATTTATCTAAAAATCTATTTATGCAGGCGGTAATACTGTAACAACATCAATAAATAAATAGTTAATAAATAAATAAATAATCCTCACACATTCACACATCGCCACCTAGTCCCAAACTAAGCAAAGCTTGTACGGGTACTAGACAACGGATAAACATACTTAAATACTTTTTTTTGTAAGAACATACATGTTATACATAGAAAACAGTCAGACCAATGCAAACAATCATGTTCATGCACACAAAGATTTGCATTGAGCGGAAATCGAAAACGAGACCTCTGCGTAGCAGCCATGTAATATACCGACTGCGCCACAGACTAAAATCTATCTATGCAGACAGCAATAGTGTTACAACACCGATCGATTGGGGTCGTTCGTCGTTGTTCAAGTTCGATCGATTGGTGTATTAGGATTGATTGATAGACTCTTCCGTGTGGTGTCGGAGTAAGAATACAATATGTCACCACCCCATCTCATCCCATGAGTGTCGTAAAAACCGACTAAGGGAATAACCGTAACTACTTTCTTTACGATATAAGGGATAAGAGGAGAACTTGAAATTGAACCGTAGGGGTCTAATTTCCTGTATAGGGTTTAATTTCAAGTTTTCCTTCTTTTTATTTCGTAAAGATAATATTCACGAATAGTCCCATAGTCGGTTTTTACGACACCCATGGGATGAGATGGGGTGGTGACATATTGTATTCTTACTTCGTCACCTGTCGTCGTTAGTCTAATAACACCCTAAGAACTTACATTAGAACTCGCCCTAGTTTTACACATAAGAGAAGGGAGCATCATTATTCTTGAGACCTCCTTGTCTTCTTCTGTGAAATCCCTTGGGGCTTCTGTAAGCACAAAATAAATATGCCTCACACATTCATACAACGCCATCTAGTTCCAAACTAAGCAGAGCTTAATGTCTAATGTCTGGAGGTCTTTGCCAAGCTGTGGGATGGTAGAGACTAAAGCTGATTTTCCACCAGAGGGGCGAGAAGAGGCGAGGTGAGAATTGAAATAAGTATGGCAAATTTTTAATTCACTCCCAGCGTATCTTAGGTGAAAACAGTGTGAGCGAGACGAGGCAAGGCGAGAATTGAAATATTTGTTGGTCTAAAAATGAACTGTATTAATTCAGTCATAGAGTATAAATTAACCTTACAACAGAAGCACGATTCTTGCGATAGGGTTATTGTTGTTTGTTGCTACATAATATTTGTTTGTGTAAAAATGAACGCCTTGCTTTCGATTTAGAGTATAAAGAAAGAAAGAAAGATTTTTTTTTTATTTAGTGAAAACCAAGACACACACAAATTACACAAATAACAAACACACAGAAGAAAAAAGAATACAGTATAGAACGAATACAGATTAAATATTTTTTTCAAAAATAGGTAAGTACTCTGTGTGACCTGGTACACTAAAAAGGTCACCAACTCAGCGTATAAAATAAATTAACAAGAAACACGGTTCTAGCAATGTCAATTTTTGGGGGAAAAGGGTCGGCACGATTTCAATTCTCTCCTCGCCTCGCCCTGGGGGAAAATCACCTTTACACTATAACTATAATTATCTACATTTTAAACACTGCCTCGGTAACAAAGCGGTCGTAACATACGGTTGCCGTGCATGAGGTCGCGGGTTCGATTCCCGTGCGTGTGATCCACAAATTATTGTCCTGAGTCTGGATGTTCTTTGTGTCTGTCAAATTTGTGTTTTTAAAGTCCCCGCGACACAGGGCATGATGCCTAGTGCAGAAGTTATATTTTTAAAGGAAAATATCGCAAAAAAGTGTGCTTACCAGTACTGAAGTCCACATGAATGATCTCTTCATTCATCAGCTCCTCTCCTTCACTATCATATAAGTAGTTCTTGTAGGGCAAGCAAACTGGCATCATGTACACTATAAACATTTTTTTTATGTAATAGGAGGCAAACGAGCCAGCAGGTCACCTGATGGTAATAGATCTCCGCCGCCCATCAATCAATCAACTAGCCTATTGCGGTCCACTGCTAGACATAGGCCTCTCCATATGTATCTCTCCGTCGCCCATGGACACCAGCAACTACGAGGAATCACAGATGCGTTGCCGACCTTTTAAAAGGCATTTCGCTCGTTTCTTGAAGCAAAGTTTCCAAAAATATATGTATATTACTACTTATTTTAATTACAGTTACCATATAAATAGTAGTATCTCCGTGTGGTGACGGAGTAAGAATACAATATGTCACCACCCCATCTCATCTCATCCCATGGGTGTCGTAGAAACCGATTAAGGGACCCATCAGTAAATTAACTTTACGAAATAAAAAGAAGGAAAACTTGAAACTAAACCCTATATCAATCCGACTAGCCGGCGTGGTATTATTAGGCGAAGTAACCCTCCGTCACGGGAGGAGGCCCGTCCCTGCAGTGGGACATTAATGGGCTATTATAATGAGTTAGGATGTTCCTTAAGTCTCATAAAATATAAATACTTACTAGACCTAATAGCCGCCACCATCTTGATCAAAGCAATGCTATGTTTTACTCTGAAGTGTTTGAACTCTGGGTGGAGTATCACATCGGCTATAGGCATTATAAGTATAGCGGGTTCACATTGCTCTCCATTCATCAATGATGTAGTAGTCAGGCCACATTGGCCTTCATCTCTTTCATAGTCTCCGAAGGCCACGTTTCCCCTAAAATTTAATTTAGGCCAATAAATTTAACCGGTTAAGCAACGGCGGGCGAGGTCAATCCATAGACGGTGAAAAAGACGCTCAGATAAAAAACCACTGAGCGGTCACCCATCTATAAGTTAATGTCAAAGACAAAAAGTCTTTACTTAGGTATACAATACATTCGTTTGAATCCTATGAGAAGATAGCCACAAGAAACTCTAAGGATGTTATTACACCAATCGATTAATCGTCAATCGACGGCACCGATAGATGGCAGAATAGTTTACTCGACGTGCGTTGGCCGATAATTTCTATCACTCAATTTTCATCCCAATTAAAGTGTGTGTAATGAAAAATCTAGTGAATTTGCAAAATGTGGTGTTTGTCTCTAAAAATAGTCAAGTCATAAAAAATACGTAGTAGTTGCAATGACTACTCACAATGCGTATCCAGGAGGTACAAATGCTGCATCTAAGGCAGTCGACAAAGCATAACGTTGACTGACCAGGGAGACCCGGGGCACTCTGAAGTAATGAGGATTACCTTTTTTTACTGAAAGAAAGAAGATTTATTAGATTTAGTCTCCGTGTGGTGACGGAGTAAGAATACAATATGTCACCACCCCATCTCATCCCGTGGGTTTTGTAAAAACCGACTAAGGGACTGTAACCTTATCGAAATAAAAAGAAGGAAAACTTGAAATTAAACCTTATAGTGCTCTTTATTTGGCCCATCTCCAATATGCAACCTATCTGGTCAATATAATGTTTTCCGGGGCCTACCCGCACCGACTATAGTCCTTTCACACTAGCCTTGTACTTATACTTGTTTCGTATATTAGACATGCAACAAATTAGTAAACAAAGCATAAAAATGGTGTCGTAAACCAAAAAAAAACCAACTAAGGGACTATCCGTAAATGACAAAGCATAGTGGTCTCACCATGTATATACTGTAATGCTCCTAGCCAGGTAAACTGCTGCTCCATCAAGGGTCCATCCTCAGGTACGTATCCTGGCTCATCATGGCACTCTGCCAAGTCCTCTATTAAGTTCTCTCTGGCTACTGTTAAAGTCATCAAATCTGTAAATATAAACTGTATGATTAAAACTCTTTTGCTTGGACTAAGGACTTCAACAAAGGGGATTATGGCACAACTTTTCGAGTGGTAACGGACTAACCATACACGTTATCTAACACAAAAGCAGTTAGAGGGAAATCTTAGCAGATACAATCTTAACAAAAATAAAATAAGGAAAATTTGACAAAAACCCTGTACTTAGCATCATAAAAACTCTTGCACTTTGTATCAAGCAATGTGACAGCGACAAAAGAAAATACTTATATTACAGCAGCTTACACACCACAGTTTAAATTTTATTAAAGTTTAAACATGACATACAGGGTACCCGAATTACTAACCTCACTCTTATAATACAATCATAACGCCATCTAGGATACTTAAGAGTAATTATCTAATAAACCTTAAAATATTAACTAGCAGACACGTGCCCACTTCGTTAGGCGGCGAAAAAAAGGCGTCACTTTTTTACATATTTCATTACTGCTCCACTCCTATTAGTCATAACGTGATACTATATAGACTATGACACTCCCCGATAAATGGACTATTCAACACAGAAAGATTTTTTTAAATCGGTTCAGTAGATCCAGAGATTACCCCCTATAACGTCACAAACACACAAACAAACAAACATACAAACACACAAACTGTACCTCTTTTTAATATTAGTATAGATTGAATACTCACAGTAGCCGATGAAGCTCACAACTCCGTACATATCCATATTCCATCTGATTGCTAAATGAAAGGAATGGCCACCAACATTAACTGTTTGTTTACTTGTTTACACGTTACTATGTTTAGAATTGTTTATGTACGTAAATTGTCAATAAACAAATTAAAAAATGTGAGTTTTTTGGATTTTGTTTGTTTTACGTAACAACGTAAGCCGTAGCATAGTGTTTAGTTATACGACTATAAATATAGTAAGTACTTAGTCATAAGTCTCGTTCCAGTTATGCTTTTGCCATCCTCTGTTTCTTAGGATGCGCAGAGTAATATTTGACTAACAGGTTCTTCTTTCTTTTATATGGCAAACTATGCCGATGTCGACAATTCTGCCAGAGTCCGAAGTGCTATGACTTAATGTGAAGTGATAAAAACCAAAACACTAATTTAGATTTGTTTTGTGGCTAAAACCGGAACTAAATGGTCGAATGTACTGAAGTAAGACCAAACTATACCTTAATAAGAAGAAGGAATAAAGTCTTACGAGTCTAATTACTCACCAAATACAGGATTCAAGGCGTGTGTTTATAATATGTAAGGCATAGGAAGTTGACTTTCATTAAAAGTGCCGCCACAAAGTATTTAATATTCGACGCCAGACACAAAAATAATAGATGATACAGTTATATTTATCGAGTGCCATTTTACCATAAATAATAGCGGCTAAATAACATACAAAGTACTCTATATTTATGTATATTATTTTCATGTTGGTATGTTGTAATGATATGGCGGCCATTGATATTCGTGGTGAGGAACAATAAAACTGTTGAGACGGCGCCATCTGTGTTTTATATGCGGAACTAGTATGGAGATTGTGTTGTAATTTGCTGAGCTATTTTGTTCATCGTTATTTTTATGGGGTAATCCTGAATGCTGAGTCGGTAACTTTATTTCTCCTACGGGTAATCTTATTTCTGATTAGGTTATGCAGGGAAACGTCTTACATAGCTCTAGCATTTTTTTCCTCACTCATTAACTCACCACATAGTTCGAAACTAAAGCCCGATTTACACATCGACAAGTACAGTAGCGAGTTAAGTAGTAAGTTGTTGATTAAGTTGATTTAAATAGATCTCCATCCTATTTTTTTACGAGTTAAGTTGACGAGACGCAAGTGAGGGGGCAACTTCGTACTTAACTCGCCTAAAAATAGGATGGAGATCTATTTACATCCTATTTTTTGGCTAGTTAAGTTGGCGAGACGCGAGAGAGGGGGCTACTTCGTACTTAACTCGCCAAAAAATAGGATGGAACTCTATTTAAATCAACTTAATCTTAAAATACTACTTAACTCGCTACTGTACTTGTCGATGTGTAAATCGGGCATAAGTAGAGTTTGTACTTGATTTGTACTATGTGTATTAAATAACGGATACGACAACTTGTATACTTACTTTTTTTAGTAAATAGATAGACATAATGTTGTAGACACTCAGACCAATGCAAACATCATGTTCTATACACAAAGATTTGCCTGAAACGGGAATCGAATGCGCGACCTTTGCGTAGTAACCACAGACTATAATCACTACGTAAAAAAGATAGTCCCTTAAAAGATAACAGGCATGCCTCCTTCCTTACTCATTCAAAGTATATTATTATGTAATGCAGTTACAATTATTAAGATTCGCTAGCTGCATCGCACGGGAAGTGAACCATTTGTCACGAAGCAAGTGTTAGGCTTATTACCATTTATTGCATACGCGTGCGCGGCCCCACTAATGTAACATTTGAATACTGACGGCCTTGGCGGAACAGCGGTCGTATGTACTGCCGACATGAGGTCGCGGGTTTGAATCCCAAGCAATTATGTGTATGATCCACAAATTACTATCCTTATCCTGGGCCTTTTTTATCGTAGCATACCTTTTAGGGACCCTTCGTGTGTCCGTGACGGTAGCGTACACAAGAGCTGTATCGAGTTGGTTACTATGCCAAAAAACTCGGTGTAAATACTGCCTAATTAGTGTAAAAATAAAAAAAACTCTTCCTCTTTAGTTTAGGAAATAAACACCATTTTCAATGGGTACGCCAGCGTCACGATCAAGCTAGCGTACCCATGGCCGTACTCGAAAACGGCTAATTGTAATGCAACAGAAGTTACACACAAAAACTCGGTACTAACTCTGCCCCCGCTATGCAAAATTTCATAACAATTGCTCTTGTAGAAACAGAGATATTGAACAAGACTTTTAAATGACAGCGTTATGGTAGCGTACACATAATAGTTCTGATTACTTCTGATAGATAGGGAACTTTTCTTTTGATAAATGCTATATGAAAAAATTCGGTGTGAAATTCTGACTCTATTAGTGTAAATACTTTATGCGAATTCGCAGTGGAATATGTCAAAAATCCATGTTATTTTATGTTCATAGTACTGGTACAGATATGCTCACAAGTGAATTGACAAGTTTTTTTAAAATACAGAATTAAAACTGATGAAACGTAATGAAATACTGAACTAGGAGTATATTCACTTTATTAATTTCTAGATATAGCCCTGATAGAAAATGAAATAATTAGAAAAATTCAAATAAGTAGCTTTATCAGAAAAATAACGTTTGTTTTGCCAAAAACAACAATTTTTGTCACAGTATAATTATATTAGGTTCTGTTTTGTTATATTAATGACAATTTACATTAAAACAGGTTATGATTTAAACATATTTATTAGTAAGAATCAGTCTTAGAAAATATTTACAAATAATAACAATTGTACAATTATTAATTATATATTAAAAATCACAGTATAATCACATTTGATATTGTTACAATAATCACAGTTTGAATTAAAACAGCATTTGTTGTATAAAATGTAATACAGGTTATGATTTATTTATGTTTTGTTATAATAATTACAATTTACCATAAAATAGGTTATGATTTAAACATATTTATTTGTAAGAATCAGTCTTAGAAAATATTTACAAATAATAACTTTTTTTATTTTAAAAATTTATAACATATAAATTTTTAACTTAACTAATAAATTCACTGCCACAAAAAAAAACAACAACACATCACAACAGGGTCCGACTAGTCACATCATAACGGAAATTATGTGAGCGGGTTTTTTCGCGCATCCTTACCCCGCTCACCCCTTATCCTCACCCCCCGATCATGTTAGCTGCCATAAGACGTGCAAGCGCGAAGGAGAAAGTATTAAGTATAGTCTATTTCTAAATTTGTTAAATCGTTAAAAGAATGGTTAATCGAGAAGACATTTTACTCCGTAACAGAATTTTTAAATTGTAAAAAAACTTGACTTTTCTTCCTTTTCTGTATAACAATTAGTAATTATTATTGACATTGACTTACCTTTGTAATCTGACATCACATTTAATTATTTTTAATTCTGACACACAATTATTTTTTATAAATAAATAATAATATGTAATGTATGTGTGTAGATGTAAAAAATTATAGTTAATTGATATTATGTATTAGCTAGATCTTAAGTATTTGCATGCCCAAGTTGGACGAAACATGTAGATCAACCACTTTTGTACTACACCTTGTAATACCATGTTTTTGCAAATAAAGAAATTATGAATTATTATGAATTATGAATTTCACATTAGCATTTGAAAATGTTCCATTCCAGACAAACCAACTTTTTACAGTCAAGTACATAAATAGGTAGTTAATAATTTTAATATTTATGTCAGAACAAATCAAGCTAGCTTATATTAGCAAATAACGCTATATCTCTGTTTATAATTTCACGAATACATTTTGTTCGCTACTGTACGTCAATACATTTGTTCCTAGAACTTTACATAGATTTTTTGACATATTCCACTGCGAATTCGCATAAAGTATTTACACTAATAGAGTCAGAATTTCACGCCGAATTTTTTCATATAGCATTTATCAAAAGAAAAGTTCCCTATCTATCAGAAGTAATCAGAACTATTATGTGTACGCTACCATAACGCTGTCATTTAAAAGTCTTGTTCAATATCTCTGTTTCTACAAGAGCAATTGTTATGAAATTTTGCATAGCGGGGGCAGAGTTAGTACCGAGTTTTTGTGTGTAACTTCTGTTGCATTACAATTAGCCGTTTTCGAGTACGGCCATGGGTACGCTAGCTTGATCGTGACGCTGGCGTACCCATTGAAAATGGTGTTTATTTCCTAAACTAAAGAGGAAGAGTTTTTTTTATTTTTACACTAATTAGGCAGTATTTACACCGAGTTTTTTGGCATAGTAACCAACTCGATACAGCTCTTGTGTACGCTACCGTCACGGACACACCCTTCGTTTACGATCGCTCTAGTGATCACTTTACGAGTATCTCTATACATATATGAAATTGGCGTTTATCAAGTGGTTGGGTTTTTATCTGCCTCGATGGAAAAGCGGTCGGTCAATTAATTTACTTGCTCGAATTCCGAACAAGTAAATTATTTGTATGGTCCTAAAATTATTATCTTAAGCCTTGCTGTTTTGAGTGTTCATAAATTCTATTTTTGTAACAATAGTAATTTTTTGATCATACAAGTAACTTTCTTGCGTGCGATTCGAACCCGCGATCTCATGCATAGCATCCGCTTATACCATCACTTTCCCACTAAGGCTTTGTCCTTAAAATTTGCATTACTACCTCATTTGTCATCTGATGACGATAATTTGCTTGCCCTGAATGATTTACCTTACGAATACCTTCTACGTAATCGCATAGTATCTGTTACCCACAATAGGGGTATCAACATAAGAATTTAGTACATTTACAAATTGCGTCATATAGTTAAACATATAAATAGGAAAATTAGTTTGAAGTTTTTTTTTATAGAATCTTTAGTTATTGAAAATGAACGTGTTGAAATGTTTATTTGTGATCTTTGGGATCTTGATATGTGATGGTAAGGAGTTTTTTTGTAATACTAATTGTCTCCGTGGCAAAGCGAATGTGTGCGAGGTCTTGGATTGGAATGCTAGGATGCTAAATCCCTGAAAGATGTTTTCAATAATTTGTTTCTATTTAATTTATTTCGATTCCCACTCAATGCAAATCTTTGTGTGCATGAACATGATTGTTTGCATTGGTCTGGGTGTATTCCATGTAGGTATATGTAGGTATGTATTTACAAAAAAAAGTATTTAAGTAGGTTTATCCGTTGACTGTACCCATAGTACAGTCACGAGCAATAATATGTACACATTTTCAAATTTTCTAAACTATCTGCACGTTTATCTAGACATTACAATATCAAAATGAATTCGTAATTTAGAAGAGGTTCCGTACAGTTTTGAATTAATCTTCGAATTTTCAATTTTGGATTGGCAGAACTTTAGATAACTGGTTTACAAAATGCGAAAATGTGTACATATTATTGCTCGTGACTGTACAAGCTCTACTTACTTTGGGACTAGATGGCGTTGTGTGAAAGTGTGAGGAATATTTGATTGTATTAAGCTTTAATGTTTATTGTGTCCGTTAATTTCATGTTTGGAAACACAGAGTGACACAGGGCTCAGATCGTAGATCGGCAAGTTTTTTTTTTATTGTCATATACTTATAACTTGAGAGAGACTTGTCTAATTGAGAGAGTGTGAACCTGGAGAATTGTCGAACCTACTACTGACAATCTCCAGCTCTCAATAAGGTACCTATGTTTTTAAGCACTACTCATTGTAAGACCAAAATGTACTTACCTTTTTCAGAGAATAAAATATATTTGTATTGTATTGTAATTATAATACATAATATTTTTTTGTTTGAAAGCGTACTAACCCTAATTTTCATCAAAGAGATTTTGTTAAAAAATTGATTTAAATTGTCTTTAATAATATGGAGCACTGTGTTGCTAGGAATTGCACATGCCCACTACAATCATTGGTGAATGTGGATCACACAAATAATCCAATTCCAACCTATATATCCATCGAATCCTACGTATAAGGGCCAAAATGCAAAATGACAACTTTACAGGAGAGGCTTCCAAAGTTTAAACTTGCTGTAACTTAAGATTGATAAAACTGAAATTTATGAAACTTTGCTGGTTTATTGAGACAATTGTCCTACTTATATATACCACACTGTTGTATATATATTTTAAGCAGTTTTTTTTTTACTGCATATTGGCCCTTTTACGTTAGTTTTTGTTTAAATTATTTGTATTTAAAAACACCATAAAAGGGCCAATGTATCAATCAAAATTTCCAAAAAAGAAGTATTTTTAAATATTTTTGCTCATGAAATCAATTTAGGACTGAAGTAGTTGATAATTAATTAGTTATAATGAAAGACATTTGGATATTTCGATAATTAAATCACATTGACATTTATACGTTTTAGAATCTGCTAATCTGCTAATCTAGTAACTGTGTTTTCAGTTAAGTTGTATCTATATCTTTACTATTACATATTTAAAGCTGAAGAGTTTGTTTGTTTGTTTGAACTTGCTAATCTCAGGAACTACTTCTTCGAATTGAATTTAGTTTTCAGTTTTGGATAGACCATTTATCGAGGAAGGCTATAGGCTATATAACATCACGCTATGACAAAAAAAATCAAATTTAGAGGGCCTATGGGCCCTACTTAGAAGGTTCATGGTCACTCAGAGGGCAATGGAAAGACCTATGTTGTAGCCTGACCTATGAGCCTACCCAGAAGGTTCATGGTCACTTAGAGGGCAATGGACCTATGTTGTAGCCTGACTTATGGGCCTATTCAGAAGGCTCATGGTCACTCAGAGGGCAATGGAGAGAGCTATGTTGTAGCCTGACCTATGGGCCCACCCAGAAGGCTCATGGTCACTCAGATAGGGCAATGGAGGGAGCTATGTTGTAGCCTGACCTATGGGCCTACTCAGAAGAATCATGGTCACACAGAGGGCAAAGGAGAGACCTTTGTTGTAGCCTGACCTATGGGCGTACTCAGAAGGCTCATGGTCATTCAGAGGGCAATGGAGAGAGCTATGTTGTAGCCTGACCTATGGGCCCACCCAGAAGGCTCATGGTCATTCAGATAGGGCAATGGAGGGAGCTATGTTGTAGCCTGACCTATGGGCCTACTCAGAAGAATCATGGTCACACAGAGGGCAAAGGAGAGAGCTATGTTGTAGCCTGACCTATGGCCCTACTCAGAAGGCTCATGGTCACTCAGACGGCAAAAGAGAGAGCTATGTTGTAATCTGACCTATGGGCCTACTCAGAAGGCTCATGATCACTCACAGGGCAATGGAGAGTGCTATGTTGTAGCCTGACCTATGGGCCTACTCAGTAGGCTCATGATCACTCACAGGGCAATGGAGAGTGCTATGTTGTAGCCTGACCTTTGGGCCTATTCAGAAGGCTCATAGTCACTCAGGGGCATTGGAGAGAGCTTTGTTGGGAGTTTCCCTGCGTGACCGAATCAAAAATGAGGAGATCCGCAAAAGAAAGGCAAGCAGGGCAGCAATATAGCGCGGAGAACCGACAGCTGTTTGGGCAGAACGATTCTGGAATGGCGACCGTGTACCGGAAAGCGCTGGTGTGGACGGCTGGAAGCCGATGGATGAGGGAGGCACAGGACCGCACAAGGTGGCAATACTTGGAGGAGGCCTATGTGCAGCAGTTGACGTCGATTGCCTGATATGATGATGATGAATAAACCTTCTATGAATTACTTAAACAAGTTTTTTTTTAAATTTAATCGCGGACAAAGTCGCGTTTACAGCTAAAACCTAATCCTGTTTCGGTTTTGGCCGGTGCAGTTGTCCGACCAAAATCTGAAGTCGTTACAACCTTCTTGTCTTTTTAATTTAATTATATATTATAAACACAGCTCGCTATTTACATTAGTTATTCGTTTATCGTCAATTTGTTCGTTCCATAAGTAGCAGGTACCAATAAAGTTCCTAAAAACTGATAAGATAAATACTTTCAACCTCTGACTGTAATAAAATAGGCTAATATCACCACTTCGGGACAACAACACTTTTTGCAAATCAAAAGTATTTGACAGAAAGTATCAGATTGACCCAAAAAGTAAACAAACGCGCGGAAATTCCCCGCGTATAAGTCTCAAATAGCTCTTTGAACCTTGTACGTTTCAATTCACGCTACATGCTGTTATACTTTAATAAAAAGTCGTGTTTCCGTGCAGATTTTTTTTAGTTTTAATAGCTCACACAGTCACACGATTAATCATATCGATAGGATGCGTTTACCATAAAAAAGTCAAAATTGTCAAATTGTTAGTTTTGCCCTTGTACGTAGGACCCATCGATATATCTCCTTGTGGTGATGGAGTAAGAATACAATATGTCACAACCCCATCTCATCCTATGGCTGTCGTAAAAACCGACTAAGGGACTAATCCGTGAATATTATCTTTACGAAATAAAGAGAAGGAATACTTGAAATTAAACCCTATACCAATCCGTCTGGCCAGCGTGGTATTAGTAGGCCAAGTATCCCTCCGTAACGGGAAGAGGCCCGTCCATGCAGTGGGACATTAATGGGCTGCTATGATGATGATTATGAACCTATACCTACTTGATATCGTATTTTTAATGGATCAGTGGAACTGCTATTTGAAAAGTATATTTAATCATTTTATTTAGTAGTTTTCTACTGCCCTTTCTATACTCTTTGGGCCATCCCTAGCTAAGTACATCCTTTCGGGTTTGTTAAACTTTTCTTGAAAATATTTATTTATTTCATTTTACCAACCTAAATAATCGAATAAGTACCTTAACCTTATGTAGTAAGAATCATTATCAATTCAAGATCTATAAATAAAATTGCGTAGTGTTCCTAGATTATGCTCTTTCAATTTGATTTGTATTTTTCTGAACACGTACAGTATACTTTATTTACATAGCAATAAGATTGAAAATCATAACACGCAGTTCAATCTCAATCGAACATTCTATTTTAAGCTTTACGCTGACGTCATAGATTGTTTACATGTCAGGTACTCTGTAGAATTTCATTTAAAATTTCGACTTTAATTGTCAAGTCAGGATGGCCGAGCGGTCTAAGGCGCTGCGTTCAGGTCGCAGTCCACTTCTGTGGGCGTGGGTTCGAATCCCACTTCTGACAAATACTTTTTGTGATTTTTTTATTTTATTTACTGTAAATTGAATGTAATTTTAGGATTTATTATCAAACATTTAACTTTTTTTATACTTCAATAATATAAAAATTATTTAAAAAGCATGTGGCATAAAACCATTCTATGTTTTAATTACCTATTACAATTATTACACATTTTAATAATTTACCGATAATCCAGTACACTTGTAGGCCAGTCTGGTGCAGTAAACCTTTAAACTATTAAAAAGTTAATAACTTAAGTATTGTTTTTTTATAATTTCAGTATCTTCGAACTTGTTCTCGTCTATCAGTCCATCCGAACCTCCTCAGGTTCGTGAGGATTGGGAGCGGATAGTCGGTGGAACTAAAGCTGCTAACGGCTCTATTCCTTACCAAGTCTCGTTAAGATTCTACGGTATTTGGCATTTTTGTGGAGCGTCACTTGTAACTCCTAGAGTTATTTTAACAGCAGCGCATTGCGTTGACAGGTAAACTAAATCATTGCTGTTATAATTTTGATAGGCGTTTACTATTATGAAATATCTTATGTTTGGGTAAATGAAATGCATTTTAATTAAAGGAATTGTATTTAAATGCAATGTTTACAAACAATATTATTGTTTTTTTTTGTTTAAATACCTATATGTAGTATTGTTGTCAGGAATTTTGATTTACCAAGCTTGTCAGACCGGTGGTACATAGTATCAAGTTTTTTTACTTGTAAGACATTATATTTACTGGTAAGTAGGAAATTCATTAGTAACTTTTGGTAAAAAGATGTGTTACACCGTTATTCTACCGTTACCGTTATTCCTAATAACCACACTACGTACTAACTAAATTAAACTTAATTTTCAGATTACAACCACACTACTTCCAAGCTGTAGTAGGCACAAACCAACTACGAGCTGGTGGTAAAGCTTACGACATCCGCAAAGTGGTCGCTCACGAAGGTTACGACAGGAACACCATAGAACATGACATAGCCCTGATTTTCACTGAAGAAGAAATGGACTTCAGTTCCAAAGTGGATGCTGTGGAGCTAAATGATGAACCGGTTATGAAAGGAGAAGATGCTACGTTGACGGGATGGGGGACTACTTCGGTTAGTTATTAAACTATACATATTTGTATGCAGTTATCATAATAATCCTCACACTTTCACACTCGCCCAAACCTAGCAGAGCTTGTGCTATTGGTACAGTATAATACACACATAAAAATGTATTTTTTAAATACTTACATATTATTATTGACGAGGAATCGAATCGAATTACTAGTGTAGGCACTGGTATTATATATAGCTATACGGTTTTTTTTCTATCACACACGACTAAATCGCTGTTTACACCCCACAAAATACCTAAATACTAAATTATGGATATAGTTTTAAGGACTATGACTTTTCATGTAAAGGATTTCAAATTTCAGGACTTTTCAACATCATCAAATCAACATACTACCACATAGACAGCGTTAGGAATTTACAAAAAAAAAATTTAAATATATTTTCTTAATTTTGTCCTCAGTATCCAGGATCTCTACCGAACGACCTGATGCAGTTGGAGTTGAAATCCATCACATATGATGAGTGCAAGGAGGCCCATCAAAGTATCAATCCAGTTTATACTACTCAGATATGTGCCATAACCAAGCAAGGAGAAGGTGCCTGTCATGTAAGTGGTCTAATTTAAATACATATCTCTGTGTGGTGACGGAGTAAGAACACAATATGTCACCACCCCATCTCATCCCATGGGTGTCGTAAAAACCGACTAAAGGACTATCCGTGAATATTATCATTACGAAATAAAAAGAATGAAAACTTGAAATTAAACCCTATACTAATCCGTCTTTCCAGCGTGGTATTAGTAGACCAAGTATACCTCCGTCATGGGAAGAGGCCCGTACCTGCAGTGGGACATTAATGGGCTGTTATGATGATACATACATAAACTTACACCTTTACCTTTCGATTTTTCCGAAAAAAAGAAAGACAATGGAAAAAATTGGGGGACCGGGACCCGCCTCGAGTACCAATGTTTTCCATTGACTTTCTTCTTTTCGGATTTTTCTAGCTATAACTTAGCTTTATAGGTAAAGAATTTTATGTAATTCTTTCTATTTTTCTTTTAAATATTTTTACTATAAATTTTTATTTTATTTCATACAACTAATATCACCGATGCCAAACGTACTATTTGTGATTATATTTTAAAAATTAAAATATAATCGTCTTTGAAACTAACAGAGTGTCTTTTTTTATAGGGTGACTCCGGAGGTCCATTGGTACGAGAGGGTAGACAAATAGGCATCGTATCCTGGGGTGTACCGTGCGCAAGAGGAAAACCTGACGTGTATACAAAGGCAAGTAGATAAAGGTTGCAGGATTATAAGATGCAATTAGTAGAGTTTATACGCAAGGTGTGGAGAACAGACAGGAAGACTATGTGGAATACATAAATAATCCTCACACATTCACACATTGCCACCTAGTCCTAAACTAAGCAAAGCTTGTACTATGGGTACTAGATAACGGATAAACATAATTAAATACTTTTTTTTGTAAATACATACTTAATATACATAGAAAACACTCAGACCAATGCAAACAATCATGTTCATGCACACAAAGATTTGCAATGAGCGGGAATCGAACCTGAGACCTCTGGGTAGCAGCCATGTTATATACCGACTGCGACACAGAGGTCGTCAATACAAAGAAGGCCATACAAAGTGAGGTATGAAAAGGGCTAACTGAACAAGGTGAAATAGGTATATTTGGAGATAGCCATATCCAGCTGTCTGATACGATACAAAGTTTAGACAAACGATCCTATTTACAAAAAAAAAGTATTTCTCTAACCCCTGGTTTCCGAATGACTGATCAAGTAAAAATCAAGTAATCATGGAAATTTTCAGGAACTAAAATGACAGTTTTGACACATGATTAGTTGATTTTTACTTGATCAGTCATTCGGAAACCGGGGGTTAGTTTATCTTTATTTAAATATTTAGAAGTCAGGGGGTGAGGTTTTTAGCCAGCTGTGGGACGATACAGACTAACATTAACACTAAACCATTACTGATCTAGTACCCATAGTGAGAACTAGATGGCGTTATGTGTCTGTACTAGGAATGTAACGTAATTTTTTATTGTTTTTAGGTGGAAGCTTACATGCGTTGGATAGAAAGAACTCTGTATGATGATGACATGGACCACGTAAGGTATATAGAGACTCACAAACGACGCAAGCATCCTAAAGGAATGAGCACTAATAAACATTAATTAATTTATATTACCTACGTAATAAATATGTAAAGCTAGCAGTTACAATATTATTTTATTTATCACTAGCTGACCCGTGCCTACTTCGTTGGGCAGCGAAAAAAACGCATCCCTTTTTGAAACATATTTCATTACTGCTCCACTCCTATTAGTCATAGCGTGATACTATATAGCCTATGACACTCCCCGATAAATGGACTATTCACCACAGAAATAATTTTAAAAATCGGTTCAGTAGATCCAGAAATTACTCTCTACAACGTCACAAACAAACAAACACACAAACTTTACCTTTTTATAATATTAGTATGGATAATCCAAAGATTATCTTTTTGGAGTTGGCTCTTCATTCGCATAGTTTTCCTAAAAAAATCCGAACAAGTATTAATGCGACACATGGGGAATTGTTGATGGAAGGATATATTAATGCCATGACCCTTAGAGCAAACAGTTTAAACAATAAAGGGAAAGGATTGGGAAAACTGGTTTATTTTTTTAAGGAAGTTGCAATAAATAAAAGCATAATTTACTAAAAAAAATCTTTATTGTAATTCATATAACTAATATCACAGTATTATACTTCGACTTTATCATTTCAAGTACCAAATAGTTATAAGTTGTTAAGTTATCCTCCCTACACTGATCCTACAATTTAGGTCTTAAACATTAGGTAAAACTTAATTGACAAATTCTGATTTAAGTATCAAAATTACGACATTTTTGTCACTACAGTACACCTCCTCTTCGTTCCAGTTTGTCAATTTTAAAAACTTGTCGAATACCTACCTACCTACTATCATAGTCGCATTTGGAGACACTACACTTTTAAAAAAACAAAAACGGCCGTTTTTTTTCGAATAACATTTAAAGTGTTGAGAGTGTGTTATACAAATACTTTATTGCCTTTTTATGTTATCAACATTTTGCATTATTCATCCTATTTGCGAATTATGATTTTTTTCTATTGGCGGCGCTAGTGAGCCCTTTAAACGGTCAAAACAATATCATTTGAGAACACTTTTCTTGTCAATGCACACTTAACATAAGTCAAACATTAACCAATATTATCTACAAAATAAATCACAAAAGTTATCTTTACATCATTTCTAAAACGTATATCGATACAACTACTATTAATATGCGTAAACGAATCCAGACATAATCGAAAAATCCTTGAAAATCTTCTAAAGGAAGCAAATTTAAAATATCATAATCAGAATTATTTCTTTCTTCATAACTCTTAAAATCTTTTGTAAAATCACGTCCAAAAATTCCCACGTTGATAAAATTCTTGCTGTCATCTATATTTAGTGTTACCTGTTTAGAAACACCTATGTAATTCATTTCTAATATAGATTTTTCTATTGGTAACACTGATGTTGACTCTATGATTGGATACTGGACGCTTTTTTGTGGAAAGTTGGCAGTAATTGATACTCTTTCGAAAAAACCGTTTGTGTTTAGCCTGAAAAAAGAAGATAAGACTTAGTTTTATTGCCGTTTACAGGATTTCTTTAAAACTAACGTTCATATCAGCCAATAGCAGTCAAAAGCTGGACACAAGCCTCCTCTAAATAATTCTCATATTCGTGTAAGTCTTTTTCCCACCCTACCTACCCTACCTGTCTTCAGGTACTCGGTCACCATTCCAGTACCTTTCTACCCCTACAGCTTCCACTTACACTTTTAATTTAACAATTTTAAGTAAGTGCACACTACTACATGAAGAACTGACGGCAACTAACCTAAGGGACTAATAAACTACCAGTATGACTAATATTACTTGTACATAACAGCTTACCTTTGAGAGCAAGTATCATTTCTCAAGCAAGCAACAATGCCACAGTATTTGACTCCTATGTTATAGTCTCTAGTTACAGGTAGTACTCCATCGAAAGCCACCAGACTGTATGGAGAATCGGCTTCAGATCCTGGAGAAATAAATTAATTTAAAGCTTAGTTTAAAATATATAGGTGGTAGACCAGTATCCTACACTTCCTTAAGGCCTTTTAAGATATTGACGAACTAGCTAAGTAAAGTTACTGAAGTTTACCACACCATAACAGCCTCTTAATGTCCCAGAGCAAGGACGGTGTCTGACAGTTACCAAGAAAAAGGTAAAAAGATTTAGTGACACAATCGTTAATCCCCCGTCAGAGGGCTTTAGCAATTCTCGACGCCATCAGGTTGCACCCTAAACAAACTATAGAAAAAGACTATTAATTTACGTACCTGGATTTTTAGTCTTAATATCGAAATCACAGCACAAAGTCCCTTCGCAGACCGTCTCTTTATGTCCTTTGGAGCTGGTTTCAAGATCCAAAGACTTAATTCCGTACTGGTGATCATCTGCTCTTAAGAATTCCATCGAAGGTTTCATCACTGGTATGGTATGTTCTGTAATAAGGTAAAATGAAAATAAGGCTTATATTAGGATATCGGAAAGCATATGGATGAGGGAGGCAAAAGACCGTGCAGGGTGGAAATGTTTGGAGGAGGCCTATGTCTAGCAGTGGACGTCCGTAGGCTGATATGATGATGATGAAGGCTTATATTTCTTAGAAAAGGACATCACAACAGCACATTAATGTCCCACTACAAGGACGGGCCTCCTCCCGTGACGGAGGGATACTTGGCGTACAAACACCACGCTGGCCAGACGGATTGGTATAGGGTTTAATTTCAAGTTTTCCTTCTTTTTATTTCGTTAAAATGATTGTCCCTTAGTCGGATTTTACGACACCCATGGGATGAGATGGGGTGGTGACATAAATATTGTATTCTTACTCCGTCACCGAGGCGGTGGCGATCCGTTTACGTTTTGATATCTGCTACGACCCCTAGCAGTAGTTAGTAGCCAAAAGTCCTTGAAAGAACCTAGTGTCAATAATCTCTCAATCATACGATACTAATAACAGCGTTTATAAGTCCATTATAGATAAGTGTCAAGAAAATGTAAATAAATAATATGCTAAATATATCTACAAGGTTATTTCATATTTTAAAGAAGGTACCTTCTTTAAAATATGAAATAACGAAAGTACATACACCTCATGGTCGCAAAAATTACAGCCGAATTTAAAAAATTACACTTACACAACGCCATCTCGTCCCAAACTAAGTAAAGCTTGTGCTATTGGTAGTCGACCGAAACTCTATGGAGTATAACCACTTCGCATAATTATTGTGACGACCTTTATTAGTGAAGTAGTTATAGTTTAAAGCTGCTACGCAGAGGTCTCGGGTTCGATTCCCGCTTAATACTACTCTTTTTGTGCACGAACATGTAAGTTTAGTTTGGTCTGGGTGCTTTGTATGTATAATATGTATGTATTTACAAAAAAAAGTATTTTTAAGTAGGTATGTTTATCCGTTGTCAATTACCCATGCAAGATACAAGCTCTGCTTAGTAGGTTTAGGACTAACCCCCTTACTCATAAACGTCTCTTTAAAATTTAGTCAATTGATTAGCTTAAATTCTTACGGTTTGCTTTGGTATAAGGTTGATTTTATTGATAAATATCTCGCTAAACAGTGATTAAATTTAAGAGGCGTTTTTATGAGTAAGGGAATGTTTTGTGGATTTGTAAAGAATAATAAATATGTAGTGCTTACCGGGAGTCCTTTTCTTATGTATATCCATATATTCCAAGTTATCTTTATATTCCTTTACGTTATATTTGTCACTGTAAATGCCACTACTTGATATTAAGTTTACATTGTTCACGTAAGCCCAAATAGAAGCGAACTCTGCAACTGCAAAAAAAGCGATTATTAGTGCTATTTACAAATATTTTTTACAAGCCTTGGTGGATTTTGTATCCCTTGATAATAGGTATATCAACAGCCTCCAAATATTTTCACTTAACCCCTGATCTCATGCTTCCCGCAGCCCTAACTAGATGATAGATAGCCGTATGGAGATACCGTCATAGAGAGTTTTTAGAAATACGTTGCACGACAAAATTACCTCGATTTTATCGCTCGTGGTCCAATTATACTGCCCTGTGGAACACCGTACGATATAGGCAGCTTGTCACTAATCCAAAGATCGTTTTGTAAACATTATTTCCTTTCACTCGGTTAACTTTAGAAAAGATCGAGCTTAGTTCCCCTAATAGCAGGTTTGCCCACCATGCGTCGTGGAGTTCGCGGTCACCATTCTGCCTCCTGTGGCAAAGCGGTTGTGTGAGCGTTGCCTTGCAGGAGGTCGAGGGTTCTTATCGTAAGCCGGATAATTCTATGTTTTAAACACCAATGGCTGATCTGAGTCTGGAATAATGTCATGCTTCTCGTGGTCGTTTAGTTGTTCGTCCCTAGGGCGGTTGTTTTCGTTTCAAAAAGTATATTTTTAATTTAATAACATACTAACCATTAAATAAATTCTCATAACTGCCACCACTAGTCATGATAAAATTCTTCACCCCTTTCATATAGTCCACATCTTGAATAAGAATATCTTCGTCCAATAACAAACCGAATGTCAAATCAAAATTAGTTGTAAAAGTTACGAGCTCTGTAGGTTTAGAAGTACAGGTAGCCATATTGGAAATTGGTTTTCTATATCTGAAAGTAATTAAGCATGTAACTATATATTCATGTCACCAATGGATGTAGGAGGCACATGATAACATTAAGTGGAAATATTTGGAGTAGGCCTATGTACAGTAGACGTCCATTGTCTAATATGCTCTATAGCTACATTCGCTCGATATAAAACGGTTATCAAAATCATCATATCAAGCTACTGTGTAGTCTGCTGGACAGTATTTGTACTGTCACTTAAGGCCTCCTCAAAATATTTCCACTTCACGCGATCACATATAATTATGCGCCCGCTGTTCGGTTTCCCATAGTTTATAATCCAAATACATAATATTATTATTATTTATAATTTAATTAGAATATTTATTGACACACAGTGGCTAGGACATTCTGTATGCATTGAAATTAGTAACAGGTTTAGAAAAATACATAGCCAATTAATTCCACGATGGGCAGTCAAATTGGTAAAGGGTTTGTTTTCCTGCAGGCTTGGAACAGTACCTCTGAGCCTATCCGTAGGCTCAGATAAAATACCCGTCACCCATCTAAAAAGGAATAACCTCGCAGGCATTGCTTAACTAGTGTTATCATCTATGATTTCTTTTTTTTACAAAAACACGGCAATATCGATCCTGATGGAAAGCGCGAGTACAGTCCACAACTGAAGCCAACGGATCGTAATCTAAAATTAATATCTTCAATCCGTCGTCATCATCTTGCCGGTTTGGCCAAATGCTTCTTCACACTGCGTTTGAAGGACCCAATATCATACTACAATGGAGGAAATAAGTACGTGAGCCGGAAGTTGGTTCCACAATTTAATGGTTCGGCATAGGAAGGAATTCCCGAACCCTTTGGTGCGAGCCGAGCCGATTGCAACTGACTAGATGACTGTAAGAAGATAAAAATACTTACTCAGCAATGATCGACCCATCTCTATCGAAGACAAGGCTGGCTTTCACAATTTCAGTTTTATTTTCACATTTTACTCTTTCATATAATGGTGCCACTAAATATATGTTTGCTTCTTTGGCTGATTTTGAGAAATATGCCGTAATCTGATAACAATAATAGACAATACTTAGATGTTATGTTATTTTCATGTTTTTGTTTAAATGTTCTGTGGCTTGTGTCGAGAGAGGCGTATGTCCAGGTGGACGTCAATTGGCTTATATGATGATAGTTATAGTTCATGACTGCGAATTCTCAGATTCGTTTTCCGCTCAATGCAATTCTTTGTATTCATGGTGCGGGTGTTATTTATAATATTCATTTAGTTACAAAAACTAAGTATGTAAGTATGTTTATTGTTGTCTATGTCTACTGCACATTGTGCAAGTTCTGTTTTGTTTGGGACTAGATGGCGTTGTCAGAATTTATGCGGTAAGTATGTCATTATAATAATATCTCCTTGGAATGGTTCGGTTTAGATTTTAAAGGAATTATCTTCTATATTCCGTTAATTATTAGTAAGTAAACTAAACCCTCCGAGACTAATGGCCAGATTCAGAGACCGCACTTTGACTTTACTTTAGCAAAGTCTAGTTATTATCTCTGAATTTGAACAACATTAAAGTAATATTTTCGCATGAAAAGTTTACTTTGTAGTAATAAATAATGAAAGTAAACTTTTTCATGCGAAAAATTACTTTAATGTTGTTCAAATTCAGAGATAATAACTAGACTTTGCTAAAGTAAAGTCAAAGTGCAGTCTCTGAATCTGGCCCTTAGATATGTATCATAGAAGGAAGTGTTCTTACCTGATCATAACTTTCAATGCTTTCTTCTAAATCTGGTGATTGTAACACCAATAAGTCCACGCCCTAGAAATAAAAACTTAATTTTTAATAACTTTTTTTACTATTCAGAAAGGTACTGTGTCGCAGGGACTTTAACAAACATGAATTTAACGAGACACAAAGAAGTTAAATACAGCTATCGAGCATCAGGTAGTCTGTTCGTATCCTGCGTGGGACACTCTTTTTTTTAACAATTATCCTAATCTTGTATATTCTCTGTTCAAAGAGTGAGCTCCTTAATACACAAGAACACTTTGTTCATGTTAAAGGTCGAATTAAGAATAAAAATCTTAAGATACTGCCATTTAAAGAAAAAAATAAACAAAGTTTTATAAAAGGAACAATATATAAATATTGATAAGTTGAATGACCTATCAGTAGTCAGGTGTTCGTTGCATGCATCGCACGTGATAATCAGGACAGGACGAAAGATTTTATTGATCTATAAATATTGTTATACCGACTGCTTAAACGATAGGTACGCTAATTGATCTGCAAAACTTCACGGTGATACCACCCCATTTAATCTCATGGTTGTCGTACACTGACTATAGATATTAGGCTTCTTCCCTGATACATTTTTTCTTTGTTTTAAACACAATAGTTAGCTTAAATGTGCGCCATTACTTATACCAAATTTAATTCTATTAATGAAAAATCTAAGAAAACATTAGTATGAAAAATCAAACTTCGCATAAAATCTTCATAAAAAACGGCAATTTCATTTTAAAAGTAAAGACCTATTATTTTATTTTATTAAATACTTCCCCACTAGTGATCAAGTTTTGTGTTATGAAGACTTTTACAGACATGCAATTAACGGACACAAAGTACTTTCAGTCGCAATACAATTATTTGTGGATCACTCTGATAATAATTTTACGTGGGATTCGAACCCGCACATCCGCTCATAGCAGCCGCATTCACAACGGCTTTGCCACCAAGATAATGATAAATATTTATGTAACTTACCGATTTCCCAGCTTCATAGATATAAGCAGTATAATCTTGTATTGAAATTCCTTTCTCTAGATGTAGAACCCCCGCTCTGTATGTCTGTAACAATAACATTTCTTCATTAGCATTAACTTTCATAACACCACAGTGCATGCCGCAGTTATCATCATAACAGAGAGAGACACGGGCCTCCTCCCGTGATGGAGGGATACTTGGCCTACTAATACCAAGTTGGCCAAACGGATTGGTATAGGGTTAAATTTCAAGTTTTCCTTCTTTTTATTTCGTAACGATAATATTCACGAATAGTCCCTTAGTCGGTTTTTACGACACCCATGGGATGAGATGGAGTGGTGACATATTGTATTCTTACTCCGTGACCACAAGGAGGATGATAGTGATATGTAGGATCACGGAAATTAAAATCAAAACAATAATACAAAAATACATAATTGATTTTTCTTCATAGTAAAAGTAATTTATAAACAGTAAGTAGACAGGTACTAACACTTATTTATTACTTAAAGTCACGTAGACCAAGGATTTTTTCAACAATAATTTACATTAAACATTTCATGTAACATCTAAGTACCTAACTTTTATATTATTCTATTAATAATAATGTCCAATGTCTATTAATAATATTATATGCTGTATATTTATATAATAACTATTATAATTTATAAAGTTAGGTAGACAGAACAAAAACACTAGTAGATTTCCTTTGCAAGAGCCTGTGTAGGTACACACAGCAACTAATCAAGCTGGACACTCATGTACAGTTAGCCCCAAAAGTCCCAAACACATTTTAAATTCCAAAACTGCTGAACACTAAAAATGTCATAAGTCAGTATCGCAACAAGAGCACAGAATAAGTTTTACATACGAAACGACCATAGCACGCTGAACACGGTTATTACAAAAGTAGCTGAACCCTAGTATTTTTAAAAGTAACTAAACGCCTAAGATTCTAAAAATAGCTGTACATACGCGTCAATTCGTATTAAAACCTACTTTTTGGGTATTATACTATAAGTATTATACTATATAATATATATAAAAAAAAAATCTTTTAGAACAGATAAGTTTTGTTTAAAGAGGTTTAATTACAACGTTTTTTTATTTTGGTTATGGCCTAGGTATACATTGTCAAATTATTTTACATGTCAATGGACCAAAATTCGCTTTACATCAAGAACACCAAAAGTAGGTTGACAGGCAATAACATTGAAAATATGATTTGTTAACCTACTTTTGTATTTAATGATGTTCAGCTACTTTTGGAATACTAGTGTTCAAATACTTTTGGGAATACTAGTGTTCAGTTACTTTTAAAAACACTAGGGTTCAGCTACTTTTGTAATAATCGTGTTCAGTGTGTTATGGTCGTTTCGTATGTAAAGCTTATTCTGTACTCTTGTTGCGACACTGACTTATGACATTTTTAGTGTTCAGCAGTTTTGGAATTTAAAATGTGTTCAGCGACTTTTGGGGTTGACTGTACCTTAATACCTTGAAATAAGACACAATTTCAAATGAAAATGTTTAACTTGATGTGTTGCTGTGTGTACCATCGCTGCGCCCGCTTGATATTATATAACACTGTCACATTATCTAGAGACCTCGCTGGAATGCGAACCTCGCATCCCTTTCTCCTTTCAACCCCCGCGCTCGCCACGGGGGCGCATCGTAACGTCCGACGTGAGCGACGACGTGACGTCATCGACGCCAGGTCTCGAGATAATGTGACCGGGTAGTAGGTACCTTCGAGAAGAAGTGTGAATATTTTACTTTAAGATATTAGTAAATGGAAGTTCATAAACGGTTTAGCAAGCTATACGGTCTTTTATTGTATTCCCCGGCAGGTTAAAACCACCTACCGGGGTAGGTAGTTTACTGCAACACTTTGCGCTAACCCTTGATGTTTGATACAAGGTTCATAATATATGGTATACTAAGTATACATTCTATTTACATTTTGAGTTTAATTTTTTTTATTTCATCTATTATGTATAGGTAACATACAACATTTTTTTAATCGAATATTATTATAAATTACATTTTATAAATTAATAATAAGGTTCCATTCTGATAATAATATTTATTTAAGTATTTTTAATTTTATAACTGCCATTGTTAACCACATATTATTATTTTATAAATTACATTTTAATAGTATTAGATATAATTAATTATAGATTTAGGTTGTTAATTAATCTTATAATGGTTGATGTCGTTTCGTTATAGAACATTTTACACGACACGTGCTTATAAGAAGCCTCCGCCTCCGTGGCAAAGCGGTTGTGCTTACGACCGCCATGCGCGCGGTCGTGGGTTCAAATGCCACTTTTGTGATCCATAAACTACTGTCCTGAGTTTGGATGTTATTTGTGTCCGTTAAATTGATGTTTGTGTAAGTCCTCGTGCCTTGTCTATGTAGGGCGCATTTGTCTTTTTTATAAAAGAAAAAAAAAGTGTCCTATCTTTACTAAAGGAGACCCTTGCAAGTGCAGTAAAGAATTATGTAGTATTGTCCCACTTAAACCACTTTACAACCAATACGACTTTACTCCAAAAATATATTCAAAAGGACATTAACAACAAGACGTTGAACCATAAACGCCCTTTTATCAGATTTGGGACGCATTCAACTTTGTATGAGAGAGACAAAACAACAACATTGCACTTAAACATAAATATGTGTTAGAAAGAGACGGGATATACACGTGAAGACTGCGTGGTAGAACCGTGGTAGGAATAATTTTGTAAATATAGGTATTATAGGAATGTGAGTCAGTGTGGTGTTGGGAGAATACAATGTGGTGTCACCATTCTTGCCCATCCTATGTGGTTTTTAAAAGAAAAAGCAAAAAATTCGCAGAAGCTCTACGAGAAATAAGTTTACCTATGTAAAATCCTTTACTTATTCATACTTTTGACGACCTCTGTGGCGTAGTGGTTGTGTACCATGACTGCGGCGAGGTCTCAGGTTCAATTTCCTCTCAATGCAAACATAGACCCATCATTCTTAACTTACTATTTTTAACAGGATAACCATTTTTATTTAAAGTCTTAAAACAGACAAACTTAAGGACATAAAATGAACTTGTAACGACTAAGTTTTAAAGTCTTTGTTTTCTCGACTTTTATGACAAAGACCTGCATGTACGGTCGGGGTATTTGCCGCTCGACCACCCAATACCCCGACTGTACCTACTTATTCCAACTATTTCAAATTACAGGCGGCAAACTAGACCTATTTCATTTTTACTTCCAAGAATTTATGCATAGAAAAAATTGGAATTCGTGACCGGTACACAACAGTCGTATGCTATCAATTTTTTAAGAAATTCTGTCTTTAAATTTTTTATATTTTTCACTAAATTAAATTTTTATTTAAATTTTAAAAATTTTCACTAATTATTAATTTTACTTTTGCTATTTGTTATTTATTGTATTAATATTCTTATAGTTTTTTTAGATAACAGCACAGCATTTTTTTTAGAAAAGAAGTAGGTAAATCTATCACTAAGAAAAATTAAAAATTAACGTGTTTATTACTACAGCCAATATTATAGAAATGCTTGTTTCCTTTGTACAAGACAAAGGTTAAAAAACACACTTACATATTACAGGAAATAGGTACATTAAAAAAATATTTTTTGTAATAACTTAAGTGATAAGTACGTATATAAAAGGTGACAAAAAAGATGAGTTACACAGACACATTCACTTTCATAGTCATACAAAAACAATTATTTTCATACAAAAATTAAATTATAAATTATTCAAATTGGAAGATATTGAATTAATAAATGATTGCATAAAACATAAGATATTATTAAAAAAAAGTACCTACATAAGTATTCATAAAAAAAATACAATAAATTTTACCTTATTTCCCTGAATATACCAAACACACAAAAACAGACAAGCTAGCCAAAAACTCTTCATTGTTCCTATTTCAAACTCACTAGCACAGATATTTAAAAAAAATATTAAAAAAAAAACAAAAGTATGCACTCTGTAGTACGTCAGGCTCGTTATGCGAATGCCGCGCGAATGTCAATAATAAGACTCTCTGTTTATTTCCGAACGTTCAAAAGCGACTATATAGTGTAATAAGCGATTATAGTGTGTATAGTCTAAGAGCTTCTGGTCATGAATTAGTTGCAAAGTCTTTGTTTAGTCAACTTTTACCTCTTTAAAAAAAACAACTTTTTTTTTTTATGTGATAGGAGGCAAACGAGCCAGCAGGTCACCTGATGGTAAGTGATCACCGCCGCCCATGGACACCCGCAACACCAGAGAAATCACAGATGCGTTGTCGACCTTTTAAAAGGGAGTACGCTCGTTTCTTGAAGCTCCCCAAGTCATAACGGTCCGGAAATACCGTCCTGTAATTTCAAACACTATGGATCTTGAATCTTGACCTGTGTCGTGGGGACTTTAGATAAGTTAATTAGTTTGGATACAAAAATTGAATTGATGGAACCTTCATCCTCATCACAGGACAATTACTTGTCTATCGCTTAAATTTTTTTTTGCGAGGAATTGGTCCTGGGTTCTGGATCTCTTGTTACGTTTGGCGATAGGCATCCAAACCAAACAGGACAGAGCCACAGTTTTTTTCAATATCTAAAAACCAGTACTTTTACACTCTAGAAAATGAGAAACTTATTAAAGAAGATAATGTAATAATTTGCTTAGGTATTGCCTAAAATATTATAGGGAGACCGGAGAGAGCTACGGGACCACGTTACGCACATATCCGCGTCGAGTGATGTTTAATCATTATGGATTGTTCCAGCCGAGGTCCCCACATGTCCCTCCTAACTAGCCGGCTATGTACATTTCGCCGTTGATGGTAAACGGGCGGTGAGAGTTCCAGCATAGGGAAAATCATCAATTTTGTGGGATCACCGCCCTGGGCACGACGTCAGCCCAAAAAAATATTTGACAAAGGCCTACGCCCAGCAGTGGACGTCAATTGGCCGACATGATAATGATCATGATAGAAGCGAAGACGTAATTTTTGCAGTAAGCTCTCTGACTATTTCCATTCTTATCAATCAAAGATTATCCGACAAAGTGTCATAATCACTTTGGCTTTCCTCGTTTTTTATCGGATGTTTTCTAATAGAAAAATGATCAAATTATTTGTTTTTATTGCATTAAGACGACCTCTGTGGCGTAGTGGTGATAAAACATAACTGCTACGTAGAGGTCTCGGGTTCGATTCCCGCTCAATAAAAATCTTTGTGTGCACGAACATGATTGCTTATGCATTGGTCTGGGTGTTTTCTATGTATAATAGGTATGTATGTATTTACAAAAAAAAGTATTTAAGTATGTTTATCCGTTGTCTAGTACCCATAGTGCAAGCTTTGCTTAGTTTGGGACTAGATGGTGTTGTGTAAATGTGTGAGGAATATTTATTAGTAAGTAAGTAAGTATAAGGACTTGGATGTCCTCCTAGCGGCTGTTATGATGATATGAAGATTTGAACCGTATACACAACCAATTTGCCACCAAGGCAGTTAGATCAGTAAAGCTCTCGCAATCTTACTTAGCCAGCTTGAAACTAATTAATAATTAATAAATTTGAATTAATCAAGCATGTTCAGTTACTAAGAAAAATATAAAAAATAATAGACGCTTCCCGCGCTTTAGTTCCAAAATTGACATTTGAGCAAGACGGCCATCTTAGATATCACGTATTTGTACCTACCGTCCTTTAATTAATGACCAAAGGGTATTTGAAAGGTATATGAAAGTCACCGATGATAGTTGCTACGCTAATTATTTTAATCAAAATAAAATTATCTAAGTATCAATTTATTTTTGCGATTTCCGATTTTGTCTTTAATTCAATGCCAAGGTCATTGTTCAGTGTGTTGCTAGGTATTAGTTAAGTTAATGAGATATCATACTAGTCAATAATTACATAGAAGAATGGTTCTTGTCCATAAATTAAAAATATTCTTGCAGCAGAAACAAAAAAAGAAAGAAAGAAAATATTTTTCTCTCTCGACTATTAGCGGTCTACTGCTGGAGATAAGCCTTAGTTTGCGCTTCTTTTAGCGGTCCCTTGTACATCTCATCCAGCCAAAATGACAATATGACGGAGTAAGAATACAATATGTCACCACCCATCTTATCCCATGGGTGTCGTAAAAACCGACTAAGGGACTATCCGTGAATATTATCTTTACGTAACAAAAAGAAGGAAAACTTGAAAATAAACCCTGTACCAATCCGTTTGGCCAGCGTGGTATTAGTAGGCCAAGTATCCCTCCGTCACGGGAGAAGGGCCGTCCCTGCAGTGGGACATTAATGGGCTGATGATGACACAATATCTATGTAGGTATATATAAGTTGTAGCCTAGGTATATTAGTAGTAGTTTCTACCTACTCCTCCTGGAAAAATGGCGTGAATTTATGTATATTTTTTATTTGTGTTTCAAAAATGAATCCCTTATGTTCCGATCATGTTAGTCTCGTGATAATCACGCCGCTTTCATGAGATTCCCTATCTACTTGTATTATGCTGATAACAGTAATCATATTAAAATATAACTTGACATACTTATATTTCAATTATTGCTTGTTATATCATCTGCTTTTCAGATTATAACAGCTGTAATCATTAATGATCGGAAATACTAAATGAAATTATAATCCTATTAATATGGTAAACGCGAAAAATTGTAAGTATGCATGGATGTTCGTTACATCTTTAAGTAAAAACTACTAAATATATTTTTATGAAACATTACAATAATATAGCTAGCTTAAGCATCAGAATAATATAGGCTACAACTTATATATACCTACATAGATATTGTGTCATCATCATTTACAATAATATAGCTAGCTTAAGCATCAGAATAATATAGGCTACAACTTATATATACCTACATAGATATTGTGTCATCATCATTTACAATAATATAGCTAGCTTAAGCATCAGAATAATATAGGCTACAACTTATATATACCTACATAGATATTGTGTCATCATCATAACAGCCCATTAATGTCCCACTGCAGGGACGAGCCTTCTCCCGGAACGGAGGGATACTTGGCCTACTACGAGTAATACCACGCTGACTAGACGGATTGGTATAGGGTTTAATTTCAAGTTTCCTTCTTTTTATTTTGTAAAGATACCTAATATTGACGGATAGTCCCTTAGTCGGTTCTTACGACACCCATGGGATGAGATGGGGTGGTGCGATTGTATTCTTACTCCGTCACCACGCGGAGTACTTAGGTATATAAAGAGAGATATTGTGTGAATTGTTCAAAATTCGCAGACGAAATCGCGGGCACCTAATAAAAATGTCAATAGGCCATATTATATTGTGATGACAAATCGGTCAGACAGTTGTGCAATGATAATCAATATCCACATTCCTCATTACCAGAATCTTGTGAGAGCTGAAAAAGACAAACAAAAAAATATTTAGACTTGACTCACGAGATTGTTGACATGTAGAATGTTTATTCGGGAATCATTATTCATATAGTAGTTTACTTATGTCAATAGAGTCATTCCAAAGATTTTTCATCAACTCCTAGACAATGGATAAACTTACGTATGTATTTTTTAATAATACATACATATTTTACATTTAAACCATGATTACAGCTTATTGACTTTGAACTCCGTGGTTTAACAAGGAACTTTGAACCCCTTTGACTTCAATTTGCAACCATACTAGCATCACATAAAACCAAGCACCCACTAAAATAGGATTCTTTGAAACGGCTGCAATCAACTCAACCAACTAGGGGTTGCTTCGGATTACATTCCTTTCAAGATCTATAAAATTCCTCAGAGAGCACACCTGGCTTACACAGACTTAACAAATGCGTTCGATCCTCTTAATGTATGGGTCAGCACGTTCTGTTAGTTAGTAACACCTAAGACGAAGATGGTATTCCACAGGGTGTTTTCTTGGACACGTTACTTAAATATAAACGTTCATTTAACCTGCAAAAGTTACTTACATTATTAATTAACTGTACACGTTTATGTAATAAATTTTAATGCAGTAGCTGGACAAAGTTTACAAGTAATAAACTACGGACATGTTGAGAATTTAATACTTTAGAATTAGAGAGAGAATTAGAATTTAATAATAATAATGGATGGTTGTACCTTTTTTTTATATTTTTAAATGTGATTATTTTTATATTTAAAAATTTAAAAGATTGTGAAAAATGTAAATAAAGATATTAATAAGTAATGCTATGACGGGCATGTCGAATTAAAACCACACGAAGTTCTTCCCAGTTGCCAAATGACGGATACTTCTGGTAAGGCTTAGAAAGAATGACCGTAGATTCTTTCCGACGAACATTGATCAGAAAGCCAATTTTGACTCAAGTCGTGTCCAAGTGAAGTCCCACTTCAGTTTTACCACCTTGTAGGCAACATCAGTAATCTGAATCTAGGAGTGCAGTATCGTGTGGACCCTGTCCGTAGTTAATTTGAGACTTATTATAATCCCTCTAGGGGTCTTTGGACTACCTTCAGTTTGAACTATGGAGGTTTGTCAAAGACCACGTTTAGGCACCATGGGATCAGAATGGGCAGAATGCACATGTCCATAAACTTTTTTTTATATCTTTACTTCTATATTTAATATTATAAAGAGGTAAAGTTTGTGTGTTTGTGACGTTGTAGGGGGTAATCTCTGGATCTAATGAACCGATTTTAAAAATCCTTTATGTGTTGAATAGTCAATTTATCGGGGAGTGTCATAGGCTATGTAGTATCACGCGATGACTAATAGGAGTGGAGCAGTAATGAAATATGTTTAAAAAACGGACGCGTTTTTTTCGCCGTTCAACGAAGTGGGCACGGGTCAGCTAGTTTCATATAAAACAAGCAGTCCTATGCAAGCAACTTTGTAGATTCTTGAATCAAGACTCTTTTGTCTGAAGTGAGTATCGTCTTTAAACCATTATCAGCAGGCGCAGACACACCACACCTTAATGATGTCTGTGTTATAGTTTTGATCATTTATATTTGATCACGTTTCTAATTATAATAATTTTATTGTATTAAGTATTTACAAATCACATTTTTGTCATTAAGTCAATGCGTGATTCGATCGTGTTAATGATAATAGCTATTAATATATTTTTATATATAGGTTTCTTTGTTTCAGAAAGTACCGACTGATTCTATGGCGCAATGGTCGTGTATGCCGTGTATAAGGTCGCAAATTCAAATCCCACGCAAGCGATTTAATTGTCACCCACTAATGCTTATAAAATACTTTTGCACATAAATAAATAAGTGTACAATGGTGGGCTTAATGCCTTAAGACATTTGCTACCAACCATCCTTTACGGTGCTTGTGTTTAAGTCTTATTTTAATTTAAGTGTCCCGTATGTAATGGCGGAAGTCCTGTTTTCGATGACACTTTCATAGTAGCTGTAATACACAACAGCTTTGTTTCATTTGAGACTAGATGGCGTTGCTCTTGTAATTAAGTCACACAAACAGGTGTTGCATACGTGCAAGATATAAGCTCTTTATCTTACTAAATATTCAAACATTCAATTAATATTTTATCATTGATCTTTTTCTTATCGTTTGGACAGTAACAGACTTAATGCATTTACGAGTTGTCAAAGGACATCTATTCTATATTTCATCATTGATATGATATTATATCCTTTGGCTGATGCCAAAGGACGACAGGACATCGATTTTTAAAAAGATAAAAAAAAACAATGGAAAATATTTTAAACTTAAGACAGAAATCGCACCCAATTCAATATACATTCTTACCACAGATATCTGAATAAAGGAGATGTGCCCTGAATGTCATTTTGTATGGAAACCTAATGTCGCCAGTTTTATTAACACACACAGCTATAGAATATACGAATAGACTACTGTTCTCAGTTACATCTAGATTATCAATGAACGCAATACTCTGTCTCGTTTTTCCTTGAAATATCTCCCTTACACGGTGTCACAGCGAACCAATCAGCGCTACTATATTTAAACAAATAAAACAAACTTCAAAAAGTTTAGATAGAAGAACTACTACAATTTAAAACTACTACATTCAAAAAAATTACATTTATGCTAGGCGTTGACCTTATCGATAAATAATTAATAAAATTTATCGATAGACAAGACTTATATTTTATTAAAAATTAAATACTTATCATATAAATAATAATTACTATTATATAAATATGTTAATGATATATAATTGTACAATACTTTTGTAAAATAATATTGTGTGTAAGATCGTACATGTCGTGAAACAAATTAATCCGAGAACTGATGTCGTAATATCGCAGATTGAAGGAACTCAAGCGTCATACTTCTTTTTCGTCCTTATTGTCGCAGCAGTTTGTAACATTTTGACTGTTGTCATACAAAATTAACGCTCTGTGAGGGAGAGCTAGCGATAATTTATAATTTAGCGTGTACAGTTCATTTATTCAAGCATGAGCATGCGCATGCCAAAATGCACGAGCAATATTGCGCCTAGATAAAATTAAAACAATAGCGTTTAAAAAAAACTTTCAAAACCACTGTAATCAACATTTTAAACCTTTATGTTCTAAAGTTCTTACTCCACCTTTGATTTAGGATATTACTTCAACATTGTAATACTTATATTGAAATTACATAATTTAACATTAAAAAAAAATTTTTTTTACTAAACTTTATAAAACTTTTCAATTTAAAATTCCTACAATACACGACTTTTTATCGAAAACGATAGATAGTCGTAGTCATGAACGGGTCGTCACTATCGTTTGGTTGTTAGAGCGATCACGGTTAGCAACCACTTGTCATACGTAATATCGTTGAGCGCATAGTTCATTGCTTCATATATTCATTGAATGACTAGTTTAGACAACATTAGAGAATTAATGTATATGTTACAAAAATATTATAGTACTTAATTGTCCGAACATGAAAATAACATAGTAAGGACATCGAAGATTATTTTTTCATGATTTTAGAGGTAAATACAATAAAATACATGTACTAACATATGGTAAGTGATTCCATTATTAATAAAGTTTTTTTTATTGCTCTTATTTTTACAGGCAACCACTGAACAACTCGGCATTTTATATGTTATCCCGGTCGTTGTCAAAACACAGCTAAACCTAGGTGACAGACATTTTTAGCTATAGGTATAATCGTTCTAATCATATTGCGCTTTGACGAAAACCCCGTCATACCACTTCTCCTTTTATTTAGATTTCTGTGATTCTTACTAATAAAAATAGGTACCTAACAGTACCTAATAAGTAATTTAAATTGTAACATTGAAAGTTTACGGCTAGGCTTCATAGAAGGTGTTGTCTAGTTTGATTGAAATTATGTGAGTTAACGCCTTTTTATGCAAAATAATGGAGTTTGTTTAACGAGCCAATAATATTCAATATACAACGGAGTTAGTGCTGGACAAATGCCTTCTACAAATACTCTACAAGCCTGTTTTTTCTGGAATGTATAGATACTCTTCACATGGACGACAGACAACCTAGTTATGGACGAAATTCAATTGGTCCAAAGGTTTGTCTGCAATTATTGGAATTTATGCAATAATTGCAGACAAACCTTTGGACCGAGGTATAAGTTTTGAAATATAATCTATAGTAGGAATTTTAATTCGATTCCTGATTTGACATTAGCTACTGTCATTTTGTGAAATAATGATACCACATATAATAGTGTAGTGATGAACACAAAAATCGATAAACAATAAGTGTGTGTGCCAGCAGTTTGCCAATTAAAGACTAAATTATTGATTTTTATTTAAATAAATACATAATTATTCATAATAATAATTTATTAATTAGTAATCGCTGCTCTATTTTATAAAAAGTTAAAATTTATGTTTTTATATTAAAAACAAAACTTATTGAGCCTAGATAGATTTTAGTATTGGCAGCCTGTGTGCGCTCGTGCAGCTATCGTCATTTTGTTTATAGTGTCATTCGGCTTCATTCTCCCAGCCTGACTGCACGAATACCTATCTTATTTCATTGCGAATCGATATTAGTTTTTTTGTCAACTATTTGTTTTGGTTTTCCATCAAAATGGATCCTCAGCCAAGTACATCACAAAAAGACGTGGATGTTTTCTTGTCCCCAAGAAAAAAACGTCCACGAAAAGCTTTCACTGTTACTGAAAAAGTAATGATCCGCAACGCCTACAAATACGTGAAAAATGAAATTTCTTCGCAATTGGAGGCCTTTCAAGTTGTGGAAGAAAATGAATGTATGAGCAAAGTTGCTGACATATTGGGAATAACCTCACGCTCTGTTTGTAACGTTTTGAAGGAAGTAAATAAAGGTGCGCCGCCAACTCCTCCTAAAAAATCTGGACCAAAGCGAAGTTTTAAAGATAAAATTGATGAATTTACATTCTCTGCAATACGAAGAATTGTTCATCAGTTCTTTTACCGAAATGAACCTCCAACCATTTCAAAGGTTAGTCAATCAGTCACACTGTATTATTTTAAACCTAAGTACATCTTTTATATATATACCTAAGTAATGATTCCAAGCTATTATAAAATTTACTATTTTAGATTTTACAAGTGATGAACGATGATCCAGAAATACCCAATATTTCCAAAGACACCCTCAGAAAAATTTTGAAACATCTTAATTTTAAATTTGTTTCACGGTCACGCAAGAGCACACTTATTGATCGAAATGATATAATAACTTGGCGACAGCGTTACTTGCGATCTATATGTCAGTTTCGACGAGAAGGGAGACATATATATTATCAAGATGAAACTTGGGTTAACGCAGGTACGGCTAACATTTATACACAAAATGAATTTATATACATTTTACATTTTAATAGTAATATTGAATGTTAATGTACTATATTTACTTTAAGGTCATACTGTAAAAAAAACTTGGGTGGACATGAAAGTCACATCATCTCGACAAGCGTTTTTGGAGGGACTGACCACTGGATTAAAAAATCCATCTGGAAAAGGCAAACGTCTCATAATTAGCCATATAGGTAGTGAAGAAGGCTTCCTAGAAGAGGGGCTCATGATTTTTGAAGCAAAGAAAAATTGTGAAGATTACCATGATGAGATGAATGCAGTTTGTTTTGAGGAGTGGTTCGCTGGAGTCTTACCAAAATTAAGACCAAACTCAATTGTGGTGATGGATAATGCACCTTACCACTCCCGAAAATTGGAAACGGCACCAAAAATGAGCTGGAAAAAAGCTGAAATTCAAGATTGGCTTTTAAATAAAAATATTTATTACGAACCAGATATGGTTAAAGCTACGCTTTTAGAACTGATTCCACATAACGAGTCTTTTAATAAGTACGCTGTAGATGAAATTGCAGCACAACATGGGATCACTGTTTTAAGACTTCCCCCTTACCATTGCGAGCTAAACCCTATCGAATTGATATGGGCGCAGGTAAAGGGGCATGTAGCTCAAAATAATAAAAACTTCAAATTGACAGACGTGAGAACTTTATTTCAGGAAGGCATTCAAAAAATTACGGCTACCGAATGGTCTAAATGCGTATCCCATATTGTCAAAGAAGAGCAAAAAATGTGTAGGCTAGATACTTTAATTGACAATATCACAGACACATTTATAATAAATGTTACAGAAAGTGACAGCGATAGCGAAAGCGATGACGGCGACAATTTATAAAAATATTTACAATATTTTTTTTATGTACAGTTAAGGTAATTATTGGTTCGTCACCTTAAGGCCTATTTTCGTGTGCTTATGCAGTACCTATGTACTACGTATATGTATACTGATTTGATAAAGCAGAGTATCACAGTCTGCTTTACCGATTGAGTAGTACATTATTATTAAATATTGCAGTCAATAAAAAAGTCAATGGTCGGCTGTCACTAGTGGGGATGACAATACAATATCGGTTACCTAGGATACAAAATTAGTCCTTCGTGAATGCTCGTGAATCGGAAATAATATTTAATACTATTTATTTCATATTTAATTTTTATATTCTGTGGTTATAGGCATAATAAATTATTATTTCAACAATATTTATGTGACTCATAAAATGGCTGTAATTTCGTAAGTATAAGAGCACTATTTTTTTCCTTTTCGCACTATTTATAACTATTTCAGAACCATTTTTTGGCATTCATGAAATATCAAGATTTTATTGTGAGTATGCTGGGCTAAGACACCATGATCACAGTTTTTATTCATTTCACACACAATTACCTATAAAAGAAAAGTCTCAGATCGTTAATTAATCGTCAAAACTAAAAATACCACTAATTTTAAACGAGAAGAATCGATCCGGAAATATTTCATTTCCATATCGAATAATTTCGCAACGTCACTATTTAATACTTGTCATAACGTTGCTACACTGAAATTGTCAAATCTGGAATCGAATTAAAATTCGTAGTATAGATGATAACATAAATTTCTTCACACACACACAAAGCCATCTAGTCCCAAGCAAGCAGAACTTAACTTGGGACAAAACTTAGATGGACTAGACTAATACTTACTTTATGTAAGTATGAGTAATAAATAAATACTTTGGTATTGTGATATGAAATCTGAAAAATAAATGTGCGTGAGTGATCAATGAATGACTAATAAAAACACGTGCTTATTTATTTTGTTAAGATTAGGTACCTACTTTAATATTAATCATATTCGCAATAATTATTAGAACAAAATAAAAGATAACATCTAAAAATGGATTCTTGAATAATATTTTTGTTATTTCTTTTGGTTAATCGTATCGTATGTTGACATAAGCCGATAGATAACGTAAAGTTGGTTATTTTTAGCAATATAACAAAGAATTTACGCATACATAATATATTATATTACCAGGTGGTAGGTCACTTCAACACTGCCGTGACGGCTGGTCGTCATTCATGGCTGAGAGAGGTACTCCGTGGTTTCAATTTGGTACACCGTATTTTCGCGGGACTTCGACTCACCTCCACCCGAGCTGGACGGTGTCTTAAAGGATTCCTATGTTAAAAAGGCCCCTTTAGCAAAAAACAGACCTCAGGCAGATAGAACCTCATTACAGATGGGTCGAATACATTTTTTCTGTTCAAGGACACTGTAATGGCAATAATAGTGTCACCCCAGTATATACTACGTTATAATACGTTCTCGTCGTTCTCCGTGTGGTGACGGAGTAAGAATACAATATGTCACCACCCCATCTCATCCCATGGGTGTCGTAAAAACCGACTAAAGGACTATCCGTGAATATTATCTTTACGAAGTAAAGAGAAGGAAAACTTGAAATTAAACCCAATCCAATCCCTCTGGACAGCGTGATATTAGTAGGCCAAGTATCTCACCGTCACAGGAGGAGGCCCGTTCCTGCAGCGGGACGATAATGAGCTGTTATGATGATGATAATACGTTCATTCAGATGGTGGTTGTTCTTGTTATTTCGTCTTAAAAGAGACCATCTAGGTTGTGCCACCACCGCTGTGCTAGCTTAATAAGGAGTATTGTAGCAGCAAGCAGTAGTGTAAAAGTAGTAAGTATGTTTCAGAAGGGTAGGTACAGTAGCTAGGGCCAGTACTGGGATGGATTAATTTACGTTTAATATTAATAATCCCCATTAAACCTGTTCCTAAACGTCAAGGGAAAAAAAATGGAAATAGCATGCGGCGTTTATCTTTCTTTTCTTTATTTGTAATTTAAATATTACTCCATAATTATTTATAAGTTTTTATTTTTTATATTTACTCACAAATCAGATTGTAACAATTTATTATTGTCATTGGAAAGGACTGTTTCCCAACACACAGCTCACGTTAGTTTGGAAACCAGGGAGCTTTGTTAAAATTGTATGTCCTTTTTTGTTACAATAAAGATTATTATTGTTGTTATTACTCAGTATTACAATAAACTGAAAGACTGCTTATTCTTAATCCGTAGGTAATCACATACAATTTGCAGTGCATTTACTGTAATATTAAATTATTCATACGAACAATGCATGCTGCAATTGCGTGCACGCTCTTATCAGAACAAGTTACAGTAAACATCATGACTTATGTTAATAAAGATAAAAGATAAGTGTTCTTTATTTATATTTTTTTCTTTATGGCAACTGAGTAAGAATAGGTACTTATTTACATAATATTAATGTCACCATATTTCGTGTGCTGATACACACCAACACCAGTAACAACCATTCTCTTCGTAAGTAGGTTTTGTGAAAGGCAAGTTAAGAAAATTTTCCTTCATAAAACTCTATATCAACAACCCGTATTTCTATCAATAGGAAAGTCCTACCCCACAATAGCGGTGCATCTTGGTGAGCATAGCACACCACCTTATTTCCTGCATAGAACATTGGTGGATCAATCCGATGAAGAGTCTGCCCACTCTGAATCCGGTCTACGGTCGCCATTCTATTAGCTTTCTGCCCTATCTGCTATGGGTCCACAGGATATCTACACGTGGATATAGGCTGAATTTATACTGGTTGATCCATAACCACTAAGTATATGCAGGCCAAACCGTTTGAGGGTTTTCACATGAGTTTTTTTTAAAGAGCCAAATAGGTACTCCCTGCGCTACTGATACGGGGTCTTTTACAAACATCACTTAAAGAATTATCCTGTATGGTTCGCAACAGCGAACACCACGCCATCCAAAGCAGACCTTTGCCGACCTAGAGTCAGGTCAGCAACTAATACATAGTTATTTCCGTTATTAACACGATACAAATCGCTACAAAGATAAATAATTACTAAGTAGAGTTATAATATGTAGATAATATTGTTATTAAGACTTAGATAACAAGTTCGTTGGGGGTTACAAACATGTTTTTGTAGATCATATTATGTTTTGATCCATTTATTACGTAGTTGGGACGTCATATTTTTGTGTACTTATTTGATAATCCTACTAACGTTATAAACACGAGAGTTAGTAAATATAGATGACGGAGTAAGAATACAAAATGTCACTACCCCATCTCATTATAAAAACCGACTTAGGGACAATCCGTGAATATTATCTTTACGAAATAAAAAGAAGGAAAACTTGAAATTAAACCCTATACCAATCCGTCTGGCCAGCGTGGTATTAGAAGGCCAAGTATCCCTCCGTCACGGGAGGAGGCCCGTCCCTGCAGTGGGACATGAATGGGCTGTTATGATAAACGACCAATATTGCTATTTACCACCAGAAGTCTTTAGTGGTTCCGATGCCGATAGTGGGCGTTGGCCCTTAGATACCGGAGTAGATTAATCATCATAATGGAAGATTCCAAATGAAAATACCTCTTAAAGTTTGCTATTGCCTGTAACGGTATTACCATGGGGTTCCCGGTTAGAATAAAACTAGCCCATATCCTCCTGTGCGTGTCGTAAGAGGCGACTAAGGGGTACCACTACCAGGTACATACCACCTAGCACCTCGGGTCAACCCCCTGATGGGGATTAAACCACTAACAACAGCATACCAAAGGAGGGTTGGCGTCATGCAGGCGGCCGGCCGTAAAATATAGCCAAAACATTTAGCAGCATGTGGAAGAAGACATGCTGCGCTTACTAAAAAAAAAATTGGGATAAGGGCAGGGGAATAATGATGAGTTTGGTTTGTTATTGTTTATCGAAATGAATAGAATTATATTTTTGTAAATAATGCATTGAGCAGGAATGTCACCCTGTGGTCACCCTAGACCAGCTCTGGTTAGCACCTATAGAACTACAATATCATATAGGTACATCCATTAGGTCGTCGTCGTTAGGTGAAATTTCAGTTTATTATTTAACTGACCCGTGCCCACTTCGTTGGGCGGCGAAAAAAACGCGTCCCTTTTTTAAACATATTTCATTACTGTTCCACTCCTATTAGTCATAGTGTGATACTATATAGCCTATGACACTCCCCGATAAATGGTCTATTCAAGACAGAAAGAATTTTTAAAATTGGTTCAGAAGATCCAGAGATTACCCCCTACAACGTCACAAACACACAAACTTTACCTCTTTATAATATTAGTAAAGATGGAAGTGGAAGGCATTTTACCAGTGTTCATAAAAGTTCTTTCACATTATCAAATCAGGACGAGCCGGCGGAAATTGTTTTTGATATTGCAAATATTTTGTTGATAACAATGTTCTGAATTCTACTTATAATCGCCAGTAGTGACGTCAATTTAGGTATAAAGACAGCCAATAATTATTATCATTATACCCCTTCCAGCGTAAGTTTAGCTTTTTGACAGTTCACGTCCATGAAGTTTCGTAATATTTCCGCTTATTTTTCGAACAAATTATATTGTATTTCATAGACGTACCCATGTTTTTTTCAGTAACCATGGTTACTTAGTGATGGACACTCATAACGATTACCACCATTATGAAAGAAATTACAAATAATCGGTAGAAATAAATGCTATGAATAAACCTGAACTCTTCACAATACGTTTATAAAACGTAATATGATATTTTAGATTAGCTATAACCCGCGAATGTGTACCGATAAATTATGTATTTTAAATAATACCTAAGCCAACCAAAATTTTATAATTTTAAGCTATAGGCTAATTCACTTAACATAGAAGAAAGAAACAATAATAAAATGATAATGTAAGTTGATGTAAGGATCCAATGTGTAAAATAAAGTAATTTGAAAAATCGCGAAATCGCTTACAATCGTATGGCATTACATTCGAGATACTGCTGAACGTCACTAACGTCAATCTGTCAAATGTTGTTAAATATAGTGGAAAGGGTATAGCAATTTTTTTTTCTCAAAAAAGAACATTTTTAGAAGTCACAAAGAAAATACATTTAACAGCCATTCTAATGATTTTTTTATAAATAGATAATTAATATATATTTACGGACACACAGATCTGTTCCCAAAGTAAGCTAGGCTTAACCTGCTTGTGTTCAATCAATCACTCCACTAGCCTATCTCAGTCCACTGCTAAACATACATAGGCCTCTCCCAACACGCGCCATTGAATAAGTAGAAACACCCAGAACAATGCAAATAATCATGTTCATGCACACAAAGATTTGCATAGAGCGGGAACCGAACCAGAGACCTCTGCGTAGCAGCTATGTAATATAACGATTACGCCACAAAGTTCGCCAAAATATTATAATGAGATAAATATTCTCTTTATTTACATTTTTCACAATTCATTACATTTTTAAATATAATAATATAATATAAAAATAAAAACATTTAAAAATATAAAAAAAGGTAGACCCACCAGCATCGAGTACAGGGACCAAGCTACTGGTGGTTAGGGCTCCAGAGATAGGAACCTCCTCACAATACGTGCCGTGTCAAGCAGTACTGCCTTCTGCATCAGACCTATGATCCAACTGCCAAGGACGGGTCTCCTTAGATGTTGATAGAGACTCTTTGGAATAAGTCCATTAACCGAAAGTACTATCGGAACAATGATCGCAAATAAATATTATTATTATATATAGATTTTTCACTAAAATTTAAATTACAACACTAAAAACCAGCTGTTTACTACTTTTTTTATATAGAATATCTATTTCAGATAGAGTATCGTCAACGTCCATACCATGTTGAACACACCGGTTCTCGTCTGATCACCGAAGTTAAGCAACATCGGGCGCGTTTAGTACTTGGATGGGTGACCGCCTGGGAATACCGCGTGACGTTGGCTTTTTGCCCTTTTTTTTATTTTACGTACTATTTAAAAAAAAAAAAAATATTTCATTCGTTGTTTAGACTTTATTTTTAATCTGCATGTCAATTCTCGTTCCTTAAAAACGTTAAAAATGAAGTTAATTTAACTTTTAGTTGTCAAATTGTGACACAATAGGTATTCTTGTATTTATAATTTAAAATCTTTTTAAAATTTTGTAATCGTACTGTAACTAAGCATATCACGGCATTCTGTAATTTTTAAAGTGACAGTTGTAATTTTTGCGCTAAAATGAGTATTCTTGTCATTAGGAAACGTCAAAACCTTTGCGTTTATTTTAGCAGCGGCAGTGCGCGTGCGCGAGTGAAGCGAAACGAGCGGGAAAAAAAAGTTAGGGATATCGCATTATTACATTCAAAGACCCTGATTTTCATTTTTTTTTTCTTAGAATAGAAATTTACGGAACTTATAATATTTTAATTTACCGAAGATAATTTCCTGTAGTTGATTTATATATTAATGTTTTATTTCTGTATATGGAGTGTTAGAAAATCTATTAAAATTTCCAATCTTTTAAATTGTAAACCGTAAACTGGCAACTCTGTTATTTAACTCTTTTTTGCCATTTAACTTAATTTTAAGTTTTTCTTTACCGGACAAGAATACCACTTTGGATTAATTAAAAATTAAATTTTAAAAAATTAAAAATTAAGTTAAATTAAATAGTATGTTTCGAGAATTGACCTGCTGATTTATTATTTAAAGCCATACATTTAAAATCTTAAGGGTTATTTTAATTCTTATTTTGTGCAGCATAGATACACATTTAAGAAAGAAAGAAATAAATAATTCAATATAATTCAACATTTATATTTTGACGTATTATAAGTTGGTACAGTACGGGGACATTGGTAATGTGATTGGCTTTTAAAGAAAGACAGCAAATCAATGAGTAAGAAAAGTACATCCGATTACCGAAAATAGCTAAATAATTTTAGCATAAGTTTTGAAAATTATCCATTGATTTACAAAAAACCAGAGATACACACTCCACTTCCCAAAACCGTCCGCACCAAATAAGCGCACAATTTAAATTGTGCGCCTCTTTTCAATTAGTATCGCGTCGCCCGCGTTACCGTGTACACAAGACAAAAATGCCGAAATATCACATCAAGAACGTTAAAAAAGGATGGGATATCGTACTTTGGATAAGTAAAAGAGTTAATTGATTTGTTTTTGTTGTTTATAGGACTAAATATATTGAGCAATATGTAATTTTGATTTAATTTGTCTTAAAAACCTCACTTCACACCATCTTGACACTCCCCTATAATCCGGCAAATTACAATGGCCGCTTTTTTAGTGAAAGAACAATGCATAACAACCTCTTTATTTTTCTTCCGAGTTATACTATGACTCTGTGCTTATTTCTAATGGAGTCTACTTTAATTTTTTTAATTTTTTTTGTTTTATTTTTTTATTGTTAGATTTATTAATTTTTATACTTTTTTGTATTTTGTTTTTAAAGAATAGTTATAATTTTACATATATTTATATAGTTATTTACGGGCGTTTAAAAGAGAGGTCATCAATTCGTAAATTTTTTTAAGTGCTTATATTTTTAATACTTAGTTTAGGGCTTCATTGAGTACCTACTTATTCTGTTATTTTCTTTTTAAGAATAATATAGTCTATATGAACATAATCATGACCTGTTTATTGTTTTTTGGATTTTTTGAAACTTCGGTTGTTAGGCTAGGTATAAATAAAAGAGATTTTGCTATAAACATTGGATTCTTTCATTTATCTACCTAATTTTATGACTTATATCACAGTGCTGATAATTGACTCGGTCGATGCTAGTAATTGGTGATGATGGTGCCAATAATTGGTGTTAGGGTAATTATTTAGTCAGACTCATCTAAATAACATGTGTATGAATAAAAACATTTCTTTATAATTAAAATCAATTATTTATTTAATAGTGAACCGAGAAAGCATGTTGTTAAAGTCGTTATCTGTATTAACACTGTGATAAACGATATTAAAGTAGGAGTAACTCTTAAAGTGCTGATACCCTACATGTCATGTTATGTTCTGCTAGTTTTTTTTTTCGTATGGGCCAATATTGTTGTTTTTCTACCAATGCTACACCGTACAAAAATATAAATAAACTATTTTAAAGTTAATATTGGTTTTCTTAATTTTCTACCTAATAATATATTTACAATAAATATATTTCATACATTTAGAACAAACATTTATAACATTTTTCAAAACTAATTCAATGTATGAAAAATTTAAAAAAAAAATTAAAACATTAATCGTCTCTACTTCATTCATTGTACTACCGGCAAACGTCAATCATTAAATTTTTTATTGCTTTTTGTGCATTACTTTGTAAATACAACTTTATGTCATGCGCGTAAGAATGAATTTGAAAAAAAAAATATGTTTACGATATTACTATACGTATTTATTGTGTATGTATAATTGGTGACACTTTTGGCTGTTAGTTTTGTTTGAAAATGTGCATCTTGGGTATTTTGTAAATCAATGAAATTATCACATTAAAATATATCTTATGACGTTCGGCATAAGGTTGAAATTATAAAAGATTGAATCCCTACTTACTTCTATTTGACATTGTATGTTTCATCATGTCTTACTAAGTGACACTGGTGACGGAAACATTGCACTTCGATAAAAAGTCATTGCAGTGCAACAAAATATAGCACTTATCATTAACGTCATAATATACAATTTCAAAATCATCAATAAATTATAATCTCACTTTCTCGCTTCCTCATTGTTGTCTGTCTTTCTTTAAAAACCAATCATATTATCAATGTCCTCATACTGTACCTATATTTATTTGTTATACATTAAAATTTATATAATACATATAGTAGTTCTGTGGCGTGTATTGTGAGAGGCCTATGCCCAGCAGTGGACTGCAATAGGCTAGTTGATTGATTGATTGATATAGTAGTTGTTTTACATGTTATAGAAGGAAAATTTCATTGAATAGAATGGAAGAAAGTTTAAAAAAAACGCAATCTAACTTGGCCGGCTTTAAGTTGTTGATGTTGCAGAATGCGCAGATCTATTTTTAGATTTAAATGACGGTGAGCATTGCGCATGTATTTTTTTTAGTTACTGTACATGCGCCAGCTTTTCTCAAAACTAATTTCTGGTCACCTATGTACTGATTTCTATTTAGTATAGATTTATTTACATACGTAAGCATTCCTCGATTTAAGTACATTTTAATTAGATACCATGCCCAGGGTGGTAGGGCCTTTTACAAACGTTTATTTAAAAGCTTAGGTATAACTAGAAAAATCCGAAAGAAGAAAGACTATGGAAAAAATTAGTACTCGAGGCGGGACTCGAACCCGCGTTTCTGGACTATACGCGTCCAGCGCCATGACCAACTAGGCCACCCGAGTATCCTCCACCTGCATCGAGGGGGTTTTCATCGTCGCCATTGCTGTCTCAACGAATATCGATTTCACTACTTTAAGTAAAATTATTTATAGAAAAACAGCAATAAATAAAAACACAAATAAAACGCAATATTCACAGTAAAACTATAATAACACAATAATATTCTACCAATTTGTATCTAATACCAATAGCTCTTGGCAGGTATTCTATCTTCTTTGATGCCCATCTCCTCCATTATATCCATTTCAAATGTCCTTAACTTCGGCGCAAATGTTACCTGCAAAAATAATAGAATACTTTAACACATTACACTTTATTTTACTCCAAATAAACCTAAGGTTCGGTAGAAGCTAGGATTATCCTTCCGAAGACTTACCTGGACCCTGCATCACGTTTCATTCAGGTCATAACTTGGAACTACACTATAGGGTCCAGTGGCGAAGGGTGGATTTTTATAAAAGGGAAGCCGAAGTTCCGTGGACTTCCGTTCTATTTTATATTCTGTAGTTCATAGGTATTCGTGAGAAAATGTTTCGATTTTAGTTGTCCCGAACTCATGTGAAAAGTTATACAAAACAAATACGAAAATGTTTCTCTGTTTGAAAGATTTCTTTGATCAATTAGATTAATTGTTTATATTGCTATATCCTAAATCAATCTACATACTTACTTACTTTTAGAATCTGAGAATACTGCCTGTAAGCCACTTACTTACACGTATCGAAATGAGATAATTGTATTAAAATGTTTCGTAAATCCACAGCGCCGGCGCGCCCCAAAGTGCGCCAATAAATCCAAACAGCGCGCGTTTCTTATATTCATAATTTAATTTCGAGAATGATGTTTTATCACACAACACAAACATAATAGGATAGACAATTATCTAACACTATTAACGTGTCCCATAAAACAACAAACTATTAAATCTGCTGATAAATAATACAAACAAGTACTTACAAAAATATTCCATAGGATCCCAACCCAACGCACTACGACAAAAATAAAGTCAACCAATGCACAACACTTAATACACAAACATAAATAATTAAACATACTAATTTTTACTAAAACAAGAAAGCGAATTTTAATATAACCTATTTGCAGAAAATAAATAATTCTGTTTTTTCTTCTAATGGTCCTATCGTTTACCGATGATTCTGCCAAATTCAAGATGGAGAGAATAAATAAAATAAAAACAAATAAATATAATTAAAAGCTGAAAATTCAGAAGAAAATCTGATTTCTATTAGATTTAAATAGGTAATTGATAAAAATAAAAAGGAATGTCAATGGCAAATTAAGTAACGTGAAATGAAACTTCGTTTGAATTGGTCGGTCCACTGGTTGCAATAGTGCTTTCTCGCTCTCGCAATGTTGTAGTTGTATCTTTTATCCTTTTCAATAAGCCGGTGGCCACCGGCTTATAGGGTACCTTAGATCGATGAAGACAAAGTGTCAACGTTTTGCACGTGACCGTACGATTTCCATACATTCTGTTGTACTGAATTCCTAATTTCGAGACCGGCTTACCGCCGCCTCGCGCATGCGCGCTTTACTCTCTGACTGAGCCATAACAAGTTGTTAGTTGACAACCTTTACTAAATGGCGTTATGAGTACGTAAATAATTATATAGAAAATTACTAATACTATAATTATGTATTATTATTGCGATTTACGTAAGAGAATATTTTTTTATTTTACTTATATTATTTTGTATTGAGTGGATGTTGCGTCATTGATTTATAATTGATTAATAGGCAATGCTAGGCGGTTTTTGCAAAGGTAAGCCGGTAGGAATCGAGTTATATGGACACTTCGCCACTAATAGGGTCCATTAAGGGCATTGCATTGCTCAAACCCCAAAAACACGCTCGGTTTGGAGAAGTTTGTTGACGAATCCTTACATACGTTTACTTCACAAAAAAACATGAATAAACTAGATACTACCGAAAAAACTTTGTATTGATTAAAAACGCTAATTATTTCTTAAAAACTTCCAAAAAAAAATCACGAAATCTGGTATTATAATAACTAAATATCAAATTGTCTATTAAACGGATGATTGATTTTATTTGAAATTTATACAAAAAATGTGCTATATTCTAACTAATAATCTGTATTGATTACTTTATCTTAATTATTCGTTATATTTAAAATAATTGATAAAAACTAGATTTTCATAAAATCCCCGCGCCTGCACCCCCGCTACCGCCGTGACGATTGCTCGGGAGTCGCACATTCAGTGTCGTTACGACTCTTGTGACGGGTGGACTGTACGACCGTATTTTCTTACCGAATAAAACTTTAAACCGACCAACTTTGAATGAAAAAATATTGTAAATAAAAAGTACACAATTGTTTTTAATAATACTACTTGTAATTAAGTTCATAAGTGTAATATATCCTAGTTTTTCATTAAATTTTGTTTTTTAATCACTCATAGACTATGCCTAAATATAAAAATAAACGTAATGTGAAGCGTGGCCGAGCTCTTCAAAATTATTGGTAAGTACCTACAAGCTAAATATTATACATTTATATTATTTTATACCTTTGTATGCTTTAGTTAGACAACGTTTTTATTTGTACGATGTTTAGATTCATTTTTAGAAGATCGGCATTGCTTCGATTAAACTTATATTTTGAGTACCTTGATAGTACCTAGGCTTTCGGTGGACTCCGAAGGTAGGTAGACTTCAGCCATGATGGCAGTACCTACGTAAACCAGCAAGTTGGTACTCGTTTAAAAGAGCTCAGGGAGACCTAGGTGACTGTGAGGGACTGACTTATGGTGGACTACGAAGGTAGGTAGACTTCAGTCATGATGGCAGTACCTACGTAAACCAGCAAGTTGGTACTCGTTTAAAAGAGCTCAGGGAGACCTAGGTGACTGTGAGGGACTGACTTATGGTGGACTTCGAAGGTAGGTAGACTTCAGTCATGATGGCAGTACCTACGTAAACCAGCAAGTTAGTACTCGTTTAAAAGAGCTCAGGGAGACCTAGGTGACTGTGAGGGACTGACTTATGGTGGACTTCGAAGGTAGGTAGACTTCAGTCATGATGGCAGTACCTACGTAAACCAGCAAGTTAGTACTCGTTTAAAAGAGCTCAGGGAGACCTAGGTGACTGTGAGGGACTGACTTATGGTGGACTACGAAGGTAGGTAGACTTCAGTCATGATGGCAGTACCTACGTAAACCAGCAAGTTGGTACTCGTTTAAAAGAGCTCAGGGAGACCTAGGTGACTGTGAGGGACTGACTTATGGTGGACTACGAAGGTAGGTAGACTTCAGTCATGATGGCAGTACCTACGTAAACCAGCAAGTTGGTACTCGTTTAAAAGAGCTCAGGGAGACCTAGGTGAATGTGAGCGACTGACTTATGGTGGACTACGAAGGTAGGTAGACTTCAGTCATGATGGCAGTACCTACGTAAACCAGCAAGTTGGTACTCGTTTAAAAGAGCTCAGGGAGACCTAGGTGACTGTGAGGGACTGACTTATGGTGGACTACGAAGGTAGGTAGACTTCAGTCATGATGGCAGTACCTACGTAAACCAGCAAGTTGGTACTCGTTTAAAAGAGCTCAGGGAGACCTAGGTGAATGTGAGCGACTGACTTATGGTGGACTACGAAGGTAGGTAGACTTCAGTCATGATGGCAGTACCTACGTAAACCAGCAAGTTGGTACTCGTTTAAAAGAGCTCAGGGAGACCTAGGTGAATGTGAGCGACTGACTTATGGTGGACTACGAAGGTAGGTAGACTTCAGTCATGATGGCAGTACCTACGTAAACCAGCAAGTTGGTACTCGTTTAAAAGAGCTCAGGGAGACCTAGGTGACTGTGAGGGACTGACTTATGGTGGACTACGAAGGTAGGTAGACTTCAGTCATGATGGCAGTACCTACGTAAACCAGCAAGTTGGTACTCGTTTAAAAGAGCTCAGGGAGACCTAGGTGAATGTGAGCGACTGACTTATGGTGGACTACGAAGGTAGGTAGACTTCAGTCATGATGGCAGTACCTACGTAAACCAGCAAGTTGGTACTCGTTTAAAAGAGCTCAGGGAGACCTAGGTGACTGTGAGGGACTGACTTATGGTGGACTACGAAGGTAGGTAGACTTCAGTCATGATGGCAGTACCTACGTAAACCAGCAAGTTGGTACTCGTTTAAAAGAGCTCAGGGAGACCTAGGTGAATGTGAGCGACTGACTTATGGTGGACTACGAAGGTAGGTAGACTTCAGTCATGATGGCAGTACCTACGTAAACCAGCAAGTTGGTACTCGTTTAAAAGAGCTCAGGGAGACCTAGGTGACTGTGAGCGACTGACTTATGGTGGACTACGAAGGTAGGTAGACTTCAGTCATGATGGCAGTACCTACGTAAACCAGCAAGTTGGTACTCGTTTAAAAGAGCTCAGGGAGACCTAGGTGACTGTGAGGGACTGACTTATGGTGGACTCCAAAGGTAGGTAGACTTCAGTCATGATGGCAGTACCTACGTAAACCAGCAAGTTGGTACTCGTTTAAAAGAGCTCAGGGAGACCTAGGTGACTGTGAGGGACTGACTTATGGTGGACTCCGAAGGTAGGTAGACTTCAGTCATGATGGCAGTACCTACGTAAACCAGCAAGTTGGTACTCGTTTAAAAGAGCTCAGGGAGACCTAGGTGACTGTGAGGGACTGACTTATGGTGGACTACGAAGGTAGGTAGACTTCAGTCATGATGGCAGTACCTACGTAAACCAGCAAGTTGGTACTCGTTTAAAAGAGCTCAGGGAGACCTAGGTGAATGTGAGCGACTGACTTATGGTGGACTACGAAGGTAGGTAGACTTCAGTCATGATGGCAGTACCTACGTAAACCAGCAAGTTGGTACTCGTTTAAAAGAGCTCAGGGAGACCTAGGTGACTGTGAGGGACTGACTTATGGTGGAATACGAAGGTAGGTAGACTTCAGTCATGATGGCAGTACCTACGTAAACCAGCAAGTTGGTACTCGTTTAAAAGAGCTCAGGGAGACCTAGGTGACTGTGAGGGACTGACTTATGGTGGACTCCGAAGGTAGGTAGACTTCAGTCATGATGGCAGTACCTACGTAAACCAGCAAGTTGGTACTCGTTTAAAAGAGCTCAGGGAGACCTAGGTGACTGTGAGGGACTGACTTATGGTGGACTACGAAGGTAGGTAGACTTCAGTCATGATGGCAGTACCTACGTAAACCAGCAAGTTGGTACTCATTAGGTCTTGACCTAGTTGACTTTGAGACATTTACTTAGGTATCTTTTTTTTACTCCAATGTTTTGATATCGACAAAATTACAAGTACCAATTAAAACAGGAATTATTTTTTTTAAGGAAAATAAGAAAGCGGCAACGCTCTGAATTACAAAATCAAGAAGATCAACCGCTGTCAAAATCTTACGACACATGCGAACCGTCAGATATGCCAACTGATATGGAAGTTGAGCAAAATGTGGTAAATATAAGGTTATTTTGTTGTATTTTATGTAAGCTCAAATAAGTGTTTATTTACGGCATCACATTGTAAACGTCTAAAATTATGAGAGCTTTTCATCTATATTATGCATAGTTATTATGAATTCTGTCTGCTGCCTAGTTTTTAAGATTAATGCATACATAAACAGACAAACAGCTGAAAGCTAATTTGTTTTTCATATTATAGAGTAATGATTGCTAGTAAAGCAAACTCGTAACTTTTTCCATATTTCTGATAATCCTCCTGCTACTTGTTTTAGAGTACATTACCGCCACAAATGTGTTATGTACTGTGATTAATACTTGTATTAATTTGTAACATCGACTATTTTATTAAATAAAAATTTTTGTTCTAGCTTGAAGAAGAAATACTACCAAATTTGACTGTAGAAGTGGGGCATTCCCAGGAAGAAACAAAAAATATATCTGGAAGAAGAGTAATAGGGGCCTCCTTAAACCTACATCTGGGTCGTAAGTTCCAGACGCTGTTATGCAAGTGTTCCTTCCTCTATCACGCGATGGACCCGGCACCCGCACGGAGAATCTATGGAATGCTAAGATTAGGTCTTATCTTATTTGATTAAAATAAAATATAAAACTTACTAAAGCTGTTTTCTTAATAACCATTTTGCCTATTTTACAAAATAACATTTTACAGTTAGTTTCAATTTTTTTCTGTTTCCATCGCTGATAATCATTGAGTTCAATTCAACCTTCAGAAGAATGTCTGATGAGGATCAGGTAAGTACAAAGTGTAGTAGCATGAGTAATTAAATAGGGAAATGATGAGAACTGGGTTCTTCTAGCTGTTCCCATCGCTGAGAACCGTTGTGTTCTTACCTGGCCATCATCAGACCTTCAGAAGACTTAGTGTAGTAGCATCATTAATCAAATACCTAAATTATGAAAACAGAGTACTTCTAGCTGTTACCATCGCTGAGAACCATTGTGTACTTACCTGGCCATCATCTGACCTTCAGAAGACATAGTGTAGTAGCATTATTAATCAAATAGGCAAATTATGAAAACAGAGTACTTCTAGCTGTTACCATCGTTGAGAACTGTTGTGTACTTACCTGGTCATCATCAGACCTTCAGAAGACGTAGTGTAGTAGCATCATTAATCAAATAGGCAAATTATGAAAACAGAGTACTTCTAGCTGTTACCATCGCTGAGAACCGTTGTGTACTTACCTGGCCATCATCAGACCTTCAGAAGACATAGTGTAGTAGCATCATTAATCAAATAGGCAAATTATGAAAACAGAGTACTTCTAGCTGTTACCATCGCTGAGAACCGTTGTGTACTTACCTGGCCATCATCAGACCTTCAGAAGACATAGTGTAGTAGCATCATTAATCAAATAGGCAAATTATGAAAACAGAGTACTTCTAGCTGTTACCATCGCTGAGAACCGTTGTGTACTTACCTGGCCATCACCAGACCTTCAGAAGACATAGTCTAGTAGCATCATTAATCAAATAGGCAAATTATGAAAACAGAGTACTTCTAGCTGTTACCATCGCTGAGAACCGTTGTGTACTTACCTGGCCATCATCAGACCTTCAGAAGACATAGTGTAGTAGCATCATTAATCAAATAGGCAAATTATGAAAACAGAGTACTTCTAGCTGTTACCATCGTTGAGAACTGTTGTGTACTTACCTGGTCATCATCAGACCTTCAGAAGACATAGTGTAGTAGTATCATTAATCAAATAGGCAAATTATGAAAACAGAGTACTTCTAGCTGTTACCATCGCTGAGAACCGTTGTGTACTTACCTGGCCATCATCAGACCTTCAGAAGACATAGTCTAGTAGCATCATTAATCAAATAGGCAAATTATGAAAACAGAGTACTTCTAGCTGTTACCATCGCTGAGAACCGTTGTGTACTTACCTGGCCATCATCAGACCTTCAGAAGACATAGTGTAGTAGCATCATTAATCAAATAGGCAAATTATGAAAACAGAGTACTTCTAGCTGTTACCATCGCTGAGAACCGTTGTGTACTTACCTGGCCATCATCTGACCTTCAGAAGACATAGTGTAGTAGCATCATTAATCAAATAGGCAAATTATGAAAACAGAGTACTTCTAGCTGTTACCATCGCTGAGAACCGTTGTGTACTTACCTGGCCATCATCAGACCTTCAGAAGACATAGTGTAGTAGCATCATTAATCAAATAGGCAAATTATGAAAACAGAGTACTTCTAGCTGTTACCATCGCTGAGAACCGTTGTGTACTTACCTGGCCATCATCAGACCTTCAGAAGACATAGTCTAGTAGCAACAGTAATAATAATAAATTCGTTATTGCTCTGAGCGCGGTGAACGTTATTTCCAGTAAAATACGTATGTATAAAATTGGCGTCTCCGAGAGAATAAATAAGTTAGGTCAAAACAATGATAAATTTGTGTCGCGTCTGTGATTTGAATTATCATTAGTTGATTATATCCTAGTATTAATCTCTGTTAGTAGATGGCGCTTTTTCTATGAAAACTATAACAAACCTCAGATCTTCAAGGTCATTGAGCAATGCAATGCCCTTAAGAGAGGAGTGAATAAGTTTTTCTAAGTGTGATGACGGAGTAAGAATACAGTGTGTCACCACCTCATCTCATCCCATGAGTGTCGTAAAAACCGACTAATGCCCGATTTACACATCGACAAGTACAGTGGCGAGTTAAAAAAATAGACAGTTATGTAGTAAGTAATAAGTAGTAAGTACAGTTCACACGTAGGCGAGTACAGCTCATAAGTTGCCAAACAGAGACGAAGACTAGTCGCGTCGGGCGTGCCTCGGCTGAGATTGTTTACGTTTATTTTAAGCGATCAAATGGACATTGAACAATTGAATACCAATTTACGCGCTATTATACGAGAAATAGTATTAACACTGAACATGCAACACATTAAAAATGAAATTTTAATAAAAAGTATACTTAAAATAATAAAAAAATAAATATTCCTCACACTTTCACACAACGCCATCTAGTACCAAACTAACCAGAGCTTGTACTATGTGTAATATACAACGCATAAATATACTTAAATACTTTTATAAATAGATGCACATTATACATAGAAAAACAGACAAAAATAAAAATAAATACGACATTAGAACTTGAGAATTGTACTAAACTCGCCCGTCTACACGGCGGGCGCTGCGAGCGCCGAGCCGGCGGGGTGAGGGAGACGCGAGAGAGGGGGCTACTTCGTTCTTAACTCGCCGAAAAATAGAATCGAGCTGTATTCAAAACAACTTGATCGGCAACTTACTACTTAACTCGCTTTTGCCGTCCACACGCAAAAAGTGACTTAACTCGCCAATGATGCAAGTTAACTCGCTACTGTACTTGTCGATGTGTAAATCGGGCATAAGGGACTATCCGTCAATATTATCTCTTCGAAATAAAAAGAAGGAAAACTTGAAATTAAACCCTATACCAATCAGTCTGGCCAGCGTGGTATTAGTAGGCCAAGTATCCCTCCGTCACGAGAGGATCAACGGCCCGTCCCTGCAGTGGGACATTAATGGGATGTTATGATGATACATCAAAACTTCCATAGGTTCAGTAGATGCTAGGATTATCCTTCCGAGGGCTTACCTGGGTCACATTCAGGACATACCTTGGGACACTACACAAGCTCTCGCATTCTTACTCTACCCTGTATGTATATCCTAGAGACAGCTAAATTTGTTATGCAGCACCCTCACTTGTTCACAAAAGCACGAGACTTGTACCTTCGTAACAAGCGAAATCCCGACAGAATTGTGTTGCCTAAAATACCTAGAACGACTATGTACCTTAAGAGTAGTCTTGTTATGTGAGGACGTATTTTTAATGCACTGCCTGGTAGCCACGGCTTCCGCCTCAGCAGCAAATAGACAAAGTGGCAAATGAAATATAACCAACCTTAGTGACGTCATCATTTGTGGTATCCTTATCAGCATGTTCGACATACAACTCTTTACTCTTGTAATCCATTGTCTCTTGTGCTGACTTCGGGAGAGGTATTATTCTGCTGCTGGCCAGTGATACTCGTACCTGGAATATTGTAAAAATAATTTTCAATTAATTATTACAAGTTAACTTAATACTAAGTATTCTTACTCAGTGTGGTGACGGAGTAAGAATACAATATGTCACCACCCCATCTCATAGCATGGGTGTAGTAAAAACCGACTAAGGGACTACCCGTCAATGTTATCTTTACGAAATAAAAAGAAGGAAAACTTAAAATTAAACCCTATACCAATCCGTCTGGCCAACGTGGTATTAGTATCCCTCTGTCACGGGAGGAGGCCAGTCCTTGCAGTGGGACATTAATGGGCTAACCGACTAAGGGACTATTCCCTAAGTCGGTTTTTAGGACACCCATGGGATGAGATGGGGTGGTGACATATTGTATTCTTACTCCGTCACCACACAGAAAAAACATTAACACCTACTATTAATGTAATAGCAATTTCACTAAGAGGTGAATTATTGATGTGCTGAATTAATTACAAAACTTGCAGTACCTACATACTTGAAAACTGATTTACACAAGCGCACGGAACCAACAGCCTTTTGGGCAAAAGGATTCCCATAGGCAGGTGTATGTCCAGCAGTGGACATCAATTGGCTGATTAGTATATAGATATTAAATTTTGATAAAGGTATGGGTTAAGATGTAGTTACTACCTGGTCACATCATTTCGAGACCTAGCGTCGATGACGTCACGTCGAGTCGGCCGTACCGTACTGAAGCGCTGTGGCGAGCGCGGGGAGGTGACCACAACGGGGACGGGAAACTAGCATTCCAGCAAGGTCTTAAGATAATGTGACCGTGTAATAAAAATATAACACATACCTTATCTCCTTCTTCAGTATACCTCCACTGTACTTCTGTGGCCTTCAGTGTCTCAGGGTCTACTAACTTAACACCAGTTGTGACCAGCAATGGAGCCTCTGACTGTATGGTTATACCAGGGAATTTCTTTTTGTCATCTTTTCCGACCTAGAAATATGGTAAATATTCAATTGCTAATTAACTTCACTGTCTCAAATAAGCAGCAATCATTTATGTAGCTGCTGTGCAGGGTCAAAGTTTGAGTCCCATGCAACAGAATTATGTAAGTGTATATAGCTGGTTATAAAATGTCCACCAAAACAAGATTTAGTCCCTAATTTACAAATCCCTTAGATACATTCTAGTTTTTGTTTTTAAATATGTTTACGACCTAACATGCAATCGGTCGTCAGACCATAAGCAGTTTTTGGTGTGACGACCGATTGTAAAAAAAACATAAAAAAGATTTACATTCTAGTAATGTTATAAATGCAAAAGTTTGTGAGGATGGATTAACGGATGTTCGTTACTCTTTCACGCAAAAATGACTGAACGGATTTTGATGAAATTTGGAATATTGGTAGTTTGGGGTATAGAATAACAATAATGCTACTTATACCACACAGGTGAAGCTGCGGGCATCAGCTAGTCATTTAATAATTTGTGACTTTAACAGTGAGTTCCAGAAATGTTATTAGTACTAAAAATTTTATGTTTTGAAAAGACCTCTTGTAATTTGACTTTACAAACTTAACTGATAAAGATCGTGCAGACTCAAGACAATAATTTGTGGATCCTGATTCACTTAACTACATATTTTTGTTTTTGAAGTTCCCAACCTCATGGTAGCCATATAATCAACAATAAATAAAAAAAACAATACAAATCTTTCATTATAGTTTTATACACTTACAATTCTAAGATGTGTGTTAAGCCCTTCCACAATGACCCAGTTACGTTCCTGGATTACTTGGCTCACTATACCTTGTTTGCCTTTATCTTTACCAACCATAATTTCTACACGGTCACCTCTGAAATAATTACAAAAAATTGATTAAATGTAATAATTATAGGTACTTATAGTTCCTACTAATTAAGAACTGATTTATAAAATAACTTAAATAGAATTTTTATTAAATTTAAATATAATAACTGAAAAGCAGTGAATACATTTGTATATTGGGGCAAATACACGGGTATTATGTGAGGTAAGGCATGTAGAAGACTTTAATTACCAGTTCAGTACAACCATCAAAGAAGGAGTTTGAAAGTCCATTATAGACCTGCCTAGTTAAAATAGTAACTGTATGTGTACTAATGTGTAGGAACACTTAATAAATAGAAAGGTCTGTTTATCTATAGAAAAAAGTGACTACCAACTTCATCTTAATTTAACCACTGTCTCATGAATGAAATCTACTTTGCGCTATTTCTAATAAACAATAAAGTTTACTAGCTTATCATTACAAAAACAATTACGTAAAGAAAGCTTACTTGAAGAAGCTCCACTCTCCAACAGGCTCAATAAACACTTTCTTTCTATGTGTATTCCTTTCATTCTGCATTCTGAACTGACTCGTCCATGGCCTGTTTGTAGTGAATCTGTAGTTTTTACGGGCTATTTGAGCCTTCTGGTATTGTGGATAGTTCGAAGGGTTCTTCCAATAAACCTAAAAATAAAAACATAGAGGTTATGTAAATAAATACTCATTTATATTTCTACAAAAACATAATATACCGAACCTGCTCATAACTTCTTTTGATGTAGGACTCTGGCAGATTAGAATATTTCACAGTTAAATCGCCAACTTTCTTGCATAAAAACCCAATTAGTCGCATTTTGTATCACATAAATCCGAAAAGGCCTAGCCTAAAATCGAGGAGTACAATAATAAATTTTGGGGGAGGGGAGGTCTGAATCTGACTTAATGACATCAATCAATTCTTCATGATAATGGCTCTGGCAGCTTTTGACGAACGGTTCTGCCAATATCAAGGTAGAGAGTACAAACAAACAAAGGAATTTCAGTAACGCTAGTCGATACAGACCAATAGTATAAAAAATTAAAAGATTAAATAAATATCCTAATTAATACGAAAACATAATAAAAAAAACCGAAGATAAACATTGATAATTTGACAAGAGATGAACATTGAAAACTTATAACGAATTTGCAAAATTGATTAAAGTCTATCCTTAAATTTTAATTAATAAATAACAACGAACCAATTATTATTTGTGGATAATGACAGATTTATCTAAATTAAATGATATTTTTTGTTTTAGGTGTTTTTAGTAATTTTACAGAATAAGATTTTGACTATTATAGTCTAAATCTGAAAAGAATGTGCACATGGTGGGTGGCCTACAAAAACAACGTTAAAATTTCATTTGTCATTGTCTCTCTCTTGTTTATAAATAATCTTTCCCCTGATTTATCTTTCTTTTAATTAATTAAATAGTAAGTAAAGCATGCGTCTAAACTAGGTCGTTGGTCCACCGTGTAAGAGGTGTGTCCACTCTGCGTCTGCCAGTACGCGGTTGGCATTCCAGATTTGTTGTCTTAACAGCAGCCAGTTCTTCGTGTCATGTGCCTTTAACTAGGCAATCCTGAGTGCTATGTCGTTCACTTTGGTTCATTCGCGGATCTCCTCATTTCTCTCACGCAGTGAAACTAGCTCTGTCCTCTGCCCTCTACCTGATCGTAACCCTTCTGAGAAGGCCTATAGTAAGCATACTCATCTCTGCTTCATACGTCATCACTGGCAACACTCACTGGTCGAAGATTTTTGTATTCAGACACTACGGCGGACTACGGCCGGCAATGTGGACGAGAAGATAAGTTTTACGTTTCTAGGTTGAATCTTTGTCTACATGAAATTTCTGAATATTTACGAACATCTCTACACAGCGCCATCTGTTCTCAAAGTAAGCTAGGTAGGCTTAACCTGCTTGTGTTATTGGGTAACAGAACAACGGATATTAATACTTATATACTTTTCTTTTGTAAATACATACATATTATGTACTATACATAAAAACACTCAGACCAATGCAAACAATCATGTTCATGCACACAATTATTTGCATTGAGGGGTAATCGAACCCGAGACCTCTGCGTAGCAGCCATGTAAGTAATAAAACCACTACACCACAGAGGTCATCAAACAAGATTGTTTAAAATACTTATTAGCTTTTTACTCTTACATAACTACTTCATCATCTATTTTCACAAAATAAATACAAATAAAATTTCAGGGGAACTATTTTAACCACCATTTTAACTATTTTTATTACTTTATATTTGTAAATATTATTTACTGTTTTACCAAACTAACTACCTCGTTAAGCAATATACAGTGTCTTATAAGAAAAGCTGTGAAATTTTAAAGCCTTGGTCGTGAGAAAATTATAATTTCATAGAGCACCACGTTCATAGAGAATTGACGTAAATCAGCTGTCTGAATTAGTTGTTGTAGGTGGCAGCACCGCGTCACGTGAATTTTCATGGCGTTGAAGGGCTAGTCCCGATTTGTCTTGTGATTTCGCCAAATTATTTGCTGTTTCAAATAAATAGTGATAAACAGCATTAATTCATAAGTTCCAGGTGAGAGTTATATTGTTATAAAGTGTAATTCTGTGTGTATATAGCCGCTAAATGGTTTTACGCGGGACAGAAACATGCCAAAGTTGATAATGACGGAAAGTTAAGGGTGGTTTGGGGTGGAATTGTGGGACTGGTTATGTCTGGCGCCAGGGTGTCTGACAGCCAAGCGGGCGCCGATGAAGTGTGCTTGTTATTGATTCGTTGCACAGTCCTGTATCGTTCCTGCTCTTGTTAAACTCCAGACCGTGGCCAGCTCCCACGGGTGGTACACTCATAATAATCATGCAGATCGATTTTTTCAACAACAGTTTCTGTTACATGAAACATGTAGTCTTTGACGAACATTAGTTATGTTTTTGTAGTAAACTGTTGGTTAATCACATTTAATTGATATTTCAGTGGTGAAAATGTCTGAATACTGGGTGATAAGCGCCCCCGGCGATAAGACGTGCCAGCAGACCTGGGACACCCTGAACAATGCCACCAAGTCTGGCAACCTCAGTGCCAACTATAAATTTCCAATCCCTGACCTGAAGGTATAGTACATTTATTATTATACAAATTAACCCAATTTACCTATTGCCATTATTGTTATATGCCCATATAGTCCCACTACTGGGCAAAGGCTATCTTTCTTAACATACAGTATGTGTAACTAAAGTTTTTTTCTCAATTATTTTCAATTGAAAAAGTAATTTAAAAACTCTGATCCTTATTGTTAATTAGTTCAATTGACTATTAATAGATAATTGAAGACAAATATTTAATATTGTTATAAAATATTTGATATTTTTATTAATTATTTGATCATACCACATATATTGGTATTTTGTTATCTCTTTTGTTTTCATCATTAAATATTAAACTTATCCTAATTTTCCTTTAATTAAACATTAGTGAAGTTGGCTAACTAAAACCTCAATCAGAAGGAATATTGTAATTATAATATTTATTTTATCTGAAACTACCTATGGTTACCAAGTAATAATATTTAAAGAAAGTATTACTACAAACATTTCTATAGTAAATTAATACCTTATAAATATAATAAGCAAACTATTTTCTGTATAAAATGTTACAATGCATAAGTATTAAATAAGATTACATAATTTCTCAACCTGGCTTGATGACCATCTTGCAATTAAGTGGAAATAAGTTAATAGTACTGCTTCAAAGGAAATTGACTACCAACATCTCCTACACCAAAATAAGATTAAGTATAATTATTTGCATATAACCAAACATGAGATATTTATAAACTTCTGATGTGAAACCTGGTTATATAAATGCCAAATTTCTATCCTTACTATTTGTAATGCATTTAACAAACATATAGCAGAGATATCAATATATTCATTAACACATTTATTTTTATACAAATAAATAGGTTTGGTATTAGCACTAGTAAATCAATAAGAAAATTGTAAAAGCAATGTGCAGAATGTGGTAAACGGACTATCTTTTTTCTTAGTTCTTTATAAATCAATAAATATATTGCTCACACATTCACACAACGCCATCTAGTCCCAAACTAAGCAAAGCTGTGGCTTTGGGTACTAGACAACGGATAAACATACTGATATATGTTTAATAACTTATAGCTAGATAGAGAAAATATGCTTAAGGACTAAGTTAAACTCTATTGTTTAAAGCTTCTATTGTTAGGGAAATATTTCATTGAAAATTTTCTAAGTTTGTGTGATATGTAAAATATATAAAAAATCTTCATTGTTCTAGTTGTTTGTTTTATCTAATATTTTATAATTATACTACAGCTGGCCTCATGGAATCACATAACTCCTTTATACTTTTAAACTGACATACTGCCTCAGTACCAAAGTAGTTGTGTAAATGGCTGCCATGTACGAGGTCACGGGTTCAAATCCCAGGCAGAACACTTATTTTAATTATTTGTGTAATCCATAAGTTATTGCCTTGAATTTGGATGTACTTTGTGTGCGTTAAGATCTTGTATGTATTTGTATGTATGTATTAGTCTCCGCGACACAGGGCTAGTTCACGAGTGCAGGTAGTAGTCTTGAAATTTTATTTATTTATATTGTTATCTCTATCTTTACTAATATTATAAAGAGGTAGAGTTTGTGTGTTTGTGACGTTGTAGGGGTTATCTCTGGATATAATGAACTGATTTTAAAATTTCTTTCTGTGTTAAATAGTTATGTGTTAATTAGTATTGGGGAATGTCATAGGCTATATAGTGTCACGCTATGACTAATAGGAGTGAAGCAATAATTAAATATGTTTAAAAATGGGACGCGTTTTTTTTTTCTGCCCAACGAAGTGGGCATGGGTCAGGTAGTAGCTTATATTCTTGTTTACAATATAATTTTTGTATTATGTTGTTTGCAGGTGGGGACACTGGATCAGTTGGTGGGGCTGTCCGATGACCTTGGTAAGCTTGACACCTTCGTTGAGGCTGTGACAAGGAAGGTTGCTTTGTACCTTGGAGAGGTAAGTCAAATTTTATTTTGTACATATATTACAAATTACTTTTTATAAGCTTCATAATTTTTGATAAGTGGTCTGTATTTGAATAATATTATAGCCTAACACACAGTAAAAAATCACCAAAACAGTAATAAAACAATTTGTTAAGAGCTCTTATAAAGCACATACATATTAACAGCCATTGAAACTAAAAAGTTTGGAAATAAGCTAGTCCAGGACCTGAAGTCAGTCCCCATAGATAATAGGAGCTTGTATATTGTCTCTGGTTACGTTATGGTTGATTTACAAACAAGTCTAGGTGATCTTTAATCAATAGACTAATAAGATTTTGTCTAATTACAACACATTATTATGAAATTAAACCCTATACCAATCCGTCTGGCCAGGGTGGTATTAGTAGGCCAAGTATCCCTCCGTAACGGGAGGAGGCCCGTCCCTGCAGTGTTTAATTGCAATTAACTAAATTAAGTGATATTAATTAGGTACATTAACTGCCTTTACGTTTATTATTTACATTTGTGGTTTTTTATTTTGCTAAATCAAGGTCACTAGAAAATTCTATTTCATTGCATTAGGACTATTACAAATAGTCATTTAAAATCTTTAATTACTTTTAAAATATTCTATTGTTTACTGACATTTTTATATAGAATCTGCTATGATTTTTAATCATGAATAGCTCTTAATATTTTCTATTATGTCTTTCATATTATTAATTATAGCGCTATATATTCCTGTTAAGCAATTGTTATGTATTTAATCAATTTGTAAAAGTTTTAAAAATATCAATTTTATTATACTTTGTGTAGATTACAAATAAAAAAAAGTACCTTTTTTTATTTATGTTAGTGTATGGTTCTCGCCTTTAATCCTTTCCAGAATATTGCCTTTCTTATTAGCGTCAATATGAATTTGATATTTTTTCAAATAATCTTAAATTTTTTATTTATTTCTAATTTCCACAGCCTAATTTTGATTTTATTTTTTAAAGGTACTGGAAGATCAACGCGACAAACTCCACGAGAACTTAATGGCGAACAACAGTAAGTAATTTTATTATATTTTCACGTGGCATTAAACATTTTTTCTCAATATATCAAATTAAAGATTTAATTTCTTGTTTGGTGCCATTTATAAACATTTTTGAGACTTAAAATTTAGAAAGTTCTTATAAATAAATAGAGGTTTAAAAAAAATAAATAAAGTTTATCTTGCATGATTTAAAATATGAAAATAGTGAGATAAAACATTTTTTATGGCATGTTTGGGCGAATAGAGGAAAAGCTATTAAGAATTGGGTCTGATGTTACTAGCATGAAAAACTAATTTTAAAAATATAAGCAGAATGAACTGGTGTAGAAAAAAATTAAAAGCACACAGTAGTGCGAAAGATTATTATTAGCATGTGTCGCTGAATCTCAGTGGTTGAAGTTATCTTTTATTTTTTTTTTATTATAATTTAGTATTCATTTATGTTTACCTTTTTTTTATTATCTTGCATGTAATATACTTCTGACTGCCTACAATAGACAAGTCAGTCAATTATTATTATATTTTTTTAATATTTAATTAATTTGCCATTTATACCTGATAATGTTTTATATTATTTTTATACATTTTCTCACACATAACACATCTCATCTCAATCCCTAGTAACACACTAAGTACCTAAATGAGCACTAATATGTATATACAGAATCTGTTTCAACGAAACTTATTGTATACTTTTTGCCGCCAGCAATTAACGCGACTATTTTCACTTTAAATATTCGAATTTAAACGTAAAATCTATTTTATTTTTGTAAATATGTGGTCTGGTTTAAAAAAACAATTACATTTTTTAAATTTAAAAATTATATAACTTTTTAAAACTGCAATTAATCAAAATTATTCAAGCACTCTCTTGCCTTCGCGTTGTACATAGCAACTGCATGTTCTTACTCAAAAAGTTTATCTTTCCTTATCTACCTAGTCGGGTCGTAAGTTCTGTCAAAAACTTTTAATGTGATTAATGATACAGTTTTTGATAATTGTTTAAAAATTATATATGAAATGAAAGGTAATTAAATGCACAATCCAAATTTATTTACATTATTCAAAATGCCCTCCCCCATTTTGAATACATGCCCGTAATCGACGCGGCCAGTCGTCGATCGCAGCACGCACCACATTCATGTCTATTTCTGCCGCTGCTTTAACCAGAGATGCTCGGAGAGACTCCAAATTCTGATGAGGTTTAGCACAGACAATCTCCTCCAAATGTTGCCATATCTTGTAGTCCAGTGGATTTAGATCTGGACTAGAAGAGGGCCAGTCTTCATGACCAATGAAGTTAATTCCTCGGGCGGTCAGCCAGTCTTGCGTGCTTCGTGCCCTATGAGCTGGCGCAGAATCCTGCTGGAATATCCAGTGTCTGTTTTCGAACATTGTTTGGGAAAGAGGTTCCACTATGTTCGTTAGGACGGTATTTTGGTATACAACGGCACTGGTTTTTACACCTTTTTCACAAAAAAACACCTCAGTTAATCCTGTATAGGAGACTCCAAGCCAAACCATGATTGACGAAGGATAATGCCCACGCTGCACCCTTGGAATACGCGCGCTTGCTTCTTCACTGCTATGGGCATACACTTTGTCATTTTGTTTGTTGTAGCTTTCTTCGATGTTAAAAATTTTTTCGTCGGAAAACAAAATTTCGCGGTATTTTTTTCCCGCGTACCGCCTTTACAAAGCTCGGGATCTTTCCAGCCTAATTTTTTTCAAACGCTCATTCAAAAAATGTCCGGTCTTTTTACGATAAGCTCGTAGTCCTAGGTCTTCATTTAACACTCTTTTAATCGTGGTTCTGCTTAGGCCCATCTGAAGAGCTAAGATTTTTTGCTTCCGGACGGGATTTCGTTGAATTCGCGCCTTCACGGCTTTGATGACCGCTGGTGTCCTAACTGTGCGAGGTCGGCCGCTCCTCTTACGATCTTCGAAGCTTGAATCTTCAGTGTACCGTTTGATAGTGCGATAAACAAACCGTAGTGTTATTTTCAATTTTTTCAGAAAGTTGAAAATCTCTGTTGGCGCGTAACCACAGCGGTGCAACGCGATAACCGCGACTCTATCTTCCTTTTGCGACCACTCCATATTTGAAAATGAATAAAAATGATTACTTTCTTTATATTTGAAAAGGGCGAATGTTCTATTTTTAAAATTAGTCGAAGCATATGTGGCCAGTATTCGAAGATAAAAAAAATATGGATGTGACAGAACTTACGACCCGACTAGGTATATACCATCGGCTTACTTCATACATAATTTTTAAAAACAAATAAGTTTCGTTGACAAAATGTATAAGGTTACGAATGTTGAGTGGACAGTGTTTGTATATCTTTAGTTTGGAGGTTCATCTACCTATGACTATGTAGAACCTCATTGCACCTTGCACCTAAGTGTGGATTAGTTAACGGAATGTATAGACTACAATTTTATATGTTGTATTATGTACATTTCAGTCTGTACAGTCTGTATATTTAATCGTCTTAAGCGGTCTTAATGGTTGGGAGTCGTATTGCACACTAAGATATCGTTTCTTACAAATTATGGGCTTGTTATTTATTTCGTTTTAAATCTTGACGCGAATGGAATCAGCAATTATGAAGATATATGCCGTTTTGTACATAGGGTCTTCGATATTTGGAATGTTTAGATAAGAAAGTCAAGATTCTTATATTATAAAATAATATTTTTTTAGTATAATTTTATTGTATTTAAATTGTAAATAAAAGTGAGTATGTACATATTATGTACAAAATAATTATTACAGCTTATTATTTATTACAATATTATGTAAGTAATTTATATTTACTAAATTTTACATACGCTTTTTTATATATTTTTTTTTATAATATTATTTCGTTTAGAAAATCAGAATGACGTTTAATTTTATTACTTAATTGTTATCTTTAGAATGAGAATGTTAGTATTTCCGGATTGCATTTCAGTGTCTGAAAAATGGAAAAAAGTTTGCGGAAGTGAGTAATTTATTCTGTAGTGTATGTAAATATACTTAGCTTATTTCTACATAGTCGTATTATGTACAGTATAATGTGATTACAGAACGAATCAAACCAGAGATTCAAAATGATTTATGACATCTCGTAGGTAAGCGCGGGAATCCGCAACAAAAAATGACAGTTCTTTTTCCGATATATTTATGAGTTTTTTTATCTGTGCATTTTTCTGCGCAATTTTACAATATAATATCATAGAGTTTGAAACTGATTTTTTTTTTAAATTATTGCGATATTTTCTTTTTACTGTGCATAATTCGATTATAAAAATGTTACGTGCGTGCTTTGAAAATAAATATATAAATGGCTTTAAATATTATATATTGTTATTTAAGTTTACAGAATTTTTAATTTTTCAGTTATCATTTTATTTTGCTGTGTTTACTTTGAATATAAAATGTATTTATGTCTGAATGATTAATAACTATAATGTGTTTTATGTATAGAAAGTAAGCATTTATTTAGGTTTTTAGGATGTAAAGTATATTGTAAATACCAGTGGCGAAGGGTGGATTTTTATAAAAGGGAAGCCGAAGATTCCGTGGACTTTTGTTCTACTTTATATTACTATTATTCTGTAGTTCATAGGTATTCGTGAGAAAATGTTTCGATTTTACCTAGTTGTCCCGAACTCATAAACTTAAAATACGAAAATGTTTCTCTGTTTGGAAGACTTCTTTGATCAATTAGATTAATTGTTTATATTGCTATATCCTAAATGATTCTACATACCTACTTACTTACTTTTAGAATCTGAGAATACTGTCTGTAAGCCACTTACTTATACGTATCGAAATGAGATAATTGTATTAAAATGTTTCGTAAATCCACAGCGCCGGCGTTTCTTATATTTATAATTCAATTTCGAGAATGATGTTTTATCGCACATCACATAATAGGATAGTCAATATAATATAACACTATTAACCTGTCCCTTATAACAACAAACTATTAAATTTGCTGAAAACAATACAAACAAGTACTTACAAAAATATTCCATAGGATCCCAACGCACTACGACAAAAATAAAGTCAACCAATGCACAACACATAATACACAATCATAAATAATTAAACATACAAATTTTACTACTTTAAACAAGAAAGCGAATTTTATAACCTATTTGCAGAAAATAAATACAAATATCTGTTTTTTCTTCAAATGGTCCTATCGTTTACCGATGATTCTGCCAAAGTCAAGACGCAAGCCGTATAAAAATATAAAAACAAATAAATATAATTAAAAACTAAAAATTCAGAAGAAAGGCTGATTTCTATCAGATTTAAATAATTGATAAAAACAAAGGAATGTCAATGGCAAATTAAGTACTTAACGTGAAATGAAATGAAACTTCGTTACAATTGGTCGGTCCACTGGTTGCAATAGTGCTTTCTCGCTCTCGCAATGTTGTAGTTGTATCTTTTATCCTTGTCATAAGCCGATGGCCACCGGCTTATATGGTACCTTAGATCGACGAATACAAAGTGTCACGTGACCGTACGATTTCCGTACAGTCTGTTGTACTGGATTCCTAATTTCGCGACCGGCTTACTGCGCTCCGCGCATGCGCGCTTTAAGTACTCTCTGACTGAACCATAACAAGTTGTTAGTTGACAACCTTTAATTACAAGATGGCGTTATGAGTACGTAAATAATTATATTGAAAATTATTATTACTGTAATTATTATTGCGATTTACGTAAGAGAATACTTTTTTGTTTTATATTATTTTGTATTGAGTGGATGTTGCGTCATTGATTTATAATTGATTAATAGACAATGCTAAGCGGTTTTTGCAAAGGTAAGCCGGTAGGAATCGAGTTATATGGACACTTCGCCACTAGTAAATACTAGGTCTGTATGTGGTGTTTATGAAGAAGTAATGTATTGACTAATAAGCCTGTAATTAATGAAAAATAATAAAAAAGACATTAATATTTTCTCTTTACATAAATTTAGATAAGATGACTAAATATGTATTTAATAATTATCTAATTAAAAAACCGACTTCAACGACAAACTTGATTATAATAACTACCAATAATATTATATTATAAAGAGGTAGATAATTATATCATGCTTACAAATCAATGAAAAAAGTGTTTGGGAGAAGTAACGCAACTCTCTGTCGTCTTCATCATCAGATCACGTTTGTGTAAAGGTGTGTAAAGTTTTCATCAATATGAATAAAATAAGCCCAAACAAAGGTAGCTGCTATATCCCGTTAAGGAGTTCCCCCGACCCTCTGTCATCTTCATCATCAGATCATGTTTGTGTAAGGTTGTGTAAAGTTTTCATCAATATGAATAAAATAAGCCCAAACACTAGGTAGCTGCTATATACAGCTGACGAGTTCCCTCGACTCTCTCGTCATCTTTCTTCAGCATCAGATCATGTGTGTGTAAAGTTGTCATCATTACGAATAAAATAAGGCCAAACACAAGGTAGCTGCTATATACCGTTAAGGAGTTCCCTAATTTCTCTGTGGTCTCCATCATCAGACCAGTTCTAACTCTGCATTCTTTTGTAGTGACGTCAGAGATACACGTTATATGACAAGATTTTACACAATGCGTCCTTTCAATTTTCAAAAGTTGCTCTCGATTTCTCTAGGATCCCGTCATCCTGATCCAGATCTGGTGACAATGGGACCAAATAAGAAGTATAGGTATCCTTTAAAAAAATCATTAAATCAGCCAATTAACGTTCACTGCTGCACATAGGCCTCTTCCAAATATTGCCACTTTAAGCGGTCCTGTGCCTCTCTCATCTATCGGCTTTCTGCTGTTCTAACTCGGTCGTCAGTACACCGCGTGAGGGGCCTCCCCACCCTGCGTTTTCCGGTACGCGGTTGCCATTCTAGAACCTTTCTGCCCTAACGGCTGTCGATGCTGCCACCTTAACGCCATAAAAAATAACAATGTCATGTTTTAATAATATTGAAACTCACTCCCATTATTTTATTGTTATGGTTAAACCTAAATTTTTTGCTTACAATGTATAAAGTACATATAATCAAATCTTTCTAAATTTAATCTGGCAAAAAATACTTTTATAAATTGCCAAAAATAATTTTGAAATGATTGATTTCTTGATGTAGGTACATGCGAGCTTTCTATAAGTCGGGTTTAAGGACACCGTGTACAGTAATCATCATCATCATATCAACGTCAAGTTATAATCAACGCAAGTTGTTATCAAGCCAATCGACGTCCACTGCTGGGCATAGGCCTTTTCCAAGTATTGCCACCTTGTGCGGTCCTGTGCCTCCCTCATCAAATATTGTAGAGTAAAGACACCACATAATCCAAAAATGTAATGCAGCCACCGCACTGAAAAAAATAAAATTTAACAAATTATAGAAATATTACAGTAAAATATCTCCATACAGAGTTACTGTTGTGCCTTGAGAATGTCATCGTGACCCATACTAAAAAGTTATTTATGAATATTACATTACATATTGTCGTGATAGCCACGGTTACATAACACTTATTAGATTGTCGATCTTATGAAATACTAAGATAAAATACCTACTGTTAGCGACAATTGAAATGTGACGTCATTTAGAATCTTTGGATTGCGTAACTGTATTTGTATTCGTTAGTTTAATGCCTGTAAAAGTCCCCAAAACACTGAACTCTATTCCTAACGCGGGAGTTGTTTTAAAAATAAAGTTTACGCCAATTACAAATTTAACATTAAATAAAAATTTATAATCATCAGAATTAGAAAAATTGATATAATATAATATTGAAAAGTGACTAATCCCACCCACTTTATTACAACTGCCATTCTTGTAAACCAGGATAAACATCGCGATCTCTTTGAGTCCTGGCGTAAACGACCTAAACTTATTGACAGTGTTGTAAAAGAGCATCGTTTATTGAACCAATATCAATTTGAAACCAAAGTGGAACCATTTTATGACTTGTCTGTTTGTATTCCAGGCATTAGGTAATTACTGCTACTAATTGTGTGTCATCCGGGTATTCACTCATTAAGTTTCTACTAGGTATGCCAAGAATGTCAAATACTGAGTTTTTAGCTACTTTATGACATATTTACATAAGCCGAATTTGAGTTTGAATGTTTGGGTTTTTTTATATGCTACCTACTTAGTGACGTGACCAATAGTTTGCTCACCTATTAAGAAGCTTTACGTCCATTCTAGATACAGAACTCTGTGCCTTACTATTAAAAAGCATCTGGGTGCTTCTGAAAACACTCGTCGCCCTGGGACATAAGCTAAGTCACATAGTTTTACTAGTTACTTTCCACCTAAACACAGTAATTTATGCACGCTAGGCTCAAGCCTATAGCCACTTCAAGGCGGCGAACACAGCTGTGGTTCTGTCACCAATAATAATATACCTAAACACGTCGTCAAATTGTTTGATCTATCTTAACGTTTATCTACCTTAGATTACCAAAATTGATTCGTATAAATATTTAGAAAAGGTTTCGTACAGTTTTGAACTAATCTCCGAATTTTCAATTTTGGATAGACAGAACTTTAGATAACTGTTTTACAAAATGTGAAAATGTGTACATATTATTGCTCGTGACTGTACCAATTACCTTCTACCTAAGGCGCTGACTCCACGAGCGATAGAATCGCAACGAGTCTGAACAAAAATCGCCGCGATAACATCGCCGTGTGGAGACACCTTCATACAGAGTATATAGAAATACATGGCACGACGATTATATCGCCGCGATTTTATCGCTCGTGGAGTCAGCGCCTAAGACAACTTTTAAGCGAAATCTTAAACAAGTGGAGGTCTGTACGTCATTTTAGCTAACTGCTACACATCTAACTTATCAGAGCTCATTTTAGGCTCTGTGATGACAAATAAGTCAGGCCCTTACGTAACTTCTATCTAAGCCTGAACTCAACTGCCAGATATGAACTCCAGGGGTTGTTTTACAACTGGCTATGATGATGGGGCAGCAGACAACTTTACCAAAAAAAAAATGAAAATCTCCGGATGACATAGCTTTTTGTACTGTAAAAATTATCATAAGATTTAAAGTATAAATGTTTTTAAATAGGTTTTAATCTGATAATATATGTTAAAATGTATAAAATAGAAGGTATAACTGTAATGTCTGCATCTTCAATTTTCAGAAATGTCAATCCATATAAATAAATGAATGGCACAAAATTATATATACTGCAAATCATCAGCTGTACCTAATTGTTATATTGTTTTGTGATGTAAAGGCACAGGTCATTTTCTGTCAGAACCTCACTTCGCATTACATGTGCTGTGTTTTATAAATATTAATTCGTAATCACGATAATTAAATTATATTATCCATAGCTCTTTTAAATTTAGTAATTTTTATTTTTAAATACATAAATGAAAATTGTTATAATTTTTACGCACTAATAATTTTTAACAAATAATATTTAAATTTACATAATACAAAATGTTCTCATACCATAGATAATAGCAATCACTGCCTCACAAGACATTCATAGCTTAGCTATATCAAGCTTGGAAAATTGTCTATGCTTTGCGCTTTTTAATTTTATTATTACTATTTAGTTTATTTATTTTTGTTTATATTTTTAATTTTCTATTTTCGCTCCTCTCTCCATTAAATTCTCATTTTTGTTAATTCTAATTTGAAGGAGGCCGTTGGTTTGATAGTTTTTATAAGTAATCAAATATCGACTTCCAAATACATTAAGGATAAAGGATATAAAAACATTGCAACAGTTTTAGAACCGCCATAAAAAATGAAATAAGAGCCATCGATACACTTTATAAATAAGAAGATTTCGCCATATTAGATTTAAATGGCTAGGGGGATTTGATGAAAGGCTTTGATGACTGTGGCGGCTCTAGGCGTTGACTCATACGCGGACCCGGGCGGGGGCGAGCCGCCTCCCACGCCCACGTCCCCCGTGTGTGACTCGGCCTACTCTGAGCACCACGGGTGCTGGCCGTGCGAGCACCGGGACCACTCGGACTGTGAGGCCACGCACCCCTCGCAACACTCAAGCGGCCGCAGCTCCCCGCGCTGGGACGATGACGAGGAAGAGGAACGACACCACCACGTTCTCACACAAGGTTTAGGAGACCTAACCCAAGCCTAATCAGTAACTCCACTATTTGAACGGAACTTGAAGCTTTTTAGTATTTGTTTGTTATTAATGTGAATAAGAATCAAGTTCTATTCAAAATTTTGTTATAGGCCCTGTAAAGTCCTAATAGGCAACGAATCTTTATGATATAAGGCTTCGTTCACGTACAGCGCTAACTGCTACGCGAAGCCTTATGTGTTATGGCAGTGATTGCTATTGTCTTTAACCTGTTTCATTGTCGTGTTTAAAGAAAATAAAAGTTGTTAAAATTTTGACAGCAGGTGGCGCTGGCCGTTATTGTATTTCGCGAGCGCCATCCTCAATTTTTTTTTGTCTATGAAATTCGGATTTTGAAAAAGTTTAGGGTGACGCTACGTTTTAGTGGCTAAGTTAATTATCTACACAAAATTATGTTCGTTTTTCTCACAAAGCAACACAAGAAGCACACACGTGTGTAAGCCTTTTGACATTTACCGAGTGCGTGTGTGTGTATGTCAGATTTGTAGCCTAAATTAATAAACGGGCAATTTGCGAAATTGTTTTGGCAAATTTCGTGATTGCCCTTTAGCAGCTTTATACACAGTCTAATGTGTTATTTAATAGCTTTTTAGTTATTTTTTTATTTGCTTAGTTGTTTTATTATTTTTATGTCGATGTTGTACTTTTGTTTTTATTTTATTAATACTGATATTATATTATAAATACCTCCGAAATATTAGGAATAAATTTACTGCGTTTTTGTTTTGTCTTGTTTTGAGCCAGATTTTCAAAAGCAATTGGTTGTAACTGAAAACAACCAAAAATAGCAATTTAATTACAAATCACGTACGTAACCTTGGTTTTATGAGCTTTCAGTATCTAGGACGCGAAATACTGCTTATTTTAATTCGGTACGTAAAGTAAAAGTTTACCTATGTCGATTCCAAAACCATTTAGAGATTTTAGATCGGTAAGGAATAAAATCAAGTTTTAGCGCAAAAAACCGCAAGATTGTGTTCATTTTTACAATTATACATGAATTACTTTGTCTTTCATTTGATCTCTAAATGACGTCATGCGTTCGGCTGAACAGAAGTTTGTCTCTGCTGTCATTGCTTAAGTAATTCAGCCGTACGCATGACGTTATCACAAGAAAAACTTAAATTATTTATTAAACTATAGGTAGAAAACCAAAAACACTCAATTCAATAAAACCCTTAAAATAAAAATATTAAAAAATACCAAAACAACTCTTTACATACCGAATTCTGAAATTTTGGAGAGACATAAATATACATAATATAACTTTGCAATCTTTGAGCGTTGGAAAATACGGTACAAGCGTCATGATATCGACGTTGCAAGGAATAGCTCAATATATCATAATTCCTTCGTCTTCCCGGCACTGGGATGAAATGAATACCTGATGTTAATTACGATGCATAATCATACTTAATATTATATGAATAGGAGTCTAATGGCCACGTTGCTATAAAATATATAGGATGAAATCAGACAAATAATTTTGCTTGAATGACGTACAATATATCTTAAAGATATAAAATAATATATACTTTAAAATACACATAATTATCCTTCTAGACAGCTCACCTCATGCTAGACCGAATTTATCTTCAATGCAAGATCTAGGCCTCACAATACAATATTAATAAAAAATATAAACTGTAGAATCTAAGCATTTTTTAGTCCAAGTCTATACTTAACTTACTCTATGGATAAAAACACTATTCGAAACTTTGAATGTAGTAGCGCTAGTCGATACAGTGCGGCATTTAGCTCACGAAAGCCATTTTTCGACTTCGGTAATTAAGATTAATGACTTCCTTTGTCAAGAAACATTACTGAATAATAATTAGGCCACTAGTTTATTTCGTTATCTTATATAATATTTATGTATAAACACAACATGTTTATGTCCCAATACGGGGACGTCCTACTTTGACCGTTAGTGGGATTAATCTGAGAAACTACAATGGCATTATATGAATAGTTTGATTTGTATTAGGTAGTCTATGTATCGAGAACTATTTTAATCGAGAGGAAAACAATATCATAACATAAACCATTTTCTTAGTCGTAAATGAAGGCAAGTGAAAGCTTAAGTACAGTTAAAATAATAGAAAGATGATGTACCTATCGTTAAGGGGTAGTAGAATTTATTGAGAAGAAGGGTACTGATAGACAGGACATGATAGCTAATATGGGGTAGAAAAGTAGCGAAATGTAGCTCTGAATATTTGTCTAGATCTCGCCCATCGATTTAAACTTCTCGTAAACGAGAAATTGAGTTTTAAAAATTAAACTAATTGATTTATATTATTTCATGTATGTAATCAGCAGTCAGTCGTCGGAGTCTCGTTGTCTTGTATGAGTTAAAATATCTTGATGTAAACATAAAAAAGGAACTACTTACATCATTGAATTTTTTGGATGTTATTTGTTTTTTGGGTGACATTAAAAAATATTTTAGTTTTTTTACGCAATTCACAAGTTTCAGTACCTAATACTGTAGGTACCTAGTTTTTGAATTTATTTAATTGTGATTGTGACATCACTACGCGTGAAAACATTTCCACAGCTTTATGATGTTTAGAGAAGTCATATAAAAGAGTTAAATATTTTTAAATTATAACCATTCATTTGGTTTACGCAATTACACTTATGAACGTCTTAGCGTCGTAGCACATTAAACGGATCTGCATCGTATCAACTCGCACCTTACTGCAACGCACACTAATCGGATACGTAACGTAATCGGATTTTTGACGTTTGACACCGAGGAAAAAGGCGAGGCGATGCTGATCCGTTACGTTACGTTATATGTGCTATGACCCTAAACGTTTATTCTGTAAGCTATTAACAGTTTCACAATGGGGTAAAACTATTAGAAAAATCTGAAACATTAGAAATTAGTTTATATTTTTTCAGAGTTATAATAATAGGGACATATTTATAACTGTAAAAAATATTTATGATGTAGTTCTTTTAAAACCGTACAACTACATAATAATATTACATTATAACTAAATTTTTTGCTAGTGTAATTACTGGGTGGCACTTATTTCTCAATAAGCATCTATTAAAACTCTCCCCTTTGCTATCTTAATGCAATAAAAAAAAACATATTTTTACAATATTTTTTGGAAAAATCTATGTATAATATAATATTTTTAATGATACGGTTAATTTTAGCATGTTCCCGTGCATGATATTTAATGCATGTAGTCCTAAGAATTTTGCTATGAGTGTATTTTATTTGTATATGTCTATTTAAGCATGATAGCTAGTATGTATAATAAAATATTTAAATTTAAAAAAATCAAACGCTTATATTTATTTCTTTTTGTGTTCATATTTCGTTCAGCACTTTTAATAACATTTTTTAGTGTATATTTATATTTGGTATATGTTGATTAAAATAATAAGTCCTCTTAAATAACTTTGCCCTTAATTAAATAAAATAAAAAGTAAAAAAAAAGAAGTATTTCTCATAAAATAATATTCAAAATTTAAAAAAATTCAAATAAAAGATTGGTTTTAAAAAAGATTGGCTATCGAAAAAAAAACTTGAATACCTTTTTTGATAAACCTTCTTGGTAGAAAAGCGTGTTTTTTTTAATGTGGCAATGTTGTTTTCCAGGTGACCTGCCATCCTACTTAACTCGTTTCCAATGGGATATGGCTAAATACCCCATTAAGCAGAGTTTACGTAACATTGCTGATATTATTAGTAAACAGGTAAGTGTGATACTTTTATCTAATTAGAATACCAAAATATATCACCATCCCGTCTTTTCCAGTAGGCTATAAAGCTACTAAGGGAGATTAGTAAATTATACCTACCATCGTTCATCGAAACGTAAAGCTCTTTTCCCCTCTCTGGCATCGTATTAGGTGGGCAGTCTGAAGTGGATTATTAAAAGGGTGGTGAACAAAAATACTATAAAATAGTTATTATAAATGAAAAACCTTCGCGGCGTAATTTACAGAAATGAACTAACAGAAACAAAGAACATCGAAGCTTAGAACAATAATTTATTTATTGCACAAATAAATATCCTGCTTGAGGTTCGTTTTATAACTATCGTAAAAGTATAACGTATATAAATCCCTCCGTGTGGTGTCGGAGTAAGAATACAATATGTCACCACCCCATATCATCCCATGGGTGTCGTAGAAACCGACTAAGGGACTATCCGTGAATATTATCTTTACGAAATAAAAACAAGGAAATCTTGAAATTAAACCCTATACCAATCCGTCTGGCCAGCGTGGTATTAGTAGGCCTAGTATCCCTCCGTCATGGGAGGAGGCCCGTCCCTGCAGTGGAATATTTATGGGCTGTTATGATGATATCATTAACTTCATCATCATTTTTGTCCAATTTAAATCCCCACACATTAGGTTAGTTATACCTAGTTAGGGCCCATAGAAATTTCAACAAAATTAACGAAATAAATTGTTTGTATTTTAAAATAAATGTGTAATAATTGTGACATCCGTAAGCTGGGAAGAAGTAGCGATCGTGACAATCTGTCAGTACCGCGGAGATGCTTCGTTTTGGATCCACAACGAATTTAATACTCTTGACCCCTTTAAACGTGTATTTTTGTACTCTTAACACAAACACTTAAATGTTTTTTTATTTGTCTAGGTGGGACAGATCGATGCCGATCTCAAACTGAAGTCAACGGCCTACAACTCGCTTAAGGGGAGTCTACAAAATTTAGAGAAGAAACAGACGTAAGTTTGTAACATTTTAATTTACATTGAACTGTTTATTCAACAATTGGTCAAATAAACCTCTAATCCAGTATCAAACGTTAGTCAATTATGAAAAAAAAACCGATGAAACTTACCCCCGATTTCCGAACGACTGATCAAACAAAAATCAACTAATCAAGTGTCAAATTTTTGTTCCTGAATATGATAGTTGACCTGAGTTTTGACACTTGATTAGTTGATTTTTATTTAATCAGACATTCGGAAACCAGGGTTTAGCCTCTTACTACTAACCATTAGAAACGTTCTTTGCCCTTATTCCTTGATCAATTCCTCAAATCACAACTGTAATCCATTGACAACTGTTAGTCAGTTAAATTATATAAAGGAAACAGACGAAAGTTGATATATTACTATGTACTTTACCTACCTTGATTAAATCATCAAATCAAAAACTTATGAATTGGCAAGTGCTGATCTCAGTAATAGATTTAGTTGGTCTATTAATCTATACTAATATTATAAAGAAGTAAAGTTTGTGTGTTTGTGACGTTGTAGGGGGTAATCTCTGGATCTAATGAACCGATTTTAAAAATTCTTTCTGAGTTGAATAGTCCATTTATCGGGGAGTCAATAGGCTATAGCCTATGGACTCTTCTTCTACTACTCCTATTAGTCATAGCGTGATACTATATATAGTACTAGCTGATGCCCGCGGTATTACCCGCTTAATTGTTATTTTACACCATAAACTACCTATATTCCAAATTTCATCAAAATCCATTTAGTAGTTTTTGCATGAAAGGGTAACAAACATCCATCCATCCTCACAAACTTGCATTTATAATATTAGTAGGATAGGATAAGCAAAGGTGTGTCACTTTAGTGCCTAACAAATAAGGTGAATATTATCTTCACTAAATAAAAAGAAGGAAACCTTGAAATTAAACCCTATACCAATCCGTCTGCAAGCGTGGTATTAGTAGGCCAAGTATCCCTCCGTCAAGGAAGGAGGCCCGTCCCTGTAGTGGGACATTAATGGGCTGTTATGATGAAATAAGTTGACAATTACGAATTTAAGCTCTCTAGATATATCAGACCCACAGCTAAAAAACCGGTCAAGTGCGAGTCTGACTCGCGCACCGAGGGTCCTGTACAAGCCTATTTATTTTCCCGTCAAATTGTGATAACGTCAGGATTCAGCTGTTTAAATACTATTTTTCCCGCCAAAATTCAATGACGTCACGACTTAGCTGTCAAAATATATTTTCCTGCCAAAATTCTGTGACGTCACGACTCATCTGTCAAAAATTCTATGACGTCACGCCTATCTGTCAAAATTGACAGCTGTCAAAAGTGACAGAGGTATCAAATATTTTCCCGCCAAAATAATATGACGTCACAAATCATCTGTCAAAAATTCTGTGACGTCACGACTCATCTGTCAAAAATTCAATGACGTCACGACTCAACTGTCAAAAAATATTTTCCCGCCAAAATTCTGTGACGTCACGACTCATCTGTCAAAATTCTATGACGTCACGGGTCACGTGACCTATGACGTCACAGGTCACGTGACCTATGACGTCACATGTCACGTGACACAGCTTTCCCGCCAAAATTCTATGAAATCTAAATATAATATGATTGCTAATAAAAAGTAGCCTATGTTCTTTCTCAGGGTCTAAAGATTGTCTGTACCAAATTTCATCGAAATCCGGTCAGCCGTTTAGGCGTGAAAGAGTAACAGACAGACAGAGTTACTTTCGCATTTATAATATTAGTATGGATCACGCTATGACTAATAGGAGTGGAGCAGTAATAAAATATGTTTAAAAAAGGGACGCGTTTTTTTCGCCTCCCAATGAAGTAGGCACGGGTCAGCTAGTGTAATAATATTAATACTTTAATTTCCAGCGGAAGCTTGTTGACCCGCAACTTGGCCGATTTGGTGAAGAAGGAACACTTTATCCTCGACAGCGAATATTTGTCCACTCTGCTTGTCATCGTGCCCAAGTGAGTACTTAGATATAATTGTGACAACAATTGTTTTTTAATCACAGGAATATGACTATATCAAAACTGATGGAATGGGTAGGAAGCGGTGTGACATTGCTGATTTTCATGATGATTCATAGTTAAATAGTTTGACGGTCATAGAAAGGAATCCCCAAAACTTTAAATTGTATGACGAGCTTTCTTTCTTTTTGCACAGATAATATCTGCGTATTTTTCTTTGGAATACGATAGGCTGATAAGACCGCTTGTTTTATACTACATGCTCGCCTGACCATTAGCTTTACACTTCTATACCAGATATCAGATAACTTCTGTCCTCACAAATAAAAAGCGCAAAATGCAGGGGGCATTCCAGCATTTTGCACGTGACTCGGGACTTTAACCCTTTCACAGTGCCGCCAGCAGACACAATAGTAAAACAATGCTCGTGTACCATATATGGTACACTGCACTGGGAACGTCCCATAGCCCTGTAATATACGTTAGCATACTGTTGCTTAGAAGATATCTATTATAATGAGAAATTCTCTTATAGGTCCATGTTCAACGACTGGAACGCTAACTACGAGAAGATAACCGACATGATCGTGCCTCGTTCCACGCAGCTGATACACCAGGACAACGACTACGGCCTGTTCTCTGTTACCCTCTTCAAGAAGGTAGGTTCATTTTTTATTTTGATATTCTACATAAGTACTACAATAAGAACTCTAGCTCCCAAATCACAGGAAATCCTAGTTTGGGAGCTAGGGCTATCTCTATTTGTACAACTTTAATCCTTTTGTAACTTAATTTTAAGCTCAATTTGTACAAAGTTTTATGCATCAATAAACACATTATTAAGTCGAGAATGGTGAGTCTGTACAGTAGGAAAAGTGTACAATTTGAAAAATGCTGACAGACAGACAGACTTTAGAGACTGGAATATTTTCTCTTGTGTAAATTTTTATTCTCTATCTTGTCTTTGGCAGAATCATCGGTAAAAGATTAAGCTACTATTAGAAAGGCAGAACAGAAATGTCAAACGTCATTTACGTCAACTGTCAAACTGACATTGACAACTTGACGTTTCTCTACAAATTGTTTACACTAGTAACACGTATAAATGTCATTTTCTGCAGGTAATAGATGAGTTCAAGCTGCACGCCCGCGAGCGCAAGTTCGTCGTCCGCGACTTCTCTTACAACGAGGCAGACCTCGCCGCCGGGAAGAACGAGATCACCAAGCTTGTCACCGATAAGAAGAAGCAGTTTGTAAGTATATTTGTTATTTATATTTTATTGCCCCAATGCAGGTTTGAAGGGAAACAGACTCGGTTGTATGATAGCTATAGCTTATTCATGTATACAGTATGTAAAGTGAGACATAGGCAATACTTTATGGCGTGATAGATAACGTTATTTAATGAAGGAAAAAAATTACAAAATATATAAACATTAAATTACTACATAGTAAACGATGTGTAAAGCTTAGCCATGAATTTCACTAATCATGGACACCGCGCGGACGCAGCGAGCGATTGGTTCGCCAGCTGAGTTAGATACATACCTACGACGAGCGGCGCGGGTCAATGCACCGAGTCTTGAACAATATTTTAGCGCAGCGGGAACGTGTCCACACTTAGTTCATTTTTGGAATTTTTTCGTGAAAAATTAAGTACCTAATTTTATTACATAATTCGGATCAGAATCACGTACAGAGTCACCTCCGTAATTATTGCCGATGACTCAAAAAACACCCTGTATATTAATGCACAAAAAATTTGCCCGCCATTATGCATTGAAGTCAGGACTCACCTGTCAAATTATTTATTGTATTGCTCAAATGTCACCTGTTAAATATTATTTTCCTGATAAAATTATAAATGATGTAACGACTCAGCTGTCAAAAATGATATGACGTTACGACTCAGCTGTCAAAATTATTTGACGTCAGGATTTTTGATGTATGTATAATATATTTATTTATAATGCTTATCAACAGATTTAACATTATTTATATGCCTTATAATAAAATGTAATTAACAATCTACACAGAATCTAAACCCAATACTAGGCAAACAAAACTTTTTTTTTTCTAGCATACATTGGGATACTCATGTGATACCTACTTATTTGTGGCATCAAATTAATAATATATGTGTGCTTTTAGCTACGATCTCTTTGGAATAAGACTAAGAGGTACTCAATTATCTATATTTAGTAAAATATCAAGTTTATAATATAGTATGTTTCTCTCAGGGTCCGCTTGTAAGATGGTTGAAGGTGAACTTCTCCGAGTGTTTCTGCGCCTGGATACACGTCAAGGCACTGCGCGTGTTCGTCGAGTCCGTTCTTAGGTAAGTTTTTAATTATTTTGTTTTATTTGTCGTCACACCATCTTATCCCATGGGTGTCGTAAAAACCAACTAAGGGACTATCCGTCAGTTTTATCTTTACGAAATAGAAAGCAGGAAAACTTGAAATTAAACCCTATACCAATCCGTCTGGCCAGCGTGGTATTAGTAGGCCAAGTATCCCTCCGTCACGAGAGGAGGCCCGTCCCTGCAGTGGGACATTAATGGGCTGTTATGATGATAATGATTATTTGTCGTGAAATATTCTATTAAGAGTTCTACGAGTGACCATAGCAATCATTATTTTCTTTTTGGTAACATCCCTAAGGTTTCAGTCTTGCATTCAGCTCTTTGAAACAGTTATGTATTGTTATGTTTAGAATAGTTTATTAGTAAAATTACAACATATAAAAAAATTCCGTTGTTACAGTAAATAATGTTTTGAAATTGAAAACTGGTTAAGCAGTTGTGCACATTTAACTTCTATAAAAATATTTATGTCCGCTGTTACATATTAAAAAGGACAAACTATAATTAACTTTATTCGTAGAAGACCTGTGTAAACAAAACTGTGAGCACTTATTTGCACTTAGCTACGAAAAGAATAGTTTTCTTCTGTTATAATAAGTGATGTAAAGAATATTTTTCTTTCCTGATAATGAGTGACGAAAAGAATAGTTTTCCTCAGTGATAATGAGTGACGAAAAGAATATATTTCTTCCCTGATTATGAGTGATGCAGTGAATAGTTTTCTTCCCTGATAATTAGTGATGGAAAGAATATTTTCCGTTCCTGATAATGAGTGACTAGAATAATTTTCTTCCCTGATAATGAGTGATGAAAAGAAAAGTTTTCTTCCCTGATAATGAGTGACGAAAAGAATAGTTTTCTTCCCTGATAATGAGTGATGTAAAGAATAGTTTTGTTCCCTGATAATGAGTGACGAAAAGAATATTTTTCTTCCCTGATTATGAGTGATGAAAAGAATATTTTTCTGCGTTGATTATGAGTGATGAAAAGAATATTTTTCTTTCCTGATAATAAGTGACTATAGAATAATTTTCTTCCTTGATAATGAGTGATGAAAAGAATAATTTGTATCTGGTGATGAGGGATCTTCTTCATATTTTTCCTGTGTATTTGGTTGAGGGTCCCAAACAGTATCAAGCTTGAAAATCTTAACTTACAAAAAAGTATCATAGTTGTAAGAAAGTAAGTTAGGTGAGTTGAGTTATAAACAGTGAAGCTAATAGCAACATGTATGTGTGTACAGATACGGTCTGCCGGTGAACTTCCAAGCCGTGGTGCTGGTCCCGGGTCGCAAGTGCCAGAAGCGTCTGCGCGACGTGCTGCAGTCGCTCTACGCGCACCTCGACCACTCCGTGCACCAGCACGCCTCCAGCGCGCAGGACGTGAGTGTTCATGCACATATATTCATACACGTTCATGCACATTTTCATACACGTTCATGCACATATTCATACACGTTCATACATATACTCAAATCCTACTAAGAAGTCCAGGCTTATTTTCAAAATAAGTTTTCGAGTAAAGAAACTCAGAATTAGGATACATTGTGAATCTGACAACTAGAGCAAGTTAAAAATGAATCACAATTCACTCTTAGTTCGATATTGCAACATTTTCAAGATAAATTTTTTGTTAAGTTAAGTTTTTGTGATTTTATACTTTGGCCAGAGTACCAAAATCATTAAATAGTCAATATGCATTTACATAATACATTTTTGTTATATTTTTAATGCTTTGTGCAATCCATAAATGATTGTCTTGAACCGGTATGTGCTTTGTATCCGTTATAAAAGATGTCTGTAAAATGTTCGAGACACAGAGTACGATTTCTAATAGAAAGAAAGAAAGAAAATACATTTATTCCTGCAATAATGTTATGTACAGACAATTACAAATAACAAAACAAAAAATTAAAAAAAAGCATAGTATAGAATACAAAAATTATGCGAAAGCCACATCCAGGGGGAGTCAACTCTGTTCTACACAATGTTTCTATTAGGGCTGTTAGTCACGACAGAGAGAAAAGATGAAATAGAAAATGTTATGTCATTTCCTAGCAACCACCTAATACTTGTTTATATGGAGCTGTCAACAGTCAACACTACAAGAAAAGAAACCGTTTATTTTGTAAATTCCTAAATATCTTGTAAATAAATAAAAAATCTCGATAAATAACAAGTTTATCCTGAATTAAAAACGTTGCACGAGCATCCTATTCCTTAGTTGAAGTGTTTTTGTGAAATTGCATCCTATTCCTTAGTTGAAGTGTTTTTGTGAAATTGAACGTTATTGACTCCAGTTCTGAGAAAGTGACTCCTATAGGGTTTTTGTTATGTTACAATGAGTTTCAATGTAGAGAAGAATGTTTCAATAAAGAATGTGAATATTTTTTATTATGAATATTATTTACATAAATAAATTGTAAAAGAAATGAAGTTTTTTATTATCAAATCCAACTCTAAATACAGTCATCCTAATTTAAACCTTCAACAAAATAAACAAATAGATATATTATATAACGCCCTAATAATGTAGGGCGTAATATAATATATCTCTTTGTTTTTATTAAATAAAAAAAATAATACAATTTCCCGCGCTGCTGATTTTAACCGCAGTTTTGGCTCCCGATAGATGGCGCCGCACGCTTAGGAAAAGTTTCCTCACGAATTTTATATGAAGTTGACATTCTTCTCCTTTGAGTATAATTGTTCTGTGGCCACATCTGTGCAGGAATCGGACCCCACTCAGCATAATGCTGCGGCAAACCAAGCAATAATGCTCAGTCGCTTACAGCGCTGATTTTCAGTGAGGCCCATAATACAGGAGTTATTTTGACAAGCATGTCAATTCTCGTTCTTTAAAATTCGGTTAAGTTAACTTTAGTTGTCAAATTGACATACAATAGGTAAGACAATTTGACAACTAAAGTTAACTTAACCATATTTTAAAGAACGAGAATTGACATGAAGATTAATAGGTGTCCCTCAGGGGTCAACTATTGGACTCACTTTCCTTGATAGCCCTAACTGTATTTAATTTTATAATTAATGACAACTGCATATTAATTTTCTTTATTTGTTTTTTCAGAACGCAGAGTTGGCCGGCCTCGGTTTCGGTTCGTCTGAGTACTACCCGTATGTCTCGTACAAGATAAACATCGAGATGGTCGACAAGCCTTAGGCCGATTATTAAGAAACGTACACTTCGTTAATTAGGTAATTATTATGCTATTAATTATCATCATTTGGGTTCAATTCCCGTTAAATGCAAATCTTTCTGTGCTTTAACATGATTGTTTGCATTGGTCTGAGTGTTTTCTATGTATAATATGTATGTATGTATTTACAAAAAAAAGTATTTAAGTATGTTTATCCGTTGTCTAGTACCCATAGTACAAGCTTTACTTAGTTTGGGACTAGGTGGCGATGTGTGAGGATTATTTTTTTTTTTATTTCATTTATTATCATATTAACCAATTAACGTCGGTCCGTCACGCTCATCCATCGGTTTCTCTAATCAGGTCGTCGGTCCACCTTGTGTGCAGTCTTGCCACCTTGCGTTTTCCCGTACGCAGATTTAATTTGAATAAGTCATAAGTCATTTATTCAATAACAATTAAAAATCGTATCTGAAATTTACATTAAAATTAACTTAATTCATTTACAGTAATTGGTATAGGGTAATATAATTAACAAATAAATTAAAATAGATAGTTTTCATTTTTTAAATACTTTAGATTACAATTAAAATTTTATCTCAATATAAGTATATAATTATATTTACAAGTCATTGACATCATACAGACATATAACTAACAGAAATTCCTTGAGCCTATCCTTAATGATGATGAATGATCATAATTATTTTATTATTCCTATGTCATCTTAATCATATCAGTCTAATAAGCATTCAAGTCCTGGGATGGTGATCTTGCAATTATGGAGAAAAACCTTTGTTGCTATTACGTAAATAACCAGAACCAGATAGGTTATTAAGGATTCAAATAAGTGCATACAATACATAATTTCGCGGAGGCGGAGTCAGTAAAACGGACAGTAACCGGTAGGACTCGGACGGAGACTCCGATACACCTGCCTTTCAGTTTTTTTTTTAAGACGAATGGCCGTAAAGTATGGTTTCCAAGCAAAAAAACCTGCATACAATTCCTGACTTTTTTTTTATTTCTTTTTGCAGGTAAAGTTACCAGGTAATGTATCCTGAGTGTTCGACCAGCTTATTTATTGATTGGTCACAAGCAATAGAAATGAACTTCATCGTACAAGTATTTTATTTAAATAGACAATATTATATCCATAATCAATTTCCCTTAAAAAAAAAAGCATATTTTTGTATCTGTACAGATTATTTTTGAAAATATTTTTATTTGTGACAATTTTTTTAAAAATCAAATTATTTTTTCCTTTAACAATTGTTGATAGCTAATTCTGTAATTTATAGAAAGTTATTATATTTAAGATGGCCATTTGAAAATGAAAAATAAAATATGTATATATATAAAATTGTTGCAATAACCCTTGATTATAAAGTTTGCTTGATGTTAGATACGTTTAAACGCAACAATTTGTTTTCAGTATTATGTTGCGTAGAGACTAGTATGAAACTTTGTATATTTAACGTTAAACGTACACATCACTGCAGAGCTATGTAAATAAGAACATTCCTCATTGAATACATGTGTGTAGTACATAATAAAATATTATTCAAGTTACTGTTTTTTGTTGTTTTATTTTTAACTAGCTGACCCGTGCCCACTTCGTTGGGCGGAGAAAAAACATATTTCATTACTGCTCCACTCCTATTAGTCATAGCGTGATACTATATAGCCTATGACACTCCCCGATAAATGAACTATTCAACACGGTTCAGTAGATCCAAAGATTACCCCCTACAACGTCACAAACACACAAACTTTACCTCCTTATAATATTAGTATAGATAAGTACACCTCGACCCAGTACCTTTACGACTTGGGGAGCTTCAAGAAACGAACGTACTCCCTTTTAAAAGGTCGGCAACGCATCTGTGAGACCTATTCGCCATTTGCCGACTTTCGCTCTTAGCCGACTTTTATCTGTTTTATACATTTGATTATTGTTTTGCCGACTTTTTAAAAACTACTTATCTAGATCGTGTTTCGCCAACTTTTTAAATTTTCCATTATGTAGTTATGGTTTTGCTTCTTTTTACTATAAAAGGTTTTGGTAATAGCGATTTGTCGAAATTGGTACAGGTAAACATATAAAGCAATTGTGATAGTTATTTAATAATTCGTTAATAGTAAATATTTTTGATTTTTATGCAACCAAAAAATTAAATCAAACCGTTTTGAAACTATCATAGTAAAACATACGAGTAGGTATTATATAATTATAAATATATAGCCTGACCAGAAATATAAAAAACCTGCCGTTTTCAAATCCCCTCTCCTGAGGAGAGAGGTAAATTGTGTATGATAATTGTCAATCTTCTGTCAAATTTGTATGACGAAAATAAGTTCTTGAAAATTCCGCAATATGGCGAGGTTTTTTATTTTTCTGGTCAGTCTTTAAATAAATACCTAATTGTAAAACAACAGATATTTCTTTTTTTAGAACCTCTGTAAGCATAAAATCGTAAAATACACGTAAGCACTTCCAAGGCCTTTAGCGCATGGGGCGTGGCGGTCTCGGTAGCAGCTGAAGTGTACGAGGTCGCGGGTTCGAGTCGAGCCCTACATAGGACAATTTTTGAGCGATCCACAAATGATTATCCTGTGTCATTTGGATGTTTTTTGCGCCCATTAAATATTTTATTTAATTATAATATTTATTTGAAAGAAAACCTATAGGGCCATCTCGTCCAAACTCACGCACTACATGGGGAGCATACATAAATATGTATGTCGATGCCGGCTGAGAATTTCCAAACATCAATTTAACGGAGGCAAAGACTATCTGGACTAACCACAATCAAAATTTGTAAATAGTATTTAGAATTGTCCTGCGTGGGAATCGAACCCGCCACCTTGTGCACGACAGCCGCTTCCACAACTGTTGCGCCAATGAGGCAAGTTAAATAGCTGTTTGCAAAAATTCTCGCTCGCTACCCATGATCCCTAGTGAGGTAGTTGTATTTTAAATAAATAAAATAAAAAAGGAAAAAAAAACAAAATATTAAAAAAACATTTCCACCTTTTTTATAAAAAAAATCACAAAAAGAAACATTTTTATAAAAAAACAAACATTTCCATCAATAAAGTTATTTGTGCAATTAGTTCTGTTATTACCTGTACAAATAGTCGACAAAACAAGATTGCTTAGCTAAATATACCTGTTATTAGTATTTCAGCTACTACAACGAGGGACGGAAGAAAAAGTCGACGAATAGCGAAAGTTGGCGAAACACGATGTAAAAATACAGTTTGTAGAAAAGTCGGCTAAACCATAATCAAATCCACAAAACAGATAAAAATCGGCTAAGAGCGAAAGTCGGCAAATGGCGAATAGGTCATCTGTGATTCCTCTGGTGTTGCGGGTGTCCATGGGCGGTGGTGATCACTTACCATCAGGTGACCTGCTGGCTCGTTTGCCTCCGATTACATAAAAAAACCTAAGTATTAACCGACCTTGTCGCTATCGCTGGAATGACCTGTATTGATTGATTAACTTCAGTTAGCATTTCAAGCAAAGGAAGAAAACCTGACAAAACATGGCGAATACGCAAAAAAGCGAAAATTAAATGTGTCTAAATCACAGAAATCTAAATAAAAGGAGAAGTGGTATGACGGGGTTTTCTTGTCAACGCAATATGATTAGACCGATTAGGTATATAGCTAAAAATGGCTGTCACCTAGGTTTAGCTGTGTTTTGACAACGACCGAGATAACATATAAAATGCCGAGTTGTTCAGTGGTTGCCTGTAAAATTAAGAGCAATAAAAAAATCTTTATTAATAATGGAATCACTTACCGTATGCTAGTACATGTATTTTATTGTATTTACCTCTAAAATCATGAGAAAATAATCTTCAATGTCCTCACTATGTTATTTTCATGTTCGGACAATTAAGTACTATAATATTTTTGTAACATATACATTGCTTCTCTAATGCTGTCTAAACTAGTCATTCAATGATATATGAAGCAATGAACTATTCGCTCAACGATATTACGTATGACAAGTGGTTGCTAACCGTGATCGCTCTAACAACCAAACGATAGTGACGATCCGTTCATGACTACGACTATCTATCGTTTTCGATAAAAAGTCGTGTATTGTAGGAATTTTAAATTGTAAAAGTTTTATTAAGTTAAATGAGATTTTTTTTTTAAATGTTGTGTTACGCTGTTTAAATTATGTAATTTCAATATAAGTATTACAATGTTGAAATAATATCCTAAATCAAAGGTGGAGTAAGTACTCTAGAACATAAAGGTTTAAAATGTTGATTAGAGTGGTTTTAAAAGTTTTTTTTAAACGCTCATCCATTTATTAGCACACACGTGCTTTTAACTGGTTTTATCAGATTTGCTTAAAATCAGTCTAAATGCTCATCTATCAATTCCTATATTCATGCTATTGTTTTAATTTTATCTAGGCGCAATATTGCTCGCGCATTTTGGCATGCGCATGCACATGCTTGAATAAATGAACTGTACACGCTGTTACCTGCTTCAAAAAATAATCTGTATACTTAGTCTTATATTATACAACTTCGATAGGTGCGTTAATTTTGTATGACAACAGTCAAAATGTTACAAACTGCTGCGACAATAAGGACGCAAAAGAAGTATGACGCTTGAGTTCCTTCAACCTGCGATATTACGACATCAGTTCACGGATTAATTTGTTTCACGACATGTACGATCTTACACAAACTGTCGTGAATATTATTTTACAAAAGTATTGTTCAATTATATATTATTATATAATACATATTTATATAAAAGTAATTATTATTTAAGTATATGATAAGTATTTAATTTTTAATAATATGTAAGTCTTGTCTATCGATAAATTTTATTAATTATTTATCGATAAGGTCAACGCCTAGCATAAATGTAATTTTTTTGAATGTAGTAGTTTTAAATTGAGTAGTTCTTCTATCTAAATTTTTTGAAGTTTGTTTTAGTTGTATATATATATTGGCGCTGATTGGTTCGCTGTGACACCGTGTAAGGGAGATATTTCAAGGAAAAACGAGACAGAGTATTGCGTTCATTGATAATCTAGATGTAACTGAGAACAGTAGTCTATTCGTATATTCTATTGCTGTGTGTGTTAATAAAACTGGCGACATTAGGTTTCCATACAAAATGACATTCAGGGCACATCTCCTTTTTTCAGATATCTGTGGTCTAAATGTAGGTTTGTCCTGAACCCGATATGCACACGCAAACGGTTTAGGCGAGTCGTAATGTATTTGTTGACCCAAACTTACGAAGGAGTACATTAGATTTGTATAACACGGTTACATTATCTAGAGACCTCGCTGGAATGCGAACCTCGCGTCCTATTCTCCTTTTAACCCCCGCGCTCGCCACGGACGTATCACGTGATTTGTCCGACGCGACGTGACGTTATCGACGCCAGGTCTCGAGATAATGTGACCGGGTAGTACAATTCTTGTTACCAAATTCTAGGGGGCCGGGCTGGTCTAACGCACACTATTGTAGTCGCGGGCTAAACGAACGGTTATTTAGTTCTACCAAGACCTACAAGCTGAAAAGATGAAAAAATTGTTTATAGAAACTGGTTCGCCTTTTTCGACCAGCATTAGTATGCCAAGCGAGATGTACCTATTCTATTCGAATCTTGCATAAACATGAAAGTTTGCATTGGTTTTATTGTTTTCCAAGCATAATGCATTTAAAAGTTATTTTTAACATCAGTTAACGAATACAAAGAACGTTCAGTCTCATGACAATAATTCGGAAGAACTGTCTTGCGTGGAAATAGAACCCGGGACCTCGTGCACGTCAGCCGCTTACCGCGACCGCCGCGCCACCGAGGCAGTAGCTACCCAGTTTGTTTGTCTAGTACCTACAAATTCAGCTTGGTGTTGTGTAAATGTTTGAGGAATATTATACAGGACGTCCAATAAATAGTGTATATTTTCAACTGAAATTAATATAAAAAATCCAATACATAGGGTTGTCAAAAAACTGTTACTTTGTTAAAATGGTTATTATAATTTTTAAATACATTTCTCACACTAGGATCATGCCTTCTAGGATGAATGGTATTATAGAGATACTGCTGATTGTCACTCACGTCAAACTATTAAAATGTTGTTACATAAAGAGAATATTAACTGAATTATTAAGAGAAAGTATTTAGCATACCTCTTCAACAATCAGCATGTCAATTCTCGTACCTAAAAATTCGGTTAAGTTAACTTTTAGTTGTCAAATTGTCTTGTTTTTGCTATTTCAATTGTTATCTTTTGTGGTCGTGTTAAAGTTTTATTTCAAGTGTGATAATTTGACAACTAAAAGTTAACTTAACCGAATTTCTTGGTACGAGAATTGACATGCAGATTTAAAAAAATAAGATTTGTAGAAATAGCATGTTATGTCCCAAGACTAATCAGAAAAATAAATAAAATTGAAGTAGAGACCATTTCACGAAAGAAGTCCTTTTAGTGCGGCACTGTATTCGCGAGAAACAATGTTGCCAATCTTACAAAAAATCTTCCCAATTATTTAAATACGAAATAAGAGTTCTTTACAAATTAGAAGAAAAAAGTACTAATTTTAGGTAAGCAGTTATGGCGACCTCCATGGCTTAATGGCTAGTGTGTTTGACTACCACGTAGAGGTCTCGAGTTCGATTCATGATCAAATCAAACATTTCCGTGCTTGAACATGGCTGTTTGATTTGGTCTGGGTGTTTTTTTTATTTTATAATGTGTGTATTTACAAATAAAAAGTTTATAAGTATGTTCATGAGTTGTCTAGTACCCATAGTAATGGCTAAACATAATTTTGGACTATGTGGCAATGGGTGAATTAGGAATGTTTATTAATGAAGAATGTTTATTTCATACCCTTACCATTCGGGTCAGATTATTTAAAATAAAGGACTAATTAGAATAAAGGACAGGAAAGACTTTTTGCAAGTAATTCTTGTCACCGTTTTCTCCGACAAACCTGCAATAATATTATTTATTTATTTAGATACACAGAAATCTACAATACCTTTACACGAATACCTACACCCAAACCGACTTTTTAAGATAACAATTATTTTTCTATTAACATCTAATTATTACAAGTAAGTATTCAAGACTTCAATTATTATTTGAAAAATCACCTAACTTACCAATATTATACATATATTTTATATCTTGCGTAATGATACTATTCTTATATTATTTAAGTTTAATAAAATATTAACACGTAGGTATCTATAACTTTAAAAATAATTTCCCATTTTTTAATGGGAAAATATTTATACAACAAATTCCCATCAAAAATTCTTCGTATAGCAACCCTAAAAAGTGCGCAACTCTCTAGCAAACATTGTTTCATGGTATATAAAGACTCTGATTCTTGTGCTCCGCTTCACGGCGATGTTTCACAAGAAACGGAACCACTCGCCTCTCTCGGCAGTCAAGATGTTTGGCTCCCCGATCCCTTGGGCTAAGGAAGCCAAATATCTTGAAGTTTTGCTCGACGATAAGCTCTCTTTCCGTCCCCACATAAACATGGTTCGCAAGCGGGCCACGTTTGTGTTGGGACGGCTGCACATGCTCCTCCGGAAGGAGTCTAAGATGTCGATCCGAAACAAAGTTAGGTTATACACTACTTGTATCAGACCAATAATGACGTATGCGTGCGTAGTTTTTGCCCACCTTAGGCCACACAGGATCCATAGGTTACAAACAGTTCAGAATAGGTTCATGCGCAAAGCGACGGGAGCACCGTGGTTCATGCGTAACGAGGATCTTCACATAGACCTCGAGTTGCCTACTATCCAGCAACACATGAAACTCTGTTCCCGCCGCTACTTTGATTCGGCTGCCACTCACCCCAACCAACTAGTGGTCGGGGCGTCCGGGTACATCCCCTCCAAGATTAGTAAGATACGTAGACCTAGGCATGCTCTCGAAGAGCCGGACGATAGGATCACGATCGCTCAACGTAGAGCTTACACGGCTCGCGAAGCCACAACAAAACGTCCGCGGTTCCGTCCTCGCCGTCGAGGCCGGAATACGCGCCGCGTTCGCTCCTAGAGGGCGTGCCTTCCGCACGTCCTGTTAGTCAGTGACGGTCCAGGCCGAGGTTCGTACCCCAAAGGGGGTGCCCCTGTGGCACGTCACTTAAATGTCTTTGGTTGAGGGCCATCCGCCCCACCACAGCCCGCGTAAAGTAGTAATGGTCGTCTGAGACAGACTACTCGTCCTCACAAAAAAAAAAAAAAAAAGTGCGCCGCTTCACAGAATTCCTCTACCTCTGATAGCATTTCTCGACCATCACATTTTACAGTTTTTGGCCGAGCTGTCATATTTAGTTCCACAAATTGCCGTGGGACTTCTTTCGTGAAATGGACTTTATAATTTTTTTGACCTCTCTATCTATTGCATTTTTTATATTGTATCTCTTGTTAATATTAATATTGTCTTTCATTACTGCATTTCTAGGTAGGTACTTAATGAATGTGCATATTTAATGAGCAAAGGTATGTTAACCATGCTAAGTGTGCTGCAGTAGTGTCATAGCACTATCCATGCTGATAAACCATGCAATTTGAAATCATTTTAATATGACTACACATGCATTATGTATGACAAGTATTGTGTTAACTCCTCTACAAGATGTACACACAGCAACACATCAAGTCATCTAGATTTTCATTTGAAATTATGTCTTATTTCAAGGTATTAAGGTAAATGAGTGTCTAGCTTGATTAGTTGCTGTGTGAACATATAAATCACTTTTAAGCTGATATGAATGAAGTAACCATAGAGATTTGGTTAGCATTTTTTAATTAAATTTTTCTTTATTTATTTGTTCTGTTACTAACGGGAAGTTTACATACACAATTAACCATAGTTTGCTAAACATTTTAAGTGTTCTTTACATGATTGTCATATGTTTTAAGTCTAACTTGAGGTAATAAATAAATGATTCATTGTGATCTTGTTTGTCAGGGAAATCAAAATTTAGGGGCACACAAAAAGTTAGTCTTTAGAACCATACAATGCAGTAAAAAGTATGCTTTTATTTTAACATATTTATGAAGATAATTAATCACTACAGATAACACATAACAGGCATGGTACAAAAAATACGCCACGATTGAGTTTCCTTAGTTATAAAACTTTTATTATAGTTATGATTAATATCGTTAAAGGTACTTATGTGATACAATACTTAATAATAATACATTAATCTTCCCATTCTTTATCTTCTGTCGTATTATCATCTTCCAACATATTTGATAACTTTGAGTCATCACCTTCATTCATCCTGTTAAATAATGATGTCAATAATTTCTTGTTTAGATGGTCTGTTTGACTTATTTCCCTGGGTGGCTGTTCTTGTATTTGTTCAGGGTTAACGGGGGTTGTCTTATTAGGCTCAGGCATTTCGATTTTATACTCAAAGTTACCTTGTTCTGATATATCTTTTAATTTGGAAGAAAGAAAACAGAAAAGTAAGACAAGACAAAAGAAAATCACAAATTCCACATTGACAATATTGACATTGACATTCACTTTGATTGACACAATAATGACATTATCGAAAAGTTACGTCGTCGTGGTGTCTGTGTTATTGCATGACCACAGATAATTTACAATTAAACCCAATAAAACTATTTTAATTTAAGTACAAAAATTTTATATGAAACAAAAAGTTTTAATACCTATGACAAACAATTGAAAATCACAATGTTTGTTAACATAATTAATGAATGACTCCTCCTTGTCATTAGTCCATTAGTTCCTAGAACCAAGAAGTTAACCCCGACTGCAAAAAGAAAACTATGGTTTAATTATGAATTGTAACTTAGCGTAACACTATAATATTTATTTTGTTATGTTTATATGCCTTATTATGGGGTGCGCCAAAGTTCACCTAAAATTTCAACTCCTATAATTGGAAGTCCGAAAATGTTCTTCCTAACATTTTTCATCATAACAATCGCAATTCCTAATTTTTTTGTCCCTAATGTTAATAATCCGAAGCATTCATCTTCATAATTTCAGTAGCAATAAACATCTATTATACTATTATTTGTTTTCCTATATTTACTCAACATAACCATCTTTTATACTATAATTTAAAGTCATATCTTTTTTGTTTAGATTTCTTTTTATTCATAATAATTAATATTATTATACATTAATTGTGCGTAACTTTGTTCACAACATGTAGGTATAACATGATATACCAAAGACCAGAGCAAAACCAGAGTCCCGCTCCAATCATTCAGTCAAGATCCAGAAACGAAATGGGTCCTATTCATAATTATTGGTTTAGGTTATGGTAGAACTGTGACCCCAACGCACGAGCCGAGCGAGCGCAGCGAGCATGCCGCGGCAGCAGCCGGCGAAGTGCCAGAACCGAATTGGTCCTTTACTTATTGGTTTAGTTACGGTTATGGTAAACTCTCAGGCCATAAGCATAACCGTGAACGAGTCATGTTTTATGGATTTCATTCATTTAAGACAAAAATATTCTAATAATTTTAATAAACAATAATTTAAAAAAAATGGTTTAATGTAAAAATGTAAAAAGTTGATAAGTAAAATCACAAGAAATACGAGGGTGCGTTTTTAAGTTCGCGGAATGGAATAGAAGGGGATGAAATAATATTATAAAATTATTTTTCCTTTTCAATATACTCACCTGAAACCCTAATACATTTCTCAGATCTATGAATTAACTTGTTAATACCTTTATAAAAAAATGTTTTATCTTTCTCTGAAAAATACGCCAAAACTGCATCCTTCACTTCTTCATCGGTTGAAAATTGCTTTCCACGAAGCTCTTTTTTCAAATTTGGAAGGAGATAATAGTCACTTGGAGCCAAGTCTAGACTATAAGGTGGGTGATCAATGATATCGAAGCCCACCTTATGCAAAGCAGCCAACACAACTCGACTCTTGTGAACAGGAGCATTGTCGTGCAAGAGCAGGACACCTTTGGTCAATTTTCCTCTTCTTTTTTTTTTGATTGCCTCTTTTAACCCCTCTAAAATTGAAGCGTAGTATTCTCCGGTTATAGAAACACCTTTATCTTTGTAATCAACCAACAAAATTCCTTCTGTGTCCCAAAAAACTGTCGCAATGAGCTTACCCGCCGATTGCGACACTTTGAATTTCTTAGGCGGTGGTGTGCCCTTTTTATGACACTGCATGGAATCTAGTTTAGACTCAGGTTCATAGTGATGAACCCAAGTTTTATCCCCAGTAACAATTCGCTCCAGAAAACCATCCTTGTCTTCATTACACTGGCTTAAAAACGCACGCGAACACTCGACGCGCTTCTGTTTTTGAGGCGGTGTGAGCATTCTAGGCACCCATCTTGCACTGACTTTTGTCATGCCAAGGTGATCATTGAGGACCTTGAAAATGGTCGTTTTAGATACTCCAACCATCTCTGCAAGTTGTTTTTTCTTCAAACGTGCACCCTCCAATATTAATTTTTCGATTTTTTCGATAAGATCTGGAGTGGAGACCTCATCAGAGCGCCCAGGGCGGGAATCGTCTTCAATTGATTCCCTGCCTTGCTTAAAGAGGTTGTGCCACTTGTATACCATAGTTTTATCTGGACAAGAGTCCCTGTATACAGATGACATCTCTTCCAAAATGGTTTGAACATTTTTCCTTGCTTGGTAAGGAACTTTATAACGGCGCGGTACTCGATTTTCTCCATACTTCACAATTTCTTCCAGATTAAGTTGATTGAGGGACGATAGTTCAAAGACTAATGACCTGATTATGATAATACTCGGTATATATACTAACTATTAGTCGCTGAACACGTTAGTACCTAAACGAGCACCCCCACCAACCTCCTTCCCCTCCATTCCGCGAACTTAAAAACGCACCCTCGTAGTATAAAAACAAACCTTTTTATTACTTTCACTTGGTAAATATTTCTTTCTGAGTATGAGAGAAAATATTATGGTGAAAATGTTTAGGGATTAAAGCGTTATGACAAAAAACATTAGGAGTTTAAATATATTTACTTAATGAGTGTTATGAACATCGCCGGTAGCAATACAAATAGTATGAATGAAAACTTTAGGATTTAAAATTTTAGGAAGAGTGATCATTCGGATTACAAATCGTTAGGAAGAACATTTTCGGAAGAAGAACTTTAGGTGAGCCAATATGGACCCCTTATTATGTTGTTATAATATTTTTTGTATTCTTCTATTTTTTCAAACGTATCGACTTATAGACAAAAATATTAAGAAGTTAAAGTAACCCTCAAAAGCTTTTTTTCGAGCACAGCTCTTATCGACATTTCGCTGCGTTCATCAAAACCAAAACCATTTTTTTTCTGTCATATCTGAGACGAAACGAAACGTTTCAGCCAGGGACATTTTCGTCGGCTGGTGGTGAATTTGACCATAGAAACACCCTATAAAGTTAGTAATTATCTAAAAAGTAACATCCGCAATCACTATTGCTATATAATGTAAATAATTTATCACAAGTAACAGTATTATGTTAAAAAGTTCTTCAATGTCGGCTAGTGTAATCCTCTTACATAACTTTAGTTGTAAGAACATAACCTGTATCTCGATCATCTGATTTGTATTTCCCTTTGCAGAGGCAGAAAATATGTTGGGCCGTACAATGCCGGGTGTCTGCACCCAGGTGGTGGCAGTGGTCAACCACCAGCAGAATAGGAACATGGCCACTTTGAAGGCTATTTCTATGCGTCTGAAATCTGTAAAGAATATTCAGAAAATTACCCAATCCATGAAGATGGTGTCGGCTGCTAAGTGAGTAGTTGTAGTGCTTGATTACATAAATTAAGAATTCTTCCAAATTCAAAAAAAGTATTTATTATATTGTGTTACTACACTGGCATAAAACAAAATAATTATAAGTTCTAAGAAGATTGACTTTGAAAATTTGTGTTTGAGTTTGGAATATGAGGTGTTTTATTTTACTTGTAAAGATTGTATGTAATCAAAACACTTTTGCATTCAAAGTAAATTAGTACCTTGGCTATATTTATTTCCAAAAACTTGTTGGAACTGGTCATCAAACAACTAACATTTTTATATGCTAAAATGAATGATGAAATCACTTTCTAATAATGAAATTTAACACTCAACCCTTCATTATTTTATGAGAAACATCTTTTTAATTTCGTTGTTAGTCTATATAGTAATGCTGTCAAACAGTTTACTGTGAAGTGTGACAGGTTTTAAAAGTAACAATCAGCCCTTAAAAATCTTGTAGATTATTTTGTTTTTGTTAAATTATATAGCCTGTGTCATTATAGCCTGTGTCATTAATATGACACAGGCTAGATGGATTGACGGATTGATGTGTCATCCACACAGCCTGAGGCACTATGTTACTAAAGAAGGCTTTTCATTCCGTGACATTAATAAGCTGCTATGATGAGATCTATATGAAAGATAAAATGGCATAGATTAGTTAAAATCCATCGGTCCGTTCATCTTAACGGTGAACCAACTAAGCAAATCTTATGCCATGAAAATAAGTCACCTTTTACAACACTGCAGAAAAATGGGATGCTGATGCCTTGTATTATAATTCTTGGATAATTATTTCCTTATCTGCTTGGTTTTGGTCGTGCGACCAAAATGCTTTAGATTATGCCAACTGTATTGTGAATTTAGTGTTCAAAGTAGTCCTTTTAACAATACCTATATTTCAGATACACCCGTGCCGAGCGTGACCTGAAGGCTGCTCGCCCCTATGGCGAGGGTGCTGTCCAGTTCTATGAGAGGGCCGAGGTATGAATACGTAAACAAAATGATTAAAAATCATATTTTGATTCTGCTTTCTACTTATAGTGGTTGCAGCGCTTTTTTACTGTAATAGCTTTACACAGGGTCAGTAACTGACTACAAATTCGAGGCAAGTCAGTGTTGACCCGAAAAAAAACCTGTGTAAACTGATTTGAAGTACAGTGGTTTGAAGTCAGCGCTGACTTGAATATTCGTACACGAATATTTTAAAGTCAGTTGGCGCCCCCCGCCGACTGACTTGTCTACTGACCCTGTCTAAATCAGCCATTAGTGTTTTTTTTTATAAAGTGTTGCCCTGTGAGCTTCTTCCAGATTTATATTATGGCATGTCTCTTTCAATTCATAAAAAACTTTTATGAAAAAAGGTAATGTTTATTCACAAAGAACAAATTTAAATAATGTTGATTTGATTTACTTCCATATTGTTTCTTGTGAATGTTAGTATATGTATAGCTATTAATTGTATACTTTAAAATATGAAAACCCAAATTGTGCAGGTTGCTGCCCCTGAGGAAGAGCCCAAGCAGTTATACATCGCCATGACTTCTGACAGAGGTGAGTTATGATTTGCTTATAATACAGGGTGGATAATATTAAAATAAACAATTTTAATTAGTTAATTCCGTGTGGTGACCGAGTAAGAATACAATATGTCACTACCCCATCTCATCCCATGGATGTCGTAAAAACCGACTAAGAGACTAACCGTAAATATTAACTTTACGAAGTAAAAAGAAGGAAAACTTGAAATTAAACTCTATACCAATCCGTCTGGCGTCTGGTTAGTAGGCCAAGTATCCCTCAGTCACGGGAGGAGGCCCATCTCTGCAGTGGGACATTGATGGGCTGTTATGATGATGATGAATTTATCTTCACGTCAATGTTTGACATCATGAGCAATTGAATCTACATTTAATTGTAATGATTAGTTGATTAATTAACAAATGATGTCTGTCTCCAGGTCTCTGTGGAGCGGTCCACACCGGAGTATCCAAAGTGATCCGCTTGAGACTGTCTGAGCCCGGAGCGGAGAACATCAAGGTGATCTGCGTTGGTGACAAGTCACGCGCCATCCTGCAACGTTTGTACAGCAAGCACATCATCAGTGTCTGCAAAGAAGTAAGTACATTATACATACATTAATTCACGCCTTTTTCTCATGAGGGGAAGGCAGAGGCCACTGAGTGCCAAGATCCTTAAAAACCGGTACTGACAAGAGTGTTTTTGAATGCATTAGAGCGTTCAGCTGTAGAGGACACATTATACGCGACCTAAGTTCGGTTCGGTTATATAAGATAACGTTTGAAGCACTGAATACACACGCATCAAGACGCAACGAAATTTCTGCCGCGTAAATTCGGCACTTATAATGTGTCATATCAGCCGAACACATCGGAACGTAATATCAGCCGCGTAACTTCGGCATAGTGTGTAGACACTCTAGTAATTAATATTAATTATGACTATTTCAATGTTTTATTTTTAATTGTTTTAACCTCTTCGTCATTATTGGATCTAGTGCAGTTAACAAATATAAGGAAGACGTATTTTTCGTCCATTTTGGTAATGGTCGAAAGATTACAGCTGCCAGCTTAGCAAAGTTCTCTCTATTCTTAGCTCTGGGAATAGCTCAGCTGCGCCAGCTATCATTATGAGTCGCAAGAGGCTGTATCTTGAATGGCTCATGCCTCTTAACGGTAAGCATGAGGTTGCGCTCCTGATCAATTCGTCGAAGAACCTCAACATTCGTTACTTTCTCGTTCCAGCTGATGGACAGCATGTGTCTATCATAACAGCCCACTAATGTCCCACTGCAGGGACGGGCCTCCTCCTGTGACGGAGGAATACTTGGCCTACTAATACCACGCTGGCCAGTGTAACGATGTCATTTAGACAGCGTCACATGACCTCAAAATTTGAATAGTATTTAAGAAAATAGTCTGGATGAAAGGCTGTATACTCAAAATAAACATTTAAAGAATGAAACAACAAAAATTTAAAAATAGTTTAATGTCAGAGGTAGTTTGACACGTTTGACGTTTGTCGTCTGACTCTTTACTTTTCTTTTTGTCGCCTAAGAACTTGGCTTGAATTTTTTTGGTCTGTAAAGAAAAATAGTTTTTGGTAAAGAATTACAAACAGATAATAGTTTTATACAGACGCCATGATTTAATAACTATATAAACGAGCTGCATTAGCAGCTCTTTACTACAATAATGTAATCTTCGTTTCGTTTCTCAAGTTTCTTTATTGATAATAATGTAAACACACTGTAATAATCTCCACGTGTATGGAAGACTCGAAATAAATTATACAAAGAAGCATGTGAAGACTTTTATTATAGCCTCACCGTCTACCTATTCATCAACACTGGCCTTGAGATTAGAAGGCCAAGGGCTACCGCAGGCTATCCGAGAGCAACTAGGACGACGCTACTGGACAACGGCGCCCGATTTTTAAAGAAATAGGTCCAGGCACGAGGAAGGAGGGCACACAACACCAGACCCACGTCGTCGGCTCCAATCTTCTTCAATTCCCGATACACCAGGCGGATTGGTATAGGGTTTAATTTCAAGTTTTCCTTCTTTTTATTATGTAAAGATAATATTCACGGATAGTCCCTTAGTCGGTTTTTACGACATCCATGGGATGAGATGGAGTGGTGACATATTGTATTCTTACTCCGTCATCACACGGATAATATGTTCAGTTAATATTAAAACCAATTGTCTCTCTCATTACAGATTGGTCGTCTGCCACCTACGTTCCAGGATGCTGCTACGATCACCGGGGCCATATTGAATTCTGGCTATGAATTTGGTTCGGGCAAGATCATTTACAACAAGTTCAAATCTGTTGTGTCTTATGCGCAGTCTAACTTACCACTGTTCAGTCAGAAATCTGTTGAGGTGAATATTTTTCTATATAACAGCAAAGTTTTGTATACATGATGGCACGGAATGGAAGTATAACAAACAAAATAGACGGTACCGGAGAATTCTCGAGAATGCGCGAGGATTGCGCGGAAGACGCGCGACTTTTTTTAGGCTCGTAGTTAGTTTGTTTGTTATACACTTGACATAAAGTTTATTATGCGATGTATAAAAACTTCCATTCCGCGGCGATATAAATTTAGCCTTAAACTATCGCGATTCGTATGCATAATACTATTCTATACGGGTCTTACTCGCGGTATATACTACTTAGCCTAGATACTAATAGGTCTTATCCACCGATCGTCACTATTACTCCAGGATAGTACGTGAAGCGGTTGAAATAAAAAAACACAGTAATTTCAACCGGGAGATTATCTACTACATAGAATATAGTTACAATGGTGTTACAGGTATTTTAATGTCCATAATATTCTGCCGTTTCCGGCGTACAAATATTACACAATAAAATTAGGTAATCAGTTAAATAATACAAATAAGTAAACGGAATATAGAAAAACTTTGATAATATCCACAGAATTACCCCAAATTATTATGCCATATCGAACTCATATCGCATCATCATTCCCCTGCCCTTATCCCAATTTTATTTATTTGGAGCAGCATGTCTTCTTCTTCAATACTTTCCTATCGGACGTCATCAAGTAACAGTCTTTGCAGCCATGTCGTCTTTCACACAATCTGAATTTAGTCAGTGCAGATAGTAGTTTAATCGGTAATAATTCGACAAAAGCATGGATTTTGTTGTTAATGGATAACCATTATCGTGAATCCTTCTTTTACCAATTAAACCACAATATTAGACGTAAACTCGACCAAAACTATATTTTACAATATATATAATTTATCCATTTCTAATATACCTTTTTATTCTCCAGAACGCCCCAAAGCTGGCAACATACGACTCTCTGGACTCAGATGTGATCCAATCATACATGGAGTTCTCCCTGTGCTCCATGCTCTTCTACGCTTTGAAGGAAGGTGCTTGCTCCGAGCAATCCTCCCGCATGACAGCCATGGACAACGCTTCCAAGAACGCCGGAGAGATGATAGACAAACTCACTCTAACATTCAACAGGACCCGCCAAGCCGTCATCACCAGGGAGCTCATTGAAATTATCTCCGGTGCTGCCGCTTTGGAATAAAATTGCAACAATTTTGCTATTATTTTATTTATATATAACAATCAAAAATGGTTTTTAAAGTATAATCAGTAGTTTTTACCTCAAAATTATGTTATTTATAACAACAATTGGTGTTTCGAAGTATAATTTAGTAGTTTAATGTCAGAAATATGTTATTACGATGTACATAAGATGTCGATAGATAAGTGTTCTGGGTTACGGTGGAAATACACGCAATACTGTCACTGGCTTCAACACCTTCTGCTGTGGTTCAGAATGTTTGTCGATTCCATGGCTTGGTCTATCATGAATTGAAACCTTTTTATGGCAGTAGTGGATAGCAATAAAGTTATAATTAGATTTGTTTGTTTTATTTATTTTACCTAAGATTTCAAAAGTCAAAGTCAAATATCGTTAGAATAGAATAGAATAGAATATATTTATTTTGCGAGAAACATGGTTACAAGGTTGTTACAATTTGTTATTGGTACAGCATGTTCCACCGTAGCCGGTGTGCAAAAGTTTCATGCATGACATTTACAATTAAATTTGGTTTTAAAACATTAAATTAGGATTTAAGATAATTAATTTTACAATATTACAATACAATATACATTCATTAAAACACATTTTATAGGAATTAAATAAAATAAAATTATAAATATACAGAAATTGAATAAAATTAGAAATATTAGGTAATTATAATAAAAATTTACAGTTTATTTTCCAATTCATGTATTCCTGCATTGTGTAGAAACACCCGTCAATAAGCCATTTTTTTAAATTAATTGAAAATTGATTAACTGGCATCTCTCTTATATCTCTAGGAATTTGGTTAAATACTTGGATACACATATTGTAACTATTCTTCTTGAATAAGGCAGTCGATGTTTTAGGGATTAATAGTCTAGTTTGGTCTCTAGAACAATGTTTAGTAGAGTCGCTTGCTCTTTCAAAAAGGTCAGGGTGTTTTTTTACAAAAATACCAATCTCCAAAATATACAAGGACGTGACAGTACATATATTTAATTTCCCAAACAGAGGTCTACATGAGTCAAGTGGTGCAGCTCCACAAATTGCCCTGACACACTTCTTTTGTGCTATGAAAGCTCTGTTAATATCGGTCGAGTTACCCCACAGCAAAATTCCATATCTCAATAATGACCCCACATAGCCATGATATGCTGTCAATGCAGTAACCTCGTCAGTCAGTCTTCTGGTTTTTCTTAGTGCGAAGACGAATCTATTCACGCGTTTACATACTGTATCCACATGGGCTTTCCAGTTACAGTGGCTGTCCAATGTTATACCTAAAAATTTTGCTTCTCTTGTTTCAACAATGTCCTCACCGTTATAATTAATATTTAGATTTGAGTATATTGTTTTGTAGTTGCTAAACTGAATAACTTTGGTTTTAGATATATTTGCGGTGAGGTTGTTAGTCGTGAGCCATCCTGTGATATTTTGTATAACATTTAGTATAGCAATTTTATGTTCGTCAATGCTATTGCGGTCATGCGAGACTACCACAGAAACGTCATCTGCAAACAATGTACATGGGTAATCTGTGACTTTTGGAATGTCATTTATGTACAATAAGAAAAGTAGAGGTGATAGAGTCCCACCTTGTGGTACTCCGTATTTATTATGTTTAAATAGAGATCTATATGTACAGCTGGTCTGGTATTCATCCTCACAAGTAATTTCAACACATTGTTTGCGATCTTTTAAGTAGCTTCGTAACCATTCTAGGGCTCTACCTCGAATACCATAGAGCTCGCATTTATTTAGAAGTATTTGGTGATCTACGCAGTCGAAGGCGCTCGACATATCAAATAATATCGTTGATACGGTTTTCTTTTTGTCTAGTGATTCCGTTACTCTTTTCACAAGGGAGAAGGTAGCCAGGGTTGTAGATTTATTTTTTTGGAATCCGTTTTGCTCTCTGGTGATTACCTTGTGCTTATTTAAAAAGGCTGATAGACGTGTATACATAAGTTTCTCAAATATCTTTGAGAAAACCGGTATGAGAGTAATAGGTCGATAGTTCTTTATTTCTTCCCTGCTGTCTTTTTTAAATAATGGTTTAACAACAGAGGTCTTAAGTTTCTCTGGATACATACCGCAGCAGAAAGAGAGGTTGACTATGTGATTCAATACGAATGATATTTCACTACTACACCTCTTAATGATCATGGTAGAGATAGCATCGTAGCCAACTGCCTTTGTATTTTTAAGTGATAGAATAGCTTTCTGCACTTCCCTCTCTGTGGATGGTGTTAAGAATATAGTCGAATCAACAGTACTTATTAATTTATAATTTTGAATTAAATAATTATTAATATTTGTCTTAGACGTATAGAAATTGTTAAATATATTTGCTATCTCGGAGGGACTCGTAAAACAGCTACCGTTATAATTTATCTGGCGTATTTCATGACTATTTCCTAACGTGTTTAATTTGTCACCTATTATGTCCCATGTTGCCTTACATTTGTTTGTAGAACCCATAATATGTTTACTATTTAATTTTTTTTGTGAAATTTCAATACATTTTTTAAACAATCTATTGTATAATTTATACTTTGTTATAGAATGCTCATTTTTATTTTTATAACAAGTATGTCTCAGTTTCCTCTTTGTTATGGAAGATATTTTTATTCCTGTAGTTATCCATTTAGGAGAAGAAAGCTTATTTCTTATTTTGACTCTAACCGTAGGAAAACACAAATCGTAGAACATGATGAAATTTTCATGGAATAAGTCGTACGATTCGTTACAGTCGTGACTGCTTAGTACGTCACTCCATGTTAAGCTAGAGAGACATTTTTTAAATTTATTTATGTTCTCCTCACAATAGTCTCGTATATAAATAAATTTAAACGGTGGTTTTGGTGTTTCTTTTGTCATTGGGAAGGCAAGACTTTGTGCAGTGTTGTGGTCGGATAGAAAAAGTTGGTGTACGTTGCCTACCGCTTCTTTCATATTGCTAAATATATGATCTATACAGGATTTTTGGCGTGTAGGCTCTACTATATGTGATTTAAGGTTATGGTTTAGAAGAAAGTCATTTAATTCAGAAGATGTATGAGATATTTTTAATGTATTAATGTTAAGATCTCCTGTAATGATTATTCTCCTATTTTCTTTTCGCTCTAATTCATACATCAAACTTTCTAATTTGTTAAAAAAAGTCTCTGTTTTGGTACCAGGTATCCTATATAAACAAATGACTATACATTGTAAAGCAGGTATTTCAACTCCACAGCATTCGAACCATTTTTCACTGGATATGTTCTTACATATCTCTAGAGGTTGGTACTGTAGTGATTTTTCTAACAGAATAGACACACCTCCCCGTCTCTCATTTTTCCTAGAAAACGAACTAGCTAGGTTAAAATTATATATATTAATGTTAAGTTCATCATCCTTTTTCACAAATGTTTCTGAGAAGCATAACACATTAATAGGGTTCTTTTTTGTTTTGAATTCGTCAATGCATAATTCAACTTGTTCTGTTTTGTTCAGTAAACCTGCAATGTTTTGGTGTAATAATGTTATGGATTTGTTCCTAGTAAGTGAGTGCTTATTTACAAAGAAAAAACTTACCAGCACTTTTGTAGGTAGTTGAGTTCTTTTCATTGGTTATATTTTTTGTTGACTGGAAGTAGTATGGTATTGTACCCTTCCTTGGGCGTATTGTAGGTATCACTCTAGATGTATTAACCTTCTGTGAAAAATTCAAGAATTTATTCTTGTAATATTTAGTATCCAATATAATATTAATTTTATGACAGACATTAGTTAAATAATTACGAGAATGGGTTGAAATATTGAGAAACATACAATTAACAAGATTATGACAAGTGCTTCTAAGCAATTTATTCAACATATATTCACTCAATGATACATTTCTAATAACATTTAAAATTATAATATTAAGGTTTTTAAAAGATTTAAGTGTTCCTATTAGCTCAAACATCAATTTAGTGGGATTAGTATCATTTTCGCCAGTACAGATAATTAAATAATTGTCAGGAGAATCCTGTATTTGTTGACATGCTTTTAGTGTTTCTGATGACTTTGCAAACGGTTTGATTGTTGAAGAAATAGAGTATTTTTCATAATTAGTATTCAACCTCGATCTTATTAGTTGTGAGGCTAAACCTGAAACTTGTTGTTCACCTATAATTAGTACTTTCGGACGGCCTTTTGAATCTCCGTCTGTATACTGTTCGTTGGGTGCCTTTAGTATTGGTTGTAGCAATAATGGCTGGACTGGTGGTGTTTCAATTTCAATTTTTTGAGGAACATTATTTTCGAAGGCGCTATCTATTGGCATATTATTGCAATATTTTTCTTCTGTACGCAATCCGAGGTTAGCTGAGCTTGAATTAAGCTGTATTTGTGCTTCCCTTAGTCGTTTGTGTTTTTTCTGATAATTTGTTTTCGGGGAACCTGTGCAGATATCTTTTAGTTTAATAATTGTTTGCGATTCTAGTACGGACTGTTGTTTGAGTTTATAATTTTCTTGAAGTAAATTTTCAATCTCCGCGTGCGCTATTTCCAATTCTTCCTTAAGTTTTACAATTTCTTCTTTTAATTCTTCTTGGTCTGCCCTTAGATATGTAGTAGACAGGTCAGGCCAACTCCTTCGCATGTCATCAGCTTCGGATACGGTGGATATAATTGACGAATTATACATTTCGTTTGCGGAGCTATGTAATATTTTTTTTTTGCGGAGCGTCACATTTCTTGGCGACATATTGTTGTTTGTAATTGTTTTTGTTTGTAATAAAAATTGTAACTATTACCGCCATCTATGTTTTTGCAATATGGGATCTCTTACAGCTCCATCTAGTGGGAAGCGGATGTACTAAGTTTCTATTGCTCGCTAGAGGGCGCTGCTCTCAAATTTATCTGATTGTGTAGGTCAAGCAGTGCGATGATATTTAAATTTGGAAAATAAACGATTTAGCATTAACACTTTTTATGATTTATTTATGCTTATGCAGATTTGTTAGTGTCTTTTGTGAAAATTTTAGTTCTAGAGATTTTATTTATGAATTGTATAACAGTACCTGCTATGCTTTTAAAACTATCATGTTTTACACTGTTTTTTCCACTAGATAAATATGTTATTTATATCACAGTTTTCACATTTCTTGCCGAGATAACGGCATATGCTCACTATTACACCTTTTAACACACGAATAAACTATTTACAAACTATGATTCACTATTTAACTATTTTATTTTGGATTTTGTCTCGAAGCTCGATGTGTATCGTGCCACTAGCCAAGTTATACTATAACTTGTGCTAGTCGAACCATAATATCTGCTAAACTATTACCACTTTCGCACATGTCTGTAGTGGTAGCTCTATAGCCTATTTACCGAAGCAAGTTAATATAGCGCCCTATCGGTCACGAATTTGTATGCAAATGAAAAGGACAAAATCAGATGATCGTCATTAACGGTCAGTGGGCGTAAACAATTGTAGGTTAAAGAGATGCGCCCACAAGGCTCGTTCGGTAGGTACTGCAAGTCAATTCTCGTTCCTAAAAATCGTTAAAAATTAGAATAAGTTAACTTTTAGTTATCAAATTGTGTCAATCTTTTGTGTGACAATTTGACAACTAAAAGTTAACTTAACCGAATTTTTATTAGCGTTAATCCAAAACTTAACAAAACAAATTAACCCCTAAACTCCACAGCGTAACGTACACATTACTTCGGAGATTTTAAAAAGATGCGCGCATTCTTCTGAATTCGCACGTCTGCACCTGACACACACTGATCGGTTTCGCGCACAATCTTAGAAGTAATGTGTGCGTTATACTGTGGAGTTAAGGTTGAATTTAATGTGTTCAGTTTTGGATTGACGCTTCGATGCGCTTCGACTCTGCTGTAGTATAAATTTACTCTTACTTAATATGATAAACTACAAATAAAATAAAGCATCAAGATATAAAATAAAACGGTTTATTTTATGAACACAGGTCCTTACAATGGAATTTTAATAATACAAAAGTATGTAACCATGTCCGACCAAAAGGCTTACAAATTAATATTTTTAATACATAAACATACATAATTAATAACAAGTCAATTTCATGCATTTATTAACTATCCTCTAGAAATACTAACGTCCTTTAGAAATATGAGAATATGTACAAATGTAGATGAAACAAAGCAAGTTTTTAAGGTTGTAAGACTATGACTATGAGCTAAGACATGGCTTTCGGCCTATGCCTACCCCGATTAGAACAAGGCGTGAGGTTATCTCTTTGATATTATAAAGTTTAAATTGACAATTCTTTTATCTTTTAGGCTTTTTACTTCTTAAAATAAAAATAAGTATACTTTTGAAATAGAATTTTCTCAAGTTTAAGTTAGTATACGAATACAATTTTTGAATTTACGACTTTGTCCGGTTCGATTCATGAAGTACTAAATCAATTTTGATTAAATTTGGCGTGGAAGTACACTATGCGTTTATTCTTTATGCGATTTTACCGTCCATTTTTCCACCTCTATTTTTCCCCCTTACTCATAAACGCCTCTTAAATTTTAGTCAATTGATTAGCTTAAATTCTTACGGTTTGGTGGTTGGTTTTAATAATAAAAATCTCGCTAAACAGTGATTAAAATTAAGAGGGCGTTTATGAGTAAGGGGGTTGATGTTAAGTTGAACTATATTATTACAATACTTTTTAACTTATTTTCAACAATAGACCACATTTTATTTTAATTTTAACTATAATAGGATGTAAAAACGACTTAATATTTAAATTATATTTCTAGAATTAACTATTGGCAAACTTACTAGCTCGATCATATTTCATATAAACAAGGACCTATTTCGTTTGGTGCCTTATATTAACGTTTTACAGCGTGATTGCTAAAAACGCCTTTAGTTTTTCAATATTCTATTTCAACCATAGAATCTTTACTACTTACATGTGCGCATGACACAAATGAGCTATTTTTTCAAAGTATTTTGGGTGAAACTTAAGATAGGTCACTTATTAACCTCTTAAACTTTGAACCCCTTCCTCATAAACGCCTCTTAAATTTAATAATTGTTTAGAGAGATTTTCATTAGTAAAGTCAACCTTATACCAAACAAAACCGTATGAATTTAAGCTAATCAATTGACTAAAATTTAAGAGGCGTTTATGAGCAAAGGGCTGAATTACCTATAAGATCCTTTAAACACCATTACAAATAACATATATATTAACTACTAAACATAACATCTTAATTTTAATACTAATATTTATTTGTTGTTTTGTTCCTTATGAGTTTCCAGTTTACATACACTGATTATTATCAAGGCTTAGCTGATGTATCATGAGATGAAACCAACTAAAATAATGATGAAACTGTGGATAGTCAAATAACATAATTTTGTCAAAGAGAACTAAAATCCACAGCTTGTAATTACATACCAAATCGTTTTTATTAAAATTGTGCAAAACTATGATTGACATCTAAACATTATTTTCATACAAAACTCAAACAAATGACAGTTAGATACGCGCAATCTTACTTGGCCGGCCTCAAGTCGCGCATGTATATACATAAACTAAGAAAACACCCGCTCTCCGACAAAAACTTAGCTACAAAAATGAGTTGTCATTTTCGTAGTCAATCATTTGCAACAACTTCAAGCTGACCCAACTTAGATTGCGTATACTGTGTAATTGATTGCAACGCCATCTATTTCAAAACTATAAAACTTTTCAAAGTCATAATTTTTGTGATTATAGTGATTCCATACAAACTTAAAACATATTTACGTATGTATTAGCCGGTGACATACATAAGTATACATACATTATGTAATTGTTCCATATCTCTATAAAGAGTTTAAACAAGTATTAAAATAGTACTTATTTAGCATCTATTAAGCATGTTATAAGAGTTATTTTACATAAATTATTATAGCGCCGCCCGCGACTTTTGATTTCACCAATTTTCTTCTGACCTAGAAGAGAAATATAATATTATTACAAATATATAAATTGTGTACCTGTAGCAAGTTGTAAATAAGTCCAATTTCTAGACTAACTTAAAAGATTATTTAAAACAGTTGATATCTGTAGAAAAGAAAGATACCTTGACATTAAACCCAACAGTAAACTAATGGTGGGCATACACGATCCTTCCTATCGTCCAATCGGCATGACCCTGCAGGCTTGATCCAATCTGCAGGTCGTCTACATTGGGTCATCTATCCAACTGTCATGCCGATCCACTCGCACACACGGTCAATTCTAACTGATCCAATTGGTAGCGTCATGCCGATTGGACGATAGAAAGGATCGTGTATGCCTACCATAATCTGGCCAGTGTGTATATATAATATATATAATCTGGCAGGCTAAGTTTCTCTTTGTACAGAAGATTCAAAGGTTGCTATGATAATGATTAATTATTCACACATCATGACTACATAGTGAATCAATTGACAAAATATTTTGTAAACTGTTTCCAAAAATAGGAGGATATATGTTTGATTATATTGTTCAATTCTTTTATTTAATACTAGCTGACTCGTGCCCACTTCGTTGGGCGGCGAAAAAAACGCGTCCGTTTTTGAAACATATTTTATTACTGCTCCACTCCTATTAGTCATAGCGTGATACTATATAGCCTATGGCACTCCCCGATAAATGGACTATTCAACACAGAAAGAATTTTTAAAATCGGTTCATTAGATCCAGAGATTACCCCCTAAAACGTCACAAACACACAAACTTTACCTCTTTATAATATTAGTATACTAACTTTGAATGGGATACATTTAATAAGAAAATATTACAATACCCAAAGCATTTAAAAAACAAAATCTTACTTTTTCAATCACTCTGCCAGAGTGGCCAGCTTGCTAGTGCCGGGCGGCGTGCGCCACACGGCGGAGGAGGTGCGCTTGAGCCGGGCGCGGTCGATGTTGGGGAAGATGAGGCGCAGGTCGGGGCTCTGCAGCTGCACTGAGAACAGTCGGTCCACCACCTGCTCGCTCACTCGGCACTGTTCTAGCATCTGCTTGTTGCGCGCCTGCGGGGATGTGAGATTGTATTAGATATAATTAGCAATGCTATAGACAGCTGTGGCGGTGTATGTTACGTCTTATACTAGGGTCCAGCGTGTTGTGAGTAGCGATGAAAATTCCGAAAGAAACAAGTTGTTTTTTTTCTGCGAATAAAACATTTCTTTGTTTCTTTACCGTTTTATTTAGGTTTTTCCTTAAAAAAAAAAGGAAAAATCCTTACAAAAAACCCGGTTTTATTGAACATTTCGGTGTTTTTTTTATAAAGACATGATAACAATACAAAAAAAAACAACTTATATTACGAATTTTTGATATGAACTATCTGTGAGTCGATATATTATGAGCATGACAACGAAGCATTCATTCATAACGTCATTCTACCCTTCAAAACAATAAAAAATATTTCGGATAATTTTCTGTAATTAGATTTTAACACAAAGGCGGTTTAAAAGACTTTATTTACCTTAGACATACTCCAGTCAGGTACAGGCATATCGACGGGATCTTCATCCTCGTCGCTGTTGAGGTACTGGAAGCCGTCAGACATGTACGTGGGCTCCAGGGCGGCCATGCGATGTGGTGATTGGGCTGGAAATTAAAAAATAATATTGTCTTATAAGATAAGTAAATGCAGTCTTAAATAACTTAGTTTTTGTTGAATCTTTGAACTATAAGCACAACTACCAAAAAAACAGCACAAAAGATCCGATGGGGTCGAAGTGCAACCTGGAGGGTCCCCGAAAAGGAGGAGAAGATAAAAAGAGAAGACAGCTACCAAAATGTGGCTTAAATATTAGAAGTGTCAAAGAGCAGGAAGTAGGTACCCAGCAAATAGTATGCGAAAACTGAGAGGCAAAGAAAAATGAAGCTAGAGATAATAGATTTAACGTTAACAGTAGACTTGGAGGTCAGAACGAGAGAACGATTCAGCTTCAAAAGGTTTAAAGAATTATAAAAAAACACAAAAACTACGAAACTTCTAAAATAATTATGTAAGTAGGTGGAATACATTTTGATTTCTATCACAACTTCTGGTATTACAAAGTTTGGAGTTCATTTTTATTTACAGATGAGTCCAAATCTATACTAATATTATAAAGAGGTAAAGTTTGTGTGTTTGTGACGTTTTAGGGGGTAATCTCTGAATCTACTGAACCGATTTAAAAAATTCTTTATGTGTTGAATAGTCCCATTTATGTCTCATAGGCAATATAGTATCACGCTATGACTAATATGAGTGGGGCAGTAATGAAATATGTTTAAAAAAGGGACGCGTTTTTTTTTCGCCATCAAACGAAGTGGGCACGGGTCAGTTAGTATTATATAAGAGGTACATTCAGTAAAAATATTACTGTATTAAAGGATAAATGAAGTAAGTAACGCGTCTAATACTTACTTCTTTCTTCTAGTCGTTGTTTCTGCTTCTGCTTTTCAACATATTCTTTTTGTTTCCTTTCTATTTCTTTCGCCATCATCGCAGCTTCTTTTTTCATCCTATTAAAAACAAACAATATAATAATTATTGTGTTGTGTAACTAAGCATCATCATAACAGACCACCAATGTCCCACTGCAGGTACAGGCCTCCTCTCGTGATGGAGGGATACTTAGCCTACTAATACCACGCTGGCCAGACGGATTGGTATAGGGTTTAATTTCAAGTTTTCCTTCTTTTTATTTCGTAAAGATAATATTCACGGATAGTCCCTTAGTCGGTTTCTACGACACCCATGGGATGAGATGGGGTGGTGACATATCGTATTCTTACTCCGTCACCACACGGAGAACTAAGCATGATTTGACAAAATTTAAGTATTTAGCCGTCCGTTTCCGGTTGTTTTGACATAAACATCACTTTGGAGTCACTCTGTAATTTAATTGTGTTAATAATAGCAAGAAGTCGTATCGGAAGTTTTCAACATCAACATTCAAGTTATTAAAGTGCTTTTAAGCAAAGGAGTAAATAGATCCAGTTAATAAATCTTCATTACGCAAGAAAAGTAATAACAACAATTTATTTAAGGTTAGTCCGAAACAAAGAAAAAGGTTTATTTTGACAACTGACATAACAACAGAGTTGCCAGTGAAAATAAATATTTTTCGATCAAGACGTTCCGTTCTACTCATAACAAATACCTTGGTAGAAAATGGAAGAACAATTTCAACTATTATTTGATAAAATGAAAATTGAGTTTGCCAACCAAACAAAGTCAATAACTGAGTCAGTAACAAACACGATTATGGAAAAAATAGAAGTAAAACTGCAACCAATTATAACAGAAAATAAACATTTAAAAACTAAATTACAAAAATTAGAAGAAGAGATAGAATATCTGAAAAGAGAAAAGAAAAACAATAATATTATCATATTCGGCTTGAAAGAGGGAGAAAAATCTACAACCCAAATTCTTGACAAAATTAAGAAGACATTTAAGGATGACCTTGGGATATACATAGAAGATTGGGAGGTAAACAAAGTATACCGACTTGGAAAAATAAAAGACGATAAACCCAGGCCAATTCTATTGTCCTTCGTTAGTGCATGGAGGAAAATAGAAATCATGAAAAATAAGAAGAACTTAAAAGACATGTACGTAAAAGAAGATTTTTCAAAAGAAGTTTTAGAAAAAAGGAAGGAGCTGCTCCCAAAGTTGGAAGAGGAAAGGAAGAAGGGAAATATTGCGTATCTAAAGCATGACAAACTTGTTATAAAGGAAAACACAAATAAAGAAAATCGAAAAAGGGAACTGTCTTTGTCACCTCAAATGAATATCCAACCAAGAAAACAATTCACACGGACGTCAAAAGACAACAGGACTAACGCCTTCGATTTAATGAGAAATAGATCTAGCTCTTTTTCTAACTACTCAAGAAATAACAATCAATAGCAACTAATAAACGGAAACCGGAATACTAAACTTAACTCTAATAACGAAAAAGGAAAAACGCAAAACAATCTCCCAAGCCGACTGGTCCTCGTGGGAGAAAATGACCACGACCCTCTAAACGAAACAACACGAGAATTAAGCAACAACTCAAAACTTAACAAAGCAACCCTAAGCATACACATCGCGACCTTGAACGCACGATCACTAAGAACTGACGAAAAACTAATTGAGCTCGAAATGGCTATAGAAAACATCAAATGGGACATAATTGGAATCAGTGAAATGAGACGGTTTGGTGAAGGAATTGAAGACCATAATGGCAAGTACATTCTGCATTACATTGGCGAGACTCCAGGATTACATGGAGTTGGTTTCCTAATTAAAAAACAACTAGCAAACAAAATAATAGAAATAAGAGGAATTAACGAAAGAATAGCACTGCTTAACATTAAATTGCCCTCACACAAAGATAAGGAAGAAATTTGGACCATAATTCAAGTCTATTCACCGACTGAATCAAATAATAAAAAAGAAAGCTTAATAACAGACAAATTCTACGAAGATCTACAAATAGCCGTGCAATGTTCATATAAAAACCTAATTGTGATGGGAGACTTCAATGGTCAAATAGGAAAATGTAGAAAAGGAGAAGAATATACAATTGGAAAACATGGACATGGCCAGAGAAGCGGAAACGGAAAAAGATTAGTAACATTTGCACTAGAAAATAAGCTGAGTATATTAAACAGCTTCTTTAAGAAAAAGAAATCAAGAAAATGGACATGGATGTCACCCAATGGCAAGTACAAGAATGAAATTGACTTTATTCTAACCAACAACCGAAAAGCTTTTATAGATGTATGTACCTTAAACAAGTTTAACTTTAATACAGATCACAGAATGTTAAGAACTTCGTTATCAGGAAAACAAGGACCAAAAAGAAGATACTGTTACAATAATATAAAAGAAACCACCCTTACATTTACTGGAAATAAAGATATACTTCTTGATAATCTAAATACTGCTATGAATAAAAATAAAGTTATAAATTACAAATCAATTCAAGAAAGATACGATAACATATTACATACATTTAAAACAGAAGTAAGAAAAACAAACAAAGAAACTGAAAATACAATATCGATAGAAACTAAACAATTAATTAACGAGAGAAAGGAACTTATAAAAGAAAAAATAAAAAATAAACAAATACGTCATAAGATATCTGAATTAAGTAAAAAGATTACTGAACATATAAGAAGGGACAGGAAGATAAAAAGGCATAAAACTATAAAACATTTTATTGAAAAAACGGGAGGTATTAAAAAAGCCTTAAAAGAACTAAATCAAAAGAAAAATTGGATGCCAAACTTAAAAACTAAAGATGGAGATCTTACAAGCAAAAGACAAGAAATACTGAAAATAGCGACAGATTATTTTAGAGTACTATACAAAAACCAAACAAAGGAACTAGTAGGAAAACAAAATCAAATAGCAACAGTGTCAGAACCAATACCAATAATTTTACAGGAAGAAACTATAAAAGCCATTAACACACAGAAACTAGACAAAGCGCCGGGTTCAGATCAAATATCTAATGAACTACTAAAATATACAATACCAGTGACTGCACCTATACTAACAGAACTATTTAACGACATCCTACAAACTGAAATTGTTCCTATTGAATGGACAAAGTCAACTATAATACTGCTACACAAAAAGGGGGACAAACAAAATATCAACAATTACAGACCAATCAGTTTAATGTCAAATATATATAAGATATTCTCAAAGATAATACTATCACGAATTGCTGTCACTCTTGATGAAAACCAACCAAAAGAACAGGCTGGCTTCCGAAGTAAGTTCTCAACAATAGACCATATTCACGTATTAAGACAGGTGCTTCAAAAGTATAAAGAATACAATAAGACCTATTATTTAGGATTCGTGGATTTTAATAAAGCTTTTGATTCCCTAGATCACGATAGTATCTGGAGTGCCTTAGAAATCCAAGGCATTGACGCCAAATACGTTCGAATAATCAAGAACATATACTCAAAGTGTACGGCCCAAGTCAAACTAGAAACAATAGGAGAAGAATTTCCTTTAGAAAGAGGTGTCCGCCAAGGTGACCCTATTTCGCCAAAGTTATTTTCTGCGGTCCTGGAAATGATATTCAGAAACTTAAATTGGGAAACAAATGGACTTGACATTAACGGAGACAAACTGAACCATTTACGTTTCGCAGATGATATCATCATCTTTTGTGAGACTCCACAAAATTTAGAAATCATGCTACAACAGCTATCAGATGAGAGCGCTAAGGTAGGCCTAACAATGAACACATCAAAAACTAAAGTAATGACAAACTCAATCAAAAGGGACATCAAAGTAAACGGTAGTGCAATAGAATATGTCACTGACTACATATATTTGGGTCAACTTATATCAACAGAAGACACAATGAAAAAAGAAATAGATAGAAGGATAGCAAACTGCTGGAAAAGATTTTGGTCTCTGAGCGAAGTTATGAAGGACAGAGACATGCCTATGAAAGAAAAACGGAAAATATATGAAACATGTATCCTTCCATGTCTGTCATATGGATGTCAAACTTGGGCACTTACAGAACAGCAATTCAAAAAAATTCAAGTATGCCAAAATGGAATCGAAAGAAGCGTAGTTGGAGTTAAAAGAAGAGACAAAGTGAAATTACAAGATATAAAGAGAAGAACTAAATTTAAAAGTATTTGCACTATCTATAAACGCCTGAAATGGAGATGGACAGGACACATGCTAAGGGAAAGAACAGAGAAGTGGACGAGAATAATAACAGAATGGTACCCGCGCGATAGTAAAAGGAATAAAGGCAGACAAACTAAACGCTGGGAAGACGACATAAAAAAGATAGCTGGTCCAAAATGGACACGCACCGCAAAAGACAGAATAAAATGGAAAAGTTTAGAGGAGGCCTTTGTCGAAGGACAAGCTGTAAAATAAAAACCGGTTTTCGAAAGAAGTAGTTAATCGAATTGTAATTTGTAAAACATAATAATTAGTAGGTAGTTAAGTAATGTAAATAGTTTTTTTTTTCTCTGTAATTGTTTTACTAATCATGTAAGTTACAGCAATAAAGGCTTATTTTATTTTATTTTATTTTATTTTTATTTAAGTATTTAAACACAAACACAATGTACACAAAAAGTAACGTGATGTATTCAAGACAAGTGATAAGTAATATATAGTATACTGACGCGGCCGCCTCCTCAAGTTGCTTCCGCCTCGCCTCCTCAGCTCTCCTCTGCTCCTCCGCCAGACGTTGTAACCTCGCTTGCTCCTCAACCCTGCGTCGCTCTTCTGCCTCGGCTGCTTTGCGTGCTAGCTCGTGCTTTTTCTGCAATTAACAACATATTTCATTACAAATAGAATTACATAAATATTATAATTTTTAAGCTTAGGTATAACTATCTAATGTACGTACACAAAAATATTAACAAATATAAAAAAATGAGTGATATACATAATGTTAACGCTAGAAATAAAAATAAACTTGCTGTTCTCCACAGTAGGCTTCATAAAATAAGTAATTCTTTCGCTGATAATGGTATTCGTTTTAATAATAAGCTCCCTAGGGAGCTTCAGTTAATAAATAGGAATTTTCAGTTAATAAATTTAAATCTTTCATTAAACATAAGTTAATATTGAAATCATATTACAGTGTAAAGGATTACTTAAACGATAAAAATGCCTGGATCTGAATTGTCCTGTTTTCTTAATAAAATATTTGTGAAGTGATCACCTAAAAGAGCGATAAGAACCCAGCAGTTTCTTGTGGGTGTCTTCTCTGTCATGGTAGTGTTCCGAACCCTCAGTAAACTTAGCCGTTAAGTTAGACGTGCTGTGATCACTATAAAAACTCCGACCTTCATAAGTGTCATTGACGTGACTTAAATGAAATAAAATATTTTTTCATATTCATTTAGAAAAATCCGAAAAGAAGAAAGACAATGGAAAAGATTGATACTCGAGGCGGGAATCGAACTCGCGTCTCTTGACTATAGGCGTCCAGCGCCATAACCTCTAGGCTTAGAGGTTAGGGCGCTATACGCGTATACAATTTTTTTTTGTAAAACATACGAATTATACATAGAAAACACTCAGACCAATGCAAACAGTCATGTTCATGCACGCAAAGATTTGCATTGAGCGGGAATCGAACTCGAGACCTCTGCGTAGCAGCCATGTTACATAACCACGACGCCACAGAGGTCGTCAAGTTAACTGTCGACAGGCATAGACAAGACATCTAGTTAGGACGGCGGAAAACATTCGTTATCTAAGGGAAACACAGGATCTCAGAAAGTGAAAAGATTTTTAGGAGGCCTATGCCCAGCAGTGGCCGTGGACATCAATACATACCCTTTCCGCCTCCTTAAGTCTCTCCAGCTTGCCCTGATCAGCATGAGCTTGTTTCTCCACGCGCTCCCGGGCCGCAGCCTGCATGGCGGCGCGACGTTCTCTCTCAGCTGCCTCGCGGGCTGCGGCCGCGGCCGCCATCTTCTCTTCGCGTTTCCTATAATTCATATTGTTTAAGTTTGAATTGGTCTTAAAAAATAGGCAGAAATTAAGGATGAGAGTTAGCTTGATTATATTTTACACCTAGTAAAATATATAGCGGAAAGCGCAGGGTGGGGAGACCCTCTCGGATGTTGTTTTCCTAGTTCCCGGGACTCCTCGTATACCTCGAAGATGGTAACCGTGGAGGTTTTAGTCAGTAGACCGGTCTATGGGAGTCTGACATAACCACCTCGCCGGCACCCCCAGGCGAGGATGTGTATGCGTAAAGCATTTCCTCCACAAAAAAAAAAAAAAAAAAAAAAAAAAAGGGTGGGGAGACCCCTCACACGGTGAACCGACGACCTAGTTAGGACGGCGGGAAGCTGATAGATGAGGGAGGCACAAGACCGCACGAGGTGGCAATACTTGGAGGAGGCCTATGTCCAGCAGTTGACGTCGATTGGTTGATATGATGAAAATATATAAACCATGCCATTTCATCTTCAGATGACGTAAAAGGCAACTCACGACTCAGCACAAAGACTCATTACTAATCAACAGAATCTATAACAGAGAAAGAAACCTAGCATGTTATCAAGAAGAACCAAGGGTCTTGAAGAACCAAGGGTCTTGAAAAACCAATAATCTCTTTCATAAGATGCAAGGCTCCGAAATTAAAACAGAGTTGTAGGGGCTATTTCCTACACCTAACGTTGCTGAAGCTACTTCAAGAGATATTCAATCAAACACTTTATTAACACTGTATTACTTTTATTTATATTTAAAAAGATATTAAGCTGTAATTATGATACCTAATACTAAACTACTGATAATTATGATAATGAATCAAATGCACGCGGTCGCTTCCGAATATGCACTGATTTACTGTAAAGACGCCGCGCGGTGCGTGTGCTCATATTATATGCTATCATCATTCCATCCAATCGACGTCCACTGCAGGACATGGGCGCCTCACATATATGCTATATCATCATAATATTGTGTTCCATGAATTATTACATTGAACAATAGTTTATCACATACCTCTTATGTAAATCCCGTTTAGAAGCCAAAAGTGCCTCCTTTTTCCTCCTCGCGTCTTCCTTTTCCTTTTTAGCCTCTGCCTCCTCTCTAGCTTTATTGAGACTGTTGACCTTAGATGTAGACGCTGGGGCAGTTTTAACAGCAGCTGTTGGGATGTACGAAGGTTTTGTGGCCGAACTGGATATCTGAAAATATGGTAGTTTAGTTATATAAGTGATAGGAATTGTATAAGTAAGACAAGGGTATGTAGTCCCAAAGTAAGCACAGTTTGTAGGGGTACTAGACAAATATTATACACAGTAACACCTAGGCTAAAAAATCCAGTAAAACAGCAGTGTTCAGTAAAATGCGCGCATATTTTTGACTTAGTAGGCATAGTAACCATTCTGTTATTTAAAAACACACTCTTGCACTAAGGTTTCATGATCTGTGTAGAGACGACTTTTAAAAACATACATTAAACAGACGCAAAAAACATTGAAGCTCAAAACAATAATTTGCGGATCAATGTCTTACGTGGGAATCGAACCCGCGACGTCGTGCCCAGCAGCGACTATAACCGTGACCGCCGCGTTACCTGTTAATTTTTTCCTTTGCCTATAGTAAAATCGTTTAAAATTGAACAGTAATGACATATTTTTAAGTATAACTAACCTGTTTACCGTTGAATATCATACTATTCATCTTGTTAAGTGTTTCTATGGATAGCACCGGCTTTATGATCTTGTCTGGTGGAGTATGGGTATCTTTTGTCTCTTCCTGAAAGTTAATAAAAGACTCAAATTATTGTTATTGGTGAAAATTTGGCATAAAGCTACCCACACATTCATACTATGCTTTTTAGTTCCAAACTTAGTACAGATGCTATGTAAGGTGATAATTTGTAAATAGATATATAATAGTATATATAGAATACAACAGACCACTCCAAACATTCATATTCAACCACACAAAGTATTTAATTAAGCTGGAATTGAACCCTGATGTAACCTACATACAGTAATATTAACAAACCTGGAGGTGTAAGTATTAAGTGGGTACAATGTCTGCATCAACTTAGACAGTCTCCCCCTTACTCATAAACGACTCTTAAATATTAGTCAATTGATTAGCTCAAATTCTTACGTTTGCGTTTGGTATAAGGTTGGTTTTGCTAATAAAAATCTCGCTAAACAGTGATTAAATTTAAGAGGCGTTTATGAGTAAGGGGTCTCTTGCTAAAGAAACCTACCTGGTAAATGTATAACAAATTAATGCCAAATTACCTTTTTAGCCATAGCTCTTGTTTTCGTGCGTGTCACTCTTGTTGCCAATTCTTCAAATTGTTGCACTTTTTCTTTTACAGCCGATCTGTAAAACCGTAAAAACAATAAAATAAACTTTATAAAATCAAAGCCAGTTTATGAAGTTAACCATTAACCATAACAAATATAATTCAAGATAATTTTCGATTTTAGTTTTATCAATGTAATGACTTATCATAAAAATAGAATTATAAGTAGCTTTTCTACCATCAAATTTCGTATAAATTAATTGACAGAAAAAATCCTTCAAAAGCAACCAAGGTTCTTGGTTGATTTGAACGCGAATTACTTAAAAATAAGTGAAATTGCTAATGTTTTTATAAGTTACTTTTCGAAATGTATATTGTCAGGGCAGAGTAGTATTATAAGGTTAGATTTGCCTCCATCACAGGATCTTCCTGTCCCTGCAGTGGGACATATTTGTCCATGTATCTAAAATTATTAATGTTACTCACGTAGGTTGTGTGACAGGCGCATCATGTTTAGGTGGTGGTGTGTGTGAGAGAGAGTCGTTGTCCTCCGTGAGGATTGAATTATCATCGGTCATGTTCTGCGACTTTGGTTCTGTAAGCAATACATAACAATGTTATGTTATTCCACATAAATATTAAAAATAAAAGAAAAAAAATCTTGATTTAAATAAACCTCACATTCACACAAAGGTCATTTAGTCCCTAACTAAGCAAAGCTTGTACTATGGGTATTAGACAACAGATAAACATACGTAAATACTTTTTTTTTAAATAAAATAAAAAAATAGTTATGTAATAATAATTACCTTTATCGAGGACCACAGTTTCGTTCATTATTGCGTTGGTTTTGCCCTGTAACAAAGTATAAACCACTTTTATAAAATAGTATTATTATAATAAATTTTTTACATACATCTGTAAAAAATAGAATATCTGAAATATTTATTTGGCCAGACCGGAAAAGCGATGACGACTGAGTAAAGTTGTTTATTGACTAGTACCTATTATATTATTTCTAAAATGCGCTCGCACTTTCCATCAGGTTCGATATAGTAAAATTGCCATGTGTCCTATAAATTTTTTTTTAGTCATTGTATGTACTTACAACATTCTTAGGTGTGACAGGAGCATGATTATAAACACCATTAGGTAACACAACAGTCTTATCCATATCCGTCCTGCCCACCAGCACGGTCTTATCCATAGCGTCCACACAGTCCAAAGTGGACTCTATAGTGACCGACACAATGTCTATATTGTCTGTACGCTTTTTGGGTTGTGATATTATAGGTGAAAGATCGCGTTCTTCTTTGACTGGAGTTGGTTCCTCGGCTTTCTTTTCGGCTTTGTCTCTGAAAATACAAAAAGAAAATAACTATTACTGATCTATTTTAATTTACTTTGCAATGGCATGTAATTAAAATAAAATACAGCTTAGTTTAATAATTTTGAATACAGAATTATTATAGGTATTAAAAGTAATATGTTAGTGTACCTCTTGCAAAGCAAAAATTGAAAACCAAATTATAATATAATTATGTAAATAAAAAAAAAACTTACGCGGCTTTTTGTCCTCTTCTCGATCTCTTTGGTTTAGATTTATCAGCTGGTGATGCTACAAAGAATGAAATTATTGTAAGCAAATAAATTTCAATTCAATTAGAGTATGCTCAGCTACACATCATTGCTATACATTTTCATTTAAAATTATGTCTTATAACAAAGAAATAAGGTTGTATACAGGTGGATAAGTTGATGGTTTTTTCCTTTTTAACGTGAGGGATAGGCAGACTTAAGCGCCGATTACACTACCCTACATGTAGGACACTACATCTTGTAGGGCACTACATGTTGTCTAGTGTAATCACATGTAGGCTATTGGGACACTACATATCGGAGATTGGCGAGTCCCGACCGCCCTACATCATGTAGGCTCCTACAAGATGTAGTGCACTACATGTAGGGTAGTGTAAACACAACCCAATTTTTTTAACTCTTATAAGTATATACTAACCAACATTTGTAGTTTGCAAGGGTTCTTCCTCCGGTGGTGCTTCGGATACTTTCTGTAAAGCAGAGAAAAATAATATTTTATACTACAATACTTAGTTAAAACAATTTTATTTAAAGAATGGAGAAAAACAATATCAGCTGCAATGTTTTTGCAGATAACTACTATATTTAGTACTAGCTGACCCGTGCCCACTTCGTTGGGCGGCGAAAAAAAACGCGTCCCTTTTTTTAACATACATCATTACTGCTCCACTCCTATTAATCATAGTGTGATACTATATAGCCTATGACACTCCCCGATAAATGGATTATACAACACAGAAGGAATTTTTAAAATTAGTACAGTAGATCCAGATATTACAACGTCACAAACACACAAAATTTATCTCTTTATAATATTAGTATAGATATAGGAAAACCTGATGATAAGTATTGGCCAGGGTTCATTTATCGATGACCACCATGCCGATTGCAAACAAACAAACAGTTAAAAATATGTGGTGGTCTGCTGCAGTATTAGCGGTGAAAAGGTTTAGAGATAATGAGTTTTGGTGCATTTTCTATTTATAATCATAACATCTCATATATTGCTCAATGCAGAACAAGTAGATATTTTCTCGTGCTCACTGAGCGAATTCACAAAGCTTACATATTGTGTCTGTGTTATGTTTAAAAATTAGATCATAGGTTCAATTTTATTGGTTCCACAACTATAGCATTAGGTTTAACCTCCTGTAAAAATAGTTGTAAGTAGTTTGTCAATAAATAAATATTTTAAATAACTATACAACATAACAGACAGACAACATTACAGACTAAAGCTTCGAAGACTTTAAAACATAACAGCTATACAAACCTTCTTATTCCTGGTACGTTTAGGTCTGGGTTCAGGAGGTGGTGGCAACATTGACTCTTCAGCGTCCAGGACTTTAGTGCTGCGAGAACTGGCGCGAGTTGACCGCGCTGATGGGACTGAGGAAATAATGAATATTCATGTAATATTGTGGTCTATGTGTTGTACTCCATAGTAAGGAGACTTCAATCAACTAGCCTATTGCAGTCCTGTGCTTGACATAGGCCTCTCCCAACACGCGCCACAGAACTCGGTCCTGCGCCTTCCCCATCCAGTCCGACCCAGAGACCTTTATGAGGTCGTCGGTCCACCTAGCGAAGACTAAGGAGACTTGTTGCCATATAATTTTATACAAGGGCTGTCGTAAAATAAGGATTATGTATTAAACTACCATCAATTCATATAAATAAAAGAATTTGTTGCAGTGACGGAGGGAGATTAAGTATACCAAAACCACACTGGCCAAAAACGCATTGGTAGTTTGACATTTAGTTATACTGTTTTCGCTTTTACGAGACGTACAATATGATTTGGAGTGGCGATGCCCTGTATTCTTAATCCATTACCAATAAAATAATATTAATTTAAAGTATCAACTGGAACTAAACTATACATTTTTTACAACAAATTCATTTGAGTAAAATATATGACCATTTCCGTGTGGTGACGAAGGAAGAATACAATATGTCACCACACCATCTCATCCCATGGGTGTCGTAAAAACCGACTAGGGGACTAACCGTAAAGTAAAAAGAAGGAGAACTTAAAATTAAACCCTATACCAATCCGTATGGCAAGCGTGGTTAGTAGGGCAAGTATCCCTCCGTCACGGGAGGAGGTCCGTCCCTGCAGTGGGACATTAATGGGCTGATGATGAGATAACCAAAAAAGCTGTATAACTAACCCGGTGGTACAACATCTGTCTGCTTCTTAGTTCTTCGTCTACCTGATGTTTCTTCTTCTGCGTCATCAACTACCTTTTCTTTTGGTACGGCTTTACCTCTCGGTTCTGTTTACAATATAATAAAGTTATAAAAGACTTTGGAGTTTGTAGGCTGCTTTAGGCACTTGTCTCACCGGCAACGATTAACGAGTACAGCTAGAACTAGAAACGAGTAAGCGAGACGCGGGGAGCGAGTGTGTAGTTCCGATATTTGTATAGCTTGGCTATAAGCGAGTGTGCGAGTGAGGGCGATAGATCCATCATCGTCGTCGTCTGAACTAGATAACAATGATAATTCAAATGATTTTTCGATATTCATATTAAATAAATAAAAACATGTACTTTCAGATACGCACTGTAAAGAGAAATGACCACTGGTTGCTCTCTCGGCGTGAGTTCTAATCGCTTGGCGAGTATCGCCGAGCGAGTGTTATCTATCATAGCTCTTGTCGCTCATGCCCGATTTACACAACGACAAGTACAGTAGCGAGTTAAGTAGTATTTTAAGATGAAGTTGATTTAAATAGATCTCCATTCTATTTTTTGGCAAGTTAAGTTGGCGAGACGCGAGAGAGGGGGCTACTTCGTACTTAACTCGCCAAAAAATAGGATGGAACTCTATTTAAATCAACTTAATCTTAAAATACTACTTAACTCGCTACTGTACTTGTCGATGTGTAAATCGGGCATCAGCGACAAACTAGTGAAGCGAGTGCTTGCCGGCAGTGTGAACAATCAGCGATCAAATGCATCTCTGTTGTTCACACGGAAAGTATATCTATTGTACGTTTCTTAAGCGAGAAAATAGCCGATAGTTAGTCGTTTTCTCGTCGTTGTTGGGACAACTGCCTTAAGCTAAAATGCACTTTTCCTTGTAGCTCAGAACCATACTCTTTTCAGTGTACTCTTAAGTTTTAAAGGAATGAAAAGCGCTGTAAGAGCTAGTATAATCAGTTGTGTATTTCTCGCTGTGTTTGTTATTTCGAAATTATGTTACAAAGTAATAAAAACTCTGATCTAATAAACCACATATTTACATTAATTAAATAAATTGCTTTCTTTCCTTCATAGAAATACAGAACAATAATTAAAAAGTAACAGACAAAAATGATAAATTTTTCAATGGTTATATTTTTAATCTTGTTTTGCTGTGATTATTATTTTTCCGAGTCCATTTAAATTGGATTATTATTTTATTGGAATGGTATTTTAAATTAGTTTTATTTGAATCTTTTTAGTTAATATTCTTGTGCTGTATCGTTTTTTTATTTAATGCCATTGTCGTTACAACCATAATGACAAGAATGTACCAATTATACCTATTATAGTGTTGCGATGAATTGTTAATTCCGTAACTGTATTCAATGTGCATGCCGTGCTAGCCTCTAAGCAGTTGTTACACTGAATATTGTTTTGTTTATTTTACTGAGTAAACAATTGTTGGGTAACCAAAATAAATATCATCCAGGATTATGACCATAGCTGAACTACAAAGTTTATCTTTTCTTCCAGAATACTACTGAATGTACTACTTACTAGGAACAGGTGCAACGGGCGGCGGCATAGCAATTTCATCTTTATTCAATTCTTGTTTAATATCTATATTGAGTGGCAAATTCTCTGTGTCCATAGGCTCGGGTTCCGGTGGCAATGATATTTTCTCTTGTTTGACTAGAAAAATAATATTAAAGATGTTAGTTTAATATTGGTAAATCAAGACATGTCTCTATCTGCATGCAGTAAGAATATAAGGTATCATCATCTCATATACCCTAGCTATTAGTTAATCAACATACGCATTGTCAGAGGGAGCTGTGATAAGGAGTAATTACAGTGACTAATTGCTAGACAGACTGATTTTGAGGAAAGCCCAAAAAGTTTTTAAACATATCAAAATAGGGTTAAAATTTTATTTAACTTAAATTAAAAAACTAGCAACAAAGTAGTATAAATTGAATAATTTACTTATTTAGCTGAATTAATAAACTAATGAGATGGTTTCGTAATTTCAATTAATTATTTTGACACTTTTACAATATAATTCGAAATAAGTTTTTTAACTAAGATCTATACAATCAAACTAGAATTAAAGAAAAATAATGCTTACTTTCTATGTTAAGTAAGGGCTCTGTGTTCTCTTTGTCATCTTGATTGCGACGTCTTGATGATGTTGATGACGATGATGATTTCTTATCATCTTCACGACGCATTTTCTGTGTAAGGTTCATGTTTACCTGCAACACACATTTCGTTTTTAATCACTTACTCCGGACTGAGTTATTTTTAGATAACAATCTGTTGGCTTTATTTTGGCACTGAATTTAAGCTTTTCTTCAGGTTTGATATGGTCATATTGCAAGAAAAGACACCTGTCCACATATTTCTGGCTTTAGAATTAGAACTGTTGTTATATTTCTGGCATTAGAATTAGAACTGTTGTTATATTTCTGGCATTAGAATTAGAACTGTTGTTATATTTTTTTGGGATTGGGATCTACCAATCACATTTCACTAAAACATGCCATAAGACCTCTGCTTTGTTTTTGTTTCTGCTGTGGCTTTTTACAAACTTTTATAATTCAAAGAACAACAAGTGAAGCACTTAAAGCATTTGCATTTAAACTTAAATAGTAATAGCAAAGCTAAAGTAATACTAAAATATTAACCTGTTTACTAATAATGCTCTGTGCTTTAACAGAAGCATTTCTCTTCTGTCTTTTATCTTGTTCCGGGCTGAATACACCGTCAACTTCATTTTTACTGCGTTTCATGGAACTTCTTTGAGTTCCATTGCTTCCCGTTGAGCTTCTTGATTTGTCAGAGGATTTATTTTGGGACTTTATCGACTCGGTATCTGATGCTTTACCTTGTTCATCTGTAAATTTATAAATTACATTTTGAAAACCGTTCTAAAGTTGAAATCATGTCTTGCCACATAAATATTGAACATTTTTATTTATTATTAACATTTTATTTAGTATTGACATACATTACATATACCGTAAAATAAATTATGTAAAACATTGTATTGTCATTGAAAATACCCAGTACAGTGTAACAAATTAACATGAACAAAACTTAAAAACTAACGTAAATAAATAGAATAATAAATAATTGAATTAAAAGACAAATAATGCAGAGATAGACAAAAGCTCAAGGTTTGATACAAAATATGTGATAATAATAAAGGTGTATAATGGATGTCTATGAATAAGAGACAGGGTGGATTAGTGGAAAGAGTTAGAGGAAAAAATAAATAAATATTCCTCACTCTTTCACACAACACCACGAACTAAGCAGAGCTTGTACTATGGGTACTAGACAATGGATAAACATACGTAAATACTTTTTTTTGTAAATACATACATATTATCCATAGAAAAAACTCATACTAATGCAAACAATCATGTTCATGCACACAAAGATTTGCAAAGGTATATTATTGTATTATTATTTTTTTTTCTTATTGTTTTTGTGTTTACCTGCTTCTGTGTAATTTGTTTGAATAAATGTTTTTCTTTCATTGAGCGGGAATCCAACCTGAGACCTCTGTGTAGCAGTCATGTTATATAACCACTACGGTACAGAGGTCGTCTTAGAGGATGTTTATGTCTAGCAGTGGACATCTTTTGACTGACATGATGATGAGCAATATTGAGTAGAATAAAAGCCAGACATTTGAGTACCAAATATGCAGTACTGTAGTATGTATGAATTTATACAGTTATCATAATTAGAATTTATCCCATTTAGATTCTGATTTCAAATAAGAGATCAAATTGTAAGCTTCTCATATACTTGCTTTTACTTTAGTGTTCATAGCAAAATAACTAGATATTTGTAAAAGTTAAGTAACTAAACAATAGCAGTTAAGTTCAATCAATCATGTCAAAATTACAAAACAAGTATGTTTATTGTTATTGTAAGTTATAAAATCTTACAATTTCAATAGTTTAACATGTTTAACAAAGAGAATGAAAGCTAGTTATGCTTCACAATAAGTAGTGTAACTAGATTTTGAAAAACTATAATACATATGAAGTTATTTGTTATTTTAACTTGAAAATTGTCTCAGTAGGCACAAATAAAGTTTAGTCTGTTACCATCGTCTTCGTTAATACTCTGAAGAGCCGCAACATTTTTATCTTTCTGGGTTTTATCGCGCGCTTTTCCTCTCCCGTTCATTAATTCCTCCTCGAATTTTTCAAAACATTCTAACGCGGCCTGTAAATAACAACATTGACAGGCTCATAAACAATATAACACTTTTATAACTTCAGTAGCACTTTAAAACACAAATAAAACATCGAATTTAACTATCAAGTCACCGGTGAGTTATTTACACAAAATGAAACAATCATTATTTTACCTTCAGATCATCATGGAAGGTTTTAGTAAAAGCATTAGATATTTCGTTGATTTTTGGAAGTAGCTCATTAAAAATGGACATTATTGCAATTAAAACTCCACTTTTGTTTGATTGTTTGACAAACGCTATAGAACATTACACGTACGATCGAAAACCGTTTGAAATTGAAATCACAAATGAAAAAGACGTTATGCCAACACAACCATTGACGCGATAAGGAGTGGAATGAACGATCCAAATTCCTAATCATACTCCTTTCGATTTGTTTAATGTAGTTTTCTCGTATAATTATTATAAAATATTTCTGTTAAATAAATATAACATTTAATGTTAGGTAAATATTTATAATAATAAAGTGAATTGTTCTATTTTGGAATCTGACAAAATTTTGATATTGTGTAAATATCTAACCCCAAGATATTAAAACTATGATTGTTGAATACATTATTCCTAAAAATATTTTCTTTATGTTTTTGTAAAAAATTAATAAATGTAAAAAATAAATAATTTATAATTTATTTAATTTACTAGCTGTAGCCCGCGACTTCGTTCACGCCAAAAATATTTTCATTCAATTTTTTTGCAGAACCCTATAAAAAGCCTATGACGTAGCTTAACGACTTTGTCATAACAACGATAGCCGGGATCAACCTTTTACTTGCCATCCAAAGCACGGCGATGCTTAGATGAAATAAACTGAGTGGTCACCCATACATAGAATGACCTCGCCGACATTACTTAACCACCGTTAATGTTTCTGAATTAGTGATTGCAACTGGCTGAGAGCGGCTGCCAGTGAAAATTCATTAAAATAAAAAAAACCGGTCAAGTGCACCAAGAGTTCCGTACAAACATATTTATTTTTCCGCCAAAATTCGATGACGATCCGACACAGCTAGCTTAAAATATTTTCTCGCCATAGTTCTATGACGTTACGACTCATTTATCAAAAATACTATGACATTACGACTCAGCTGTCGAAATTCTATGATGTCACGACAGATCTGTCAAAACTCCTAAGACGTTACAACTCATCTGTCATAAATTCTATGACGTCACGACTCAGCTGTCAAAACTCTATGACGTCATGACTCATCTGTCAAAACTCCTATGACGTCACGCCTGATCTGTCAAAAATTCTATGACGTTATGAATCATCTGTCAAAATTCTATGACGTCACGACTCAATTTTTCCCATTTTACCAACATTTTACTTCACTGCTCTGGTCCCATTGATCGTAGCGTGATGAAAAGTATACAATAACCTGACCAGGAGTATAAAGAAAAATTGTACTAAGTTTTATCAATATCTGTTAAGTAGTTTTTGTTTCTACATATAATGAAGATAAAGACAGATATCTTCGTGTGGTGACGGAGGAAGAATACAGTGTGTCACCACCCCATCTCATCCCACGGGTGTCGTAAAAACTGACTAAGGGATTATCCGTGAATATTATCTTTACGAAATAAAAAGAAGGAAAACTTGAAATTAAACCATAAACCAATCCGCCTGGCCAGCGTGGTATTAGTAGACCAAGGGCTGTTATGATGAGACAAAAAGACAGATACAAATTTTACTAATTGCATTTTTGGCATCAGTATCGATCACACACATATACATCACTTATCACACCCTGATAGTTATTTTGAAAATATTATTTCATGTACAGAATTGACTTCTCTACAGATTTATTATATAAAAATAGATAATAATATAGAATAGATAACATAAAGATCGTGAAAAATCAGTAATCGATACTTTCAGACACGCGTGTCGGCCGTTTTACCTAACAGACGCCTACCTAAACTTTTAACGCCTGATGATATTTTAATATCAATGTTCATTGCAATGTTTATACTTATATACTCGTACATTAGTACGAGTAAATAAAATTCATAAGGGGTAAAATATTTTTTTGTTAGTAATTATTTCAGGGCTTTCAAGCGATCATTTTTCTTTCATTCTTGCTTTTTAACCTACCTTACAAAATAACCTACGTTAGATGTCCTATCTTAATAACTACCTAAAACTTAAAAATTCTAATTTCTCCCGTTTTACCAACATTTTTCTTTACTGCTCTGCTCCTATTGATCGTAGCGTGATGAAAAGTATACAATAACCTGACCAGGGGTATGGAGAATAATTGTACCAAGTTTCATCAATATCCGTCAAGTAGTTTTTGTTTCTATAACGAACATACAGACAGACAGACAAAAATTTTACTGATTGCATTTTTGGCATCAGTATCGATCACTTATCACACCCTGATATTTATTTTGAGAATATATTTCATGTACAGAATTGACTTCTCTACAGCTTTATTATATGTATAGAAGCTAGATGATTAGTTCTAAGAATAACAGGTTGGAAAAAGGGTAAAAAAAAACTCGTCTTGTCTGGTAAAACAAATAAAACACCATATTTTTTGTTTCCTGCATTGACAGGGCATTCGCTTTATGCATTTTTCAGTTTGTAATCCTAGTATACTGTTATTTCAAAGTCTATTTTTACGGAGGCAATAGTTGGTTTGACATATTGCTATTAAAATTTCGGCAGGCTGTAAAGAAAAAAAGAAAACCAGAGCGTTTTGTTTAAGTTATAACTTTTAAAATTACCTTTGAAATGACAAAAGATTATTGTTATAATATTTTTAAGTATTGTGCAATTTATCACGCAATAGTATCTCTTTTGTCTCCCAAAAGCCGCTCGTCTCGATTGGTACTCATATTGGTACTCTTAAATTCACCTCCAAGCAGTAGCTTGATTCAGTAGGTAGTGAATTTACAGGGCTATTAAATTTGTAAGAAATTATGTAGACACAGATAATTACCTATGTACCCTAGCAGTGGTTTGGCTGTGGCATTGTTGTCGCCCATGCGCGGCGACACCGGTTACCGGTGGGAGCAACCGCTTACCACCAAGTGGGCCACCTGATTGTTTGAGCTAAATGCATTAAAAAACGCTTATGTCATTATAAATAAAAAAATATTATGTATTATGTTGTCCTTGAAAACAAAATGGTCTTATTCGATATCAGTCTTGCAAAACAAAATGTTAAGTAAACTTTTAAAAGTATTGTTGACTTTTGTTCCTAGTTTAGTATTTACGAAAGTTTAATGGCGTCCTATAATTCATACAATAATTGATGACTATTTGTTTAAATGTTTTAAAAACAATGTTACCTACATGAATTATGCAGAGCGTCTGGAATTCTGGATAATAGCACGCGATTGTGAACTCGCCCGTTTTATTCGCGCCAAAATAAAAATGCAATAAAATTGTCGATACATAGCAGATTCTTTGTCGTTTTGAAATACCTATTTTACTATATTGAATTTTAGAATTAACGAATTGTTTAAATTTTTTGTTAGTGATTTTTTTATTTCTTGTGAAAGAAAGTTAACCAAATTAAAATGTATAATAAACTTAGTTAAGTATAATATTACTCACACACACATAACGCCATCTAGTCTTAAACTAAGTAAAGCTTGTACTAGACGACTTGATACACGCAGACCACGGCATGATGCACTGAAAAATTTGCTTTGGGTGGGATTTGAACCCGAGATCTTTACAATGTACCTAATCTTGTTATTCCACTACCACTTACCCCACAGAGTCGTGCTACGTTTGTGTAGTGTTAAAGTATTCTAAGATACGTACCTACATATTTTTGTCTTAAGTGTTCAGAAACGTGAAACTCTAAAAGTACATGGAAGTAAGTACCGGCCTATCGAAAATATCGGTTCTTAAAAACAAAGTCGTTTGTTGAAACCCTAATCAAAATCCAATTCGATAAACTCACTCAGGTCTGATATTTTGAAAAACTGCCCAGACTTCAAACATAAGAACAAATAATTTGTAGGACATGTTCCCGCGTTTATAAAAATATCTCTAGTTTTTGTTAGGAGTGCTGATAATCTGGTGCAGTCCATCTGGGGCGTTGCTCTTATGTCCCGACTCCCGTTTAGGATTCAAATCCACGAATACGTTGAACAATACCATAATGCTCACTAAATAATATAATCAAACAAAACGACAATTCATAGTATTTAATTAACGAGCTTATTGGCGAGCTCAGTAGCGCCAGAGTCGGTTGCCACATAGACAGAATCTGTGTCAACAATATTAATTATGCCGACGACCAGGCGCTCCTGAGTGCGTCAATTTGTGGCCTAAGAAAGCTATTAAGCATTTGTGAAGAGTACGCGCAAAGACACGGGTTGTTATACAATTGTAAAAAATCTGAGATAATGGTCTTTGAGACCGGGCGTAAGACGACGGTAAACATACCTCCGGTAAAACTGAACGGGATACCGTTACAACGTGTTACAAAATTTAAATACCTTGGTCATATTCTGACTCCCGGTCTCAATGATGACGCTGATATTGAGCGCGAGCGGAGAGCGTTGTCGATAAGGGCGAATATGCTGGCGCGCAGGTTTGCACGTTGCTCACTTAAAGTAAAAATCACTCTCTTTCGAGCTTATTGCACCACTTTTTACACGTGTGGCTTGTGGGCCAGGTATGCGCAGAAGTCGTACAGCGCTCTCCGTGTTCAATATAACAACGCGTTCCGGGTGCTGGTGGGGCTGCCTCGTTTCTGTAGCGCATCAGGGATGTTCGCAGACGCTCAAGTGAATTGTTTTTATACTATTATGCGAAAGAAGTGTGCGTCTCTGGTGTGCAGGGTGCGGAGTAGCCCCAATAGCATTCTAAACATGATTGCTGGTCGGTTGGACTGTATATACGTGAATCGTTGTGGTGCTATTTCTCACGGAATGGTACAGCGGTGAGTCGCGTCTGTGTGGACCAGTCGACTAGCTAAATTAACAAAAATTGGTACATTGTTAATTGACTAAATTAGTAGTTATTACGAGTATTGTCACACTAACATAGTTTGTAGTAAGTTATACTAACATTTTATTATTATTATTTTTATTTAATTTAATTATTATTGTTAAATGATTGTATTATGAGTCCTAGTTACTTGATTAAATGAATTTAAAAAATGATAATCTCATTTTATGAATCCTGCTTACATAACGAACAAAATGGTATAAACACAGAACGGTAAGATTATAGAGATCATTAAAAGTTTTATTTATCAAACGCGTGTGGGTATGGCGACGCTGTGGCGGTGTCTCTATCGAACCACCCCGCTAGTAGGAACATCGCCAAACTTGTTACATTGATCTAGAGTTCATGGAAAAGCTATTTATTATTTTAATAGATTTTAAATTATCGCGATTTGTATAGGGTCGACTGTCTCACAATGAACCATGCAGCTACACTTAACCAGCGCTATATTTCCAAAATTCGACGTGGCCAGATCGTGTTAATTTGTGCAAAAGATAGGTACAGACGTGTCTCTTCCGCTCAGAAGTTAGCGAGCAGATCGCGCGAGAGGTGTATGTATGCGAACCTTTTTTTAAAAAACTGTCACAAAAGTAAGTTTTAAATAAATTTTACTATCTTTTTTAGCATTTTTCCTTTAAGAAATATCGACTATTTTATTTCTACACCGAATTATATAGTTATTTAGCTTATCTATGCACTGTAATTTATTTCATAATTATATTTCTTTCAGTTTAAATTTTTAAGGTTAGTTATAAAAAGGTGCTATGTCTCACATTGAACCATGTTGAGGTGGTACTCAATGAATCACGGATTGTGTACCCCAAGAATTGCCTTGGCGTACACATTAAACAAAACGTGGTTCATTTTGCTAGTGTTGTTAGATAATGTATATGTACCTTTAAACTACATGATATTCTTTTACCTAGCTGTTCATATTATCATTATTAATATTACTTTATTTACTTCCTTTGGTCAATATTTCTATCTGTTACAGAATGGCACGGAATAAAGTAAGTCAGAATAGGGAAGTCAGGGTGGGGAGACCCCTTACACGATGGACCGACGACCTGGTAAGGACGGCGGGAAGCCGATGGAAGAGGGAGGCATAAGACCGCGCAGGGTGGAAACGTTTGGAGGAGGCCTATGTCCAGCAGAATAATAGTCTATAGGCTGATATTTATGATGATGATGAAATTAAGTCAAAGAAAAAAGGGGGCCACACTGCTTCCAATATGTTAAGAGCTTTCAAATTAAATAGAGAAGGTGTTATCATCAGAAAAGCTGCATTATATCCTACTTTGCGCCGCTATGTAGCACAGTATTTACACACACGTAAAGATGATCTTGCTAACAAGAAGTATATACTAAATTATGATTTAAAGACTACTCTATTACAAGTAAAGACTAACTACATAAGAAATGGACGTTTTACTTTTGCCTTAATTAATTATTGATAACATTTCTTTTTCATAATTAAGTGGTTCAATGTTAAAATTAACCCGGTTCAATGTGCACACCCTAGAGTACACATTGATCCAAATATTTATTTTTATATTTATGTTTTTATTTTTAAAAGTATAAATAATATTGAAAATTTGTCAATGCTCTTTTAAAGCTAGATAAATTACCTATCTTTGTACAAAATTTGAATCATTTCGAAGCTTAAACGAGAGAGTTATGCGCCTTCAAATTTTACATGGTTCATTGTTGGACAACTTACCCTACATAATACTATTTTTACGGGTCTTACTCGCGGTATATACTAATTAGCCTAGATACTAGTAATATAAATTAGGTTACTTAGGTTTTTCTCCGACGTTTCGGCCGATTTGCAAGGGCCGTGGTCGCGGAGGGACTCTTCACAGTCCCTCCGCGACCTAGTATCTAGGCTAATTATTAGTATATACCGCGAGTAAGACCCATAAAAATAGTGTTATGTATTTATTATTTTATTTTATTTCTTGAAAAGTTAACTAGACATCGGATTTTATCAATACTACTTTAACAATACCAATATATTCTACAATACCAACTTAACAGTACAATAATTTATGGATCTCTCGTAAAAAGCTGCTCCCATTATAAACATGCTGTGTGTCGCGGGGACAGAATCATGACAATAGAATAATTTGTTGATCGCATGGTATTTGAGCCTACAAACTAGAGCGTTTAACTGTTGATGGGGACGGAATAAATATTTATTTAAAATACTTATATAATTATGATATTGTATTTCTTTATTAATGGCCTCATGAACATAGTTACATATTTGCCAGTGTAAACTGAGGGATATTACATTCAGTATGAGTAAAAGTAATATATAAAAAACCGGTCAAGTGCGAGTCTGACTCGCGCACCGAGGGTTCCGTACAAACCTATTTGCCAAATTGTGATAACGTCAGGACTCGGCTGTTTAAATACTATTTTTCCCGCCAAAATTCAATGACGGCACGACTCAGCTCTGTTAAAAAATATTTTCCCGCCAAAATACTATGACGTCACAACTCATCTGTCAAAAATTATGTGACGTCACGACTCATCTGTCAAAAATTCAATGACGTCACGACTCAGCTGTCATAATATATTTTCCCGCCAAAATTCTGTGACGTCACGACTCATCTGTCAATAATTCTATGACGTCACGCACATCTGTCAAAAGTGACAGCTGTCAAAGTGACGGGTGTCTAAAATATTTTCCCGCCAAAATACTATGACGTCACAACTCATCTGTCAAAAATTCTGTGACGTCACGACTCATCTGTCAAAAATTCAATTACGTCACGACTCAGCTGTCATAATATATTTTCCCGCCAAAATTCTGTGACGTCACGACTCATCTGTCAAAAATTCTATGACGTCACGCACACCTGTCAAAAGTGACAGCTGTCAAAGTGACGGGGTGTCTGAAATATTTTCCCGCCAAAATAATATGACGTCACAACTCATCTGTCAAAAATTCTGTGACGTCACGACTCATCTGTCAAAAATTCAATGACGTCATGACTCAACTCTCACAAAATGTTTTCCCGCCAAAATTCTGTGACGTCACGACTCATCTGTCAAAAACTCTATGACGTCACGTCCCATCTGTCAAAAGCGACAGCTGTCACTTTGACAGCTGTCAAAATTCTATGACGTCACTGGTCACGTGACTCAGCTTTCCCGCCAAAATTCTATGAAATCAAAATATAATGTGATTGAAGCAAAAATTTAAGGTTTTCGGAATTTTCCCATTACATGTACTACAAGACCTTGCTCCATGCCAAATTTCAAGTTTGTAGGTAGACTGGAAGTACCCTGTAGGTTTTTGCCCTTACCCCTCTAAATTTTGCGACAAAAACGGCTATATCTCTTGATTGCGTTGGATTAGCACTTTGAATTTTTTAACAGCACTAAGAGGCAACAAGCCTTACTATTTGGTGAAAATTTCAGCTTGATACCTTCACGCGTTCCTGAGATAAATGGTCTTGACAGACAGACGGACAGACGGACAGACGGACAACAAAGTGATCCTATAAGGGTTCCGTTTTTTCAAAACTGGTACGGAACCCTAAAAACAACATTAAAAAGTCGATGCTTCACTTTTCATTGTCGTCGAGGAGAACTTCACAGGAACGCGTATAATGGACACAGTAACGGTCAACCCAACCGGATAGCCGGACCAGGATGCCACCAGCTATTCACCAATCACTTGCATACTATTTCATCATATTTATTTACTGACGACGAATTTGCAAAACAAAACCGCATCTCTTCTGCATAACAAAATCTTTGAAAAATCGACAACTCAACCTGTCGTCATGGCGTCCAGTCAAATTCTCATAATTATGATATTTTGCATAAACTCACACAATTACATCTAGTCCCAAAGTCCCAAACTATCGTGGCCTGTCAAAGAGCAATAATAGTAGTACAAAAACATTAAATAAATAAAAATATTCTGCCACATCCAGTAACACTATGATGTTTATGGAATGTAAGCACAAGTAAAATGCGTGCGATACGCCACTTTACTTGCTAACATAACTTGGTCAGGCACACAGTTAAGTGATTGGAACGAACATATACCTAACTTGGACATGTTAGGCTTAGTCTTTATTTATAGCATATCTATTGACAAAGTTTTTAACACTATTTCTCTATACATGATAATCATAACAGCCCATTAATGTCCCACTGCAGAGACGCGTCTCCTCCTAAGACGGAGGGATACTTGGCCTTCTAATACCACGCTGGCCAGGCGGATTGGTATAGGGTTTAATTTCAAGTTTTCCTTCTTTTTATTTCGTAAAGATAACATTCACGGATAGTCCCTTAGTCGGGTTTTACGACACCCATGGGATGAGATGGGGTGGCGACATAGTATTGTATTCTTACTCCGTCACCACACGGACAAAAAGCATAAATAAATAAAAATATTCTGCCACATCCAGTAACACTATGATGTTTATGGAATGTAAGCACAAGTAAAATGCGTGCGATACGCCACTTTACTTGCTAACATAACTTGGTCAGGCACACAGTTAAGTGATTGGAACGAACATATACCTAACTTGGACATGTTAGGCTTAGTCTTTATTTATAGCATATCTATTGACAAAGTTTTTAACATTATCGGAATATAGAAACAGGGTTAAGTTTTATTTCTAGCATAGGTATATCTACTAGTCCGTGTGGTGACGGAGTAAGAATACAAAATGTCACCACCCATCTTATCCCATGGGTGTCGTAAAAACCGACTAATAGACTATCTGTGAATGTAATCTGTACGAAATAAAAAGAAGGAAAACTTGAAATTAATTCCTATACCAATCCGTCTGGCCCGCGTGGTATTAGTAGGCCAAGTATCCCTCGGTCAAGGGAGGAGGCCCGTCCCTGCAGTGGGACATTAATGGGCTGTTATGATGATGAGATTATTGTATTGAGCCTACTTTGTATCTGTTAAAGTCAAAGTCCATAATGCGCAATGCGCAAGTTATCTTTTTTATTTCAGTTTTGTAATTTATGTTGGTGATACGAAAGCTTAGTAGTTTTTCAAGTATAAATCTGTAAATGTGTGTTAAGGAAATCACCTCAACATTCACCCGAAACAGCTAAACAGATCAAGATGAAATCTGTCACTTAGTAGGTACATCGTCACACCCTCTGTATATTATCCGTAAATCTTGTGAATAAAAACTTGTTATCTTGAAACCACTTACTTAGTACACACAGCAACACATCAAGTTAAACATTTTCATTTGAAATTGTGTCTTATTTGAAGGTATTAAGGCACATGAGTGTCTAGCTTGATTAGTTGCTGTGTGTACATTCCAAAGGATTTGGAAGAGGAGGATTAGTGGCATTTGTCAGAGTAAAGTTTTTACCTATAAAAATACTTTTAATTTTTGTCAACAAATAATTACTTATGTAGACTTGAGAAAAATATGTAATAATAAAAAATAATCTAGTCCCAAACTAAGAAAAGCGGCTAAACATACTTAAATACTTTTTTTTTTGTAAATACATAGTACATATTCATAGAAAACACCCAGACCAATGCAAACAATCACGTTCATGCACACAAAAATTAGCATTGAGCGGGAATCGAACCCGAGACTTCTGTAGCAGTCATGTATAAGCACTACGCCACAGAGGTCATCAATACTACCAGCAATGAGAGATTTGGTCTGCACGGTAATTATACAACGAAGTTTTCCTCTATCGCTAGAGGGGATCTGTCCTCCACCAGTGGAACAAAAATGGACTGATTACGGGCGGCGTGGGTGAATAATGATATTATGGGTTTCGATGCTAGGTGGTGGTAATGCATCTGGAGTATGTAAAAATTAAGTTGGTAAAAATAGTGTGAGGGACTTAATTGTCCATTATTTATCAGTTTATTTTTTGTCTTCATTACCATTTTATAACAGAGATGCTATTTTTGTAATTTACCTTTCTTCTATATGAGGTATCGATATCACGTCATGCTATATTAAATGTTTGACAAAACTGATCTTATAATCGATCAAACAACGTCAAATGTTAATCATAGACTCTAGAGTTGTCGCTAACATAACAGCGTGTACTGTAATTAAATTATAGGAAATAGAACCTCATGGTTCAAAGGTTTATTTAGTGTCATTTCATTATAGTAAAAAATAAAAATAGAAAGAATATCAAGGCATTTTAGTAGTCTCTCTTAGTCTCTTAAAATACAACTCCCGCACTTAATTTTACTCGGAATTATTCCTGCGTCGCCGGGACTTTTACTTACATTTAAATAACGGATACAAAGTTCACCCAGACTCAGAACAATCTTTGGGAATCACACAAATAATTGTCCTGCGTGGGTTTCGAACCCACGACCTCTACCAGACAGCAGCTTACGAGTCAGATTCCCGTTCAAGCGCGGTAGTAGTACCGCGCTTGAACGGGAATCTGACTTGAGACTTATGTGTAGTTCTCATACCTATATCACAAGCACAACCACTGCCCTGTCTGTTTAAATACTACATCACACTGAACCAAACGATTAACTCAAAAGCACTACCATCAAGTAAGTTCTTAACTATACGTTATGTTATAGTCTTTATCAGACAGGAAAGGTACGGTGACATTTGATCTTTTCCATGTTACTTAGTTTACTTTTGTAGAATTTAAAAATAAAAGCTATCAATTTATGAATCCGAACTGATAAAAAATTAAAAATATTATTTAGACGTTTATATACAATTAAATTATATGAAATATTTGTTTTATATTCCATCTTCAACCCTAAGTAAAATATAAACATATAAATTTTAAAATCGTATGCGCGACACGGAACGAATTTCAATAGAGATTGACACAATAAAATTGTTAAAATCGAATGGTTTTTTATAAAATTGATTAAATCGATTAATTTTTTTTTATAATCATTGAAATTAATATAATAATTTCAGTTGTCTTATAACTCAATATTAGTTTTTACGAGGATAGGCCGCAAGTTTTTTTTTGGCGGGATTCGTACGTCATAGCGATAAAATCTTGATGATGTCATTATTAAAAGAGGCCTGTAACCTATGACCACGTAACTGCCGATGATTGGAAAAAACAAAAATCTAATACTTCATGACTGTGAGAGGAAGAGACATCAAATTAGACAATTTAGTAGATTTTCACTTATTATGTCATGTAAGTGACGAATCAAGTAATTCATCAAGCTGTTCATCAGATGAATCACGCATTGATTCGGCATAATTAATAAATATTTAAAAAAAGATTAGTTTCTTATTTTGTACCCATAATCGATTTATTCTTGTTTGTAAATTATATCGGTTAGATATAGAATCGGTATTTTTAAAAACGATTTTAGTGTTATACTACATCTCTAGTAATGACAAATACTAAATGTCACCGTACCCATAAGATCTGAAATACAGTATATCAACAAATTGTAATCTTGTAATTGTGACGTCATAGCTGTGTGACGTCAATGGGAGCTGATGTTCGCGTGGGGAGACTTTACTCAACCCTTACGAGTAATAGAGCGTGAATATTATATACTAATAATATAACATAGTATATTGACTATGTAAGTAACCTTTAGATTTTTATATGGGAATGAAGAAAAATTGTCCGTGTGGTGACGGAGTAAGTATACAATATGTCACCACCCCATCTCATCCCATGGGTGTGAAACCCGACTAAGCGAGTATCCGTGAATATTATCTTTACGAAATAAAAAGAAGGAAAACTTGAAATTAAACCCTATACCAATCCGTCTGCCCAGCGTGGTATTAGTAGGCCAAGTATCCCTCCGTCACAGGAGGAGGCTCGTCCCTGCAGTGGGACATTAATGGACTGTTATGATGATGGCCTTAAGGTGGCAAGCAAGCAGCTAATAATTAAATAATCTTTTTAAAGACACTGTAATGTGACTGTATAGAAGCTGATGGACGCGGAAAAGGTCCAGGAAGGTTGAAAAACTCGAGAATTTCGAAGTAAGAATTCGCGGTGTCACCCCAAATATAGAGAGACACTTTCATGTTACAAAATGAAGTGTCCGTTTGCAAAATTAAACTCAGTTAACTATTTATTAACAGTAATGTACGAGTATAGGTATATTATGGCCTACGCAGACCCGGACGGCATGGCAAGGGATTTTAATTTTTACTAATGGACATTCAACCGTACTGTTACAGAAATACGACATAAATTACTTTGCTTTAAAATGAAAAATGCCGTGCGATAAAATCCCTTTCAATGCCGCGGCATCAATTTAAAGCATAGCAATTTATGTCGTATTTCTGTAACAGTACGGTTGAATTTCCATTAGTAAAAATTAAAATCCCTTGCCATGCCGATGCCGTCCGGGTCTGCGAAATCTAACATACGTCCTAAATCGTTTGTTACTGTGTTTTTTTGACAGAGATTACATTCGGAAAGATACAATTCAAAGTCGGAACGCACAGCAGCACTAGTAGAATAAAGATTAAAATCTCCTAATATGATAACTGGTAATTTTCTATTAATGTCTAGTACACTCCTTATACAATTAAACATTCTATAGTATCTAGAGTCGGGCACGTTAGGAGCTAGGTATACAACACAACAGGTAAACTGCACACGACCATTAGACACATTAGCACACATAATCTCATCTGACACACTAGACTTACAGTTTAATCGTGACAGGGTGTACGGGGGCCGAGCAGCAAGTAGTACACCTCCGCCACTTCGGCCTGTTCTGTCGCATCGTAGCACTGTGTAGTTACTTGGGAACACTTCTGAATCAAACACGCTGTCATCCAGGCGTGTCTCTGTGAGTGCCAGCAGCTGGCCAGGAAACGTGTATAGTAGGTTTTTTACTGCCGCACGCCTGGACTTTAATCCACGTACATTTTGGTAGAAAATCATATTCAGTTCTTTAGTTTTCCGCACGAAAAAACGTCTTTTCTGTGCGAGGTTTATTAGTTGTCTTATATTTATACCATTCTTGTAATGCAATGTTCTTTGGCCAATTCTCAGGCGCTAAGTAATAGTCAAAGAGGTGTGCAGGGACGCTGACTATAAAACAGTTATGACGCGAGTGTAAAAGGCTGGGTTTCTCGACAGTATATTCATTGTCGGGATGCTTTTTAAGTAGGTAAGAACGTATACTATCCTCAGTAACTTCAGGGTGGAAGTTCCAGGCATGGATGTGCCTGACAGGATGCAGTGTCCTTAATTCACTGTCGGCCTCTCCGGTAGCACGTACAATAGGCTTACGGTGGCGTTGCTGTGACTTGCCTGTCATGAACACCCGTGAACTGTAAGTATTACTCTTACCCAAGGGCTGCGTGTTACCAATTGTGGGCCGATGTAATGGTGATGCTAGCGGTTGCGATTGAAGCGAGGATGTGGACGCCTCAGGTAGTTCCTGTGTCCTCGTTTCCTGAGTAGCATGCTGGAGTACTGGACTAGGTGGATACTGGGGTTGTGTAATATTAATGTTTTCAAATGTACTATTCTGTATAGAAGTTTTACACTCAATAATGTACTTTTCAATTTTCTCTATTCTTTGTTTGGTCTCTCCCAGTTCGCAGCTGAATAACGACTCCATCATTCCAAGTTTTTCTATGCGCTTCGTATTATTGTCGCAATGTAATTGAACAGCATTTTGAGTGCTCGCCGCAATGTCCATAGTGCCCAGCAACTCATCGACGTCTGTCCTAAGTTCATTATATCTAATATGTAAGTCATTGATGGAAGACTTAATAGTTTTGATATTTTCTGACATTTCGTGCATGGTCATGTTTTGTGCTCTGTGTCTGTTGCAAAATGCATACACGCCACCAATCTATTAAACACAAAACATTATTTCTTTCTGTCTCTTCAGATATAAGTAATTAATTAAAATTAGTCCAGTTGTATCGGAGTACAACTGGACTAATTTCTCTTAAACAAACCTTTAATTTAACTATTTCTTGTCGTTCTCTTCTTTTCGTAAAGATAATTTGAGTAGGTACATTCCCAAGCTTTTACGACTTAAAAGGGGCTGGTGGCACCATGTATAAGTTTCTCTGTCAACTCACCACACTGAATAAAATAATAAACGAATACCATAAATAAAACAATTTAAATAAAGTATAAGTACTTACTTACTCTATGTTCATAATAGTCGTTGGTACAATGATTTCCGCGACCCTTTTCATGGAGTCTAGTTAAAAGTTTACAAAAGTAAGTGTTGTAAAAGTTTTGCTTGTGATCAGATCACTGAAAAGTTGAAAATCTTTTAGAATGTAACTTTATCTTTGCTATTGTTAACTAAAGTCCTTTGATAAGTAAGTATATAGGATTTTACGTTTACTTGTAGTTTTAAATGTGTTGCTTCATGTATTTTTTTTAATGAAAAACGGACATTGTCTGTGGATCAAGGATTGAAAAACATTTTTTCAACGTGTGAAATATTTTATACTTATAAATGCAGCTATTTAGAAGTCTAAAATATTTCACACGCAAACCGCCAAACTGTCCCCTGCAACGGCCTTCTCCAGTGATCATCATCCATCTATACTTCTATACTAATATTATAAAGAGGTAAAGTTCGTGTGTTTCTGGCGTTGTAGGGGGTAATCTCTGGATCTAATAAACCGATTTTAAAAATTATTTTTGTGTTGAATAGTCCAGACATTGTCTGTGGATCAAGGATTCAAAAACTATTTTTTTTAACGTGTGAAATATTGTAGACAGCTTAATAGCTTCCACTTTTGCTATACCTATCTGTGTCCGCTGTAAATCATTGTTGCGTAGTTCATTATCGCGATGTACGTTACTGCGAAAGTGTACTATCGCGACAGGTAATTATTTTAGTGGGTTAGGTTAGAACAGTAAAGTGCGAGCGAAACGAGAGAGTGCAAGCGCCAAGTACTTAAGAAAAAAACACAATAGGACCGCGATAGCACGCAACACAAGTTACTGTGATACTCTCATATTTTGACTCTATTTCTCTTGACTCTACTTAATAAAATATCTTTATTTTCACAAAGGTTCCTTATAAACTAACTTAATACATCAACCTAATTAAATGGTCCTTTGTGAGAGACTGGTATCCGCACTAGGAAACCCTGTCACGCAGATTACCAGGCCCCCTCTCGGAGATAGTGCAACTTATTTCATAGGTAACTTAAAAACATAAAAATCTATAATAAATATGTGTATTTTGTGTGTGACTGTGTGTGTGTGTGTGTGTATGTGTGTGTGTGTGTATGTGTGTACTTTTCTTATTGACTCATATTGCTCTTAATCTTTCTCTGAATAATTTTCCACAAAACAAAAAACTGTCAAATCAAGTTACTAATTCACTGGTGAGTAAACATAGTTGATACTAATTTCTACAGATGTAGAAGACGGTATAATAAATCACAAGATGGATGTCAAGTCGATATTCATAATTAGTTACCGGATGATCTGCTTTCCTTCAAGATGGCGAACTATTTTGGTAACGAACTCTCGTCGTTAATTATTTGTTTAAATTGTGTTACTTGCTATTACTGACTTACGTATGTTGGTAAATTTATTTTAAGTGTTACTTAATGTAAGTAGTAAATAAATGGATATAATGGGTTCCACTACTCATAGATACCTATAAGTATATTAAATCAGAAAATGTCCGTGTGGTGACGGAGTACGAATACAATAGTCACCACCCCATCTCATCCCATGGGTGTCGTAAAAACCGACTAAGGGACTTACCGTAAATATTATCTTTACGAAGTAAAAAGAAGGAAAACTTGAAATTAAACCCTTTACAAATCCGTCCGGCCAGCGTGGTATTAGTAGGCTACAGTGGCGAAGGGTGGATTTTTATAAAAGGGAAGCCGAAGATTCCGTGGACTTTTGTTCTACTTTATATTACTATTATTCTGTAGTTCATAGGTATTCGTGAGAAAATGTTTCGATTTTACCTAGTTGTCCCGAACTCATAAACTTAAAATACGAAAATGTTTCTCTGTTTGGAAGACTTCTTTGATCAATTAGATTAATTGTTTATATTGCTATATCCTAAATGATTCTACATACCTACTTACTTACTTTTAGAATCTGAGAATACTGTCTGTAAGCCACTTACTTATACGTATCGAAATGAGATAATTGTATTAAAATGTTTCGTAAATCCACAGCGCCGGCGTTTCTTATATTTATAATTCAATTTCGAGAATGATGTTTTATCGCACATCACATAATAGGATAGTCAATATAATATAACACTATTAACCTGTCCCTTATAACAACAAACTATTAAATTTGCTGAAAACAATACAAACAAGTACTTACAAAAATATTCCATAGGATCCCAACGCACTACGACAAAAATAAAGTCAACCAATGCACAACACATAATACACAATCATAAATAATTAAACATACAAATTTTACTACTTTAAACAAGAAAGCGAATTTTATAACCTATTTGCAGAAAATAAATACAAATATCTGTTTTTTCTTCAAATGGTCCTATCGTTTACCGATGATTCTGCCAAAGTCAAGACGCAAGCCGTATAAAAATATAAAAACAAATAAATATAATTAAAAACTAAAAATTCAGAAGAAAGGCTGATTTCTATCAGATTTAAATAATTGATAAAAACAAAGGAATGTCAATGGCAAATTAAGTACTTAACGTGAAATGAAATGAAACTTCGTTACAATTGGTCGGTCCACTGGTTGCAATAGTGCTTTCTCGCTCTCGCAATGTTGTAGTTGTATCTTTTATCCTTGTCATAAGCCGATGGCCACCGGCTTATATGGTACCTTAGATCGACGAATACAAAGTGTCACGTGACCGTACGATTTCCGTACAGTCTGTTGTACTGGATTCCTAATTTCGCGACCGGCTTACTGCGCTCCGCGCATGCGCGCTTTAAGTACTCTCTGACTGAACCATAACAAGTTGTTAGTTGACAACCTTTAATTACAAGATGGCGTTATGAGTACGTAAATAATTATATTGAAAATTATTATTACTGTAATTATTATTGCGATTTACGTAAGAGAATACTTTTTTGTTTTATATTATTTTGTATTGAGTGGATGTTGCGTCATTGATTTATAATTGATTAATAGACAATGCTAAGCGGTTTTTGCAAAGGTAAGCCGGTAGGAATCGAGTTATATGGACACTTCGCCACTAGTAGGCTAAGTATCCCTCCTTCACGGGAGGAGGCCTGTCCCTGCAGTGGAACATTAATGGGCTGTTATGATGATATTAAATCAATCTACCTAACTAGGCTTCGTCTCTCTTGGTATAGAACCCCAGAAGGCAGTAGGTACTTGCCGCAATGTAACAATTCGGTATGTAAAGTAAAAGTTTACCTATGTCGAATCCAAAACCATTTCGAGATTATAGATCGATAAGTAATAAAATCATATTTTTAGCGCAAAAAACCGCAATATTGTGTTTATTTTTACAATTATACATAAATTACTTTGTCTTTCATTTGAGGTCTTAAATGACATCATGTCGCCCAACTCAACAGAAGTTTGTTTTTCCTTTCATTGCTCAATAATTAAAACAACTAATTTGAGCATTTTTGCCCTCCCACCCATAGCCCATTTGTAGTAAACAAACAGCCAAAGTAAGTAATTCGACCGCATGTATGACGTCATACATGCGGTCGAATCACTCACTTCAACTGTTTACCACAAATAAACTATAAGTAGGAAAGCAAAAATACTCAAATTACTTAGTTGTTTATAATTAATAAACCTTTAAAATAAAAATATAAAAAAAATACCAAAAAAAAACTTTACCTACCGAATTGTGGAGTATTTTTTGTAAAACCTATTAAAATGATTGTATTGAATATAAGTGTATCTAATTAAGTATGTATGTAGATATGTGTGTGAGTTTGTCCCTGTGTAGGTATAAATTAAATTAAAAATCTATTTAATTGAAAGTGTTAATGAAATGCGTTAATCACTCAACATTTTGCAATAACCGTCATCGTAGGAAAGCACTGTAGGTACCAGCACTTGCTATCATAAATCTACAAAATTTGAACAAATTTTCTAACCTAGTTTTTTTAGTTTACCAACATTCCACAGATAAAAAGGTGTACATTTTGAGGTAATCATAAACAAAAAAAAAACGCGTAAAGGGGTAAAGGTCTAATGTATTTTGCAAAAAAAAAACAAATTCTTGGGACCCCGTTTAAGTTGTTTTTGGGTCCTAACTGTTGAAAGGATATTTTTTGTAAAAGCACAACCCGGTAACGGATACCTGCCGGGTGCTAAGTGTGCCGTATTGTCTTATTGGGCTTACGGGTAGGGATGGGAAAGTTCGTGTGAATATTGTCGATAAATTATGTATAAAAAATATGGTTATTTTGTTATAGATATTGAGTATATGTACTGGATTTAGATGTTACATCCTTTTAAACCATTTTTCAAGACTTTTTTTTTGCATAGTATATTACTAGCTAGTACGAGTATATTACTCTTTCACGTTAAAATAACTGAATAGATTAATGAAACGGTTTTTGAGAATATTGTCGATAAATTTAAAGTTTTAAAACTATAGTTAAGTAATAGTATAGTATTGGAATTGTAAGATTCGAATTGTATTAGGGTCAAATTATTGTATTTTAAATGAGTGTCTTGAGTTTTGTGGCACATTATTTTTAGAGGTCTTGTATAGAGCGACGATTTAGTAGTTTATTAAGTTAGGTTAGTAGTATTTTTTTTTTTATTAGAGGCACCCGTCATCACAGGCTGTTTGCCATCCCTACCTCCAATATGTTTTTGGAGCCTAATTTTATCTAAACCTTTCATACCAGTTCTCGCATTTATTATCCTTTCGTGCTTCATACTTTGTCTTTCTTTTATGCATCTCTTCTATACTTTCCCGTGGGATTCGGGATTTATTCGCGACTTTCTTATTTTATTTTCTAATAGACGTTCACATACAGTTTTGTTTAATTACATTTTTTTTTTCTTAAACTATTGTAAGCTTGTTCTAACAATATTCTTCCTAATTATACATTTTGTTATTCAATTACTCTTATCCTAATTTTTATTTTACATTTTAAACTTATGCTACGGTATATATATTCAATAATATATTCCCAGCATATTATTTCTATTGTTCACTTCTAATAATTTTTTTACAGTAATCTAATACTAACTGCCCATGCCTCCTCATCAGAAGAGGCATATTTTCTGTTTAATTCTAGTTTTGTTTGCGTCTCAATGGTACGTCTTTCAGCGTTGTGGACGGGGCATTCGAAGAGTAAATGCCTGACGTCCTCTTCTGTGTTAGGCTCACAGGCGCACGACGGATTGTCCTTGCACTTGAACCTAGTCAGGTACGAGGAGAACCCGCCGTGACCCGTGAATATTTGTGTGGTGTGTGATGTCACATCACACACACGTCACACGAAAAATACAGCACACATCACTGATGTGTGCTGTATTTTTCGTGTGATACTGTACGCCGCCACGACGCTGGGGAAGAAAATTTTCGTGACGGAAGCAGTCTTCCCCGTTTGATATCTCCGATCCCATTCCCCAAGCGTTTGCATCCGAATGCTGCGCTTGGCTAATGAGACAGGACACAGATCATAGTCCGGCCTCCGCTTGCACTTCAGCGCGGCCTCTTTGGCCAGCTGGTCAGCTCTCTCGTTCCCCTCAAGCCCTACGTGAGCCTTGACCCAAAACAAGGAGACAATTTTGTTTTGGTCCTGGAATTTTCTTAATATGTCTCGCGCCTCCACCGCCAGGGGGTGCGGGGATTGAGATGCGACAGATTGTAGAGCTGCCAGGGAATCACTAAAGATGCCGAAGGTGTTTTTATTACTTTTGTGCACAACGGAAGCCGCCCTATGCAGAGCAAAGAGTTCGGCCTGGTACACGGTGCAGTGGGACGCTAGAGCGTGTGTTAAAGAAATAAAATTACTTTACTTTGGGCGACATTTATTAGTATTTTTAGACCGTTTCTTAGTATATTTTTATAGCAAAAAACTTGGAGAATGACAAAAATAGGAAGAAATCCAAATTAGGTACCTACACTTTAAATTCTTCAAGAGCCAAGTGATTCTAATTGAATTGGTATTTGTTACATATCGTGCAATACATACAGTTAAATTATTATTTGTTTATTTTTTGTACTACAAGTACTTATTTAAAGAAAAAAAATATACAAAATGCTTACTTACCTTAAAAGAGCTTCATTGTAAAATACATACAGTTTTATTTAATCTACCCATAATACATTCCCAGTTAATCCTTTCTACTAAACAAATCATCGACACAACCCCATCCCTAGATGAGACTGCTCATAAATAAAATATAGGTCGTCAGGTGTAGAGTCTCACGTAAGCGAGGCGGAGTCCACAGCGTCGACGCGACGATCGATAGCTGCAACCGAATTTAACATTTATATTTTTAGAAATGCCGTTGTGGACCACGTGTTGGAGAATTTAGGATTATTGGTCAGGATTTATTGGTTGTTTTTGAATTTGTTGATGTTTAACAGGTTAGGAAGTTAGTAGTGTTAGGATGGTTGCTTCACATTTTTGATATGCCCCGGCTTCGCACGGGTGCAATAAATATAAATATAATAATTCCTCACACATTTACACAACGCCATCTAGTCCCAAACTAAGCAAAGCTTGTACTATGGGTTCTAGACAACGAATAAACATACATAAATACTTACTTTTTTTTTGGTATTTTATCTGAGCGTCTCCGTGCTCCAGAGAGCTCTCAAGGAGATCGGTCCTAGCTGTTGTCATAGTATCACAGTCGTTTAGCCATGTCAGAAGTCTGGCCAGCTTGAACAACTCTCGCTACCAGGTTAGCCACTAACTAAAAATAAAAAAAGTATCAGACATTTATCTCTAAGCATACAATGTATTAAATACTGCCCATCTTACATTTACAAGAATTTTTATTAAAAGATTTCCCTTTTTACATTGAATAGGGAAATGAGTAAAACGGTCGTAAAAGACGAGTAGAATGTGTATTGTTGTCAAAAGAGGCCTTACATACAACAAACTACGTAACCGATTACAATGACAATGAGGATTTATTATGTTTATATTTTATTAAAATGTATGGACGTGGTACTAATAAATAACTTGATTAGGTATTAATTGAAAAAAACTTTATTAAAAAGCATTGAGTAATTAATTTAATATTGTATCAAAAGTGTTAAATAAATAAAATAAAATAAATAATTTACTTCATGCTCTTTAATAATTTTTTTTTGTAAAGGCAACTTTTTCTGTCACTCAGAAAACGCGCCTAAAAATATAGGTTTTTTACAAAACAATATGTCAACGGACACAAGAAAAATACAGGCTCCAAAAGCCTGTATTTTTAATTGATTTTGAGGTTTACAAAACAAATGAGATGAGTTAATCATAAGATAATCACAATTTTTTTTTATTCTTAAATTTTTGAAAAATGTTAACAGAAAATGTTCTGGCCTCCACTAGTTTGCTTGGAAGGTATAAGTAGATTCAAATAAAGATTATTTTCCTTTTGTTTTCTACAAAAGGAAAATAATATGTATGTGTGGACTGAGGGCCCTTTTTTTCTTTGCGGTTTTTTGCAGATTAATCAACAAAAGTGCATAGTTAAAGTTGTTAAAGAGTTTGTTAAACGAATATCAGAGTTTGTTAAGACTTCATTCAAAAGATATATCGCTTTAAGTGGGTCCCTCAGTTCAAACACAAAATCTCCCATAATTAGATAGGTAATGAATTAAACAACAATTTTTTGGTAAAAATCCTTAGTTAAACATGTATAAAAGTATAAAAAGCATTGAAAAGCCTAATATGAGTGGATAATAAAAAATAACAAACGTTTTAAAAGGTCCCTGAGGGCCCACTTGAATTTATCTCATAATTAATAAATTATAGCATGAACATTAAATATTCCTAAGCCAACCATTTGTTAAAAGGGCAAGGATAAATTTAAAATTAAAGAAAGATCACAAACAGTGATAATTATTGTTATTTTTAAGTTTTTAAGTGGTCCCTCAGTCCACACACTATGCACATGCTAATTGTTAAATATATAATTAAATACAACAATTACGAAAATGGGAAGCCTTTCAGTGCATAGTTAATTTTGTATTTTATCGATCTGTATTTATCTAATGTCTGGTTTATTTATATTTTTTGTCATTTTAACTGTTTTATTAATTTTCATACAAAGTCTGGTGTAGGGTGTCCACATTTTAAGAAAACGACTGTATATTTGTTTTTAATGTCATTTATTATTAATTAGGGTATTTATTTATTTATAATTAGGACAACCCACGAAACATACACAAAGACAATCAGAAATAATACAATATTTAAGTGGCTCAAGCAACAGTGCTGATTCCATTTTAAATCTAAATTGCAATTATATTTTCTATAAATGTAAAAACTAATGCAATACTATTAAGTGAATGTGAAACTTAATCATTATTTAAGTTCATAAAACAATAAAATTTGCAATACAGTTAAATTAAAATTTAATAAAATTTTAAGGTATACAAAGTGACAGGTTATATTATTAATAAGCTACAATCGTAATACATATCTGTATGTCTATACATATAAATAAAATTGTAATGTCTATTTGTAACACGAAATCCACTGTTTTTAGGGTTCCGTACTCAAAGGGTAATTAGTTATGTATTAGTATTATGTATTTTAGTTGCCGCTAGAACAACAAAAACTAAAAACAAAATAAAATAAATATTTAAGGGTTATTTATTTTATATTGGGAAAATAATTCGAAGGAGTCGTGACGTCATAGAATTTTTAAAAGATGAGTCGTGACGTCATCGCAATCTGGCGCTAAAACAAATATATAAATATTGGTTTGTATGAAACTCTCGGTGCGCGAGTCAGACTCGCACTTGCACGGTTTATTTACTTATTGAAAGAAAGACAGACAAACTATTTATTTGTCAGACACATAAAATAGAACAAAGTTTGTAAATCCGAAAAAAAAGCCAATGGAAAAAATTGTTACTCGAGGCGGGACTCGAACCCGCGTCTCTGGACTATACGCGTCCAGTGTCAGGGCCAACTAGGCCACCCGAGCATCCATCTCGACCACCAAACTCGAACTCAACTGTACAACGCCATCGTGCCTAGATGGCGTTGTACAGTACAACTACAACTATTTACTTTTATCTCACACTTTATGACTATGCAGGAACTTTAAAACGTAATGTAGCATAAATTAATGTATGTAATGGTTCTTGATTATCTCTTGACTGCATGGACACTCTACTTGTACGAAAAACATATTTTGTAAATTTTTCGTAAAAGAATTATAAAACCAGTGATAAGATAAATACAGATCGATAAAATACAAAATTAACTATGCACTGAAAGGCTCCCCATTTTCGTAATTGTTGTATTTAATTATATATTTAACAATTAGCATTTGCATAGTGTGTGGACTGAGGGACCACTTAAAAACTTAAAAATAACAATAATTATCACTGTTTGTGATCTTTCTTTAATTTTAAATTTATCCTTGCCCTTTTAACAAATGGTTGGCTTAGGAATATTTAATGTTCATGCTATAATTTATTAATTATGAGATAAATTATTTAAATAATCTTGCCGCGTTGCCATTGCAAAATGCTGAAATTATTTGTTACGCGGACGATACTGCAATAATATTCCATGATGCTAATTGGAGTGAATGTTTAAGAAGTGTGGAACATGGTATGACAAATTAAGTCATGGGGTGGCTTTCTAACAACTTATTAACTTTGAACACTTCGAAGACGAAATACGTATGTTTCCATAAAACCGCAATAACATCTCCGCTGGCCACTTCAGATATCATGATTCACGAGCGCAGTTGCGATGGAGAGAATGTCGCCGGTTCCTGTACCTGTAACGCTATACAACGAGTTCGTGCGATCAAATATTTAGGCGTAAATATTGACGAAAAACTTACATTCAGTGATCACACCGCGGCTTTGTCATCTAGGGCCAGAAAGGTAATATATGTTATGAAGCAAATCAGAGATGTTGCAAACGCAGATCTTGCTAAATATATCTACATCTCTCTTTGCCAATCAATTTTGACATATTGTATAAACACTTGGGGGGGTACTGCTGCGACACATTTAATATCATTGGAAAGAGCTCAGCGGTCGGTGTTGAAGGTTATGTTAAAAAAGCCTGTGAGATACCCCACTGAACTAATTTATCAAGAAACAAACTTGCTAAGTATTCGCCGCCTTTATATAAAGACTGCTGTCTGCCATACACATAAGGAAATAGTAAAATCCCCCACTTACACAACATTACTAACTAATAGAATATTTAAAATACCGGTTCCCACAGTCAATACGTCCTTTGCTCAAAGATTTTCAAATTTTTTGTTTCCTTATCTATATAATAAAATTTGTAAAGTGTGTAAATCTAAAGAGGACACTGTACGCGTATTGCAACTAAAAGTTATAAAATTTCTTAATACCCTAACATACAACGAAGTTGAACAACTATTAAGACCTATTCAGTGAGAAAAAGAATATTCTGCACCCAAACACACACACGTAGATACACACACACACACACAAACCCACACATATATGTTTTCATTTTGTTTTAATTAAGTAGTGTATTCTTTTAAAAACTATTATTTTGAAATTGTTTTAAGATCACTTTAGTTCTAAGAAAACGTACTGTTGATGGCCGCGATACAGGCTTTGCCTAGTGCGGTTGTCATTGTAAATTATATTGTAAACATTGGACTGCCTAATAAAGTTTTTTTTTTTTTTTTTTTTTATTTAAATTCAAGTGGGCCCTCAGGGACCTTTTAAAACGTTTGTTATTTCTTATTATCTACTCATATTAGGCTTTTCAATGCTTTTTATACTTTTATACATGTTTAACTAAGGATTTTTACCAAAAAATTGTTGTTTAATTCATTACCTATCTAATTATGGGAGATTTTGTGTTTGAACTGAGCCACTTAAAGCGATATATCTTTTGAATGAAGTCTTAACAAACTCTGATATTCGTTTAACAAACTCTTTAACAACTTTAACTATGCACTTTTGTTGATTAATCTGCAAAAAAGCGCAAAAAAAAAATGGGCCCTCAGTCCACACATCATAAAATAATCCATAATATCAGGCAAAGTAAACACAATTTCATGGCTAATTGAAAAAAAAATCAAAAACAAAATAGAATTATCACCCCGAAAATAAAAATTAAAACGATTTATCTAAATCAAAAGTGACAGGCATGTTTGTCGTTCGAATTCGATATTCAGATTAATTTGAAATTAGAATAATTTAGTTTATTCACGTGGGTGTCTTACAAACATTCAATTTAAAAAAGTAGGACATTTCGTTCAGTATTTTGTTTATCTTATTAAGTTAAAGCCCTGAGCTCTGAGCTCAAACTTGTCGACGAGTACTTAAGTTAGATAAGTTATGTCCCACTGCGGGGAAAAAAGCTATTCGTCTAATACAAGTAGAGTTGGCAGCGGAAAGATATAGTACCTCTATACCTTTACGTACAACTATTACCTAAATGTTTCAAGGCGAAAGAGTTTCATGTTTTTTAATATAACTTTCAAGTAGAATTGTATATTGTAGGTAAGAGAAACTGTATCACATTCTGCTATGAACATGGTTTATAAACTGTTTTTGTGGTCGACTTATAATCTAGAATTCTGGACCCAGGAGCTCAAATCCATCTGCGAATCAGTGACTAAACCTGGCGTGGGAAGTTTGTCTTAAAAATACTTAGGAAGGAAACCTTTTTTGCCTAACCGTCACTTATGGACGTCTGCATTGCTAGAGCAAAGCCAGACAGGGCCTGCCTCCGTGCTCGTAAAGTCACTAACAACAGTAACTGTATCCTCCACTTGATTACAGCAACATCCTCTCACTACCTACTGCTTGGAGGTGAATTAAGCGGGATTTTGCAAAAGAACCCCGTTAGATATTTAAATAAGAAAGGTGGTTCAAGCTCAGCAATAGTATACTCTCTGATTTGGAGAATCCCTGATTTTTCACATAAAACCATAGCCTTTTTACATAAACATTCAAGTAAAATAAGTTAATATGATAAAAAGAGAAACAAAAAAGTATAAATCTTTTTAAGAATGTTTTGTCTGTAAAAAGTTTGTATCATCTCAAAGGTTGCCAGTTGTAAATTCTTCTCGGGGATTTGTCTCTGACGTTTGAACAATACACCCTAATACGTCCACTTGACAAATGTACTTGTACTTCTAAGAGGTCTTACTATAATGTTTGGTAGAATATAAATAAGGAGTATCCAATGTTATTAGATCTCTGAGTTTGAATTTGGAATGTGTTTAGAAAAATGAAAACAAATGTTAAAATAAAGGTTGGATGCTACATTAAATTGTTAGTATTGCCAGATTCAATTAATAATTTAAATTAGAGGGAAAATCACACGATATAGCAACCTATTTCATTCATTGTTATTTTGATTGTTTCTATGAAGAAACAATCAAAATGGTATGAACCAGCACTGTTATCTTGTTTCCTAATGCAAAAACCAGTCTCTTAGAAGAAAAATGATAGCTTAACATGTAGGTACTTCAGAACAGCTGACTTTCACAAACATAATAAAGCGCTGATTACACTAGACTACATGTAGGACACTACATCTTGTAGGAGACTACATCTTGTAGGACACTACATTGTAGTCTGTCTGTGTCTTATATGTATTCTCCCAATTAAAAAACTGAACCTAACGGATGATAATAATAAATAATCTTATTATTACGCTACCATTTGCTAATACTCTTTTAAAAAACTAGTTCTTCAGCTGTATATTTCGTAAAGTATCGAGAAGTACAAAATAATCTGTTTATTTGTACTCCCGGCTCCCGATACTTTGTGCAATGTGGAACAAATTTCCTGCTTGTGTGAAGTGTGAGATGCATATGTTAGGTCGTCAAGCAAGACGATTGCGGTAATATGAGAACGTGTCCTCCTTTCATCCTATTTAGTTTTTGTATGCATTTATGTTGAACATGATTGAATTTGTGTTCATTTTACCTCGTTACTATAAAAATTTATATATTTACTTAACGGCCTTTACGTGACTCACTACTCACTACTGCCGCTATAGGTGATATAATATAATATAGTAGAGAATTTCTTATGTAATCGTATAATGAAACTGTACTTAAACATTGTTTAAGGACATTCTGTACTTAGTAGGTACCCGTGCGGAGCCAGGGCAGGTCGCTAGTTGATATAAGCTGTAAGTCCTGTAGCCCAGTAATTTCACTAGTTACAGTAGGTACCACCCCGGTTCCACATAAATGAAGTAACATTTGCACACTACTGCTTGGAGGTGGATTAATTAATTTACTTTATTATTTCAGGTTATGGCTAACGATGAGACTAGAAATTAAATAGTAGCTGTATTTCTCAGATGAAGATTCTTGTTTAAAGGTAATAAAAGTTATTAACCTTTTATATATGTCTTTATTTTCACACTTTAACACAACGCCATCTAGTCCCAAACTAAGCAAAGCTTGTACTATGGGTAATAGACAACGGATAAATATATTTAAATACTTACATAATATTATTACATAAAAAACACCCAGACCAATGCAAACAATCATGTTAATGCACTCAAAGATTTGCATTGAGCGGGAACCTAACCCAAGACCTCTGCACGTTAAATAACCACTACGCCACAGAGGTCGTTTGTAAAAGTATTCGCGACATAAGACCTGTTCACAAGGGGAGTTTTTTTTAAATCCTTACAAACCGACTTTGTTTTGTGTATTATCAGCCGACCTCCATTGGCTTTGGCACTGTTGGACAAAAGCCTCCTCCAAATAACTCTGCCTAGCGCGGTCCTGCGCCTCCCTTATCCATCTCGTAAGAAGCCACTTAGAGTGTAACTCTATCATCTGGTCACCACATGAGACGAAATACAAGTTCATGCTGGAGCGCATTCAGAACAAATTCATCAGGTTTTTATATCTAAAACAATATGGGGTCTATCCGGGATATCCACTTTTATATCCAACCTTGTTTGTTCTGGGCATGGTTGGATATGTGAAACTGGAAGTCAGAAGGGAAACTGCGGTACCTACCTACCTGTTAAAAGTCTTTCAAGGTGTAATACACCACCCGGCTATCCTACAGGAGATGAACCTGTGTGTCCCAGACGAATATGTGGGCAGGCGGAGGCGACCGCCGCTGCTGGTTGTTCCCACAGCCCGCACCAACCTACTGCAACTAGCGCCAATGACGCGAGCGCTGCGAACACTCAATGCAGTCGCGATACAAATAGATTTGTTTTCTTGCTCGCTGAACGAATTTACAAAGGCCACTTATTATTTGTGTTATGTTCTGTATAGGATTTTGTTATTTTTATTGTAAGAGTTTGTTTTATGTTTTATTTTTAATAATAAGATTGTGATGTTTATTGTAAGATTTTATTCGTTAACTAGATGTTTTTATTTTTGAACTATAGGATTTGGTGTTTATTATAAGATTTTATGATGTTTATTTTAGTAATAGGAATGTTTAGTTTAAGATTTAATTAATATAATATTTATACACTGTTGTATTAGGTTAAATATCCTGTAAGGACAGTGTATATTATGATAAATAAATAAATAAATAAATAAATCTCGGTGTTCATCTTGCTTCGTGTAGGTATATTCATATAAGTGTTCCAAGTGTTTTTTTTTAACGTATTTTTACTATAGAAAATAACATAATTATGATAATGTTGTCAAATGCTTAGTTTACAAAAATCTACTAATGAAAACGATTATAAATTCATAATTAAATTTACAAATATAGGTCGTAATTTATTTTCAATATTATTCTTATTTAAATTTCCAATTAAACTTACGTTAACGTTTCGTCACATAATAAACTTATTATAATTTTAATTAAAACACCTTGCATAAGATGAAATTGTTCTAAGTTTATTATTTTAAAAGCAGCTAGTGGAAATTGTGACAGTAAGCCTAAAATTAATTGGATTATGCCTTATAAAGCCTATCGTAGTGATAAGTACAAGAAAGTACCTTTATTAAGGCTTACTTTAACGGTACATACATACTCCTTTCAAAATGAGAGAGTAAATAAAATAAAGAGAAAAGGGTTTAATAATTCAAAAAGTAATCTTTTTGGTTCATTGAAATTTTGTGATCAGTGTCAATCACGTTAAGATTAAAAAAGAATTTTGTTTAATCGCGCGTAGGTGTTCGATATATGAAATTTTAAAAAGATATTTTTTATTGAGTGATGTTGGTTTTGTTTTTCTTTTTTTACAGCTTTTACAGTCAGAAATCGACAAATACAAACTATCCGTGTGGTGACGGAGTAAGAATACAATAATGTCACCACCCCATCTCATCCTATCGGTGTCGTAGAAACCGACTAAGGGACTAACTTAAGACTATTATCTGTGAATATTACCTTTACATAGAAAGAAGGAAAACTTGAAATTAAACCCTATACCAATCCGTCTGGCCAGCGTGGTATTAGTAGGCCAAGTATCCCTCCGTCATGGGAGGAGGCCCGTCCCTGCAGTGGGACATTAATGGGCTGTTATGATAATAATATGATGACAAACCACACCCAGATAACCTTGCGTGGTATTCAAACCTACGTGTAAGTCAGAATGGCGTGTGTAATGTTGCAATAATAAATAAAATATACACAAAAGGAATGTACCTACAACGTACCTGAATGTACCTTTAATTAAAATTAATGTACCTCCGTGAAACGCTAATTATTATAGAAATAAAGTGAGCCGCGGTTCTGACGGTCAGAGTGGCGGGTGAGTCTGATAATGAACGAAACAGGCATTCTTTGGTCACCTTATGCTTACAAGAGGAATGTACCTACAATGTACCTTTGGAAAATATAATCTAAGTATAATGCGGCACAAATTAACCACGAAATCAAGTAAACAAAGTTTAATTAATTTTAACGCCTGAAATATTATTATAGCAATTCTTCTTTTACAGAATTGCTATGAAAAAATTCAGACTCAGTGTGTATTGATGAAGTGCCACTGGAAATTAATCTAGACTCAAAAACATACTACATCATAGGGATTATTGAATTCTTACCGCCGATATCAAATGCATTGGATCAAATCGGTCATTACAAGGCCCATTGCTACAGACAGAATAAGTGGATATGTTATGATGAATGACCTATGCAATCGAACTTCAAGAAGTCGTAAACATAATTGCGCATTGTATATTATATGGACAAAAATAATTACGTTTTTTTGTTTTTTTTTCTTTGTAACTTTTATTAAACGATGCGTAAGTGATTGTCTTTTCCCTTTTATTTACTTCATCGAAGCACATATGAACCTAAAGTCCAACAAATCTAATAGGTACGGTATGACAGTTCTGACAAATTGAATAATAAGGTTGGGATAAAAAAATCGATTACAATAATATCCGAAATTTAAGAGATCGATTACGATAATATCCGATTTTTAAGACACTTTAATAATTAATCTCATTATTAGTAAAGGGTAAAACCTTTTGTAAAAAAACACCACATATTGCAAATTCTCTAATCTGCGAATAAAAAAAAATCAAAACATTACTTTTATTTTAATTATAATTAATTAAATAAAAGTAATGTTTAGGATTTTTTTATTCACTACTAAGACCTTAATAAGTTGCCTCCCGTCACCTTCGACCACGTCGAGTAATAGTTAGTTACGTGTCTAACGATAATAACGATTTTTCGTATATGTAAACGATTTTTTTGCATACAAGTGCATCCGAAAAAAAAAATCCAAACATTACTTTTATTTTAATTATAATTAATTAAATAAAAGTAATGTTTAGGATTTTTTTATTCACTACTAAGACCTTAATAAGTTGCCTCCCGTCACCTTCGACCACGTCGAGTAATAGTTAGTTACGTGTCTAACGATAATAACGATTTTTCGTATATGTAAACGATTTTTTTGCATACAAGTGCATCCGAAGAGTCGCAACACTACGAGCAGTAACCTAACTACTGACTTTGCAATGAGGTCAAGAATAGAACTATAAGATATTATTTACTATGTAAATATGTGTTATTTTGCTTTGTTTCAAAGTTTTCAATTAAATTTATATATTAAGAATTGTACATTTTTAGATACAATAATAAAATCTTTCTAAATTCATGGTTTTACGAAAAAGGTTTTCGAAACTGAATAATGTACGCATGAACAAAGTTGTTTCAGTTTGAAAAATATGAAACGTCATACTGTATCTTTTAGATTTGTTGAACTGTACTTACTAATATTATAAATTATGAAAGTTAATATTATGATTGAATTTTTTCATAGCAATTCTGTAAAAGAAGAATTGCTATAATAATATTTCAGGCGTAAAAATTAATTAAATTTTGTTTACTTGATTTCGTGGTTAATTTGTGCCGCATTATACTTAGATTATATTTTCGAAAGGTACATTGTAGGTACATTCCTCTTGTAAGCAAAGGTGACCAAAGAGTGCCTGTTTCGTTCATTATCAGACTCACCCGCCACTCTGACGGTCAGAACCGCGGCTCACTTTATTTTTATAATAATTAGCGTTTCACGGAGGTACATTAATTATAATTAAAGGTACATTCAGGTACATTGTAGGTACATTCCTTTTGTGTATATTTTATTTAATATTGCAACATTACACACGCCATTCTGACTTACACAAACCTACAACTTCTTGCACAGAAGTACAGAATCACTTTACAACCAAAGCAAAATTAACTAAAAAATAATTTGCATTTAAAAACAGAGTGAAATGTCGCGATGAATAAAAAAAAAAAAATGGTATGTTATTTGATATAATCCGGGGCTCGGTCGTTCCAAACAATTAAAGCTAGCCGCTTAACTCCGGCACAAGTTGATGTATGGTGTGCAAGCATATCTTTGACATTAAGTAACTATGTGCCCACTTGTGGGATATGTTGCTTTAAAAAGAAAATATTTTGTTTATGCTTTTAGTTTTCTGTAGTGTTTTATAACACTAACAATTAAAATTAATTAATATAAATATACCTACCCTTGCATTAGCAAGGATTATATTAATTTATTTCATTATAGTAATAGTTCTAAGTTTCATCATCATATCAGCCGTCATATCTGACGTCCACTGCTGGACATAAGGGCCCCTCCAAGTATTGCCACCTTGTGCGGTCCTGTGCCTCTCTCATCCATCGGTTTCTCGCCGTGCGTCGCGTCTTAATTAGGTCGTCGTTATAAGTTTATTCCAAAATTGGTTAATTAATTAAGGTTTTTAAGTAATTTCTGAGGATCCTACTAATATAAGATATTGCGTAATTGATATAACAATTGAATCATCGATATTATATGCTTTAGTTGGCGTATTTTTTAAAGATAATTTTAACCTTAATATATTAAGTAATTAAAATTATTAAATATTTTTATTTAGTTATATTTATTTTTTGTGGCACCCTAATATTGCCTTTGTAGAAGATTATTTGCCTGTAAAAGTCGTGTCGAAAACAATATTATTTTGTTTAATTTGGTACTACATGACGTTGTTTGAGTGCCATGAGTTTGGTAGAGGGTAAATTAAAAAAAATCGCCCAAAAATATAATTATAAGATAGATATAGAGAATTGATATGGCCCTAAGACCCAGATGGTAACGCGATATCTATAACCCTTTCCCTGTCCCGTGTATCATAATTGCATGTCCCGCTGCAAGGACGGGCCTCCTCCCGTGACCTGTGTCGGAGGGATACTTGCCCTACTAATACCACGCTTGCCAGACGGATTGGTATAGGGTTTAATTTCAAGTTTTCCTTCTTTTTATTTCGTAAAGATAATATTTACGGACAGTCCCTTAGTCGACTTTTGCGACACCCATGGGATGAGATGGGGTGGTGACATATTGTATTCTTACTCCGTCACCACACGGTGATTATGATGATTATTGTGTCTACTAACGAAACAGGCAATCTGTTAATATTTTTATTATAGTATAAAATTCTCATCCACGATTTTATTCGTTTTTGTTACATAGCTATGCCACAATAAGATCAATTCCAAATATTCAACTTGATAATCGGATAATCATAGTCCCACACTAAAACTGTCCATCTTGTCAAAATAGGAGTTGATTGAAAAATATATAGTTATATAGATATTTATTATAAAAGCGGATTAACATGACCTATTTTATTGGAAATTTTATCAGCGAGTATATAAAATTCTGTTGTAGAGATGACAGGGGACTAGAAGATGATGGGGTCGAGCAAATAGAAACTGATGCTTAGTACAAATCTGCATCGCATAGATGTTGGATGTTTGCATTATGTTTATTTATCATGCAAAAGTACTTTTGATTTTTTTGCTTACGCGTAGGTGGCTTTAAAAATATCAGTTTACGGGGAAGAAGAGCATTAAAACTCGCGATACGGAAATCTGTCAATAAATATTTACTTCCAGGTGACGACGGATTAAGAATGCAGAAAGCTACCCCTTTTAGTTTTTTAAGAATCGGGAAAATCGTCTAGGAGAAGTTTAATAAGTGTCAGAAGCAACAAATATAACAAATATATTAATCAAAAACATTACAAATTCCGTACTGATCAAGGTCCCTCATTATTGTTTGCATCAAGCAACGGGTCTTTGACCTACACAAATTTAACCGGAATAAAGAACATGCAGTTTCGAGACTCGATTTCTGGATCGCACAAAAGGCTGTTATTCGTAGTAGGTGAAAATCACATAAAAATAGACCTTCACAGGAACTGTATACCACGGCCGCGTAAAAGTTAAAAAAGTAAAAGTTCTATTATTGCATAATATTTTCTTATGTCATCTCTATACTTTATACAGCTATTGTTACAAAATAGATTAAATCTTACTTGTGTCCAGCAGGGTAACTAATTTATTTGGTATCTTTAAGCTGGTAAAATGATGTCTATATTGTAGGCTTCCTTTGTTGAAAGAACTTTATTCGATCCCTAAAGAGACAATAGGGTATCTGCTTTCTTTTTTATTACTTTCAATGAAAATAGATAACAAATTACAGCGGCCTATTTACGATAGGAGAATTGAAAAATAAGGAAAATAGTTATTATACTAATACTATTATTTGGTGATGGGTTCGGTTCGATTCCTGATCAATGTTAATTATAGTGTGTATAGTGGTGTGTTTGTATGTAATAAATTTTTATCTAATTTATAAAAAAAATGTTGTTTTTTATTCTAGCCAGATATACGAGTACCACGCTGGCCAAATGGCTTCGTGTCAAATTTTTTTAACTTTTTTTTCTTTGTTAAATATAATAATGTGAACTGTTAAGTAATAGTATTTTAATCGACTTATCAGCACTTCATCTCATCCTTGAAGTAATGTGTAGGTAAAGTCCTTCCGTCGTCATCAGTCAGTTACCGCATGTAGAAAGGTTGAAAAAACATACACATAAAAATAAATAATAAATATTCCTCACACATTCACACAGCGCCATCTAGTCCCAAACTAAGTGGAGCTTATACTATGGGTACTAGACAACGGATAAACATACTTAAATTCCTTTTTTTTTGTAAATACATACATAATATTATACATAGAAAACACCCTGACCAATGCAAACAATCATGTTCATGCACGCAAAGATTTGCATTAAGCGGAAATCGAACCCGAAACATCTGCGTAGCAGTCACGTTATATAACCACTACGCCACAAAGGTCATCAATGCAAAAAACTACTATACCCTTTCCACTATATTTAACGACATTTGACAGGTTGACGTTAGTGACGTTCAGCAGTATCTCGAATGTAATGCCATTCGATTGTAAGCGATTTCGTGATTTTTCAAATTACTTTATTTTACACATTTGGATCCTTACATCAACTTACATTATCATTTTATTACTGTTTCTTTCTTTATCTATGTTAAGAGAATTAGCCTATAGCTTAAAATGATAAAGTTATAGTTAGCTTAGGTATTATTTAAAATACATAATTTATCGTGACACACTCGCGGGTTATAGCTAATCTAAAATATCATATTACATTTTATAAACGTATTAAGAAGAGTTCCGGTTTATTCATAGCATTTATTTCTACCGATTATTTGTAATTTGTTTCATAATGGTGGTAATCGTTATGAGTGTCCATCACTAAGTAACCATGGTAACTGAATAAAACATGGGTACGTCCATGAAATACAATATTATTTGTTTGAAAAATACATTGATTTACAAAAAACCATTTATAAATCAATGGAAAAATAAGCAGAAATATTACGAAACTTCATGGACGTGAACTGTCAAAAAGCTAAACTTACGTTGGAAGGGGTATACATACGTACATTTTGAAGTACGAGTGTCAAACCTAATAGGTCTATCAATATTTAAGTATAAACAGGACTACTAAAACAGGAAACTGTTGCGCAGTTTAAATTCTATCTTTTTTAGTGTAAATGTGTAACAGTCGAAAAAAATATACCATGTCACTAAATATTTGCCGCTCAACAGATTTGTTGTGAACAATGAATTTGGTATTTGTGTTTTACTTTTTTAATTGTTTTTGTGACATATTTTATGCTGGTATAGATTAGATGATTTATTTGTAGTGTTTTTATTTTACATTTATTGCAAACTAGCTTTGTCTTTGCTTATGCAGAATCTCACTAGCTTAGCTATTAAACCTTAAGTAGTAACATTTTCAAATTGCGTACAAACCTTTGAAGGTAGTTTTGACGAGCACAAAGATGGTATCGAGTATCGACCAAGTCGGCTGTTTGTTGAACAGACTTACCCCCCTAGTAAAAGCATGGAGTGTGTGTGATACTCCGTGTGGTGACGGAGTAAGAATACAATATGTTACCACCCCATCTTATCCCATGGGTGTCGTAAAAACCGACTAAGGGACTATCCGTGAATATTATCTTTACGAAATAAATAAACTTGAAATTAAACCCTATCCCAATCCAGCGTGGTATTAGTAGGCCAAGTATCCCTCCGTCACGGGAGGAGGCCCGTCCCTGCATTGGGACATTAATGGGCTGTAATGTTGATGATGATGATGATAAGAATAAATACGAATAAAAAGAAAGTATTTAAGTATGTATGTTTCTCCGTTGTCTAGTACACAAACACAAGGCAACAACAATTACCTAGACTAACTAACAACTGTTAACTAATTGAATACTTTAATTGTCTAAACTAAAGGACGTGGTCAACTCTACTTAGTACACAAGTTAGTACAAATTAAGTCTACAAGACACTTGAGCTTAAGTTTTGCGTGAATTTTGCAAGTTGTGACGTATTTTTTAGTTAGTAGGAAGATATCTGTCATAGTTACATTTTAGTATGAAAGTTGGTGAAGTTTTGTACTTGATGAGATTTAATAAATTACATAATATAATTTTTTACTTATAAAGATTAGGTATATCTAGAAAAATTGAACCAATTTAATTTGGTAGTCGAGACGGATGCTCGGGTAGCCTAGTGGTCATAGCGCTGGACGCGTATAATCTAGAGACGCGGGTTCGAGTCCCGCCTCCAGTACCAAATTTTTCCATTGCCTTTCTTCTTTTCGAATTTAATAAATTGTTGTAAGTATTACTATTTGTTTCTGTAAATCGTGACTAGAATCGTGTACAAATATTTTTTTAATAAATTAAAGAAACAAAAGTTTGAGTTTTATATTTATAATTCGTTTGTTATTTCTCTACTTACTCGTTTTATAACAAATTTAAAAAATAATTTTACGTTTTATTTTGAAAATTGTTTCCATCTTTTGGACATTATACTGATTCGCCTTGTGATAATTTATTTATAGAGAAACGAAATTGCGTATTAACTCTCTGGTTTGGCGTCGGCATTTTAATTACTTTTACGTGTACCTATGCGGCTGCAATGCACGGGGTTGCAAATTTGAATCCCACGGAAGACAATTATTTATGTGATCCAAAAATTATATAGATTTTTTTGTGTTCTTCTATTTTATGTCCTGCCTTTTATAAGAAAAATAACTTTTACCGACAACCCGTCAATTTTATAAGGTCATCGGTCTACCTTGTTTGTACTCTACCCACTTACTTTATGCTTTCATTTTTTACTTTTAAAGTATATTTATATAATATTATGGATGTTGTAAATTATTTATGAATAGTATTACTATTTAACTTTTTCATTTTAACATTGAATTACCGTTATCCTGTTCGAAATGTCTTTATTATACTTATATTTTAGTACGTAACATAAACGTGTGTATGACTATTTAAAGAATAGAAAGTACATCGAAAAATATTTGAGACTCGAAGGAAAAAAAAAACGTCGGTCTTACTTCGTGGTTTAAAGTCCATTTATTTGCGCATATTATAGGGCTATGATCCCGAATATTAAGAGACTAGATGCCAAGCAATATCTAGTTTAAAATATTTAAATCAATGAATTCATCATTAAAAATTAAGTTCAAATAAATGTTTTAAATGAATGTATTTTATATACAACTTGTTATGTATATAGCCCAAAGTATCTTTCCTTTAATTCGATTAGCAATTACAACCATCTCTTGCAGTTTATTTGCAAGCTTCAATGTTTTAATTGAAAATGTAATAAGTATTTTATGAAAGAAATTGGATACGACATCAGTGTGCGATTGGCCTAATTACTAAGTCTAATTAATATACTGCTTACTACGTAGGTATACGATACGGTTTCAAGACCTTCTGTTATTATTTTACAGTTTATTATAGGTTTAATAATCAAGGCTACGAAATCCAACCCTTTTTAGGTATATCATCTATCTTTATTATTTTTTTAAAATGTCACCTCTATTTGTATAAACGTTAACGCGGCTACACCACTTATGACGTCACAATGCGCATGTGACAACGAATTTGGATTCAAATATTTGTATTTAGAATTTAGTACAATTTTTACTAAAAACATTGATTCTAGTTTAAGAGTGGAATAGAGAAGAAGCGAAGGCGAATTAAAAAAATTAATATATTGATTTTGTAATTGAGTGGAGTGGATCGATCGACATATTTTTTGTTTTTTGTCAATACTCGCGAGGTAAACAGCACTACTACTAATAACAAACACGGATATTTACGTTTTACTATCACGTTATCCGTAAATAAAACCCTTACTAGATTCACAGGGTAGATAATATTGTTATCAACATTCAGCTAAATGTTTCTTGTTATAACCATTGTTATTCCGCACCGCCCTTAATCCTACTTTTATCCTTTATTTTCTTCCTGCTGTTTTCTCTCTGGATAATAAATAAATAGGAGTTGACGTATTTTTATCTATGTAAGGAATAAGGAAATTTTTATTAATTTATTTGTTTGTTTTTGCTGATTCGAATTTTCTTTTTGGTGTATTGGTATAATTCAATGACGTCAGTGGTTCTTCATTAATATTCTATTTAATTTATTCGGCTAGTGATGAATTCTGTCCCATTTCATTCCATGGTTGTTAAAGTAACTGACAGGAGAAACTATGCTGGTCCTTCCTACGGCTTCACTCAGCCAATCGCCTTGACAGATTTTGAAGTCTAAGTTACCATTGTATTTGTATTGAATTTATGTCAGAGTATCAGAGGCTATGCTATGTTAGCAAGTGGCAAACGTAGACTTTAAAAAATTTCGAATTGTTGCAACTTTTCGTAGCCTAAATTATATTACAATTTTTTAAGTTTATGATGCCATTACGTAGTTTTGTTTTTAATGCTGTAAGGTATTTTTTTTATTAATTGCGCACAGTCATTTCTAACTTATAACTCGGACCATACACTAAAGTGAACTCAGTTCACATCGGGATAGAAAAAAAAAACGATCCGAACCAATTTCATTACCGGACTATTTTACGGTCGGCGTGTCCTGCGCCATACAGTTATTTTTTTTTCTATTTAATTGATATAAACTTGTTTGTAAGGCGCAGCGGTCAATTATTTGACAGCCCGACTGTCAATTACTCGTAAGATTGAATGCCTTTTGTAGTGTTGAATCCCATGTTTGGGATACTAGCGAACTTGACTATTATCGAAATAGGTTGACGTTTTAAATTCGATAGTTTTTTTTTTAAAACAACCGAATTCAAAATCTCTACCTTAAGGGGAAACAATTCAATCGCAATTCCATACAAACAAAGAAAGTTAATTCCTCCTTCATTAGATAATAAATACTCAAAACTATAGATGATATCGTTTTGTCTCGTTATTATCTAGTCTTATTGATTAATAAAACAGTAAAAAAAATATTCATTTACAAGTTATGAGGCTTCAAAGTTCATAATTCTATGCACATTTTATAACAACTTTTAGCGTAATAAAATAGGATTAAACGTTTATAAAGGTAAATATATTTTGGGAATAGGAATAGATTATTTATTCGAAAATTCAAATAATTTTATATTGACTAGATACATTCTAAAGTTTGTACGCGATTACCTTTTTCCCAAAACCATTTTAGGAAATTTTACCGTGCTCGTTTCCGCCATCGACATCTTGCATCTCGCCTCCACTTTCTGCACCCCTCGGGTCGGCGGAGGGGAGGTACGACAGCAAGCCGACCGTCGTCGAATGTTACCGAATATTTTTTTTTCAAACTTCAATAAACTTTAATTTATGTCATTTATGACAATTACGTATCGCTTGCCAGTAAGAAGTTTCGTAATTTCTTTTATCAAAGAGATCCAATTATTATCAGATGCATAACCAGTTAGATAAAATACCTACATCAGTGACATTCTTGACTAAAATCAACTGTCAAAATTCACCTCTTATTAGAATAGTCAAGCTAGCTAAGGCTGTCACATTGCATAAACTGTATTTTTTTTGTAATTCATTTTGTATATTTTTTTTATATTTACGTGACTTACCCCCGCCCCGGTATCTGAATGACTGATCAAGTATCATTTCTTGTCAACTATCATTTCCAGATTTTATGATTATTATTTATTTTATGATTTTTCTTCCTTTTTTTAAATCCAGCTAAAATTAACTTCATGTACTGTATGTGAAGTAAGATATTATTGTGTACTGTATGGAACCCCTACAACCCCTATTAACGATGCACGGTCTAAAAAACTGCCTCAAGAATAAACAGCTTAACTTAAAAAAAAAAAAAAATTATAATGTTTTACGGTGTCATACCTACACCACTTACAAGATAAATTGATGTCTCGCTTGGTGTGTCTTCCGCAACAAAACTTACAATAAGATAATTTTTAAAAACCCATTTTAGTTATCTTTATTTACTCCTGATTTATTACTTTTTAGGTAACTACCTACAGCTAGTATTAGTGTCAACCCTAACAATCAAGAAGAACAATATTTATATTTTGAACGACATTTTGATTTGTAATAAATACAATCGAGCGCGTGTGCGTGTGCATGTTTCTGACTGCTTTTCTATGAGTTTTTCTCTTTCTCACGCAACGTTTGGTGAAACAACAATCTTTTAGGCTTCGCCGACAGCTGAGTTGGTTTTGACAGAAGGAGCCTTCTTAAACATTTAAATTACAGAACCTTGATCGATTTCAATGAAACAGATACTTTCAAGTCAATTCCTATTGAATCAAATGAAATTTCATCAAAATTGGTTTAGTTAATTATTCTAAAAACCGTAAGGAAACAATTACACAGTATAAAATATGTTCCCAAAACGTCCGTACAGATTAGAAGTGATAATAAAATAACTAATACATGTTTGGAGAAAGAGACTACTTAGACTATTTTTTGAAGGCTTTTTTATTTGTTAGACATATTTAAAATAATAAAAAAGAAATAAAGAATAAAATATCTACCAAGCTTAGACAAAATAATACTTAAATAACAGCTAAGTAAACTAAAAAGATTAAAAAGAAAATCACCCACAAAATGAAGTAATAAAGACCTTTAACACGTCATTTGACGTTGACAGTTCATTGTCAGTGATGTTTTTTTAAAGTTTGGGACATGTCATTAGATTCATCCAATCGTCCCATTTGGTACAATCAGGATTGCTTTTATTAGTAATCAAGTTTTATAGTGAGAATTCGTTGAACCTTTTTTATAAAAGATCTTTTTTATAAGTCCTTGTTTGGCGGTGTATTTAAAGAGAAATAAAGTCAAGGATTAAATGCTTTTGTGTTTTTTTGGTATTAAATCAGATTATTTTGATGATCGCGGTTTGATACGTGGATAGGTTAAGCATTTGTGGTCATGAATTAAGCTATTTAATTTCTTCAATAAAAAAAAATATAATATTCATTTCTTACACAGCTATCTAGTCCCAAATTAAACAAAGTTTGTGCTTATTTTTAAGGACTGGTTTTTGTATGTGTTTTAAAAAACGGCATTTAGAAGTTGTTACATTTTTTTTTTAATTTAGGACTATGTTAGAAATTATTATTATTATTCAGAAAGATAGATAGAAAACATTTAGTTTAACCCGTTTAACTCATTGGGCACAAGATATTTAAGTATTACAGCACAGTGGTACAATCTACAGGTAGATCCTTTAGCATTGAGTAATTACAATGATCAAGCTACTGGTAGTGTTTTTTTATTTAAAAACAAACTTCCTTCGTCACCTTCGTGATCTAGACAAATGGTTCTTCACATTACCTTTGAATAAATAATTATATTTTCTGACTTAAGAAACTGCATAAAAACAAAAAGTACTAAAACTATTATTACAAAAAGATAAACTTAAATAGACAATAAAAATTCGTTCAAAAACTATTTACGAGTACGTTATATCGTCATCTAATTCGAGGCCTAGTTAAGTCAAACTTTATGTCCTTTTATCCGTTACGTTTTATGGCCTATAGATCGTGGCTTTAAGTGTGGCCAACAAAAAACGGACTCGGTTTAACGAATTACGTTTAACCCTCGAAGTAAATACTTTGTGGATATACGATGTTTTGTTTTGTTTTTTTACACATTTTAAAATAATGAAAAAAATACTTGTATCGCAGGGATTTTTACAAAGTATGATTTCATCATAACAGCCCCTTAATGTCCCACTGCAAGGACGGACCTCCTCCCTTGACGGAGGGATACTTGGCCTACTAATACCACGCTGGCCAGACGGATTGGTATAGGCTTTAATTTCAAGTTTTCCTTCTTTTTATTTCGTAAAGTTAATATTGAGGGATAGTCCCTTAGTCGGTTTTTACGACACCCATGGGATGAGGTGATATATTGTATTCTTACTCCGTCACCACACGGATAAAAAAGTATAAAGTATGAAATTGAAGATGTTAAAAAATATACCTAAGTACTTAGTCGCGTGACGACAATGTTCTAGAATATTGACGTAATGGCGCTCTAAATAAGTACACTTTATTACTGAAACAGCTATATTAGTTTCATTTACTTTTTTACAGTAGACTATGTCCTACATTTTTTATGCAAGCAACTCGGGTCAACCACAGAGTGGACGGAAAAGAGAGGACGGCTTAGAAGAGATGACGAGAAATTTCGCGTTTCAATCCTATATCACCCCCATTGGTATATGATTACACATAAATAATGTAAAAAAATATCATGTTATTGTAAACACAACTGAATTTTAAAAGAGTTGCCATGAGTTTCTTTGCCAGGTTTCTTCTCCTTGGCTCTATGCATTTGGACACTGGAATTTATGGATCAACACAGACAGACAAGTAGATTTGAGTAGTAGATTGGTTTTATTTTTCTACTCTAATTTACATTGGACAATACAACGCGGTTTTTTTAGTGCTGTGGCGTTTGTCTGTGTCGATCTATAATTTTAACTGTAGCATCAATTTTAAGTAAATTGTTAACGATGATTTCAAACAATTGTGATAAATTTTATGAAATAAAGCATTTTAAAATTTCAAAATAAAATTGGAAATTTGAAATTGTGACCTTTGTAAGCATAAGATAAACGTAAACTAAAAGAGAGAAAAAGAGAGTACGAGAGTCATTTCGTTGAGTTACATAAATCGTACATACTAACTGGTCCCTATTGGTAGTATGTTGGTACTTTAATAGTTGAAAAATTTATAAAACCAAGTATTTTTTACATAAAATTAGAATAAAAGGAACACTTAATTCTGTTTGTTATAAACGAAATGAATTTTCTATTCGTCGAACAAGTTTGGTGACGTTTTTATCTTTTGTTGAAATTGTTTTAATATTCCCCCGTTTTGGGGACTGTTGTGGAGTCCCTAAAACAGCGATATTTCGAAGATTCATTAGATACATAAACAGCAAGCTGTGTGGTGTATCTATCTCAGTGTGGTGACGGAGTAAGAATACAATATGCATAGCAATTATAGCTAGTAAATTTACCTTTGCTTATTCATCAAACGTGTTTTCTTTACTTCGAATTATGTATTACACATGTTTTGTAGAAAAACTATTTACTATTTTATAACATGTTGTATACCAATGGAAAGAGGATAAAGTAAGGCATTTATTCAGAAAATGGTAGAACTTTCTCTCTTTTATTTATTTTTTTATTGTACTGTGAAGTTGATCATGTCTTTAAATTTTACCTGCCTCTATAGTTGTAACAAGTCAATAAACAAAAAATTGACGTTTTTGGTGAGCTATGATGAATTTATTTGATGCTGCTAGTATTAAACTTTAAAACAAATCATAATTATTAGGACTCACGGAAGAATTAAAAATATGAATTATCTAGATCATATTTCTGTATCTTTTGTTGTGTATTGTTATAATTGTAATTTGTCGTGTGTAATATACAAATAAATAAAATAAATAAATAAATATTGGGTTTTTCTTTTAAAAACAGCTTTACATCGATATCTATAATATGTTGAGGTTAAAACCAGCTAGGGGAGTGAGAAAAGACGGGTAATGACCTCTTCTATCAGCTACTTCAATTTGGCAAACGATGTACCAAACACCCTGCAATGTACATTGTACATAGGTGGTTTTGGGCTCGGTTTATTTTCGATAATTATTTTCAAAACGATTTTTCTAACTTTTATTACGACATGTTTATTAGAATTGCGAATATAATAATTTAGTGTTATTTCGTTTTTCGAATATATTATTCTATTTGTGTATTTCTCCGCTGTTTTCATGGATTCCATTCTAACATTACAAGAGGGGCGAATCAAATTTAATCTCGAGCCCAAACAATATATAAACAATATATTTTCAATATTGGCAATGTTATTTACGAGGACGATTCCTTATTGTTTTCTACCTGTTTTATATATTGTTTATGGGAATTTTGAGAGAAATCTAAGGTTTTAATATAAAGCTACCAAATTGTGGTAGTTTTGACGCCATTTTAGTTAATTATATTAAATTTGTATCAAATAAAGCGATCGAGTTTTGCATAATTTTCTAACAGGCTATTCATTGTCCTACTTGAGGAAAAGGCTTGGACAACAAATTAGGGAAACTTAAGATTCTTCATTATCATAACAGCCCATCAATGTCCCACTGCAGGGACGGGTCTCCTCCCGTAACGAAGGGACACTTGGCCTACTTATACCACGCTGGCCAGACGGATTGGTACAGGGTTTAATTTCAAGTTTTCCTTCTTTTATTTCGTTAAGATGATAGTAACTTAGTCGGTTTTTACGAAACCCATGGGATGAGATGGGGTGGTGACATATTGTATTATTACTCCGTCACCACACGGAGAAAATAATCTATAAGTAAAGAAATTATTTTTTCGTAAAGACAAACTTACGCAAAGAAACTTAGAACTACCATAGACCAATAACACAATGACAATGTCCATAGACTATGGAGGGACGGTAATATCTCATCTTTTGTTTGCTTCTGTTAGTCTTCACCTTGTGTGACGGTCTATGTGAAGATAATTAATGTGCCGTCCACAAGTGTAGTTTGTTTATAGCGTATGATTTTTGTTGAGGTACATACGATTATTCTCCGTGTTGTGACGGAGTAAGAATACAATATGTCACCACCCCATCTCATCCCATGGGTGTCGTAAAAACCGACTAAGGGACTTATATATCTTAGTTATATATCCGTGATTATTATCTTTACGAAATAAAAAGAAGGAAAACTTGAAATTAAACCCTATACCAATCCGTCTGGCCAGCGTGGTATTAGTAGGCCAAATATTCCTCCGTCATGGCAGGAGGCCCGTCCCTGCAGTGGGACTTTAATGGGCTGTTATGATGATACGATTATACATGGTGTATTTGAAAATGGCACATTCCCTTTTAATACAAGGGATAGTTTAAAAAAAAAAATCATCATAAAATACCCATCCTCTTAGAAGATATAGGTAAGCATTTTTATTTTAATTTGATTAAACCTTTCGTCATAAAACGAAGTCGAGTTATAGATTACTAGTTGACCCGTGCCCACTTCGTTGGGCGGCGAAAAAACGCGTCCCTTCTTTAAACATATTTCATTACTGCTCCACTCCTATTAGTCATAGCGTGATATACCTATGACACTCCCCGATAAATGGACTATTCAACAAAAAAAGAATTTTTAAATTCGGTTCAGTATCGAGATATCAGATCTATACTAATATCTATACTAATATTATAAAGAGGTAAAGTTTGTGTGTTTGTGAGGTTGTAGGGTGTAATCTCTGGATTTAATGAACCGATTTTTAAAATTATTTCTGTGTTGAATAATCCATTTATCGTGTTGCATAGCACATTTATCGGGGAGTGTCATAGGCTATAGTATCACGCTATGACTAATAGGAGTGGAGCAGTAATGAAATATGTTTAAAAAACAGACGCGTTTTTTTCGTCACCCAGCGAAGTGGGCACGGGTCAGCTAGTACTAAATAATCTGAAAAGGTTTGACCTACTATGGTACTCGTAGTAAAATGCTTCCATAACAAGTTCAATAACTTCTACAGTCAAAATCAAAGGCCAAAACAAAAATTTCTCGCGAAAAATATAGTATTCACCCTCACTTCGCTATCGAATCATAAACAACAAAAGCTTCCTTAAATTTAAAAACAAAACATCGCAATAAAAGGCTAGAACATAACGAGGAAAGCTTTTCAAAAGAGATCGATTTGTTTTGTTTGATGTAAAAATGTTGAGATGAAACGTTATGTGTAAATGTGGGGCTTTGATAAAATTTCTTTTGTAGATATATTTATTGTTGAGCGCAAGATTGGTAAAAGTATATACTGCTTAAGTTAGTTGTGACACCGTGTGTTCTGGGGAATTCAGTCAGCTTGCGACCACGGCCAAGCAACCTATGCCGAAACGTCAAGTAAAGTGAAGGTAATTAGCATGTGCGTTTATCTCCCGTGTATATAATATTTATTCTCCGTGTGGTGACGGAGTAAGAATGCAATATGTCACCACCCCATCTCATTTCATAAGTGTCGTAAAAACCGACTAAGGGACTATCTGTAAATATTATCTTTACGAAATAAAAAGAAGGAAAACTTGAAATTAAACCCTATACCAATCCGTCCGGCCAGCGTGGTATTAGTAGGCCAAGTATCCCTCCGCCACGGGAGGAGGCCTGTCCCTGCAGTTGGACATTAATCGGCTGTTATGATGGAGTAGACTTTTGCGACACATAAAAGAAGGACCACCTACATACGTTCACGAACTTTTTGAAAAATAGTATATAATAAACTAGCTGATTCCCGCGGCTTCACCCGCGTTGTATAGGTAGCTTAAATGTTATTCTACACTCTAAACTAGCTATATTCCAAATTTCATCAAAATCCATTCAGTAGTTTTTGCGTGAAATAGTAACAAACAACCATCCATCCATAATATATCCTAACTAATTTTCACATTTATAATATTAGTAGGAAGTATAGGATGTCCAAAAACGTCACAATAGATAATCGATCAACAATCTATCCCATCTAAAATCTACCCTACCATACAGTTGCTTAACTAGGACCCTTCCAGAGCCCTAGATTACAAGTCCCCAGCTGTCGCTATCGGAAAAGGGTACACGAAATGTTGAACAAAAATATTGTTGATCACTATGAAGGTTTGTGAAGGATTCAGAAATATTATCCTGGAATACAAATTACCTTTTATATTATAACTAGTTGATCAGCCTTGGTTTGTCTGTATTACAAAAAAAAAACTTAATTTATTTTTATTTTATTAATTAGCACACGTAGGTGTGCTAATACGTAAGTATAAGTAAAATATAACATAAAATTACATAGGTTCTTATATGTTAACAACAATCATACAGATAAAAGGCATGCATGGCTTTTACATTGTACTATTTGCTAAAATATACTGGTACACAATGAACAGTAAAAAGAAAAAGATATTAACAAATAGAATAAAATAGATACTTCAATAAATAGACATCAAATAAAATATTTTACCACATACGGTGGGGGTTTTTAATTTAGTTTTTTTTTATGTTTATTAATGTTGCGTACAAGGCCGCCAAACTGAAGTGCGACTGGGGTGGCCACATGCCTGGCCATCTATGGGCCAGAATTACTACTGAGTGATGCCCGGAATCAGGAAATCGTCGTGACGGCAGACCACGTAGGTAATAGGTGGCGGGATGAGCTAGACAGTGCGCAGAAAGACTGGCCTATATACTCCTACTATGGCCTACGGTCTATAAACTGGCGTATAAAGCAATGCTTAAATTTGGTAGTCGAGACGGATGCTCGGGTGGCCTAGTGGTCATGGCGCTGGACGCGTATAGTCCAGAGACGCAGGTTCGAGTCACGCCTCGAGTATCAATTTTTTCCATTGTCTTTCTTCTTTTAAGACTGGCCTTAATTGCCCATCGGACAGGACAGGGTTTTGGCCAGCAGTAAATGATACTAGTTAAATTTATTTTTAACCGACTGCTAAAAGAGAGGGAATTTTAATTAATTTAAAAAGCAATCAAAATATTTTCAGGTAAATAACATCAGATAATCACGCGGATTAAGTATGTAATGAAAACAATTGTTACGTTATACACAAAGATTTGTATTAAGCGGGAATCGAACCCTAAAAAGGATATTAAAGGCCATAATGTTCTGTTATATTCTTTAAGAACAGCTAAAGATTTAATATCTTTAAACAAACAGAGTTTTAAAGCAATAACTTAAAGCCTACAATACCTAACAATTTTTAATATTAGAGTTTTCATCTAAAAAACAAATTTCCTCTGGCAAGCTTCAACGTTAGTTTAAGGCTTTATGTATTTTAAATAAGTATACAACCTACGCGATGTTGAACTTTTTTTTAAAAATAAATTAAACGGATTTCCGTTGTGCCCGTTTTTAAAAATACGTTTTGTAACCACTACTATGGGTTTTTGTTTGCGGTTTTGTATAGTATAGTACGATTTCTTTTTATTTACAATTGTGTAAGTACTTGTTAATTAAAAAAAACAATTATATTTTGCAGTTCTTTTGAGATGGTATGTTAATTATTGTTTTGGACCTACATTTAACTACAAAATGTTGATACTGATTATATTATCATACGCATTATGTAAAATCATTTATTGACCATGATTTTTTTTTGAAATTGACTGAATTTTAGAAACTCGTAAATTTAGAATAAATTATACTAGTTTTAATTCGGGTCTTACTCTGGGTATATTTATCTATAGGTACTTATATTACAAAGAGGTAAAGTTTGTGTGTTTGTATGTTTGTGACGTTGTAGGGGGTAATGTCTGGATCTACTTATTTTAAAAATTCTTTCTGTGTTGAATAGTCCATTTATCGGGGAGTGTCATAGGCTATATAGTATCACGCTATGACTAATAGGAGTGGAGCAGTAATGAAATATGTTTAAAAAAGGGACACGTTTTTTTCGTAGTCCAACGAAGTGGGCACGGGTCAGCTAGTGAAAAATAAAATTTAAAACCATAATACTTAGTCGCATTGAACAATGGTAATGTTCAAACTTATATTGTTCAGCAAAAGGTCAAAACTTCGCATTTTTACCACAACAAATGATACATAATTTAACATCAAGAGTAACATCTAAAAGTTTACCTTTAGTAGACCTTTTTACATTGAATTTCATTATTCAATTCATTGGTAGGTATATTCATTCATAGCAACCTGTGAATGAAAGAAAACTTGACTTACAGATCTAAGTATACCATGCAGGGCAGATCTCTTAGAAATTTCTTAAAGACAACTCCCGTACTAGGAATCATGCAATCTGTCGCGGGGACGTTTACAAACATCAATTTAACGGACACAAAGAACATCCAGACTCAGGACAATAATTTGTGGCCTCGTCGAGGCAGTTAAATAGACAGAAAATATTTCAATGGAGATTTTTTGCATTCCTCTGTCTCTACTTCATTCTATGGACAAATAAGATTGACTGGTAGATATATGTAATACTATTGTTAGGACACAATTCCGCATTCTTTAGAAAATCATCATTTATATAATACCTCTATGCATACGAACACTATTTTTGATCATTCTTTTGATGACCACTGTGGGGTAGTCATTATATTAGGTACATGGTTGCTACGTAGAGGTCTCGGGTTCGATTCTCGCTCAATCCAAATCTTTATGTTCATGAACATGATTGTTGCATTGGTCTAAGTGTTTTCTATGTATAATATTATGTATGTATTTACAAAAATATTGTAGTATGTGTATTCGTTGTCTAGCACCCATAGTACAAACTCTGCTTAGTTTGGAACTAGATGGCGTTGTGTGAATGTAAAAGCAGTATTATACCTTATAGATTATTATCAGCATTTTCCCATCATTGGTATCAGGTGTGTATAGTATGAGTTTACGAGTTTATATAAAGCTTTAGCGAAATATGACATTGTATGTAAATTGGTAGGTATATAAATATTATGGGTTTGGTTCCTCGTTGAGACATTACTTTAAGTTTAATGTTCATAATGTAAAGTGGTTATAAAATATATTTCATGGTTTATTACTTGCTCTCTCGCTTGCACAGCGGTTTTGTATGTGGATGTGTATGTATAATATTTATCTAGACTATCCACAGGCTATATTGTTTTGGTAATGTTTAACGGAGCCGTGTCTGTTAAATGAATGTCTGTAAAAATGTCCACACAATTGTGTGGACATTTTTGACAACGCACACCTTGAATTCTAATTACGAAGTCTCTCACAAATTAACACAACGCCATGTCACCATAACAGTCCATTAATGTCACACTGCAGGGACGGGCCTCCTCCAGTGACGGAGAGATACTTGACCGACTAATACTACGCTGGCCAAACGGATTGGTATAAGGGTTTAATTTCAAGTTTTCCTTCTTTTTATTACGTAAAGATATAATTCACGGATAGCCCCTACGTCGGTATTTATGACACCCATGAGATGAGATGGTGACACACTGTATTCTTACTCCGTCACCACAGTCCAATATTAAGCAAAGCTTTGTACCTTTACGTTATTAAATAATAACAAATAATTCATACAATCTGTGACTTACATACCAAATATAAATAATGTCTTAAAATTAAACAGTCACAATTCAAACTGTACAAATCAGGACTGCAGTTTTCTGCCAGAACGGTTGGTTTTCTGCCAGCTTACTCAACATAAACATATTGGGAGCGTAATAAAATGTCTAGACGGAGAATTACTCAATACTATACGCTTTACTAGCACACGCCCCGGCTTCGCATGGGTGCAATGGTTATACTAAAAAAAGTATATAAGAATGTTTATCCGTTGTCTAGTACTCATAGTACAAGTTCTGCTTAGTTTGGGACTAGTTGACGTTGTGTGAATATATTATGAGGAATATTATAAGGAATATTACATTATTTATGATCATATAGCAAATATATATAGCTATACTGTGAAACATGTAATATTTTGATAGAAACAATATTATGCATGTATTGCACATATTATAAACCTTCGTCTTGAACCACTCTAGCTATTAAAAATCGCTTGAAAATCACGTGCACAATGACATAAAAAAGCGTTATTTTAAAGAATTAAAGGATAGACAGCCAATTCTCTTTTTTCTATGTACTTAGTGATGATACAATAAACCTTTTTCTTGAATCACTCTATCTGTTAAAAAAACTGTTCAAAAATCCGTTGCGCAGTTCTAAAGATTTAAGCATATATAAGTACGGACAGACGGCGACTTTGTTTTATACTATGTAGTAAAGTTATGAGTAATAGCAAATCTTAGTTTGTGACCGCGGAAAATTGCAGCGGGATTTTCATTGCAGGGGTGAAATATGAGCTTATGTATCATTAAGAGTCTGTATTGAAGCCATGTCACCGACCCATTTACCGTCTTACTAATAAACATTTACACACTCGTTATAGCAAGGTTATAACAAAAACGTTACTAATAAACACACTCTAGCGGTGGTGTAAGTTGTACGTCATTTTATACAACTGTTATACAGTCGACAGACCTCGTATAACAAGTGCATAACTCACAATATTGTGTTGATTTATCTCTAATTATGGATTATTTATATTATTTTGAAATTTTTGACGAAATGGAGAGTGAAGAACCACCAAGAAAGTAAAAACTACTAATCTCGTTATAATCCGTTTATTTTAGATGATTGTAAGTTTAAAACCAACTATAGATTTACGAAGGCGTATGCAAAGGAATTGGTAGATTTAATCCGTGGTGAAATCGAACAGAGTACTAGAGGTCGTGTCTTTTCAAGAGATCTTCAAGTTTGTACAGCATTAAGGACATGGGCGCGACAGAAAGTGGAAGATGACAGACATTCACGGCATGAGTCAACAATTCGCGACAAATGTATGCCGACACGAGTTGCTATTGCACTAGCAAGGAAAGCTTACCATTTTATTCATATGCCACGAACTCTTTAAGTGGAAAAGGAAGTCATAGCAGAATTTCGTAATATATGTGGCTTCAGAAACGTAACAAATGCTATTGCCTGATTGCACACATATTAAGATCAAAAAGGTTGGTGGTGACATTACTATATCAATAGAAAAGGAGTGTGTTCAATAAACGTATAAGTGGTATGCGATTCCAGCCTATTAATAAAGGACATTGTAGTACATTGGAGGGGAAGTACTCATGATTCCCGAATTTTCAGAGAAAGCCCAATACGGCAGAGATTTGAAAATGGAGAATTTCATGGTCGGGTGATGCAGGTTATGGACTAACAGGTTGTTTGTTTACACCTGTACAAAATCCTGCTAATATTAAGGAGGAGGCCTACAATAAGATTCATATACTGACTAGAAACCCTGTAGAAAGATGCTTTGGTATATGGAAACAGAGATTTCGATGCCTATTACACGGATTCAGTGTATCATTAGAAAATGTTAAACTGTATTTTTGCACTTGCGCTTCTGCACAATATTGCAATGAAAATAGGGCAAAATACAGAAATAATGGACATCGCCCGGTGACCCCGTTTTGAGACATAGACCACAAGAACTCAAAATAATGCAACTGGATAAGTTGCAAGGCAATTATTTATGAATTATGTTTTGTAATATTATTATAATTAATTAAGTCAAATAAAATACATTTTAGTTATCAATTTTATTTATTTTCTCTGTACGTATTACATTTTCCAGTTCTAAATTTTTCATTTTTAACTGCTGCTCTTTGCCTTGGAGTAAATGTTCTTCTTCGGCCCACTCGTGGGACTGTGTGTTATCACATTAATCCATTTTTAAAGCTTGTTTTGTTACAAAATTACACCATACATTAGCCTATCGATATTGTCACTATTTAGTTTTCGAGGTCAACTAAATACCTTTTCTAATAAATCCCAATTTGCAAAAACGCTTCCTCTTCTTTGCTATTTATCTATAATCACTTGATTCCACTTTAATGCTTATTTTTATGAGATTGTAAATCAAAATAAACCGCGCAAACAGAGTACGAAATGAAATCTCAAAAACTCAACCGTTTTGACATATTTTAAGAGACGTTCAAAAGTAATGTCAAAATCTGCTAATTTAAAAATATGTAAAAGTGTGTAAAATTATGCGTTTATTACGATTTCTAAGTCGAATTTCTACATTAGGGCATTATATTAATATTCTTTATGACATATTAATCTATTTAATATTTTTACAATAAGAATTAACAGGTAAAAATATGAATTTAATTTAATGACATTTTTTAATATATTACTTTTTAGAATGTTTCTGTCAGTATTGCCAGTGGTCAGTGTCATAACTATTTAATAGTTACCCAATGCTTATACCTGGTTTATTAGTCAAGTAGTGTATAAACAGCTATTACGCTCCTATTCAATGAATAAGTATTCATGTGTTTAACCCCTGTATAAGAAAATTTTTATTAGTAAGACAGCTAATGTCTTAGGTGTCGATAGTTTAGTTTTTATCACATCTACTATATAAAAATAAGTCGGGTTTTCCTTCCTGACGCTATAACTCCAGAACGCACGAACCGATTTCCTCGGTTTTGCATTCGTTGGAAAGGTCTCGGGCGCCGTGAGGTTTATAGCAAAAAATATTTAAAAAAATTTCAACAGAAAAGCGAGAAAATCTTTTTTCACATACACATAATACAGCGCCATCTCTGATACATAGCATGTACTACAAACGCCGGTGCGTGATACATTGTTTGACAGCTACTCATTTTTCTCTGCTCAGTTAATTTCATATTATTGGTATTGTGTTCACTGTGAATTGCAAAAAAAAAGGAAAAAGATAAGTTTTTCGTTTCCTTACATTTTAATTGGAAACCATCAACATTTAAATTCAAATCAATCACGTGTATTGTGCAAATTTTTATTCAATTTAACCCGTTAAATATGTTGAGTCCATGTACAATTATACTTAAAATATTATTACAATAATATCTGTGGCTACTAAAATTAAGTTGGGATGAACGGGTGCCTGAGAATATTAAAAGAATATGGATAAAATTTATTTCTTACTAACAAACCCGTTGAACTCCGTTTTGCCACCAGATGGCTTCGTTTTATGTAATATTTCGCAAAAAAATCTAATAGTGACAAGGAACCCCAGTTCCAGATTGGCCACTGGTGTTTTCCACTGATGCACTAGGTCGCATGTATACTGTTCATTCTAGAAATGATGAATGTTTTTATTTGCGACTGCTGTTGGTAAATGTACGTGGACCAAAATCATTTGCGCATTTGAGTACTGTGAATGACCACCAATGCCAAACATATTAAGAAGCATGTAAACTATTGGGTTTGCTGGAGAACGATTCTCATTGGGATTTAACACTTGCGGATTCAGTAGTTTCATCAAATGCGTTCCAAATACGAACGCTGTTCGCAATTATCATCACCACATGTTCTTTTTCACAACTAATTCAGTTATGGAACAAATACAAAGACGACATAATATGTGAAGATATCTTGCATCCCTTGCGCATTCAAACGAATAATCCTGACATCCAAATAACCGATGAAATCTACAATGAAGGATTGATTCTAATTGAGGATTAATGCTTTACTATTACTGACAAACAACTGATTGAAGTAGGAATGATTGCGTCAAATCGTTCAATGCACGATGCATTAAACCGAGAATTAAATTGAGAGCTGCAATACAATATTGATACATTGCAGGAATTCGTTCGAAATAATGTGCCGTTACTAAATGAACAGGAAAAACACGAAACATTAATGCAAGCGGTGGACAATAATACTGGTGGTCTATTCTTCCTGGACGCACCTGGAGGAACAGGGAAAACATTTGTTATATTCGATCAAGATGTGACACAGCTTTGGCATTAGCATCATCTGGAATTGCGGCGATTCTTCTAGATGTCGGTCATACTGCACATTCTGCGCTTAAGTTGCCACTCAATTTAAACACAATTGATACTCTAAAATGCAATATTTCCCGATCCAGTGCAATGGGAAAATTGTTGATGCAATGCAAGCTCATTGTTTGAGATGAGTGCACAATGGCACATGAGAAATCACTTGAAGTACTTAACTTCAGACTAAAGGATCTTCGGCGAAATAACAATATCTTTGGCGGCTTGATGATATTGTTAGCAGACGATTTCAGTCAGACGTTGCCCGTGGAACGCCTGCAGATGAATTGAATACTTGCCTGAAGACATCAACTTTAAAACAAAAAAAAAATTCTTCATCTTTTAATCACCAAACGAAATGTTACATAAAACGAAACCATCTGATGGCGAAACGGAGTTCGGCGGGTTTGCTAGTTTTGTATAATATGAGTGTGTATTACCTATGTAATCCGTGTGGTGACAGAGTAAGAATACAATATGTTACCACCCCATCTCATCCCATGGGAGCCGTAAAAACCGGCTAAGGGACTATCAATAAATATTCTCTTTTCGAAATAAAAAAAAAGGAAAACTTGAAATTAACCCTTTCACAGTGCCGCCAGGAGACACAATAGTGAAACAATGCACGTGTACCATATATGGTACACTGCATTGGGAACGTGTTAAACCCTATACCAATCCAATAAACTAAAAGAAGTGTATTTACGTGAATTTTCATTAAGGGAAAGTTGGTAATAACTTTGTGAAAGATCTAATTTAGAAAAGTATATATTACCTGCTAAAGAGTCTAAAATTTCGGTTATATTTGGTAGAGGAAATTTGTCGTCTTGAATTTTTTTATTTAAATGACGATAATCGATTACAAGCCTCCATTTTTTTTTGTTTGTTTTATCGACTTTTTTTGGCACTAATAACACTGGACTCGACCATTCAGATGAGGTTTCCTCGATAATATCATTATCCAACATGTCCTGAATTTGTTTTTCTACTTCCTTTTTTAGAACATGAGGAATTCTATACGGTTTCACATAAACCGGTGTCTCGTTATCTTTTAATGTTATATTATGTTCCATCAAGTTTGTAACTGATAACTTATCGCCTGGTAAATGAAAAACATCGGCATATTTTGCACATATGTTTTCTATACTGATTTTCTCCTCTTTATTCATATAATTTAAATCAAGAAACTCAAAAAGTGTCTTAATCCGATCAGTTGAAATATGTTGTTCGGTAAATTGACACACATCAAATTCACTATATAAATTAATACATAAATGAGATAAATCGATTGTAACTTCTTCATCTCTCGTATTTAAAATTCTTAATGGAATATAATTATTAACTGGTTTTGCTATCAAGCCAGCTATAAAAACTCCTGAACAAACTTCATGAGCTAATACTACAATATCTTCGCTAACACTACAAGGAATATGCCTAATAACTTCACATCGCGAAGGTATAACGTGTTTAAACCTATTATTACGTTCTAAGCTAATACATACTCTACTAATATTATTTGACAAGCAAATATTCATTTTATTATAATTAATTTCAGCATTATACCGCTTTAAAAAATTGTGGCCTAATATGCCATCACTTACACAATTTAAATTCTTAAAAACATAAAATTGTTGATTTAAAACTAACCCTTCATAAACTAAGTCTAAATAAACATAACCTTCCGATACTAACTGTCCTCCGATACCGTTTATAGTTATGTTGTCATAACAAAGCTTATCTAAGAAGTACTCATTTAACCATTCAAACTTTAATGTGCATATAGTTGCTCCACTATCAATTAAGAAGCTAGTACAGTTACCTGATATTACGTTAAGAGAAATTATACTACTTTTATCATAACTAAAAACATTGTTATCATTCATTAAAGGGACGAAAAAACTCATTAGTTTTATTCGATGCATCTACTGTGTATGGTTTTTGCATATCGTGAGAAAAACTCTTTACTTGTGGTCGCATATTATTGTAGTTATTTCGCGGAAAGTATTGTGGCGCGCTACGCCCAGACACAGGCGCAGGTGTGCGAGGTAACATGAAACCTCGGCCACGCGATACTGTCCCGTGTGAACTGCCGCGCATGAACCTATTGCTACAACTTGACATAGGAACATATTGTTTGAAATTTTTATTATCATTTGATTGATAATAATTACGATTATGATGAAAATTTTTAGTTCCCCTGTTTGACTGTGAAAAACCTTGTTTATAATATGATCGGTTTTGTGGCCTAAAGTTCAAAACATGGTCTTCGTTTGGAGACATAGTATGTTCATCAACAGCTGCTCTAATAGCTTCCGGCAATGATTCAAATTGGCGTGAGGCTATAATTGTACTCAGTCGCACATTGCATAAGCCGTCTGAAAAACGCTTAATCGCTAATTTCTCATTAATAGGACGCAATGTGGAGAACTTCGTATCGTCTCCGTCGGACTGTGCAATAGTCAAATTTACAAATAACTTATCCAATTCGTCGCCAAATTGCTCAATAGATCTACGACCTTGTTTACTACTTAAAAGCTTGGTATGAAGCGATACAGCGGACTTTTTCTGTATTAAAAATGTACGCATATCGTGAATTAAACTGTCTACAGTTGCATAAGTAGATTTTAATCGTAATTTTGCACCCGCCGATAACCTTGTTTTTAAAACGAATTCTATAAGTTGGGCTTTAGTGTTATCACTGATCATAGAACTATACAATTGTATACCGTCTATTAGACGTAACGTATCTTGTTCCTTCCCTGTCATGAGGGGCAAAAGTGCTATGGCTGTTTTTAAATTAAATGGTTCAACAGACATGTTTGATAAGGAATCCGACGATTCCGAGGTCATTTTATTTATTCTAATAATTTTGTTATATACAAGATGTATATTATTAATAATGGAATGAATAGTTTGTAAACTTTCGGCACTTATCTCAGAATTTTTAATTTTGTTTTGAATCTCTAACAAAATACGCTCCAATTTACAATATTCAGTCTGTGCTGATAGTAATTTTTGCTGTGCTGTATGGGATGTTTGTCTTCGTACAGGACCAATTTTAATAAGATAATCTTTCGTATCTTTTAATGCACTTAGAATAGATGTTAATTCCTGTATAGGCATAACAAAATAACATGTAGGATACACGTAATTAAAATAATAAACTAAATTTCGGCCGTTAAAAAAAACCTGATTCTAGGCAGTGCTGCTCGTTGACGTGTGGAGTAGTGATGTGGAGAGTCTACTGCTACTCCGCTCCGTGCTAAATCCTGGTTATAATGTTGCTGGACTCCGTGCTAAATCCTGGTTATAATGTTGCTGTACTCCGTGCTAAATCCTGGTTATAATGTTGCTGGACTCCGTGCTAAATCCTGGTTATAATGTTGCTGTACTCCGTGCTAAATCCTGGTTATAATGTTGCTGGAAGTTACTTGCTCTAAACTGATGAAAGTGCTTGCGGTTGGGCGGCGATGCTAAATGTACTTGCGTTCAGTTCTCTTCGAAGTATTTTGACAGCATTCCTTTGGCACCTTTGGTATAAGTGGTACATTGCTCCAAGAAGTATGATAATAAGTATTGTAATCAAAAGTATTTCAACAACACTCATTGGTTTTGAAATATTCTGGCTAGTAGAGGCGTTGGCTTCACCGTTAGCGTTCTGCGCTATTATAACTTCTTCTTTTGAATTTGTTTTTCCCATTTTCAAATTGTAATCTTGTATCTTCAATTTTTTTTTTCGTTTTCAATATGTTGTTTCGCCGAAGTCGGACTTTTTTTTTTCTTATTTTATAGATTTTTTGTTCTTCATTCTTGTTTCTTTTTCTTCTTTAGGTGTTCTTCAAAGGCAGGGTCGCCATGTAATATGCTGGTTTTAGTGTGTGTAGATATGTCGGATAGTAGAGCCAATGAAAGACGTCTGCTTGTTCTTAGTTGCGTTTAATGAGTAATATAAAATGTATTAAAGTACACTTACATGCTTACTTAACAATTCGTATTACAATTACGGGAAACGGCTAAGGCATCTCCTTACACCGAAAGTGTCCCTTAGTAGGTTTTTACGACACCCATGGGATGAGATGGGGTGGTGACATATTGTATTCTTACTCCGTCACCACACGGAGACGGCCTTCAGAGTAAAGCATATTATATTTTATAGTAATTTGTAACTTACTGTATTTAGATACTAATATAATGGTACAACGTAGGATTAAATTAAAACTATACAAGATATTATTAGAGCATGGTTGAAATAAGTTATATTTATAATAGTTTTGACGGCATCCGACCCTATGAAGCGTAACAGGCAACCACTGGACTGGTTTGCCTAGTGTATTTATTACAGGCTAGAAGAAGGAGTACGTTTTCCATGAAAGCCTCCCTATAGACCCTGTCCCATCTACTTTAGAGTTCACATTCACGTACCAGCAGGCTCTTGGGGACGGCTTGTCATTGTGGACCTCAATGAGTAATAAAGTAACAGCGTGAGCTTTAGCCGGTACACCGTATTTTCACCTTTTTGGGACTCCGACAAACCCTCCTCAGTCAATTGCCTCTCCAAATTTTCTTTAAAAAAGGCTGGGCTTGAGCTGCTTTATTTCATCACATTAGTATCAAAGTGTCAACAGACCTTTTTTTTAATGTTCGGTTATAGATTGTTATAAAAAATATTAAAAACGTTACGAGATATTCATCTTCATAAATTAAGCACTTATCTCCATTAAGTATTGAGCTTTTCTAAATAAAAAGTTTTTATTCTAATGGATTGAATTTAAATCAAAATGCAGATTAAGCGATCATTCTATCAATAGACAAAGTAGACGATTGCTTTAATATTATTAATATTTTTTTAACGTTATCTGAGCGGTGCGGTGTTTGAATTTAATGGATTGATTTTCGTCGAAAACAGAAGGTATACTCATACCTATATAATATTTTAACAAGCGGAAAATTATAATTGCTTCTGTTCCAGAGTAAAGCAGCTTAGGTTCAGAGCAAATTATAGCATTGCTGACGTCAGCAGTTATCACATAAGTACTCGTACCATCAGGTAATACTTACTTCTGTGGCGGTAATAATATACATGACTGCTACTCAAGGGCTTTGGGTTCGATTTCCGCTGAAACCTTTGTGTGCATGATTGTTTGGTCTGGGTGATTTCTATGTATAAATTTAGGTATGTATTTACAAAAAAAAAGTTTATGAATATTCGTATACCTAGCTGTTATGTACTCCATAGTACAAGCTTAGTTTGGGAGTAGATGGCGCTGTGTAAGCAGAATAAAAACACAAATTCATCTAAAAATATGACCTGGTATTTATTATAAGGCCAAGTTACTAGTCTTCCTTGAGGAATCTCTTCCTGCTATAGGCCTTTCAACTTTTAAAACGTTAAGCTTAAATTAAAGCGCAATATTAAGCATTAAACACACACATATAATACACAGAATGTACATTCTAGGTGACCGCTTATCTCTGTAGTTGACGGCGACTACACATGTGTCGTCTTAATAACACAGTTTGTGTGTTGCCGAGTTGACAGACGTCCGACATTCTCCGCACCTGCACGCTTTACAGTGAATACATAAATAGTGTTAATTATCACTTTTCAGTTTTATTTTAATGTAATTTTTTACATTTACTATAAGATGATGAAATAGTAAGTGTACCAAAGCACAAACAATGGGCGAATGCGTGTGCGAACACTAACTGCGTGCGTGTATAGCATTAAACATACACAAATAATACACAGAATGTACATACTAGGTGACCGCCTTATCTCTGTAGTTGGAATTAAGTTAACAAAAACTAGTTTGGAACTAAATAATTTCGAAATAATGATTTTTTAATACTTATTAAGTTCTTTTAAAAGAAGTTTTTGAAAAAAATCATAAAATAACCACCAACATTCAAACCCATGTAACGAGGACTTTTTTACAACCATACATTAAGCATGACTCCGTGTGGATACGGAGTAAGAATACAATATGTCATCACCCCATCTCATCCCATGTGTGTCGTAAAAACGACTAAGGGACTATCCGTGAATATTATCTTTACGAAATAAAAAGCAGGAAAACTTGAAATTAATCCCTATACAAATCCGTCTGGCCAGCGTGGTATTAGTAGGCAAAGTATCCCTCCGTTACGGCAGGACGAACGTCCTTGCAGTGGGACGTTAATGGGCTGGCATGATGAGATATGATAGTTGAAAGTAGAGTGAGTAGACAATATATTTTTAGGTCTCTGGCATAGCTGGCTTTCAGTCTATAACTATTATCGCTAACCATTATCATCCATATTAGATAGAGCCTTACTCTTCTGCTACCATAGAGCGATAAAAAAGCTTCCTATATAACTTTTTTTTTACTGTTAACTGTATATTTATAGGTATGCTTTTTATAAGTAAATTCATAAAATAAATTCATAAATCCAAAATGCTTTATTTCATAAAATTTATTACAAATTGTTTGAAATCGTCATTTACTTAAAATTGAGGCTACAATTAAAATTGTACTCGTAGATCGACACAGACAAACGCTACAGCACTGAAAATAACCGCGTTGTATTGTCTAATGTAAATTAGAGAAGATAAATGAAACCAATCTACTACTCAAATTTACTTGTCTGTCTGTGTTGATCCATAAATTCCAGTTTCTAAATGCATAGAGCCGATGAGAAGAAACCTGGCAAAGTAAGCAAAGTAGTGTAGTGTGTAATAAAAATTATATTAGATCAAAAAGTTATAATTCAAATTATCACCTCTACCAATAGACGTACTGGTTGCTCTAGGTGTCTATAACGTTAAACGAAGAGCCTTCGATTTTCACACAATAAATGTAAAATAGACAAGAAATACAATCTTTTCAATTACTTAGATATATTTGTAATTATAAAAAGTAATTAATAAAATAAATTTCAATGAAAAAAGTATTCATTATTAATTGAATACATTATAGCGCTCGATATTTTTTAATTTGTGTACGTTCATTTCGTGTACACAAAACGTTTTAATTATGCCATTACATGAAAATGAGAGAACATGTACAAGAATTACGGTATTAAAAATAAAAATATTCCTCACATTTTCACACAACGCCATCTAGTCCCAAACTAAGCAGAGCTTGTACTATGGGTACTAGACAACGGATAAACATACTTAATACTTTTTTTTTGTAAATACATACATGTTATACATAGAAACACTCAGACCAATGCAAACAATCATGTTCATACACACAAAGATTTGTATTGAGCGGGAACCGAACCCGAGACCTCTGCGTAGTAGTCATGTTAAATAAACACTACGCCACAAAGGTCGTCGTATTAAAAAACTAGAAAAATTATTACAGGGCTACAAATTCCTAGGAAAGGCAATAGCTATACTCTAGCATTGCAGACCTCAATGAGCATCGTTTACCACTAACCATTACGTTACCGTTTGCTCCTTTGCCACTTAAATGCAATAAAAGAAAAACTTACATTTTTATAAACCCAAAAACAAAACAACCCAACTAAAAAACACATACCTAACATTATAATCCATTGTGTACACCAATTACATCACTAAAAGATTAAGTCCGCCATAATTTAAATCATGAAATAAAATGTATGAACTCTTCAGACTATTGAGGACATCGGTGTAAGGGTGCTTTTAAATATAATAACGCATTGCGACGTACGCTGTTTTGTAGTAGGACGGTAGGCCATGCGCAAAAGGCATTCGGGCTTAGTCGGTCGAGGCGAAAGGCCGCTTGTTCCCCTTTCTACAGTACGACGTTTTCGTACGTCTCCCGATTTTCGAACGCGAGTGTTTGACAGTTAAGTGCAAGAAAGTGACAGTGAGGTATTTTTTTTTTCGAATTTCAAAAAAGGAATTAACAGTGAAGTGCATTTTTTGTCCAATTAATTTTGCTGTGTTGTGTGATTTTTTTGACGAGTTTACTTACGAGTTATCGATATCTATTTTTTGGATTCGTTCGAGTTTTAAATAATTGTGAGTACATATTATTTTTTTAATAAATTACAGTAATTATTAGGGTAATTTTTATTGTAATTTCTGGTAAGAATACAGTTAATTTATAATTGATTAATTTGGTATTCTCCTTGTTGATTTGATTCGAATATGTATGTCCGTGGTTTCTAAGATAGTTGTCCTCTTAATAAAACTAATGAGTTTCATGTGAATACATTCACGTAGGTGTATAATTAACACTTTAGCAGTGGCAACGGAATGTTCTTAATGGTGTTGTTTTTGCAACGGATTTTTGATAGGTTTTTATCTTGTAATGTTTTTTTAAAAATTAATCTGATTTATATGTTAATTTATAACTAGTATGTTAGGAATATGAATATATTAAATATAAACTATTTTTTTATATTGTATAGGTACTATAGGAGATATTATGTGCTTATTTGATTAATTTCTACATATTACCAATTTTTTTTATTTGGTTAAAGTGTGTTTTTTTTAACCCGTACGTAATTTATGTAGTGACGTGTAATATACAATTACACATAATACCATTTATTTATTTTTAAAATTTGGGAACGTACTTCGATTGTAAGTGTTTATAAAATTACTTTACAAGTTTATTAATTAAGGGAAATATAAATCTTATATTTTACGAAGAATGAATCAATTATAAAACCTTAAAACTATATTGATTACAACTATGACGTATATTTTTTTTTTAAATACATTAAATTTATATTTACTTATTCTTTTTACTTTTCATTCATACATTACATATTTTTATTACTTTTATATGAGCATATAATATAAACTAATTTATAGTACTGCCTTTTCCAGTTTCCAAACAGATTGGAAATAAACCTGATTGCTATTAATTTACTTACAGTATTACCTTCTATTAATACTTTAAATATGAAGCATATTAAACTTAAGGTTAAAGTAATCATAATATAATAGGTTAAAATATATACGACTAGCTGACCCGTGCCCACTTCGTTGGGCGGCGAAAAAAACGAGTCTCTTTTTTAAACATATTTAATTACTGCTCCACTCCTATTAGTCATAACGTGATACTATATAGCCTATGACACTCCCCGATAAATGGACTACTCGACACAGAAAGAATTTTTTAAATCGGTTCAGTAGATCCAGAGATTACAAACGCCCTACAACGTCACAAACACACAAACTTCACCTCTTCATAATATTAGTATAGATATAAGGAAATCAGAAAAAAACAGAAATAGCTTGTAAAGTAAAGGAGCTTATCGATTTTAACACAGAATGCATTACAATAACAAAATAATTTAAAAAGATTAATAAAATATAATATTAAAAAAAAAACTTTTATCGATTTGGTTACAATGGTAACTATGTGTGACTCAAAAATACGTATATTTTACGTTTAGTAGTAGTGGTGTCATGCTAAATTATCTAAGTGATGATGAACTATAAATACCCCTGTATTTTTAATCTGTGTGTCGCCAAACAGATTATAGTTTCTTTAAAAAATACTCCATAATAAGAGCGTTGTCATTGATTTCAATTAATCGTATATTTAGTTTTGTTTTTTTTTTTAAATAAAATCATAATATTCTATATTTTTTAAATAGAATCCAAATAACTATACGAATGATAATTTGAGAGTACTTTTTCGCCTTTTAAATGAATTATCTATTGTATGTTTTTCAAATTGGTTCGACATGATTTGAGTTTTGATGTTGATTATAAAACACATAAAAAAATACAACTAAATTGAAAATAAGCTCGTCTTTTCGGAATCGATTAAATAAATTATATGGCCTATATAGAATCTAGAACTAACAAATATAAATTACGTTCACAACACACAAACTCTACCTCAACGAGAACTAGGTCATTCACTTCCTTTAAATCAAACAGATTTATAACATTAAGGTAAAAAAAACTAAATACTTACTATGTAGGTATTATATATTTATGGTTTCTTAACATAATTATGAATAAAAAAACGATTGTGGCGCACAATTTATTAGAAGTTATTACGCATAGGAAAACACGCATGGTGTAGACCTTTATTTAGGTGTTAAGCTTTATTTACGCAGGGGAGAAAGAGAGGGTACGATTCTCCCTCTCAAAGGAAAATCAAGAGGGGGATTTAGAAGGAGAAACTGCTAGTTTTTTAATAAATATTCCTCACACAAAGCCATCTAGTCCCAAACTAAGCAAAGCTTGTACTATGGGTACTAGACAACGGATAAACATACTCAAATTCTTTTTTTTGTAAATACATACATATTATACATAGAAAACACCCAGACCAATGCAAATAATCATGTTCATGCACAAAAAGATTTGCATTAAGCGGGAATCGAACCCGAGACCTCTGTGTAGCAGTCATGTTAAATAACCACTACGCCACAGAGGTCGTCAAAAGAGTTTGAAAGCCAGGAGGTCATTTATATCCTGTGGTCTAGTGTAGTAGACAGCGCTATAGAGGCCCGTTTGATCGCTTCAACACTTTGAGTGATGTTTAGCGTTTCGTCACCTTGATCCCTAGTTCCATGACCGGAACAATAAGTTTTAATCGGTAAACCTTGCTCCAGTCCTAACAGGTCTTTATAACACCACTGACGACCTCTGTGGCGTAGTGGTTATATAACATGACTGCTACGCAGAGGTCTCGGGTTCGATTCCCGCTCAATGTAAATCTTTTTGTGCATGAACATTATTGTTTGCATTGGTCTGGGTGTTTTCTATGTACAATATGTATGTATTTACAAAAAAAAAAGTATTTAAGTATGTTTATACATTGTCTAGTACCCACAGTACAAGCTCAGCTTAGTTTGGGACTAGAGGGCGTTGTGTGAATGTGTGACGAAAAAAATAACTGTAATTCATAGACATACCATAGTTATTAGGATTAGAACCAAATTATTAACCTCGGGTCGCGGCCAAAAAATGACTGAGTTCCGAATTAAGATTTAAAAATTAAAATTAAACCGAATTTAGAACCTCCTCTTTTTTAACTTTAAAACTTTCGTGTTTCATTTTATATAATTATTATTAACACAGGTATTAATTAACAGGATATTATTTTGGTAAATATTAAGTTATAATTTACCTTTGAGGCTCTCGACGTTTCGGCCAGGTTACACCAGCCATGGTCACTCCTCTTTTTTGAATTCTTTGGAGCGCGAAAAAGTTTTTCTTACCATCCTTGAAATAGGATTTTCAGGCAGTGGGTCTTTTTAGCAAGAGGCTATCTCGAACGCTATGATCGCGTTATCTACCTCTAATTAGCAGTGTAAAAATGTCACTGGGTTTAGGTTAAAGTCTACAGTACTTAGTGACATTACTATAAGATTAAATCATTTCACACTCACACATCGCCATCTAGTCACAAACTAAGCAACGCTTGTACTATGGGTACTAGACGACGGATAAACATACTTAAATACTTTTTTTTGTAAATACATACATATTATACATAGAAAACACTCAGACCAATGCAAACAATCATGTTCATGCACACAAAGATTTGCATTGAGCGGGAATCGAACCCGAGACCTCTGCGTTGCAGCCATGTAATATACCGACTGCGCCACAAAGTGTGGTGACGGAGTAAGAATACAATATGTCACCACCCCATCTCATCCCATGGGTGTCGTAAATACCAACTAAGGGACTATCCGTGAATATTATTCTTTACGAAATAAAAAGAAGGAAAACTTAAAAATAAACCCTATAGGTACCAATCCGTCTGGCCATTGTAGTATTAGTAGGCCAAGTATCCCTCCGTCACGGAAGGAGGCCCGTTCCTGCAGTGGGACATTAATGGGCTGGTATGAAGAATAATATTATTCTTTTTCTACCTAACTTATTAACTGTGCCCGCTTAATCCGCCTCCAAGCAGTAGTATGAAATTTTTACTTAGTACTCTGCTTAGTTTGATATTAGATGGCTGTATTTGTTGAATGATATATTTATCACGTCTTAGATACCAATCAGTATCTGTTTTAATTAAATATTTAACATAAAAATAATATGTTCTCATACACACATAATATCAAATAACAGACAAATTGTATCATTTATTTAATTAATTTTGTAGTTTATTATAAACGATATAATATCTTTATGATGATGAGAACAAACTGGTTTTATATAATTTTTTTTATGACAGTTTAAAAGAGGTTTTAACATGATCTCTCATGTTAAAACACTTGACAGTTTAAAAGAGGTTTTAACATGATCTCTCATGTTAAAACCTCTTTTCAACTGTAATGTTACCATAATTATATGGTGATAGAGATTAGCGATACAGTTCTGAGGGATAGTATCAAGTAAATAATGTTTAAAATCCATCCGTGTGGTGACGGAGTAAGAATACAATGTGTCACCCATTTCATCCCATGGGTGTCTTAAAACCGGCTAAGAGACTATCCGTGAATATTACCTTTACGAAATAAAAAGAAGGAAAATAAAAAGGAAAATAAAAAAATAAAAAATTATGCTCACGCATAATTTTATAATTTCCAACAGATTATGTTGCAGATATTCTAAAAAGGGTGTTAACAATTATTTCTTTACTAGCTTTTGCCCGCGGCTTTGCTCGCGTTAAATTCGGGGTAGCACTGTTCCCATTTCCTGGACACAGAACAAAAACAACATAGCCTATGTTACTCTCCATCCCTTCAACTATCTCTACTTAAAAAATCACGTCAATTCGTCGCTCCGTTTTGCCGTGAAAGAAAGACAAACAGACAGACACACTTTCTCAATTATAATATTAAGTATGGATCCGCAAACTTATCGATAAAAAAAACACGTTTATGTTCGTCCTTAAAGACCTAATTAAAGACTATTAATGTCCGTTAAATTTATAATAGGCAACAAAGTGGTAAATTCGTGTAAATGTTCTAGTACAGTCACGAGCAATAATATGTACACATTTTCGCATTTTGTAAACCAGTTATCTAAAGTTCTGCCAATCCAAAATTGAAAATTCGAAGATTAATTCAAAACTGTACGGAACCTCTTCTAAATTACGAATTCATTTTGATATTGTAATGTCTAGATAAACGTGCAGATAGTTTAGAAAATTTGAAAATGTGTACATATTATTGCTCGTGACTGTACATAATAGTACCTTAAAACTCACTAGTGTGTTATTAATGTACTATTTGCTTGTGTAATTGTACTATGACACGCAAACTTTACTTAGGTACAGCTCGTTTACAAACGGACTCAAGATAGCCCTAATTAAAAGTTTTATTTTAGTTACATTTTTACAAGAAAAATATTATACTTTTACGTGATTTTTTTTAAACTAAGGGAAAAACGGGAAAAGGCGCTAATAATATAGCATGTACTAGCTGATGAGCCGCGGCTTCACTCGCGTTGTATAGGTAGCTTAAATGTTATTCTACACCCTAAACTACCTTTATTCAAAATTTCATCAAAATCCATTTAGTTGTTTTTGCGTAAAGGGTAACAAACATTCATCCATCCATTCATCCATCCTCACAAACTTTCGGATTTATAATATTAGTAGGATTACATGGCAAATCTAATATTTTTTACCTACCTCTACATTTTTCTTGTCATAGACATGGATAAAACATCAATTTTTAACTATTGTTATTGTTAGATAATTATTAAATGAATAAGTACTTTGACACATTTTTATAAAATTTTACAACAATCAGGAGACAATTTAAAAATTATTTAAAATACAAATAATTCATGTAATTTTATGCCATGTGTTATTCAATTACATTATAACGAAATGTTTACAGTTACACGTAATTCAGAATTACAAACTAGACTAACACCTGATTGCCAGTATTTCATCTACATATTCTATGTAAAAAAAGTATTTATAACGGTGCCTATCCTCTGACTAACATAAACTGATCCCCAGTATTTCATGTACACATGGTTTATTTTGACAAATAAGAGTATGTCATTTAATTGATACCTAGTTACTATGTATGTAATTTTATGCTAAACGTAGGTTTTCAGTTAAAATGAATTTGGCTTTTATAATTATAACACTGAGCTTAAAACCCCCATTATTTCAGATACATATAAATTACTAGCTGACCCGTGCCCACTTCGTTGGGGGGCGAAAAAAACGCCTCCGTTTTTTAAACATATTTCATTACTGCTCCACTCCTATTAGTCATAGCGTGATACTATATAGCCTATGACACTCCCTGATAAATGGACTATTCAACACAGAAAGAATTTTTAAAATCGGTTCATGAGATCAAGAGATTACCTCCTACAACGTCATTAACACACAATCACACAAACTTTACCTCTTTATAATATTAGTAAATATAGAAGTATAGACCACACTAGGCTTAAAAATAAAAACTTAATTTTACTTACTTTGATCCCCATTATATCAGATACATATCAATTATTAAATACAGTATAAACTTTGTACATAATGTATCACTATGTATTGATTAAACTAACAGATAACCAACTACTAATATAAAGTTATATACGGAAATGTCAATAGGTTTACACATCGCGTCGTTGATAATTGACTATAAGCTTAGTAAATCTCGTCTTAATGGCGATGGAAATAGCTTTCATTAAAATTATAGCAAAGCTGATAATAGGTCATCCCTAACACGGTTTCTCTGTGAGGTGACGGAGTAAGAATACAATATGTCACCATCCCATCTCATCACATGGGTGTCGTAAAAACCTATTTAAATATTATCTTTACGAAATAAAAAGAAGAAGAACTAGAAATTAAACCCTATACCAATCCATAATACTATTATAAACGGGTCTTACTCGCGGTATATACTATATCATAGATACTGGTAAGATAAACACCTAGGTTTTTCTCCGACGTTTCGGCCGACTTGCAAGGGCTTTTTTTTTTTTTTTTTTTTCTTTTCTCGTGGGAAAACCTTTTATAGGCCGTCTACCCGCCTTTGGCCCAGGCGGGCAGGTGTGTCGGAGTCCCGAAAGGTGGTAATACGGTTTACCGACTAAAAACCCACGGTGTTCCTCTCTCACCCAAAATACCGAGACGGCGAGAAGACTGGCATTACTCGAGCCGTCCCGGCGGGTGCTGGTCCTTGACTACGGACCCCGAAAACGAAGGGCAAGACCGTGCCCTTCCACTGTAGAGAGGCGTACGTGGAACACTACGCCGTCCTCTCTGGCCTGCTACTCAACGGCGACAAACTGGCCATAGTTTGCCGCCCGCAGGCCCCTCACGGTGGCTGGAGGTCGTCTCGCGGCGCCCTCCTTTGACGCCCAGATCTGCGGGTTGAGAGGGAGGATGAACGATGACTCTCCCTCTCCCTTTCCGCCGCTTCCTTGACGGACAGAACCGTCTCTGCGAATGAAGCGGCGGCTTCCCAAGCACTCTCGCTTCGTACCATCAAACTGATGAGTACCAGCAGCGAGAGGCTACCCACCCTGGACTTGCAAGGGCTTGCTTTAACCTAACCTAACCTAACCTAACCTATACCAATCCGTCTGGCCGGCGTGGTATTGTATTGGTATTGATATTGTACACGGTTTGTTGGCATTGATTACTACGGGCCTCCTCCCATGACGGAGGGATAATTGGCCTTCTAATACCACGCTGGCCAGACAGATTGGTATAGGGTACAATTTCAAGTTTTCCTTCTTTTTATTTCGTAAAGATAATATGGACGGATAGTCCCTTAGTCGGTTTTTACGACACCCATGGGATGAGATGAAGTACATTGTATTCTTACTCTGTCGCCACACGGAGATGGATGTGCATATTTGATAGAAATTTTTAACTAGCAAATAATTATGTTGGCTAATTATGATGATGATAATTGTCTGCTAATCTGTGTTACTTCGTTGCCTTATCAAAAAAATATTTACATAATTATATGTACAAAGAAATATTAACTTTATTCTATATATAATAAGATACATAATAAGATTAATAATTGTAAAAATACAAGAACAGTAAAGCCATTAAGTTATCTTAAAATATGAAATTTAGAAGCTTTTTATCTTAAGAATTTTAATAGCTTATTATCGATTCAATTATTCGTATAAATTCGTAAACGATTTTCTTTTAAATCGATAGATCGTTTTGAATAAACTTATCGAGAAAGACAAATAAAGATAGTTATTTTTATAGTATCGATATTATCGGGATACAAATATGCCGCGTGGTTAAAAGAGGTATAATATGCTATAATTTAACAGAGTTAGTATTTTAATGGTCGTATTTTTAAACAGTTTATTGGTAATTTACATAAATTTAAGGATATTTACTTGACATACATGAAATCCCCAATCAAGTTACGGCACGTCGTAACAACTATCTCGATCTCTCAGAAATGAGCGGCCCACTTCTGGGCATAGGACTCCTAAAGATTACGCCACTCCTGTCTCTCTCTCTTCCCAGCTATGCATCCCACATGGTGGTGGGGTCAGCTTAGGCTAGGATGGTGACATATTGTATTCTTACTCCGTCACCACACGGAAACTGTGAGATATTCTTTGTGTCTGTTAAGTTGACATTTATAAGGTGCCCTCGCGACAGAAATTATACTCAATAGGTATCAGTATCACCTTATCAAGCCAACACTATTTATATAACAAAATTCAAGCCATATTCCTATAATACACTAACATTAAAATAAATTATATTACACCCTAAAGTGTTCAAAATCAAATAGAATTAACGGAATTCGAGTACTAAGTACAACACCTTCAATTCTGTTACGACGATATTTGCCCAACGGCTTGCCCCGATCCTACCCTAGGGGAAAAACCGGGAAAATTCTCCGTACTTGCCATTTGAAATTGATCCTCATTTTGTGTAATATTATCGAGGGTGGCAACACCCAATATAAAGTAGGTACTTGTACGTAATATTATTATTTTGTAGCTTTTGTTTACGTTGCGTTTTTAAATAATGATGATCTTTGTGGCTTTGTGGTTGTAGTCCATGCCTGCTAAAAAGAGATGTTGGGTTTGATATTCGTTTTATTCAATTCATTGTATGCATGAACCATTTAGTAGCCATTAAGTATAGCGATTCTCCGTGTGTTGACGGAGTAAGAATACAATATGTCACCACCCCACGGGTGTTGTAAAAATCGACTAAGGGACTATCCGTGAATATTATCTTTACGAAATAAAATGAAGGAAAACTTGAAATTAAACCCTATACTAATCCGTCTGGCCAGCGTGGTATTAGTAGGCCAAGTATCCCTCCGTCACGGGAGGAGTCCCGTCCCTGCAGTGGGACATTAATGTGCTGTTATGATGATATCATATCACCACCCGCCTGAATTTTTCGCCACCCATGAAACAAGATGGAAATAAGTAAAGCAAAAATGTCAAGAAGTCGAGTGTCAGTGTCAAAGTAATGTCAAACAATAGGAAGTCGCTTATCGCGCGCGAGCCACTCTCATGCTAACATTACACGTGGATACACAGTGTAAGTTACATACAGTAGTACAATTTAATACATAGTTTTATTATTCACAACGCGATCTAATCGTAAACTAAGCTGAGCTTGTACTATGGGTAACAAATTAGGTGTCACAGACAGCCACCTTTGCAGAGTGTAGAAGGAGGCAAAGTAAATGCTATAGCACGCTCCCACAGTATTCACGAGCTTCACAGATTAGCGGGCATGGATTTTCCAACACCCAGCATTGCTACCAAATGCGTCATCATCATCATATCAGACAATTGACGTCCACTGCTGCACATAGGCCTCCTCCAAATACTGCCACCTTGCGCGGTCCTGCACCTCCTTTATCCATCGGTTTCCCGCCGTCCTAACCAGGTCGTGTCGATCCACCGTGTGAGGGGTCTCTGCGTTTTCCGGTACGCGGAAATGGTACCAAATGCTTATAGTATTCTAAATAGGTTACTAGCTTTCTGGGACAGCTTGGGATTATCATAATAGTCATGGTCATGCAGAAAAAGACTAGGGAACTACCTAAGACCTTTTTACCCCTACGGTCACGCTATTAATTCAGGTTATCATGAGTCAGATTAATAGGACAATGGGTTAAATCAAACCTATACAATTTTCCGACGTTCCGCTTTGCACTGCCAACAAACTTAATAAGATGTTAATAACGCTTAAATACGTAATAAACCTAAAACAAGGTGCCCTCATTAAAAATAAAAAGCAATTCAAAGTTGTATTACTGCGTTTTTATTACACTGTGACCCCAAGATTATTTTGTTGAAAGTTCCTTCATGCGATGTTAAATATTTTATTAGGGTCTAAGATTTCAACTTACGTTAACTTAAACAGTGAGTTCGAGCGAATAATTTCAACTTGTTCATAGTAACCTTCGATTATATTTGTTCGCCGTGTGGTCTTTTCAAAGTTAGAACTAAGTTAAAACTTAATATTACTTAGGTATATAGCGAAGTTATGTCGTCATGGTAATTATATTTACTTAAGTTTAACTTGGCGTGGACAACTAGTAGGTTAGAGATGCCGTTCGTATAATATTCTCTTTGTATGTGTGAACTGTTATCGTGAAGCATTTGTATTGCCGATTAGAGCGTTGGCGTAGTGGTCTATATAACCCACAGATATCAGAACATAACCTATGCCGGAGGTTGCTAGAGATCAGATGCTCTGCCAAGACTTTATTTTTTAAAGACATTTCCCTTACTAGAGATTAGGTCGTGGGCAGTGATTAAAACAAAGAGCCATTGCGTGGTAATTTATTCACGAGGTCGCTGGTACAAATCCCCCTTAAATTATGCGGAATTGCTTACGCGATCCATAAACAATTTTCCTAGATCTGCATGTCTTTTGTCTTCTTTATATGTGATCCTTGTAAAAATCCTTGCAATACTAAATAAGATCCATAGAGCGGGAAACGTAGTAGTCTTTCAAAAATAATGTATTCTTCAAACCAAGATCATCAAGACTGGGTACCTTTAATAGAGTCCTGAATCGTCCAAATTTCTAAGCACTTATTACCCTAAATGTATTCTTAAGGACGGCCATTTTCCGGTCGTGTATAATTAAGGTACTTCTATCTGATTGTACGTCAAATACAACCTTCAAAACTGTAGTAGCTCTTCAGTGAAGTACAGTTTCTTAAACTTCTGTAGATTTAGAGTACTGGCACTTAGCTGGTATTGTGTGCAACGTCAAGCGAGCTTTTTGGCAATGGAGATTGTATTTGAACTAGAGTCAGTGCGTAACATTTTCTAGGTAAAAAAATAAATAAATAAATAATCCTCACAGTTGGTATATTACATGGCGGCTACGCAGAGGTCTCGGGTGCGATTCCCGCTCAATGCAAATCTTTGTGTGCATGAACATGATTGTTTGCATTGGTCTGAGTGTTTTCTATGTAAATTAGGTATGTATTTACAAAAAAAAAACAGTATTTAAGTATGTTTATTCGTTGTCTAGTACCATAGTGCAAGCCATATTACAAGCTGTGCTTAGTTTGGGACTAGGTGGCGATGTGTGAATGTGTGAGGATTAAAAAGCAATATCAGCTACTGGACATAGTCGTCCTCCAAATATACCGCGCGCAATCATGTGCTTTAATCGTCACTCGTTTTCTTCTACTCTAACACCACACCGACTCATCGTATGAGAGATCTGCCCCCTTTACTTTATTCGCGGTCGCCATTCCTGGATCTGTAATAATTATTTTACAATTCCAATTTTGAAAAACTTACTGAAAAATACCCTGAACTAACTTTAAGACGTTATAATACCTTGCACTACTAAAGCCTTAGTTTAAAGAAATATTTTAAACTAAAAATAACAGTGTCAATGATAGAACGTTTACTTGCCCTCTAATCAAAACGTCGCTATCCAATTTACAAGGTAATATTCATTCGCGAAGGAACCAACCTTCCAAAAAACATTGTTACTTTTATAGGTAATCCTTGCTAAAGACCGTTTATGCCCATGCTCGTAATAAAATCTCTTTTAAGATTGCCTTCGTATCCCGGGAGGGGTTTGCCCTGGCCACACTTATTACTACTAAAGTAATATGAAAATTTTCTGAAGAAAAGCCCTTTTGTATGAGCCAAGTTGAAAACTCGGTATGGATTTGTGGTGGGGCTTGAGTTGCAGCGATTTTTTAATAAAAAAAAAATATTCCTCACACATTCACACAACGCCATCTAGTCCCAAACTAAGCAGAGCTTGTACTATGAATACTTACTAGACAACAACAATCTATATCTATCAATCACAACATTATGAGAAATTAACTGTTTATAAGCGTCCTATCCTTAATGCCTTCACCGATGATGGAGGGAAACTTACTGGCCAGACGGATTAGTATCGGCCTTTTTCATCTGTCCCTTTGTTGGCCTTTATGACACCCAATTTAGATAAAGATGGCGTGGTCATATCACTTTGAATTTTACTTCTTCATAAGACTATTACAGTTCTGTAGTATCTCCGTGGGTGTCAGATACATAGAATAATTATTATGAGGAAGAAAAATTTGAAACCGTGACAGTGTCTAAAAAAATTGACTGAGATGGAGGTTTAATAAGAACAACTTATAAAGTGCTAGATGTCGTCTCCACTATCTACTCATCATAACAGCCCATTAATGTCCCACTGCAGGGACTGGCCTCCTCCCGTGATGGAGGGATAATAGGCCCACTAAAACCACGCTGGCCAAACGAATTGGTATAAGGTTTAATTTCAAGTTTTCCTTTTTTTTATTTCGTATAGATAATATTTACGGTTAGTTCCTTAGTCGGTTTTTACGATACCCGTGGGATGAGATGGGGTGGTGACATATTGTATTCTTACTCCGTCACCACACGGATAACTATCTACTATCTAGCCAAAATTGATATGATCTCAACAATGTGGCTCTGGACAAACACTCTAGTACTGAGTTATATTATGTTGGTAGCTCGTACGAATATTTCAAATGTAATTTGTGACGGGGAATGGTCTGGGATTTGCGGAGTAGATGTAAGCGGTTTCGAGTGTATTGTGCATTTTCTTAGTATGTGTGTAGTTTATCAGTGTATTTAATTCAATATTAAATTAGATAGCAAAATAAACTTAAAAATCATCAAAAAAGATGTCTTCCTAGGTTTTTAATAAGTAGTAGTAGGATAGAACCCCGTCTCAAGATGTATTTTTTTTCTATGTCGTTGGTCGATTTTTTAAAGTAGGTTCAAAGGTCGTGGTTTGGGTAACTTTGACTTAGCAGTGTGTGTTATGTGAGCGATGTTTACGTCTTACTACCAGGCGATCACAAGCTCTTCTGCTATTTAAACGAAAAAAAAAACATTATTTATTTTGATTAATCGCTAGTTGGTTTGGTCACATTGAGAGAATGAATGATGAGCGTTTGACGAAACAAGTATACAAGGCTAGTGTGCAAGGGCGAGTCGGTGCCGGTAGGCCCCGAAAAACATATGGTGACCAGATAGGTTGCATATTGGAGAAGGGCCAAATAAAGAGCACTCGTAACCGACGCGCATGTATGACTCGCTTAATGAATGTGGACGAGGCCGAATCTGTTTGCCAGGATCGTGACAAGTGGCGTTCTGTCGTCTCTGCCTACCCCGGCCGGGATAAGGCGTGAGTTTATGTATGTATGTATGTAATCGCTAGTTCTCCATGTAGTGACGGAGTAAGAATACAATATGTCACCACCCCATCTCATCCCATGGGTGTCGTAGAAACCGACTAAGGGACTATCCGTGAACATTACCTTTACGATATACAAAAAAGGAAACCTTGAAATTAAAACCTATACCAATCCGTCTGGCCAGCGTGGTATTAGTAGGCAAGGTATCCCTCCGTCACGGGGGGAGGCCCGTCCCAGCAGTGGGACATTAATGGGCTGTTATGATGAATCGCTAGTTCTTAAGCTTTTGCTTCACCAACATTTCTAATTTCAGTTGCTTTTATTTTACAATGTTTTGTCTTTGTAGATAGCCTTATGTTAGAAACATTATATTAAAGATGTTAGTTAACATTATATTAAATTACAAATAAATTACCTAAATAGCTATTAACGTAATCTAATCGAAAGAGGCCGGTTAGAATCCTGTTTCGAGCTTTAAATTTTTTCTATCGCTTTTCGATTTTAATCGTATATAATGTTTATTTTTTATTAAACGCTAGTTCGTAAGCAAGTTAAGTTCGCTATCACTGAGGCCCAACACAATAAACAAAGTTCACCGCGGTGGAGTTAACGAAAGCGTCGGTCGGTATACAACCTCTTTGTATCACACGCTGACTCAGCTTTCCTAAAATTGAGATCACCAACATTTCTAATTCATGTTGCTTTTACTTTGAAGATAAAAAACGAAAATTACGTTGTATTAAAATACAAATAAATTACCTGAATAGCTTTGTTTGTATGACAATTGACATAAACGATTGGAAAGTGGCAGGTTAGAACCCTGTTTCGAGCTATAATTTTTTTCTATAATTTCGATTATATCGGATATAATGTTTTACATATTATTTTTTATTATGCGCTTATTCGTAAGCGCTTAATAAAAGTAAAGGTAAAATCGCTTGCACTGAGGCCCAACACAATAAACAAAGTTTACCGCGGTGGAGTTAACGAAAGCGTCGGTCGGTATACAACCTCTTTGTATCACACGCTGCCTCAGCTTTACTAAAATTGAGATCACCAACATTTCTAATTTCAGTTGCTTTTATTTTAAAATGTTTTTGTTTAAACAACGCCTTTGTAGCCCCATACCTTGTTTGTGTTCCTGTGGTTTTCAATTAAGAATTAAATCCTTGTATTTTTATTATGTGAAGTTAGAGGAAAGGTTAGAGTTTATATTTGCGGGTCGAGAATTTGACTGTATTTATTTTATTTTTAGCATTGTAGGTTTGTTCCGTTTTTGTAAGGGTTGTTCACGGGGTTGGTTTTCTATGGATGATCTTTGGTCTGTAAAGGAAATATGGAAGTTTGCCTTGAGGGGTTTTCTATGTATACTATTTATGTATTTAGAAAATAAATCAGTCTCTGCAAAAGAGGCGACAGCTTCCCACGCTGTTCCTAGCAATAATTGTGATTACGGTTGAAAGCGAGAGGTTTTGTTCCTCAAGCATAATATTAGCAAAGAGCACAACGCGATTCAGCTCAAGCAAAACACTGTTCTAACAATTTGGTTGTCTCTGCAGTGGGTCAATTATTAATATTTTAAAGTACGTTTATCAGTTGTTAATAACTTTTTAATATTTTTAACCAGTATGATTGCGCTGTGTGAAGAATATTAGGTATAGTCGTAAAAGTAACTTGAAAATCGTTTAAGATCTCCTTGTGGTCAGAGATTAATCATCACCCCATCTCATCCCAAGGGTACCCTAAAACCCCGTCTTAACCATAATTTTTCCAGCAACAAAATAGTTGAACAATTTCTACTTACTTCACGACAAGAACACAGACAAAACAATATAATTTATTACATAACTGTACACCGCTATAAATCATACGACCGGCCATATTGTTACAACTATCGTTTGTCCCACAGTTTGTCCTTTATTTAGCTACTGTGTAGTCCCTACTAAGTTTGAATTTCTTTTTTATTTACTCTAGGCAGGTGGTATTAGTTGTCGCCTTTCTCGGGCCTAGAAGGGATTAAACCATTGAATTTTCTTTCGGTAGACGTGACGGCTGAAGAAGACAACTAGCTTCCATAATCAGGGTAAGAGATGATAGAGGGTCTATTGTTTCGAGCTTGGTGGCAGTCATGAGGCAAATGGTTTGAGGTTGCATATCGTTATTTTTTTTATGGATCTGATCAGCTTTCATTCCTAGGCTGTATTTGTTCTTGTCGAATATGGTGTGTTCTAATATTCTTTTTCGAGTTTCATTCCGGCTTAATGTAAACATTATTGTGCCTGAATAATAAATGCTTGCATTGATCTAATTGATTTGTAAGTAGGTATAATACACAACAAAAAAGATACACGTATGTTAATCCGTTTTCTAATACCTATTGTACACGCTCTATTTAATTGAGGACTAAGTACATGCCTTTGTATAAATGTATAAAGAATGTTACGAGTATACTATTGTTCTATTTCAGTAAAAGCTCTTTTGAATGTGAATTCCTATTCCTATAAACAAAGCTTGATATAAAACTTTCCCCTTAAACCACATCCTTAATTTGTCCTCCAACTATGTATGAGTATTAAAAGTATAAACTTTGTTCCCTATTTCATATAATAAACTTTACTTATTTGTCACAAAACATTTCTGTCATTTAGCATTGTATAACTTGTACACCATGTTATTAAACTTGGCAGTGGGACCACACAGCAGGGAAATACGGAAGTACAACTAAAAATAGAAAGGCTTCTTAATAATCTACAAATAAAAGTGTATTTAATACTAGACCAACGAATGTACACGTAGTTGCAATCGAACAAAAATAAATGCTTCGGCAAAGAAAAGTAATGATAGCGGTGTAATTTTATAAACGCTTTAGTTAAATGTGCTATTTAAGACCAGTGTGTAGGTTTTGTTGGGAAAAGGGGAAAGGGAGATATAAAATCAAATAAGTGAAAGTGTAATAATGCTTTTTAGGCCGCATGTCTACCACACGGCGGGACAGAACAACGAATAAAATAAAAACCAATAGGATTGCACAAAATTTTGAATTTTAGTTTATTTATTCGTCTTTTCACTTCTCTACCACGCTCCACTTCGGTAGAAAGGCAGCGTTAGCGTTCAATAAAAATATTTATCTAAATTTGATAAACTTAAATATTCCTCACACATTCACACAACGCCATCTAGTCCCAAACTAAGCAGAGCTTGTACTATGGGTACTAGACAACAGATAAACATACTTAAATCCTTTTTTTTTGTAAATACATACATATTACACACTCAGATTATACATAGAAAACCCAGACCAATGCAAACAATCATGTTTATGCACACAAAGATTTGCATTAAGCGGGTATCGAACCCGAGAAACTAAACAAACATCGAACATAATATAACAACAACTGAAGGAGAAACACAACATAGACTTCTGTACTCACCTGTTTAGTGGTAAAACCCTTACTTGGCAACGGTCGCCAAGTACTGTAACAATTGAATAAAGGCACACCCATGTTGCCGAGTGGTGCTAATAGTTTTTGACAAGGACTTTTAAATAAGTTATCGGCTTTAGATGGTGTCAACTTGATTATGTGTATGTTAGGGGAAGTAAATACTTTGCTTTGCCGTTTAAGTATAAAATTGGATGTGTTAAATTTAAGTGTGTGTGGAAAAGATGAATAAACATTATTTAAAGAAATAAAATAATGTTCCTTGGACATTCCCACGCCATATAGTTTCCATCAAGACAGAGCTCGTGGAATGGGCACTAGACAAATGATAATAATTTTTACCAGTGCGAAAGTGAGTTTCTTTTTAGATTTAGGGGACCTTTGAGATTCTATAAATCTGAATCTCGAATTAGACATTCAAGGTTCTTCAAATTTCTTTAATATAATAATCCTACTAATATTATAAATGCGAAAGTTTGTGAGGATGGATGGATGTTTGTTACTCTTTAACGCTAAAACATAAATGTTAAGCAATATTTTTGTATTAATTTGGTTTATTCATCATGTTCATGTTCACACAAAGATTTTCATTAAGCGGGAATCGAACCCAAGGCCTCTGCAGCGTAGCAGTCATGTTATATAACCACTACGCCACAGAGGTCGGAATAGTATTTTTTTTAAAAACCTGTATTGTGACAATTTCATGAATGTTTTATACATTATGTAAGTTCCTTTCTATCTCCCAGAACTCAGTGACAAGTTTAAGTGGGCGTAGATCACTTACCACTGTAGGTACTACATGAGTTTTATGTAAAGAACTTAAACAGTTTATACTTTGACAGTAACATGTCAAGCTTACTTACATTAGAGCCTACGTATTAATGTAGCTACAATGGTATAATACATGCTCTTTATGAGTTAGGAAGATTTCTATATGTCGCAGGGAAATGAGGAAACCAGGGATTTCACGAAATCACTAGGGATATCACGAAATCCCGGTAAATGTCGAAATGCCTTGCACTTCGGCGGCCGCTACCGCGGCACGCTCGCTTCGTTCGCTCGCCTCGTGCATTATGGTCACAGTTCTAACCTAACCTAACCCACAGACGATAGAATTTTTGTGTTTTTTAACCTACAAACAAAAATATGAGCATTTGTTTTCTAGTACAAATGGGATTTCGTCATATCCCTAGGGATTTCGTGAAATCCCTGATTTCCTCATTTCCCTGCGACATATATATAGCTATTTGTATTCTGTATTAAATCCTATCCTACTAAATGCGAAAGTTTGTGAAGACGTTTGGATGGATGGATGTTTGTTACTCTTTCATGCAAAAAATATTGAAATTTGGAATATAGGTAGTTTCATAATAACAGCCCATTAATGTCGGGCCTCCTCCCGTGACGGAGGGATACTTGGCCTACTAATACCACGCTGTCTAGACGGATTGGTAGAGGGTTTAACTTCAAGTTTTCCTTCTTTTTATTACGTTAAGATAATATTCACGGATAGTCCCTTAGTCGGTTTTACGACACCCATGCGATGAGATGGGGTGGTGACACACTGTATTCTTACTCCGTCACCACACGGAGACATCGGGAGAAATCGTATATACTACGAGTATTTTCTTATATTTTTTTTCATTTATATCATACCTACTTGTTTCCGCCCGCAGCTTCGCCCGCGTCGTGTTTTGATATAAAATTGATTTTTACAAAAAAAAAAAACCGACTTCAAAAACACAAATTGCACTAAAAAGTAAAAAATAATTAGTTGTATTTTGTTCTTACAACATTAAATCAGCCATTCCTTCTACTTAATTTTAATCTAAAGAATAGGTTCTTTTAATTATTGTAAAAAGTATTGTTTAAGATATTTCTTGAAGAGTCTGTAAATATATTGATTTGTAGATTCTTTAAAAGATAATCAAATTAAGTATTACAAATAATGTAATATTATTGTTATTTTTGGAGTCGGTGTCAGCCACGATAGTTTATATACCTACCATTTCTTATTTCTGACTTAATATTTAAACAAACATTATGGCGTCGTGTTACACACAGGCTAAAGACTAACAATTACTTACTTAAAATTCGCATTAGAAAATGAAACGGCCGTTTTTGTTTTAAATGCAATATTTATCTAATTAAAAACCATTTAAAGTGATTCGAGTGTGTTAGAAAAGGCAATAAAGTTTTGTATAACTTTATCGTACTTATTGCGTTGGCTGACACCGACTCCAAAAATAACAATAATATTACATTATTTGTAATACTTAATTTGATTATCTTTTAAAGAATCTACAAATCAATATATTTACAGACTCTTCAAGAAATATCTTAAACAATACTTTTTACAATAATTAAAAGAACCTATTCTTTAGATTAAAATTAAGTAGAAGGAATGGCTGATTTAATGTTGTAAGAACAAAATACAACTAATTATTTTTTACTTTTTAGTGCAATTTGTGTTTTTGAAGTCGGTTTTTTTTTTTTGTAAAAATCAATTTTATTTTCAGATTTTTAGTGAATACCAATTCTATAAATCCGTGTGGTGACGGAGTGAGAATGCATGTCACCACCTCATCTCAACCCATGGGTGTCGTAAAAACCAACTTAGGGACTATCCGTGAATATTATCTTTGAGAAATAAAAAGAAGGAAAACTTGAAATTAAACCCTATACCAATCCTTTTGGCCAGCGTGGTATTAGTAGGCTAAATATCCCTCCGTCAGTGGAGGAGGCCCGTCCCTGCAGTGGGACATTTTTGTCTGAATATGGGTAGACCTACGAAACGCGCTGCTCATGAGACAGCGCTGATTGTATGAGACTGTAGAGGTGATAAAGAAAACGTGACGGTTATTTACAAGACTATTTACTTATTGACACAGAATGAAAGAGAATACAGAGTTATTAAGTTAGTTAAGTTCACAGCACTGAAGTTAAGTTAAGTTATACAAGAATAAAAAACAAGATGTAGATTAGGTAGACGTAGCTTAGACTACGAGTTTATAGGAGTAGAAAACAAGATGTAAATTAGAATCTAGAGATCGAGTTAATTGCGTACGCATGAAGTGCGGGCGAACGTGCATTGGCCGTCGGTCTACGTCTCGCACTCTCGCTTGCGACCACAGAACATTTATACTCAAAGGAGCTTGCGACTGAGCGGTAGCGGGCGGACCGGTCACCGTCGGGTCGCGGGGCGCGCGGGGAGTGCAGCGCCGCCGCTGTATGTTCATTGGTGCGCGTCACAGGTCACAAGACTTGACGCGCCCGCCTCGGCCGGGTTCGATTCGATGACAACCGAAGAAAGGAAGAAACGCCATTCTCGAAGTAGGAAATCTACCTCCAATGCCATTTCAAAAGAGATTAGTGAACAACGTAAGAATCAGCTTTCACAAAAAAGGACCTACATGAAAAAAGTTTTAAATAGGGAGAACATCGAAAAGCGTAGCCACACCGTCTCAGCGTGGTTAATTAGTAATAAAAATTATTAATTTATTGTGCGACATGCACACTAAATTGATAATTTAAATAAATTGACATAAAAATAAATATAATAGTTATTATTATCAATTTGTTGTACCTAAAGAATAAGTTTAAAATAAATGAAATGCAATTCAAAAATTTGTTTATAGTCTGTTTATAATCCGGTATTAATTCCTATTTTAAATTCAAATAAGAACTTCATTATTAAGTCTTAAACCATACCTTCAATTACAGTCATAATGTTAGTGTAAAGTTTTCATCAATACGACTAAAATAAGCCCAAACACTAGGTAGCTGCTATATACTGTTAAAAAGTTCCCTTGACCCTCAATCTTCTTCATCATTAGATTATGTTTGTGTAAAGTTGTGTAAAGCTTTTATCAATACGAATAAAATAAGCCCAAACACTAGGTAGCTGCTATATACTGTTAAAAAGTTCCCTTGACCCTCAATCTTCTTTATCATTAGATATGTTTGTGTAAAGTTGTGTAAAGCTTTTATCAATGCGAATAAAATAAGCCCAAACACTAGGTAGCTGCTATATACCGTTAAAAAGTTTCCTCGACCCTCAGTCTTCTTCATCATCAGATGATGTTTGTGTCAAGTTTTGTAAAGTTTTCATCAATACGAATAAAGTAAGCCCAAACACTAGGTAGCTGCTATATACCGTTGAGGAGTTGCCTCGACCCTCAATCTTCTTCATCATCAGATCATGTTTGTGTAAAGTTTTGTAAAGTATTCATCAATACAATTAAAATAAGCCCAAACACAAGGTAGCTGCTATATGCCGTTAAGGTGTTCCCTCGACTCTCTCTGGTCTCCAGGATCTGACCAGTTCTAATTCTTGACTTTTTGGTAGTGACGTCAAAGATGCACATGTATGACAAGATTTTACACAATGCGTCCCTACAATTTTCAAGAGATGCCCTCGATTTCTCTAGGATCCCCTCATCCAGATCCAGATCTGGTGACAATGGGACCAAATGGGAAGCATACCGATACGAACAAAAAAAAAATTTTTCAAATCGGTCTAGCCGTTTTCGAGAAATCAGGTAACAAACAAAAAAAAAAAAAAACAAAAAAATAAAAAAAAAAATACAACCGAATTGAGAACCTCCTCCTTTTTGAAGTCGGTTGAAAAAGTAACTTAATGTTCTTTTTCAGATATATAGAATTTTGTAACAAATTGTTGCCTAACAATTTTTTACAACACCGACTGAATAAATAACTACTGAATGGATTTTGATGAAACTTTACAGTAATATAGCTTGAACATCAGAATAACATACTAAGTCACCTTTTTAGGCAATAAAGTAATGAAAAAGGGACTAAAAATAAATAAAAACTTTATTTATTCTGTAACATCAAAATCGATTTAGTAGTTTTGTGCGTGAAAGAGTAACAAACATGCATCCATCCATTTCTTCATTCTCACAGACTTTCGCGTGTATAATATTAGTAGGAAAGAATGGTCGTCCATGTCCTCCTTTGTCTCCCTCATCCATCGATGTCCTACCGTTCTAACTAGTCACCTCGTATCATGTAACGACACGGTCATAGATTTAGTCTAAGTTATAGAGGTATATCCGTGTGGTGATGGAGTAAGAATACAATATGTCACCACCCCATCTCATCCCATGGGTGTTGTAAAAACCGACTAAGGGAATAACCGTAACTACTATCTTTACGAAATAAAAAGAAGGAAAACTTGAAATTAAACCCTATACCAATTCGTCTGGCCAGCGTGGTATTAGTAGGCCAAGTATCCCTCCGTCACGGGAGAAAGCCCGTCTCTGCAGTGGGACATTAATGGGCCGTTATGATGATAGAGGTATGGTCCAAACCAAAAAAAAAATACTGCTTTTATAAATAGCATATTAGAGCTTTTGTATTTGTATAAAAGTTAAAAAAAAATACTAATTAATTCTTGTTAATTATATAAAATTACAACAATTAAATTTACAAAAGAGACATCTTAAACATCTGCGTACAATATTAATGGCTACTTAGAAAACTTTCTTATAATTTATAACTTTGTTAAAGGCGTAGCAGACTATTTGCCTGTCACGCCGAAGCTAGCGTATTCGTCGTAAGTATACTACATACCCGTGGGTGTCGTAATAGGCGACCAAAATAGGTATAAAAATAAATAAATAATCCTCACACATTCACACAACGTCATCTAGTCCTAAACTAAGCAGAGCTTGTACTATGGGTACTAGACAACGGATAAACATACTTAATTGTTTTTTTGTAAATACATACATATTATACATAGAAACACCCAGACCAATGCAAACAATCATGTTTATGTACACAAAGATTTGCATTGAGCGGGAATCGAACCCGAGACCTCAGCGTGGCAGTCATGTTATATAACCACTACGCCACGGAGGTCATCAAGGTATACCCGCCTAGTGTACACTCTAGCAAAAATATCCTTAGAGAGTGAGTTATACAAATACTTTATTGCCCTTTCTTTGTTGAGGTCATTTGGCATTAGCGATCCTATTTGCGAATTATGTTTTTTTAAATTGGCAGCGCTAGTGAGCTCTGTAAACGCTCTTAAATGGTAACACTTGCATGTTGTGCATGGAGATCAGCATGTGTACATTAATGCGGTTTAAACCGGGAAACTCTCCGTGTGGTGACAGAGTAAGAATACACTGTGTCACCACCCAATCTCATCCCATGGGTTTCGTAAAAACCGACTAGGTGACTATCCGTGAATATTATCTTTACGTAATAAAAAAAGAAAAACTTGAAATTAAACCCTATACCAATCCGTTTGGCCAGCGTGGTGTTATTAGGCCAAGTATCCCTCCGTCACGGGAGGAGGCCCGTCCCTGCAGTGGGGCATTAATGGGCTGTTATGATGAATAAGTCACCGCGAAATATATCTCCTGAATTTCAGAAGAAAGAAAAGAAAGAAAGAAAGAAAATAATTTATTTTGTTGCAAACAATATACAGTAACTAATTATCAATTAACACATATTACAATAATGCAGAAGAGTAGTAGTCTTTAAAAAGGTAAAAACATAATTATCAAAAACTCTAAAACTAACTAAATTATATCATGCCAAAAGGCTTGTATCTTTATTGTTTATTGTTTATTATTAACATATAAGTTTACATCTAATTATACATCAGTCTCACAAAACAGCTGACGCTGTTTATCTGTGAGATCAGGGAGTCTCTTAAATAACATAATACATAATTATACAATTATCAATGAGGTAGCTTTAGTGATAAATCTAAATTAAGAGTTAAATTACATAATAACAGTTAAATCAGGTAAGAGTATTTAATAAATCTAAACTGTATCCTTTCTGCAACGTTTTCATTTTTAAATCTTTCATAATTGCACCTCTGTGTATGATTGACGTTTCAAAGCAAACTCGCGCTGCAGTATTTGACAGTATGAAACGAGTTATAGGCATTGAACAGACTTAGTCAACTTTATGTTCAATATAAATTGAATTGGTAGAATTTGATGCTCGAGGGAAAATTCGAAGTTAGGTGTTTTTGGATAAGAGTCTTTTATGCTTTCAACTACTAGGTTTTTCTAGCTAGGACCTAACAAAATTAAATGATGCCCATAGGTTTATGTTTAATTAAATAGCCAAGGCCATCTAGACTGTCCACTAGTAAACATTTTTACTATCATTGAGAGAATAGATGATAGGAGATTAACAAAGGAAATTTGTATCGTGAATGTATTAGGTAACGTGTTGGTAGATAATGCCTTAGAAAGACTTACCGGGACGTAATTGGTTGCAACTTTTAGAAAGTTCAAGTGGAATCAACGGGTGTATGAAGATGTGTATGAATGTACGAAGCAAAGCGGCTTTGTAAGGATGGTAATAGGTACATGGCGCTCAGTAGTCCCTGTCAAACTCTATGAGAATAAGTATCACAACAACCCATTTATGTCCAACTGCAGGGACAAGCCTCCTCCCGTGACGAAGGGATACTTGGCCTACTAATACCATACTGGCCAGACGGATTGGTATAGGGTGTAATTTCAAGTTTTCCTTCTTTTAATTTCGTAAAGATAAAATTCACAGATAGTCCCTTATATTTTTTATTTCTTTCTTTCTTTATAGTCGGTTTTTACGACACCCATGGGATGAGATTGGGTGGTGACATATTGTATTCTTACTCCGTGACCACACGGACATGGGAATAAGTATGTACCTATGTATGTATTTTGATTATCAGTTTAGCTTTAGAATCTATCACCAATCCTTAGTGAATACCCCAATCACTATAATCTTAAATTCATTATATCAATTCAAAGTTAAGCTTAGTAAAACTTAGTAAGTTAAAGTTAGTAAGTATGAACTATCCGTCAACAATATTGTAGTATTAACTGAACTTGGTAATACACCTTAGGGGCGAATTGTTAGTGGCGTCGACCGCTTCTGTATTTGGCATATAAATACGTACATAACAGTCACGACTTAATACTATAAGGCAGGCAGAGACAACTGATTACTAGGTATTATACTATGTTCATTGACGACCTCTGTGGCACAGTGGTTACATAACATGACTGCTAAGCAGAGGTCTCGGATTCGATTTCCGCTCAATACAAATCCTAGTGTGCATGAACATGATTGTTTGCAGTCTGGGTGTTTTCTATGTATAACAATATGTATGTATTTACAAAAAAAAGTAGTTAAGTATGTTTATCCATTGTCTAGTACCGATAGTACAAGCTTTGCTTAGTTTGGGACTAGATGGCGTTGTGTGAATGTGTGAGGAATATTTAATATGTAATTGTAAGAACTGGTACTTATGTAAAATAGGTATTTATTTTATTATGAACATCATAATGATTTTTTTTTGTAAAATACCCGGCAATGTGTCTGTATCTAATCTGACAAAAAGCGCGTAATACAATGCGCGTAAGCGGAAAAACGACATTATTTAGGTATAATATTGTTTTTATATTATTTCATCTAGGAGCTATCCCTTTGTTTGCCTTTATTTATTTATTTAGAACAATTTTAAGCAATAGGATGGTAACGTCATGTTCTACCTATCGTCACGATCTAAAATTAATCTTAAAAACATTAGAAAACTAAATTCCCACAAAATGAATAAAAATTTTGTAGCTTTAAATTAAATGTAACGAAGTATGAATAAGCCCTTAACGTGCATTGTTAGTGTGGACAGCCTTAGTGATTGACACCCGGTGTTCCCGCACCGTGCTTGTTTGTGCTACAAAATGGAGAATAAAATGGGATAGTTTGTGATATATGATAGATTAGAAAGCTATTGATAGTTTTGTCTTATCCGTAAATATTATCTTTACGAAATAAAAAGAAGGAATACTTGAAATTAAACCCTATACCAATCCGTCTGGCCAGCGTGGTATTAGTAGGCCAAGTATCCCTCCGTCACGGAAGGAGGCCCGTCCCTGCAGTGGGGCATTAATAGGCTGTTATGAAAATAGTTTTGTCTTAGCATAGTACGAGAAGATAAGTAGTTTAAGCTTTGTTTATTGTAGAACTTAAATTCAACTGTCCTACCGTAGGACGGTACTCTAAATCTTGTGTTAGCAATTTATTATTTTATTATTTTACAGCACGTGCCGTAAATTTTGCAACTTGACATTTAAAGTAACATCGAAATCAGTCCAGCAATTCCTAGGCACAAACAGGCCAATTTTTTTAGGCATTGGTTTAGTATATTCCTATGCAATTTGTATACAAGTGTCTCAAACTATTAAAAATCATTAACATTGAATAATTTATTTAATAGTTCTCAAGTCAAAAAACAGTGTTGCAAACCTAAATCCAAAAACCATGTTCCAAATATAAAATTTGTATATAAATAAAACCTCTTTGTTTACGGTTACATTGCCAACATAAAGTTGTTGTTTTACAAGCAGAACGAATTCCCAATAGTATTCAAACTTTTTAGAATAAAAACTTTTTTGCTAGCTTTTGGTGGCTGTATGTGAATTTTTTACAACGACCACACAAAACATTGGAGCTTTGATAGCTAGCCGGGGGATAACCGTGGGGGGTTTTCACACCAAATTAATGTCGAGTTAGTCTTTCTTGAAAATGAATGACTTCAAAGTGTAAAAGAAAGTTTATTTTGCTGTTAGATTTATGTCGATGTTGATCTATATATCTTTTAAAGTAAACAAGTTATTTGACGACCTCCGTGGCGCAGTCGGTATATTACATGGCTGCTACGCAGAGGTCTCGGGTTCGATTCCCGCTCAATGTAAATCTTTGTGTGCATGAAAATAATTATTTGCATTGGTCTGAGTGTTTTCTATGTATAATATGTATGCATTTACAAAAAAAAGTATTTAAGTATGTTTATTCGTTGTCTAGTACCCATAGTACAAGCTTTGCTTAGTTTGGGACTAGGTGGCGATGTGTGAATTTGTGTTATTATTATAACAGTTTTTAAAGTTCCACTGTAAGGTAGAGTTTCAGTCACTGACGGAAAGGAAGTTGGTCTACTGATAGCAGATATATTTGGCTGCAATCTCGTGCAGCTGCTTAAGCGTCAGAAATTTACTTTACCTATAGCTTGTTTAATGTATTATATTTCTTTGATCTATAAGAGATAGCTCCCACACTTGGCATCATACTCTGTATCGAGGGGACTTTACAAACATTAATTTGACAGACTCAAGACATAGTTTTGTGGCTAACATTAATTAGTATAGGATTCGAACCCGCGACCAAAAAAAATAATGTTTAAAAGAAAAAAATACTTTTATTATTTTACAGCCATAACAATCTCAGAAACGCTAGTATGTAGTTTTAGAATTGAAGGAAAAGAATACTGTCTAACTTGGGATTTGAACACCCGACCTTATCATTCCACAGTCATTTGAGTCTACGAAGGCTGTTTAATAACACACCTACATGTTCTTGTAACATTATTTCGGTACAGTTGATACGAGCATTACACTCACTTTTATTATTGCTTTACTTGGAATATTTTTACACTAGCTTAACAACGAATCAATAAGCATTTTCTTATTTATAGCAGGAAAATTCTTGTTAAATAAAACGCTTTATAATATGTATTTTATTGTATGGAATTTAAATATTGTAGTTTCTGCTTGACGTTTCGTACACTTTTGTACAATGGTCATAGTCACACGTCACGAATAAACCTGCATTGTGACTCTGAATCTGGTTTTTTATGAAGAGACATTTATAAGAAGGTTATAATTAGAAACACCTTTAAATAATAATATAACACTCCTCTCACTATAACTAAGCAGAAGTTAACTTTCGATTCTAAATTAATACTTACATATTATTTGTAGAAAACAACGAGACCAATAAGACACAATTTAACCGACACAAAGAAGATTCACGGATATGTGACGAAGTAAGAATACAACATGTCACCACCCCATCTCATTCCATGGGTGTCGTAAAAACCGACTAAGGGACTATCCGTGAATGTTATCTTTACGAAATAAAAAGAAGGAAAACTTGAAATGAAACCCTATACCAATCCGTCTGGCCAGCGTGGTATTAGTAGGCCAAGTATTCATCCGTCATGGGAGGAGGCCCGTCCCTGCAGTGGGACATTAATGGGCTGTTATGATGATGATGATGAAAGAAGATCCAGATTCCAAACAATAATTTGTGGATCGCACAAATAATTTGCCTTGCGTGAAAATCGAACCGCTCGTGGATAGCAGCCGTTTTCGCTACCGTCGCGCCATCGCCACCGAGGCACTTATTATGCACACAAAGATTTTCAATGAGCGAAAACAAACCCGAGACCTCTGCGTAGAAGCCATAGACTCTAACCATTGCGACACAAAAGTCATCAATAATTAAGTAGATTATTACTAACAAATGATATTAATGTCAATCAATACAATAAGCAGAAATAACATCAAAGACAAAGCTAGCAGGACGATCTTTAATTCGTAGAATGACAGCACAATAACTGTTTGTTATATTCTCCAAATTGGTATTAATTAACAGAATATAATATATAATTAAACAGAAATATAAAAAGTTATGCATCTTCTGTACTATTTTAATATTATAAAGAGGTAAAGTTTGTCAATTTGTGTGTTTGTGACGTTGTAGGGAGTAATATCTGGGATCTAATGAACCGATTTTAAAAATTCTTTCTTTGTTGAATAGTACATTTATCGGCGAGTGTCACAGGCTATAAAGGGTGTAATCGTTAAGTGTGCACAGGCGATTATTCCGAAACTATGAGAGATATCAAAAAATTTAAAACTGATAACGAAAGTACTTTATCTAATGAGTAAAATGACATCAATAACTTTTTAAAAATCAAACGAGAAGTATCCAAAATTTTGACATTAAACACTCCCATACATTTTGTATGAGATTAGTAGAAAGGTTTTAGTTTCCTTGTTTTAAGTGGTCTAGTATTAATTTTGCCTTAATCATATTTTATGATTACGTATGATATGATAATTATGATTTTCAAGTAGATACACGTGTAGATGAATAAGGTATCTTACCACTTCAACTAATAATAAACCTTGTTTCAATATCGCATTAATTTGAACTGGCTGAAAAGCAAAGCTCTACAAAAATACCAAAAAAAAGTTACTTTTTGTTATTCGTTCTAAATTCAAAATCTTTATCGCGGGTTTTCGTTCCCGCCAATTAAAATTAAACAACAAGGACGACATTTCAAACATCTTCTTTGAATACAAAATTTTCTAAAACCTTTCTACTAATCTCATACAAAATGTTGGGAGTGTTTAATGTCAAAATTTTGGATACTTCAAGTTTGATTTTAAAAAGTTATTGATGTCATTTTACTCATTAGATAAAGTACTTTCGTTATTAATTTTAAATTTTTTAATATCTCTCATAGTTTCAGAATAATCGCCTGTGCACACTTAACGATTACACCCTGTATAGTATCACGCTATGACTAATAGGAATAAAACAGTATTGCTTTTATAGATCTCTCACACCTATTCTGATTTTTCTGGTATTTAATGCCCGAAAGTGTAAAACCTTAACAATATTTAACATAATATAAAATGCAATACCAAACAATGCAAATTGTTAAACTTTCATAATATTTAAAATTATTGTGTAACAAAAACCAATACATTGAGACCCGTTACTTCCAGAAACCTCAGAACAAACAAGTATTTTAATAAACATAAAAACTTAATTTCAATAACAAATAACTGAACTCGGTCCTCGGACCTCAGAAACTTGTTCAACAAAGCATCTTCTATATTAATTTAACAATTTACAAACCAAATAATAAAATAAAGTTGAAAATTAATCAAAATTCTTCCTAGTTGCTGTCAATCATAATGTAAGAAAGGTTTTTGTCATTGTGAAAATGTGGCCCTTTCTGAGATGTAATAAGAATTGCGGCTATGAATGGGAAAACAAGATGGCGTTCTTCGTTTTTGCTTTTTTCTTTCAATTCAATTCTATTTTGTATTTGCGAAATATTAGTTTACATAAGAGCTTAAAATGGAATATTTAATTATTTATTTTATAAGGATATTTATTGACGATATTTAATATACTATGACTACAATAGAAGCTATGTGATCCACAAATTATATTTAGCCAGACGGATTCATATAGAAAGGAGAAAAGCTTAAAACTCGTGTAGGAATCGATGACTTTGACAGATAACACCTACATTACGCAAACTTAACGTACAAAAATATTCAAAATATTTTAACCCTAACTATACAAATAACACCCCAAACTGAGAATAATGAACAAGTACGAGGTAATTTTTTTTTATCATCAATAAAATTCGCAAGTTTTTTCGCTGAAATTTCATATGACCCGGGTCTTTTAGACCAAGACAATTTGTATTTGCTTACGAATTGTTGTGTGTCCTCGCTCTGTCACTAAACAAAGATGGTACAGAAGTATAACTACATTTAAAGATCGTTTGAGCTAGAAAAATATAAACACCGCTTCCTGTAGACGATCATAAAGGAAATAATTATTTTTTTCGACTGTTCTGATTGATTTATTCTCTCTCATCAAAACTTATACTTATTTTTAACCTCCTTCAAATCTTAATTAATAAATATTTTATTTTCGTTTTAGCAGCAAACCTAATAGGTTACCGTCACATACATGCCTGTTTAATCCAACTACAAGCATTTGAAAAAAATACTATGTTTTGGTGGAAGGGTATATTGTTCTTGATGTTTTTGTTGCTTTAAATTTAAATATCTCCATATTTAAATTTAAATAGATTAAGTGAAATGGTTAAGTGGGAGAAATGTAAGGAAAGCTGACCCCACCACCAGGTAAGATACATAGCTGGGAAGAGAGAGTGAAATGAAAAGGTTAAGTGTCACTGTTTTAGGTGGAAGGACATGTCTTGTCCAGCAGTATCTGTGTAGCAGGTCAAATCACAGGACTATGAGACTTAACTTTTTCTATCAAGAATAGTCTGCGGCTTAGCTATGCTTAGACCTTGCTGATGATCATCAGGCCGTTGCCACTTACCATGAGATGTGCTGATTGCTCCCAAAATGGAGAATTGTAGCGCGTCAACGCAAGTACTATATAAGAAAAAATATACTTAAAATTTACTTCTGTATTTTTCTGTTATGTGACTCTAGAAAAGGTAACGAATATTTTGCTTGTCTTACTCTTACCTTCGTGAATAATTAACAAAATTTCCACTATTCATTCAATGTTTAAACAAAATAGTACAACTAAAATAACTTGTCAAGTTATAGTGAAATAGTTTGTGTAAATGTGTTTTGGATTGTAGTGGTGAATAGTTTTCTGGTTAAAAAAATCGAGGTTACAACTTGAGCGTTGGTACTGATTAAAGTACTTACGTAATGTTGTTTACATGAACGGTTCTCAGAAATTCAGTATATATTTTAGATTAAACCAAATTCCTTACCCAATTTCTATGAAATTTCTGGACTGATCTTAGAAAAAGAAGTTGTTTTTTATTAAAAAAAATTTGAAGCTCTGAGAAGACAAGTATTGAAATTTTTATCAACACTCTGAATTTACAGTTATTATTTACTTTTCAATAGGGAGAAAACATTTTATCCCAATTCCCAAGTGTGTTTGAAAATCTTCCTGAGAACCATCTGATATCCTGAGTGATTGTAGCAAGGTACGAACCAGGACCATCATGATAAATTAGAATTAGGTAACCCGAGTGCCCTCCCGAAAACCCAAATTATTTCACCACTTTGCAAAAACTTATACCTTGAATTACAATCAATTAGAGCCATCTATTGTCAGTTATTCGTATCACAAAGAGGCCAACAAGCACATATAACATTCCTTTGTAGTAGTAATGGAGATTGAATGTATCCTCGACAGGACGAATGCTTCCTTTATGGCAGTGTAAAGCATCTATTATTAACAAGATGTAAGGTGCTTCTGTTTGTATGAGATTTTCTTTCATTTATTGCTTCGGTGTAAAAGGTGTTGTGTATACGGCTGCAGTGCACGCGGTCGTGGGCTTGAATACCATGTAAGGTAATTATTTGTGAGATCCACACATAATAATTACTGTCGTAGGCCTTGGTGTTCTTTGTCTTCGTTAAATTGATATCTGTAAATATCCACGCGACACAGAGCTCTTTCTGTCTCACATTTTAGTGCGGGAGCTGTCTATTTAGACGAAAAAAAGGAATATTTGGTTCTGATAAAACGTCGCTTCATGGCCATCAGCCATAATGTGAAATGGCCTGAGCAAATCCTACCCACTGCCTAGAATATGCTGTTGTTGAATACAGAGATCATTTTATACTACATCTTGGAGGTGGATTAGCCAGGCACAGCAGAGGTATCGACCTAAATAGTTTCTTGCTGAAGAAACGTATCACCTACACATGCTTAGCATGATTCAATTTAATCTAGTATTTAAATATATATTTTTGTAACAAAAATGACAAGAACACACATACAAAAAAATACGTTTCAAATTCACTTTCACAAGTAAAGTGAAATTTTATTATAAAACAGTCCTTGGTCCTCCGAGGGGTTCCCTAGGGACGGAGGCTCAATTGTACGCTAATCGCTCGGTTGTTTACTAAAGTGCGTTCGGGACTAAAGATAGGGTGTGGTCGCAGTAACAGCGAGTATAACATGAGAAATTTATAAAAAGGTTTTTAATTAGTAAAATCATGAGAAATTGTAACAATTACAGGTTGGGTAATTACCGGATAACAGGGACTACATAATATTAAGTAAATAGATGGAGCAAACGTGTCCTAGAGTGGAGACGACTCGGCAAACGTAGTGTAGGCGGCCCAGCTAGGTAGACCGACGACCTTATAAAGGTGTCTGGGTCGGACTGGATGCGGAAGGCGCAGGACCGAGTTCTGTGGCGCGTGTTGGGAAAGGCCGATGTCTAGCAGTGGACTGCAATAGGCTCGTCGATTGATTGATTGATTGATAGTAGATCGTAATGTATTTAGTTTGTAGGTATTAAAGGAGGTTAAGACACTTGTGAACGGAGAAGATACATACAATAAACATAGAGGAATAATACTTGTTTCTTACTTCATATAAACATTAATAAAAATGTTTTCAACCTCTTAACGGCCTCGGTGGCGCGACGGAAGTTTAAGTAGCTGACGTGCACGAGCTCGCGGGCTCAATTCCCAGCCAGGACAATCTTTTTTTTAACCGACTTGTATTTTTTTTTAAATCACCATCTTGTGACAGAGTAAAAATACCGTCCCTATTTGATTACATCCCATACGGGTCCTTAATGTCGACTTAAGGAAATTTTATAGATATTTTCTCTATGAAAACAAAGCAAAAAAACTTGATGTGTCTTATTTGACCTGTCTTAGGCTATGTAGTTTAGGTACCCTAAGATTCCCTATTTTAGACTACAGATAATTATTGTTACTTCCTTGTTTCGTTAAAGCATAGCATAATATAATTTGAAGTGTTTTGTTACAGCTACTTTAAACAAGGTCACTGACACGAAATTTCATAACTCGTTATAAACTAAACCAATTGAATTAAGTCGAAATACTATTATGTTAACTACACCTCTGTAATTGAAAACATAGTAAATATCGGTCAATTACCCCTACAAGTTCGTTTAATTTACATTTCTGCGTAATATCGTCTTTTGAAAATACGATATCGCTGGGAACACGTAATGTAAATATTATTTGTAACTCATTGTTATATTATTGATTCTTGGAATTTGCGTAAAGGTACGGTAATATTACGTAATAAAGGGGTGTTTAAATTTAGAGTTAAGCAATTTGTATGAATGGATTCGATATCCGTGTCGTCGAGTCGTGATGGTGTTACGAGTAGAAGACATGGTACTACCACCTTACTTCATACTGTAGATGTTTCAAAAGCCGACAAAGAAAAAGCTTTTCCTCACACATTCCTCATATTTTCACACACACGTCGCCATCTATGTAGTTCCAAACTAAGCTGAGCGTGTACTATGGGTACTAGACAACGGATAAACATACTTCAATACTTTTTTTTTGTAAATACATACATACATAGAAAACACCCAGACCAATGCAAACAATCATGTTCATGCACACAAAGATTTGCATTGAGCGGGAATCGAACCCGAGACTTCTTCGTAGCAGTCATGTTATATAACCATTACGCCACAGAGGTCGTCTTAGCTCATAGCTAATATCTCTATAAAAACTAAAAAAGTCATATAAAACACTGTACCAATGCATCTGGCCAGCGTGGTATCCGTAGGCGAAGACTTCTTCCGCCACTTTATGCACAGTAGAAGCAACGATCACCTTGGCACTAAGGCAGCCTCGTCTATGTATATAAGCAAATAGGGTCTACAGTTAGTCATCTTTTACGACACCTTCGGATAAATGATATATCTATGGTTACAAACCAGCCCTCTACTGCTCATTTTAAAAAACAAGTCTACTTCTAAAACATCTCCTATTAGTATAAATTAAAATCGCTATCAATGCGACCCCATTAAATAATCAGCTGACTCACGTACGACCAAATGTTCTCTAAACAGTACAGTCAGCGAATCAGTTTTTGTATACAGTTCTTTACCTAATATCACCTAAATGGCTCGGCGTCCTTTATATGGGACATATCGAATGTGAAAACGTATACAGTAAGCTCTAAATGGTGATAGGGTTGTACAAAGTACATGTACAATCCGCTTTAATGTTGCTCGAGAAATTGTAGAGTTTGTTTACTTACTTTAATATTTTTTTTAACCAACTCCAAGTTTTATTTTAAGCGCGCTTACAGCTAGTTGCAATCACTGATTTTTAAAGGATAAGGTCAAGTAACGTTGGCGAGTTCATTGTATAGATGGGTGAAAAAAGCTGCCTGTCGTAGTGACACATCGTTAAGCTACACTGTAGTTAAAAAATCTGATGACCTTTTTGACGACGATTCCCGCTCGATGCAAATCTTTATGTGAATAAACACGATTGTTTGCATTAGTCTGGGTGATTTCTATGTATAAAAAAGATTTAAGTAGGTTTATTATCAAGTACCTTCTAGCTCAAGCTCTGCTAAGTTTGGTATTAGATGGCGTTGCGCGAATGTAAGACAAGTTAAAACTTGTCTTACATTCGCGCAACGCCATCTAGCTTACGTAGTTCCTATCATCATCCACTAAAGTAGATGATAGGAACTACGTAACAAACTTATCATAACAATCACACCGTGCTAAGCATGACATCATAATTCCCAACCATATGCGTTCATGTTCATTTCACAGCGCCTGTGTGTTTCTATGACAAGTAAATTCAGCCTGTGTTATGTCCTACATGAAGTACAAAGGGCACTTTGTAACTAGCCTTCATGTTAAGGACAGGTTAATCTTTTAGGCCATCTAACACGTATGTAGACTTGCTTGTAATTGTTCTAAAAGGGTGTTTGAAGGTTTGATTCTGTATTTTAGTTTTGAATATTCTTCACACATTCACATAACGCCATCTAGTCACAAACTAAGCAGAGCTTGTACTATGGGTACTAGACTACGGATATACATACATAAATACTTTTTTTTTTGTAAATACATACATATTATACATAGAAAACACCCAGACCAATGCAAACAATCATGTTCATGCACACAAAGATTTGCATTGAGTGGGAATCGAACTCGAGATATCTGCGTAGCAGCCATGTTATATAACCACTACGCCACAGAGGTCGTCGATTTATTGTAGTAGTTTGATAATTATTGCTCACCTAATGGTCAGCGGCTAACGTTATAGTCCTTAATACTTGAAAAACAGGTTCCTGTGCATCAGCCGCCAAAACACTAAAAATCGTAACTCAATCAGTGTGCGAGTAACTTATTGCTTAAGGCGTCTAAGGCGAATTCAAACCAGCTTCTTTCAAGCTATAAAGGTTGCTAGAAAAATAAATATATTTTTTGTTATGGTTCGTTTTTTTTTAATTGGACGGTCAGGTGGCTTTCTATTGTATGCAGGAAGTGTTCTGAAGAATCTTAGAGTTGGTATCACCCTTCGTCTTCCAATTAAGAACAAAACAAACACTTGTAAAATGTGGAGTTTATAAGAAAGCGAAAATTAGTTTAACAGTTTTTATGTCTTTTGAGCAAGTTATGTGCTGGACGTTTGCATTGTTCTGTACAATTACAATTTTTACAATTATTGTAAGTTGTAAGAACATGAAAAACTCGAAAGCATTAAAAATAAAGTTAAATTGCTAAAAGTAAAATACATTGAGAATAGCGATTTTCCACACATTCACACTCCATTGCACCCGCGCTGGTTTAGAGAAAATCCTTTGACACGGACTTTTTCCAATAACTTGTGTTTTCCTGTGTTTTATTTGAACGTTCGTTATGAGTTCTGCACAAGATTTTGTTGTTATTGTACACAGACCAATGTAAACGTCCAGCACATAACTTGCTTAAAAAAACATAAAAACTGTTAAACCAATTTTTGTGCTTATAAACTCAACATTATACAACTTTTTTTTCCTACAAAAGTATATTATTATTATTTTTACTAATTCCTTAATCTTTACTTCCTATATAAATCGTTTTTTTGTAATGTAAAAGAAGAAAGAAAAAAAATCTCTGGGAGTTTTTATGTTTGATTTTTTTTCTTTCTTCTTAAAAACTTAGTTTCGAACTAGAAACTTAGTTTCTAACACTACGACAGCTTGCGTAAGGTCACAGAAGTGACCTCAAATACAATATAAAAGTAAATTATAAGGGTCTGTACTATGTAATCTTGTAAGCGCATTATTAAATTTATTTTCTCGTTAACACAACGTTTTCTTTAATATAAAAAGTTAATTAAGATTTGCAGTAGGTTTTTTTTTGTTCTTTAATTATATTAACGTTAAAACTTCTCATTAATGTGCCACTGTTTGGAAGCCTTTTACAAGTTGTCCATACGACTTTTCCGCCGCCCCTCTGATGCTGAAGAAGACTTCGCAATGTTAGTATTCTTGCTGTACTGGCCATTTATGCGTTATTTAAAACACATTATATTAAAAAGTTACAACAGTTGTTCTTATATAGATGATTTATTTTACTTAGAATAATTTAGCTTTCTACTGATGACTTACCAAGCTTCATTTTAATTTAATTTATTTTTTTGTTTTAGTAATAGAAATCAGACTAACTTTTGTATTTTCAGTTTTTGTTAGGGACCGGGCATTTTTCTTTTTTATACTTTTATTCTCTCCACCTTGACGTTGGCAGAATCATCGGGGAACGATGGGGGCCATTGAATTAAAAAAACAGAACAGTTGTTCTTTTTTTTTCCGGAATCCCTCTACACTACGAATAGTTGATAAAGTTCTGTGTCGCGGGAATTTTTACAATCATCAATTAACTGGCAGACACGCCAGTTCGTAGTGTAAAAGTGTAAAGAAAATGTAGGATCCAGACAATTATTTGTGAATCACACGGATTATTACGTTGGTTTATCCCGTAACCTGGTGGATGGCAGCCACCTACAAGTACTACAAAATTTTATACATTACTAACCATTGCAAATTGCAAATGACTGTACCTTTATTAAAAAAAACTTAACTAAAATACCTTAACATATGATTTAAAAAAAAGCAAGAAATACATTTTTCACGTCAATAAAATATGTTACAAACTTTTTAGAGTACACTTCAGAGCACTCGTCGAAACCTAAGCGAAACAAATGACTGCGCTGGAACGAGGCACGGACAAAAAAGAACGAGCCTTAGTGTTATCGTATGGAGCCTCGTTTACAACCAAACAAGTGAGAAACGAACACTCGACTTGACGTGGTTCTTTTTTCAAAACGTACTTTTTTTTCTCTTCTTAAATTGCTTTTGCTTTTATTAATGTTGTATTTTTTTTTTGCTTTGAATGTGAATGTTCGTTATTTGCATTTGAATTTATGATGGTTATGTTTGATTTTTCTGTTTGGTAACGAGGTTTGTAGTCCAGTCAACGAATGACTCAAAGAGGGGTATAGATTGCGTGAGCGGGAACCTAAGTGATTTCTACAGAAACTTATTCAGGATACTTAGAGAGATAACATACTAAAAGTCCCCACCTCTAGGAGGTGAGGCGGAGGGGAGTGGGAGGGTCAAAGGTCACAATTTTGCCTTTTTTTTCGTATATCTCTGAAACTACGAGAGCTATCGAAAAATGAAAAATGAACAAAGTTTGTAGATCGTAAAATTTTCTACAAAAAATATCTCAACACTTTTCTCCTAAAAAGCATCGCTTTCGAGATATCGTGACTTTAGAGGGCAGAAAAGTCGTATTTTTGACTATATGCACACACTAGCTTTTTCCCGCGATTTCGCTCGCGCTTATAAATATTATGAAAAATAAGGCTTATTTCAATATATAGTAGCATATGCATGCTTGGTCTCAGCCTAATCGGTTTGAAATTGACAAAGTTACATACAAACTTCCATCCCCTATCTTATCCCTTCAGGGGTAGAATTTATCAAAATCCTTTCTTAGCGGATGCCTATGTTATATCATCTACCTGCATGCCAAAATTCAGCCAGATCTGTCCAGTGGTTTGGGCTGTGCGTTGATAGATCACTATGTGGTAGGAGTATTCTTACTGGAGAAAGCACGTTAAAAAAAACCGACGTGCTGTTTTTTGAGCTTGATTCAATGTACTGTTGTATTTGATTCAATGTTGGTGCAAGATTGGCCATATCTACCTCAGAGGTGGTGCGGAAATCTTCTATTTATATAAAACTCAAAGCTGACTGACATAGTATATATCACAAATTCACATAACGCCATCGATACTTAGTCTCAAACTATCAGCTTAGTTTTGCATTGAGCGGGAATCAAATCCTAGTCCTCTCCGTAACCATCACCAATTTAACTACTTCGCCACAGTGGTACTCAAGTTTTACTGCTTTTATCTTCGTAATCATCATCATCATCATAACAGCCCATTACGTCCCATTGTGGGGACGGACCTTCTCTCATGACGGAGGGATACTTGGCCTACTAATACCACGCTGGCCAGACGGATTGGTATAGGGTTTTTTTCAAGTTTTCCTTTTTTTTTATTTCGTAAAAATAATTTTCTCGAATAGTTCCTTAGTCGGTTGTTACGACACCCATGGGATGAGATGGTTATCTTCGTAAAATATTTACGAACTTATCCTCAGTTCTTTTATTAAGTCCATCAATAACATACAAATGTGACATTACGTTACTCCTTCACTACACAAATTTAAATTATCATCTACATAAATTATTTGTCTTTGTAAGTCAAGCCCAGCCGTGGGATACTAAGCAGCTGACGTTCAGTATTAATAATAAGTGTAATAAAGTAATTATATTATAATGTATGTGCCAGCATTTTGATAAGTACGTTTGACTATATTATTTGGGGCAGGCATTATTATTTGATTAATAAATTATAAGCTTTATTTATAGGTATTTGTTTTTGTTTAGAAGTAAACTGTAAGATACAAAAGCTTTAGAAAGATTGAGTAAAACTTGCATGGTAAACTAAACTCAAAAGAAAAACAAATCTTTTTCTAAACAGTTTAAATGGAGAGACATTATTAGGGGATGTCAATATTTGTAGATCCGTGTGGTGACGGAGTAAGAATACAATATGTCACCATCATCTCATCTCATGGGTGTCGTAAAACCCGATTAAGGGACTATTTGTCAATATTATCCTTACGAAATGAAAAGAAGGAAAACTTGAAATTAAACCATATACTAATCCGTCTGGCCAGCGTGGTATTAGTAGGCCAAGTATCCCTCCGTCACGGGTGGAGGCCCGTCCCTGCAGTGGGACATTAATGGGCTGCTATGTTGAATATTTGTAGTGGGCCACTACATTACAAGCTTTCAATTTTACAGACACAAATAAATCCCAGGTTCAGAACAATCTTTTGTTAATCGCACAATTATAGTGCTACATGGAAATAGAACCCGCGACCACGCATTAGGGGCAAACCATAGTCTAACAGTGCCACAAATAAATAAATAACAAAATACAAAACTCATAAAATAAAACATAGAAAAACACAAGTTATTGGAAAAAGTCCGTGTCAAAGGCTTTTTTCTAAAATGAACCAGCGCGGGTGCAATGGCCGTGTAGCTACGGCTGGAGAATACAATGTGTCGCTACCCCCTACGTCCTATGGGTGTCGTAAAAGTCGACAAATGGAGATAATTTATAAGCAGACAACACCACTGCCAGAGAAGGAAAACTCGAAAGCAAACCCTGTACCAACCCGTCTTGCCAGCGTGGTCCAGTAAGGCAAACCCCTCCTATATGATAGCACGCCCAAATAAACGGCCCCCAGTTCCCGGCAGTCCTGCTGTCCGTTGCTACGGTAGCGCTCGCGGTAACAGTGGGACGGGGGGTGCGAAGAATCTCCGGGCTACGGCAAACGGCTACCATAACAAAATGACCCTGGCAACCTATAACGGACGCTCTCTACGGCTGGACCAACATCTCACCGAACTCGAGGTAGAACTAGGACGTATAAACTGGCACATTTTGGGGTTATCTGAAGTCCGAAGACAGGGGGAGGACACGATAACCCTCGAGTCAGGTCACCTATTCTACTTTCGGGAAGGTGATCGGCCCTCTCAAGGCGGTGTTGGTTTCCTGGTCAACAAAGTCCTGACCGGCAACGTTGTGGAAGTCAGCAGTGTGTCGACACGGATAGCGTATCTCATAATTAAAGTCACCGACAGGTATTCCCTGAAGGTGGTACAAGTGTACGCACCGACCTCGACATACAGCGATGACATAGCCGAAGCCATGTACGAAGACATTGCTAAGGCACTACATGGCACCACCAAGGCTCACTACAATGTTGTTATGGGGGACTTCAATGCCAAAGTGGGAGTACAAAGATACGGCGAAACGAAAATCGGATCCTACGGTGTGGGGCGCCGAAACCACAGGGGACAGATGCTGGTTAACTTCCTGGAGTCGCAAGGGCTCTTCTTGATGAACTCCTTCTTCAAGAAAAAAGCCACATAGGAAGTGGACATGGCAAAGCCCCGATACTGTGACGAGGAACGAGATAGACTTCATCATGACCGATAGGAAATACATATTTAGAGATGTCTCTGTGATTAACAGGTTCAATACTGGGAGTGATCACCGACTTGTTCGAGGCACTCTAAATATGAATTTCAGAGCCGAGAGGCGTCGCATGGTGAAGTCTACTCTCAGACCTACCGCGCCCCAAATAGCTCTGGGATTCGACAAGTTCCAACTAGAGCTTCAAAATCGTTTCGACCTGTTGGAAACCGATGGCAACGTTGACCAGAAAACCGACGCAGTGGTCAAAATGCTACAGGATGTGTCTCGAAGGGTTTTCTCCGGAAAAGGCAAAGTCAGGCAGCCTAAGCTCTCCCCCGAGACTCTCGAACTTATGAGGCAAAGACGCGAGATGTCACCCGCGCGGTCCTCTTCGTCGGATGGGAGAAACCTTAACCGGAAGATCCGGAAGCTGGTGCGACGTGACCTCCGATGTTCCAACACCCGCGCCGTTGTGGCTGCGATCGAACAGAATAGAGGCACCAAAGTATTTGCGCGCCAGCTTGGTAGATCCCATCTAACGAAACTACACACTGCGGACGGCAGAACCGTGACCTCCAAGTTCGAGATACTCGAGGAAATAGAGAGCTTCTACAAGGACCTGTACGCTTCACGGATGAGTAAACCCTTGGGACCTAGCAAAGATGACCACAGAGCCCCACTCATGCGCCATTATACGGAGGACATCCCCGATGTCAACCGGGGCGAGGTCAGAGCTGCTCTCGAGCAACTTAAGAACAACAAGTGTCCAGGTGATGACGGAATCACTACAGACCTACTAAAAGCTGGCGGAACACCTGTCCTAAAAGAGCTTACAACGCTTTTTAACTCCGTCATTCACCAGGGCCTAACACCTCAGGCGTGGAGCGGGAGTGCGGTGGTCCTGTTCTTCAAAAAAGGTGATAAATCCTTACTGAGGAACTATAGGCCCATATCACTCCTGAGCCACATCTACAAGTTGTTCTCGAGAGTACTCACAAACCGCCTCGCTAGAAGACTCGACGACTTCCAACCACCGGAACAAGCCGGGTTTCGAAAAGGCTACAGCACCGTGGACCACATCCATGTTGTTCGGCAGATTGTACAGAAGACTGAAGAGTACAATCAGCCGCTGTGCATGGCTTTCGTGGACTACGAAAAAGCCTTCGACACAATCGAAACCTGGGCGGTTCTGGATGCTCTGCAGCGATGTCGCATTGATTGGCGGTACATCGAGGTGTTGAGATCTTTATATGAAACTGCCACCATGACCGTCCAGCTCCAGGACAAAAAGACCCCACCTATTGAGTTGCGTAGAGGGGTGAGGCAAGGGGATGTAATTTCCCCTAAACTCTTTACCAACGCGCTCGAAGACGTTTTTAAGACGTTAGACTGGACTGGACGGGGCATCAACATCAACGGCGAGTATATCTCACACCTTCGGTTGGCTGATGACATCGTCATCGTGGCAGAGTCACTGGAACAGCTTGACGGGATGCTGCAGGGCCTAAATGGAGCCTCTCGACAGGTCGGACTCGGCATGAACCTCAACAAAACAAAGATCATGTTTAACAAACATATAACGCCGAGGCCGATCTATGTCGACGGATTGATGCTCGAAGTTGTTCAAGAATATGTTTACCTCGGACAGGTTGTCCAGCTCGGTAGAAACAACTTCGAGAAAGAAATCGATCGCAGGATCCAGTTGGGTTGGGCAGCATTCAGCAAGCTACGTCGGGTCTTCTCTTCGCCTTTACCGCAATGCCTGAAGACTAAAGTTTTCAACCAATGCGTCCTACCAGTAATGACATACGGTGCCGAGACGTGGACACTCACAGTAGGGCTAGTCCACAAACTTAAAGTCGCGCAGCGAGCTATGGAACGGGCTATGCTCGGCGTCTCCTTGAAGGATAAAATTCGGAACGAGGTTATCCGACAAAGAACTAAAGTTACCGACATAGCTTAGTTACCGTATTAGCAGGCTGAAGTGGCAATGGGCTGGTCATATCTGTCGAAGGACCGATGGCCGTTGGAGCAAACGTGTCCTAGAGTGGAGACCGCGACTCGGCAAACGTAGTGTAGGACGCCCCCCAGCTAGGTGGAACGACGACCTCATAAAGGTCTCTGGGTCGGACTGGATGCGGAAGGCGCAGGACCGAGTTCTGTGGCGCGTGTTGGGAGAGGCCTATGTCCAGCAGTGGACTGCAATAGGCTAGTTGATTGATTGATTGGGTGCAATGGAGTGTGAATGTGTGGAAAATCGCTATTCTCAATGTATTTTACTTTTAAAAACTTAACTTTATTTTAAGTGCTTTCGAGTTTTTCATGGGGAATTTGAATTTAGTTCTTCGTAGATAGTTACTATATTATAACTTTTCAACTATCGCGTATCATTATTATAAATATTATATAAATGGGATATTAACGCGCATTTTATTTACCTTTATTTTACTTAACCACGAGGTTGCTTGCGACTATGGCCAGTGCAACCTATGCCGAAACGTCAAGTAAAATAAAGGTAAATAAAATGCGCGTTACTATCCCGTTTCTGTAATAGCTACTATATTCATAGGCGATCAATGTCCGTTAAAAGACTCTAGGGATATCCTTTAGAGTGCTTACATATTATTATGAGAGCTGGGAGACCAGTAGTTTTAGTCAGTTCGAATCCAACATGTCCTTTACAGTGACAGGCCAATATAGTGAAATGCAGTGTGTGTGTTTAAGTATCACGACATGGCACAAATTTAATCTACACAAAAATAAACTGACTTAGGAAAAATAATTATGTTATGACGTGCCGGAACTTAGAATTCGAATCGGCGACCTCGCATACCATAGCCATATACTACTTCAGCAATTTCATCCTATCAGTGTGCCACATATAAATTAATAACAAATACAAAGTTAAATCTTGTACAAAACTCATAACGAACGTTCAAATAAAACATAGGAAAACACAAGTTATTGGAAAAAGGCCGTGTCAAAGGATTTTCTCTAAAATGAACCAGCGCGGGTGCAATGGAGTGTGAATGTGTGGAAAATCGCTATTCTCAATGTATTTTACCTTTGACAAATTATCTTTATTTTTAGTGCTTTCGAGTTTTTCATGGGGAATTAGAATTAAGTTCTTCGTAGGTTAATGCTACGATGTTTCGTAGACGCGTAGCTTATGCTACGACGCATTTTAGATGAACTTAATATTTTAGTTTTTATACTGGCTCCAATATTGTACTAGCTGCAAAGATTAGCATTGAGCGGGAATCGAACCCGAGACCTCTGCGTAGCAGTCATGTTATATAACCACTACGCCACAGAGGTCGTAATTTCGACCTAAAGTAAAGGTTACTACTAACTCGTAAAAAAATTCCCTACCAATAATCCATCGACTGTTTCATTCCAGATATTTTACCTAATACATCAAAAACCCTTTTGTATTTTAAAAATATCTTGTACACAATGTTTTTAATAAAATTCCCAAGACAAGCGGCCCCTTACAACATAACCCTCGTATATTATGTAACAATTAAAAGTTTCTAAGGATAGCGAGGCAGTTAAACTGAAGTACGGTGACGGAGTAAGAGTACAATATGTCACCACCCCATCTCATCCCATAGGTGTCGTAAAAACCGACTAAGGGACTACCGTGAATATTATCTTTACGAAATAAAAAGAAGGAAAACTTGAAATTAAACCCTATTCCAATCCGTCTGGCCAGCGTGGTATTAGTAGGCCAAGTATCCCTCCGTCACGGGAGGAGGCCCGTCCCTGCAATGGGACATTAATGAGCTGTTATGATGATGATGTTTATCCATTGTCTAGTACCCATAGTACAAGCTCTGCTTAGTGTGGGACTAGATGGCGTTGTGTGAATGTGTAAGGAATATTTAATATTTAAGATGGGTTAGTGACTTTTACTAACTCCTTTACAACACAGTAAAAGTACCTAGAATGTAAACTTGATAATTTATTTACTTGACGGTAAATGAATCTAGCAAAAGTCGATTCCAAAAACCAGACCGTTTATACTTATTGACATACTCGTACTTATTACGTAATTTCGTTTACATGAATTATTCGCAGAAATTCCATACTTTTTTTTAGATTAAACTAGAACTTTCTAAGGGACCGAATTTCAAAAATACTTTTTTTTTTCACATTTACACATCGCCGTCTAGTCCTAAACTAAGCAAAGCTTATACTATGGGTACTAGACAACGGATAAACATACTTAATTATTTTTTTTTGTAAAAACATACATTATTATACATAGGAAACACCCAGACCAATGCAAACAATCATGTTCATGCACACAAAGATTTGCATCGAGCGGAAATTGAACCCGAGACCTCTGCGTAGCAGTCATGTTATATAACCACTACGCCACAGAGGTCACATGGCGAACAAAATCAGTCTAGAAATAACCTACTAAATTCTGAGACAAAAAACACAAAAAGAACAATCGACATGAAAACATTATTTTCCTGTTTATAGTCACTTCAAAATAATAACATATTTATAATCAAAAAACATAAATAAAAGATCACACACACAATAATAAACATACTTCATTATATAAAAGTTAACAAGCTATTAAAATTTAAATTATTCTTCATCGTGCCTTTATTAAAACGAATGTATGGTAGATTCAGTGTTTATACAATATCCCCGAGTTGAGGGAGAGAAAAAAATTTCGAATTTATTATAAAATATTCGTATATTTAGGAATGATATTTTATGAATGCCTTCCCTGATTATATGGAGTCCCTGTGGTATTCAATTTATACCGACTGTGTAGAAGATGTATTGTGTTTCATTGGAATTTGATTGATTGTGTTTGTAGAAAATGTCAATCTATACTTATATTATAAAGTGGTAAAGTTTGTGTGTTTGTGACGTTGTAGGGGGTAATCTCTGGATCTTATGAACAGATTTAAAAAAATATTTCGGTGTTGTATAGTCTATTTATCGGGGAGTGTCATAGGCTATATAGTATCACGCTATGACTAATAGGAGTGGAGCAGTAATGAAATATGTTGAAGAAAAGGACACGTTTTTTTCGCCGTCCAACGAAGTGGGCACGGGTCAGCTAGTAATGCATAAAACACGTAGAACCGATGGACTGGGGTAGGAAAGTTTTGCACTACACAGGGTAGGCAGACCCTTCAAAAGGTGGAAACAGGACCTGGTTAGGATGGCAGGAATCCGATAGATAAGAGAACCTTGTTTTGACCTTTTAAAGACTACTGTTCCACTAGGGATCGATCTCTGTGGCACTAGGCCTTAAGCGCCGATTACACTACCCTACTTGTAGGACACTACATCTTGTAGGGCACTACATGTTGTCTAGTGTAATCACATGTAGGCTATTAGGAGTGTCCTATTAGGACACTACATATCGGAGATTAGCGAGTCCCGATCGCCCTACATCATGTAGTCTCCTACAAGATGTAGTGCACTACATGTAGGATAGTGTAATCGGCGCTTTAAACAAACAAAAACTCAACGGAGACATAATCTATCCAGACTCAAGACAATAATTTGTAGAGTATATTATAAATATTCATTCGACGACCTCTGTGGCGTAGTGGTTATATAACACGACTGCTACACAGAGGTCTCGGGTTCGATTCCCACTCAATGCAATTGTTTGCATGAACATGATTGTTTGCATTAGTCTGAGTGTTTCTATGTATAATATGTACGTATTTACAAAAAAAAGGATATAAGTATATCCGTTGTACTGTTACGTATAACACAAGCAGGTTAAGCCTAGCTTACTTTGGGAACAGATGGCGCTGTGTAGAGATGTCCGCGAATATTTATATTTATCTTACATGGTACTTAAACCCATGACCTTGTGCACAGCTGCATACATGACCACTTTGCAGGCTAGACAGTTAAATAATTATCCGTATAGAATGATACGATAGAATCTAATGATCATTTGAGTTTAATTGACTACGTTTATCTCTATACACTCAATTGATTTCAATACAAACGCTTACACTGACTTAATTATCAATTTTAATTGATTTTGTAATTGAATCTAATACTGAAGCTTTGTGGTATTCTTCATATGTTGGATCAAAGGACTGTTTAAAAGAAGGATAAATACCCCATCTCATCCCATGGGTGTCGTAAAAACCGACTAAGGGAATAACCGTAACTACTATCTTTACAAAATAAAAAGAAGGAAAACTTGAACTTAAACCCTATACCAATCCGTCTGGCAAGCGTGGTATTAGTATGCCAAGTAGCCGTCCGTCACGGGAGGGGGCCCGTCCCTGCAGTGGGACATGAATGGCCTGTTATGATGAATAGATAAATTGCAAAGTCTAAATAGATTGGAGCTGGTCGGTAGAAGCTATGGGTCTTAATAAAGCTAGCATGGTTTAACAAGTAGGTATCATAAAGTTACTTTGCATCTTACAGTGATAAAGAAAAACTTGCAACTAGAAAGCTTATAGTAGTTTCTTTGTAGAATAAAAGTTTTCTTCCTAGAAAAACCATGAACTATCTGCCAAGTAGCTTTAAAACATTTTTATAAGTAGCTTTAATTTTTGTTTTAACTAGTAATGTTATTTTTTTAATAACTAGTTTTTACAACTCATCTCATGTTAAGCATGGCTACAAGTGACAAGTTACAGATTAGTCTAGGGTATCCTCACTTTAGACTGAAGAGAGAGAAGTGAGAAAACCTGACTGGGTGTTTTGTTTGTATGATATTTATGTATATAAGTATGTTTATCCGTTGTCTACTACCTATAGTACAAGCTCTGCTTAGTTAGAAACTGGATAGCGTTGTGTGAATATCTGAGAAATATTGTCTTTTATATTATTCAACAAAATGTGACTCAAATTAAAAAAATCTTTGTGTCTGTTAATTGATGTTTGTAAAAGGTCCCCGCGACACACTAGGGCATGATCCCTAGTGCGGGAGTTGTCTTTATAAAGCAATAAATTAAAATAAACACAGAGAGTTTAATAACAGAATAATTATAACACACTAATTACTTATATAAACATAATCACTAAAGACAGGAATAGAAGGCAGGTGTACATTATACCTTAATGATTTTACGAAGTTACGAAGCGGCATGAGAGCCTCTATTTTTAGATATACGTAAACCTTATTATAAAAGGTTAATGTGTTGTTAGTGTGTTTATGTCTTTTTTTAAGTTTTGGAAAACTAATTTTGGAATTTTTTTTTTATTTCAAATCTAATCAACACATTAAGTGCTATTAACTTACTATGCATATACTTTTTAAATAGTTTAAAAGTAATTAATATTACTTGAGTCTTAGTTCTAAGTCTTAACCAAGTTTTAGGCAAATAATAGGATGATTATTAATATAAAGTAAACGCAAGATTATGCGGAAGGCGCAGTACCGTGGTCTGTGGCGCGTGGTGAGAGAGGCCTATCAGCAGTGGACTGCAATAGGCTAGTTGATTGATTGATTGATTGAAACGCAAGATTAACGGGATAAGCTGTATGAGCTTAATTTGCATGATGTTTTGGCACAGGTTTCACTTTTCCTTGACTAATAAATAATGATTGCAATTTCTCCTGTTTTTTTTTACATCATTCATGGGATAAAATGTCGAACTTATGGAGACATATGTCCAGACTAATAATGACTGAGATAGATGGGATAAAAATGAGTGGTAAATACCACTCCATTTTATCCCATCACCACATAAGCCCCTGTTTAAAATAGACCTATATTTCTACCTTTCAAGTTAATACGAAGGTATCATTATTGTTGTATATTTCCTAAACATAAACGTATTATAACTTCACTGCGCTGTTTCGTAAACATTACTTTACACCTCATTAGGGACCGCTAGGGGCTCCATACCTTTCAACTATCAACAATATTCATATTATTGTACATACATAAATTCACGCCTAATTCTCATGGGTATAGGCAGGGATAACAGAGCGTCAAGTATTAGGATCCTTACATACCTGCTTTGCTTCGTCTATATTTATTCTTCCCTTTTCATCAAGTATGTTCCTATAATACTTTCTTATGATTTCTATGTCCAGCAGTGGACGCCGCTTGACTGATATGATGATGATGATGAAGACTTTCTAGGGCCTTCTCGACCGACGTTAACTATATCCTTCTCGACCGACGTTAACTATATCCTTCTCGACCGACGTTAACTATATCCTTCTCGACCGACGTTAACTATATCCTTCTCGACCGACGTTAACTATATCCTTCTCGACCGACGTTAACTATATCCTTCTCGACCGACGTTAACTATATCCTTCTCGACCGACGTTAACTATATCCTTCTCGACCGACGTTAACTATATCCTTCTCGACCGACGTTAACTATATCCTTCTCGACCGACGTTAACTATATCCTTCTCGACCGACGTTAACTATATCCTTCTCGACCGACGTTAACTATATCCTTCTCGACCGACGTTAACTATATCCTTCTCGACCGACGTTAACTATATCCTTCTCGACCGACGTTAACTATATCCTTCTCGACCGACGTTAACTATATCCTTCTCGACCGACGTTAACTATATCCTATTCGCGTTTAGAATGCAGTAACAGCCCCGCCGTCTAACCAATACAGTCTTTTAAAATTTATTTATTTATTTATTTAAAAAAAGACAACTCCCGCACTAGGGATCATGCCCTGTGTCGCGGGGACTTTTACAAACATCAATTAACGGACACATATAACACCCAGACTCAGGACAATAATTTGAGGATCTCACAAATTATTGTCCTGCGTGGGGATCGAACCCACAACCTCATGCGCGGCAGCCGCTGGCTCTACCGGCGCGCCACCGAGGTCGTCATTCAATTATTTTGAATTTTAAAAGATTTGATTGGTTAGACGGCGGGGCTAGGTCGGCGGACAATGACAACTCACTGTATTCTAAACGCGAATAGGATATAGTTAACAATTTTCCAATTTTTTAGTACAGTCACGAGCAATAATATGTACACATTTTCACATTTTGTAAAACAGTTATCTAAAGTTCTGCCAATCCAAAATTGAATATTTGAAGAATAGTTCAAAACTGTACGGAACCTCTTCTAAATTACGAAATAATATTGGTATTCTAATGTCCAGGTAAACGTGCAGATAGTTTAGAAAATTTTACAATGTGTACATATTATTGCTCGTGACTGTACCTAATATAATAATTTATAGTAAATATTATATTATAAGTAAATAGTTTGTTATTTTAAGCAGACTTAACATAAATAAATATGATAGACTAGATGGCTTTGTCTAGTGAATTATTTTGTGTAAGAGTTTCTCTTACCCAAAATAGATGAAGGTACAAAGGCTATTTCGACCTTCATATTTTTTCTATGGTTGTGTTTTGTAAACATCAATTTACACCTCATTAGGGAACGCTTGGGGCGTCCTCCATAGCTTACACGTATAAACAACTTTTGTTATATAAATTGTGTGTTATATTAAACAAACATTACTTTGTAACTAGTATAACTGTTTATCTGATGTAATTTATATGGGTTTTATGATTAAGTGTGTACGGCGTTTCACACATATTTGAGCTCGGAAAATGCTTATTTCTATCACTAGTCATCATCATAACAGCCCACTAATGTCCCACTGCAGGGACTGGCCTCCTCCAGTGACGAAGGGATACTTGGCCTACTAATACCACGTTGGCCAAACGGATTGGTATAGGGTTTAATTTCAAGTTTTCCTTCTTTTTATTACGTAAAGATAATATTCACGGATAGCTCCTTAGTCGGTTTTTACGACACCCATGGGATGAGATGGGGTGGTACACATTGTATTCTTACTCCGTCACCACACGGAGATCTATCATCTATTTAACCTTTAAAGCTAGGTAGTTCAGTTAGGTTGTATAATTTATTTTTTCTGTTTTAATAAAATTCTAGTCAACTTATATAATCTTAAGAAGCTAAACTTGAGCAAAGAGTACCCCAAATGGTTTGTACTATTAGAAACTAGGCGATAAACCACTCTGGCTAATAATATTGTTAGGTAAATGGCTTAAAGTCAGTTTTCCTTTGTTATTAACCCTTGGCATAAGCCAGGGTGGTGACACCATAATAATTCAACCCATCACCACATTCAGAGTTAACAAAATTACTCTCCGCATAAATCCAGCATTGAGCCATTATATTTGAAATTGAATTTCGCTAAAATCTCATTCGTCTTCAATCAAATTATTTCAGCGCTAAATCTAATGAAGGTAGCTTTTATTTCAACTTAATCAAATCAAAAATCACTTAATGAATGTGCACTCTATGCTTGAAGCTACTCTGTCTTTACCCAATTAGTATAGCGCTGTGTACTGGGTATTCAATTAAGGGTGTGGAGAAGCGAGCGTAATTTTCTGAGCCGTGAGTCGCAGAATTTTTGCCGCGGAAACTTTGCTGCATTCGGTTTGAAGGTGGCAGACAAACAAGCCTGGTGGTAAGTGGTAACCGCAGGTCATAGACTGCAGCAATGAATGGACACATCTAGGCCGCTGTCTACCTTGCAAGTAAGTAAAGGGCGGTACTATCTCGTTCGAGTCAGCCCATTCATGCTGTAAACAGCGTGACTCTACCACTCAAGAAATGTCCTAATCTAGGTCATTTCTATGAAACCGAATGCAGCAGAATTTCTGCTGCCAAAAGTCTGCGGCTCACAACTCATAAAATTACGCTCGTTTGGTCTCACCCTTAGGGTACAATTTTAGGGTAATGAATTAAAGGTGTAGATACACCTACGATACAGAGGTTAATGTTGTAAATTTTTTTTTGATGTTAAAAATCTCATTTGTTTTAGTCGAAAGAGTTTGGTTAATTTACTTAGTTTTTGTGGTTGAATGTGTTAAGGTTCACCTCCCATCACTTTGAAGGTTAAATATAATTTTAATTAAGGTTAAAGAGGCCTTTAAATTAGCAAAAGGCATTGACGACCGCTATTTCTACTCTTAGTCTTATACAGAGCTCAATAGTTTAACACAATACAGTTGTTTTTTTGTCGTTACACAAATGATTTTCCAGAAGGAAAAATTTCAATAGGAGCATTGTCAATAATGCACTGAAAGATTATGGACGGAATTTGAAGCTCGAGGCAAATCTGGAACCCCCATTTTCTTAATAAATGTACTCTATCATAACGGACTTACTACATAGTATAAAACAAACTCGCTGTCTGGCCGTCCCTATATTATGTTTAAATCGTTAAAACAATGCAACGGATTTTCAAGCGGTTTTTTATAGATAGAGTGCTTTAAGAAGCATGTTTATAAGCTGTAATACATGCATAAAGTTGTAGGGAATAAGCATTGCATCAGTGCAAAGCCAGGACAGCTTGCTAGTTTACAGTAAATTATTATACGTAAAAATTAAAATCTACACTAAATCAAAGAAGCACCTAACATAGAATTACATCCCATTTTTTCCCTAATAACACTGATCAACGTTTGAGATAGCGCTTAAGCAATTTTACCAAGAGAGCCTCTTACTCAATGAAATTGGCTTGGCTTCTGAAAATCAATGGTACTTACTTGAATAGGGCTGTTATAAGATACGGATATGACAAAAGTGTATCTTTATAAACGGATATTGGTCTGATAAGTCGGATATTGTGTTATCGTGATATACTATCACGGCAACTACAACGGCTTTATGGATAGTTCTTTTTTGTATGCTTTTGGATTGGAGCATTTTGTAATATAATATTCCTTATGTTCACGCCATCTAGTTGCAAACTAAGCTGAGCTTGTACTATAAGTACTACACAAGGAAATTAATTTCTTTTATTTGGTAAACGGCTACCTCTATGGCACAGTCGGTATATAACATGACTGCTACGCAGAGGTCTTGGGTTCGATTCCCGCTCAATGCAAATATTTGTGTGCATGAACATGATTATTTGCATTGGTCTGAGTGTTTCTATGTATAATTATGTATTTACAAAAAGAAAAGTATATAAGTACTAATATCCGTTGTTCTGTTACCTATTAAGCCTAGCTTACTTTGGGAGTAGATGGCGCTGTGTAGATATGTCCGTGAATATATCTGTCACCTTCATTCTTACTTCCTTCCTTACCTGTCTGCCTACTTAATAAATAACCTGAACCCAATACTGCTATTTTCCGATCGCAGTTTCCTCATAGTTATATATCTTCAACAAATAATTGCAACAATTATTCTTTGTTTAATGGTCTGCGAAATCTGCTACCTTGGTGTTATGCTTATACTTATCATACTTAACTATAATATTCTAAAAGCCTATTAGTGTCTTACTGCAGGGACGGGCCTTCTGTACACAGAAAAGAAGTGGGATTAGTATAATTATGGCTTACGTTACCTTTTTCATACAATATTTTTTACAAATATTACCCGTGAACTGTAACGTATGGTAAAGGTTCTCCGTGTGGTGACGGAGTAAGAATACAATATGTCACCACCCCATCTTATCCTATGGGTGTCGTAAAAACCGACGAAGGGACTGTCCGTGAATATTATCTTATTTATATTAAACCCTATACTAATCCGTCTGGCCAGCGTGGTATTAGTAGGTCCGTCACGGTAGGAGGCCCGTCCCTGCAGTGGGACATTAATGGGCTGCAATAATGATGGTGAAGGATTAAAAATACACCGTTTCACTACCCCATATTTAAAAATGGGTGTCGTAAAATGCGATTACACAAGACTCGCAAAACGTAGTATCTAGTATCTATCGTAGAAACCCTAAGTCCGATCCTTAGTATAAGGAGATCAAGTTTACCTTTAGCACTGTATTAGGCCAATCTCTGCAATGGGACATTAAATGACTATTACATAGAAACTTATTAAACTATAGCTTCTGCTGTTGTCTCTATTAAACTAATTTCGCCTTCGAAACAAAATCATCAGTTTTCTTTTTTATTTACACTAACTATGGAAGACCTCCATAAAAACGTCTTATCTCTTACTCAGCAAAACAAATGAAATTGTACTTAACTTACCAGGAAATAAAGACGAGAGTTTATTTTTCTATCCCATAACTAGTAGACTGGGGATCTAAGTTAAGGTTATTTGTATTTATTGATTCTCAGCAAATGGGTAACAAAAACGATGGAAAAATAAATGATACTTACATACAGGATAGATGGTGCTGTTCTGCTGTTTCTGTTTCCCGTGAATGGCAGAATAGCACCACATACAGTATACAATTTTAGTGGTAAAAGTGGTGGCTACAGTATCCAATTTTATTGATAAAAGTGGTGGTTACAGTATCCAATTTTATTAATAAAAGTGGTGGCTACAGTATCCAATTTTATTGGTAAATTATAAATGTAAGGCTTTTGCATACCAACACGAACCACACCGTTTGGTCTCGGGTTATTTGAAAACTTTTCTTTCTTTGTCATTAAAATTGACTTTAAGTCCCTTAGTCCATCACCCTGTAATTTAAGTTCGCCACCGCACAGACAATAATCAGTTGACCACTTTGATCTTTTGGTATAATAAACTAAATAATTCAGTATAAAGTATATTCGAACTATTAGTATAAAAACATGACGTAACATTTTTGTAAGTCGTAATACATAATACGATAAGATAAGATCAACTAATCACGTACAGCTTTTACAAACTTGTTGAGTTAGATAAGAAATCGATACTCTTTAGATTAGCATACAAACCAATCACTTAACTATTACAGGCGAATACGATTAGTTGTGTCTAGTTGTAAAGGGTTTTATACACACGGTAGTTAAAACGCGCCGGTTAGTTTTGTTTGTTAAAGAAAGCTTTTACTGCTGCTGTATTTCTCTTCACTTAAAGCAATTTAGTATTATGTCTATATCTGCCTCTTTGGGAAAGTACGGCTGCCGTGCACAAGACTGTGGGACTTTAAACAAAATAATCATTTATGTGATTCAGTATTGTTGTCTTCAGCTTGGATTTTCTCTTGTCCGTTAATTCCAATTCTGTAAAAGGTTTTACAAAACAGGGTTCGTTTCCTAGTGAAAACAAGTGTTTTCGGTTGTAGTTGTTCTACTTTAGATTTTTTCAAATAACTCATGGTTACTAATCAAGGTAGAAATGTAGTCAAAGTTTAGTCTTTATTTTTCACACCACTTATTTCATTATTATCATTAATTTAATCTAACAATTTTGTTTTTTAAATTATAAGATAGAATATAAATATTTTTTTTGTTTCTTTTTATTGCTTTATGTTCGATTCGTATCTGTTCGGATCTTTTGTCTTTGTTACTAGGATACTATATAAAAGTGCTATACACAACAATAATGTAAAAAGATTTAAAATGTGTACTTAGATTATGATACCGGAGGGGACTGGACCCCACGACACAGGGGTTCCTAGTGTGAGGTCTAGAGATATATTGTATAACAATTAGATATTGTGACTAAAACAAGACGTGTATATGTCGCAGGGAAATGAGGAAATCAGGGATTTCACGAAATCCCTAGGGATATGACGAAATCCCATTTGTACTAGAAAAGAAATGCTCATATTTTTGTTTGTAGGTTAAAAAACACAAAAATTCTATATTCTGTGGGTTAGGTTAGGTTAGAACTGTGACCATAATGCACGAGGCGAGCGAGCGAAGCGAGCGTGCCGCGGTAGCGGCCGCCGAAGTGCAAGGCATTTCGACATTTACCGGGATTTCGTGATATCCCTAGTGATTTCGTGAAATCCCTGGTTTCCTCATTTCCCTGCGACATATATAAAATGTTTGTACTGAACTAATGTTTTAAGCAATAAAGATTTTTATTTATTTTATTTATTTATTATTTACTGACGTTAGATTCTTTATGATGCTTACAAGAAACGCCAAGAATATCCCTCAAGCTACCACCGCTTATATAAAATAAATAATAATAAATAAAAAAGCCTTTTATTTCTTACTTAGGTTTACAATATTAAATAAAAGCAAAAAAAATATAGTCTGCACACCAATTCAGTTTAAAGAAATTGTGATTATTTGATAAAAACGACTAAGTGTTACAGATAAATTGTACTTATTTACATAGTATGTACATAAGTTAATTATATAATAACATAATAATATATGAAAAAAAAGTTTAGTGAGTTTAGTAATGGTTCTGCATTACATTTCATTTCTGATTATTTCTTTTGTAAGAACCCCTCTCATTGGAAGGTGAAGGCCTCCTCCAGAGATAGCCAATTTGATCTATCTTCTGCTACGCGTGTCCAGTGGTCACCAGCTATTTTTATAATGTCATCTGTCCATCGTGTATTTGGTCTACCTTGTCTCCTTTTGCCTAATGGTCCTCGCCATGATGTAGTTTCTTTGGTCCAGCGATTGTCTCTAAGTCTGGCCACATGTCCTGCCCATCGCCATTTTTGTTTTTGTGAATAGCTGAGTGCGTCAATGACTTTAGTTTTTTGTCTTATGTCCCTATGGCGGACTTTTTCGATCTTTCTTATCTTCAAGATGCTTCTTTCCATGCTCCTTTGACATGTTATTATCTTGTTTTTCACTTTCCTTGTAAATTTCCAAGTTTGGCAGGCATACGTTAATGAGGGGAGTAGGCAGGTATTCATTACTTTGCTTTTCAGCTTGATGGTCATGTCACTTTTTAGAATTTCTTTTAGACTCCAAAATTTTTTCCATGTTATGTTGACTCTCCTTTCTACTTCCTGTAGGTTGTTGTCTTGGTTGAATGAAATTTGTTTCCCTAGATAAATGTAAGTATCAACATAAGTTAAAGGTAGGTTATCAAGGTATATAGGTGGCTTAGTATGGTTTGTCATTACATTTGTTTTATTTAGGTTGATTTCTAGTCCAACTTTACGGCTTTCTTCGTGTAAGGAGCTTAGCATCATCTGTAGTTGGTTTGTGTTTTCTGATAATAAAACTATATCATCAGCGAAACGGAGATGGCTCAGGTAGTTTCCATTTATATTTATGCCAACTTTTTTCCAGCCGAGCTTGCGGAAGACGGACTCTAGTACGGCTATAAAGATTATTGGGGAGATAGGGTCTCCCTGTCTTACCCCTCTTTTTATTTCTATCAGTGGCCCAGTGGTCTCTAGCTTCACTCGGCTAGTATTGTTGTCATAGATGTTTTTTAGAACTTGTATGTAGTCCAGAGCTACTCCTTGGGAGAGTAGAGCTTCCCAAATTGTTGGATGGAGTAGAGTATCGAAGGCTTTTTGATAATCAATAAACACGACATAGAGTGGTCTATTGAATTCTTGGTATTTATCTACCACCATCTCCAGCGCGTGAATGTGATCTATTGTAGAAAAACCCCGTCTGAACCCTGCCTGTTCTATGGGTTGGAATTTATCTGTGGTTTCTTTTATTTTTTTCTCTATTATGTAGGAAAAGAGCTTGTACAAAGAAGGTAGTAAGCTAATTGGTCTATAGTTACCAATGTCATTCGGGTCTCCTTTTTTATAGAGCAGAATTATTTCGGACTCGGACCATTGGCGTGGGGTGGTTTTGGAACTCAATATCATATTGAACAGTCTGGTTAGAGGTTTGGTTAAATACATGTATCCAGATTTTATTGCTTCATTAGTAATTCTGTCTGATCCTGGGCATTTATCTGCTTTTAGCGTTTTAATTCCATTCACAACCTCTGCCTCATCGACGGTTGATTTCGTCTCTTCTTCAGAGCTGTTTGGTAATTTATAAGCTGGTTGATTTGGCGAGCTATATAGGTTTCTGTAGAAATCTGTTGCTATTTTGAGTATTTCTGTTCTATTTTGCGTGTTATTATTTTTTTTGTTCTTTAGTTCTTCGATCCATGATTTATGAGTTCTTAGTTCTTTATATGCTTTTTTGACGCTTCCTGTGGAATGAAGACTTTTTTCAATAGTTTGTGTGCGATGTGTCTTATAGTCTTGCTTGATACGTTTGCTTATGAGCTTATACAGTGCCTTTAATTCGTTTTTCATGGCTCTTGATTTTGGTTTGATCTCATGTATATCTTGTCTTCTTTTGATTAGTGCTTTTGTGCGTTCTGATAATATTTGGTTTTTCTCAGTGTGTGTGTTGGATGTTAGTTCGTGTGTTTTTTTCAAGCTGGTATCAATAGCATTTGTTATTTTATCATAGAAATTCTGAACCGTGTCAGCGTCATCGCAGTTTTCGAGCAATTTATTACAGAAGCTGTTAAGTGATTTGTTGTAGGTTTGTATTTCGTTTTCATTATTTAACTGGGATCTGGGGCACTGACCAAATTTGCTACGGTTTTTTGTTATTGGAAGTATATTGAAAGCTGCTCTAATAGGTCTGTGGTCCGAAGGGTAAGTGATGTTCAAGACCTGTATATTGACAACGTTTTTTGGTAGGTTTGTTAGTATATAGTCTATTTCATTCTTCGTAGTGCCACTCGGTGACTTCCAGGTCCATCTTTGTTTGTTATTCTTTTTGAAAAAAGTATTCATAATGGTTAAGTTGTTTTCATTCGCAAAATCAATGAGTCGGTCTCCTCTACGATTTCTATTTCCGTATCCGTATTTTCCAGTGATGTTTTCGTTTGGTTTGGGTTGTCCGATCTTGGCGTTGAAGTCACCTATGAGTATTATATTGTTTCCTGATAGTCGTATGGCGTTGTCGACAGTGTTGTAGAATAGCTCTAGGTCTTCATCTTTCGCAGTCTCTGTTGGGGCGTAAGCTTGAATAATGTATAAGTCTAAATTGTTGATATGTATTTTTAGCAGCGCTACTCTTTCTGACAGTCCCTTAAAATATGTTATATGTTTCTTTAGGTGTCTTTTGATAATAAAGCCTACTCCATGTAATCCTGGTGTTTGCCCGATGTGGTAGAGTATAAAATCTTCATGTTCTTCTATCTTGTTACCGAGTCTTCTGACTTCTGAGAGGCCAATAATGTCATATTTTACGTTTTTTAAGGATTCAGTCAGCTCCAGCAAGCGTGCATAAGTTGAAAGGGTTTTAACATTGTAAGTCGCTATATGTAAGATGTTGTTATTATTAGTGTTTGACATGACCTTTGTTGTTTTCTCTGGAGGGTTTTGGTCGTAATCTTCCTCGGAGACCAACCGGCTTGGAAGATATGGTTGTGTGTTCACTTTTATTTGTTGTTTATTTTTCTTGAGAGAGGGGATTAATTGCTATTGTTTGTTGTTTTTATTAGTTAGATCGTTTGTTTGGTTACTTTGGTTGTTTGTGATTTGAGTTTTGGCTGTTAGGAAACCGAATATTCCTGGTTGGATAGCCCCATCCGATACACTTGATGATCTCTGTATTCTTGTTTTATTCTTTTTATGGGCCTGTACTTTTGTATCTGCTTGCGTAGGATCATTGTAGTTTGGTGAAATTGGTAGTGTTCTTTTCTTGTTGTTGGAACTATCTGTATTTTTATTATGTATTATTAGTTTGTCGTACTTGATGGTGGCGAAGTTTCCTTTTTCTTTTTCAATGTTTACTTGTTCCCGTAGTTCCTTTCTTTTTTCGAGAACATGTTGTGGGAAGTCTTCTTTTATATAGTAGTTGGTGTCTTTTAATAGTCTTCTTTGTTTAAAGATTTTTATTTTTGTCCCTAATGTGCTGAAAGTTACGGTAATAGGCCGGGGCTTTTCTCCTTTCTTCCCGATTCTTCTGGTTTCTTGTATGTCCCTGAGTTCCAGCCCAACCGAGAAGTATTGATTTATAAAACAAAGGATGTTTTTTTCTAAGTCTGCATATGATATTTCAGATTCTGGTAAACCAAAAATTACAATATTCCTCTGTCTTGATTGTTTTTCCAAAATATGTAGTCTTTTTTCTTGGATTTCCAGTTTTTCTTTAATATTTTCGTATTTTTCATCCATTGTGTTAAATTTTGTTTCTAGTGTGCAGTTTATATTTTGTGTAACTTGTTCAGTTACTTTCTCAGCTGATTGTACAATTGTTATTTTTTGTTCATTCAACTCCATCTGAATATCTTTGAGCATTTTCATAACTTCTTCCATGGTTGTGGTTGTATTGTTTCGGTATTTGTGCTGCTCCAGTGGACTGGATTAGGTACTTGTGAGTTGTGTAGTGGGTTCAATAATGATATATATTTTTTTTTTTTTTTTTTTTTTAAATTTTTTTTTTTTTTTTTTTTTTTTTTTTTTTTTTTATTTTTTTTTAACTTATATAATATTTTTTTTTTTCTTTTTTTAAGCATCAATTATGTCTATGTTTCTAGTAGCTCAGCGCCCTCCCCACTATGTTGTTATAGTACTCAACATTGTAGAGAGAAATTTATAAATATACAAAAAGTGAATTCTTTGCCGCAGAGATTTGAACTCAGAGAGTGTAGTTTATCAGTCGAGTGCTGCAAAAATATTCTTAGTTATTGCATATTCCCCGCACTACAAATTACTTCAAACGTTTACGACGTCACGAGTCAGTCGGCTGCACCCGACAATGGCGCAGAGGGGACCACCGCTTATATAGATGACGAATAATAGTGTTGATAACAGCGGATTAGCTGTACTCTAGGATTACTGACGTCGCTTACCACTTACTATAAGCTTGCTCATCTGATAAAAATACAAAAAAAACCTGTATCATAAACCCTTTCCCTGTCTCCTGTATATATAAATATGATACTTTTTGTTTTAGTATTGCGTCTTCTGGCGGGATAAGCAAACTGTTGATAAACAACGGTCGACTGCTACCAAAACATAACGTGTCTACAAGGGTCTTAACTCTTAAAAACAGAAGAGTCTTTCTGTAAAGTATTCTCTTCGACACCGTGTTATCAAGTACTCGTATATGCTAATCAACTAAGATTATATAAAAATAGTTAAGATAGTAATGACTGGATTTTAAAACGTAGTAACGAGACGTAAAGAGGATTTTGTTGAACGAAATGTTATTTATTAGAAAGGTTTTTTTTGGATGTACACCGTTTGTATTCACGACTACTTTGGCTTGTAGTTGTAATAGAAAATGCAGCACAAAAGTCTCAGATTTGATTTGAAATATTGGATTGGCACTTACTATAAGCTTGCTCATCTGATAAAAATACAAAAAAAAACCTGTATCATAAACCCTTTCCCTGTCTCCTGTATATATAAATATGATACTTTTTGTTTTAGTATTGCGTCTACTGGCGGGATAAGCAAACTGTTGATAAACAACGGTCGACCGCTACCAAAACATAACGTGTCTACAAGGGTCTTAACTCTTAAAAACAGAAGAGTCTTTCTGTAAAGTATTCTCTTCGACACCGTGTTATCAAGTACTCGTATATTATGCTAATCAACTAAGATTATATAAAAATAGTTAAGATAGTAATGACTGGATTTTAAAACGTAGTAACGAGACGTAAAGAGGATTTTGTTGAACGAAATGTTATTTATTAGAAAGGTTTTTTTTGGATGTACACCGTTTGTATTCACGACTACTTTTGCTTGTAGTTGTATTGTAATAGAAAATGCAGCACAAAAGTCTCAGATTTGATTTGAAATATTGGATTGGTCTAGCCCGATTTATTTAGAGCTAGCTGATGCCCGTGTGGTGACGGAGTAAGAATACAATATGTCACCACCCTATCTCATCGGTGTCGTAAAAACCGACTAAGGGACTATCCGTGAATATTATCTTTACGAAATAAAAATAAGGAAAACTTGAAATTAAACCCTATAGCAAGCCGCCTGGCCAGCGTGGTATTAGTAGGTCAAGTATCCCTCCGTCATGGGAGGCGGCCCGTCCCTGCAGTGGAACATTAATGGGCTGTTATGATGATGCCCGTGACTTCGACAGCGCAGGATAAATATTTCAAGTAGCTTCCTATTAATATTATAAATGCGAAAATTTGTGAGGATGGATGGATGTAATTACCCTTTACGCAAAAACTACTAAATGGATTTTGAGTAAATTTGAAATATAGGTAGTTTAGGGTGTAGAATAACATTTAAGCTACTTATAGAACGCAGGTGAAGACGCGACATCAGCTAGTTTATTATAAATGCAACATCTTCATAAATATAACGTTTGTGTTATTCTGATGAGTAAGCTAGATCATTGTAAAAAGGCTAACTAAAACTGCTCTTTAAAGACCAGCTAAGTACTTAAAATACCAATCTTTAAAGCTAGTTTAGTACCTATTAATACCTTTTTTTAAACATGTACCTAAAAACATTACTATTGAAGACCTAGCTAAATGCCAGCAAATTTCTTTAAAGGCTATCTTAGTACTTAAACATTCCGATCTGTTCGATGCATAGTGATATTAAAAATATAGTTTCCAACAGGAAGAGAAGTTGGCACATAATCGATGCGCACGTTTTTACTTATTCCATTGTACGCTAGATTCACTTGAGAGTACTCGGAGGGCAAACTGTGGAACTTTTCCAATAAAATCTCGCGACCCACACTACATGTTTCAATGTTCAACTAAGGAATATACCTAGTTGTTTAATATTACGGAACTATTTCTATAGGGTTTGGATGAAATTATTAATGTCTCGTTGGCTTTGTTGCCACGTAGTAGTTGGGTTTGAATTCCGTGTAGAATAAAACTTGGGCTACTAATACCACGCTGGCCAAATAGATTGGTAGGTATAGGGTTTAATTTCAAGTTTTCCTTCTTTTTATTTCGTAAAGATAATATTCACTGATAGTCCCTTAGTCGGTTTTTACGACACCCATGGGATGAGATAGGGAGACACATTGTATTCTTACTCCGCCACCACACGGAGAGACAAATAGGTACATACCTACTAGACATGTAAAACACCTAGACTATTAATATGCAAATTCATGAACATAAACATTTGCATTAATCGTTCCATCAAACTCGAGACCCCTGCTAAGCGACCATAGACATAACCACAAGCTTTTTTAGTTTAATTAGTAAAAAGCGGAAGTCGCAAATAAATAAATAAATATTCTTCACACATTCACACAACGCCATCTAGTCCCAAACTAAGCAGAGCTTGTACTATGGGTACTAGACAACGAATAAACATACTTAAATACTTTTTTTTTGTAAATACATACATATTATACGAGTACATAGAAAACATCCAGACCAATGCAAACAATCATGTTCATGCACACAAAGACGCTTTTTTGTTCGGGTTCGGGTTCGATAACCCGAGACCTCTGCGTAGCAGTCATGTTAAATAACCACTACGCCACAGAGGTCGTGAAGAAAAAACCGAAAGTCGCAAATACTCAAACCTTTTCCTTGTTTCAAAATATTACAATCCTAAGCCATAGGAAGTCCTTTAAAATATAACAAAATAAGATACAAAGCTGCTTTTAAAAAGGAAAATACTCATCATCAAGGTCCCTATAGGTCCTTATTTCCTCTTACCGTTATAAAGAACCATTCTTAGACCCTATATTTAGAATGCTACTCAGTATCGTCGCAAAAATTCACACATCCTCATAAGCTATTAGTGTCTAGAGACCTACTATTTTTCCCTAAATATAAAAACAAAAGCAAAACAGACCCATTGGTTTTGTTTTGTTTTATGCTTTTTTTCTCCGTGTGGTAAGTGAGTAAGAATACAATATGTCACCACCCCATCTCATTCCATGGGTGTCGTAAAAACCGACTAAGGGACTGTCCGTGAATATTATCTTTACGAAATAAAAAGAAGGAAAACTTGTAATTAAACCCTATACCAATCCGTCTGGCCAGCGTGGTATTAGTAGGCCAAGTATCCCTCCGTCACGGGAGGAGGCCCGTCCCAACATTAATGGGTTGTTATGATGAATTTTCAGTAACGTAGCAAGGTTTATTTGACTATCACTAAATATACTAAAAATCAATTGATCCTTTTTAACTGATTTCAAGAAATATTAGTTTTGTTATGTTTTTTAATGTTTGTTATTTTTAAACAAAGTATTTTTCTGACTAATTAATGTTTAAGGAAGTAAAAATGATTTTTGCAAGTGTATTTTTCCAAATTCCATAGAAACTCCATCAAAACTTGCTTAATAATTAAGCTTTTCAAACCTTATTTTGTACGAAGTATCCATGAACATTTTAAAGATAATAAATTAGGTACTTTGTTCTAATATTTATTTTATTAAAAATATATGTATATATGCAAAAAAATCATCATTTTATTGTTACTTAAATGTTTTACTTCTTTAAGCAAAGTCACAAGCTTAGTCAAACTTACGACACCTTAGAATAGATATTTGGTATGGCGACATTCCACATTCCCAGCCTGTAACGTTAGCGAAAGTATCTAAATTAACCTCCCATTAAAGTGCCATTTAGAACCATCCTTTATTTCATCAACACTTTAATTACACCTCTGAGGACATAAAAAAAGGAGTTGATATTTTATATTTTAGATCGTGTAAATTATTTATTAGTAACCCATACCAATAAAAATGACTAACCCTTCCCACGGTTGACGATAAGTATTTTTATTTGGCAATTTTTCAAAGATTGTTTCATAAAATATATGAAAAAAATAACTTGCCAGATGCGCTTCATGTATTTTTGTGGGTTTAGAAAAGGCTGTTGAATGGTCATCTCATAAAATATATTATAGGGGTTATTTTAAACTACGCCTTCTTAGAATGATTCTCGTAAAATAAACTCCGTCTACATAAAAATGTGTTCATAGGAATGACTGAATAAAGTTGAGGTAAATAACTCTCCGTGTAGTGACGGAGTAAGAATACAATATATCACCACCCCATCTCATCCCATGAGTGTCGTACAAACCGACTAAAGGACTATCTATCCGTGAATATTATCTTTACGAAATAAAAGAAGGAAAACTTGAAATTAAAACCTATACCAATCCGTCTGGCCAGCGTGGTATTAGTAGGCCAAGTAACCCTTCGTCCCGGGAGGAGGCCCGTCCCTGCAGTGGGACATTAATGGGCTGTTATGATGACTGTAGGTACTGGGCCGCACTAGGTGGCAATATTTGGGGAAAGCCTTCTCTACCGCATCTATCACGGGGAGTGCTCTGAGGAGTTGTTCCGGACATTGCCCGCAGCTGAATTTCTCCACAGAACCACTCGCAATCGACTGTCTTACCATCGTCATCACCTTGATGGTTGGCGATCATCCACTGTGGGATTTTCGCGAAACTTCCTACCGCGAACAACTGTTTTGTGGAACAAGCTCGCTGCGACGATATTTCCGGACCGTTACGACTTGGGGAGCTTCAAGAAACGAGCGTACTCCCTTTTAAAAGGTCGGCAACGCATCTGTGATTTCTCTGGTGTTACGGGTGTCCATGGGCGGCGGTGATCACTTACCATCAGGTGACCTGCCGGCTCGTTTGCCTTCTATTACATAAAAAAAAAGCCTATGTCCAGCAGTCGACGTCAAATGACTGATACGTTGATGAATATTATGGTGATTAAACTAGTGACGAATAGCGTTTATGACTTACAGCGTGTTAGCCGTGTACACATTTAATCGTGCTTGCTTAGAATACTGAGCTTTAGCGTCTCGGCGCGTCTCGAAGTCCGTATTATGTATACAACATTCAACAACCCACGGACAATCTTTCAACATGAACGATTTTGTTATGTGTATTAAACAAGTAAGTTTTCGTATAATTAAATATTTACTTTTAATTATTTGTTACAGGTGAGGTTTTAACCAACAACTACTAATCAAAAGATTTAAACTGTAAGTTATTATTTACTTTTAATTCATATTTATATATATTTGAATTTTCATATAAATTTTTATTATAATGATATGGATTTTCGTGATAGTTTCGTCGAAGTAATCGTAATATGAGAGATGCTCATGGATGAGGAAAGCATAAGACCGCGCAGGGTGGAAACGTTTGGAGGAGGCCTATGTCCAGTATGGATGGATTGATGGAATCGTAATACGTTAAATAATAATATAAGTTTATAATGTGCCTCCCTCTTCTATATATGGCATGCAACATTGTTAGAGGCCTGCCCACACTTCGTCTTGCGGTAAGCGGTCACCATTTCAGGACCTTTACTCTTCACACTCCATCAGTTCCTTATCAATATGTAAATTGCTTTAATTTCTTTCTCTTATGTAGTTATAGGTAAACTGAAAACAATTTCAAAATGTCTCAACTTTAACAAAATGTCGGTTACTTATAGTCTGTATCGACATCCTGAGCGGTCCTATGTTAGTATAAGTTACATAATATACCTAGTTAAAGGAGAAGTGTTTGTGTTTGGTCACTTGCGGTACGTAGAGATTTACCTTTAAAACTAATAATAAAGCTTGGTAGAGTGGACAGGGTAAGAAAACAAAATCTTATCATAAAATATAAATATTCCTCATACATACACAATGTCATCTAGTCCCAAACTAAGCAAAGCTTGTAGCATGGGTACTAGACAACGGATAAACATACTTAAATACTTGTTTTTTGTAAATACATACATATTATACATAGAAACACTCAGACCAATGCAAACAATCATGTTTTTGTTGTTTTTGCAATGAGTAGCAGTCAAGTTATTTAACCACTACGCCACAGAGGTCGTCAAAAGGCTTGAGAGTTGAGTTATCTCACTACCTATTACCTGGTCGGGACGCCAATTTGTTGATTGATATCTTTAAAAATGATAGATTTAAAGAAAAGTTCGTATTCAAATTTTAGTGTTAAGGTCCTACAATGTTCTAAAGATAATTATGTTGACGACATAAGCGCCGATTACTCTACCCTACATGTAGAGCCCTACATTTTGTAGGGCACTACATGATGTAGGGCGGTCGGGACTCGCCAATCTCCGATATGTAGTGTCCTAACAGCCTACATGTGATTACACTAGACAACATGTAGTGCCCTACAAGATGTAGGGTAGTGTAATCGGCGCTTTTATAGTATTACAAGCAACTTCCTGAAACTTGGTACAGAACTCAACTTTATTTGCACAACAACCCAACTTGACGCACTTCTGTTGTGTATATTTCCCCCTATATAATGTATATATTATTATGCGTGTCTCTATTATGTCATCTTCATCATCATAACAGCCTATTAATGTCTCACTGCAGGGCCTACTAATACCACGCTGGCCAAGCGGATTGTTTAATTTCAAGTTTTCCTTCTTTTTATTTCGTAAAAATTATATATTCACGGATAGTCCCTTAGTCGGTTTTTTACGACACCCATGGGATTAGATCGGGTGGTGACACACTGTATTCTTACTCCGTCACCACACGGAGACATGTATCACACTCTATTATGTATGTGTATTATATTTGTTAAGACAATTAAATTGTGGATTGATACGGATAGTATTCATGCAAATATTGTCTTAACCTATGCGTATAAAGTTTAGAGCTAGTTCCCTCTGCTTCCATACCTGAGGTGATCGTAAGAGAGAGAGATTAAAGAGAGATTGTTTTCAGTGGTAAGTCAACTATCGTCGTTTTACGGATCTTGAAAGAGTCTTGATACCTATTTAATTACACTAATAATTATAGCAATTACACAGATTTTAGATTGGAACTGCCACATTAATTATGTTAAAACTGTTTTGCACTTACATATTCGTTTCTCACGTTGGCCTGTCTGACACCTTACAGGCCAAATAGGGCGCTGCAGTTGGAGAATAACCAAGGCTCGAATCATTTACTACAAGTAAATGGGAGCTCTCCGTAGCAAAACAGCCGCCCCTCGTAACTTCAATGAATAGGTACAAGAATATCACCGTGAGTTTTAGTCAGTAGACTAGTCTATTCCGACAATCCGGCCTACCAGGACTGAATCAATTGGTAGACGACCTCTAAAAAATTAGCAACGTTAAAAATCGAATCCAATCGAACTCTGGATGCCATTCCTTCCTTAAATTCTTCTCCATCACACTTAGTCTCACGTATCTTGAGTTATAAAATTTAAAGAAGCTGTCCCACTAAAAAGTAAACAGTCTTTATACCTATACAATTACACCGATAATTACAGCAATTACACAGACTTTAGATTGGAACTGCCACAATATTTAAGTTAAAACTGTTTTGTCTCTTTTTCCACGTTGGCCTGTCTGACACCTTACAGGCCAAATAGGGCGCTGCAGTTTGAGTATAACCAAGGTTCGAATCATTTACTTGTAAGGGTAGTATACCAGTAGCAAAAAAGCTGCCCCTCGTAGCTCCATCGAATAGGTACAAGAATAACACCGTGAGTTTTAGACAGTAGACCGGTCTATTCCAACAAACCTGCCTTCCAGGGCCGAGTCAATAGGTCGACGACCTCTAAAAAATTAGCAACGTTAAAATCGAATCAAATCAAACTCTGGACGCCAATCCTTCCTCAAATTCCTCTCCATCATTCGTAGCCTAACATATCTTGCATTATAAAACTTAAAGAAGCTGTCGTACTAAAAAGTAAACAGTCTTTATACCTATACAATTACACCGATAATTACAGCAATTACACAGACTTTAGATTGGAACTGCCACATTAATTATGTTAATGGCATCAGCGGACGCGTTTACGAGTTCACTCGCTCTGACAATACTTCGGAAAGCCATTCCGAATTAAGTAGTTATACCAATTTAGCTTTTTTATGGGATTTTTGTTATTTTTTTGGGGAAAATTTGGGATGTGATAAGTTTTTTTTTTGGGTAATGTTTTTTAATGGATTAGTTGCTGCTGTTACGTTTTATTTTTGTTTTATGTGGGAGACGAGCAATCGGCTAATTTGATGCTAAGTTTAAGCTAGAGCACAACTAAGTCGCAGCATACCCTGGGACACAAGATTTTATGCCCTCTACTGTAACCTTCCACCTAAAGTGTTCCACAGTAACATACATACATAAACTCACGCCTTATCCCGTTCGGGGTAGGCAGGGACGACAGAGCGCCACTTGTCACGATCCTGGCAAACAGATTAAGCCTCGTCCACATTCATTAAAATAGTCATATCTACATGCGCGTCGGTTACCAGTGCTCTTAATTTGGTAACATTAACATTTCAGTAACATTTTCACACTACCTACTGCCATAGCGTTAGTAAAGTAACCCAAATGGCCTTTCCTCATGAAAAGGTTCCTCGTGCTAAATCCATTTCTTTATAATTTATTTTATTTTATTGTTTTTGGGGAGCTTACAGCTACAGTACAGTGAATTTAGTTGTAAACAATTACATGCCAATTACAAGCTTCCACAAATGAAAAATAATACAGAACTGAAAAAAAACTGAATACCAATTAATCTGGTTTTAACGGTAACAGACGACCAAGTCTCTCACCGTTCCAGATATCCAAATATCATCAGCCGCTGTAAGATCACTTCTCGATGTACCCCGCTTACAAAAAAATCCACGAAATATTTAATTACGATATTTTATTAATAAATTCCTTTATACTTGATAATTAATTACCTATTTGTTTCTATAATTATGTAATAATTTACTGTTTAATATAGCACAAAAACACCATGTAAAGGTCAGCCCCGCACCAGGCTTTATTCATGTTGAGGTTTTGTACTCCTACGCTTGCTCCCTTACCCGTCACCCACGCGCAAGATCATAATATACTGTTGCTTACTATATTATATGGCCAGTCTGTTTATTTATTTGTTAAGTAAATTCTACGGATGGAATTAACAAAAGTAAGATTTCATTTCGAAATAAAGGGATCAACAATTTTTTTTTCATAATAAAATTGACTCTGATCAGGACGGTGATAGCTATTGCAATAGATACGTACTTAATGTAGTTAACATAAATGATTAACAACCTATTGTATTTCTTAGATTAAATAAAAACCAAATCACTGAATCAAATGGAATGACATTTCGATGGTACCAACTTAATTTACCGAGTTCTGTTCTGACAAACATTTAAACATCAAAACGAAGTACCTATCGTACATTCTCTTTTTTTTAGGGTCAATTTAAATAATCTGCAGTAACAAAATTTCAGAACTTCTTTTTTTTTGGAAATCGGTTAAAATCGATACATATAACCCAGCCCACCTACTTTATAAAATAAATACTGACACTAAAGTATGGTTTAACATATTTCAACGTATTCATTGAATAGGTAGTGAAGTGCTCAATAGATCTACAAAACAATTGGTTCCGCACAATATAAATAATGGCTATCGCTCAAAGTGGTACGCTTAATGCTATGCCTAGTGTGGTCTCAGTTACAGCGAATTAAAATATTAATAAATCTATACTTCTATACTAATATTATAAAGAGGTAAAGTTTGTGACGTTGTACGGGGTAATCTCTGGATCTACTGAACCGATTTTCAAAATTATTTCTGTGTTGAATAGTCCATTTATCGGAGAGTGTCATAGGCTATATAGTATCTCGCTATGACTAATAGGAGTTGAGCAGTAATGAAATATTTGTTTAAAAAAGGGATGCGTTTTTTTCGCCGCCCAAAGCAGTGGGACCGGGTCAGCTAGTATTATGTAAACAGGAGATAATATGTCACCTTTATTCTGCTTGACATTTCAGCACAGGTAACCTGTGACTGTATGACCTCATTAAGAGGTAGATCACGGAATGCTTTTTTAGCGTTTATAAAATCTAACTCCAAAAAGCGTGAAATAGGGGTCACATCTTTATACCATTTTCTATTATTAACCATTTATCATTTACTTAAACATCAATATTCTCCGTGTGGTGACGGAGTAAGAATACAATATGTCACCACCCCATCTCATCCCATGGGTGTCGTTAAAACTGACTAATGCCCGATTTACACATCGACAAGTACAGTAGCGAGTTAAAAAAATAGACAGTTACGTAGTAAGTAATAAGTAGTAAGTACAGTTCACACGTAGGCGAGTACAGCTCATAAGTTGCCGATCAGAGACGAAGACTTGTCGCGTCGTGCGTGCGTCGCCTGAGATTGTTTACGGTTATTTTAATCGATAAAATGGACATTGAACAATTGAATACCCATTTACGCGCTATTATACGAGAAATAGTATTAACACTGAACATGCAACACATTAAAAATGAAATTTTAATAAAAAGTATACTTAGAATAATAAAAAAATAAATATTCCTCACACTTTCACACAACGCCATCTAGTCCCAAACTAACCAGAGCTTGTACTATGTGTACTAGACAACGCATAAATATACTTAAATACTTTTATAAATAGATACACATTATACATAGAAAAACAGACAAAAATAAAAATAAATACGACATTAGAACTTGTGAACTGTACTAAACTCGCCCGTCTACACGGCGGGCGCCGCGAGCGCCGAGCCGGCGGGGTGAGGGAGACGCGAGAGAGGGGGCTACTTCGTTCTTAACTCGCCGAAAAATAGGATCGAGCTGTATTCAAAACAACTTGATCGGCAACTTACTACTTAACTCGCTTTTGCCGTCCACACGCAAAAAGTGACTTAACTCGCCAATGATGCAAGTTAACTCGCTACTGTACTTGTCGATGTGTAAATCGGGCATAAGGGACTATCCGTAAATATTATCTTTATGAAATAAAAAGAAGGAGAACTTAAAATTAAACCTATACCGATTCGTCTGGCCAGCGTGGTATTAGTAGGCCAAGTATCCCTCCGTCACGGGAGGAGGCCCGTCCTTGCAGTGGGACTTTAATGGACTGTTATAAAACATCAATATTTAGGCGCGATCAATCTGTAAACTGCAGTCATAGACATTCGCACCTACTTTTAGATTATTCATCGTAACTAAACGAGTATGTAAAAGTTTCCATACATGGTAATATGAACTAACTAACTAACTATTTGAAACTTTCAGCAAAATTCAAATAAAAAAGTTTCATCAACGATTTCGACCGCTGATCGCTGCGCTATCACTGCGCCCAATCCCTCACTTTTATTGCAAAAGTTTTTGAGTTCCGACTGCCTGAATTTTGCCAGTAAGTGCCAACTTCAGCCATTTGTGCGATACAAATTTTGGTGTATATGAATTGAAAAAAAAAACACTGTATTCGAGTGATAATTATAGCAGTTGTTCATCGTTTTTATGTAAGTAATACGATTTATGTGAAAAGTTTAATTTGTATTTTATACTGATTATGGGTTTGTAATTTTGGTCGAAATACAGTAATGGTAATTGGCAAAATGAATGTTATGTCATTAATGTCCTAACCAATTCATCATCATCGTCATAACAGCCTATTAATGTCCTACTGCAGGGACAGGCCTCCTCCCGGGACGGAGGGATACTTGGCCTACTAATACCACGCTGGCCAGACGGATTGGTGTAGGGTTTATTTTAAATATTTCTTCTTTTTTATTTCGTAAAGATATTATTGAGGAATAGTCCCTTAGTCGGTTTTTACGACACCCATGGGATGAGATGGGAAGGTGACATATCGTATTCTTACTCCGTCACCACACGGAGACATCTACACGCCAGTGCCAAATCAAGAGGTAGCCGATCTCTAAAAGGTCTCTGGGTCGGACTGGATGCTCTCTGGCGCAGGACCGTATTCTGTGGCGCGTGTTAGGAGGGGCCTATTTCCAGCAGAGGACTGCAATAGGCTAATTGATTAAGTTTTATCATCTATACTAATATTATAAAGAGGTAAAGTTTGTGTGTTTGTATGTTTGGTGCTTGTGACGTTGTAGGGGGTAATCTCTAGATCTACTAAACCGATTTTAAAAATTCTTTCTGTGTTAAATAGTTCATTTATAGGAGAGTGTCATAGGCTATATAGTATCACGCTATGACTAATAGGAGTGGAGCAGTAATAAAATATGTTTCAAAAGGGGACGCGTTTTTTTCGATCCCCAACGAAGTGGGCACGGGTCAGCTAGTGTTACATAAGATAACAAATGATCGAAAAACATAACCACCATCAGTAAAGTAAAAACATAGTTTCCATGAATACATATAAATTGTTAATTTACAAAGAACAATACAAGTTTGTTAGGTTTCTTCAAGTTGAGTCGGCAACGATCGATTCTGTTATATGAGGTCAATTGTAAATGGTTCTAATAATACATGTACTGTTTTACTTTGTACTAACTTAATAATTTAATTGGAGGTTTAAGGTTTATTTGGCTCGTGATTTGAAAGTTCGCGTTTATTCTGTGTAATATAAATCGATATAACATCTAATAGATTGAGAGTCTATTACCAAATTCGCGGAAATTTTTTTTGAGCCAATCTTACATAATATGCATATTTATGTAGTGCGTTTTGTCGTCTCTGCCTACGCCGGACGGGATAAGACGTTAGTTTATGTATGTATGTAGTCGTATGAATTAATACTTTAATTGGAATAAAAGATATAACTAAGTAAAAAATAAACATAATTTACATCGTACTCATATTAGAGGCATAACTTTTAAAACACATTCAGACATCATGAGAGCTTGGCGATGTCTCGAGCATTATAAATTTGAAATTTGAATTAGCTCCGAGGGAAGCTTGTGTTCTAGGCCATTTTAAGTTCGTAACTAGGTATCAAGTTTATTGTTAATCGAAGGAAGTATAGACTAATTGCTAAGGTTGTTTAGATAACATTGAGGGAATAGATGATCGGAGATATTTATAGCGCAAATGTATTAGGTAACATCGGTAGAGGACGCCCTAGAAAGACTTACAAAAACATAATTTGTAACATCCATTCATCATCATCGTACCAGCCCATTTACGAGTATGTCCCACTGCAGAGAGATTTTTGGCCTACTAATACCACGCTGGCAGACGGATTGGTATAGGGTTTAATTTCAAGTTTTCCTTCTTTTTATTTCGTAAAGATAATATTCACGTATAGTCCCTTAGTCGGTTTTTACGACACCCATAGGATGAGATGGGGTAGTGACATAATTATTGTATTCTTACTCCGTCACCACACGGAGATTTTTTTATTAATGCTGGGATCCAATCGGGGGTAGTTAGCAAATAAATACACCTTAAGCAAATAAATACACCTTACTATACTAATGTCAGTACATCATTTACAAAGGAAGAAAAAATTCCTTGTTTTAAAATTCTTAGCTGTTGAAATTACTTGTATTCGGAGGCATATTCGCGTTCATACATGACATATATTTGAATATATTATAAACAAGTGTTGCTAAAAGCACATAAAACAGACCTCGTTAAACTTAATAGGCGCTATAACTTTTTGTAAACACAAGTGTTACATATTCAGCCGGCACGACTTGTACACACAGCAACACATCAAGTTAAACATTTTCATTTGAAATTGTGTCTTATTTCAAGGTATTAAGGTACCCGAGTGTCTAGCTTGATTAGTTTCTGTGTGTACAGAACGTCCTTGTTCTCGTGAAATTGTTTAAGAAAATTATTATGTTTTTTCTCTTGAGCCTAATGTTTTTTGACTGTTTGTATTTTTTAATTTGGGTTATTTTTTGTGTTCATTTATTCTTATTTCTTATTATTTTAGTTCTTCTAAATACTTAAGCAACTGTATTGATCTACCAGTAATACCTACTAAGACCGCAACGTGACATGTTTACACGCATTGGTTAAGAAGATGTAGGTGCGGCGTGTAACTGCTTTTGAAAAAGATGACAGGAGATTACATAAGTCTCTCAGAAAAACCCTAATGAAATGCAGCAGCATACTATTTCTCCCTCTTCAATTTTCCTCAAATATTATTAAGCACTTATCCCTTGCATTGTGACGTTATTTAACTAACATCGTATTCATCATACAGCCCATTAATGTCCCACTGCAGGGACGTGCCTCCTCCCATGACGAAGGGATACTTGGCCTAATAATACCACGATGGCCAGACGGATTGGTATAGGGTTTAATTTCAAGTTTTCCTTCTTTTTACTTTGTAAAGATAATATTTACGGTTAGTCCCTTAGTCGGTTTTTACGACACCCATGGGATGAGATGGGGTGGTGACATATTGTATTCTTACTCCGTCACCACACGTATTATTTATCCCTATTTCGGTTTTTCCTTAAGGTATACTGGCAAGGTACAATTTTAGAACTTGATGAAATACAACCTAGCCTTTGCCTTGTTTAAAAAAAAAAATGCTTGACAAGCCGTCAAAACTTAACAAGATAAAACATTTTTTTAACATTTCCTAGTAAATATAATTAACGAGAACTACTCCTAAACAAATAGCGGATGTAGGCTAATTTATCTGAAGTCAACTACTGGTAACCAAATAAGCCAGAGGCATTTCAACTGAGCGGTTATGCCCGAGTTGAGGCAACTTAGCAATTAAGACTAGAATCTACGGAGTGATAGAATGACTAGCATGTTCGATGAGCAATTAGCGCGTTGATACATAAGATGAAATCGATCGATCGTATAATTCAGTTAGGTTGGGAAGCATTCAGCAAGCTACGTCGAGTCTTATCTTCGCCTTTACCGCAACGCCTGAAGACCAAAGTCTTTAACCAATGCGTCCTACCAGTAATCGAGGCAGGGTTGAAATTTCCTTTTTTAAGTAAATCCTTCAGACGCCTTGATTTCTCGGTCAATTTCGATAAAAAACACCAAACATAATCTAAAAGTTAATTTTGCTTTCATTTAAAAAAAAACCTAGTCCTTTTAGATATGCATTAGATAAAATATGTAAAGTAAAATTATAATATTCTTAATCCTTAATCACACTGATATGATAAATTGTTTTAAGACCAACTGGCTTTTTGCTTATTATTACAATGCCTACTTATTATACTGTAGAATGCAGACGAGTAGTCATAAGATTGTTTATAGTCAATATTTATAGTGTAAATAGTGCGTATAACACGCGTACAATACGTTGCACAAACTTAGTGTCCGTGTGTCAATATTTAAACGAGCGAAAACTTTTTCCATTTTAGCATAGCAGTGTTTATAACTGCAAACTGTCATCTTCTCTCTCTGGAGAGATTTAATTTTTATTTTGAGCTCAGCAACGGTTTTTGTGTTCTGTTTAAAGATTGTTTTACTACTAGTTTCGAAGCTTATGAGGTTCGAAACAAGTTTTTCATGTAGTTTATTTTTTTGTTGAGTTTTTATTTTATGTTTTGAAATAGAGTTTAAAAATCAGTAAATTATGGTTTAATTTTATGTGTTTTGATTTTTTTTTAATTAGCTTTAAAATAGGGATTAGGTTTTATTGATTAACAAGCTGTTCATTATTAGATGATTATTAAATAAAGGTTTTACTTAATGATAAAAGTATATTTATGTGATTGTGTGAGAGTGCATGCGTGTGAGTTAAGAGATGATTGTGGGTTAAATGCTCAATAGACCTACAATTATTTGTATCTTAGGCATGTAATAGTATAGTTCTAATCAAGCCCGACAGTAATTTTCTTAGTTAATTATTTTATGGGTCTCCAACAAAGGCAATACCCATTAGAAATTAATATAAAAAAAACTATAGGAACATTGCGTGTACTTATTCCTTCATTAACAGGAAACCACAGCATGCAAATAAAAAAACACTAAAATAATGACAAACTCTAAATTAAAAACTAATATTAGAAATATAAATTAAAAAATTAAATGGAATTCTTAAATTATTTAATTACTTCTTCTAATCCAATTAAAAACTGTTCGCAAAACGTTCGGAACTTATTTTGAATAATATTAAGGATTTGCTTATACGAATAAAAAAAACATCATAGGATTCTAACCTACGACCTTTTTAACACAAGTAGCATTTAACCTCTAAACCCCAAAACGTCAATAAAATCATTAAAACTTAGGTGTGAAATAAAGACATTAACTATATTTTAATAAGCTATCGGCCATTTTTTATTATAAGAATGAATGTCATCTGCTTATCATCCGCGAAGGTTGTAAACCTCTGATGTAAAAAAGTTATTTTATACTTTATGGTCCATAAAGTTTTTCTTTGATAGAACCGCGTTTAAAAAATATTACCGTGAATTGGCTGTTTGCTACTTTAGACGTTGATTGCTAACTGCGGAGTTGTCTTGCTATGCGGCTGCTATTTGCGCGATCTACAGATTGTTTCCTTTTTTTATTTCGTACAGATTACATTCACAGATAGTCCCTTAGTCGGTTTTTACGACACCCAATTGTTATATTTTTTTTTAATTCTTGCATGATCGCGATGCGGGCGATGTCTTAAAAATATAAAGTCTCAATGGACTTCTGTTATTCTTATCATGTCATGTAAATGCTATAGATGGAATATGCAAGGAAGTTGATTTGAAGTTGAGCACATTTTTAGTTGACGACCGCTGTGCTGTAGTGGTTATATAACATGACTGCTACGCAGAGGTCTCGGGTTCGAGTCCCGCTCAATGCAAACCTTTGTGTGCATGAACATGATTGTTTGCATTGGTCTGAGTGTTTCTATGTATAATAATGTAAGTATGTATTTACAAAAAAAAAGTATTTAAGTATGTTTATCCGTTGTCTAGTACCCATAGTACAAGCTTTGCTTAGTTTGGGACTAGAGGACGTTGTGTGAATGTGTGAGGAATATTTTATTATTATTATATATTATTATACATTTTCAGTTGCATAGTTTTTAAACAGAACTGCATAACTGTGAAGTTATTTGCTAGTTTTATTCAGAGTTTTTTACATGAAATACAGGAAACTTCTCGGTAACTCAAAAGAGGAGGTCGGTAGCTCTACTTTGTTTATATAGAGTTCCTGACAGATTAATTCTATATCTATACTAATATTAAAAAGAGGTAAAGTTTGTATGTTTGTGACGTTGTAGGGGGTAATCTCTGGATCTACTGAACCGATTTTAAAAAGTGTTTGTGTTGAATAGTCCATTTATTGGGGAGTGTCATAGCCTTTATAGCATCACGCTTTGACCAATAGGAGAGGAGCAGTAATGAAATACCTATGTTTCAAAAGGGGACGCGTTTTTTTCGCCGCCCAACGAAGTGTGCACGGGTCAGCTAGTAATATTATAAAGAGGTAAAGTTTGAGTGTTTTTGTGTTTGTGACGTTGTAGGGAGTAATCTCTGGATCTACAGAACCCATTAAAAAATGTTTCTATGTTGAATAGTCCATTTATCGGGGAGTATTATAGGCTATATAGTATCACGCTATGACTAATAGGAGTGAAGCAGTCACGAAATATGTTTAAAAAAGGGACGCGCTTTTATCGCCGCCCAACGAAGTGGGCACGGGTCAGCTAGTTCTATATAAGTTACTAGCTGACCGTTTTAAAATCGGTTCAGTAGATCCAGAGATTACCCCCTACAACGTCACAAACACACAAACTTTACCTCATTATAATATTAGTATAGATGGATATCAGACAGTCACTGACTAAACACGCCATTGGTATCTTGGTGCTCTAAAGAAGTGTTATGTAGTATCAAAACGTCATCCCACTTAAGGCTTCCTATAAAAACAAGGCTTGGGTTCTGATCATGAATTTGCTAGACAAATAGCGTGTCTGGAGTTTTCTATACTAATAGTTTACCACAATTAAGATAACTTAGTCACTAATCAAGCAATTTATAACCTTGTTATTCTAAAGTTATGGTTGTAATTGACTAACTACTTAAATATGTAATGCCATTATATAAAAACAAATACATGATTATAATTTGACAAGAACATTTTGTATAACAAGGACTTAAATAAATAAGTATACATAGCATAATAAGACTAATTTAAGTCTGCCGTATGATGAGGCGCCACTGTCTTTGTACAAAAGCAACATTAGCTTATAAATTTCGTAGTTCTTTTTTTTTCCGCTGTTAATATAATTTTGTTGGGTCGCAAATAACAAACTTCTTATAACGACCCATGTATTATGCATGTAGGTTGTATATTAACATAATAGGTACCTCTTTTTATGTTATTATAATTGAGGGGCTAAGAATAAATGGTTAGAAGCGACAGTTCTTTCAAGTCGAGCTCAGTTCAATCAAGCTACGCCTTTACCATAGTACAAATATATTTCGACTTCATAGAAACGGACGAAACGCGAGTTATACCTACACGCTCATGATAGAGGTGGCTTTGGAGAGTGAACAGTCGCGACTGTGCCGCAGTAAGGAGCGGGAAAGTAGGTAAATGTAATTAAAATGCTGAAGGTGGGCAGCCCTATCGCATGTTTACGTACCGCGAATAAATATTCGGCCGAGATAGACTACTGGTTGTACTGTCCCTTAATGTCGCATACAACGCATAGCAGGGGCCCAAGTCTGGTATTTCAATAGAGTCTCAAAGAGCGATCACTTAACGCACAATTGTTCATTTTGACAAGTTTCGTAGTCTAATATTCCCATCGGCGCCGCAACGGCTTGTCACTGGCACTGCGATAGCAAAATGGCTTATATTAGTAGTCTTGTAACGAATGACAGCGCACTGACTAACCGACGTGCCTAGTCTAATAAAATTTTGACAGATCATTGGTCATTGCTCTGCCTTTGGCATACCAATTGTGGCCACAATTTTATCGGCTGTAGAACTCAGCCTTTCAATAGCTGCTGCCATATTATTGGTAGCCTGCACTTGCTGGAACATGACCTCAGCTTGCTTGAACATGGCTTGAGCTTGCTGCAATGTGGCCTGCGCTTGTTGCAAAATGGCATCCGCGTTGCGACCTTCTGTAGCCTCCAATCTTGCCTGTGCAGCATCTAGAGCAGCATGGTCTCTCTCTATAAAAAAAACATTTTCTCATATTAAAAGATTATACTTAGCATTAGAGTTAATGGGTTAATTGTCAGATCATTACCTTCCACTGCATGACGTCGCGCTAGTCTCTGGCGGCGGCGTCGATTTGGAGGCCGGTCTACGCTGGATGCCTGACCTTCCACAGTTTCTTGTTCCAAGCTGAAAAATGTAATCATAACATTAGTCTAAATATAGGTGATACTATTTATTTGAATTCATCTGCTAAAAGTTGTAGTATACCTTATTACTGGGGTAAGCGGTCTCTGGCTTTCTACATGCTCCTGTATCTGCTGCTGATCATCTGATGCAATGGCAACAGTGTAATTATTTAATATTCTGTAAAAGTAAAGCAGTATTTTCAAAATAATTAATACGACAAGCTTAAGCTAATTAAACTAAAGAATTAAAAGTTAATACCACTTACGAGAATGAGTTGTCTGTGGAGTCTAACTCAATATTAGGAGAATTGCCGGCTACCTCAGGAAGAGGAAATGATATAATTGGCTATTGAACAGAAAAAGAGAAGTTAGTAAAATTAAACACGGAATTATACAACTGTGACATATTACTATTGTTACAAAGTGATAACTACTTTCTAATGTGCAATACAAGATAAATAATTTGGTGAACCTAATAATAAATAAATAAATAAAAGATGAAAAAAATGTTTTAATGCTTACAAGGACTGGAGTGTGACGGATACCTGGCAGTGGCTCACCAAGATCTCGCCCTAAAACTGTATATAGGCGCTCTTGGAGTGGGGTTAAGATAAGAGTTTTGGCAGGCCCACCTCCTGAAATAGAAGTTATTTTATTATTAAAAAACCACTTGTTACCACTGCACTTCGACAAAACTGTCAAATTAAAAGAATTACTTACCTGTTGCACTTATTTCTCTTTTGTTACATTTTATTTTTTTCACTAGTTTGCTCTTGTATTCGTTGTAAAACTAAAAAAAGAACAAGTATTACAATAACTATAAATTAAGTATATTATTCGTATATAAACTCGGTTTATGTACTCACGACGCGCCATTCAGTCGGCGTTTTAGTCGGGCAGTCCACCTGTACCGAATTTAAAATTTGGGCGCACTCCATCCAGTATCTTTTTAGCAAACTTCGCCCTTCCATTGTGCGATTACAATGGCCAAGCGCTAAATCTTTGTGGCTCTCCACAAAATCTATAAGAGCCGAAATTTGCTCAATAAGCACCATTTTGCCTTCTTAATAAATAATCTTTGCTCTGTGTTGGTATAGGATCCTACGACACGTGTTTTTGCACTGTTTACAAAGTTAATAATGGATGCAAGCAAATAGGTACTTTATACAACTTAAAAGAAAGAAACGTCAAAACTTTTAGAACTAAACGTATTGAGTTGTAAGCTTGCTCTTGATTACGCATATTTTTAATGTTTTTTGCATTTTACTAACTTTTTTTCTCTGTAAATTGCTTTGAATACTATTAAATATTGCTTAAAAATTTATCTAAACGAAATCTGACTTAAATAAATGTTAAAATTAAATAGTAGTTTTATGAAAGTCATTTCTACTATCACAATAATTGTAAAAAAAATATTGGGAAAATTATTTTCTAATAATGGCAATACAACCATGCCGTTCCAAAGTAACTCAACTAGCCGATCATTAGAAGTTGAGCCGACTATGGACTTTTATCACAATGTCGGTTGGATTGCATTGGTCGGGCGTCGGCATAGAAAATTTATAAAAATAGCCGACTTGGGCCCCTGGTGTAATCGAGCCGAACTTACCGTAGGTCTAGTCCCCTTTTAAAATACTTTCGGAAATTAGTCGTATAATATGTACTACAGAAACCGTTAATAGAATTAGTGTATTATGACAGAATTTTATGGCAAGTGACATATTATTATTTAATTAAAGAAAATAAATGTTAAAGCCTAATTTTTTTATAAAAATTTGCGTTTTCTTAATAAAATAGCCGTACACCTTTAACACCTGTAGCTATCTCTATAAGTACTATAATCTTTTTCTTCTTAACAGCCTATTAATGTCCCTCTGCAGGGACGGGCCTCCTCCCGTGACGGAGGGATACTTGGCCTACTAGTACCACGTTGGCCAGACGGATTGGTATAGGGTTTAATTTCAAGTTTTCCTTCTTTTTATATCGTAAAGGTAATGTTCACGGTAATACATACCTTAGTCAGTTTTTACGCCACCCATGGGATGAGATAGGGTGGTGACACATTGTATTCTTATTCCGTCACTGCACGGAGTACTTTAATCATTATCATCTAATTGACGTTCACTGCTTTCGGCAAAAAGTGAAAATCTTTGCAGGAGGCTTATATTAATAAGGCGTACGTCTATTGGCTGACCTCATCAAGAGCTTAGCTTTACAAAATTTCCTCCATTACCTTATTTCAAAGTTCATCAAGCTTTTTTAATTAAATAAATACACACATATTTAAATAACATACAATTCCATACGCCACGAATTACCATTAATATCTGAACATTAAACAACTTGACTGCTTACTTCATCATAACAGCCCATTAATGTCCCACTGCAGGGACGGGCCTCCTCCCGTGACGGAGGGACACTTGGTCTACTAATACCACGCTGGCCAGACGGATTGGAATAGGGTTTAATTTCAAGTTTTCCTTTTTTTTTACTTCGTAAAGATGATAGAGTTTATTGCTATTTTTAATTGTTACCATTATTTTGCCACTCTATCTGCTACGATATATTTGACGCTGACTGTACTTACTTCTAGCACAATACAATACAATTAAAAAATAAATAGCATAAAAGAAATTACTTCAACCAACCCTCTATAAAATGTGGAAATGATTAAACCCAACAATTACATGGGCTGGGCTATATGACTAATGGTATGAGTACCATTCAGTAAATAGCTTTCGATGTACAATTTTATTGTCTTTTCAACTACTTACCTATAATTACTTATTGCTAATGACTGTACATTGATCATAATTTATTGTTTCATCGAATTATTAGTTTGATTAATCATTGAGTTAGTTTTTTTTTTTGAGTAGTTGATATAAAGAGGATTTTGTTTGTTTTACATGTCAAAGTAGAAAGATATATTTTTTTATATAGAAGACGAGAATAAATGTATTAAGCGCTTTGTTAGCTGCCAGAATAAGACAATTGCTTGTGCTATCCACAAATTATTGTCCTGAGTCTGGTGTTCTTTAGGAGATCAAAGAAGGCTTATAAGGATTATACTACATGGCATCGGAATTAGTCATAAGTTTCATCATAACAGCCCATTAATGTCCCACTGCGGGGCGGATTCTTGGCCTACTAATACTACGTTGGCCAGACGGATTGGTATAGGGTTAAATTTCAAGTTTTCCTTCTTTTTATTTCTTAAAGATAATATACACGGATTGTCCCTTAGTCGGTTTTTACGACACCCATGGGATGAGATGGGGTGGTGACATATTGTATTCTTACTCCGTCACCACGCGGACAGCCGTGACTTTATGTACAAATAAAAATATATGATTTTAATGCCATATATAAATATTTTTATTCGCTTCTAGTGTTACGTAGCCAACATCTAAATTTAAGTAACCCTATCCTCTCGGGTTAAGCCGTCATAAATGAATATACATACACAAGTTTATGACGTCATTATACTGTATAATTCTTAATTTGAATTGTAAGAATTTTATTGGCGGTTAATTTATTCTGACATGTACACCTCTCTAATATTTTTATGACGTAACCATAACATCTGTATTTATATTTTTGACAAGCTTCAAATATAAGAGGTTGTGTCTTAATCATTGATTAATTCGAGATACGTGATTTTACTGTGTTGCACACAAATTATTATCTTTAACCAGGATGTTTTCTGTGTTCGTTAAGTACATGTCTTTAAAAGGCCTGGGCCCGATTCCTAGTCCAAAAATTAATGATCTTTGAGCTGCTGACAAACATTAGAAAAACAACTATACCCCTTCCAGCGTAAGTTTAGCTTTTTGACAGTTCACGTCCATGAAGTTTCGTAATACTTCCGCTTATTTTTCAAACAAATTATATTGTATTTTATGGACGTACCCATGTTTTTTTCAGTTACCATGGTTACTTAGTGATGGCCACTCATAACGATTACCACCATTATGAAACAAATTACAAATAATCGGTAGAAATAAATACTATGAATAAACCTGAACTCTTCATAATACGTTTATAAAATGTAATATGATATTTTAGATTAGCTATAACCCGCGAATGTGTCACGATAAATTATGTATTTTAAATAATACCTAAGCTAACTATAATTTTATCATTTTAAGCTATAGGCTAATTCTCTTAACATAGAAGTAAGAAACAATAATAAAATGATAATGTAAGTTGATGTAAGGATCCAAATGTGTAAAATAAAGTAATTTGAAAAATCGCGAAATCGCTTACAATCGATTGGGATTACATTCGAGATACTGCTGAACGTCACTAACGTCAAGCTGTCAAATGTTGTTAAATATAGTGGAAGGGGTATACCTACTTAATTAAAAGTCTCGTCCTTTTTTGAAGTCACTTATAAATTGAAGTTTTCCATCAAAAAACATTATTTGTCATAATTGTTATGTACCTACTTTGCAATCTATATATAAAAAAGTTTTTGAATTCATATTATTACAAAGAGGCTAAGGAACAGAGCCGCATTCTTAAGCCCACAATAACCAGCTTAACCCCAACTATGAACCCATGAATACCATAACTAAATATTGATAAAAAATCTATCTATTTATTTCATAATTTTATAATCCTAAAGCTAAAAAAGAGTTGTCACAATGACAGTATTGACATATAAATGTCACATTATCTGTAAAAAACGTAATTCTATGACAAAACATTTATTATTTATGAATAAAATCTATGGTAGTTATTGTGAACAAATCTGTTGATCTTTTCTACTATTTGAATCGTTATGAATTGAAATGGTAGGGCTTAGTGAGCAAAGAATTCAGGTACAGTCGGGTGCAAAGGCTGTAAAACTTTTACAACGTTTTGTAGTCGACCTTCTTACTGGTTATTAATAAATATTTTTTTATTTTCTTTTGTCATAACTGTCCAGTACTGCAAGGACTGGGGTCATGTAGTGATGGAGGCAAATATTGGCTTAGTTTATATAATATGGTATGTTTTTTATCAAGGTTTTTTTTATCCCTTTAAAAGTTTTTGTAGAAATACACTTTTTCCAACTTCTCAATAAAAATCGTGCCAAGCACAACAACGGCTCCTTTTGGTTTTAATAACACTATTGTCAGAAAGGTTGCTAATGGATTTGTATCAAATTTTTTGTCTCTTATTAGGCATTTATTTTCTTCTTAAATAACGTTTTTTGACCTTCAATGGATCAAAAAGGTCTGTAAGAAATTTTATTTCTCTTCCTATCATGTCTAAGACAAAATTACATTATAACGATTAGAAGTAAGTTTTTGAAACTATCTGTTTTAAAAACTTAATTCTAATTGAATGAATTATCAATTTTTGCTACTGATTGTACAAGCTTAACATCTCGCTTGAAATTGACGAGTATATCTCCACTCTAATGGCACGTGACGCGATCGTTATTGGACATTGATGAGATCCATTCATTTAAGCTGAAAAGAGTACTACTTGCATCTTTTTTACCATTTGCTTATGACTTTTAGTGCCCAAACTGGTATCGAAAGTTCTTTACGCTGTATATAGGCCTCGGACATGGCCAAACGTCTGGGTCTCCAATAATCAGTTACGAAACTTATATTTCATCAATTATTTTAATGTATGTTTTAATGTATGTCTTTGTAATGTATTTTAGACCAAACATAATGATGACCATTAACTTGTTTCTTTGTCACTGGAACATAATATTGGACAATAAAAAATAAATAAAATAATACTATTTAAGAATAATAAATAAAAAAAACGGACATAGATTGTACATTATAAAAAACTGCTACATTTATTATGTTATAACACGATGTCAAAAAGAATAATTTGAATAACAATAGCATTTTATTCAGAACAAATACAAATAATTTACAATTTCCGATTAGAAATCGACTAAATTAAATAGATATAAAAATTCCAATAAATCTTATTCTTTGTCAATATCAAAGTTTCGTAGAACAACATTTGAATTGTTTAAAATTCATAATAACTTCACAAAGTGTTCCTTTATGTTAATTAATCGATTTAAATTCGATATTAAATCGATACATTTGGTGAATAGTCGAGTGATCTTGCGGTGTTAGTAATTAAACTACTATTATTATAATTCGATTCGATATTAACATTGATATATTGTGTTTTTTTGTTGTACACCTGTCAGATATCATTCGAATAACGATTCTTTTTTAGTCGAGTGAGTTCTTTATTTTAGCGATTATGATAATGGTACGTCACAGATCACTGCAGGAGATCTCTGGTTTGAAACTTATTGTTATGACTATCTCATAGCTCTTGCATATCACGTTAAAGTCATATCAATGGCTACGAACGAAAGCTTGAATTTTCACGTAAAATTTATGCCCCGTTTATTGGTAACTGTTAGAAACTTCCAAAGCTTTTGTTCGAGAATTTGGTCCTATGCCGAACTATTCAAATATGGAACATTGTTCAAGTATATAATGTGTTAGGTACCTCCTTTCTATCTCATTGGGTTCTTTAAACGCATTTTGAAGTATTTGGTTGACAGTGACGGAGCCGTGTGGTGACGGAGTAAGAATACAATATGTCATCACCCTATTTCATCCCATGGGTGTCGTAAAAACCGACTAAGGGACTATCCGTGAATATTATCTTTACGAAATAAAAAGAAGGAAAACTTGAAATTAAACTCTATACCAATCCGTCTGGTATTATTAGACCAAGTATACCTCCGTCACGGGAGCAAACCCGTCCCTGCAGTGGGGCATTAATGGGCTATTATGATGATCCATTGATGTCTTTATGATAGCCAGGGTCGATTCAGACATAATCACTTGAGTAATAAGAAAAGTGAGAGGGAAGCAACAACATAGCTAAAATTGACCAGACGCGTCTTAGATCTTTGTCCATAAAAACGGATTGAAGTGACCTCATCCTAAAGGAGGACTTTACACGGGTGACTAAAGCCGCACGATTTTTGCCGCGCGGCGTAAATCGACCATCTAAATGGCAATTCGGCTAGGCCGCAAGGGAGAATTTGCAAGGCGGTTTGGTGAGGCAATTAGTCAAGCGACTAGCCGCACGGCGAAAATCGACCCGTGTAAATCCCCCTTTAGTAAATGCAGACTGGCAATATGACATTAACTTATCACCAAAAAGATAAGTTTATCTTTTCTTTTAATAAGACGCAGCGTTTTGGAGACAACGATATCAAAATCGACACTTATTATAATTCCGTTATCATAAGTAATGGTGAATCGTTCACCAGTTGCAACCATCGAATGATAAGAGATAAAACGAGTTGAGAAACGTCAGTGCGGTCATTCTGTTATCTTGGCTTTAGAAACTGGCCTGGTGAACAACATCTGTTGTCTAGTATCCATAGTACAAGCTTTGCTTAGTTTGGGACTAGATGGCGTTGTGTGAAAGTGTGAGGAATATTTATTTATTTATTGTTAACAGTTTGTCATCAATGTGGACATATAATAAATAACTGGTTCTCCGCCTAAATTAGCAAAAATAAACTAGATAAATAGACAGGAGAACCCATAGATCATCATAACAGCCCATTAATGTCCCACTGCAGTGACGGGCCTCCTCCTGTGACGGAGGGATACTTGGCCTACTAATACCACGCTTGCCAAACGGATTGGTATAGGGTTTAATTTCAAGTTTTCCTTCTTTTATTTCGCGAAAAGTCCCTTAGTCGGTTTTTACGACACCCATGGGATGAGATGGGGTGGTGACATATTGTATTCTTAATCCGTCGCCACACGGAGAACCATAGATACTGATGATAAATATTTAACTGCCTTAATTTTAAAGATTTACTGATTAAACTGCCTCGATGGCAACCCTGTCACTTATGCTACTGCCATGCATGAGGTTCGTGTCCTACTCAAGATATTTGTTTGTACTATCCATAAGCTATAGTCTATAGCCTGGGCCTGCATGTTCTTTGTCTCCGTTCTTTTCATGTCTGAAGAAATCCCCACGACACAGGGCTTGATCCCTAGTTCGGGAGTTGCATTTTAACATAAAAAATTAAATCATCATAACAGCCCCTTAATGTCCCACTGCAGGGACGGGCTTCCTCCCATGACGGAGGGATACTTGGCCTACTAAATCTAAATTAAATGGCAAATTGTATTGCTAGAATACCATTTTTGGTTTACCACCAGCTTTATAATATACCTTTTTTACGATACACGTAAACTAGATAAAACAGGTTTCATTTTTACTATCTTTCCCATGCATGTCGTATAAAGTAATAAAGATTATAAGATGCTGCATCTACGTTTCAATAGATCGGTCAAATATTCATTGTTCGATTATAAAAATCTTTGTATCCAGCAGAGTCTGTACTTTGTGGAGAAGGTTGTATTATTTGGCTTTGACCATACTTTTGTTGGAGCAATTGGGATTTTGTAATATATGTGTGTTAAAATCTCCAAATGGTAAGGAACTATCCGTGAATATTATCTTTACGAAATAAAAAGAAGGAAAACTTGAACTTAAACCCTATACCAATCTGTCTGGCCAGCGTGGTATTAGTAGGTCAAGTATCCCTCCGTCACGGGAGGAGGCCCGTCCCTGCAGTGGGACATCAATGGGCTATTATAAAAATTTAAAATGTTAATAAGCTCTATACACTACAAGTGGCCATTAATATCTGAACATTGACTGTTGGATGATTGCTTTACACCGTTGCCCTCACTTAGTCGATATGACAGCTCGGGTGTCATATGATGTTACACCGTCCGATCCCCAAAGACAACAAGCAAGTGCAAGCCGTTTGATCGGTACCCAGGTGGCCATAAGTAAACTCCTCACCAAGCTTACAAGATGAAAAATGGCTTCTGTTACTCCCCTATGACCCCCTCGGGCATAGAAAGGGAGGAGAATTGTAGTAAGGAATCATGGCTAAATAAATGCTGTAAAACAGGCTCTCGATGGATCAACCTAGTATGACATAATAATATGACTCCGTAATGTATTACCAACGGAAACTATACAATGTATAATCATGCATAATTCCTTATTATACTTGAAACTTGTTTAAAACCTTCTAGATTTGGTGACTTAGGTATACTCCTTAGTTTTGGTGATACTTACTTATAGTTACTTTATGTGCTGACCCGTGCCCCCTTCGGTGGGCGGCGAAAAAAATGCGTCCGTTTTTTAAACATATTTCATTACTGCTCCACTCCTATTAGCCATAGCGTGATATTATACAGCCTATGACACTCTCCGATAAATGGACTATTCAGAACAGAAAGAATTTTAAAAATCGGTTCAGTAGATCCAGAGACTACCCCCTACAACGTCACAAACACACAAACACAAAAATTTACCTCTTTATAATATTAGTATAGATAAGTTATTTTAATGACTTATAGCATCGAATATATGTATTTACTAGTAATTATACGTCAAAAAATATTTTATTTCCTTTTTCAGTTAATGCAAAGTTATTAATTTTTAAATCCCTTAAAAAAAATCCCTAAAAAAAAATTACCAATAAATATATAAATTGTCATCACCCACGAAATGATTTTGACACTGTATATTTTTACACCGTCCCCACACAGACTAGTCTAACCGTAAATTCTCAACAAACCCACCACATGCAACTTCACTTAATATGCATACATTGCAACATTCTTATCTATTTAATCAAACATTCAAAAGAAAAACAAATATTCTTATAAACATGATAATGTATCGCAACCTATGCCCTTAATACTATTAATAAAAGTAACTTTCACGCAGAATTTAATAGATTTACCTAACTTGCATTTTTTACAACATCATCCAAATTATTTTGAGCTCTCATTTCCAAAGATTTTGTTTAAGGTTTGATTTGTTTGATGTGTCAAGTTATTTTGGTGTTATCTTGTAATATCAGATGCTTGTTTACGATCCCGTTATTTTGATATTAAACATTACGTGATATTTCAAAAGTTGTTTCTTCCATGTGTGAGAATTGTTGGTCGAGTTTTGCGTTTTACCTATAGTTTTTTTTATGTATGTAATTATGTTTACAGTTAGCATTTTTATTTTATTCAGTCTCTGTGTGGCGTTGGAATATGAATTTATTGTGTCACCTGATGGGTGTAGTAAAAACTGCGGGGGAATAGACAGATTTTTATTATTTTTATCGTTTATTGTTACGAAACTTGACTCGAAAACGTTTTTTTTTACTTCAAGTAGGAAGCGACATCATTGCTCATTTATTTCACTAATATCTGGGCACAGCCATGCTGCTGCCTCCACTAGGCATAAGTTGTTTAGTCTCATAGCCAATAATTTCTCCATACTCTTTCTCCTAAACAAATTAAATGTAGTACTTACTAGTATGTACCAAAGAGGGAAACATAAAACTACATTATTTAAAACGATCAAACTTGGTCACCTAGTTCCCTTTATCTCAAAGTCCAGTCCAAATTTCTAAACTACTTACGACTAACAATAGTTTCTCCGACCAAAAAGCAGGTAGATATTCAGGCACAGAGCCAAATAAGATTCTAAATCAACACCTATTCTATTCTATAGTAAGCTTTTGTACCTTTCAGCAAAAACGTCGCTGGAAATCCGACAGCATTTCAAATGCTACTGTTTTCCTCAAAACATTTTAGCAAACAATACTATTGGATGAATGGAAAGTTTTCAACGGGGGATTGGCTAAATACTGTTTTGTACAGTTCTTTTGTATTACTAACTAGCGTTGCATACTAGGAATTTTATTTGCAATTAATGTTTTCAGCTAACAATTAGGTATTCATTTTTGTCCAGTTATTTGGTTTAAAAAGTAAGTGCTTCCTAGAAAATTTTACGTGAGTTTTGAAAATATATACAGTTATTCATGTGCTTTTTCCGAATTACTACTTTGACATTTTGGGCAGTAGCGTGAAATGGTATAAAAAGCAGTTTTCTCCGAAATTTAATTCAACTAGAGACAATTATCTACAATTTATGATGTTCACCTTATATTCAATCTAATATTTTAAGACCGTACTTATACAAAGGTCATTCTTGGGTTGACTCATGCAATAGCTGGGCGACGATGGTTATGATGATGGGAAACCCATTATTGTGAATAACACAAGACCGTTGAAAATGAATTTAGGGGGGATGATGTTGTATACTCTCCGTGTGGTGACGAAGTAAGAATACAATATGTCACCACCCCATCTTATCCCATGTGTTTCGTAAAAACCGACTAAGAGACTATCCGTGAGTATTATCTTTACGAAATAAAAATAAGGAAAACTTGAAATTAAACCCTACTCCAATCCGTCTGGCCAGCGTGGTATTAGTAGGCCAAGTATCCCTCCGTCACGGAAGGAGGCCCGTCCCTGCAGTGGGGCATTAATGGGATGTTATGATGATGTCGTATACAATATATCTTTTGACAGATAGTAACCGTCGCGATCACATAGGATATGTAATTACTTACAAAAAAAAGAGACGTTAATTTTCATGTCGTTTCTGCTGATCAAATAAAACTTACTAGAAGGCTGCTTGGTTTTCTCATTTCTTTATAGGATTATGCTACTTGCATTGCTAGTTGGGAAGTTTGCCACTAATGAAATTCGTTGCGGATCTTGAGACGTTTTAGCATTTTCTCTCAACTTTCCAAGTGCTCTTAGTGGTTTTTGTGAGATTTTGCTGTTGAATATGGCATCATAATCGTGAGGAAGTATGTTGAAGTAGTAACCTCTTTCTTAATAATCAGTTGCTGAAGAAAAAAACAATAAATTTCAAAACTAGGATACAACTTTCAACAATTCCAAAGTACAATTAAACCAGGCACCTATTTTTGGCATGCATACCTAAGTAGAGTTAATTTTAATGCGGCTAATGTTGTGCTTTTAAACTTTGTACCAGTAAAAAGCATACGAAGTATAAACACTTTCGTAGATAGAGATGTTACCGGTTAGTATTGTAGGTTAAAACTAAATAACCCATTGTCTTTAAACTCGTAGATGTTGATTTAGACTCATCATCTCTTAGTTTGACATATAAGTTAGTGGGGAAAATGTAATAAATGCCAATTGACTTCTATTGCTGGATATCCAGCAGTAGAGGTGAATTTAAGCCTCCTTTAAGCGTTTACCCGGGTCTACTCTTAGGCTTCCTCCACAACTTCCTGACATCGTTTCAGATCCGCCACCCCACCTTGCTATTTTCGATATGCGGTGGGCGTAAACCAGCTATTGATTTTAACCCACGCAGTTTTGCATGGGCAATTCTAAGCTTAATGTGAATCATTCTGGTCCTCCTGCTAATCTTCTTATTTTTGATTAGATCGCACAAAAAAACTCCCAATTAAGCTCTTTGGAGACAGCAAGCCTTCTAAAAAGGCCCATCAGTCTAGTCAGCGACCACGTCTCCGAATATACGTCCAACACACCAAAGTCTTTGGTCTTAAGAACCTGCGGTAATATGAACGAGCCGATAAATTTAGGCTTCCCGAACCAAATTGAATTCGACGAGTGACCTCTTTCTCGAAGTTGAACTTACCTAGCTGGACTAATTGTTTCGACAACTTCGAGTATCTACTGAGTGTTTGTCTCTTAAGTGCCTTAACCGTAATAGGGGTAGATGGACATCGGGACATTTGTCATAATCTTGGTTTAGTTCAAGTATACTTTTGAGAGATATTATGCTTATTTTTATATAATTAAAAGCCTAACAAGTATTAGGGCTTAATTGAGTGCTTAAATACGAGAAATTATAACTTAGAAATGTGTCACTGCTTTGCTTAGTGACGAATAATGTCTTATTATACTACATAGAAACTGCCTTCGGCTGGCTGTGCAGGTCGCAGGTTCAAATCCCATGCAAGATTATTATTTGAGGGATCTACAAATAATGGACTTGAGCCTAGATATGCTTAAAATAAACAAATATAAATATTCCTCACACATTCACACAACGCCATCTAGTCCCAAACTAAGCAAAGCTTGTACTATGGGTACTAGACAAGGGATAAACACACTTAAATACTTTTTATTTGTGTAAATACATACATATTATACACTAGCTGTGCCCGCGACTTCGTTCGCGTGGTGGATGATACTTACTTCGCAATTCAATTTTATACTGAAAAATATCGTTTTTTAAAACTTCATCATAACAGCCCATTAATGCTGCATCACTGCAAGGACGGGCCTCCTCTCGTGACGGAAGGGATACTTGGCCTACTAATACTACGCTGGCCAGTCGGATTGGTCTATACCAATCCGACTGGCTAGGGTTTGATTTCAAGTTTTCCTTCATTTTTATCTCGTAAAGATAATATATTCACGATAGTCCCTTAGTCGGTTTTACGCCACCCATGGGATGAGATGGGCAGGTGACATATTGTATTCTTACTCCGTCACCACACGGATAATCGCTAATTTATTGTGAATGAATTTGCACGCCACGTTATGGTGCGGCAGAATTACTTGCCTCGGTGGCGCATGGGGCGCGGCGGTCGCATTACCTGGCTGGCGTGCATAAGGTCGCAGGTTCGATTCCCATGGAGGACATTGTGATCCACAAACTATTCTCCTAAGTCTGGATGTTCTTTTGATTTGTCTAAATTTATTGTACCTAACACCTTTTTACCATATTATTCAAGCAATAAATATTTGATTAAATTTAGACTGGACTATATTATTATCTATAGATAAACTGCGTGCAGTATTTTTGAATTAGGTACTATTAAGTAATAAATAAACACAAACACATTGAACAATAATTTAATGTTTTGTGATTGTATTTCTATATTATAATGTCAATTTTCAATTTTTTCTTCAATGTTGACAAATAGCAATAATGTGTAAAATGATTTTATAAAGAAAAAGCGTGTTACTTATTATGTTTTCTGTTATATTATACCCATATATTATTTATTAAATAATTATATAAGTGTGATAATTGCAGTTATAATAGGATTGTGAGAAAAGGAATGTTATTGAAATTAAATTTATTTTTGTGATTAATTAAATAGTTTAACTTTAAAAATTGATGTTTGTACGCCAGTATTGGCAAAACAGGGAAAGACTATTTATTTTTGTAACATGTTTTGTACCTGTGATTAACAAATAAAGGTTATTTGTATTTATTTACATTTAAAAATACAGCACGCAGTTTAACTCTTGATGTACTACAGTCTAAGTTCGAAAGATGGCGCTGTTTAATATTAATTAATTAAATTCAAATATCTTTTAATAGAAGAAACCGATTGCAATGAAACAAAAACTAAATGTAACTTCAAGTTACGCTTAATCGTTGTGTATAAAAATAATCTACGAAATGTAAATTCATACAACATTATGTTTATTTTATAATACAATACAATGTATTGGTCTTAAGATTATATTAATTCGTTTTAAAGATGTGCGGTAACAAATAGACAGCCAGATATTAATTCTAAAATGTGTGGTTTCGTGCTTTTTGACTTTTTTCTAGATTTTATAGATAATTTTTATCTAAATTTTCGAAAAGAACAGACCTTTCGACCTCTACTGTTTTATTATAGTATAGATATAGATAGATTACTACTGGTACCGCCATCTCGTGAACAAAAGAAACGAAATTTAGATTCATTTCAACATTGACCATTTTTCTTGACCCCTAATTTGTATTGGACTGTTCTAATAAAGAGATCAAGCATTATCTCAAATAATACTTATCCGATTTTGATGAAACATACCTCAGTTTAAGCCCAATAAAAAAGGCTACAATACAATGTATTGGTCTTAAGATTATATTAATTCGTTTCAAAGATGTGCGGTAACAAACAGACAGACAGACAGACATTAATTCTAAAAATTGTGGTTTCGTGCTTTTTGACTTTTTTCTAGATTTTGTAGATAATTTTTATCTGAATTCTCGAAAAGAACAGACATTTCGACCTCTACAGTTTTATTATAGTATATAGATAGAAAACACCCAGACTAATTCAAAAAATCATGTTCATGCATACAAAGATTTGCATTGAGAGAGACTAGACCTCTGCGTAGCAGTCGTGTTATATAACCACTACGCCACAGAGGTCGTCAAAAAATAAATACCTACATAAATAAAACAATAATACCTTTAACAAAGATACAAGACAAAATTAAACCAGACAAGACAAAAACTAATCATTAGACATTGTCAACCAACACCAAAAAAGGTAGAACGTACTCGTTTGAACAATGTTAGGTGAATTTTTCTCGCGCCCGAGTGCAATTACATAAATGGGAAAACTCGACGCTAAACGGTTCCGCGACAGCACTTAGTGAAGATAGTTCCTGTTAATCCGTATATCACGTTCCGTATCAAGGAAAATGAAATGGAAACTGTTATTGAGGATATATTGGACTAAGCATTTTTTTCTGTTTGGTATGAAATGATGGGCATGGACTTTCAAATTGGACACCTGTGAGAATATAAGATGGTAATCCATAACAGAGGCAGAAGAATCCAAAATGTCTCTGGTCAGTGTGCATCATATCAGCCCATGAATGTCCCACTGCATACTAATACCACGCTGGCCAAACGGATTGGTATAGGTTTTAATTTCAAGTTTTCCTTCTTTTTATTTTTTCGTAAAGATAATTTTCACGGATGGTCCCTTAGTTGGTTTTTACGACACCCATGGGATGAGATGGGGTGGTGACATATTGTATGCTTACTCCGTCACCACACTAAGCTCCGTCACCATACAGCAATTTGCACACTTATCTTTAGAAACATGTCCTAGAGTGCAAACCGCGGCAAACGTAGTGTAGGACGGCCCCCAGCTAGGTGGACCGACGACCTCAAAAAGGTCTCTGGGTTGGGCTGGATGTGGAAGGCGCAGAATGGTGTTCTGTGGCTCTTGTTGGAAGAGGCCTATGTCCAGCAGTAGTCTACAGTTGATTGATGTTTAGATATTGTAGCCAGCACAGTGGTGGTACTAATTCATGTTTAGATATTGTAGCCAGCACAGTGGTGGTACTAATTCATGTTTAGATATTGTAGCCAGCACAGTGGTGGTACTAATTCATGTTTAGATATTGTAGCCAGCACAGTGGTGGTACTAATTCATGTTTAGATATTGTAGCCAGCACAGTGGTGGTACTAATTCATGTTTAGATATTGTAGCCAGCACAGTGGTGGTACTAATTCATGTTTAGATATTGTAGCCAGCACAGTGGTGGTACTAATTCATGTTTAGATATTGTAGCCAGCACAGTGGTGGTACTAATTCATGTTTAGATATTGTAGCCAGCACAGTGGTGGTACTAATTCATGTTTAGATATTGTAGCCAGCACAGTGGTGGTACTAATTCATGTTTAGATATTGTAGCCAGCACAGTGGTGGTACTAATTCATGTTTAGATATTGTAGCCAGCACAGTGGTGGTACTAATTCATGTTTAGATATTGTAGCCAGCACAGTGGTGGTACTAATTCATGTTTAGATATTGTAGCCAGCACAGTGGTGGTACTAATTCATGTTTAGATATTGTAGCCAGCACAGTGGTGGTACTAATTCATGTTTAGATATTGTAGCCAGCACAGTGGTGGTACTAATTCATGTTTAGATATTGTAGCCAGCACAGTGGTGGTACTAATTCATGTTTATGAATCTTTGCAATAGACTGGGTGTATTCTATGCATAATATAATGTAATAGTTTAGTACCAGATGGCGCTGTGAGGAATATAATATTAAATACCTACACAAAATACACGACTTTAAACGTCATTGAACAACGTTACAAGAAGATTTAAACTACTCCAACTCAGCGAGGTAAACTAGTACATTATTACACAAACATGTCATATCCCATTTACGCCATATTTTGACTAAACTGTTGGAACTGACACAAAATATTTTCCAACCAAATTTATAGCGTACCTTCATCAATATGTTAATGTATCAACCTACAAATAACTGATTTGTGTTTAGTATTATTAATAAGATTTTTATTTGACGCCCACCGACCAATCAAAACGCAGATTAAGCTATCCACTTCTATACATTGTACCATAATGTCATAAAATACATAAGTTTATGGTAGCTACAAAATTGGTACGTTTTGTAATGAATTTATACGTAACTACTGTATTAAAAGTGATGCGATGTTTATTTATTGATGTAAGTATTTAATTGATAATCGTTTATGTGAAGTTATGGAACGTTTTTCTTTTGAGATTTATAACGTTAACTTGATTTGAATGTATTTACAAGGTAGTGTAGGTGGTTTAGCAGTGTTGAAAGTAGTAGAGGTAATCGTATTTTAGTGATGTTATAGTTTAATTCCGTGTGGTGACGGAGTAAGCATACAATATGGTACCACCCCATTTCATCCTATGGGTGTAGTAAAAACCGACTTAGGGACTATCCGTGAATATTATCTTTACGAAGTAAAAAGAAGGAAAACTTGAAATTAAACCCTATATCAATTCGTCTGGTCATTAGTAGGCCAAGTATCCCTCCGTCACGGGAGGAGGCCCGTTCCTGCAGTGGGACAGCAATAGGCTATTATGATGATAATTTAATTATGGCATAAGCTTATACTTTGCTACTGCGGAGATAGACAAGCTTAGTGATGATGAAGGAAGGCTTTTTCTATACCACGCTATTTATACTGATTTGGCATACCTAGTAATATTCTTCATTATAAGTCGGTGAAATAGGATTTGGGTTGAAACGTATCTACTCTTACACCACGAGCAAACAGAAATTATATAATTCACCCAATAAATAAAAGAACCTTGGAATAATCACTTGTTATCTACTCTTCATCTAACGCAATCAGATACACATCAATATAAACTTTCATATACATAATAAATATCAAACATTATAAATAAAACATGGCTCATTAATATTTTAATGTTATAATTATTAACTAGTTATTATTTGATTGATTACCAATTTATGCGGATTATACAATAATTATATTTTAGATATAAACTGACTACTGGCACAGTACAAGCAGTAGTCTATCTCGGCCGAATATTTATTATAAATGCCTACGGCTGCGCGGTACGTAAACATGCGATAGGGCTGCCCACCTCCAGCTTTTTAATTACATTTACCTACTTTCCCGCTCGTTACTGCGGCACAGTCGCGACTGTTCACTCCGCAAAGCCATCGCTATCGTGAGCGTGTAGGTATAACTCGCGTTTCGTCCGTTTCTATGAAGTCGAAATACTGTATATATTTGTACTATGCTACTGAATACTTGTGTTGTTAATATTTAAAACACATAATATTAAAAAATAACAGACAATACTCATGATAAAGATTTGTGTTACGTGGACCCTTCGTCATGAAATGATTAAATTGTTTCGTACTTAATAAACAAAAAAAAATACTTTTATCACAATAATCGATTTTTTTGCAACCGACGCGACTCCAAAAAAGAAAGTAAGTGAAGTTCCTACTTCACTTACCTACTTTCTTTTTTGGAGTCTGGAGAATCGATTTGATATCCTTATCAACTCGATTGTATTTTTTAAGGAAAATAAGCTTAAAGAAAGCACGTGCTTGAAGTTCGTTTCAGACTACTACGTATTGTTTATAAGGTAGGTAAAATTTTGCCTTAACAAAGTATTAATTGGTATATAAATTGGTTATTTTATGATTGACTCAAAACCCATAAACTTTAGGGTTGGTATCGCTGTACTCGTTTAATAATATTTGTGTAGGTACTCCAAACACTATGTGGTAAAGTTACTGTGTTTAAGTTAAAGAGCTGTAGTAAGTTATGATGACATTAAGACTTTTCTAATAAAATGTATTACTTTTGCAGACGATGCAAAGCTTATAATCACTATTTATAGGCATAAACCCAGACAAATTTTATTAAAGTATATAATTTGTTACATCCAACAGGTCATCTTAGTGTGAGAAATAACATAATTTCAGATTTTCTAAAGATCTTAATCAAGACCACACCGAATAAGAAAACATCGTTACTCAGGCTTAACATTAAAATCACACACAATTTGTACAAAAAATATAAAGTAGAAATTCATAACCATTCAAAGATTTAAATTTAACACAAATAAATTCAAATTTCTTACATTTATTCATGTAATCTTGAAAGGCGATTAATAATTTAAAATATTGCTTAAACACGAAACGAAATTAAAAAAAACAACAACTAAACTAGGTTAGAACGGTCATAAGTTAATCGAATTTAACGCTACTTAATATTGTTTCCTCTCCGTGTGGTGACGGAGTAAGAATACAATGTGAATCTCATCCCAAGGGTGTCTTAAAAACCGACTAAGGTACTAATCGTGAATATTATCTTTACGAAATAAAAAGAAGGAAAACTTAAAATGAAACCCTATACCAATCCGTCTGCCCCACGTGGTATTAGTATGCCAAGTATCCCTCCGTCATGGTAGAAGGCCCGTCCCTGCAATGGGACATTAATGGGCTGTTATGATGTTAATGAATATTGTTCCCTCTGTGACAAAATGATGACACTAAAATTGGTTTCCCACCATCATCCCAAGGGTGTGTTAAAACTATTCTTACTACTACTACTACTACTAAAGGGCTGTTATGGATGTCTAATCTGAAAAGGAAAACTAGGTTAAAATGGCTATAAGTTAATTGTATATTATTACGTATAAACGGTTGGAGCAGGATCGATTTTTTTAATGACAGCTTAAGCATATGACAGGCAGAGCCACCTTCTACCATTTAAAAAATAATATCAACAGCATTTAAATGTCCCTCAGCAGTGACAGACTGTCTAAACTCATTTTGTCCCTGTTGTGGGACAAGATAAATTGAAGATTATGTTTTTAAAGAGAATATAGTTTCTTTAGTATTGGATTGTATAATATGATTTTAAAGCACTGTTGAATATCGGCAATGGTGAATTGAGTAATTTCAATAATGTACTCTTTTTGTGTCTTTAATGTGTCTTTTTCAATTTCCTTTAGAAGAAGTTGCAATGATTTCAAGACAAAATTTTAAAGCAGTTTACTTTCATAACTTAAGTACTTCTATAACTTACTAACTATAAACTTTTGCTCAAATACATCTTAAATCTCAGCCTCAATCTCTCAGTTTTATTTAATGTCTGCAAAACTCAAGTACGTCTATTAATCCGGAACAACATCAAACATTTTTATGTCGTGTCCCTTTAGCTGGCACCACGATAGCGCCCTGCGGAATAACTCACAAATTATACTTTACGTTACATCTGACAAATTGGGTATTTTATGATTTCCCGACGTTTGGCGATGAAATCTCACAAACAACATTAATGTGAAAACTACTGTTTTAAAGCCATTAAATTATGACTTTATGATTAGTTTTAATGAAATTGATTTTTATTTACATATTTAGTGGATGTTTAAATCATTTTTAATTGTAGGCTTGACGCGTTCGATTAAGCTAATATGTCTTGATGACTATCTAGTGGGTTATTTTTTTTTGATACTATTTAGTGCAAAGGCAAAAAAAATTGATTGTGAATTTCTGTTTTAGTGTTACACAAAACCTTTGACCCAGCATCCTTTTAAGTCCTTTATAATATTTTGAAATGAATCAATCATCATCATCATCATCATAATAGCCCATTAATGTCCCACTGCAGGGATGTGCCTCTTCCCGTGACGGAGGGATACTGGGCCTATTAATACCACGCAGGATAAACGGATTGGTACAGGGTTTTGTTTCAAGTTTTTCTTCTTTTAAATGAATCAATAAATCCGTAATTTAGAAATGTATGTTTACTAAGCTGTAATATTTAACTAAGTACTATTCTTTATTTTGTTACAGGTAAGTTGAATGTATGCTGCTGACTTCACTTACTGTTAAAGCTGCTAATCAGTTCCGTGAGTTTTTTAAGGATAAATTAATACTTTCGAAGAATGCCTCTCCAATGGTTCCTATGTAAACATCTGTTTGATTATAGGACGATTATGTTAATATTTATACATATGGAGCTGAAACGTGGTCGCTGACTATGGGCCTTCTCAGAAGGCTTACCGTCACTCAGAGGGCAATGGAGAGAGCTATGTTGGGAGTTTCCCTGCGTGATCGTATCAGAAACGAGGAGATCCGCAGGAGAACTAAAGTGACCGACATAGCGCTCAGGGTTGCCCGGTTAAAGTGGCGGTGGGCAGGGCACATAGCGCGGAGAACAGATAGCCGTTGGGGCAGAAAAGTTCTCGAATGGCGACCGCGCACCGGAAAGCGCAGGGTGGGGAGACCCCTCACACGGTGGACCGACGACCTGGTTAGGACGGCGGGAAGCCGATGGATGAGGGAGGCACAAGACCGCGCAGAGTGGAAGCTTTTGGAGGAGGCCAATGTCCAGCAGTGGACGTCCATAGGCTGATATAGAATGTTAATATTACCTTGAGGATTTGGTTAGTAGTCAGTACCATTATATAAACTCGCATACACTAAATTATACTCTGTTGGAGTTGGAAATTTTGACATCTCTACGAAAAAAGGAGGAAAATTTGGCACAAAACCTTACAACACCCGTCTCCTCCGTCCATGAATTGCTGAGGAAGGCTAAAAAAGCTGCCGTGAGAAGCACACAAAAGCGAACACAAAAGTATTTAGTAAAACAAGCAAAAAAATATAGGTATACAATTAAATAAATAAACGACTGCTACATATAATATATGCCCCGATTCAACATTGCAAATGCCACAATTACAGTTAAATGATTAAAAAATAATAGCCACTGATGTTTGAAGCCTGTTCTCAAATAAATATTATCATAATCTATATATAATATTAATTAAAATCATTCGAAAACCACATTTTAACATCAAAATAAAGCGTTGGTAACGCAGTAATTATTCAAACCAATGATATAACAAAATGGAACTCGACAGGTATGTTAATTTGAGACACGTATAATTATAATAATTAAAGACAAAAATTTTAATACAAATCGTGACAAATTAATTAATAAAACATTTTGATTGGCACTGAATAAATGTAACTGGAGTTTCACTAATTCACTGACGTATTTAAAATGCAATAGGCTTTTTTATTACTGTTATAAGTTAGTGGGAAAGACAAGCGGATAGATGTTCTCTTGAATTTATGCGAGCTTGGTATATTGAACTGTTTGAAAAGGCATGTTTCGGTTAAGCCAAGACATTGTGTGGCCTTTTAAAGTATAATCGGTTTCTGATAGGGATACTCAAGAAGCTGATCCGCTTGAAAACCAAGGTAATTGACATAGCGGTAAGGATTGATTGCATTAATGTAATTAGGGAAAGGCACATAGCAGGCAGAACCGATAGCCAAAATCGCAGAGTAGGCAGACTATTCCTGTATTGTATTGACGACCTCATAAAGGTTGTGGGCAAGAAAAGCACAAGATCGCGAGCAGTAGAAAGAGTTGGAGAGCATGTGTAGCAGGGGACGTCTTTTGCCTTGACTGATTCTAAATCAGTCACCATAAGGTAGGCATAGATTTTTAATTTTTAGGTGTGACGAGCAACCGTTAAACTTGACTGTAAGTATTGACTGCCGTTTGAAGAGCACTGCTAGAAACCGCAGCTTAAAGAGCACTGCTAGAGCACAGTCAAGTTACTTACTACCCTCAATAGAATTTATAAATATAAAAATACTAGCTGACCCGTGCCTACTTCGTTGGGCGGCGAAATAAACGCGTCCTTTTTTAAACATATTTAATTACTGCTCCACTCCTATTAGTCATAGCGTGATACTATATAGCCTATGACACTCAAAGATAAATGGACTATTCAAAAAGAACTTTTTAAATCGGTCTAGTAGATCCAGAGATTACCCCCTACAACGTCACAAACACACAAACCTTATCTCATTATAATAATAGTCTTACAGACCTGTAATGTCACTAGCAAGCGTAAATCGACCGTGACCTTTATGTACGAAAGATCACTTTATAAAAGAAATATTAGCTAAATATTCTTTACATAATCTCACAACGCCAACTAGTCCAGACTAAGTAGAGCTTGTACTATGGGTATTAGACGATAGACATGTCGTCAATATCAAGACTGACAGGTACAGATAGCGCGCGAGTTGAATGCAGAGCTTAGGAATGCGGTAGTGCTGTGACCTAATTATAATTATTGATTGACATTCATGTCGATAAATTTAAACAATGTTATAAGTTTAATTTTATTTAGTACACTAGGAACACACTACAAACTAACATGATGAAAAAAAAATAATATCATAATAATCACATGTTTTAATCATCATTTAACAAAACGGAATAAAAAAATAACACGGGAACTTCAGTATTACTATTAACACAATAACACGGCAAACGTACAATAGTTGACAAGGGTGGCACAGCACTACACTGCAGGCGCGTGAGGTGGGGCGTGCGGATAGCGGGGGGAGATGCTCCCGCTCTTTACCTCAGACCCCGACTGCATTCAACTCGCGCGCTATCTGTACAATAGTTGAATGTTACTTTTGTGTTTGTATTAAAATATCACGTTACCTATCGCCGGTAGGGATTAGTGCGTGATTGCTGCTTTACCATAGATGCTGTGATACGATACAGATGTAGTGATGGGATAATTTAATATCGATAATTTTAAGTACGATGTTTGGACTAAATGTTTAGTTATTTAATTGGTAGTACTATTGTACCTTTAAAGCAACATTTCTAGTAATTTATATAATTTATTTAACGTGGTCAATCTCATAACCACAAGACAAAAGAGTTGATTCTAAAATTTGATAATAAAAATTGCAGAGGACTTTTGCTAAAAGCTCGTCACCTTGAGCTCAAGCTTTGAAATTACTTAGTACTACCCGGTCACATTATCTCGGGACCTGGCGTCGATAATGTCACGTCGCGTCAGACGTACTGCACGCGTATTGATGCGCCCGTGGCGAGCGCGGGGATTGAAAGGAGAACGGGACGCGAGGTTCGCATTCTAGCGAGTTCTCTAGATAATATTACTGTGTTATAATTTCACTAACTAACTATACCCTTCCAGATAAGTACAAGTTACATTTTAACACTATTGTTTGTAGTTTATTATGAGAAGACCGCGGCGGTATCATTGTAGGAAAACTCTTGCTGAAAAGACAGCTTCTAAGCTAGGTATGGCACTGGAAGTGTTATTCGTATAAAAAAAAACAAAAAAAAAAACTATATTTATGACCAAATAAAACTTCCAATTAGCTAAATAAACTAGAAACTGTTTCGAAACTTGAAATATAAATATTGTAATATGAATATTTTCCTCACACATTCACACAACGCCATCTAGTCCCAAACTGAGCAAAGTTTGTACTATGAGTACTAGACAACAGATAAACAAACTTAAATACTTTTTTTTGTAAATACATACATAATACATAGTAAACACCCAGACCAATGCAAACAATCATGTTCATGGACACAAAGATTTGCATTGAGCGGGAATCGAACCCGAGACCTCTGGATAGCAGTCATGTTATATAACCACAACGCCATAGAGGTGGGTAGGTATAGTTGTACTTCTTAGAAATATATCAAGAAATACGGGATCTAGAACAAAATTCATTCTAAAACTGAAGCATTTTTATTTTAAAATGAACTAGATAAATTTATAAAAAGTTATGTTCACATGCAGTCGTATATCATTGCATTTTAAATTATTACTGATATGTGCCCTTTTATAAAATATTTGCTTTACGAGAGTGGAACTGCTCTCTAAGATATTATTTTGAAAAAGCTAATGCATAAACTATAGCGCCGATTACACTAGACTACATGTAGTGCACTACATCTTGTAGGACACTACATCTTTCAGGACACTACATCTTTTAGGACACTACATCTTGTAGGACACTACATGTGGTATTTCCATTTCTAAAAAAATTACATGGAAATGGAAAGACTACATGTAGTGTCCTACAAGATGTAGTGCACTACATGTAGTCTAGTGTAATCAGCGCTTATCTCAACTGCACCTAGAATAACTTTTCTCTTGTCTTAAAACCAAGGATTTTACATTCTTCAGTGATGAAGGGAAATCTTGTCTACTATTTGATACAATTAATACTACATTTACAATTAAATACTACGCTGGGCAGATGAATTGGTACAGGGTTTATGTAAAATTTTTCTTAATTCTAGTGATGATCTTTGATCGTGATGGCATTTAATTAGTTGACCTTTTCGACAACAATTAACTATGCTCTGGTGTGAACACATAAGTCTTTTTCCTTTACTACATATTAATTTACATGCTTGAAAAGATTTATTATAAGATCTTTTCAGCGCAGTGTTGATAGATCAAGTATTCGCTAAGTCACAGGTTTTTTCTGCTGTGTAAATTAAACTATCGATATCCAAAATACATCACTAGTATTCATCGCCTTGTGAAAGCATACTTGACTGTATCTTGATGTAAAGTAAAAGAGTTCAGTGCGTGTCTGTATCGTAAAACAGATATACGTCGTAAATATCGATTACTTAGTGTGTATGAATAAGTTATTGATATATTTTTTTATACTACTGTTTTTATTACAAGTTTTATGCAACTTCACACATTTTTCGAATACTGAAGTAGCCTTATAATTCAAAATCATTAGTTTTATTACAATAGATGCAGCCGTTTTGGAGAGTTCCTAGAACAAACAGACAGACAAACATGTTTATGTTATTTTTGGCTGTAGTTTCATCTATACATTTAAATGCATCTAGTATAAAATGTCTTTATCTTGATCATAGTAAAATATATTTATATAGTAAAAGAGTTTAGGTCGTGTCTCGCTCGTAAACAGTTAATAACGTCGTAAATATCGATTAGACGAATGAATTAGTAATTGATATGTTTTTCTACTACTGTTTTAAGTTGAACGTTTTATGCAGAATCCGTAATAATTTACGAAAATTCAAGTAGCCTTTGTTACGCGCCGTGTAACCAACAATCTGTCAGTGATAGTTTCATTGGAATCGTTCCATTCATTTCGATAATTACCTGGAACAAACAGACAGACAAAAAAGTATAAAATTTTACTTTTGGCAGTAGTTTTACCTATAGATTCATAGTAGAAATACATCTGCATCTTGATGTGGTTAGATATTAAAAGAGTTCAGTCTCGGTCGTAAAAAGTTAATAACGTCATAAATATCGATTAGACGAATGAATTAGTAATTGATATGTTCTTCTACTACTGTTTTAAGTTGTAAGTTTTATGTTTAAGTAGCGTAGAAAGTTTTTTTATGTTGGTGTATGTGATGGAAGGCTGCTGTGTAGGTCACGGTTTTGATTACATGTCAGTGGCATAGCTATCGCTATATAGCTATTCACGAGGTCGTGGGTTCGAATTCCACGTAAGACAATAATTTGTTGATCCATGTATTATTTATTTTTATAATTACACACAGGGCTGGATCCCTAAAAGAGTGCCTAGTCGTTAAATAAATTGTTTGTTAAAATTGAAAATACACACAACAATAATGATGACGACCTCTGTGACGCAGTCAGTAAACTACATGTCTGCTACGCAGAGGTCTCGGGTTAAATTCCCGCTCAATGCAAATCTTTGTGTACATGAACATGATTATTTGCATTGGTCTGAGTGTTTTCTATGTATAATATGTATGTATTTACAAAAAAAAAGTATTTAAGTATGTTTATCCGTTGTCTAGTACCCATAGTAAGTACAAGCTTTGCTTACTTTGGGACGAGGTGGCGATGTGTGAAAAAAAACAGATCAGTCAGTGCTACTTCTATTTTCGTTAATTAACCAGAAATTTTGCACACCGTACATATTATTTAGTTATGTGAAAAGGATTAAGGCCATCCTAAAATACAAACTATAAGGGCGCGTTCACACGAAATGTAACAGCGCTGCGTGGCGACCGCGCGGTCACCTTCTAGTGGTCATGCTACTATGAACCTAAAGGCTAAGACTCGAAAATGTATTTATTATAATTACATTTCGTTTAACAACTCTACAGTCTATAATAATTAGCTTTTGGCGCTGTCTCCTTGGTTAATAAAGTGTCAAAATTTGACGTAAGTAACGTTTGAAATTGTTTGATATAAGATTGAGATAAGGTTTTAAGCAAATATAAAATTATTGTTTTAATTATTGTGTTATTAATTATTGTATTATGTGATCTAATTAAATTGAGAAAACATTAAGACTATTGTATGTATTTAGTATAAAACAACTTGTATTGTGTATTCTTTGTTGGAGAACCCAAATAAATAAATACGAGAATAACCCATAAGAAAATAGAATTCCGGATTGCGGGCGCGAGAATGAAGCGCGGCTAGTTACTCACAAAGAATTTCAACGTAAACGTAACTCTAGTCAACAAAACATAAATTTGCTATTACTAAATGGTTTAGTATGGCGTAATGACGCGATCGCACGAAAATTTTCGCATCGTCTAGCTGCAGCCTAAGGGCGCATTAAATGTTGTAATTTTAGCCCAACATGAATGTTTTATAACATACTGCTGTGTAGTTCTAATTCCTTATTATCCCCTTTCATACAGTCATTAAGGCGACGTTTCACCTACAAGCAGTGAGAGAAAGAGATAGAGTTATGTAGGGAAGCATGTGTGGGAGACGTGCCAAGCATTCTGGAGTGCAAAGAGTGTAATCGTAAAACATTTAGGTGTAACTGCCACTAAGACAGTTTTACGTACGCCTTAAGTAAGTCACTCTTATTAAATTAATACACAAATGATTGGCGTGAGCTTCGATATTCTTAAGTGACCTTATTTTTTTTAATACAGCTACCCTAGCGATATAAGCATTTGATTATTGCGATATAGCATTGTGTTGCGGAGGACTTTATCAGACATAAAATTAACAGACACATTTTTGGACAATTTGTGGATCTCACTAAAAATTATATCACTATATTACGCGCATGGCAGCGTACATAGCCGTTTTGCCACCGAGCTGCTTGATTTAATGTCTGCAAAAGTCCCTGCGACACAAGGCATGATAACAAGTAAAAAAATGATCTTCTGTATTCATTTTAACCTTTTTTCTGAAGGAAATCCATAAAATGGAGTTCGTTTTAAAGAAGGCAAGGGGGTCTACCAGACTGACTAAAACCCCTCTGTTATTCTCTCACGTAGGCCGTCTATTCATTTTGTACCCTCTGTTTACAATCCAACTTGTTAAACATAAGCTTGTTTTCGGTAAAAACTTCGCCTTAATATAAAACTTGGTTCGCTTAACCGCTCGTGACGTCAGCAGTGACGTGATTTATGACGTAGTATGTTTACTTTATGCTTCGTTTAGTTAGTTACTAGAATAATAACTGTTCGTTGATTTTGTACAGCCACTGTATTGCTAAATGGAAAAGTAGCAAAAAAAAATTATTTCTTTTTTTTAAGTTCCCACAAGATCAATCCAGAGATTGATACCTAGTACAGTATTTTGGAATCATTCAATGAATAACGGGGACATTTTAAAACATAGATTAAGTAGACGCAATGAATTTCAAGGGTTATGGTAATAATTTGTGAATCGCACAAATAATTGCCCTTTGTGTGGTTCGAATCCACGAACTCTTCCACTGCAGCCGCATACACGACTCTTGACAAAAACTCTACCAGACCAGCGTATTATTTATTTTATTTATTTACACATTTATTTCATAATATAGTAGTTTCCATATAAGCATCTGCCGTATTAAATGATATATGATGATTGAAAAATAAAGCCTAAAGTCAATCCCAAATCCCGTGTAAACTTTCTAATTGAATAAATAAAACTATTTTGATCCAAAGATGCCCCGAACAGACCCTTTCTGCCTTACATCCTTTATTCATACCGACGAGATGTTATCTGCCTTAAGACAGTACTTGTTAGATTATCTTTTAGTGTAGGTGGAAGGGATTTTAGGGATTAGAGGGAATTGATTAAATCTTATCTATACTTGTGGTAATGGAATCAAAATACTAATTGTCACCATCGTTTATTGATCTTTAGCATTTTTAAAAGGGCATTAAGAAAGGTACGTTATAGATGTCGATAGGTAGTAAGTAGATGAAGTGTTTGCTGTTTCTAAACATTTAAATATATTGTCAATCAAAGTCATAGGTCGCTTCCACGTCCAAGCAGTAATGTGAAAATGTTACTGTATTTAGGTGGAAGGGTACAATTTCTTTTGACATTCCAGGGACATAATAGCTTCTGTTCTGCTCTGTTTTATGCCCGATTTACACATCGACAAGTACAGTAGCGAGTTAAGTAGTAAGTTGCTGATTATGTTGATTTAAATAGATCTCCATCCTATTTTTTGGCAAGTTAAGTTGGCGAGACGCGAGACTAATTCGTACTTAACTTGCCAAAATATAGGATGGAGATCTATTTAAATCAACTTAATTTTAAAATACTACTTAACTCGCCACTGTACTTGTCGATGTGTAAATCGGGCATTAGGGTAAGCAGCGTCTTAGCTGAACTCTGAGTTTTCCGACAATAAGCCACACAGTCACGACAAATAGTATGGGGGTGGACAGTGGAGGATAGGTGGACCGCAATATTTAAAAAAAATACTTGTATCAAGTCGTGAGTTCGATTCCCAGGCAGGAAAGTTCTTTGTGTGTTTTTCTTTCCCAAAATTATTGTAACGAACCTAGATGTGAGTGTGTCCCATAAATTGATGAATCTAAAAGCCTTCGCGACAGAGAGCGAATTCTTCCCTAGTGCGGCAGTTGGCTTTTAAAAATAATTAGAATTAGAATATTGTAACCGTACCCTTAAATGCTAATTCTAATCAGATACAATCAAGCCCCTAAGTTAACGAACTTGCCATAACTAAATATTATAATTGAATTGTAATATTATAACCGGGTCTCGGTACAAATTCTTGAATCTGTAAGACGATTAGAGGCTGTAGGAAGGCTGGGAGAAGATAACATTGTGTAGTGCCTTTGTAATAAGGAACATGCTTTGATCTTAGGATATTTTTAGATAAAATTAATGTCTCATTGCAGCCTTCTCCAGTTTTAATAGGTGGTTTAATAATATAACTTGAAACAGTAGTGTTAAAATGTTACTGTGTTAGTTGGAAGGATACAGTAGCAAGTGAAATTGGTTCTCTTTCGAAGCTCTCTGAGCTATAGACTAGCATTAATCTAAATAAATAAATAATAATGTTTTAATTTAAACACTATGTTTTATTGTACGGCGGCACTTGCCCTAACGTTAGAAAGATTGATAATGTCCTTTCTATAGTACGAACTTGGAAGCCTACCCTTCCTAACAATGACAATAGTTTATTTAAATTAATCCAAATATTACTATCCGCGTGGTGACGGAGTAAGAATACAATATGTCCCCCATCTCATCCCACGGGTGTCGTAAAAACCGACTAAGGGACTATCCGTGAATATTATCTTTACGAAATAAAAAGGGTGTCGTAAAAATTTACGAAATTAAAAGAAGGAAAACTTGAAATTAAACCCTATACCAATTCGTCTGGCCAGCGTGGTATTAGTACGTTAAGTATCTCTCCGTCACGGGAGGAGGCCCGTCCTTGCAGTGGGAAATATTACTGCGGTAACAGCCATTTACAAAAACAATCAAATTTTAACCTCCTTTTTTCAAAATCAGTAAATAAAACAAACCACCATCAAATACAGAAAGTTAACATTTTCCACAAAAATATTTCATCGTCCAAGTCATTTTTCTTAGCAGAGAGAATATACGACAGTCAGTTTTCTTTTCTAACATAAATATTATAGCAAAAACGCATTAGTTCACAACGGTCCATGTGCTAGTTATTAATGATCTGTCAAGTGAGGTTTTTGTTACAAAGGACAATGGGCAAATTTCATACAAAAAAAACCCAGGACCAACAGAACTAATATATATCCCTCATTATTACACATGTTAAACTTATATAATTTTCATTATTTGTTTATTGAATATGTATGGGGTATCAGAGATATAAGGCTTATAACAGCTATGAATGAAAACTACGTTGTGTGTTTTCATGTTTAATAATACATCATTTTTATCCCGCTGCTGGGACGGGCCTCCTCCCGTGACGGAGGGATACTTGGCCTACTAATTCCACGCTGGCCTGACGGATTGGTATAGGGTGTAATTTCAAGTTTTCCTTCTTTTTATTTCGTAAAGATAATATTCACGGATAGTCCCTTTGTCGGGTTTTACGACACCCACGGGATGAGATGGGGTCACCACCCCATATTGTATTCTTACTCCATCACCACGCGGATAACCATGTATAAGTCAAACAATCACGAAATCGGCCAAAGACCTCGTTGGCGCGACGGTAACGCAAGCAGCTGCCGTGCACGAGGTTGTGGGTTCGATTCCCACGCAGGACAATTATTTGTGAGATCCACAAATTATTGTCCTGAGTCTGGGTGTTCTTTGTGTCCGTTAGTTGATGTTTGTAAACAGTCCCTGCGACACAGGGCATGAGCCCTAGTGCGGGAGTTGTCTTTTTTAATGAAAAGAAATCCATTGGACTTCCAGGCTGTTCTATGCCTACATGTCTAGTGTGACCTAAATAATATATTACACTTATCATATGAGAACAGCTCCCTAACGTACGCATATTGTTGATACCCGATTCTGTACTACATATTCTCCTAAATGATTTAATTTAACAAAGTGTCATCTCTGTGTAACAGGGTGTCTAACGTGGTCGACGAACGCGACGTACGCCATCAAATCAACGGTGTACCCTACTTGTGTCCTATGTGACGGTCTGCGACGAGACGTGACGTAATCATGTAGAACACTCGTCGCGTGTAGCATCGCGTCGCATCGTGTCGCTTTCCTCGCCCACGTAGGACACCCCGTAATACATGTGGTGTAAGAGTGAAAAAGTAAAATAATTCCTGAATCTGTGCATGACGCAGGCTTATGTATTTTTTGTAGCGAGTAAAGACAATAGAATGGTTAGGTCGGTCTGTTAATATCAATTAGATAACGTTACATGTATTTCTTTGTTTTTATTAGAGTTATGAAATAGAAAATAACTATTTTTTAATTGTGTGTAATTACAGTTGGACAGCACCTAGGGGAGATTTTTTTTAATTAAAATGTTTCTCATAGCAAGACTAATAACCCGGCATATATTTCGTTCCTGTTGGTTCTGGGTTAATTTTGCCCAATCTCTTTTGTGCTTGGAGTGTATCAATAGACCTTTACAACATCTTGTTGTGGTAGAATTCGTGTTTTTGTTGATGTTTGGTATTAAAATAATTTTAAATTAAAAAAATGTATGAAAATATTTTTGAATGAATTTTTTTTTTATGAAAATTTTTACGTACGAAATACGAGTATTACCAAATTTTTTTAGTTTCATACGTTTACACGTATGCCCATAATATTTATTGGCAAGTGCGTAGAATTTAAAACTGACGAGCATGTATTAAGATTTTTAAGAATGCAGACGAGAGAAGAGAGAAGCAATGTAAATTCATAAGGAAGTCATAGTTTATAGCGCTCAGTGTTTTCTGCCTACTTCTATAGGAAGTAGCTGTGAGTTGATTCTTATAATTATGTAAATCCATACCTACTAATATTATAAATGAGAAAGTGTGTCTGTCTTTCTTTCACGGTAAAACGGAGCGACGAATTGACGTGATTTTTTTAAGTGGAGATAGTTGAAGGTATGGAGAGTAACAAAGGCTACTTTTTTAATTTTTCTTCTGTGTCCAGGAAAGAGGAACAGTGCTACCCCGAATTTAACGCAAGCAAAGCCGCGGTCAAAAGCTAGTTATTTATATGCATTAAAAGTAGTAAGCTTTTTAGCTCATTTTCATTTACTTATTCAAAATATTTCATTTATTTACAAATTGGTGGCTGTTAATCGCCATATTAAGTCTGACAGAGTCGTCTTCAATTAGACTAACATGAATTAGACAAATCGATAGATGCTTGAATCATCAAAGTCGGCCCACGTGTTTAGTCTCTAAAGTGCCACAAAGAAACAAACTTACACACATAGTGACTTATAAACACATTAATCTTCTTTTCTACACACAGTCGGCTAAAAAGACTTGCCTATTTGTAATTATAGTAATTTGTATTGTTATGTATTATGAATAAAGTATCATCTTTCTTGTTTAGTAGGTGTTGGGATAGTTGACAAAATGATATACCCCACGCATGATATTATTGTGGATGTGGGTTTGAAACTTACCTTTTACTTTTCCTAGAAATAAACTGTAGGAGAGAATTCTTTGCAGTAAATCAAAAGTTTCTAAAATCTACCAAAATTAACTAGTATTTCATTATAATAACTCAATCCACTTTCAAGCCGTAGTGAGCAATAAATGTTACTGTGTTTAATGGACAGGTACAGTACCTACCTAGTGAAATATTAGTAAATGTGAACTTAAGCGATTGTGTAGTACTATGAGTAAAACCTAATATAGACTAGCGTGGATTATCAGGCATGCAAGTTTATCGTCCCGTCATTTATTACGAGTGAAAAACTTCAAATGACTTCAATGAGAATCTTCAGTATAGCTTCCATTGACGACCTCTGTGTCGTAGACATGACTGCTACGCAGAGGTCTAGGGTTCTATTCCCGCTCAATACAAATCTTTGTGTGCATAAACATGATTGTTTGCATTGGTCTGAGTGTTTCTATGTATAATATGTATGTATTTACAAAAAAAGTATTTAAGTATGTTTATCAGTTGTCTAGAACCTACAGTACAAGCTCTGCTTAGTTTGGGACTAGATGACTTTGTGTGAATGTGTGAGGATTATTTATTATTTATTTTATTTATTTATTGCTTTCTAGGAGATTAGGAGACCTTTGAAGTATATTGAATACCTTAGTCCTTTTTAAGCAACAATAATACCTAATACAGTCAAACTAAAATACAAATTGCCATAATTATATTTGCCAACATAAAGAAACATATGTAAAAAGTGTAACTGATGTTTAGTTAACGTTAGCACATAACGACTCGTCCGTCCCAAAGAGCCTCGAGCAATTTTCGTCGGAATTTTCTCCCGGGTATTTTAACGTTACGTACGTTTTAATTGATGGGAGGTGGCGGTAGCGGTTTTGTATGTTAGAATGGTAATAAGTATGGTGGTTTTTTGTGGGGTAGTGGAGTAAGAATACGAACGGTAACTCCATCTAATACTAAGGGTGTAGTAAAATCTGATTAAGGGAAAGTTCGCAGATATCATTTTTGCAAGAAATAAATAACGGAAAGCCTAAAAGAAGCCCTTAACAAATTCTTAGTAGGATAAGTTACCCACTGTCACTGGAAGATGATTGTCCATGCAGTGGGACATTAATAGCCTGTTATAAAGTGCACTACTTTCTTAAGAAATAGAAAATGGATGATGGATCCGTCACCCTAACAGAGAATCCTAAATCTTAGCATGCCAAAATTCAGGACTATTTTATAAATCATCTTGTAATTTTCAACAACATTGTGAACAAAGGAGAATGTTTTTTTTACTAGGAGCTTTGGGCTAAAATAAAAATTGCTGCCCCCACGTTTGTAACCATTGTACATTGACTTATACCATTGAGTTTATTACATGTCTAAAGAATCAACAAAATTCGCCCCACAGAAATCTAGATATCAGCTGTTCAAAAAATTAAAAGCCCTGTGGCACTCCAAGCAGTTATCTACTAAAAAGTCAGTCTGTCCCCAGGTACCAACTAGGTTCATTACAAAGATTGATACGTAAGCAACATTTTCTTCTATGGAATCTACAAAATTCGCCCCACTGAAATCTAGATATCAGCTGTTCAAAAAATTAAGAGCCCTGTGGTACTCCATGCAAAAGTTATTTACTAACAAGCCACTCTGTCCCCAGGTCACCAACTAGGTCTATTACAAAGATTGATACGTAAACAACATTTTCTTCAGTGGAACCAACAAAATTCGTCCCACAGAAATCTAGATATCAGCTGTTCAAAAAACTAAAAGCCCTGTGGCACTCCATGCAAAAGTTATTTACTAACAAGCCAGTCTGTCCCCAGGTCATCAACTAGGTCAATTACAAAGATTGATACGTAAACAACATTTTCTTCTATGGAATCAACAAAATTCGTCCCACAGAAATCTAGATATCAGCTGTTCAAAAAATGAAAAGCCCTGTGGCACTCCAAGCAGTTATCTACTAAAAAGTCAGTCTGTCCCCAGGTCACCAACTAAGTTCATTACAAAGATTGATACATAAGCAACATTTCTTCTAAGGAATCAACAAAATTCGCCCCATAGATATCTAGAAATCAGCTGTTCAAAAAATAAAAGCCCTCTGGCACTCCAAGCAGTTATCTACTAAAAAGTCAGTCTGTCCCCAGGTCACCAACTAAGTTCATTACAAAGATTGATACATAAGCAACATTTCTTCTAAGGAATCAACAAAATTCGCCCCACAGATATCTAGATATCAGCTGTTCAAAAAATAAAAGCCCTCTGGCACTCCAAGCAGTTATCTACTAAAAAGTCAGTCTGTCCCCAGGTCACCAACTAGGTTCATTACAATGATTGATACGTAAACAACATTTTCTAACGGTAATAACTGGCTGTTAAGAAGTAGGGTACAATCTAGGCATGATACTATCCATGGATTGTGCTGAATGGTTAATGCTTTACTGTATCGTGCACATGCCAAGAACCATACAATAGATATAACATGAGCACAATATTTTCCCAACTTACGTCTGCCACTCTTCCAGGAGCAGTAATAATGACATATGGCTTCTAACCCAATATTGTCTGCATTGATGAGTATATATATATATATATATATATATATATATATGTGTGTGTAATTAGTTCGACTACGGGTATGCCTAGATAGGGCCCGCCTGTAATGGCGGGGATCGCCGGAGGGGGACTGGACGCAAAGGCTCTGCCGGTTTCCCAGGCCCCCTCCATGTAGGCGATGAAGGAGTGCGGCTGGGGACTTTTAGTGGGTACACTGGGGGGTTGCCTAACCCCCTGGGAGCCCCACATACCTCTTCCGTCCCCCCAACGGAAGGGGATGCGTAGGCATTTTACCCCAGTGAAACCAAAAAAAAAAAAACACGGGTGTACCCTACCTCTTAACAACCAGTTATTACCGTTAGAAAATGTTGCTTATGTATCAATCTTTGTAATGAACCTAGTTGGTGACCTTGGGGACAGACTGACTTTTTAGTAGATAACTGCTTGGAGTGCCACAGGGGTTTTAGTTTTTTGAACAGCTGATATCTAGATTTCTGTGGGACGAATTTTGTTGGTTCCACAGAAGAAAATGTTGTTTACGTATCAATCTTTGTAATAGACTTAGTTGGTGACCTGGGGACAGACTGGCTTTTTAGTAAATAACTTTTGCATGGAGTGCCACAGGGCTTTTAGTTTTTTGAACAGCTGATATCTAGATTTCTGTGGGACGAATTTTGTTGGTTCCATAGAAGAAAATGTTGTTTACGTATCAATCTTTGTAATGAACCTAGTTGGTGACCTGGGGACAGAATGTAACTGCTTGGAGTGCCACAGGGCTTTTAATTTTTTGAACAGCTGATATCTAGATTTCTGTGGGGCGAATTTTGTTATTTCCATAGAAGAAAATGTTGTTTACATATCAATCTTTGTAATGAACCTAGTTGGTGACCTGGGGACAGACTGGCTTTTTAGTAAATAACTTTTGCATGAAGTGCCACAGGGCTTTTAGTTTTTTGAACAGCTGATATCTAGATTTCTGTGGGACGAATTTTGTTGGTTCGACAGAAGAAAATTTTGTTTATGTATCAATCTTTGTAATAGACCTAGTTGGTGACCTGGGGAGACACTGGCTTTTTAGTAAATAACTTTTGCATGGAGTGCCACAGGGCTTTTAGTTTTTTCAACAGCTGATACCTAGATTTCTGTGGGACGAATTTTGTTGGTTCCATAGAAGAAAATGTTGTTTACGTATCAATCTTTGTAATAAACCTAGTTGGTGACCTGGGGACAGACTGTAACTGCTTGGAGTGCCACAGGGCGTTTAATTTTTTGAACAGCTGATATCTAGATTTCTGTAAGGCGAATTTTGTTGGTTCCATAGAAGAAAATGTTGCTTACATATCAATCTTTGTAATGAACCTAGTTGGTGACCTGGGGACAGACTGTAACTGCTTGGAGTGCCACAGGGCTTTTAATTTTTTGAACAGCTGATATCTAGATTTCTGTGGGGCGAATTTTGTTGGTTCCATAGAAGAAAATGTTGTTTACATATCAATCTTTGTAATGAACCTAGTTGGTGACCTGGGGACAGACTGGCTTTTTAGTAAATAACTTTTGCATGAAGTGCCACAGGGCTTTTAGTTTTTTGAACAGCTGATATATCTAGATTTCTGTGGGACGAATTTTGTTGGTTCCATAGAAGAAAATGTTGCTTACATATCAATCTTTGTAATGAACCTAGTTGGTGACCTGGGGACAGACTTTGACTTTTTAGCCCAAAAAAAACATTCTCCTTTGCCATGCTTTTTAGTTCACACTAAAGAAAACATGTTCCGTACTGCTACATAGTACAAATATAATATATACAGTATTTCGACTTCATAGAAACGGACGAAACGCGAGTTATACCTACACGCTCAGGATAGAGATGGCTTTGCGGAGTGAACAGTCGCGACTGAGCCGCAGTAACGAGCGGGAAAGTAGGTAAATGTAATTAAAAAGCTGGAGGTGGGCAGTCCTATCGCATGTTTACGTACCGCGCAGCAGTAGGCATTTATAATAAATATTCGACCGAGATAGACTACTGGTTGTACTGTGGTACTGCTATCAGCACAACAAGAAATTATTGCCATTGCTATACATTTACTACATATTCACTCCTTTTCAGACAGCTATTACACTACGTATGTATTTATCTAGCGATAAAATGGGGGTCTTAAGGAAATTGCTCTTATCGTGAATAATAACTGTGTTGGAAGGTTCTGTTAAGGCCCTGCGCAGACGGCACACTTTTTGTGCGATCGAGTCTGCGGCGCACAAAAAGTCTGCCATACATGGCATATGTTTGAGTCTTCTGTGCGCCGGACTTTTTGCGCGTCCTGTGCGTTACTGCTTATAATTGCATAGGTTCTATTTTCACAGACTAAAAAGTGCGTCATGGATAGTCTGTCGTCTGCGCAGGGCCTAAGAGTTGAAGGTAAAATGGTGCGCGTTGTAAAATCTGATCGTAAACCAAATGTAATGCCGTATCGTTTACTACGATAGTAACGTTTACTTTGGGGGGAAAAACGTGAAAGGAGTTTCTTTTAAGATATTTATACTTATGTATAGTAGTTGTATGTTTGATCGTGAAATGAGTATAAGTCCTGTGAGGGTTAGTAAAATAGAGTCAAGGGGAAGATATTACTGATGACAACTTAAAAAAAATTTTTTTTTTTGGCTTTTTTTAAAAAGACAACCCCCTTACTAGGAGTAATGCCCTCTGTCGCGGGGATTCTTACAAACAGAAATTTAACGGGCACAAAGAACATCCAGACTCAGGACAATAATTTGTGAATCACTCAAAGAACCTGTCCTACGTGGGTATCGAACCTACTACCTCGTGCTCAACCTCAGTCAACCGGAGTTAAAACACTGCACTGAACTTTACCAGATTGTAAAGAAACAGCAAGCACCTACTCATCGCTATCGATTTCCCTACATAACATACTTGATATACCGACATCACAGCGGGCTCGTTAACCGTTCGCCACAATTAATGCCGACACTTAAACGCAAATCCCTTAATACATAGGGACTAGATTATTAGTTACATGACTTGTAAGGGTGGATAGGACGCTCATAATACTAACTATAAAAGATTACGTAATCATTAGAACTGTGATGAGCTTTGAGGAATACCCTGATCGAACAAATTATATAAAATAAATAAATATTATTCACACACAACTCCATCTAGTCCCAAACTAAGCAGAGTTTGCGCTATTTGTACTAGATAACGGATGAACATAGTTTAACACTTTTTTTGTAAATATACACGTATTACGAGTATACATACAAATATTTGCATTGAGCGGGAATTGAATCCGAGACCTCTGTGTAGCTATGTAATATTATAACGACTACGCCACAGAGGTCAGGTACCAACGTTTCGGCGAGGTCATTCTACAGATGGATGCCAATGTCAGCACACAGTGAGTTAGTTGACGCTGCAATGAGTCTATGACAATTATAATAATTTATATAACTTCTATTCGCTACCTCTTTTAACATGTCTCCAGAAAAAAAACTTGAATAAGAGACATCCGTCAGAACTTTTACTCAAATCCCTTATCTGTCAAAATCGGGCGGGTAACACCAACTGCGGACAAGACTCGTGTCGCCACGATTATAAAATAAGTAGGGACACTCCCGCCGGTGTTTAAATCAACATTAAGTCCTGCTGCCGACCATTTTGTACATAAAATTCAATATTATTACAAACTAGCTAACCCGTGCCCACTTCATTGGGCGGCGGAAAAACGCGTATTTTTCTTAAACATATTTAATTACTGCTTCACTCCTATTAGTCATAGCGTGATACTATATAGCCTATGACACTCCCAGATAACTCACGTCATAAATTTTTAACATTGTAGATAACTGTAATTAGGTGCTGCAACCATTGTATACCATTCGGTATTCTCCCAAGACGTGAGTTTGAATCCTGTTTCGAGTATATATTTTTTAATGTCTTTCTTATTTTCAAAACTCCCGGTGTTGTCACCAATCATAAACGTTTTTTTTTCGTTGGCAGCTTTTTGTTTTCCCTCTCTTTGAAGTATTTTCTCGCTTGATGTGACGGTAAAGGACTGTGTTTTTAGATTTACGTCGTCTTTTTGTGGCGTTTTGCTTGAGGGATTAAATATTTGAGAGGTTTTATTTACAATGGAGATATTGAAATGAGATTTATTTTGTTTGTATTATTTACGTTATGAAATTACATTTGCAAACGTCGTCTAATAAATTTTAATTTTTAAACTCGTTTTAAAATATTAATACTGTATTTGCATTTTGAATTCTCCGTGGGTTCAGAAGAGGCATTAGCGACCGTAAGCTTGTCTCATACATACAACCAAGATTGTTGTTGCTATGACTACAATGCCATTACATGTCTTGGATGTATTTTTATTCATCAATTAGGTACCTTATAGTAACTAAAACCTATAAATTAAGAAGGGTTACCCATATATATTTATTTACCCTAACCAATCAGCAGTGACAAGTATGGCCAGCATGTAGTAGGTTTCCCTTTCCTTCCATCATCGGAGGAATCCCGTCTATGCAGTAGGACATAGCAGGGTTCTTATAACAATAATCCATCCATCCATAAATTCACGCCTTATCCCGTCCGGGGTACGGTCACGATCCTGGCAAACATATTGTAACAATAACTTAGTAAATATTCAAACATGGTCACCTTACTAGAGTTATACCAAATAAATGTACGGTATAAGTCATTTGCGTACCCCACCCGTCCGCAGAACCGGTTATAGCCAGTACTTATCGGTTTTTATCGGCTTATTGCAGTTCAGGTAGTCACGACTTTCAAACTTTGCTGAATTGTTCAAGTTTTTATTAACGAGGCAGGTTACCTTGATAATACTTAGATACTGATAATACTTGAGATCAAAGGTTAAGTTTTAAAGTAGAGCTTCGAAAGGTTTTTATAATCGATGTTATAATTTTCTGGTAGGTTCATTTTTTGGAGTAGAAGAGTTACAGCATAATATATACCTACCATATAATATATACCATATTATATCTCCGTGTGGTGACGGAGTAAGAATACAATATGTCACCACCCCATCTCATCCCATGGGTGTCGTAAAAACCGACTATGGGACTATCCGTGAATATTATCTTTACGAAATAAAAAGAAGGAAAACTTGAAATGAAACCCTATACCAATCCGTCCTGCCAGCGTGGTATTAGTAGGCTAAGTATCCCTCCGTCATGGCAGGAGGCCCGAACTTGCAGTAGGACATTAATGGGCTGTTATGATGATGACATACCTCAAACTTAGCCAGGTAATGTTACGGTGGTCAGACGACTGTGTTGTAGGGTATGTTGTCAATCTTCTTTTTTTTTTGTTTACGTAGTGATCTGCGAGCTTTGATTGGTTTTTGCAGCACTGATATTTTAAAGTTAGCTGGTTCCGACTCCATTTAATATCACCTTAAAACTTACAAATGACAAAATATTATAATACGGCTATAGTCAGCATTTACGTCTTGTTCCATTGGCAAATAGAATTTTTATGACACAGCCTTTTGAGAGTTTAATTCTACAGTTAAATTAATATACTTACCTAAAACTTTTAATGAATTGTCCCCGTTGTAATTCTTTCTTCTAATAAAATGTAAATCAAAAAATATTTTATATAAAAAATGTTACAAAATAAACTAAAGTAAATGTACCATTTTAAACCGCAAACGCCTCGCATAAATAAGTAATCTGCGTAAAAGCAACATTCTGACATATTGTTTGTATGAACAATGGTATTTTTCATACAAATCGCTTTTACCCAATATAAAAGGCGGCGGCCATTTTGTAAACAGGCTAGGGACGAGTAAAAAATCTCTGTGATTCGCGCGAAAATTTATTTTTTATAAGCGTGAATTTCTTTTTTGAGACGAAAGATGTCTATTTTAAACGGAATTGGGATCGTCAATATTTAATATAGGTATTTGTTGTCTTATCGAAGAAAGAAACAGATTTCATTGTTTTTTTTTGTTGAAAAATCTTTACGATTACGTGATGATGTCGTTTATAAGCGGATATTCATATTAATGTAAAGTAAGACATGAGTTTTCTTGCATTTTTATGTAGTTTGACAATGATTTATATTAATATATGATTCTAAGGGCTTTTGTTATCTTTATGTGTATTAAGAAGACCCATTACAGGAACCTCCTCATTGATGAAGACTTGGTCTAGTAATTCTAAGTTAGCCGGGCAGAGTTTTGGAACATCAAGTTTAATATTAGTAGGAAAAGTGAATAGGCAAATATAGATTCGTCACTGGCAGCGAAACATGCTTTCAGTGGATGTAGTGTAGTGACTTAGTCTGAATACAGATTAACACTTAATTACATCTCATTGGTGTCGTTAGGAAAAGTTGGCAGAAATTATTACTAAGTACGTGAAGGGAAGAAGGAAAACTTGTGCATAAACCTATATATATATCTGTCTCTGCATTAAGACAGGGATATAATATAATGGTATTATAATGATTCGACTTACTCTGCAGCGTTATAAGATGGATGACATTATAATTTCGACATTAAAAAAACGTACACCTCCTCCTTTTGTCGTTAAAGTTAAAATTAATGAGCAACAAAAATAATTGTTATATAGAGCTTAACTTAATAATAAATTGTATCTTAAAATAGATACTTAATTGTTTTAAAGGAATCCCGTCTTATTTAAGCCTCACGCCTGTTTATTTTTCCAAATAATCTGATCTAAAGTAATTAAATAATCGTAGAAATAAAACTGTTGGACATAAACGGCGTGCCACAGATACTGATCTTTAGTGTCATCCATTTTAAAAAGTTAACCGCGTGGGTAGAAGAACCTCGTTGCTTTATAAACTTTTTTCTTTTTTTTTTATTCAATTCTACATTTAAATTAGATGCAATAACTTTTTTATAGGCGTGTATTCACTTGCGTTTTCGTTTTAAATTGTGTCGTTGCGTGTGTATACGGGTTTAAATTTCGTTTTTATTTTATTTTATTTTAAAAATAGAGTTGACAGAATCAATTGGAATGATTCTGTACCTGGAAATTTGCAAGTGTAAAGATTTCCTTGGTGTAATGTTATACATTAGATGACAAAATAAAAATACAGGGTGTCACCACTTCATGTCATCTCTAGCAATTAAATGACATGAATAGTCACTTATTTATTTTATTTTGGTAAAAGAATTATGAGGTAATATTATATTTATGTCAGTATTCCTGAGCCTGATAAGATGATAAAATATTAATCAAGTGATCTACCGTGAACAGAGGTCTTGGGTTCGATTTCCGGTGAACATGATTCCGCTCAACTTAGTTTGGGTTTAAATGGCGTAGTGTGACTATTTGAGGAAAATTATTATTACCTTCTAGTAAACATCAGAAGATTCTATCTAAAAAAATTCTGACATAAAAAATCTAAACTCATCATTTTCCGTCTCAAAACTGCGACGTAAAATCTAAACAGTTTAAAAAAACCTCAAAATGTAAATTTCCATCAATTATTCAAATAATTTAGGAATCGTATCAATGTAACTTGATATTAGTATAACATGACGCTCGTTGCCCACTGCGTCGATATCCATTATTCAAATGATGCTCAATCAATATTGAAATCAAACAAAATATTCAAACATCTTAGTACATCTTGTTAGTACAACATAGCTGTAATATTACCTTGTTTTTTATGGTTTCGAGGTGGCATACGAGCATCCACGTCAGCAATGGTACTGACCCTAGACTTAACCCTTTATAGGACGGTCCATACAAAGTGGCCAGTAAACTGGACAGTCACTTTAAGGTCGATAGTTGAAAGACTTTTATAACAATTGCAACACTTGTGATTATAAACGATAGTCACCCAACAAACATTTTAGTCTGTTAATTGGAACGTATACGGCTCAAAGTACTTAAAACATCGTATTGAAGTAATTTCAGCGTATAATACAACTTAATGCCCCCTTATCTGAATAGAACTCAGAGTTGTATAAAGTCGTTGTATAAACGTGCATTGACGTTTATACAACTATTTGAAATTACCATTATACAACTTTCACTGGTATAGCCAATGAAGTCGTACTAGGAACGTCTTTACGACTTTTACACAAACGTTATTTGTAAAGAAGTCGTGAGAACTACTCTTACGTGACAATCGCAAAAGAGTTACCAATTGCACTCTTACACGACTCTCAGTCAAATTCTTATACTATTATGCAACAATTATACAACTAAATGTTTTATAAGTGCAGTATAAGTGACATTGTAACTAAGAAATGTTTTTCTATGTTTGTTGAAACGAATACTTGTACAGGGCAAGTTAATATTAACCAAACTAGAGTTGGTTCCGTACAAAAATTAATTTTAAATGCAATTAAATTTAGATTAGCGCAGAGTATGTATCATATTGCGCAAAGTGTGGAAAGTGGTCCTAGTGCTTTTGCATTAGTAGAGGAAAAGGAAGATGAAGAAAATGAAAAATAAATAAAAATAATAAGTGGTTTTTGACTGACAAGCATGAGGGTTTCGAAATAACATTTATATAAAATACTTAACGACACTTATATAAATTTGTTAGGGAATATTATAGAAAATGTCACCGAATGTTGTTGAAAAGCCTAGTCATCATTTTTAAATATATTTATGATAAATTGTATCAGTATGAGAAGATTAGAAGCTACATTTAATATTACTGACCTAAAGTATAAGCTAGTGTCCATAGAACATGGCTCAAATATTTATTTTACTCCACTCATTCATACTCTAGTGTGAAAGGTGTAAATAAAAATAAATTAATCAAATTGGTTTTATTTATTATTAACATTCCAATAAAATAAAATATTTTTTTTAGCAATTACAAGCATTAAACAGATTTCATGCCTTAACATTGAAAATATACAAAAAAAATTATCATCTTATTATATCCGACTACTTATGTACTCTAATTTATTCAAAGAACCCTAATTTTGTTAATACGGCTGATACTAAACTGATAAAAAATAAATGCACAAAATAAAAAGTCGTTTTGATGTTGTCTTACTGTTGTAATCAGAACCATATGTTGTGAAAAGGTAAATATTTGTACGTTCGCTAAAAATGTATGGATAATTTATGTTTATTTATAAGAATTAGTAGGGCGCGTTTGTTTTATTGCCAAAACTAACGCATATTACACGATAACATTAATTTCCCATCAGATATATGCACTACAACCACTTTAACACGAGCTAAAGATGTTACACATATTTAGTTTCTAATTAAAAATGGCTACTTCCTTTATAAACTTCAAAGACTCGATTGATGACACAAGAAAAAGTTACCTCGTTATAGTTTAAGTCTCAGTTTTGACACTTCAATTCACTTTGCAACAAAAATGTTACATAAAAATCGTAATTAACACTGTCATGTCGCAAAATGTCGTGAAACAGCGATAAAAATAGATTTTGCAACATCTACACGACAACTACAGAACTAAAATTTCATTTATACAACGTTTACGCGACTATATTACAACTCTGATTCGTATAAAATGGGCCTATTTTCGGTCGCCTCAACGTTACTACAACGTTCTTGCAACCAGCTTTTATAACCAAAAGTTCAAATGGAGACGTTGTAGTGACTTCAAAAATGTTTGTTGGGCAATAAGCCACATTAGCCTGTTTACAAGCCAGCGTTCAAGTATGTCGCGTATGTTCAAAAACTCGCGTAATTTTTTCCGGTGGCCTGTCAACGGGCCACTGCGCACCCCCGCCCTAGTATTTGGTAACTTTGCAACGAAACTTCAAGTACAACTAAGTGTTGTGCAAAGAATAAATATATCTTTAAGTAAAAGGTGAGTAAAATGATTGAGTTATAGCATATTCTTTATTATTAAATACAAATATAACCGACTACCGTAAAATAAACATGTTAGTACAGACCGGTGCGTTAACAAAACCTAGCTTAGAAATTGCACACGTGAGTTTGACGTAGTCTCAGAATCATATATTTAGATTATTACATATAAACTGTATTATTTCACACGACGTACATAGTTAATTTTTAAGATATAAAAACTTAATAGGCATAAATATTCAGGTTCGGTAGTTATAACTTGATTTCGTAATTCTTTAGGTATTTTTTAGATCAAATTGTAGGTACGTACAATTATTAGCAAATAATTGTTTTTGGGTATTGTTTTTTTTGTTATATTAGAAAGGAATTTAGTTATAAGGATCTGGAGATGCTGAATGATGACCATTGGGCTGAAATGATGGCCATCACTAATGACCAGGCCTTCGACTCGGACATCGGTGGCGATTTCAATGGTGATGACGGTTTTGACGATGTTGTCTTCAATATCAGTAGCATAAGTACCCGTAGCAATCTCGTATCATGTTCCTCTGAACCTGTACACGTATCTCCGCAACTACTTCCACCAGCACCTCCACATCAACTTTATCCAACACCCCCAATGGCACCATCGCATGCCCTGCCCTCAGTGCTCTCCACCTATAGTTACGAATCCCTAAGATACTTCTGCAAATCTAAATAACTGGAGCAAGAAAAAAATAAGAAATTCCCCCGGATCTACATAAAAATTTTAAATTTAGTATTTACATAGGTATAAATGTGGAAGTTGACCTAAGGTCACCAATGGACATTTTTTTTCTCTTTGTTTGAAGTGATGAGTTAATTATGTTATTTGTTTTTGAGGCTAATTAAAGACTGATTACGAAATACACAATTATTTTATTTTACTATGTTATTTATACCAAAAATAACCTGATTTTATAAGTGTCCAGTTTATTGGCCACTGATCATACAAAGATAGTTACTGATGAAGAACGGCCAGTGGACAGTATACTGGCCACTACATTTTCTCAATTTTCTCGAAAAGTAAAAAGTTAAGAATAAAAATATGCAAACATGTCGTTTTAAAAAACCCGCTACAACATATTTTGTTTAAAAATATAGCAAATTCAAAAAAAAGTGAAGGTGTGCGTTAAAGGGTTAAGCTGTTCAGTCTTCATGTGGTCTTCATCACATCAGCTAACGAACATAGGCCTTCTCCAAATAACTTCAACTTACGCGGTCCTATGCCTCCCTCATCCGTCGTTGTGCTGTCGTATTAACCAAGTCGTCTATTCTAACAGCTATTAGTTCTTTGTGTTATGTGCTCTTCCCATCGCCACTTTATTCGGGCAATCCTGAGTGCCATGTTAAGTCTTATAGCCCTGTAATTTTACTAGATACTGTATGTCAATGTCATGACCAAATCGGACTCGAATTAACTTAAATCAAACCGCATTCTTCTCAGTTGTCATATGCCGGGGGCTTCATAATATATAGTATTAGCTAGTGTACATTACCATCTAAACACAGAAATATTTCTATAGTAGCGCTTGGAGGTGGATTCAGTGAGCAAAGAGGTGGTATCGAACTAGGTGGCTTCTTTTTGAAGATACCTAATACAACCTATAATTATGTTTGTAAATTCTTTAGAACAATTTTAACCTTAAATAAACTTATTTACAACAATATGTTTTAATTTTTCAGGTAAGTTGGAGTTGGAACATTTAAGTAGTAAGTCCACCTAAAAGAGGATTATTATGTTTAAGCGTAGTATTTAGTCGAAATACCAAAAGAACTGCCCTGGTTCATCAAGTCAGTGCTTAGGTCTCTAAAGAACTTACAAAAAAGGGCTCTACAAAAGCTACTTAGATTATCTAAACCTTAACTTTCCAACGGTAATATTTTTAGTTAATGGCAAGTAAGAGAATAATTGAAATAGCTTCCCATTGAGCAAGTATAATGAGGTTCAAATATTTGTTTACAACGATCAACAGCGCACGCCTAAATCCAAGGAATGTGTTAAGTCACACCGCAGACCATTTTTGTGGTCACCACTGTACAATAGGGCTATGAAATGAGCGTTTTTAGAAACTAATTTTCTTGTGATATGAATTTTACCTAAAATATATTTTTTTCACCATTTTTAGTTATCTTCTGCTTAACTCTATTACAATGAATGGTTATAGAATGTAAGGTTGTAAAATAGTACCTAACCTGAATTACTTGCTATTCTAATATTTGCTACTTGTCAGACAAAACACTTAATTTTTTTTTTCAAAATAAAAGTGGCTTGGGTTATTCCTTATGGTAAAAGCTTATAAAAAACATTCATTCCAACGTACGCCGCTGATAATTTGCTGTTCCCTGGTATTGCTGCCGTCTATTAGCAGCGGTTACTAATTATTACAATCGAGAGGGTTGCTAACTCATCTCCCACTGCAAGAAAAATTAAGCTTACGTTAGTTTAGTATAGATTAGGTAATTGTTCTGCAGTTTTGAAATATAATATTACAATTTGGGTATTAATGTGGTGTTACGACATTTGTTTTAGGTAAAATTAAATATTGAAAACGAGTAAATGAAAAAATAATAATTATTACTTACTTATTCTTATTTAATTAAAACGTATAAGTGTCAGAAAATACGCTAGCTAATAATAGGTAGGCTCATAATTAAACGCTCTTTCAATGGCCACAAACTAAGTAATAAATTTAAAGCATTTCCTTCCTCAACAGTTTGTTTAACACAATGATATTTCAAATAAACTTTAGTCCAACATTAGTTAATTTATTTAACCGACTGTGTGTAGAAAGTATTATGTTAGGAAATGTATTGTCATTGTTTAGAGATAATACTTTACTTGTGTATTAACATTGGTGAAATCTAAGGTGATGTTATGAGTAGAGAAAATAAACATGCACATTTTGCTTGTCACCATAATAGCCTATTAATGTTCCAAATCCGTGTGGTGACGAAGTAAGAATACAATATGTCACCACCCCATCTCATCCCATGGGTGTCGTAGAAACCGACTAAGGGACTATTTGTAAATGTTAACTTTACATAGAAAGAAGGAAAACTTGAAATTAAACCCTATACCAATCCGTCTGGCCAGCGTGGTATTATTAGACCAAGTACCCCTCCGTCACGGGAGGAGCCCTGTCCCTGCAGTGGGACATTAATGGGCTGTTATGATGATGATGAATTAGCTCAGTACAAAATGAAGCGTCCGCATCAGTTCATTCATAAACCTTGTTACTAACCAGTTATGTATACAGTGCAGTGTCACTTTGAATTATACCTCCCCTGAGAATGAAGGCAGTTCAACTACTAACTAGATGTACACGAACGTACTGCGGGGACTGTGTATATATGGCCCATTTAAATGATTAAGGTAATCTTGTTGATATCATTGTCCTAGGTCGTGGTTTTGAGTACGAAGCCAGACATTTTTTAATTGTCTAATTAAGAAGTTATTTCCTTTAGTGTAAATTGTTTTTTTGTGCCAGATAAATATTTTGTAAATATTTAGAAAACACCTGGACCAATGCAAACATCGTCATGCACACAAAGATTTGCATTGAATGGGAATCGAACTCGAGATTTTGCTTGACCATGTACTGTAACCACGACTGTACAGCGATCATCATTGCTCTTTCATGCATAGTAATTTATCGTCCCTTAAAGCATTGAATTGCATTATTCCATTTGTACAAGAATAATCCTACTAATTATTATAAATGGAAAAGTTTGTGAAGATGTATGGCTGGATGGATGTTTGTTACTCTTTCACGCAAAAACTACTAAATAGATTTTGATGACATTTGGAATGTAGGTAGTTTAGGGTGTAAAATAACATTTAATATTAAAACATTAGAACAGAACACAGTTCACATTGGTTCAGTACATTATGTTGACGCGAGGTAATCACCGCTCGTACAACAGTTTTACTTTAGCGAAGAAAAATCAACCGACCCTGTAAATAACAAAGCTTGTGTGGTACAAGTGATAAGCGACATGACTGCCTCAGTTGCAATGTGGTCGTATGATGTCGCGAGTTTACGAAAGCCAACGCAGGTAAATTTTTTTGACCGTTCCATAAATCTTTTTTATATACAAAAACACGGCAATATGACTATATCGAACCTGATGGAAAGCGCGAGTACAGTCCACAAATGAAGCCAACGAATAGTAGTGTAAAGATAACTTCAATCCGTCGTCATCATCTTGCCGGTTTGGCCAAATGCTTCTTCACACTTCGTTTGCAGGACCCAATATCATACGATGGAGGAAATACGTGAGCCGGAGCCGGAATGTCCTGAGTCAGAATTTTCTTTGTGTCCGTTTATTTTAGGTCTGTTAAAGTCCCTGCTATTCAGGACATGATTTTTAGTGCGGGAGTTATCTCTTGCGTAGGATTCGTACCCCTGATATTGATCGACATCTAAAAATATGATAGTTAAACATTATGGAAGAATCCGTGTGGTGACGGAGTAAGAATACATTATGTCACCACGCCATCTCACCCCAGGGGTGTCGTAAAAGCCGACTAAGGGACTATCCATCAACATAATATTTACAAAATAAAAGAAGGAAAACTTGAAATTAAACCCTATACCAATCCGTTTGGCCATCGTGGTATTAGTAGGCCAAGTATCCCTCCGTCACAGGAGGAGGCCCGTCCCTGCAGTATAATTACGACCCATTAATTCTAAGTATTGTATCGAAAATGATTTTCATATTATCTAAAGATTCGTTACAATCGCTATATCTTATGGCTTACTCCCACATTCCAGAAGCAGTAGCACTCAATTTTGTCCACGTTCTGGTATATGTCGTTGTCGCCATTCCGCTGTGTCGTATACTTGTGATCTATTGTCACTTTTTTAATGTACTTTGTATGAACAGATATTTTTATATTATAATGTTTGCATTTTCTGCAAAGCGGAGTGTGTTCTCAATTAGGTTTTGAAACAAATTTATAATATCCTGGTGCCTTGCGTGTGTTTTCATTACTTTTGCGATCGACAAACTGTTACCCTGAGTCTATGATATTGTGGAGGTCGCTGTGACGTACAATATCATACGGGCAGAAATTCACTCCTACTTTCCAAGGGGGTAGGCAGAAACTACTGATTGCCAAGTTCTCCGATCATTATAAAACTGTTTTGCTTCTTCCTAATCTATACTAATATTATAAAGAGGTAAAGTTTGTGACGTTGTAGGGGGTAATCTTTGGATCTAATGAACCGATTATAAAAAAAAATGTGTTAAATAGTCCATTTTAGGGGAGTGTCATAGGCTATATAGTATTAGGCTTTGACAAATAGGAGTAGAGAAGTAATGAAATATATGTTTAAAAAAGGGACGCGTTTTTTTCGCAGCCCAACGCAGTGGGCACGGGTCAGCTAGTGTTTTCATAAATGTCTGTCAGTTCCGAGTCGGTTTGAGCTTAAATATCCTTTGTAATAATAATAATCCCCACACATTCACACAGCATCATCTAATCCCAAACTAATGCTTTTATCTACCGTTAACGTTTACAGCCGTGATATCATTAATATTTTAACTAGGTACATTAGTTGTAGTACATAATATGAATAACTAAATATTCACGTGGTACAGTTAATTTAGTTAAAATGTTTATTTAATTAGTGATTCTGATCATGTGCCCTTTATGTTATCAGTAAGAGAAAATTAACTTTCTTGGAATAGTGTTATTGTTCTAAGTCTCATACTATCTAAAACACACCCATATCTGTGCCCAGATATTCACTTAAGTACATAGCGTTTAGTTTTTCCGAGAAATTGTTCACAGAAATGTTGGCTTTTTCATATAGGGCGTACTGAATCAACGTTTTGATACTTGATTAATATTCTGGTCCAGGGTTTATTATTTTTGCTTGAAACGCACATTAGAGTCCTTTGGTCCCTTTACTAGGATAGATATTAACAACCTAAAGCGCTTATACTTAGTATTAGCGAAATAAGAAACAAAAGGAACAAGAGACCGGTACTCAATGTGTTGATCTGACCAAATTAGTACCGTGACCCGTGTGGTGACGGAGTAAGAATAGGTACAATATGTCACCACCCCAGCTCATCCCATGGGAGTCGTAAAAACCGCCTAAGGAACTATCCGACAATATTATCTTTACGAAATAAAAAGAAGCAAAACTTAGAATTAAACCCTATACCAATCCGTCTGGCCAGCGTGGTATTAGTAGGCCAAGTATCCCTCCGTCAATGAAGGAGGCCCGTCCCTGCAATGGGCTGTTATGATCAATATCCAGGCAACAATTACGATCAAAGTACCTTCAAATTTCCTGAATCAATTCTTAACCATACCTAATTCCACTAGGACTTTTGAACAACTTGACTACGTTCAACTAATTTTTATCGTTCATCTAAAAGCAGTGACCATTAAAAGAACATGCCTACACAAGTGGGTAATTTAAAATTGTTCGTCGATCAACAAAAATGATTTGTGGTGAAAGTTATGAAGGGAGAGAAAAAATCTTTTCTCTCTAACTTGTTCTCAGAGTTTCTTATACGATAATGAGGTGTGCAATTTAAAGTTTCGCAAGAGTTTTTTGTGACGTATTGTACGATTGGTTTTCGATAAGAAATGAATCTTATATTCTGGTTTATTTTTGTCTTAAATTGTGTGCCCTTTGTTAGGTTTGACCAATTAAATAAATGCTTATACGGTATTTTTTTGTTTCGGTTTTTTTTTTTTTTATTTTTTTTTTTCACTGTGGATAATTTATTACATCATAACAGCCCGTTAATGTCCCACTGCAGGGACGGGCCTCCTCCCGTGACGAAGGGGTACTTGGCCTACTAATACCACGCTGGACAGACGGATTGGTATAGGGTTTTATTTCAAGTTTTCCTTTTTTTTATTTCGTAAAGATAATATTAACGGATACTTTGTCGGTTTTTACGCCACCCATGGGATGAAATGTGGTGGTGACATATTGTATTCTTACTCCGTCACCACACAGATCGGTTTTATTACGTATGTTGGAAATTGTATGTTTTTTGTTCATTGTATTTTTATTTATTTAAGTCTAAAGATACCTTAAGAAGGTTCTTTCATAAAGGGGTCGCCATTTTATATACGACGACCTCTGTGGCGCAGTCGGTATATTACATGGCTGCTACGCATAGGTCTCGGGTTCGATTCCCGCTCAATGCAAATCTTTGTGCATGAACATGATTGTTTGCATTGGTCTGAGTGTTTTCTATGTATAATATGTATGTATTTACAAAAAAAAGTATTTAAGTATGTTTATCCGTTGTCTATGTCTAGTACCCATAGTATAAGCTCCGCTTAGTTTGGGACTACATGGCGTTGTGTGCATGTGTGAGGAATATTTATTTATTTATTTATTCTAAAGTCCGCCATGTCTGTTATTTTGTCTTATATTTATTTCATTCCTCTTTCTTGTAACAGACGCTAACAAAAACAATCAAATCTCCTAAATTACCAGGCACTTTCCACCAGCATCAAAGACAATAGAACTCTTAAACTCACAACTACATTTTGTAATATTAAAGAGAATAAAATCGTTTGGAGAGGCGATGGCTATGAATTATAAAATCTCATACAGCTCACGGAGAATGCAGGCTACATTTTAGCTTGGATAAGTAATTCTCCTGGGCTTCCCAGGTAAAATATTTTAGTGTAAAGTTTTATCTCATTTTGTAACTACTTATAAATATTATAGATGAATATTATTACGTGTTTCTGTGTGTTGTAATTTAACGTGGAAATTTTAAATTAAAATTAATATCGTAGTCTTGGGGTTGGGTTATAATACCGTGGTTAGGAAGAGCGTTAGGTTTTGTTAGTAGAACGGTTTCTATAAGGAACTTTACACACCTGGTAGACTAAGTCTCTATTTCATCATAACATCATAACAGCCCATTAATGTCCCACTGCACGGGACTCCTCCCGTGACGGAGGATTATTTGGCCTACTAATACCACGCTAGCCAGACGGATTGGTATAGGGTTTAATTTCAAGTTTTCCTTATTTTTATTTATCTTTTTTTAGAAGGAGTAAACAACGACGACTTTTTACATTTTATCACTGTCTATCGGAGGGGAGCTCTTGCTAGACCAAGTGTCACTGTCTTAGACAGTGAATAATTGAGCTGGATTGATCGATTGCCTCATTGGTTCGACTAATCGATGAATCGACTGCTTTCAATTATACTTTTTGATTAGCGAAGTTATCATCGTTATGACAGTACATTGTTCCAAGGCTTGTCTTCTTTGGCGGATTGAAACCTAATATATTAAGCTACCCAGACTAGGATTCATCATCATCATCATCATATCGGCCGATCGACGCCCACTGCTGGACATAGGCCTCCGTCCTAACTAGGTCGTCGGTCCACCGTGTTATGGGTCACCCCACCCTGCGCTTTTTGGTACGCGGTCGCCATTCCAAAACCTTTCTGCCGCAACGGCTGTCGGTTCTTCGGGATTGGTTTTATGTAATGTTGCCTTTTGTAGTTTTTATATTTTGACTTTTCCTTAGTCAACTGATTCGACACTCATGGGTTAATCTGAATGTTGAAAACACATCATCTATAAGCACAAAGCTATAAGCACACAGGTAGCTTTTATATTCAAAACCCAGCGACCATTTTTGCACATTATAGCCTTAAGCTTTCATTTTATTTTTAATAAAGCATTTAGGGCAATATAATCTCTTTCAAATCTAATAACTTGGTATTACTTAAACAAAGTAATATTACTAAAAAGTAGGATCAGAAGTGTCACATTCAAAGTAATTTTCGAAACCCGACATAACGGTGCAAAAAATCTGCCTTGAAATGGTTTTACTTAAGCGAAGCTGAGCGGTGAGACGCATCATATTATCGTCTATGAATTTTGAGGCTACTAGGTATAATGTTTTTAATTATTTTTAGCAGACGTGAATATTTATAGTGATTTGATACAGGCAGATTTGCAGATTATAACAGCCCATTAATGTCCCATGCAGGGACGGGTCTCCTCCTGTGACGGAGGGATACTTGGCCTACTAATACCACGCTGGCTAAACGGATTAGTATAGGGTTTAATTTCAAGGTTTCCTTCCTTTTTATTTCGTTAAGATAATATTCACGAATAGTCCCTTAGTCGGTGGATATTTTAAGAAGGACTATATACAATCGTTTGGTCTGCGTTGTTCTTTAATCATATCTCTTCTTCATTGGAAAAAGAAAACCTTTGCAGTGCGATAGTAGGTAAATTGTAGAGTAGTTAGAAACTACCCAATCTTGAATTGTCTCTCGGGTAAAATTATGTTTTTTTTATGTCAAACCTACCGACGACCTAGTTAGGACGGCGGGAAGCTGATGGATGAGGGAGGCACAGGACCGCACGAGGTGGCAATACTTGGAGCAGGCCTATGTCCAGCAGTGGTCGTCGATTAGCTGATATGATGATGTCAAACCTAGGGGTCAAGTGTTGATATATATTATTTCATTTCGGTTTCAAGAAAGCCATTTTACTACTATGCCTTTCAAATCGTGCTTATAATTGACATAATGAATGCAAGAGAGCATCAATGTTTTTTGAAAAGCAATGGACTTAAAAATTAGTTATCTTTTTAGGCTTTGTTTTAAAACTAATATAATTGAAAATGTAGTTTTGGCAAGCCGTATGCCTGCATTATGCTTGCCAAAAATACACAAGTCTAGATAGAATGCCCGAAGTTACAAACAGATAATCTCGATAGACCGCCACTATAACTCTTGAATTTAGTGCGAGGCTATTAAATAAAAGAGTTTTCTAGTAACTTTATCCAATGATAAACAATATTTTAAATTATTAAGGTTGATAGATTTTTAATCTACCACCATCACGGAACTGCGACATCGCCTCTCACTTCACTAGTCAGCTTGAGATCATATTTATTCAGTGTAACCTATGCCCAAACGTCAAGCAAAACTAAAGTCAATAGCATGCTATATCACCATCTCCTAATTGCGAAGTATGTGGAGTAGTGGAGGACATACAGCATATTCTGTTGGAATGTGTTAGTACCGAGCGATTAATAGTAATACTTACAATGTTGGTAAATGTAATACTATCTTAGCTAACCCTGAATCAGAGCTACCTAAAATTCTGTATAATTTATCTCTCTAGTGTAATCTATACTTCTATACTAATATTATAAAGAGGTAAAGTTTGTGTGTTTGTTTGTTTGTGTGTTTGTGACGTTGTAGGGGGTAATCTCTGGATCTACTGAACCGATTTTAAAAATTCTTTCTGTGTTTGATAGTCCATTTATCGGGGAGTGTCATAGGCTATATAGTATCACGCTATGCCTAATAGGAGTAGAGCAGTAATGAAATATGTTTATAAAAGGGACGCTTAAAAACGTTTATTTTGCTTCTACTGCTTAAACGTCTGGAGATATACTGAAATAATGTATTAGAGAATTGTACCTTTAAAAAAGTTTTACAATTAAGAGACTTAAGATTGTCGTAAAAATGCTAGGGTGTCGTAAAATGATGAAGGGTGTTGTAAAAGATGGAAGGGTGTAGTAAAACTGCAAGGATGTCGTAAAATGATGGAGGCTGTCGTAAAATGCATGGAGGGTGTCGAAAAATGATGGAGGGTGTCGTAAAACGGCTAGGGTGTCGTAAAATGCATGGGGCGTGTTGTCAAACTGCAAGGGTGTCGTAAAATGATGGAGGGTGTCGTAAAACAGCTAGGGTGTCAAAAGTGATGGAGGTTGTCGTAAAATCATGAAGGGTGTCATAAAATGCATTGCGGGTGTCGTAAACTGCTAGGGTGTCGTAAAACTGCAAGTGTGTCGTAAAAGGATAGAGGGCGTCGTAAAACTGCAAGGGTGTCGTAAAATGATGGAAGGTATCGTAAAACAGCTAGGGTGTCGTAAAATGATGAAGGCTGTTGTAAAAGATGGAAAGGTGTCGTAAAACTGCAAGGATGTCGTAAAATGATGGAGGGTGTCGTAAAATGCATGGAAGGTGTCGTAAAACTGCTAGGGTGTCCAAAAATGAAGAAGGGTGTTGTAATAGATGGAAATATGTCGTAAAACTGCAAGGGTGTCGTAAAATGATGGAGAGTGTCATAAAATGCATTGAGGGTGTCGTAAAACTGCTAGGCTGTCGTAAAATAATGGAAGGGTGTCGTAAAACTGCAAGGATGTCGTAAAATAATGGAGGGTGTCGTAAAATGCATGCAGGGTGTCGTAAAATGATAGAGGGTGTCGTAAAAGATGGAAGGGTGTCGTAAAATGACGGAGCGTGTCGTATAACTGCAAGGGTGTCTTAAAGCTGCAAGGTTGTCGTCAAACTGCAAGGGTGTCGTAAAATGATGGAGGGTGGCGTAAAATGATGGAGGGGTGTCGTAAAGAGAGACTAAATGTTCTGCATTTAGTAGACATTGTTTTCTGCCCAGACTTAAGATTATATTCTTTTAAAACATATATCTATACTTCTATACTTAATATTATAAAGAGGTAAAGTTTGTGTGACACGTTTCTTTCGCCGCCCTACGAAGTGGGCACGGGTCAGCTAGTATAAAAATATTTGTATACATACATAATAATGTGACTATGACGGAGCGACATAGTCAAATTGTGACAAAGCTCCTTAAATAAAGTTTAAAAAAAAATTGCATGACGCATAATTTTTCTGTTTACATTTTATATGAAACGCTTAAAAGTTAGCAATCAAAGAAATTGAACTGAAAAACCTGGATACCTACGTAGATCTAGATACATATATTATATTTCATCAGCTTATCTCATCTCCGTTACACAGCCACCGACACTATATAGTTAATTGGTACAACTACTTATTGTAATGAAAACGTCTCAAAGTTCATCAGTATAATTACAATGATGGAGACAGACCTCTCATCTCATCTAGATAACGTCTTTGTCTAACTAAAAATCTTGTTAGATAAAGGCTTTGAGGGACGTCTTCATTGTATTCTGTGGGTGGTAGTGAAACCTATTCATTGACGACCTCTGTGGCGCAGTCGGTATATTACATGGCTGCTTCGCAGAGATCTCGGGTTCGAGTCCCGGTCAATGCAAATCTTTGTGTGCATGAACATGTTTGTTTGCATTGGTCTGAGTGTTTTCTATAAATATGTATTAAGTATTTATTTACAAAAAAAAGTTTTTAAGTACGTTTATCCTTTGTCTAGTACTCATAGTACAAGCTTTGCTTGGTTTGGGACTAGGTGGCGATGTGTGAATGTGTAAGGATTATTTATTTATTTATTTATTTATTTATTACATCGGCCTTTTAATGTACTCCTACAGAGATGTGCCTTCTTCTGTTTCTGAAGGAAACGAAGCCTGATAAAACCATGCTAGACGTATTGGTATAAGGAGAAAGAGATTTGATGTCTAAGTTATCTAGAGGTAAACTACAACTCATAACAGTCCACTGCAGAGACGGGCCTCCTCCTGTGTCGGAGGGATTCTTGGCCTACTAATACCACGCTGGCCAGACGGATTGGTATAGGGTTTAATTTCAAGTTTTCCTTCTTTTTATTTTGTAAAGATAATAGTCCCTTAGTCGGTTTGTACGACGCCTATGTGATGAGATGGGGTGGTGACATATTGTATTCTTAGTTCGTCACCACATGGAGATTGTAAAGTGTGATTGTTAAGAATCACATCACTGCCACAAAGGAGACCGACGACCTATTTAGAACGGTGGGAAGCCAATCTATGAGGGAGGCCCATGCCCAGCAGCGGATGTCCACAGGCTGATATTGACAAATACAATAGTGGTAGGTCTCTTTAGTAAAAAGGGGGAATTAGTTCAGTTCCACAAGAAGTGTGATAATTCCCATTATAATAAAAAAAAATGTATTTAAATAATTATTACTGTGATAAATACTCACGAAATTTAATCTTGTTTATTCATAGACGAGTGCTTGTAACAAAAAAATAAAATGTTTAAATATAATAAATAAAAGCATTGACTACAATAAAGCTAACTTTTCTACTAATAAAATATTCTTAGTAGAAAAGTTAGCTTTATTGTAATTAGGAATACCTAATTCAACTTTACATTCGGTACAAATATTTGTAAATATACACCATAAAGCCGTTCCTGTTTCTATATTATCTACTAGCTTATGCCCGCGGCTTCTCCCGCGTGGTATATGTAACCTAAATGTTATTCTACACCCTTAACTACCTATATTCCTAATTTCATCAAAATCCGTTCAGTAGTTTTTGCGTGAAAGAGTAACAAACATCCATCCATCCACACATCCTCACAAACTTTCGCATTTATAATATTAGTAGGTTAGGATTCAAATCAGACAGAAATCATTAAGAAGAAAGTGGACAGTATTTAAACTCGTGTCCCGATATTTTACGATACCTATGGGATAAGATGGGGTGGTGACATATTATTATTGTATTCTTACTCCGTCACCACACGGAGAAATTCTTTCATTATAACAATAAAACTAAAATCTAAATCCAAAAAACAAATACAGAAAATAATATCAAATTTTATTTCGTCCAAGAATCGAACGGACACAATAAGGCTAGGAACCTTTATTGAGGTCGCACGTTATATTAACGCGACTATGACAGTGGATACTGTACAGAAGCCTAATAAAATCTGACAACTGATATCTATACAGATTGCTTCGCGAAAATGTATTCTCAAATTATTTGTAGGTAATTTATTTATAATATTGAATATTTTCCATTTTGAGATATTTATGCGTAATTATTAAGGTACGGTAATGTGAGATATTACCGTACGGTATTTACTATCGATATTCATTTAAAATAATGTATAAAAAAGTTCTCACACATTCATAGAACCCCATCTAGACCCAAACTAAACAGAGCTTGAATGATTATGAGTCCTAAAAGATAGACAAAAATTGTTAAAAAGTATTCCAAATTATAAGTAGTTATTCATCAAATTATAAGCAGATCAGCTGTATATTTCAAGCATTAGTAAAACGGTGTAAAATCAATCTTTATTTTCAAAAAAATAAAATCAAAAACAGCATCGCTAAATTCCTTTCTTGATAATAAAAGAAGATGGACTTACTAACGAAATTGTTAACTCCAGTTTTTTATTCTCCAGCAATTTACGTCCAGGAATCAAGACCACTAAAGCCGGAACGTAATCCAATAAGACATCTCAGAAAGTATTTTCCGACGAAGAATTTTCCAATTTCATGAAGCCATCCGAAGGTTCTAGTATAGAGGTTAGCGTGAAAATTCGTAATTACGTCAAACCGCTGCAGGTGACAGAAATCGAATGAGTTCTAAGGATTTAGGTTCAAAGTGTTTTAAATATGAAAATTTTTCTATTGAATTCTGAACTTTTCGTGTTCTTGAAAATGTTAAAGATTTATTTTTGTATTATTTAGTAAGTATTTTTCTTCTTCTTTATTATTTAATCTTCTTTATCATAACACCTCATTAATGTCTCAATGCAGGGATGGGCCTCCTCCCGTGACGGAGGGATACTTGGCCTACTAATACCACGCTGGCTAAACGGATTGGTATAGGGTTTAATTTCAAGTTTTCCTTCCTTTTATTTCGTTAGGATAATATTCACGAATAGTTCCTTAGTCAGTTTCTACGACACCCATGAGATGAGATGGGGTGGTGACATATTGTATTCTTACTCCGTCACCACACGGAGAGTTAAAGATTTATTTTTGGATTATTTAGTAAGTATTTTTCGTTGTTATTTATTCTTATTTTTTTTTTTTGAAATAGTGAAGAAAAAGAGAGAAACAATTGAAATAGGACGTAGTGTGGAGTGTTAAGAAAATATGGTAAGTAAGGTGGTTAAGACACTTCGAGAAATTAAGCACAGCTTTTTTACCAGTCATTGGTCTTCCTCGAAACATTTAATTAGGAAGGAAAACTTCATACAAAACCTAAAATGAATCTTTCGTATGTTAATAAATAAATATAAATATTCCTCACACATTCACACAACGCCATCTAGTCCCAAACTAAGCACAGTTTGTACTATATGAAGAAGACTTTCCCTTTGTCGTCATTAATCCAAATCCTTGAGATGGAATGTAGTTGTAACATCCAGTATACTTAGTACTTTACCACACAAACAAGTAGTTCCTAATTATTCTTTGTTACAAAACAAACTTTATTACTTTAACAGTTAGTTTCAAAGTTCCAAAAACAAGCACAAAACAGTTCCAAGTAGTTTCAATTCCGACAATTAAAATGATACCTTAACGTTACACAGTAACAAGTTCACGGCTGTTCTGTGACTCTTTCACAAATATTGTCATAACTCCGCTGGGATTTGTTTAATTTGACGCGAGCTACACTCCGTCGCTGTTTACATAGATTATTGTGTAGATATGACAAGTAATGAGAGGTTAATGCCTGTTTTATATTTTGTTTTAAATGTTATAATCCTCCGTGCAGTGGTGGAGGAAGGATAAATGGCGTCATCTTCGCATGTCATTTCTGGGTGACTTAAGAGTAAAAATTATAATAATACTATCGGGTATTAACGCGTATAGATTTTAGGTAAACACTTAAATTATTTACCTTAAGCCGCTCGACGTTTCGGCTAGGTTACACCAGCCATGGTCACGAGTAGACTCTTCTCTGGCCGAAACATCGAGCGGCTCAAGGTAAATAATTTAAGTGTTTACCTAAAATCTAAACGCGTTAATACCCGATAGTATTATTATAATAATAAAATAAAACGCGAAAGTTTTAAAGTTAATAAGAATAAAAAGTTGTCGATACTACCTACTTTTTTTCTACGAAATCGTGAGAACAAAAATTTGTCTTAAACCTGTCTCATTTTGAATGTTAGCCTAGGTTTTTCCCTTTATTGGAAGAAGCCTTAACTGAGCACAAAAGGGATTTTACCTCACCCACGTTAACCTCTCTGATTCGGTTTGGTATAAAACCAAAATACCACTTCTAACTTTAAATATTTTATGTCTGAATAAATAATTTCTTTATTTCTTTCAATCTACAAAATCATATTGTAAGTACATTTAATCTATTTCAATTCAAACTAAAAATGTATTTTGGCTTGCAGTCACAAAACAAACTAGTTTGGAATCCTATCTTCTACATTGTTATCGAAGTTTCCTATCTACTTATCGTTTTAATCTTTGGCAACGCTGCAACCGTAGATAAGCAAGCCAAATAGAGAGGTAATCTCGCGTCTCCCCGTGTCTGTTTGTTACTGTACGGGTAACGACCTACTTTATTTGGCCGGGTTTGAATCTTGCAGTCACCATTGTTAAGACTTTTGTTGGCGAAATTGCTTTTGAAATTATGTTACAGTTACTATAGGGTAAGTGGTTTAGTGGAAAACTTGATTTGGTTTTGGAACTTCCTTGAAAATTTGACGACCTCTGTGGCGTAGTGGTTATATAACATGACTGCTACGCAGAGGTCTCGGGTTCAATTCCCATACACTAGGCTTACTCTACACACGCTAATATTTACGCAAAAACAAAACGTCTTAAAGCCAAATACTTCGAAACAAAGACAAAAACAATTTTGACAAAAACAATTTTAACATTACCCTATAACAGAGCTTAGGCCAGGCGCGCACTACGAGTTTTTCGCCGCGCGGCAGAAAAGCGCAGCGGTATAATGTCGCACAGTAATACTGGTGGGCTGCGGTGGCTCGCCGTCAAGTGCGCGCAATACAATGTAAAACTGTTTGGTACAGTATTACAGTGCGACATTATACCGCTGCGCTTTTCTGCCGCGCGGCGAAAAACTCGTAGTGCGCGCCTGGCCCTAGAGTATCTATACTTGTTGTAATTATGTATGTGTACAAACATACACAAGAAACACACAAGTGTGTTTGTGTTGTGTCGCGTGGGGACTGTGTTTGTGTTTGCGGACGATGGACGTTTCTTTGTATCGGAAATAAACATTAGACTTTTATAAAGCGTTTGTAGACGAGCGGTTTTTTTTATATTGGCCTTCCAGAATGTTACGCATCCAATAGAGTTCAAGAATGTTTTGAAACGCTGCTTGCGATCGTAAATGTGACTGGCATAAGCAAGGTTATAGGTTTAAATCCTATCCAAGATTATTATTTGTATGATTCACAAATGATTTTAGAATATAGTATAGTAGTATAATTATAGTATAGTAGTATATAGTATAGTACCTTGATGAACTTTATGCTCGTTAATTTTATGCCTGTCAAAGTCCCCATACATAGATATAGATCCGATATTTCTCGATCAAAGGTATTATGTACTTATTTATCAAAAATAAAATAAGTAAAAATATGTAAAACTTTATTGTAATTGTTAGAGACTACAATCTCTAACACAGAAACTGCACAGGATGACCGATACGTCAAAGCGAAATTTTTAAATATTTTACTTAGCTCCTCCTTCAAAAGGTCTCAACCCTAAATTCCATAATCTCAAGTTCATACGAATGAAATGTAATCTAAAGCAAAAATACAGAAATAACTGAAATTATTACTTACATAATTGATATTCAAAAAACAATAACTTCAAAACCGACAATAAAATAATTAATATAAACATAATTAACACCGGAGGCGTCACCAAAACATGGCTTACGCAACGACCACAGACAAAGCAAAAACAATCAAATGTCAAAATTAATAGCACCATTTTACATTATTGTTTTTTTAATCTAACATTTTGTGAAGATTAGTCAATTTATATGCAGTAAATGGCCGGCCTTGTTAGCTTAATGAATAAGCTTGTGACAAATCAGAGCAAAATACAAATTAATTTTGTGGTTTATATTTATATTGAGGCATAAATTAAAATGAGTTGCGGGCGATGGAGTGAGCTCGGCTCGGAGTTAGCCTCTTGGGTAAAATCTGGAAACCAGATGATAATAATATAGTTACAGCATTAGTTGTTAAAATCTGTTAGCTGAAATAGCATGGCTGGTCTGAATTATCTCAGGCTTTTAAAAAAGATGTCTTCTTGAGTGGAGACCATGAATCGCTGAACGTAGTCTAGGCCTTTGGATCGATGATACTCTTAAACGTGAATGATTAAATAATTGTATAGCTTTAAATTATAGTGGAGACATTCATGCCTTACAAATATTATAGCTGGCATGGTGCTCGCCATTCTTGGACTCTATTGGATGCTTAACATCAGGCACCATAGAGTCATTCTGGTAGACCCAATTAAAAAAAAATAGAAATAGAAATAGAAATCGTTTATTGCACAAGCTACAGATTTAAAGATAAAAAATAAAATAGGTACATATTACAAAAAAAAACAAAAATATTAAAAAGGAGACACATAAAAGATATTTAATACTGCAGCATCGTGCAAAAGGGGGACACTCAGCATATGCCACAGTCTTGAGACTATGACGCTGATTTTCAGTGCCCTCCTAAGCAGTATACGGACAGCATATTTGATCAGCACTAATTAACATACTTACACATTTTAAAGTAGGTAAACAAAATCAATAACCAGAAATCGTCTATCCTATCAAGTTTACATCTTCTTATTAATAATTTGATATTGTACTTAAGGTTGTTACGGTTGCGGCATTTCCAAAAGGTTTATTTAGGTTTATTTTATTTCACCCTACTTTTAGCAACTTATTCCCTAGTCAAAATACTACTTGCCTACCTTTAGCACCTGTTACAGTTACCTGTGGGTTCGTATAAAAGTAAACTTAAAAAATTACCATTCCTATTAGTCATAGCGTAATACTATATAGCCTATGACACTCGCCGATAAATGAACTATTCAACACAGAAAGAATTTTTAAAATCGGTTCAGTAGATCCAGAGATTACCCCGTACAACGTCACAAACACACAAACTGTACCTCTTTATAATATTAGTTCTTATTGTATTATTTAGTTTAGCAAATTTCAGTAATCTTGAATATCAAATTGTTAACACTGTTGATGAAGTTTAACCAAAACGTCAAAAAACAAAACAAGTGTTTTATATATACATTTTTCACATTTTTAAAACGTTAATTAACCCATTAATTTGTTATTCATCGATCATCGGTTTCACATCTATAAAGTACCAATACGTGATTGGTTTGTAACAAACCCGTGTCCCTGAATATGAAATATAAACCATACATAACGATAATAAATGGCACTTTTAGGGTACCAATGATCTATGGATGTTTGCGTTGTACAAAATGGCTTCGAAGGCGCTTACTTAATGATGTTTATTGATATTTGTGATAATCATATGAAAATGAGACGCTATTAATTATATCTTGTTTTGAATTAGTGAAATCTGCCGTTTTGGGCAAAGGTCTTTTGGTAATTTAATGATTAGGATTGAGATTAAATAAAAATAAATGAAAATCTTACATGCGTTTTCGGCAGTCATCTTCAGCCCTAGCTAATTGTAGTTCTTGTACTTTTCCTGATGTGTGTCTTATTGCAGAGAAAGGCCTGTGTAGTTATGTAAGGAAACAACAAAAATATTTTTAATTACTTAAATTAAATGTTTCTCTGTCTATGTGGTGACGGAGTACGAAAACAATACGTCATCACCCCATCTCATCCCATGGGTGTTGTAAAAACCGACTAAGGGACTATCTGTGAATATTATCTTTACGAAATAAAAAGAAGGAAAACTTGAAATTAAACCCTATAGCAATCCGTCTGGCCAACGTGGTATTAGTAGGCGAAGTATCCCTCCTTCCCGGGAGGAGGCCCGTCCCTGCAGTTGGACATTGTGGGCTGTTATGATAATGATGAAATGTTTCTCAAAACAACAAGGTAGTAAATCTGATCAGTAGAAGGCCTTCTAGATCGCTGCCAGGTCGCCTGTGGCCGCTTCACCGACCTTCAAGGAGTATTTTGTAAATGTCTTAGATAACATCTTGCCATCTTACAGTCTTGTTTCGTTAAAAGTTCAAACCGCAGCGTTTTACCCGTTAGTCTGTATAATCAGACAGAAGCAGGCCCAAAGTTGAAACTATCGGAATGTGTCATGGTATTGTGTAAACTAGTAGTTAGTCAAGTTGTGGTGACGTTTCCGTTAGAAGAGAATGCCACTTGTTGAAGTACAGACGTTTTGTTTGGACCGATGTAATTGATCATTGATTACCATATTACTGTTTTGTTTAAGTTCTCACTTCAAGACTAAAACAATTTGGCTGATACTTTTGAACGTTTGTTAGGATAAATAATGAACCTACCCTTGAACAAATTAAAAATTGTTGTTAAGAATCATCTAATGCAGAAAGGCTAATACAAGATTGACGATTTTTAATTTGATTAAATAATCTATTGTATTATTTCTGCTTTCTTGATTTGATTTATTAATAATTATTTATAATTTGTTAATCAATTGATTAATTATTTATAATTAAATAATTATTGTTATTACCTTTTTTTTTTCATTATTTGTAAACTTGTTTTTGACATTCATAAGTGTTATTTTGTAACCTAGATGAACAAATGTTATGACTATTAATAGTTACTGACCAACCAGCATGTGTTAAAAATATCATTTGTAGGAAAGAAATGGATTTGTCTGTTCTCCAAAATTGCTGACATCTATTAACAGCGGTTACCACTGATCATAAGGTGAAACCTGTAGCTTGTCAGTCTCCTGAAGGCAATAGAATTTTTTCTTATAGGTCTTAGCAGAAATGAAAATGTTACTGTGCTTAGGTGTAAAGGTGCAGTAGCTAGTGAAATTTAAGGGCCATGACACTGACCAGCTTATGTCCAGTCTAGACTTGGCTGTGCTCTGAGGTTGCTTACATCAATAAGAGTTGGTTACCACTTACGATTTGGTGGGCCTTTTGCTCTACCCCTTTGCGTCAACCAATTAAGTAATAGTTGAACATTATAAACATCTATGCCTAAATCAAACATGATTCCAACATGGATCTAACTGTACTTCATAGGACAAAATTATCACGATTTTTTTTTGCCTTACACTAAGCCCTTAAGCTATATAAAGGAAGTTAAACAAAGAACATAGTAACTTAAAGACTATTTGTGGATCTAACTTAATCATTCCCAAAGGGTCTTTTTATACATTGGTAGTCTGATCACGTAGGAGCCATCAGAATTACTTAAGAGTCGTTACTGGTCTCACGTAAAGACACTAATATTTCTTTTGGGTACAAAAGCTAACGATCTCGTTTTATCTATTACCTACTACCATTAACGTAAAAGATACCTATTCTAGGAGCTTAATAGATAGTATAATGTTTAGGTAAGATTATTTTTTTGTATGATGTGTGATGTATGATGTGTGGTAATAAGTTGGGGAAGTGGACGACCAAAAAAACGATGAATGGATTGTGTGAAAGGTGAAAGACGATATGGCTGCGAAGAGTGTGAATTGTGACATGACGTCCGATAGGAAAGAATGGAAGAAGAAGACTTGCTGCGCCGACCCCAAATAAAAAATGAAAATAAAATTGGAATAAGGGCAAGGGTAGCATGATGTAGTGGTAATAAATTGTTCGCCTGTTGGTGAACTAAAAAATAATGTAAAATTTAAAGGGAAAAGTTCCTGTGCTTTTTTCTTTTCTATTGAACGCCTTACTGTAGTTGTTCAAAAATTAGCTTTAAACGAGATAGACGAATTCTCATATGTAATCTAACATTACTCGTTGAAGGCTAATTCTAGAATAACCACAGAATTTTCACAAGTCGGCACTTTCTTGCATAAAATCAATTAATTCACTTTTAAATATAAAACCGATTAAAAATAGATACTATGATTAAACATGAACTAAAACACTTATCTTAATAATTTCCTTGCCTCGCTAACATCGGATATAACTACTTAACATTCGCCAATTATGCACGACGAAATTTTATCTGGAGTAGCATACGATTTACAACTTCCGATTAATCGGAACGTAGAAATGGAATGGTTACAGCTTTGTTGGGTCGTGTTTCTTTGCATGTACGGAGATTGCTCTGAAATGTTATTTGTTTAGTCTCCTATTTCAATGAATCGATCGTGGCGGCCTTCGATGTCATTTGTGACAGTCAGAATTTTAGAGAGTTTGACTATTTCGTCTCGCACTAAAATTGACTGATTTTTTTTCCTATGATCATCATCATCATATCAGCCAATCGACGTCCACTGCTGGACATTGGTCTTCTCCTAGTATTGCCACCTTGCGCGGTCCTGTGCCTCCCTCATCCATCGGCTTCCCGCGCCGTTCTAACTAGGTCCTATGTTTTTTTCCTTTACTTAACTACAATTGCAAAACAATCCTCCGTGTAGCACATTCACGTCCCGTTTTTTGACATTGAGTCCTCCAAATGTCCAAAGAAAAATTTGGCTGGATTACTAAAGTGATGGTGACGGAATCAAAAAAATTAAAGGCCACCATCCTTCCTTAACTTTTGTACTATTTTTACGTATTTGATTATTTTAAAACAGGTATTGTCTTATGTATGTATGTATTTATGAAAGAAAGAAAGACCAAGAATCTGTCTGGTCAGCGTTGTATAAAAAGGTATTAAAAGCATTATCTCTGTGACAGCCTACAACAACTACTGATCTTATGAAACCAATAATAATAATATTATATTATTAAAATATTATTTTAAAAAGATAGTCTTACAGTGTAAATGCATCTACGGAAGCTTCGCTTACTGATGGTTAACATGATAACACTAATCAACCATCCGATTACGATTATTAGTGTGTTAATCGATATAATTGGTCGCTACTCGATGTAGGCCGTAGTAATTAACTAAATCGATTTGGTGCTAAACTTAATAATTATTCGGAAATCGATCTATGGAATCGGAAATCAGAATAATCGATTACGAATCGCCTCTTTATTTGGAAATCGATTAAAATTGTTTAGATTTGAATTTAAAATGTATCGTTTCTTTGGAATGATGTGTTATGTGAATTTCCGGTTTTTGTGTGTGAATGAGAATTTTATTGATATATTTATTTTTTATTTATTTTATTACATCGCGCTTGTTCACAGCGGGGGTGGGCTAAGCCATGTTATAATTCATTCTTTTTGTATATATTTAACATTTTCTATAATTTAATGATATTAAACATGGACTCTTCTAATTCCGTGTAAGACGGTGATATTTGGAGGGGGCCTATCTCCAGTAGTGGCCGTGTACATTGGCTAGTATGATGATGGTGATGATGAAAATGTGGTAATTTTAATCCGTATAGAAAACCTTGCCCCCCCAGCTAGGTGGACCGACGACCTCAAAAAGGTCTCTGGGTCGGACTGGATGCGGAAGGCGCAGGACCGTGTTCTGTGGCGCGTGTTGGGAGAGGCCTATGTGGACTGCGATAGGCTAGTTGATTGATTGATAGAAAACTTGTAGTCTCTACAGATCTAGCTTATATATTCTACCACTAGAAAGGAGATGGAAACTTTTGGGCTAAAGCCTTGTACATTACTGTACAGAGTAAGGAAATGCCTTAAAATTCTTTCCTATTTTTTAATAAAACAATAATAAAATTACTCAATTGTATTAGGTTACGAACTTGAATAAAATAGAAAAGATTTTTAGGGTATATCCTTACTCTGTACAGTAATGTACAAGCTTTAGCCCAGAAGTTTCCATCTCCTTAAAAAAAAAATTATCTTGGATTTCAGATTGCCAAAACTAACAAAAGATTTAGCACGAGACTAATAAGTGTAAAGCTATATAAATTGATAATACTCTCATTTCTGTTTCATTTTGGCCCAAAACTCTTAGTGAAGGTTTCATTCTCCTTTCTCTATGCACTTTTAAACCTTTTCTTCTTCTGTGAAATCTGCACGTCAATTCTCGTACGTTAAAAATTCAGTTATGGTAACTTTTAGTTGTCAAATTGTCATACAATAGGTAAGACAATTTTAACAACAAAAGTTAACTTAACCGAATTTTTAACGATTTTAAGGTACGAGAATTAACATGCAGGTATCAAGGTATTCAGGTAAGCTATTAAAGCGGATCATAGCAGTTATGTTACAGTCGTTAATCGATAACCACTTAAAGAATCTGCCACACCTATACAAATATATGAACAGCGTGCATAATTGTCCAGTATTGGTCATTATACATGCGTAGGAGGAGTGTTAAGTAGTGAAAATAGTCACTTTACTTATTTTGTTTAGATATTTATAGTATGCGGAATTTAAGTTGATTGGCTTGAAGTTGTTACTAATGACTGCGGAGATGTCGTTTTTGGAACTAAATGCGTTTAAAGCAGGGGTTTTTCTTTATTTCTCTTTTCGAATGCTAACATCGGGCCGGCCAAGTAATATCGTAACAGCCCATTAATGTCCCACTGCAGGATGGGCCACCTCCAGTGACGGAGGGATACTTGGCCTACTAATACCACGCTGGCCAGACGGATTGGTATAGGGTTTAATTTCAAATTTTCCTTCTTTTTATTTCGTAAAGATAATATTCACGGACAGTCCCTTAGTCGGTTTTTACGACACCCATGGGATGAGATGGGGTGGTGACATATTGTATTCTTACTACGTCACCACACGGAGAATCTATTATACGAAGTTTTAAATAATAAATAGGTGTTTAAACCCGTCAAACGTTATTTCTCAAGATGTAGGCCACACGCGTACTATTTATTCAACTGTTCAGTCGTGGGAAGTTTTTCTAAAGTGTTGTTTAAAACTTAATATTTCTTATTTTCATATTTCTTTTCTTAGATTTCTGTGTAGTGATGAACACAGCTCTCTCAGTTCTCCGTGTAGTGATGGAGTAAGAATACAATCTGTAACCACCCCGTCTCATCCCATGGGTGTTGTAAAAATCGACTAAAAAGTCGTACTATCCGAGAATATTATCTTTACGAAATAAAAAGAAGGAAAACTTGAAATTAAACCCTATACCAATCCGTCTGGCCATCACGGGAGGAGGCCCGTCCCTGCAGTGGGACATTAATGGGCTGTTATGATGATGATGATAAATGAAAATTGTACGTTTACAGTTATTCTACAGTTTACTAGGCATAGACAGCCTCCAAACATTGCTACATTACGCGGAGCGACCTATGGGATGAGATGGGGTGGTGACATATTGTATTCTTACTCCGTCACCACACGAAGAATGCCCATTGGATAAGATTAAGTAGTGATACTATGTATTCTTTTTCCAATATCTAGCAATCAACTTAAATAACTTATACTATAAAGATAAGAAACTCATTGAGAGAGCAAAACAAGGCGTCGTCGGCGTCGCATAGAGACATAACTGCATTTTCACACTGACGCCCTAAGTAAACAACCTCTTAAGCGTATACCCATCTAACTTTAACAATAAAATCAAAGAAAAATAGCTCTTATATCTATAAAGTTATAAGCTACAAGTAAAGCATTTTAAGAATTTGTCCAATAATGCATAATATTTGGTATACATTTTGAAAGGTATCGAGTGAAATTGATTCGTATTTTGTGTAAAATGAAGTTCATTTTTACATGATTGGTGTAAAGTATAAAAAATAAAGGTGAATACTAACCAATGCGTATTACTGATATTTATTGAAATTTATTTTTGTTCATGACGGTAGCAATTACTAAAGATAGTGGAGCTTATTGACTTAAATAATACTGTCTTCGGAACAGAACACTCTGTATACTTGCTTCTCTTTTACACATGAAAATCTGGTAGTTTTAAAATACAGGATGTCACTATTTTATCAGAGAATATTTATATTTGCTGTGTTTTGGCAATATTTTGGCGCTATATTGTTAAAACTGATATATTTTTATCCCAAAGTAATTTTATCGAGTAAAATAATATGCCAGCTAAGTTGTAGGATCATCTGATAAAAAATATTTTTAATTCATGCAATCGGAATTAAAATTGAACCCTGAAATCATCGGCTACTGGCTTGTGTGATTTAGGTTTTTAATCTCATAATATTAATTGATTAAAATTAATTTTAATTATACAACGCTTTAGTACGCGTGTTAGCTTACGTTTTACAATAACTCTGTTAACTTTAATTTAATTGATACAGATTTCAAAACTGTACCAAGTTTATAGAATAAATTGCTTACGGCACTAAAATTACTTTAGGCACTAAAAAGACTAACTCAATTATTCGGATTAAATAACTTTAAACTAATTGCTACGCTCAAGTGAGCATAAACCTTAAAGACTAAACGAAAACATCATAAAGAAAATATAAAAATAAACCTTAGCTAGGTAAAAATACAGTGCAATTTCAAATAACGTTGCTATATGCTTATTATATTTGATAACTTTTGGTTTGTTAGCTTTGGAACTTAATACCAATTGATTGGTTTAATGCAATGGTAATAGAAAGCATTAAGCAAAATCAATAAAAGGTAAAGACTCTACGCAGCCTATGTATTGCCGTTTAGTGCAGGAGTAAGAATACTATTTTGTCACTGTTTTGATATCTTATCACATGGGTGTCGTAAAACCCGACTAAAGGTATGTTTGAAAACAAAAACAAAAAGGAAAACGAGGCATGAAAACATAGGTATATCAATCCGTTTGGCCAGCATGGTTATATAAGGCCTAAAGTTTATTTGTCGCTGAAGAAATTAAGTCTTTGCACTGCACTGGGACTTAAATAGAATTTTACAATAAATGGCTATCAGAAAATACAAGTATGACAATTCAAGGAACACCATAGGGTGTTCCTCAAAAACATTACCTTATATGACTTACAATGAAATTAACCCGAATACCAAAAAACAGCTGAATTGGGAATCTCTAATTGCTGCTTCTATCGAAATGATAAATTGGGACATATAACCCATATTACACTAAACTAAAAATGAAACATTTGTCAATTAATTTAAAACTTTAGCCTACAATATTTAAAGTATTATTTCGTGTGAACATTTTCCTAAAAAATGATGGAACGGCCTCAGGATTCGTTGAAGTACAAATGTAAAGCCTTAATTGTATTCAAAGCCTTTTGCAATGTTTTAATTAAACTGTACCTTTGTTGTATTTTACTTTGCTACACGGAGCATAATGATACGTTAGGTGTAATGTTATTTATGTTTTAACTTTATGTACCTAATATATTTAAATATATATTTAATTATATGAAAATACGATTAAAGGCGAGAAATGTAGGCAGTGAATGGTAGAAAAAGCTTTACTTCGTCTCTATTACTTTGCTACATATGTCATTTTATTTAATTACGTATAAAACTTAGGTTTGCTATAAACTCTCAACATAAATAAGTTTCAAAAACTTTTTGTGACTTCTATACATAGTATAAAATAAAGCCGCTTTTTCTGTCCCTAATGTCCCTTAAATTAAATTCAAAATATTCAAAATAAAGGTTTATTATGAATAACACATCGCACCCTCAGTATTATAAGGGCACAATTCAAAATAGTTGATTTTTGGGAAATCACGATTTAAGATTCTGGGTTCCTATAAAATTCCTATTTTTTCAAATTACTTGTTTGTTATTTAAGTAATAAATGTGAAATTTGGCAGATTTGTTCTTTGGTTAATGTACTATAAATAGCAATAAGAGAAAACAATATATTTGCATTAATTCTATAAATTACAAGTAATTGAAAAACATGCATTCAAGTTAGGCCTTTGTAATACAAAAATATCAAAGAAATACTAGGACTATTATGAATTAGATCCTAATATATATTAAAATATGCATAACGGCACAACTACTAAATAGGTCTATTTATAACAAAATGTTAAAACCAAACTTAGCGGGTTTTTCGTCATAGAAGGGCACAAACACGAATCGCACCTCACTTAAACAGTCCGCCTTCAAAAAAACTTCAAACTTCAAACTTCAAAATGCTTTATTTCATAAAATTTATCACAAATTGTTTGAAATCGTCTTTTAGAATTTACTTGAAATTGAAGCTATAGTTAAAATTATAGATCGACACAGACAAACGCCACAGCACTAAAAAACCGCGTTGTATTGTCCAATGTAAATTAGAGAAGAAAAATAAAACCAAAAAATAAAATAAAACCATCAAATCTACTTGTCTGTCTGTGTTGATCCATAAATTCCAGTTTCCAAATGGTTGGGCCAATGAGAAGAAACCTGGCAAAGAAACTCATGGCAACTCTTTTAAAATTCGGTTGTTTACAATATTTCTTTTAACATAAATCATATAAACAATTAAAATATTTGACAATCAAAATATGGGCTTGTTTCTGATTGATACCTTGTAACAGTAAGAGCGGGCCATGGGCTGGGAGAATGTGAGAGGGACACAAATATATTTACCGAGTCGTTATTGTCCTTTTTCTCGCTCTGTCAGCGCTAACAGGTAAAGAATTCCATTTTATGCCCTTAGCATTTTAAATCTCAGTTTACTAAAATTTTGACTTGATCCCTTATATTACTGAGGGTGCGACATGCAAAATATAGTCAAGAAACCGATAGAAATTTAGAGATTTCTGATGTAATTGTCTAATGAAGCTTAAACGTTGTTTAAGGACATTTTGTACTTAGGTGCCCGTGCGGAGCCGGACCAGGTCGCTAGTTTATCTCTATTGCATAAATATTCTCACAACTTATTCCCATGGGATTAGGCAGACTATTAAGTGCTATGTAGGCACTACGTACAAACCTGTTTTGCTACATTAATACATAGGGCGCCCCCTAAAGACGATATCGATATAATAGGTTTTCACCTATGAAATTGCCCTTTTGTATGAAGTTTTTTTTAGAGGTTAGATTTTTCATACTAAGTAACTTTTTCTTCAGAACTGTATTCGTATTTTTATATAATTAAATATATATGATATTTCATTATATGAAAACACAAATACAGTTCAGGAATTTAAGCAAAGGGTGGAAGTTAAGGAATGGTTTAATACTTCGTCATTTCTTTGTCGGTCTGTCGACAGGCGTGTGATGAATGTACTACAGCTGATTCCCGAAAACGATATGCAAGTATATTAAAATTCCTGTGAATTATTCGGCACACTATATCCTTCAAAACTCCCACTTACACCAACCTTGAATCAAAGCCTGATAAACAGCCTCTAAAACAACAATACAAACGATACTAACAATAACTTATCACGCTTTTATCAACTCGACATCAAACTAAGTAGGTACTCTTCGCGTGCCAAGTTTAATGTACCATCCGTACTCTTTAACCTAGTAAAGAATAAATAAATTTTAAACATGATACAACAAATGCATGAAAGTTAGAAGTAAACCGAGTGCAACGAGTTTGGATTCACTAAAAGCATTCAGACATTTTCGTTCTATCTAGACAACCTAGTTTCTTTAAACGTATATGTATTTATATTATGCGGTATGTAACTAAAGTTAAATTATATATTGTTAGTTTGTGAAATGAAACTTGGGGTCTAACTTTTTAGGTATAACTCAATGGTTAATAGTTATTTTTGTTTATAACATCAGCTGAAGGATTATAACAATCAGTTAATCACGCAATTGACGTCCACTGCTGGACAAAGGCCTGCTCCAAATACTGCCACCTTGTGCGCTTCTGTGTCTCCCTAAATAATGATAATAGTAATGTGGCAACTGAATGTGGAATAAATGAATTAGTAAAACTATGCAGTTGTCATGCTAGCGGATGGTTTCAAATCCCACAAAAATAGTTATTTGTAAAATAACTAAGTAGATTACATCTCGATACATCTCTTAGATCCACAAAGGATTGCCTGGAAACACTTTGCGTCCGGTAATTTTATCCTTTTCATTTGTTCGTAGAGCAGACGTTGTTTTAAAAGACAAAATATTTGGTGTAGAATTTGAACTCTTTGCCTCGTGCTCAACAAAGGTTTATGGCTAATTTCGGTACATGACTGGCTGCTCAGAGGTCTCGAGTTTGATTATCACTCGATAAGATGTGTTTTATAAATATATGTTTCCAATGTTTTTATGTATAAAAATGGATTTACGAATGTTTATCTATTGCCTATTTAGTTCTAAACAGTGCTTAATTTGGGATGAGATGGCGTCGAGTGACAAATATATTAATTCACGATATAAAGTTTTAAAAGTGGTCCTTTGTCTAAAAACGTGTTATCTGCTCAACGAAGAAAAAGAATATAACAAATAATCCTTTGATTATTAAACAATATACGAAAATCTTCTGGACCCTAAATTTTCATTTCCCTTTCACTAAAAAGAACTAAGCGGCTCAGTTAGGCTGAAAATAATAAACCTTTACCTTATATTACTTCCCTTTGAACATATTTTTTATAGCGAAAAGGCTATTCATATGTGATCGATCATTCGTGAAAACCTTTGTTCGTAGATGAATAACAACTTATTTGTAACGGCCTAGCAATATAAAATGTACCTTAAGAAGAAGGATTAAGCTTAAGAATACAATGAAAGGGATTATAATGTGACAAAAACAAAATGTCAATGTTTATTTACGTAGAACTAGGACATTTAGACATTCTTACTTTAGCTAGGTTTATTTAAATATGTTGGTATGTACTTGTCACAAAACAAATAAGTGCAGAAAACTGTGTAATTTAATATGTACTTCTTATAATTATGTATATTTATTTGTACCAATGCTGTTTGCTTTCTGTCTGCCCCTAAAATTCAGTCTTCATTATTTTGATCAATTTACAATGAAATAACAATTTAAGCAATTTTCGATAGACCAAAAAGGGTAGGAAATAGGTACTTCCAAGTGAGTCCCATATAAACTTACATAGAACCGACGTGGTAGTATACCTTTTCAAACAAAATACATCTTTGCATAAAGAAGATAAGTTCTAAGACTGCTTAAATTAAAAACAATCCAACTAACCCCCTTACTCATAAACGCCTCTTAAATTTTAGTCAATTGATTAATTATCTTAAACTCTTATGTTGTTTGGTATAAGGTTGGTTTTCGTAATAAAAATCTCGCTAAACAGTGATTCAATTTAAGAGGTGTTTATGAGTAAGGGGGTCAATTTATAACCTTCCTTCTCTTTTTACAGTCTCTTTTTACATTTACACTGTACCGAGATATTGTATACTCAGTATATTGGTGTACATACGTTACTCGACATGATACATTGACTTCTGTACATATTTCTGTTTTGTGTACTAACTATCAAGTTACGTTCAAGTGAAAGTCAATATCATTCAATATAACCTTTTGTGAAAAGTAGTATAGGTAGGTACTGTCTTATTGTCAATAAATAGTAGTAGAGCTTTCGTTTAAAGTATATGTTTTTAAATACCTTAGAGACAAGTTTGAGTTTTAAGCGCAAGCTAATGCTTAATATACTAAAAGACAATTCCGTGGTTTCTTGGATAAATGGCGACTTATCTTAACAATTAAAAAAAAAACATCTGTAAAATTAAGTAGGTATGTTAAAAAATATCCAACCCAAATTTTTTTTAATAGGAAATAATGAAGTGGACGGGTACCTACCAGATAAACATAAAAAAAAAACAAAAAAATTGATAACCACCTTCTCTATTCGGAGACGGTTAAAAATGAACCAAATTTAAAACATCTGTCTTATTCTAAAGTCGGTTAAAATATATGATTTCATTATATATCATCATAACAGCCCATCAATGTCCCACTACAGGGACGGGCCTCCTCCCGTGACGGAGGGATATTTGGCCTACTAATACCACGCTGGCCAGACGGATTGGTATTGGGTTTATTTTAAGGTTTCCTTCTTTTTACTTCGTAAAGATACTATTTACGGTTAGTCCCTTAATCGGTTTTTACGACACCCATGGGATGAGATGGGATAGTGACATATTGTATTCTTACTCTGTCACCATACGGACAAAATATATGATTTCTTAAAATATAAATATGATCTCATTATATTACATCACATAATTTCGTTATCACAAACAAAAACAAATAAACTTCAAAAGATTTACAACAAAGTGAGTGCCAACTTTTAACGATACATCTTAACTACATTTGGTATAACGTTCGTTTGTTTTATGGCCTTCACATTTTAGGCCAGGCCAATACGATCCACGGTTCATTGTGCCCTTTATAGGCCGTAACCCTTCGCTCTTCATACGAGTCTAGACTTTAATACCCTTTGTGGTATTAAATTGTTTGGTCATCTATCTAACACCGCAATTGGTTGCCATTTTAACCGATATCATACCGAGAGAAATAGCAATTTTCGCAACTCTACTCAAGTCAAAGTTTAAGTTATTTTTTATTATAGCCTACCGGAGTGATTCTTCTCAAGGTAAAGCTATAATATCTATTAACTTAAGTTACAGAGTAATACTTATCAACAAAAGTATATTAATATACTTATATTATAAATGTAGGTTTTAACGATACCCACGTGATGAGACGGGGTGGTGACATTTTGTATTCTTACTCCGTCACCACACGGATAAATTTTTATCCACCCTCGCCTGGTCGGAGGATCCTCCCTATTTGTTGGAGGCGTGGTGCTGTTACGTCACCGCCACCTCTACATGGTGACGGATAATTATTATCATAAACCTGAATAATTTTAGTGTTAGTTTATTTCAAGTCTGTAATGCCCGATTAACACATCGACAAGTACAGTAGCGAGTTAAAAAAATAGACAGTTAAGGAGTAAGTAATAAGTAGTAAGTACAGTTCACACGTAGGCGAGTACAGCTCATAAGTTGCCGATCAGAGACGAAGACCAGTCGCGTCGTGCGTGCGTCGCCTGAGATTGTTTAGGTACGGTTATTTTAATCGATAAAATAAACATTGAACAATTGAATACCAATTTACGCGCTATTATACGAGAAATAACACTTGCACAACACATTGAAAATAACATTTTAATAGAAAAGTATAGAATAATAAAAAAAAAATATTCCTCACACTTTTACACAACGCCATTTAGTCCCAAACTAACCAGAGCTTGTACAATGGGTACTAGATAACGCATAAATATACTTAAATACTTACTTTTGTAAATACGTACACATTATACATAGAAAAACAGACAAAAATAAAAATAAATACATATTAGAACTTGTGAACTGTACTAAACTCGCCCGTCTACACGGCGGGCGCTGCGAGCGCTGAGCCGGGCGGGGTGAGGGAGACGCGAGAGAGGGGCTACTTCGTACTGAACTCGCCAAAAAATAGGATCAAACTGTATTAAAATCAACTTAATCGGCAACTTACTACTTAGCTCGTTTTTGCCGTCCACACGCAAAAAGTGACTTAACTCGCCAATGAGGCAAGTTAACTCGCTACTGTACTTGTCGATGTGTAAATCGGGCATAAGAGACACCGGGCATGATCCCTAGTCAAAATAGTCTTTCAAAACATATTACATATAAGTGACAATGGCAAACCCACTTTGTATATATTACTATCACATTATATTATATACATATCACTATTATCTCTGAGTGGCACTTATCGAATTAGATAACTATCTGATAACGAGACATATGTGATGACAGATTATATGGATAGCAATTGATGTGTTTAAGTTTATTATCTAACAGAAATAAGATGAATAAATAAAAGCTCCTTTTTTGTTTCTGAAGATCGAAGAAGAATTGCCCTGCTTAACATCTGTACTGTAACTGCTTATGTGCACCTAGAGTATATAGGCAGTTACTTACTATAATAGACATGAAAATTTAAGCCATAGAACAACTATTCTAAGATTGTTGAACAACCTTTATTAGGCCACAGAACCCACAGGCCGGTTTGGATAGCTTTTAACATTAATTCCAGGTTGAACTGCAAACAGAACATCGTTAGGACGGGACCTAAGTTATAGGGCATTCATTAAGGTTGTACTTTCTCAGAGTTTGGCTTTTCATCTGAAGTACCTACGAACTCTCCAGAAACTTAACTTAAATATCCAAGGAATACTACATAGAAATAATCAGTGAATTCTGCGCTAAAACAGTTTTGACTTAAATACGAAAGAAAGAATGTAACTCACAATAATTCACATTAAATAAATTTAAACAGCAAACACATCCATACAAAATCCTACAAGAAACCGATGGCAATAAAATAAAAATAAAAAGCGGATAATAAAACCTCACTAAAGAGTTTTTTTTCAGTGAGATGGTGGCACAAACAGCTTTAACCCTTACATTACATACGAAGCCAGCTTTAGTGCCCTAAACGACTATTATGTGCATTAATACTACTCGCGAAAGGTGCGGCCAAATCACGGTAATAACATTCAATTCAGTAAAAGCTATCAAATTAGGGATTGGTGCGTGTTATAAGCGATGCGATAGAACTACAGCCTAATGAAACTGTATGGAGGTCGTTGGATAATGGTGGCACTAGATTTTATGCGTTGGAAACAAATTATAGGGGCCTTGTGACTATAAGTAGAAAATTATCTGAGATCATAAAAAAAATTAATGTAAATGAATTTATTTATTCCATTTTTACCTCATTGTATTAAAATAAAATGCTAGAAATATTTACATTTTATTTTCGACATGAAAATGCATACATACTTTTAAAAAGCATTTTGATAATATTAAGTGTTCGTGGACCTCTTTCGAACTTTTAATTAAATAAACCTCTTCTATATTTGAGAGGGACTACTGATATTTACCTTTGTCGCTAGTACAAGCGATGTTTACGTAAATAACATAATGGTAATTTTTTGATTTAGACTAACTTAATTTTCTAAAAAAACCAACTCCTACACCAAAACTACATTACACAATTTCATTTAGTTGGATGATATTTTATTTTGTTGTCGTAAAGATAATTTTCTTTTAGTGTTTTTACTTTTAATATGAGAGGGTGTGGTAACACATTTTTACCACAAGAAACATAACAATACTCTAAAACATTTCTATAAAATCGCTAATCACTTATCCATTGCGCTATATCATTTGGCCAGCCGACCGCATAACGTGGCTAGCCAGTAATCTGGTGTGGACGGACAGGCTGTTTATGATGTCGTATCACTTCGATGGTGTAAAAGGTACGCTATTCAATTGGTTCACATACATTTATAGAAGCTGGAACTAATAAATGATATCATTTATTTTTGTTACAACGTTTATTTATAAGACTAATTAGAAAGTTTAATTATTATGTATTTAAATTAAATGTCTTAATTACTTATTGGTTGGTGGTAGATCCATGCTATATTATTACTTAATATAGTCCTATTTAAAACAAACTGCTAAGGCTTCTTAAGAGGTGACGAAGAACCAATATTAAGCCTACCTTTTCTCATGGAATTGGGTGACTAAGGGACTTTGCAAATGCTTTTTTTTATACAAAACACGGCAATATGTCTATATTGAACCTGATGGAAAGCGCGAGTACAGTCCATAAATAAAGCCAACGGATAGAAGTCTAAAAATAACTTCAATCCGTCGTCATCATCTTGCCGGTTTGGCAAAATGCTTCTTCACACTGCGTTTGAAGGACCCAATATCATATGATGGAGGAAATACGTGTACAACTTAATGGTTCGGCATAGGAAGGAATTCCCGAACCTTATATTTTACAAAAGATCCTATACCAACAAGTCTGGATAACAGACATTTTAAAGTCTAGTGTTACTTCGTTAGTCATCAATACAGTCATCATCATCTTCGTTAGTCATCATCTATGCAGTGGGACATTAGTAGTCTTATAACAGTAACTGTTATAAAAACGGACATAAAATAGCCTACGAAAGGTATGGTCGACTATGTCATGAGTATATTCTTATAAGCTGTACGTATTGGGACAAAATCGTTGTTGAGTTGGTTTGTTCTTTTTATTAGAACCTAAATGTACAGTAAGTAAATGTTTGTCAAATAAATGCTAAAGTTTGTAAATGAAGCGGTCATGTTTTACGGATTGAACAGTCTTGTTAGGTTGCGTTTCCTCCAGAGATGTGCGATAGAAATGTGTCGTACGAGGATGTCTAGCTGTGCTGTGAAAATATGTGGGTGTTTCCACCAAAGCTGTGCGATGATAATGTGCCTACGAGGATGTGTAGCGGAGCTGTGAAAATGCGCATTAATATGTGGCGCTTTATTATGCGCGTACAGTATGCGCAAACCTCACATTCTTCTCACACTCGCAACACATTCCTCGCACACATCCCTCGCACACATCCCTCGTACACATCCCTCGCACACATCCCTCGTACACATCCCTCGCTTGTTTTGTATGAGAAAAAATCTAGCTCTTTCCACCAGAGCTGTGCTGACCGAGGCAAGGTAAATGAAGCCATTCTATTGGTTCTTTACAAACACATTCCTCGCTATGCATCCTCGCACATCTCTGGTGCTTAAGCTTAAATAAAATATCGGGACACGAGCTGTGATTTCACTAAATACTGTCCACTTTCATCTTAATGATTTCTGTCTGATTTTAATCCTATCCTACTAATATTATAAATGCGAAAGTTTGTGAGGATGTACGGATGGATGGTTGTTTGTTACTCTTTTACGCAAAAACTACTAAACGGATTTTGATGAAATTATGAATATTGGTAGTTTAGGGTGTAGAATAACATTTAGGTACAAATACCACGCGGGTGAAGCCGCGGGCATAAGCTAGTAGATAATATAGAAACAGGAACGGCTTTATGGTGTATATTTACAAATATTTTCACCGAATGCCTAATTCAACACTAGAATTAGGAATATTCTTAGTAGAAAAGATAAATGTCTTGATTGTAGTCATATTATATTTAAACATTTCCTTTTTTGTTACAGGCACTCGTCTATGAATGAACAAGATTAAATTTCGTGAGTACTTGTCCCAGTAATAAATATTTATATACATTTTTTTTTATTATAATGGGAATTATCACACTTTTTGTGGAACTGACCTATTTCCCCATTTTTATTAAAGAGGCCTACCACTATTGTCTTTGTCAATATCAGCCTGTGGGCATCCACTGCTGGGCATGGGCCTCCTCCAGACATTTCCACCCAGCAGCGTAGTCCTGTGCCTCCCTCATAGATTGGCTTCCCGCCGTTCTTAATAGGTCGTCGGTCTACCTTCTGTCAGTGATGTGATTCTTAACAATCACACTTTACAATGTCCGCGTGGTGACGGAGTAAGAATACAATATTTCACCACCATATCTCATCCCATGGGTGTCGTACAAACCGACTAACGGACTTATATAATTATTATCTTTACAAAATAAAAAGAAGGAAAACTTGAAATTAAACCCTATACCAATCCGTTTGGCCAGCGTGGTATTAGTAAGCCAAGTATACCTTCGTTTTGGGAGGAGGCCCGTCCCTGCAGTAGGACATAAATGGGCTGTTATGATGATACTTTATTTCTCTACGATCGGTGGTCACGTTAAGCCGACTAAAGGACTTTTATCTTTACAAAATAAAATAAGGAATACTTGAATTTAAACCCTATACCAATTTGTCTGGCCAGCGTGGTATTAGTAGGCCAAGTATCCCTCCGCCACGCACAAAAGATCCGATGGGGTCGAAGTGCAGCCTGGAGGGTCCCCGAAAAGGAGGAGAAGAAGATAAGATAAGATCCCTCCGTTGTGGTAGGAGGCCCGTCCCTGCAGTGGGACATTATTGGGCTGTTATGATGATGACACTTTACAAAAACAACTTACTACAAATACGTACATACATTCAAAAGTACTCAACACAAACAATTCAAACTGAATAATATGATATCAAACAATGTTTTATCGTCTGCGCCGTTTAACTTTCATTGTAATTTATTCGAAGCCTACAGCTTAAAAAGGCTAATCCCTACTTATGTTATTAATTCAAGGGAACATCTCGAAGTTATTACAATATCATAAAGACGGAAGCAATATGTTTAGAGAAAGTATTTTGAATTATTTTATTTATTAAAGCAAGGATGTCGTAAAATGTATTTTGTTTAATTATTGGTTTTCTGTTGTGGTTACTTTCTTAAAGTGTGGTTACTTTATTAAAGAAGAAAAACTTGAAATAAAACCTATACCAATCCGTCTGGCCAGCGTAGTATTAGTAGACCAAGTATCCCTCCGTCATGGGAGGAGGCCCGTCCCTGCAGTGGGACATTAATGGGCTGTTATGATGATAAAGACCTTTATTCTTGTATAGCCAGTAGGCCATCACTCGTTTGCCACTGTGTGCTGGACCTTTCCAGGAAAGCCTAGTCGGCTTTCTCTGTACAGTGTAGTGTAGCAAAGCAACAAATTCTGGATTACACAAACAATTGCCATGCGCGAGGGATTTCAATCTGCGACTTTCGCGTCGCATACACTACCACTGCGCTGTAGAGACACGCATTACTAAGTTTCGGCAAGTGCTAATCATCAAAAAGCGGAAACAATTTAATTCAACAACCAATGAAGCAATCCAATATTTCCTCTAAACAATTAAAAACGAGATTAATTAACTTAATATCAAAAAAATATATAATTTTTTTATTAGTACAAGTAATTACAGTGTATATTTAAGTTTAACTTATAGTTATATCGGCTATTAAATATAAAACATTGCTTAAGATCGTTGTGAAGTAACTAAAGTCAAATTTTGAGCTGTAATGTTTATTTATTGTTTCTCTAAGCCGATTCTTTTGTGGTGCAAGTTAAAAGTTACAGCTATTTTTTGACTAATAGAAAGGGTTAAGTAAATTTAAAGGTTTCTTCCCATTTTGGGGTGGATTGCTTACAAAAAATTATAATATCAATATTATTGAATTCTTAAAACATGGATGGTATTGATTATATTCGGTTCTGTAACAAGTTAAAATTAACTAGGAAATAAAATAAAAAAGTATTCAAATAGAAACTCTTATATTAACAGACAAAGGTAGCACAGTAACTGAGGGTTAAACACTAGAAAAATAGAAGGATAGACTTGTTGTACGAGTAGTCTATTTAGTAAAAAAAAAGAATACACAAACCATTTTTTCCCCTTAGGTGTACTAAAATTTGAATGAGGTAGATTACATTATTTTAAACAACAGCTGACGATTAAAAAGTATATGACCAGCCCTCAAGAGAACAATTTATGAATTGTACAAACGGTTGTCCATAGAATATCTAACCATAGCTTTACAGAAAATGACTGCCAGTTAGTGCACTACCAAGCAGAAGAATACGCAGAAATGCCAAATTGGGAAAGACCCGTTCTTAGAGAGGCACATTTTTATCATAATACTAGCGAACCCGTGCTCACTTCGTTGGGCGGCGAAAAAAACACGTCCCTTTTTTAACATAAATATGTCATTTATGCTCCACTCCTATTAGTCCTAGCGTGGTACTATATAGCCTATGACACTCCCCAATAAATGGACTATTAAACATAAAAAGATTTTTTTAAATCGGTTCATTAAATTATTTATTAGTTTAAATGTTACAGTCAAAGTAATAAATATGAATATTGTACATAATAACTAGCCATTATGTATAATGGCTCCTCAATTTAGATAAAGTGATAAATGTCGCAGAATTAATCACATTAACTAGCCATTATATATGTTATAGTACTGGCAAAAATACAATATTAAGGCAAAAGCCAGAAACAGTATATTCATATTTATTACTTTGGCTGTAACATAAATATGTACACGTAATATTTACCAAAATACAACCACATATTTATGAATCTTTTTAAAACCGCTATATCTCTTAACTTACACCACAATTTTTAATAATTTACGGCCGCGTTTACATTCAGAATTAAAAAGCAGTGGACGGCACAATAAGTAACGTTTTGTTGTTAGTGGCTGTCGTTGTAATCACCAAGTGTGTTTATCATCCGCGACGGGTATTATATATTACATTGTATGTTTAGAATTAAGGAGAAATTATACTTTCTTAGGAACAACTATAAATTTGTGGAATACGGCTTATTATTTGGTGAGATGTTGTAACTGATTTTTCGAAGACAAATAAAATGGGTATCGGAAGAACTGATTGCCTCAGTAGCAAAGCGGTTAAGTTTGCGCCTGATTTGCAGGAGTTCAAATCTGGCTGATTGGTCTGAGTGTTTCTATGTATAATATGTATGTACAAAAGAAAAGTACTTGTATAAGTATTAATATCTTTTGTTCTGTTGCCCATAACACAAGCAGGTTAAGCCTAGCTTACTTTGGGAACAGATTCTGATGGCACTGTGTAGAGATGTCCGTGATTATTTATTTATATTCGTACTATAACTACTAGTATATGGGTACTAGACTTTATTTATAAATTAAAAACATTTAATTTTGGCGCTGTGTAAATAAAAAACACGAACACGGACATCGGCAATTAAAATAATATTTAACCAAAAGAACATATTCACTGATTGTACGAGAAGTAAAATGGCATGTAAAACATACATTTCTGTTACAATCACTACCATATTAATTAACCTCCAATTTCATCAGAAAACGTATACAAATACAATAAATAAGTTAATTTGAACTGAATCGTGAAACAATACCAGTTCGTTGACAATGCTTGTACGTCAATTGTTCCCCTTAATTGACACTCGTTGTACCATCTCCGTACTTTTAAGTATTACCGCCTTTATTGCCGTGAAAATTTTACATACGTATACCACTTTGATTCTTAATTGCATTGGTATTGGGTTCATTTTACTTTGGCTGTAAGTAGGACTGTTTTTCGGACATACCTACATATTTTTAAATTACTCTGGTGGTGTTTTACTAGGTAAAACAGGTGTGTACTAATTGCAGACGATTTTTAATTACTTTTTATATCAAACTGGCTGACCCGTGCCCACTTTGTTGGGCGGCGAAAAAAAGCGAACGTTTTCGAACCTCCCTTTTTTAAACATACTTCATTATTGGTCCACTCCTATATGTTATAGCGGGATATTATATGCCTATGACATTTCCCGATAAATGGTCTATCCAACACAGAAAGAATTTTAAGAATCGGTTCAGTATATCCAGAGGTCACAAACTCACAAATTCACAAACTCTACCTGTTTATAATATTAGTATAGATGAGCTTATTTTTATAAAGTCACATAACGGCCCATTAATGACCCACTGCAGGGACGGGCCTGACGGAAGGATACTTGGCCTACTAATACCACGCTGGCCAGACGAATTGGTATAGGGTTTAATTTGAAGTTTTCCTTCTTTTTATTTCGTAAAGATACTTTGTGTCCGTAAATTTACCATTTCTATAAAACTCTCTGTGACGCAAGCCTTTTACCCCTAAGAGCGACCATTGTCACTAAAGAAAAGTAGTTATGTAATGTAATATTTACTCACATAGAAATCATATTTGATACAAAATATTTTTGCTAAAAAGAAAAACGCTAAAGTTTTTATCTTATTTCTATCTTAAAAGTTATATAAAAGTATTAGATCTCTATGGCGCTATGACGACCTCGGTGGCGCGACGGTAGCGCAAGCGGCTGCCGTGCAAGAGGTTGTGGGTTCGATCCCCACGCAGGACAATAATTTGTGAGATCCACAAATTATTGTCCTGGTCTGGGTGTTCTATGTGTCCGTTAATTGATGTTTGTAAAAGGTCCCCGCGACACAGGGCATGATCCCTAGTGCGGGAGTTGTCTTTAAAAAAAAAGAAAGAAAAAGAGAATAAAAGTATTAGATCTATTTTTTTTCTTTTAAAGTTACAATTTTTCGTCACCGTAGTTTATAAGAGAAAATCAGCGACATTGTTTCTTGTTAAGTTATCCTAACTTATCCTAACTTACCTACAAAGTTTTAGCTTTGATCCTTCAGGCGGTTACTGTCGTCAATTTTATCCGCGAACAACTTTCGATTACCACCTTAAATGTCAATGGTTAGATTTAGGGTTGTCGAAATTTATAAGAATAAAATATTATTCTTCATACATTCACACAGACATTTTCACAGGGACTATCCGTGCATATTATCTTTACCGTCCCGTGAGGAGGCCCGTCTCTGCAGTGGGACATTAATGGGCTGTTATGATACATTCACACAATACCATCTAATAAAACACTAAGCAGAGCTCGTACTGTAAGTAACATACTAATACCAAACGTACTTATACAAGGTGTATTCGAGTACTTCCAACTTTCATCATAACAGCCCATTAATGTGCCACTGCAGGGACGGGCCTCCTCCCGTGACGGAGGGATACTTGGCCTACTAATACCACACTGGCCAGACGGATTGGAATATGGTTTAATTTCAAGTTTTCCTTCTTTTTTTACGTAAAGATAATATTCACGGATAGTCCCTTAGTAGGTTTTTACGACACCCCTGGGATGAGATGGGGTGGTGACATATTGTATTCTTACTCCATCACCACACATAGATTGGACAACTTTACCAAGCAGAAAATAAAATCATCGGCAAATATCCATCCATTTAAGAAATTGATCATTTGAATTTTCACTTTTTTAACTCTTTTCTTTGCAAAAGCGAAAAGTGAAGATTATAAGGATGTCGTATTTTTTATTATACGACTTGTTCACGTTACTAAAAAATAAAGGTTAAAAACTATGTATAAAAACAGCTGATTTTCTAACCAAGTTTCTATGATGTTGTATGAAAATGTAAGGATTATTAATATTATGTTAAGTATAATGTATTAAATTTGTCAAATTAACAGCCCTACCGAACTAAAAATAAACATATACGTGCCTGATTCTGATCTCGAGGAAACTCGACTGATATTGTCAAAGCTTGATAAAGTTGCTTCAGTTACTGTCAGTATCTAACAGCACTGAGGAAATTGATTTATAAACAGATCTTACTTTAACTCGGCGAAAATGAAAAACGGTTTTAAATTAATTATATCGTTCACTCTTTTCAACAATGACTTCTTTCAATCGTAGTAATCATAGACAGATATGTGTGGCTAAGACTTCATAAATTTAGTTGACTAATGGAATATCCACCAAAAAGAAAATTGTCGTGCGTACAATGTACTCTTGTATTAAGCGCTCGTATTTAGTCACCTGGGCATTTTCAATTATTATTGCAAAGAGGATTCTAAGGAATGATATTTACCACTTTTGAGATGCCTGCGGATGGTTAATATGACCAGGTTGCTAATTAAAAATCTTTAAAATTGAAAGTTTTCTTGAAACACCTCTCTATACAGATTTCTTTTATTGCAGGAAACTTTGGCGAACATGTTGTGTCCAAAACCAAAAAACACCATTTTGGAAAATGGACTGTACATCGCGGTGTTTCTCTTTTACTTTTACCCATAGCAAAGAATCTAAGTAAAGTCATCCCAGAAAAAAATATACTACCAAACAAACTATGAATTACATTCACCCCATAAAGCACTGAGTCAGTTTACGGCAACCCTAACACCATTAAGAAAAACCAACTCCAGATATAACAAGAATATTTTGTTTAACTCTTATCCAATACCCATGTCATGCCCACTTCGTTGGGCGGCGAAAAAAGCGCATCCCTATTTCGTTACTGCGCCACTCCTATAAGTCATAGCGTGATACTATATAGCCTACAACACTCCCCGATAGATAGACTATTCAACACAGAAAGAATTTTTAAAATCGGTAATAATAATCAAACTGTAACATTATGATTTTGTAACTTGTTTTTGGTTTGGTTAGTTCAGTAGATCCAGAGATTACCCCCTACAACGTCACAAACACACAAACTTTACCTCTTTATAATATTAGTATAGAAGTATAGATTACAAGTTTCATGCCCAAACTCCTTCAAAACACATTACTGCTTATAATCGATGATACAGGGCTATCACATTTTAACGGTAGCCGAAAAAAAAAATGTACACATTTTATCCCCAAGTAGGTACAAATCCCATACAATCTTCTCAGGACACTTTACGATAGCTACGCCCTATCCCTTTATATCCTCATCCTGATTGCCTTGCCCTCGGGTACAGACAGCAAATGAAATGGGCATACGAATTTATGACTGTATTTTTTTTTTAGCGTACAACCCTCAGGATTTTCATAAATGGTAACAAATTGGTTTTGCGTAATGCCGATATTTATGTGTTGTTGATCTTGGGTCTGTATCGGGGATTCATGAAGTTTCGAATAGCTTTTTATATACTTTGCTGTCATATATTTTGTAATTGCCGATGCCATGAATAATATTAATGGTAAACCGTTTTATATTTTTGGTGAAATGTTAATTTTTCGTGTATTGTTGTATAAATGGGGACATATTTATTTGCTTTTTCCATTTATAGGATATTTTTTCGACAGTACTAGCTCTGCTTAGTTTGATCATAGGTCTGATGCAGAAGACAGTACTGCTTGACGCGGCACGCATTGTGAGGAAGTTCAATCTCTGGAGCCCTTATCACCAGTAGCTTGGTCCCTGTACCCGATGCTTTTATATAGGTAGTTTCAAATGTGTTTATTTTTATATTTAAAAATGTAATAAATTGAGAAGTAATGTATATAAAGATACAAATAATATGACTGTATCGAACCCAATGAAAAGCGTGAATACAATTCTGGAATTAAAGCAGCAGATGATAGTCACGAACGTCGGCTGTAAGATTGCGCAGGTCAATGACTATAGTGTGACCACAGGAGCTGTGCACCTCCTGAGGTATGCGCGCGGCGAGAGGGGGGTGGACATATAGAGTACATGTAATATACTGGTATAGAATAAACAGTCTATGATGTAGCTACTAGCGACATCTGACGCAATATACTTAAGTTATTTGGCTGGTACGGGTCGCTACACGAGCGGCTGTAGCAGTTTTCTATTAAAAGACAGTCATTTTTAAAAACTCCAAGAAAGTATTTACATTAATGTATAGTTTTAAGCGTAAATAGGAACATTATTTGTGTTTTTATAATGTAACTTTGAGAAAAATGACATCTAGCGGAATGTATCAAATACTCTAAGAACATGAAATTCTTAAAGACAAATATAATGTTCGAATTGTTATGACACTGCTGTCAATACTCGTGACGGGCGGGTAGGTGTCCGTTATGGTAGCATTCACAAGAGCTACATCGAGTTGGTTACTATGCCAAAAAATTCTGCATAAATAAATAAAAAAATCCTATTGTTAAGATTATTGATGAGGAATTAGAAATCGTTAACACTACAGTATTCCTAGGAATTACTTTATACAGATTACCCCCTTACTCATAAACGCCTCTTAAATTTTAGTTAATTGATTACCTTAAATTCTTACGGTTTTGTTTGGTATAAGTTTGATTTTACAAATAATAATCTCCCTAAACAGTAATTAAATTTAAGAGGCGTTTATGAGTAAGGGGTGAGTTCTTATTTATTATTTTACCTGCATATTTTTAATAAAATATGAGTATATTTGGGTTACATTGTGATCAACTAAGTAGGTAAGTGTAATATATTACAGATATGTCTATAAAGTCGTCAAATTTGTGATTTTTATTAGTTCATTAATCTACAATAAACTAATACTGACTTACGAAGAACAATGTAAACAATGAGTAGAGTAAATCAAAGTGGCACGCGGGAAGTGATTTTTAAAGTTATAAGGCGATGCACGATTCTGGTCAACTTTTATGCGATTTGGATGATCTTTATGGGCGAACTGCAACTTTGATGGGTATGTAATCGTCTTACTGTTTTTCGTAATCTGTCTCAAGTAATAATTTCACTCCATTTGAGATCTAGAGACCAAAACCAGGCATTGTGTACATAGCATATTTTTAGGTTAGATATTCATTGTAAGTAAGAAAAATCGTAGTACGACCATTTCTGTTGATAGATTATCAGTTGCATTAGTATAATTCAGTCAAGATTTATCCCAATTTGAATTAATTGCTTTATGTCTATATTACGGTTGATATTGATAACTAAACTAAGTATGTCACTTTCACATCGGCTGGTCTGTCTACAAAAAATAATTAATTGCAATATTTTATTAAATTTTATATCATTTAGCTCTTATTAAATCCATGTTAAATGATATCTTGTTGGTTAATATTTAACACTGAATAAATTTTAGTTAGGTATAGGTAAATTATCTTAGAGAGATTTTTGCATTTGTAGTTGTGTACGGTCAGCACATAAGGAAATAAATAATTGAGAACTTTTATATTTTTTATACTTTTTATAACATAACATTAAACAATGATAAGCTAGAGACTGAAATGGTTAACAATCATTACCATAATATTTAATTCTAATGTTCTTCAACTCCAGACATGTCACTCTCGTTCTCATCCCCACTTTCATTAGATGAATCATTTGTGTTAACAATAATTCGTTCTGATATAAACCTGCTAATAAACATAAACAAATACTACTACAGCTGCAAAAATCTCTCGAAACTAATTTTACCATATGATGCCAAAGTTTACCTCGGGCATATATCATCATCGGAACATTTTTATTTAACAATGTTAAAATAATAAAAAATTGATCAAAAAATATTACACAAAATAAATACTTAAATAATAAAAATGTGACAGACCTTGTTTGCTGACCGTATAGTGGAATTCAAATTTCAAATTTTGAATCCGTGTACATATACGAACACAACTACAAATGCAAAAATCTCTCTAAGATAATTTACCTATATTGTAGTTATTCTTTCTATTCCATTAGTTCAAAGTTTTGAGTTCCAACCCTCAGAAATTTGCAGATGATAGCTAGAACTGAGATGGATTTTAATTGTAGTCTTGAAGTTCTACACAAAACTTTAAATGCAGGCTTACCTACAAGAAATGCTCTAGTATTATAAGTGCTCTAATAGTGTAGTGTTATTTGAACATAATTGTTTTGAAAACTATTTTGTCAGACTAATTAGGGTTGCTACGTGTAGCACAGTGGTGCCCTAATTTTTTGTCAGGACTTTATAGACAGACTGTACCTACATTTAAAAAAATAGGTGTTGTAGTTTTAATATTACAGCGTAATGAAATAACTCCAGCACCGTTAATATCTCCGATAATATTGAATTTTGTATTGAAATAAAGTGTTACATAGGCGTTATTTCAGGGTTACATTTCTACTGTTTTGTTAAATTACTGTACCTATGTTTTGTAGTTCTCGAGATATTCAAATCAATTGTGAGCATATTATCTGTACCGTGTACTAAATAAATTAACATGGATTTTTGACATATTTGACTGTTAATTCGCATAAAGCATTTACCTACACTAATTCAGTCAGAATTTCACGCATTATTTTTACATAAAGAATTTATCAAAAGAAAAGTTCCCTTTCTATCAGAACTATCACGTGTACGCTACCATAACGGACACCTATTTTTTCTTCGTCCCCCACCTCGCCGCGCATACCTCAGGGGGTGCACAGCTCCTGTGGTCACACTATAAATACTATTCTTTTTTGAAAACATTGCTTTAAAGCTGACAGAGACTACCTGCTTGAATTAAAGACTGCTATGAAACTACTACAAAACTGTATCTTTTTAAGAATAAACATAAAAAAAAAGCTGCAAGCACTAATCCTAAACGCCATTCAATAAACTTATCTATGAGCTCTCTATAACAGACTCCTCAATACTTACAAAGCTCTTATTCCTTTGCCATAAAATCCAATTTAGATTAAATTTTCATAAGTACTGATAAATAACCCCTCTAATAAGATCCGCAATAGAATATAGTTCCAAGTATAAATATACAACATTTCCTTTGAGCATCTCAGGCATAAGACAAGCAACCTAACTTGGACGTATTCAAAGGAATCGATTTAGCAAAAGCTTCATAATGATCAAACAATCAAAATTCACTGTGATTAATATTCTGGGGATTGATACTATGAATATCAAATTTATAATATCGATAAGTAACTTTAAGATGCATAATGCTGATTTGAATTAAAGCATCATCATCAAATTGGCCAAAACACTTCCTCTGCTAGACATAGGCTCATAGGTGACCGCGCGCGATCATGTCCCTCCTTCAGCTATTGGCCTTACGCAACCTTGATGGGATCGTCTATTCACCACACGGAGGGTTCGTCCACTATGTTTTTTTCTGACAGTTATTCCAGAACCTTTATACCTTAAGATAAGATAAGATAAGATAAGATATATTTATTTGCTTTAAACATGTGTAGTTTACAGATAGTTTTACATAAGTAGTGCGTTTCAACATGTTTTACCATGATTGGCATGCAAATGTTATTTCAATTTATATAAACAATGTCACAATAGAGATAAGTACAATAGTCAATTACAAATTATGATAGTTTTACATTAACAGATTTTACTATTGAAAAGATAAAGAAACATTGCTTGAGTCACCTTACTAAATTTGTCACTATAATAATGCAGGAAATAAATCACAATTAATAGACATAGTAGTAAATGTCACTAGTAATAAAATATTTGAAAGTCAGCAATAATAATATAATACAAAATTAAAATTTATCAGTCAAGTAATCATTAATATTATAATAACATTTTTTCTGCAACAATTCTTTAAGTTTTCTTCTGAAAAGATTAAGATTTAAGTCCTTAATCTCTTTTGGAAGCTTATTGTAGATTTTAGGTGCCATACAGAATATGCTGTTACCCAGAAGAGCAGTTCTGGAGCTGTGCAGACGTAACTGATTTTGGTCTCGTCTGTTTCGTTGTACAGTATCGGATAATAGTGGAAACAATGTTGTGTTAGTTTTCACAAATAAACATACTTCTAGAATATATAGAGAGGGCAATGTTAATATGCCATGATTCTGAAAATAAGGTAGACAACTATCTGTAACCTTAAGTCCGAACATAGATCGGATACACCTTTTCTGGAGTTTAAATATTAATAATTTATGAGTTGAATTGCCCCAAAAAATTATTCCATATCTTATTATGGAGGCCACTGACCCGTGATAGGCAGTTAATAGTGCATCAACATTAACTGTTGGGACCAGTTTAAATAGAGCATATGACGAGCTACTCAGTTTATTACATAGATTCTCAATGTGGTTTTTCCAATTTAATTTTTTATCGATAACGAGCCCAAGAAATTTATTACTGTCCACTTCTTTTATTAATGTATCGTTATATGTTACTTTTATTTCTGACGGGGTCTCTACTCGTTGACTAAAATGCATGATGTTTGTCTTACTTAAGTTTATCTTTAAATTATTATTATTTAACCACGAAATTATACATGTCAATGAGTTATTAATGTCAGTTTCATAGGAGTCGGGATTTTTACACATAACTGTTATTGTACTGTCATCGGCAAAAAGAGTCATTGGCTGATTAGTAGAGTTAGGCAAGTCATTAATATAGATATTGAATAATAGCGGCCCAATGACGCTACCTTGCGGAATACCAAATTTATTTATGCGTTCCAGAGAAGTGTAGAGTACTTCTGTTTTCGTTCTACTGTCTAATCTGGAGACCGTTGTTACTTGTTTCCTGTTTGTTAGGTAAGAGTCGATAAGGTTCAAAATATTTCCTCTTATGCCATAAGATTCTAGTTTGTCTTTAAGAATATTATAATCTAAATAGTCAAATGCCTGCGTCATGTCGCAATATATAGCGCACCTTATAGATTATTGGGGTTCTGCATGCTATGTGACCTCCATAAGACCACTTCAAATTGTGCAATCGTTATTGCTGTGTCGGCCTTGAGTGTAATCAGGGTAATTCCAAAATCACAGCAAAAAATATTAGTTCCGTCAGGATTAGCTTACGTCAAAACTGTTGTATCTACATCATCATAAATAATATTTTTACCCAAAAAAGAGTCTTTCGACCAAAGGAGACGGTTTTTTTTCGCACCACCCTAAACATTAGGCTTACTCTTGAACATAATTTTAATTTCAATCTAATACCAATCCAATTACAATGTCGATGTCAAAGTCACGTGATTCCGTACTCTTGAAAACAATTTCGTCAACATTGGATTGAAATCGGGATTGGTTCACGATTATACTTTAAAGTGTGAAGTTAGCAACACATGACATTGGAGAAGTGATGTTCAACTACATACTAAATTGAGAAAATATTATTACTAAGGTCGATATCTGCTTATTAACAATAGTAATAAATACAAGTTATGGAAAATATTATTGTAATATACGTTTTTTAATTATTTATGATTATTCGGATCGAGAAATTTGCATTTAAAAAATTTTGTGTTGCTTGTGGCTGAATGAGACGGGTCAAAGACAAGTCTGTAATAAAAATGGTTCCCCTTACTTGTAAAAAAGTAAATATCGCACCCTCAGTATTATAAGGGCACAATCCAAAAAAGTTGATTTTTGGGAAATCACGATTTAAGATTCTGGGTTCCTATATTTCACCTATTTTTTCAAATTACTTGTTTATTATTTAAGTTATAAATGTGAAATTTGGCAGATTTGTTTTTTGTTAAATGCACTATAAATAGCAATAAAAGAAAACAATAAATATGAATTAATTCTATAAATTACAAGTAATTGAAAAACGTGCATTCAAGTTAGGCCTTTATAATACAAAAATATCAAAGAAATACTAGGACTATTTAAAATTGAACCTATATATTATTTAAATCCCTGTCACTGTTTAGTTGTTAACCATAACTTTCTAGCAGTAAGAGCGGGCGTCGGGCTGGGAGAGTGTGAGAGGGACACAAATATATTTACCGAGTCGTTATTGTCCTTTTTCTCGCTCTGTCAGAGCTAACAGGTAAAGAATTCCATTTTATGCCCTTAGCATTTAAAATCTCAGTTTACTAAAATTTTGACTTGGCCCCTTATATTACTGAGGGTGCGATATATTCTAGAATAATTCTATTAATTCTATATTAGTGTTTCTAGTTTAAAAAGCTTTGTGTGGCTTTGTGACCAAGTAAAGCTTGAATATTTATCATAATAATATATATTTAACAAATAAATTATTTGTGTTGTCAAACAGTGTTCGTCTATCATTGGGCGCCATATTTTATTTGGTACATAGATACAACACACAAAGCCCAATAGAGGTTTAGTTTTCCTTTCTTTTAAAGCCCAATCTACGTTTTTTTAAGTAGAATAAATGATATCTTTACTAATAAGTCATAATATTAAAGATGTATTAATATTCGCAAGTCGACATAAAACACAAAACAATATTATGTAAAAAGTTACTTATTTGCTATTGGAATAATACCAATTTACAAGCAATCCGAACACAATTTCAACGCAATACGCAGCTGTCAAAATGAATTCAAGAGTACCATTTTTAATTCAATCACAATTTCATGTAGTTCAACAAATAGACACCTAATTTGAAAACAATTTGGCGCTAGTGTTGATTTCAAGAGTATGAAATAGCGGTAAACGTCATAATTCCAATCCCGATCGATCGGAATTAAATTCAAGAGTAGACCAGCAGTAATGTTTATTATTCATATTACTCACAAAAATAGTTATTATCTTAATAGAGTTAACCGAACACAAATTATACTTAAACGATGAGGGAATAATGAAATAATAATAAAAAAGGATTACACCTAAAAATGCTTGTTTGGAACGTTCTTAGGTTTATTTTAATGGTTAATACAAATTATCAAGTAACGTACTTTGAAAATAATTGTAGAACGAAAGGTAAATAATAGCCAATAGCAGATACTCTGTAGTACAGTTTCAATCAGTTTGACATTGTCATGACAACGTTGTTATTGTTTCAGATTTTATTAGATAATTGCATGATTTATTTTAGAGTGCATTATACACACTAAAGCTGCTCTTGCTGGATACTGTTGTTATTATTACTGTTGCTTATTGAGCACAGGCACAGTCACTGTTAGCTGCTGTGCATTGTGATGTGTAAAGTGTGGTTTTTATCTTGGGCTTTGCTTTTAGGTGAGCTTGAGCCACCTGCGTCTATTTAAGATGAAATACTGCTTTAAGAGATGACTGTGTTAATTATAATTGTGAACAGTAATAAATATTTCTTGTGTCATATATATAGTGTATTGTTTCTCTATAACTACCTTATTATTTTAGATCTACAAGCAATAGCTAGCAAAAACTGCGTTATTTCGAGAGGTCTTGGTTGCCTTATTAGTGTATATTCATTAGACAATCGCTGTTGTGAGATTTTAGGTTGTCACTAGAGTCATGTTTTGATTGTCCTGTTTCAGAGTATTCCCTCTTGAGGGAGTTTTGATATATGCAGACTGTCTATCTAGAGATAATAAGGAATAAACTGTATGCATTTCATTCCTAAACTCGCACAATTTGTGACTGGGCCTATTCGCCGAACAAAAAAAACAGTCTCCTTTATTAACTAAATACCTTTTCAAAAAGCTTTAAATTAAAAGTACCAAAACTTTTCTCTGCTATCTGTACTTAATAAGCTCACAGAAGCCAAGACGATACAGCGGCAAAAAGATTTTGACCAATAATAATCTTTCTATAAACCTCTCTAGCGTGACATTGTCCTTCATTTATTAGATATGGACGCGACCAAGTTGGAGGTCATACTTTATTATAACTAGGAAGAATAACCAAGGTGAATGAGGACACATGAATGCTAGGTCAGAGTCTCAGGTTCGATTCCCGGTCATTGTAAATATTTGTGTCCATGAACATTAAAGTTTTCTTTGGTACGTGTGTCATCTATGTATGGAACTGCCTTATTGGTATAGCGGTCGTGCTTGCGACTGCCGTGGACGAGGTCACGGATTCGTAACCTATCACAACAGCCCATTAATGTCCCACTGCAGGGACGGGTCTCCTCCTGTGATGGAGGGATACTTGACCTACTAATACCACGCTGGCCAGACGAATTGGTAAGTATAGGGTTTTATTTCAAGTTTTCCTTGTTTTTACTTCGTAAAGATAGTCCCGGATAGTCCCTTAGTCGGTTTTTACGACACCCATGGGCTGAGATGGGGTGGTGACATATTTTTACTCCGTCACCACAAGGATGGATCGAAACCTATGCAAGGCAATTATTTGCAACCGTGAGAAGTCGGGGTCGGATCGCTAGTAAAGTACAAAGAAAAACCTTTGATTCTCTTTATAACCTCACAAAAGCTTAATTCATGAACTTTAACTAAGAAAAATTATGCATAGTGCTCTTAACTTTTATTAAAACTGTTATGAGCCTTATACGATAGGGTGTTTATAGCCTTAATTGATGGAATTTCCTTTTATAAGGAAAACTGTAGGAATGTATGAGTAAGCAAACGCCGTATTTACGCTTAAGGCCTACGCAGACCGGGACGGCAAATAGCTATGCTTAAAAATGAAAATGCCGTGCGATAAAATCCCTTTCAATGCCACGGCATCATTTTAAAGCATAGCAATTTATGTCGTATTTCTGTAACAGTACCGTTAAATTTCCATTAGTAAAAATTAATATCCCTTGCCATGCCGTCCCGGTCTGCGTAGGTCTTTAAACGTAATTACGTTGTTGTCGAAATTCGGAAACGCTGTATTGACAATTTTCTTTAAGTAATGTATTTCGGAAATAAGTACATTTCAGTACTATAAAAAATAATACAATCGAATTGAGAACCTCCTCCTTTTTTAAGTCGGTTAAAAAAATTCATTTTCTTTATAGTATAAACTTATTAAAGGTCATTTACCCGGCCTTGGCATCGGGTAGGTGTGTCATAGTTCTAAATTTAAAACAATTTATTGATTAAAACAATTTTCCCCTCTACTTAATAATAAAAAGCTTAGGTTGGTGAGTGGGTAGCCATTCTCGTCAACATCCTATCTATTCTACGGGTTCAATTCCCTTTCATCATAACAGCCCACTAATGTCCCACTACAGGGACGGGCCTCCTCCCGTGACGGAGGGATACTTGGCCTACTAATACCCTTTGTATCCTAAAAATCGCTCGAGGAAAAGTTCGCATATTATTCCCTCCATCACTGAAGAGAACCTGTCTCTGTAGATATTAATGTGTTTTTATAATAAACATAAAAATTCATTGAAAACTTGAAATTAAACCCTATACCAATCCGTCTGACCAGCGTAGTATTATTAGGGCAAGTATCCCTCCGTCCGGAGAGGGGCCCCGTCCCTGCAGTGGGACATTAATGGGCTGTTATGATGATGATGATAAAAATTCATTATCATATAATGCAAGAATAAGTAATTCTTTCATAACAACATAAAAGCATTAGCTTCCTAATCAATAAGACATAATCCATAACTTTAAATTTTACGACCAAATTTAAAACCACAATAATCAGCCAATAAAGTACGATATTTAACAAGCACATTTTTATTAATAATTAATTCTTATTTACTATCAAACATGGCTTCCACATTAGTTGGTGTTAACGAATAAATAAACTTATGAACGTAAAGATATCGCATTATCTTCTCTGAGTCTTAAAGCCATAATATTTTTCTATATCCATCTCGCTTGCACTTACGGGTCTTGTATTCTTTTACGATATCTTGTATCTCTTTTTGGAGTACTCAAAAAATAACGTGTTTTGTATAGTATTATAAGATTTAAACAAGATGTATCGGCGATAAGGTATAATTATACTTGTTTTGTGTCTTTATGGCCGTCGTTGGAAGAGATTTACTCGGACAGTAATCACATAAAGAATGCTACACTTTAAAACATAATACATAGTTGCATAATATGTATGTTCCAAGTGAATTCCAGCATCATAATCAGTTTTATTCTCCGTGTGGTGACGGAGTTAGAATACAATATGTCACCACCCCATCTCATCCCATGGGTGTCGTAAGAACCGACTAAGGGACTATCCGTGAATATTATCTTTACGAAATAAAAAGAAGGAAAACTTGAAATTTAACCCTATTCCAATCCGTCTGGCCAGCGTGGTATTAGTAGGCCAAGTATCCCTCCGTCACGCCAGGAGGCCCGTCCCTGCAGTGGGACATTAATAGGCTGTTATGATTCACAAGTCAATTGTCTGAGTCTGGATGTTTTTGTTTCCAGTAAATTGTTTACCTCAAGTGCGATATTTATCTTAAAAAAAATATCAATGAACAGTCACCCATCGTTACACTAGACATTGCTTAATCTGTGTGTAAAGCCCGATTTACGCATCGACAAGTACAGTAGCGAGTTAGTTAGTAGGAAGTAGCCCCCTCTCTCGCGACTCGCCAACTTAACTCACCAAAAAATAGGATGGAGATCTATTCAAATCAACTTAATCGACAACTTACTACTTAACTCGCTACTGTACTTGTCGATGTTTAAATCGGGCTTAAAGAAAAGGCTAACGTTAGTCCTAAGTACATGTTCATGAGTACTTGTAATGACAGAAGCACTCCATCTTAAGGCTATTTTCTGTTTAGTGACGTTGATAGATGTGCATCAGATGTAAATATACGAGGTGAACAAACATTTTGTGAACTGAAAGCCTTGTGCTCATCATGATTTATTTTAGTATTTTTCTTGCGATATTTGCAATGTTATTGGATAATGTGCTGCTTAATATTTGGTTAAGTTTTTTTAGGTATATTCATGTAAAATGTAGTTTATTGTGAACTGGAAAAATATCTAAATTTCCTTTAAAACCAAACGCAGATATGAAATAAACAATTACCAGTATTTAACATAGTTATTAACTGATTAGAGAAAAAATAAGAGAAGAAATTCCGTATTATAATGAATTAACTACCAACGCTCTGGCTTTGGAGTTGGTTTTTTATAACTACTGTCCATAGTTTACACTCTTTAACTGTATTCGCGGTTCACAGGTTCGATACGGGCTGTCCGTGTGGTGACGGAGTAAGAATACAATATGTCACCACCCCATCTCATCCCACGGATGTCGTAAAAACCGACTAAGGGAATATCCGTGAATATTATCATTACGAAGTAAAAAGAAGAAAAACTTAAAATTAAACCCTATACCAATCCGTCTGGCCAGCGTGGTATTAGTAGGCCAAGTATCCGTTCGTCACGGGAGTAGGCCCGTCCCTGCAGTGGGACATTAATGGGGTGTTATGATGATGAGCTTTGATACAGTCTATTGTTGTGTACTATATTATAATATATTAAAAAATAAGATTGAAAATGTATATGTTACGGGCAATTTGATAAGTCCGGGCACTATGAATAATGGCCGGTCTTTATTCATAATGCCCGACTCAATTGGGCAATGTGATAATAACAGCATAATTAATCACTTTTCCCGGCTATTATGAATAATGCCCACCCTATCTTGGGCAAAGTAACAAAATAGGTGAACTGTAGTGTTTTTCTTTATTAAATGAAATTAAACTTACAAAATTTTCATGAAAAGTTAACAAAAAATAAACTATTAGACATATGTAGTAATTACAAAATTAAACATTTTATTATTTTAATTATTTATTAAAAAAATGTTTTTGGCACTCGCCGGCCGCTGCCGCGGCCCGCTCGCTTCGCTCGCTCGGGTCGTGCGCGTTGTGGTCGCCATACTAACCTAACCTAACCAACTGTTTCTGACTTTTGGCTTTTTTTAAGCTATCTCAAACACTAACTTATTACATGGACCACGGGCCGTCGGCCATTATTAATAATGGCCGGTCAAAGTGATAAATTTATCACTTCGGCCGTCGTTATTGGGCATTATTAATAAAGACCGGTCCTTAATAATGCCCACTTAATCACATTGCTCGTAACATATACTTGATCATCCGTCAACCCTGTCTGCTAAGAACGACAATATCATTAAGAAACTACAATTATTTTGATTGACATAAATATTACAAAAAGATACATTAAAATACTCTACTATACTAGCGAGATCAAAAGATTAGATTAGGCTAAAGGGATCCTCTTTTTTTAAATTAATATTTGACTAGCATGTCAATTCTGGTTCCTTAAAATCGTGAAAAATTGGGTTAAGTTACCTTTAAGCTGTCAAATTGTTAAACAATAGGTAAGACAATTTGACAACTAAAAGTTAACTTCACCGAATTTTTAACGATTTTAAGGAACGAGAATTGACATGTAAAGTAAAGACTAGTCAGTGAGGAAACTGCCTAGTATCTTTCAAATTCAAATTTTACAACATAATCTACAACTAAGTAATCTATTACTACGTAAATCAGTAGACTTGACAGGTAAATAAATTACAAGTCCATAAGCTTTATACAAAATGTCCTCCTAACATATTCGAAAGCCTTTGTCTTGCCAAAATGAATGAACTTCGTATCAATCTGTCCAGTAAATCACTTTTTCACCGAACAATACCGTTTGTTGACCGAATACAACCGAAAAATACCGGAGAATACCGAACAGCGTCCTGTGCCCGGGTTCTGTAGGAAACAAATAATCGAAGCGTTATTCTTTGAGAGAATGCAATATTTATTTAGCACGGGTTCGTTGCAAACTTTTTTTTAAATCAAGATTACTTAATACATTTTATTTAATAATGTGTTAAAATATAGGTAAACTTTTCATTTTCGTCCAAATCCGACATTTTCGGTTTATGCACCTAAACTAAACAAACACTGAATTTGGCTAATCAAGACTAGATTAAAGCTAGATTAAAGTCTTTGATTAAAAGCTTGAAAAAGAAGTTTATACTGATCCCTAAATTCGATATTTTTTATGAAAGAATTAAAAACCAACCATGTTTTTGTTCTAAGCTAAATTGTGAAGGATTGATGAATATACAATTACAAAAAGTCATCATAACAGCCCATTATGATATCATACCCATAATATGACGAGATGGGGTGGTGACATTGTATTCTTACTCCGTCACCATACGGAGATTTGTTTGGATGTTTCTATGTAATTACAAAAAAGTAATAAATGAAAATAAATATTGTTTATTCGTTATCTAATATTCACAAATATATTATTACAATATCTGCTTAGTTAAGATAATAAGGCATTGTGTAAATGTGTAAAGAATATAATATCATATTAATATAAAAGAGAAAATAAGCAAAACGAATATAAACGTTATAAGGATTCGTAATTACATTGAGAGTCGAATTATTCTATTTAAAAACACTTCAAAAAAGGTATTCGTATCAAGGTAGGCGTAAAAGCTTATTTATTCCACCGCACACAATTAAGTAAAAGGACACGACGATCGTTTTAATAAAATCATAACCTGAGGGGAGAATTTTAATCATTTCAACAACTTCCTTACCCTGTAGGTAACACTCGTTGATAATTTTATTGAAGGGAATAATTATACCAATTCTTTTTAGTACCTAATTGCTTTTAATATGTTTTTTTAACGCGTGGAAGTTCCGAACAACACGCGAAGCAGTTAAAACGACACAGTTTTCTTCTAGACAGAAAGAAATATGATATACTACGCTGTCAACACGTATTGGTATAGGGTTATAAGACAAACTGAACTGACATCCACTGCTAGAAATATCAATCAAATCAACTGGCTTATTGCAGTCCACTGCTTTACATAGGTCTATTCCAACACGCGCCACAGAACTCTGTCCTGCGCCTTCCGCATCCAGTCTGTCCCAGAGACCTTTATGAGGTAGTCGGTCCACCTAGTTGAGGGGCGTCCTACACTACGTTTGCCGAGTCGCTAGACATAGTCCTGCTTCAATTTTTTTTTAGTTTCTATAGGTTTCCCTATGTTTTAACCAGGTCGTCTGTTCACCGTGTGAGGGGTCTCCCCATCTCGAATCTTTTAAAGTCCAACAATCCTTTGAAAGGAAAAAACATAGCTATTAATATCTAGATAAGATTAGATTTTCAAATCAAACTATTTTGTCTAACTGGTTTGACCACGAGGAATTTTGACATTTGACAAATAAACACACAGATAAACTACTAACAAAAAAATAACATAATTATGTAGCTGATCTTACATCTGGGAGTGAACCTTCATGAACTATAAATAGAAGTTATTTTGCTGTAGCCCAGAAATAATTATATAATATGACGTTTTGTAAACTATATGTACTTGTAACTGTATATTATACTTTAACATGTTGTTCATAAGGGTGATATTCGTGTTATGTATTACCTATGACCTCAGCGACAAGTTAGCGAACCAGTGCGTAATAGTGACACGCGTAGCACTTCCACTTGATTCTTTCTTCCGTGACCTTAACCATAAAATAACAAATAACTCCCAAAAAGTCCCCAACCAAAAACAACGTTACTTCAATACACACATACATTAATAACATGGGTTACAAACACGAGAAAACGTCATAACAACCCATCCTTCCGTTCGTACGTCATGAGCAAGCTTAACTTTGTTTCGTCGATAAATTTGTAAGCCGCAGGGCTGTTCTGTCGGCACCTTATTAAGTAACAGTAAATATTATATACAGAAGATTGAATTAATTTGATACTACGTTGTTAAGATGGGTTAGAGCACAGGATGTGAATTGTCAGATTTGACGAAAGGTTTTGAGTAAGGTGTTTGAGTGGATTATGATATTATTTTATGCTCGTTTTAAGGAAACTGATGCTGTTTAAACTGTGATCTGATTTTATTTTAATGCATGGTTTTTTATTTTTTATTATTGTATATAAAGGTGGTCTAATAAAGGTTTAATGAGTCTTGGTTTTTTTAAATTACATTACGTAGTAATTCACGCATAATACGTCTTTTTACGCCGGTCCCTGCAATTTGAGACATATTTTCATACATTTCTTAACGCTTAACACGATTCGTCATCCCGTTTAATACACCCGCGCTCAGGCCCTACAACCGCACTTGAGGCCAGCCGTGGGGCCCTTTTAAAGTTGTTTTAAGAAAGCCGGTTCTTGAAATAACGTGGTTGACTTCGTGCTGAAAGAAGAACTCGGGTGCTTCTTCCTGAGATACCAGGATTCAGGAAAACCCTGCAGTATCTCGGGATACTGCACAGTATCTCGGGATACTGCAGGGTGGCTAAATATTCAGGCTGGATATTCTTCCATTGATGACAATGTAGCACGAACGAAATTCAATCAATATCTTATTGAGGATGTGAATAACACACAAAACGAGGCCCCTATGCCTAACTGATAATGATGAGGACGAAGATGAGTCAGGCATTATCAGCTATTAATGGTTTAATGAATGAATAAGTTGCTTTTTGGATGAAAGTGATGACGCGGTGCAAAAGTTGAAAATCCTGTAATTGCTAATGCATCAAAATCTTTCTGTCAAACCAAAATAAGTGATTATTTTTAATAATGTATTGAATGTAGGTACATATTTTCAAATAATAGGAACCAAAAACATAATAAATGTAGCATTTTTTTTTTTCCTATCCCGCTTAATACGCTTTCTCGCTTAAGACGCGTTTTTGGTGGGGTCCCTGGAAAATCGTCTTAAGCGGGTTATACTGTATATTATTCGATTTTCATAATACTTAAAGCTTTGTATCAACTTATTGTAAATACTTCTTACTTAAATAAGACGATCTTTTCGGCATATTGCATCAAATACATTATATTATGCTTCGCAGAGATTACGAGTTTGACTCCTGCTCAATGTAAATCTTTGTGTGCATGTACACGAATGTTTGTATTGGTCTGCGTATTTTATTATGATTGTATAAAAATATGTTTAACCCAATAAAATGTAAATATGATAACATGTTGTAGAACTTGACAATTAAACAATATTAAAAATAAACGCGTATATTTATTATAAAACAGCTATTTATATGAGATATTACAAAGAATTTACTAAATTAAGTGAGATCAGCTGTTTAGATAGTACTTAGTTATTACGAATGAAGTACTATTGCTCTGTAATTTAACATAACATCAGCATGGATTAGTCTGGAGGTCGGCGTGTTATTGTCACGCACTTGGACCGTTTACGATTGAATTTGTGTACGAGATATTTGAATATTATTTTTGGTGACAGATTAAAAAGACACTGTAGATTCTCCTTATCATCAGTTAAATATCAAAAATGTTTCTAACAATTATTTATTTCGTTAAATATAAAATTGATTATAATATTATTTTGATTCACTTTATTACACAAGTAATTGAATCTGTTACCTCCTTACAAAACGGCAACAATTTCAATATTTCACGAGATAATTTAGATTGATAAACTCGCTAAGAATTTCATGACAGCGTCAAATTAGTGTTATTATATTTAAGACAAGACTTTAACAAAACAATTAACCTAATATGCAAATTTTGCTCCGCGAAACAGTCATAAATCATAAAACATTAAACTTAATGGTGCTAACGAAAATCCCTGGACCTTTGGGCCATTTTTATATTTTTCCCTCGTACTAATTACAAAAATTAATTCATTTATTCCTTCCGATAATCAGTATTCGACCCCTGCTTCCAACATCTGGACCTTTATTAATGTCGCAGGATGGGATCCGGGATCCGGAGATCGGACTAACGTAATTTGTCCGAAATACGGCTGCGTGTTAATTTCTAATTTCGGGAGAATAAGGCTTGATGGTGTTAATGGATAACATTTTCGTAAAATTGTTGGCAATTCTTTTTTATTTATTTGATTGGTGTGCTGTTGTATGTTACCGTCCTTTTTTCCCTACATGTTTGTTAATTTAGGTATATGTATTTTTTGTATTATTATGATGGACTGTTTTGTAGCTGATATAGTAAAACGTTAACTACACACATCAAAAAAGTCTAAGCAACATGCATGATATTACAAATTTACCATTTATATTAATTAATTTCTAAGTATTTACTCACTCAAAGTGTATAGGTAAGTAAACTTCAAGTGTATAGGTAAAAAAAATTCGATTATGTTTTGTTTTTTTTCATAAAATTCAAATGACTGCGAATTTGTTTGAATTTGAGTGCATGTTAATTGCTACGTTTTAGTCTTGATTTTATAATTTTACCAACCATTTAAATACAGTTGGCGACAAAATTGAATTGTTAGATATTCTTTACGTCATGGAGCGACGTCATTTGACGGCAGATGAAATGCAAAGAGCTGTAGGGATGTTGCAAGCGGGAAGTAATCAATCTCAGGTATCTCGACATTTTGGTATTCATAGAAGTGTTATTTGTCGTCTTTGGCAGCGCTACAATAATACAGGGGAACCCGCTGAACAGCATCCAGGCCGTAAAAGGAGTACAACCACTCGGCAAGACCGGTACATACAACTGACTGCAAGACGCCAGCCGATGTTAACCGCTCGAGAGATAAGTTTGAGGCTACAAAATTCAAGTGGTGTTGATGTAAGTCCCCAAACTGTGCGAAATCGACTGCATGAGTACGGCCTACGAGCTCGACGCCCTATCAGGTGCCCACCGATACGTCACGGGAATCGCGCTCGTCGAAATGAATGGTGTAGAGAACGCATAACATGGACCCAGGAACAATGGGATAAAATTATGTTTTCCGATGAGTCGCGATTCGGGTTTAGGCCTGATACAAGAAGGGTGCGAGTGTACCGTCGACCCGGAAATACTGAAAGACTCAGGTGCGTTCAGGAAGTTCATCCATACAGCGGCTCAACAGTTATGGTATGGGCGGGTATTATGAAGAACAGGCGAACTGAGCTCGTTTTTGTAAATGGAAACATGAACGCTGAAAATTACGTTGAGGATATTCTCAGACCTTATGTCCATCCATTTGCACAAACCTTTGGCTCCGATTTTACGTTAATGCATGACAATGCGCGTTCACATACAGCTCGGCGAACCAGTGAATACTTGGCAACGGAGAACATCCAGGTATTGCCCTGGCCTGCACAATCGCCAGACCTCAACCCCATCGAGCACGCATGGGACATGCTCCAGAGACGTGTTTTGAAGGACTTGGACGGAGTGACAACAACCCAACAGCTGAAGGATTTGCTACAATTCCATTGGGAGCGAATACCGCAAGATGACATAAACAGTCTCATTAATTCAATGAATAATCGTTGCCGACAAGTTCTGAATAGCAGAGGAGGCCATACTTTGTATTAAATTGTCCTATTCTTTCACAATAAATTCATTTTCTTAAGAAATTTCAATTTGTAAAAAAAAAGTTTAGTTTCTTATGTACCTGTATATTCTAATATTGTTAATTTCTGTTATTAAAAGAACTTATAAAGAAAACAGCTGTTATTTTTACATCATAGAACCCTAAAAATATTATTTTAAAAATAAAATACAACGTTATAATTAAAATAAATGGTAAAATAAATTAATATAAATGGTAAATTTGTAATATCATGCATGTTGCTTAGACTTTTTTGATGTGTGTATATTAAAAGGATTTTTTTAAGACTATTTTATTTTAGGTAGTAGTAAAAAAGAGTTACGAAAATAGAATAAAAACAATAGTTTTTAAACAGCCCAAACAACTAAGTAAGTGTAAAATACAACAAATAACATTTTTTCCTTCAGCTTAAATATAATTTAATACACATTGACAAACTTTAAAAGAGAAGTAATCGTATTTAGTATCCTTACCTAAGAAATAGGATTTGGTAATCATTTTGCTGCTTCATCGATACCAGCAGCTAAGTAATAGCATAGTACAAATATATACAGTATTTCATATAAACGGACGAAACGCGAGTTATACCTACACGCTCACGATAGCAGTGGCTTTGCGGAGTGAACAGTCGGGACTGTGCCGCAGTAACGAGCGGGAAAGTAGATTTGACAGTTCTGGCAGTTCATTAGTCTGAATAGTTTTCCATGAGTCAAGGAGGTTACATATTTGCAGAATATGTGTTTGAATATGATGTAGGGTTCTTTATCTTTTGCCGTGAGGTTCCCGGTTAGAATAGGACTGCCCCATATCCTCCCTTGGATGTCGTAAGAGGCGACTAAGGAATACCACGACCCGGTGCATACCACCTAGCACTTTGGGTCAACCTCTTGTTGGGGGGTAAACCACCACCAACAGCATTCCCAAGAAGGGTTGGCGTCAGGCAGGCGGCCGACCGTAAATGTATAGCCAAAACTTTTAGCAGCATGTGGAAGAAGAAAACATGTAGCGCCGACCACAAAAACAAAGAAAAAAACTGGGATAAGGGCACGGGAATGATGATGGGTTCTATAACTTCTCATTGATAAATCTGCCTATTTCACCTCTTAATTGACTTTAAAACAATCATCGCGTGGAATAGGAGTGCTACTTCATGCATGACTACCTTAGTTTAGTCATACTAAACAAAATAAGTAAGTAGTACTTGATTAAATAATACGAATTTCCTCAGTACAATCTTTTTTAAACTACTAAAGTATACTAAAAAATAGCGATACATTTTTCACTGTAGGTCCTGAACGCGCTATAATCATTCGGGACACGTTTCGGCGCCATTTTCTGTATCCGCCATTTTTCTTTTTGGTTGTCCTCTCGCCACCTGTCAGCTGGTTGACCCTAACATTTGTCACGAGGCCGTTTCGGGAAACATCGTGATGATTCGGTTATTTCCGTAATTTATATATTTTACACTCACCCGTGTTTATAGTGTTGAGACCTCGATTTGAATTGGATACAATGGTAGTTGTTATTTATGTTGGTATATATTATTATCACAAGACCGGTCAGTTTGGAAACGTTTGGAGGAGGCCTAAGTCCAGCAGTCTCCGTGTGGTGACGGAATAAGAATACAATATGTCACCACTCCATCTCATCCCACGGGTGTCGTAAAAACCGACTAAGGGACTTTCCGTGAATATTATCTTTACAAAATAAAAGGAAGGAATACTTGAAATTAAACCTTATACCAATCCGTCTGGCCAGCTTGGTATTAGTAGACCAACTGTCCCTCCGTAATGGGAAGAGGCCCGTCCCTGCAGTGGGACATTAATGGGCTTTTATGATTATGATAACGAAACTATTTTAACACTTGTTTTATGTTTAGGTAACAAACACACACAAATATCCGGTACAATAATACTAGTAGGTAGCTTTAAAATGCACTGTTTTCTACAAATTAAATAAGAGTAAAATTACGATGCAAATATTTTCTAGTTAAATAAGTATAATAAATATTCCAAATTACAAAATTAACTACTACCAGACTGTTACTATCGATTACAACACCTACGCAACTTCATTAAGTTAAATGATTCAAAGAAGTTACATATTTCTTTTGATAAAAAACCTAATTACTTATTCTAGTTGAAAAACTCTTTCAAACAAAAAAGGTTTTTTTTTTTAAACTGGTCTAAAAATATTTTACTTTGAGGTACGGGAAACAGTTGGATGAGGGAGGCACAGGACCGCACAAGGTGGCAATACTTGGAGGAGGCCTATGTCTAGCAGTGGACGTCGATTGGCTGATAATGATGAGGTACCTACTATGGGTTTAAAGAGAACATATTCCAAAGTTTAGCTTTCCAACAGTGAAAGAGTTATTTAAATCTATTCAGTAGTTTCGGAGTCTATTTAATTGAAACAAAAATCAAACCTTTCCTCTATAATTATTAGTATAGACAACCAAATCTAACACGTGCTTTTTGAAAGTCGGTTCATCATCATAACAGCCCATTAATAATTAAATAGGCTTAATTTCAAGTTTTGCTTCTTTTTATTTCGTAAAGATAATACTTACGGAAAGTTCCTTAGTCCGTTTTTACGACACCCATGGGATGAGATGGTGTGATGACATATTGTATTCTTACTCCGTCACCACACGGAGATTTGATTTGAAAGTCGGTTAACTACCAACATATCATTGAACTCTACGAGGGAATACTGTTCTCAACACAGTTTGAATTTTAGTTCATTTAAAACCTGCTATTTTGAGCTAAACTGATCTCGTCTTCAATCGTTAGGGGACATATTGTCTAGCACAGAGCCAAGTCTATTTTAGTGTTAATGTATTTTAAATTAGGTGTCTGTTATAGGCCAGTTACTGTTAAAGGATGCAATTATAAGCATAGCTGCTCATAAATGCCCCATTTCAGGGACGAGCCTCTGCCAGTGAGGGAAAGAAAACTGAGCCCACTTATACAACGTTAGCCAGCTGAACCTCTATTGGTTTTCTTAGATGTATGTTGACTATGTTATTTAAACTTTAGATACTTATGCTGAAAATAAGCAGTCCCATGGTTTTTGTTTTAAAATCTAGTCAACCATCAACCCTTTCACATAAGTATCATGACTTATGTATCCTATTCCCGGAAATTAAACAGGTGACATGGTATATTATCCTATCTCTTGAGTTAAAAGCCAGGTAAGGGCATTGAAATAAATATTTAATATTCAGCCATTATCTTTAGCATAAATATACCTATACTGTTATAACAACATATTACATTTGATCCAACTACGGCAATCGAACGACGACAACTCAGAAACAAAAACTAATAACCTCAAAAATCTTCATTTTAAATTGAAATATCAGCAACAAAAACTATCCTCCAAATAGACCTATTCACCAAATAGACTTTACAGCGAATGTACTCTTGGAGAAGAATTTTATATATCATTACTTTCTCTAATACAATTGGAACAATGGCGTAGTTTCAAACTGTATCGACCAATCTAACATTGTTCCCGTACGACGCAGCTATTCGGGATGCTATTACTACAATCGATGTTGTTATTCGGGAAACGAGATGGAAATGGTATTTAGGGATGAAATCAGAAATGCAGAGACGAAATTCATTGTTAGAATGATTTCGATACCTTCAAAAGTAATTAGCAACCAGAAGCCGCCCATCAACAAAAATGGATATCCGAAGGGAACGCCTTTGCACTGCAGTAAAACTGTCGAGCTTATTAATAACAATTTATTGATGATGCGATAATTCGATTAGATATGTCATTTTAAGGTGGTAGTAGAGCAAGCGGCCTACCTGATGCTAAGTAGTCATTATAACAGCCTATCAATGTCCCACTGCAGGGACGGGACTCCTCCCGTGACGGAGGGATATTTGGCCAAATAATACCACGCTGGCCAGACGGATTGGTATAGGGTTTAATTTCAAGTTGTCCTTCATTTTATTACGTAGAGATAATATTCACGGATAGTCCCATAATCGGTTCTTACGACACCCACCCGACCACCGGATGAGATGGGGTGATGACACGCTGTATTCTTACGTCACCACACGGAAAAGACAAAGTAATACAGTATTTAATAATAAAAAGAAGTATTTGTTCAGCAGTCTTGCATAGTTATTAGCAGACATTGTGGTTTTTACTGTTCACAGGTTCACGGTTAAAGAACGCTCTAGTAATTCTTTTTTTAAAAAAAGCTTGCGCCGTAAAATGTGTTCTTGGCCCGAATGAGATTTTAATATCTTTGTGTACATAAAAGTTTTTAGTATTTTTAAATAGATATGTCTTATTTATTATCTGAGAGGAATATTTTGAAGTTGAAATATTATAGATAGAAATATATTATCAGTGTCATTTACCTTTATAGCGTTGTGGTTATAGACCATGACTGCTACTGACGTAAAGTATTTGGGTTCATATAATGTAAATATGCCTCAGTCAAATAATATGATCCATTACAAGAGTACTTATGCCACAGCCATTCGTGTATTTAACCAATTAATTACCGATGCATATAAAACAATTAGAGGGTTTAATATTTTAAAAAGCTTTGAAAAATATCTTGTTAATAATGTTTTCTATTATGATGAATGAATTCTTAAAAAAAAAATATAATAATGTAATTGTGCATGTAACATGTTGCAATGTTCGACTGAACAGCTGTTGATACCCTTTATAATATTTAAGACCTACGGATGTACCTACACAGTTACGCAATAAAATATATTTTATCTTTATCTTTTATAAATTTCTGCTGAGTAGAAATCTTTGTGATCATGTTAATGTCGAACTTAGCAAGACTGCTGTAAAGCTTGACCTATTAAATACACAGTCATGGGCTAGACGAATTGATAAAGGGTTTTCTATATTTTTTTTATCTTGGCTTCGTAAAGAATAGAGCTGTTATCTTCCATGAGAGATGATATAAAAAAAATTAAACTTTTATTCCACACAGAGAAGAAAATATTACGTGTATTGCTTAATTTATAACAGGTTATTTATAACAGGTAATTTATGACAGGTAATTTATAACTGGTAATTTATATAATAAATATATTTATAGATACTGGAAGATAAATACCTAGATATTTATCTTACCAGTATCTAGGTATATACCGCGAGTAAGACCCGTTTATAATAGTATTATGTATACCAATCGCGATAGTTTTAAATCTATTAGGTAATTTATAACAGGCAATTTATAACAGGTAATTTATAACAGGTAATTTATAACAGGTAATTTATAACAGGTAATTTGTAACAGGTAATTTATAACAGGTAATTTATAACGGGTAATTTATAACAGGTAATTTATAACAGGTAATTTATAACAGGTTATTTATAACAGGTTATTTATAACAGGTTATTTATAACAGGTTATTTATAACAGGTAATTTCTTTATAATGCGTCAAAATGTCCTCGCTAATTTATTAAGATTTTTTATACTTAGCTACTTTCCTTTTCATAAACCAAAGAAGGAAACCCTTTTTCCATATCATCATCATCATCATCATAACAGCCCATTAATGTCCCACTGCAGGGACGGGCGTCTTCCTGTGACGGAGGCATACTAATACCACGCAGACGGATTGGTATAGGGTTTAATTTCAAGTTTTCCTTCTTTTTAAGATAATATTTACGGTTAGTCTGTTAGTCGGTTTTTACGACACCCATAGGATGGGGTGACGTATTGTATTCTTACTCTGTCACCACACATAGAATTCTTCCATATACCTATACTGTAATAACGTTTCCATGTCACATACTCCTAATCTACACATGATCACAGGAATCTACATAAGGGCTTGTCATACCAAATTGGATAGTCAATTTAAGATTACTTGTAACAACTATTGATAACTTGATTAATATGCATCTATGTTTGTAACTTAGCTATTGTTTGTTTGTTAAATGCGTTAATTGATATATAATTATGTATTATGATGATGCTGTAAATTTATAACAATATCGTGTTACCACTTTATCTCGGTTTATGGGTGTGGTAGAAGATGATTAAGGGTAATTGAAAAATAATAATAGTTCCGTTTCTTATGATTAAAACTTGAAATAAAAGTTTACCTACTAGTTTGACTAATACAGTATAGTACAGACATAATAATATTATTATCTCTGTGCGATAACGTTGAAATAATAGGCGGTGCCACCACTTTAATCGTAAGTGTCGTAAAACCGAAGAATACAGAAAAAATAAATATGTTTGATATTTTTTTGTTTACGAAAACTGAATATAATAAAGCTCAGTGTTGCTCCTCGCGACACTGAGCTTAGATATAAACTAACGGACGCTAAATATATCTAGGATTAATTAAGGTCACTCTTATATTTGTTTTACTTAGAATTATTTCCCACCGAGGATATTTTTACTATTACATAGCTGGCCAGGCAGATTAGTACAAGCTCTAGCATGCATACAAACCCCTTTTTACATCGTAAAGCAAACAAACAGTATAAAGCACGTTTGCTATTGAAACCTTCCAATATAGTAATATATCACAGCCGAAATACTGGTCGTACACTAGCCTTAATTGTTCCTAAGCCATTGTGGTACGGTTGGCATGAATTATGAGCCTTTATTGGCTGCTTGGCCGGTCAATGCCAATAGCAGTAACGTGGCAGGTATGGCAAATATGGAACAATAGCTTGTTGGTTGTTAGCGGTTTCGTGTTATTAATTGTGTGGGGAATTTATTGGATTATTGTGTGTTACAGTATTTTAATTCTATTAAGCCAAATCTTGGTGGCTCCGTGTTGCGACGGAGTAAGAATAGTGTGTCGCCACCCCATCTCATCCCATGGGTGTCGTAAAACCGACTGAAGGACTATCCGTGAATGCTATCTTTACGAAATAAAAATAAGGAAAACTTGAAACAAAACCCTCTACCAATCCGTTTGGCCAATAAATTGGTGTTAGTATGCCAAGTATCCCTCCGTCACGGGAGGAGGCCCGTCCATGCAGTGGAACATTACTGGGCTGTTATGATGAAATCTTAGTTCGTTTGATGAAGTTAAGCATAGTGTCAACGTACTATCACATAATGTGGGCGTCGTTAAAGCCGAGTAAAGGATTAGTTCTCACAAAATAGATAATTATGTTCTAAGATCTTTTGCGTATCGTTTTTCAATATGAATTGGTTGATGAGTTATTTTCTTGATTTGTGAGGGTTGAACCTTCAATCTCTATTGAGGCTGGTTGATACATTCCGGAAAAATAGGTAACAAATAACCTGATGGCATTGAGGATAATGATTATTCTCCTTTTAACACAAAACCTAGCTTTCAGCAGTTAAAAAACAAGTCACAACTTTATTTAATTTAAGTCGCTCATTATACCAAATAGATAGAGTTACTAATTAAATTCAAAATACAATAATTTAATTATTGCTGTAAGTAAATATATTTACTAATTAATATAAATAATAATTCATGCCTACGAAGTTAATTTAACGTAAAATTGGTTGTAATTTTACGAGTATATTCCTTGATCAATCATTATTCCAATCAGAACAATTATTCGCAATAGGGCGACCAAGCGATAGCAATTAACGAGATCAGTTCCGGACTTCGATTGGTAATACTCCTTTGATTGTCCGACCGGTACGCTCGCGGACAATCCAATTTTGCGGACGCCAACTCCCATTGTGTGTACATTGTAATACATTCGCGTGTATTGCTTTTGTCTTGGAATTTCCAACTGTATTACGGTCACATTAAGGTGGGATTTAAATTGGCTAGCTTTGCAAGATTATACTTTGTCTCACTAGGATTTAATCAAGACAATGTGTTATTTTGTCACTAAACAATTAAATTTGGTGTCCCTAACTGTAAAATCGTAAATTTTTTATTGACATGTTAAAACTATAATTATGAATTTGACAAAATAGTGAACTTTGCCATCATCATCAACCAAAGACTTAACGCGGTCTGGGGTTCTCTCATTCATCAGTTCCGTAGCGCCATAACTAGGTCGTCTCTCCTCGGCAGTAATATTTATAATTCATATGCATTTACTCAGGTGGCAAGGATTTGTGAAATCTACAAATAATTGTTTTAATCCTGATTACTTTGTCTCCTTTAATTTTATGTCTGTTAAAGCCTAACAGGGCTCAAGGATTGAAGCAACAGAGCTTGGTCCGTAGTGCAGCCTTTTTTTTTAAGTAAAAAAAAAACAAAAATAAAAAAGTAACGTATGGTAAACTTGCGCAAAGGTTGCTGAAGTAGAGTGTCACTATTTACATTATTACATTATTACACATTAATGTCCCACTGCAGAGACGGGCCTCCTCCCGTGACGGAGGGATACTTGGCCTACTTATACCACGCTGGCCAGACGGATTGGTATAGGGTTTAATTTCAAGTTTTCCTTCTTTTTACTTCGTAAAGATAATATTTACGGTTAGTCCCTTAGTCGGTTTTTACGACACCCATGGGATGAGATGGGGTGGTGACATATTGTATTCTTACTCCGTCACCACACGGACATCACTCAGAGTAAAAGCCTAAAAATGTCATTAATTATGTTTTAAAGCTGATTGACCTTGTCTGGGGTTTATCTGAATATTAACAGTTGCATCTTACATTTGCCAAATCTTCAGTGCTACAAGAATTAAAAGACTACAAAATTTCCCACTTTTACCACAGCGGTGTACACATAAATTGTATAAGCCTAACATAAAAGTCAGTACTAAAATTGGTCACCCTACAGTATAATTTTGAAATGTTTTGCACATTTTCGTTTAGCGTTACAGTGCCTATAGTTAGTATTCGTATTATACGATGTTCGTTAGCTAGACGATTCATACGTAGAATTCAATAGATTAGCTGAGCTTTAGTTAATTAAGCATGCCTACAAACAGCTGGGACAATAAGGCTGCTAATTTATACATTGAAATGAATTTAGGACGCCAATTTTGGCAAAATCTTTTTTTTTGTTATGAGCATCTGTGTTGACTGGGTTAGACGGTTGACTGACTGCCTGGACAAATCTATTTTGTGCTGTTCTTCTCATAGTGCTCAAATTGAGTAGCAGTCAATTATTGATTAATGACATTACAGGGCTGTAAGACTTTAAAATCTGTCTTTTTTACCCATCAAATTCGGTCGTTATATTATATTATTTTTGGCATAAAACACCCAAACGAAATAAAGCCAATGAAACTTTTGTATGTCAAAATTTATAGCTTTTCCAATTACCTGTCTGAACTAAGAATTATTGTTATAAAGCACTAGAAAAATCTAAAAGCTGTAGCAGTTTAACAGATTTATTTAAATTTTAAATGTCGCAAATAAATTTAGACCAGTGACTGATAAAAATTCACCAGAGAACGGAAGAGAGAAATATATTTACAAATACACAATGGATACTATGCCGAGAAAACTACATGGTTGCAATCGTGAATAAATGAAATGCTCAGCGAAGCACCTAAATTTGAAGCAACAGGCAGTACCGCTCATGAATTTTCACTTTAACACAAGAAAATACTTTTCGACGCAGGTTTTTGTATAATGCAGATGAAATTTTTAATAAAGTCTTTAGCTAATATGAAATAAAAAATAAAATCATCTTTGTTTTCCAAATGACGCGACGCACGTCCACTTTTCATAGGTTTCCTTCAAATGCCTTCTTACTACTCATTTCTGTTGTGTGTATTTCTTAACCGTATCCATCCTTCAAATGCTTCTATTTCTGTCTACCTCATTCATCGGCTGATCAAAGCCTAGATTATTTCAGAATAATAATCTATAGCATTTATATTTGCCCATGATTTTTTTTTATAAGATTATGATTAAAAAATTACGAGTATGAGCAAAAATATATGTATAAAAAAAAAATATATGTATGTACGGTGGACTGACGACCTCATAAGGACGGCATGAAGCCGATGGATGAGGGAGGCGCAGGACCGCACAAGGTGGCAGTATTAAGAGGAGGCCTATGTCCAGCAGTGGACGTCGATTGGCTGAAATGATGATGATGATGATGATGATGATGATGAGCAAAAACCTACAGGGTACTTCCAGTCTACCTACACACTTAAAATTTGGCATGAAGCAAGGTCTTAACAGTACATGTAAAGAAAAAAATCCAAAAACCTTAAATTTTTACTCCCCTCCATCCCCCTTCAATCATATAATACTTTGATAATTTTGTCATAGAATTTTGGCGGGAAAATATTTTTTGACAGCTGAGTCGTGACGTCATAGAACTTTGGCGGGAAAATATTTTTTGACAGCTGAGTCGTGATGTCATCGCATTTTAGCGGGTAAATAAATAGGTTTGTACGGAACCCTCGGTGCGCGAGTCAGACTCGCACTTGACCAGTTTTATTTTCTATATCTATTGCTTACGTCTCCTTATATCATAGCTAGTTATTCAAAAAACTTCTCACTTTGTCGCTATAAAAACTACGTCGCGCTCCTACTAGTTCTCAGAACAAAGCTTAGATACACACTCTCAAAGATACTCTAATATATTGAGAGACGTATCATGATTGAGGGCAGGTGTGTACGTGTTTAAGATCTATCAGTTATGTCCCCCTCATTGTCAAGGATCCGTTAAGTTTGTTATCAAACGCTTATGCAAGGTAACAAATCTGCTTAGGTGGTAAAGTAGTTGCATACGAGACTGTTTTACTCTCGTGTAAGCGGACTCGAATTCTACGCAAGGCTTATGTTTTGTATTGTGTTAAATTGGTACTCGAGTTGAGTTTTAAGTTGCGGCTCTGGTACTGTGCCTACTGCACATTAGTTAGGTAGTAATCTTGCAAATAAACGGACGTGTTTCGTATCATAGCGTTTTATTACATCACTCACCCTTATTAGGACTGCATCATATTATACAGTATTTATATCAAGTATAGATACGCACAGTACCGTATAAAGCAATGGTTAAATTTGGTAGTCGAGACGAATACTCGGGTGGCCAAGTGGTCATATCGCTTGACGCGTATAGTCCAGAGACGTGGATTCGAGTCCCGCGCCTCAAGTACCACATTTCCTATTGTTTTACTTATTTTCGGATTTGTGTGAATCAATCAACTAGCCTATTGCAGTCCACTGCTGCTGGACAAAGGCCTCTCCCAATATACGCCACAGAACTCGGTCCTGCGCCTTCCGCATTCAGTCCGACCCAGAATGTGTAAATAATATTATTATTAAACACACTAGTTCCAAAAATACTATAATTTTTCACAAGACAATGTGTATAATCCACGAGTGTTGAGACTAGATATCTCAAGTCACAAGAAACCTTGCAAATGTGAACGAAGCCTTAATCCAGGAAAATGTACGGAAATGAAGAAATTTCGCTTGTAGCAGTAATTATTTGGATTCTTCTTAATCTCACTTTGATATGGGAAGGCGGAAACTACATAAGATAATTATGAGAATTACATTTATTTATAGAAGGAAAAAGTGTATTAGTTTTTTTAGTATGTTTTTTTTTGTGTAATGTTGGACTGAAAATTCTTTTTAGATTAGCTTAGTTTACAGTGTTGCTTTTTTTGTTTATTTACTTAAGATAACACCCGTATTAAGAATCAAGACATTAATTTGTGGATCTCAGAATTGCGTGGAATTTGAATCTGTGGCTTCGACGACTGATTTGCCACTGAGGCATCTCTCTGGAGAAGGCCCTTCTCTGCAGTGGGACATTAATATGCTATTGTGACAAATAAAATTCGAAGATAAGTAGGCTAGGTTTTTTCTTACACAGCGTTATCCGGCTATGAGCATACCTATACAGTGTCTAATTGTAACTTGTAACTCTATTTTGGTTAAATAAAAGAATATACATACCTAGCTAGTGAAGTACGAATTTGTTCGATTTTATAAATACGATTCTATCTTCGAACAAAACCAAGAAAAGAGACCCTTGGAACCTTACATTATGTAAAACGTATATTTTTGCCACTCCGTGTGGTGACGTAGTAAGAATACAGTGTGTCACCACCCAATCTCATCCCATGGGTTTCGTTAAAACCGACTAAGGGACTTTTCGTGAATATTATCTTTACGTAATAAAAAGAAGGAAAACTTGAAATTAAACCCTATACCAATACGTCTGGCCAGCGTGGTATTAGTAGGCCAAGTATCTCTCCGTCACTAGAGGAGGCCCGTCTCTGCAGTGGGGCATTAATGATGATGATGATGATATTTTTGCCAAGAGCTCCTCACAAAAACAGTATCAACAAAATAATATCCAAAAATTCATTTTTATAAATTTCTTATAACGTCTTTGTGGGCCTACCCAAAAAATGATTAAGCAATCAGGCCAATTTAAGGGCAATTAAATCACAAAAGAAATTAGTAGACCCTACACCAGTAATTATACCCTAATGTTTGTAAAATTAAATTAAACATGTAAACTAATTGACTTTCTTTTGCGGTCGACGAGAAAAAAATTGAAATTTCCGCAAAATTAATTTTAATCACTCCCCTCCTAAATTATCTGAGAGGCAGTTTCTTGTTATGTCTTACACCGACCTGTAGCACTTTAATTTTATCTAGTAGGTTGTCTCATAATTAGAAAACCAATTAGCTTCGCCGCCATTCTATTTGTTGTTAAGTTTCAGCCCTGCATGACAATTCTCGTACCGTTAAAAATAATCGTTAAAAATTGGGTTAAGTTAACTTTTTGTTGTCAAATTGTCTTGTTTTTGCTATTGCAATTGTAATCTTTTGTGGTCGTGTTAAAGCTATATTTGGAGTGTGACAATTTGACAACTAAAAGTTAACTTAACCGAATATTTAACGATTTTAAGGTACGAGAATTGACAAGCTGATTATAAACAGTCCATAATATTTCCGTGCGGTTAGGAAAGAGTATTTGCGACTATAACTGCGTCTGGCAGTTACAGCTCCAAAACAAGTTACCATGTGTAAATATATAAAAATTTCGTTGAAGACTCATTAAGAAAGAGAAGGAACGCAGTGTTAAATTGAGTTTAGACGGACTTTTCATAGACAACAAGGCTATGATCAAACCAAAAAAACCTCCAATCTTTAGTTACCAATCGTAATTGAGACCATATAATTTTGTATTCCTCACTCACAAAGATCGATTAAGCATCCACGCCTATCTCCAGCTTGAAAAACTTAAAAATTTGTTAACCTATTCCCTGTCTCATGTATCATATAATATATGATACATACCCATTGGTTTACTATTGTGTCTACAGGCGCGACAGGCAACCTGTTTAAAAAGATGCAGAAATGCCTTTGCCAAAAAGGTTAGCACCTTTCCTTGCGGTTTTTTGTACTTTCTTTTCTCTTTCACCGGCAATTAGCAACAATTTCTGACCATTGAGTCTGGCATCTTTTTAGTGTTCTTGTATAGCGTTGCAATTTATTAGGTTGTCAGAGATCGTCGTTTAAAGAAAGAAACTGCAATTTCAGTAGCTCTAATATTAATTTCATATTTCATCAAAGTAACTTTAGTGGTTCAGACGATGAAAGTTGGACAGACTAAGTAAATATTAAACTTATGTTATTACTAACGTTTAGTAATGCATCTCTTTGAAATTTTACTCAAACACCAATTTTCGAAACTAAGAAACTCTTGAATGATGCTACAGATTAATATTTTAGTTTGAATTTTGCTCGTATAAATTCATTTGAAACTATAAATTTTGAGGTACAATCTTCCGTCGTATATCAAAGAGATGCCTTTAAGTTGAGGGAAATTTCGCGTGAAAAGATTAATTGTCGTAAAATTTAATTGGAATTACGAACACCTTAAAGGAGTCAACTTCCGATGAATAAGGGTAAAATGGGCGATATTTGTTATGTTTAAGCAATTAGTAGTTTAGTAATTTTTGGGTAGTAACCCTCCGTCACAGGAGGAGGCCCGTCCCTGCAGTGGGACATTAATGGGCTGTTATGATGATAAATTTTTGGCTTTGAATAAGTGTACAAAATACTTTTGCCTTCACCGTTAAACTGGCAATGGGAAGTAGAAGCAATGCTCTATGGACTAAGATATTTAATAGGAAATAAGTCATTGAAGTCCTGCTTAATAATACCAAACAATGTGTGCAAAACCCTTAATAAAAATGTTGGTTTGGTGTTCAAGACAATAGCATACATTTGGTTGCTTGCTCTGGAGGTAGACTTAAATTTAAACTTAGGGGTTTGTTGTCAAAGAGTTTCATCATAACAGCCCATTAATATCCCACCGCAGGAACGGGCTTCCTCCTGTGGTGGAAGGATACTTGACCTACTAATACCACGCTGGCCAGACGGATTGGTTTATGGTTTAATTTCAGGTATTCCTCTTTTTATTTCGTTAAGATAATATTCACAAATAGTCCCTTAGTCGGTTTTTACGACAACCATGGGATGAGATGGTGAGGTGACATATTGTATTCTTACTCCGTCACCACACGGACAACACTGAATATATATTTCAGTAAATAGTGTATTTTCAGACACAGTCTTTGATCTACTAATCATCATCCATATTAGATAGTTTATTATTAACCCCTTCATAGATGCCTCGGGATGTTAACTGTTATTGTTGGCGAAGTTTAAATTAAATTGATTATTCAATACAAACTCAAAAGTATTTAACTCCATCCCATAACCAACATTAACTGCGACCTTATCATTTGAGCTCCCAAAACTTACTCTAAAACATCTAAAATTAAATACACTAAAACCTCTTTCAGCACAGACTTGGCAACAAGACACATTATATAAAACATTAACCATTAATACTCAATGTGCTAAACTTACGCTTCGGTGTGACAGAGGTCACTTTAATTTGTAATTCGAACTTCGTTTGAGGTTAGAGAGGTCTCTATTTGGTCCGTGGACCGACATTAAGGGTACCATCAAGTGCCCTTTTCACGCCAGAATGGTCCACACTTGTGCTGGCAAATAATTAGACCTTGTTTGTGGCCTGGCCTTTTCATGCCCATCTATATTTTTGGATGTAACGTCGTTTACATTTTTTATAATGTACGTCTCGTTCCGAAATACGGTGTACTGAAATAAAATTACGCTTGTGATGACGTAAAAACGAATGGGTTGAACTTTTTAAAAGTTGACCTTTTCATTTTATGGAAACTGATATCTATATTCTTCATAATATTAAGTAGTTAGTTAGTTTAAGCCTCCATCAACCTACTGCTAGGTTATTTCCATGTAATAAAGGCCAGAATAGAGAAATCATTTTGGATACCTAAGTAAAACAGTCATTTTTTGACAAAAAATATACCTACATATAAGAACACGGTAAATTCAAAAATTGGAAAAGCATTAGCCGTTTCAACAAATAATTTAAGAACAAGATGGCATAATAGTCATCTTCAAATTATTATACCAAATCTGGCCATAAATACAGCCTAAAATGATTAATAACATACTAGCTAAGACCCAGTCATCAATTTCAATCAACAATATAAACAGAACAATCTGATAGATGATACGTTTGAAGACATATCAATTAATTATAATTAGACGACCTCGGTGGCGCGCCGGTAAAGCCAGCGGCTGCCGCGCATGAGGTTGTGGGTTCGATCCCCACGCAGGACAATAATTTGTGAGATCCACAAATTATTGTCCTGAGTCTGGGTGTTATATGTGTCCGTTAATTGATGTTTGTAAAAGTCCCCGCGACACAGGGCATGATCCCTAGTGCGGGAGTTGTCTTTTTTAAAAATAAGAAAATAAGAATGATAACAACACTATCATATAAATACTATCACATAATTATTATTCTAGGTATCAAGTAATACGTAAATGGTCAATAAGGCTTGCCGCATACAGGTCATACGCCACAGCCTTAAACACCGCCACAAGAAGCAAGAACGGGCCACAAAAGTAGCTGAAGCGACAGTCACTTTTTTTCGGACGTTGCCAATAATTCTGGGCATAAGAACCAAGCAGCGACGATTGTAGCGTGTGGCGACCAACGGCGTCAACCGTGTGCGACGAAAACGGCCTATAAAAAATGTACAAAAACTATAGGAAATATCGTCTGGTAAATAGAATCATTTTAGATAAAAAATGCATTTATCATGTTTTACCAGTAAGCAGACGATATTCCATTTTCAGCGTTTTGTGGTAGTAGCCGGTGGCTCGTGTTCAGGAGCCCTAAGATATCAAAACAGCTCGACTTTGAAAGTCGTGAAAGTTTAAACCCCTGGCTATTTAACCCTTAAAAGTCAAAAGCGAACCAAAGATGGTGACAGAATTAACTTAAAGTAATTAACGTTTTATCTATAAAAGTTTGTATTACCGTTTTGGGTAGCACTTAGATGATCTTAAGATTCTTAATACGTTTTATATATTTCTTAGTTAACTTTATTATTACTTACTGTTTTTGTTATAATGTTTATTGAAGATAAACATTATCGTGTTGAGTCGTTTGAGAATACACTTACATTGTTTTCGTTTTTAGCTGGGTTTTCATAAGTGTTATTTTGTTCTTATATTTTATTTAAATAATTAGAATATAAAGTTAAGTTTGCATCGGATTGTTTATTATGATGGAGACTGCATTAGAGAATTAAGCTTACATTGCCTTCTTATGATGGAAGCAATCTAAAGAAAGTTAGATTTCGGCATTGTTATTTGAGCAATATTGAGCATGTGTCATCAGCAAAACCGTAAGTTTAGACTTGTGTCTAAACTTTACTTTGAGACTAGTCTAAACTATTAAGTGCACATCTTAACCGTAATCATACTAACCAAAATATGTTTACTTATATGCCTCATTAAAAGGTTTTATTTGATCCTCATGTCGTTGTTTTCAATGTAGTCGGAATGAAGAAAAACTCAGATAATTAAAAATAGTTCATTTAGCAGTTATTGCTGGATTACTATAGATATAAGTAAGTGTTAGATATTTTATATAATATTAAATGTATAAATAAATATTCCTCACACATTCACACAGCGTCGTCTAGTCCCAACCTAAGCAGATCTTGTACTATGGGTACTAGACAACGGATAAACATACATAAATACTTTTTTTTGTAAATACATACATATTATTATTATACATAGAAACACTCAGACTAATGCAAACAATCATGTTCATGCATACAAAGATTTGCATCGAGCGGGAATCGAACCCGAGACCTCTGCGTAGCAGTCATGTTATATGACCACTACGCTACGGAGGTCATCAAAATACTATTGTTAGTTTACATCGCAAAAGTAATCTAATGATGTAATACCAGCTCTTGAGTAAGATAATGTCTTAGTCAGTACCACCACTGTGGCCTCTTAATCCGCATTCAACTGAAGGTGGCTTGAATGCGGATTAAGCGGTCATGGTGGCTTAGTTATGTTCTGCCGTTGCCGACCTCCATGACAGTGTGTTACCACAGGTAAAAAGATAAAATTAAAATGGACAAATCTCCTAAACCGATGGGCATTTTTTGATGTTTTTTTTTTGCTTCTGCCTAATAAAATGATGCCCTATTACGTGTTAAAATTTATGTGCCATTTTCATTGTAAAATAAAATATTCTTATCATTGTTCTAACTTATATACAAAATTTGACCGTATCGATCAAATCTAACTGCGAGTTTCTGAACTATAAATTTAAATTTACAATTCAGTTTAAATCAGACGTACGATTGAGTTATAGCAAAACTAGATTTGTTTTCAGCGAAACATTTGAATCGAAAACAAAAAGTTTTATTCAATACGTTAAATCGTGTTTCCAAAACCGTATTTTCATTGGAGAAACAAAATAACCAAACACATACGGATGTGTGTTGCCAGTTCAAATAAAATGGTTTTGCTATTCGATCCTTTAATTGATTTAGCACCGGCTTATTTGTTTAACATACGGGCTTATCGAACACATTTGAATTTAAAAGTTATGTTTTTTGAAATTTTGCTGTTTTTTTTTCATCTTTGATTTAAATAAATATGTTTGTTGTGATTTAGAGATTTGGGTAAATGGGTTTCTATTATTTTTTGTATCGGGTTTTTTTTTTGTTAATCGTTTCGAAGTTGCTTTGCGGAGTGTAGAAAAAATAATATTATATTGTTTGGCCGGACAATAAAATTGTAATTTTCTCTAAGATGCATTGATGCAGAATCTCTACGTTTGCTAGTAAAGAGGCATTATGGTCTGCAGTTTTTAAAAAAAGAGAGGCCAGATTTAGATGTTTGTTGCCTTTTGGTTGAAGATTAAAAAATAGTATAAGATTAAAATATTTACATCTCTTGTATCTCAATTGTATGCATATTATATATTTTTAGAGCTGCAATGTCTTACAACACTGCTGTAAATCTCAAAAGCTCTCAACGGTTAATAAAATTTTATATTAGTATGCCAAGTTTTTCATCTTTGCTGAAGATACTGACTTTAAGTAAGTAGTAGTACCATTTTTTATTTATTTAAATAAAGGTACTTTTTTTGAAGTTTTTAGATTAAAATAATACTTTAAGAAAGCTTGAAGGATTTTTAATCATTGGTTGGTTGCACCACGGTTGCAGGACCTTATTACAAATCACCATATTTATTATTTATCATCATCATCATAACAGCCCATTAAAGTCCCACTGCAGGGAAGAGCCTCCTCCCGTGACGGAGGGGTATTTGGCCTACTAATACCACGCTGGCCAGACGGATTGGTACAGGGTTTAATTTCAAGTTTTCCTTCTTTTTATTTCGTAACGATAATATTTACGAATAGTCCTTTAGTCGGTTTTTACGACACCCATGGGATAAGATGGGGTGGTGACATATTGTATTCTTACTCCGTCACCACACGGAGATTATTTACAACATTGAAAAATTGTGAGTCAATTGAAAAAGAGCGGATTTATGTTACTTCCTGATTTTTCTCACACTCAACCCCATCGGGGCGAGAGTGTCGTTATGTATGTATCGACGATCTCTGTGGCGTACGTAGTGGTTATTTAACATGACTGCTACGCAGAGGTCTCGGGTTCCATTCCCGCTCAATGCGAATCTTTGTATGCATGAACATGATTGTCTGGATTTTTTCTATGTATAATATGTATTTATGTATTTACAGAAAAAAAAAGTATTTAAGTATTTTTAACCCATAGTACAAGCTCTGCTTAGTTTAGGACTAGCTGATGACGATACGTGAAAGTGTTAGGATAAGGGTTATATACAGCCAGAAAGATCTGGCTGTATATAATCCTTCAAACTAAGAGGTTTGAAGTGGTGGTATAAGGTCAAATGAGCCTGGATTTGTTTCGTAATTTGCTTAGAATTCTATCCTTGGGCTAGAAAAAAACCAAACGAACTTCAAGCAAACATAATAAAATACCCAACATCTTTCACCCAGACTTTAAAATACCTTTTCAAAATAACTAAAATACAGTAAATCATTAGTTCTAATTATGAGTTTGTTTAATTAGTGCTACTAACAACCTCTCCAGATAACGCCCTGAGGCAATTCCACGTATAACGTTTTATTCGAATGGCACATTAAAATAATTTATATTCGCAGTGCTAAGTAGTTGAGGCTTCTACCCGTAGCTTTATAGACTAAGTTTAATTTATCCTTTACTTTCTTTTACAGGTCGTTCCGCCCGCTTTACTTCTCATTGAATGTAAGTGCAACTTATTGTTTTAGAAGTTTAAACTTTGCTTAAATTGGTGGTTTGTTTTATATAAGTTAAGATATTGTGTGTGGGGGGAGACCCCTCACACGGTGGACCGACGACCTGGTTATGACGGCGGGAAGCCAATGGATGAGGGAAGCACAAGACCGCGCAGGGTGGAAACATTTTGGAGGTGGCCTATGTCCACCAATGGACGTCCATCGGCTGATATGGAATGGGATTGTGACTGTTTGAAACCTGGTGAAATACGCAAAAAAATTCAAGGATTGAACGAAATGGCTTTTAGTAATAGTACAAGGGCTTCCCGTTGTCACCATCACTTTAGCGGTCTGACACTACTGGATGACACTTAACTAGCTGATTAAGATTTCAAAAAAGGGTTTTTTGGCGTTCTCCTTCAGCATCGAAGAGTTCATTCTTTTTTTTTATTACCACTATAGCAGCCCTTGTATGTGCATGTACAGAACTCTTGTGCATAGAAACTGGGCTGGTTTTGTCAGGCTAGAGGTATTACACTAATACACGAAATTGTTCGAAGAGTTCGAGTAGAAACGTTTTAGCGAGCGTTTGTTTAAGTTATAGCTGCCGCGGCTAATGACCCTACAGGCGACGTTGCCCGTGGAGGACGCGGTGGGTAAACCTTCGCGCCTCCTCACTCACGGTCAAATCGCTCGTCGAGCCGCGTCAAGCCACGCCGCATGTGAATCTCGACGCCTCGCGCTTCCATAAACGAGATCTGTCAAATTGTGACAGTAATAGAGTCAAGTAAAGACTTTGAAGATGCTGCCCTTGGTTTTAGATGAAGGAGGGATTATGATTTTTCAAACTATTGACCTGTGGCGCAATCGGTATATTACATGGCTGCTAGGCAGAGGTTTTGGGTTCGATTCCCGCTCAATGCAAATCTTTGTGTGCATGAACATGATTGTTTGCATTGGTCATTATGTATTAACTAATATGATTACCTACTTAATACTTACTAGAGTGAAAACAATTACATCAAATTACGTTATCTAATGTGAAGTATTAATCATTGCGAAGAATTCCCAAAACGTGATAATATTATAATTAATAAGAGTCAAACAGTAAGATATTACGGCAATTACAAGACAAATAATTATGTCGTAGCAACGCCTACTCTGTCAAGATTGATTACACGAAATACCTATAAACATATTGCTGAGACATCCTCTTAAGGCGTTATAATTAAAAAAAATAACTACTATTATGATACTAATAAAACATTTTTGAAAGAAAATAGGGGGTAGTTTGCAAAGAAGTCGTAAAATCGACTAAGGAAAACTTGAAATTAAAACCTATACCAATCCGTCTGGCCAGCGGGGTAATAGTAGGCCAAGTATCCCTCCGTCACGGAAGGAGGCTCGTCCCTGCAGTGGTACATTAATGGGCTGTTATGATGAAGTATTTAAAATATAACTAGCTCTTTTTTTACTACATTTGAAAATGATATTCGATGGTAATACACAGACGCTTGATATAAAAATCATACTTATACTTTCAACAAACTTGTATTGCAATAATAAATACATAAATGACAAGCCGCGGGGCGGGTTAACATTAATATTTCAAAAGCAGTCTCAGGTTTCATTAGCTGAATACTGAATTTTTAATAAGGTTACCATACACTCGGGGGTAAAGGCATCGTGATAATGTCAATGGAAGGCTTTGGCACAGTACAACCAGTAGTCTATCTCGGCCAAATATTTATTATAAATGCCTACAGCTGCGCGGTACGTAAACATGCGATAGGGCTGCCCACCTCCAGCTTTTTAATTACATTTACCTACTTTCCCGCTCGTTACTGCGGCACAGTCGCGACTGTTTACTCCGCAAAGCCACCTCTATCGTGAGCGTGTAGGCATAACTCGCGTTTCGTCCGTTTCTATCAAGTCGAAATACTGTATATATTTGTACTATGGCTTTGGGCTCGATCGAAATTAAATTGGTTGCTTTCGCAATAGAATTTAGGTTCAGCTATGGTTTGGTTTAAGGAATTTTTTATGAGTTTGGAAATTGTGTTATGTTGTTTGATAATGTATCTGAATTGGGTAGCGGTTTGAATTGTTTTGTGTGAAGAAGGTGAAAGGTCTTGGTAGGGAGTAGTGCTTTGAAATATGTGAGGTGAGGTGTGGTTTGCAAATAATTTTCCTAATTCAAGACATTATCTTTTTTTCTGCACAGCAATAACACTGCTGATTAAGGAATGTGTGCCTCTGTGATGTGATGTGATTTAGGAATCTTTCCATAGCTGGGGACTGCTCACTTATCTGAGCTTCTCCGTGCTTCGAAGGGCACGTTAAAAGTCGTACCGGCTGTCGTCATAGTGATACAATGTTAAGACACGTCACGAACTTACACAACTCTCGACTCCAGGTTGGCCACTTTTCAAACGCCATGGAACTATGAAAATACTATTCTGTATTTTCCCACTTCTTTGTACAAGTCTCTACTATAAAGTTTTACTCACCTATTAAAATATGAATAGCAAAAAACTAGTTTCGTAAAATAAAAGTGCGCTTGTTAAGTTTTTAATTTCAACTTAATGCTTTACATAGAGCTGTAGTCGTCGCCTACTATTTTTATGAATAAAATAATGAGTAAGTACTTATATTTCTTTTTATGAATATTTCTTAACATTCCTTTTTTAAGTACTTGTAGTATTAACCCTTTCATAGTGCCGCTAGCAGACGCAATAGTAAAACAATGCACGTGTACCACATATGGTACACTGCACTGGGAACGTGTTAAGAAGGAATTAGAGATTGGACATAACAGTTATTATAATTTATATCGATGTAGAAAAGATAAAATATATCAACTTAAGTGTGAAAGAGGAATACATGCTGCGCCGACCCCAAATAAAATTGGGATAAGGAAATGATGATGATGATGATATTATAACATCTTTGTATTAATAAGATTAAAAAAAAGTATTTTTGTAGGTTTATCCGTTCGCTAGTATTCACAGTACAAGCTCTGCTTAGTTTGGGACTAGATGACGTTGTGTGAATGTGTGAGGATTATTTTATTTATTTATTTTTTAGCTTAGAAATAGTTTGAATATAAATAGCATATTCAGTAGAAAGCAGTGTTAAAGACAATTCCTAATTCCCTCTCAAGATAACTTGGGCTCGCGTATAACTTTCTTACTTCACTATCATACGAGATAATAGCTGTTGTCACAGACTAACAAAGTTTGCAGTAGGTTAAGTAGTGTTTTTAGGAATTAGTATTTCTGAAGGTGGTATTTTTTGGCATGATTGGTGGTCGTAAATTTGAATAGAGTCTCATACAAGATTTTTTCTCCTATCCGCAAATAGCTGCTCTGCGCCGGGATGTCGTTTTTTAAATCCATTAAAGAAATGTTTGTATAAAATCCCTGCGATGTTGGAATCCTACGCTACAGAGAAATGAGCCTTTTTTTAAACGACAATATAAAACAAAACTTACTTTATTTTTCGCATTAAAATCGGATTGAGTTTATTCAAATTACTTTCCAATTTCGTTCAAAAGTACATTGAAATTAGATAAAAGCAAGCAAACTGGTCCCAAAGCGGACAAACCAACTTTTATTAAAAGCCTATTACAAATTAAAACATTTAAAAAACCATCTCAATACTGTATATTTATACACTGTGAGTAAAACAGTAGTACAACGAGATGAGCACTCTACGAAGAGCGTTTTGTGAAAGGAGCACAAAACACGTAAGGTGGGCACGAGCTGCGGTTATTACATGCACACTGTGTGTTCAGGGAAACAGGTAGATAAGACCTAATCTTAGCATTTCATGGATTCTCCGTGCTTGTGCCGGGTCCATCGCGTGATAGAGGACGGAACACTTGCATAACAGCGTCTGGGACTTACGACACAGATGTATGTTAAAGGAGGCCCCCTTACAACGCGTTAGCGGTCACCTTCACTGTCTGCTATGTTCCGTTCTCTACCTATCTAAATTTGGTAGGCACCTAACAAATTTGGATATAGAACAACAAAATTGGTACAACAAAGTAAGGTGTCTGTAACCCCATTCATAGTCTGCTATAATATGAATTAAATCTACCCAAGAAATAAAAGTATAACTGAACTCGCGTTCTCTATGCCCACACATTTTATCGTTGGAAACTAAAGAGGAAAAGAATTCTAAAGTATCTTTATTATTCTTTCTTATCTTAAAATTTTATTTGAGTAATTCCATTATTGTAACAACGGTAGTTATAGTTAAAAGTCTATAAAGGTACATGCACGTTTCTCGTCTGTGGACGCTTTAAGGTTTAAGTTTGACTTTTATCTTTGAGATCATAACAGCCCATTAATGTCCCACTGCAGGGACGGGCCTCCTCCCGTGACGGAGGGATACTTGGCCTACTAATAACACGCTGGCTAGACGGATTGGTACAGGGTTTAATATCAAGTTTTCCTTCTTTTTACTTCGTAAAGATTATATTCACGGATAGTTCCTTAGTCGATTTTTACGACACCCATGGGATGAGATGGGGTGGTGACAGACTGTACTCTTACTCCGTCACCACACGGAGAACTACTAACTAAACATAATACTCACTCATATACTTTCACCGCTATGATATTAGTAATATTTTCATAATCATAGTTAAATAATAAAATTTACGATAATGTCGGACTTAAAAAAGCTTTCTCGAATGTGTTAGTAATGGATTATTACGGATCCATAAGTAATATATGACTTGGTCAGTAAAATGAAACATAAATATGGTATCTGTTCTATCCATATAATTCGGTATGTAAAGTAAAAGTTTACCTACGTTGATTCCAAAACCGTTTAGAGATTTTAGATCGGTACGAAATAAAATCATATTTTGAGAGCAAAAAACCGCAAGAATGTGCTCATTTTTACAATTATACATGAATTACTTTGTCTTTCTTTTAATCTCTAAATGACGTCATGCGTCCAGCTGAACAGAAGTTTGTCTCTGCTTTCATTGGTCAAGTAATTTAGCCGTACGCATGACGTCATCACAAGTAAAACTTAAAATGTTTATTTAAAATAAACTATAGGTAGGAAATCAAAAATACTTAAATCAGTTGTTTATTATTAATAAATCTTTAAAATAAAAATATAAAAAATACCAAAAATAATCTTTACATATCGAATTGTAGAAAGAAATGTTATAATTGTTATTTATGCTGCAGGGAAATACATTACACTGATTCTCTAATAACAAATCTTAGTTCTTGAAGAAATAAACTTCGACAGGTATCCTAAACCAACACTTTGAGTTTTTATAGTTTTTATTGCGCTATGTAGTAATGCATGCAGGTGTATTTCTGCGTTGAATTCAACCTAATCTCCAAGCAATAGTAAGTAAATATTACTATAGTTATCATTTACATACTATTGCGACTTGCGAATGAATCATGTTTTTCGCGGCCCTTAAGTAAAAGAGATTTAGTATAGACAGATAATCTTAATGATAGATAAGCGCTTTGTTAGTCACTTCACCGTAATCGTATAAAAAAATAAAATATTTCGGTAGCACATTCTCACATACTATTGGACATTAACATGAATGCTACGCAGATGTCTCGGGTTCGATTCCCGCTCACTGAAAATATGATTGTTTGCATTGGTCTGGGGGTTTTCTATGTATAATATGTAGGTAATTATAAAAAAACAAAAAAAAAGTATTTGAGTATGTTTATCCGTTGTCTAGTATCCATAGTACATGCTCTGCTTAGTTTGGGACTAGATGGCGTTGTGTGAAAGTGTGAGAAATATTTATATATTTATTTATTTATACACCAAAAACCTTTAAACATATCCCAAACTATAAGCTACCCAACTAATCCTATTACTATTTTTACGGGTCTTACTCGCGGTATATACTAATTAGCCTAGATACCTAGTAACATAAATACCTAGGTTTTTCTCCGACATTAATCTAATCCTGTTCAAAAAAGCTTGTAATATATTCACATAACCATTTTGTTACACAGGTGGGACAATGTTCTAAGTAAACATAGAGAACAAACAGACAGACGCGTGTTTGTCGACGCATTTTGTTACGAAAACCTTTTTGCTCTGGGGAATTGAAATATGTCAGAGTACGATAATGAAATGGGAGAACTAAGTAAATGCCTAGTACTGTTGACGATGTTTTGTAGGTGTTTTTCTGTAATATGGTCTGTGGGCGGATGGACTGTTAAATATTTTTTTCTTACCGGGCCTTGAATTTTCCATTGCAGAAGCAGACCCATTTTTTTAACCAAAAAAATACCAAACTCTTTAAGTGGTATACAGCTGTTTTTTAGCAATAAGACTGTGTCAGACTTGACAGAACGCGTCTCTGAAGAAAGGGAACGAATGGTAGCCTTAGACTGACTTCACTCCGATCTCTGACATTAGTTAATATTAACACAAAAGAAAGCAGGGGTTTATAAAATAAAGTGCTCGATATAACGGTTTCTTAAAACGAGATTTAAAGAGAGCATTCCATTCATGGTAGAGAAGAACTTAAATATGTTCTAGCATTGCAGACCTCTACGAATGGCACTTACCTCAACATAGGCCATCTGCACCTTTAAGACAGTAAAACAATAATATGTCAATATGAAATCTCTTACTGTTCATAATGATATTGTTACGTACATTCTTCATATAAATAAAGAAGTAAGATCACTCATAACACTCAAGAATGCTTTCTAGATAACACTTTCACAGTCTACTCTTAAATGTATGAGGACAAGATTGTGCTTCTAACGTTTAGAGATGACGCAACTGGTCGCAGTAGCATTTCGTCTAAAACGCAGCTGGTCTTAGTTTCATCTCGTCTTAAACGCAACTGGTAGCAGTAGCATTTGGTCTAAAACGCAGCTGGTCTCAATTTCATCTCGTCTTAAACGCAACTGGTAGCAGTATCATTTGGTCTCAAACGCAGCTGGTCTCAGTATCATATCGTCTTAAACGCAACTGGTTTTAAACCTCTAAATATGTGTCTAAAGTGGTATCATTATACGTAAAGTAATAAAAAACATAACTATTAATAGTTATTTCTGTTCTTTTATTATAATTGACAATGAGGTAAGTACAGAAAGAAGTTTTTCGGTAAACGAATGATTCTGGAAATGACAGTTTCTTAAAACGGTAGATATCGTACAGTTGATTATTTCTATTTAAACCAAAAAATATGAGATCTGATAAAAAAAAACAAAACAAAAACACTGCGCCACTGCTACACAACGTTGCGCCGACGCTGGCATGACGACGACGCACTGTGGAACGTCTTCATATAAACCGTTGGACGTGTAGTGAAAGTACTGAATGTCGATATACCTGCATCTAATATGAATTTCACAAAGAAGACACTTCAAACTTTTGGGTTATTATAGTTTCAATCCCTAAACCTCTTGTGTATAGTATATACAAAGCTCGAAAGATTAAATTTTAAACTATTCTCAAAATGACCTCAGTCTTTGTAAATAATATTTGTAATGATTGCGTTGATTTGAAAAAAAAGTTTTCACAATAACTGATTCATTACAGTATATTTATGTTTACGCATCAATAATTTTTAAAAAAGTAATGGAAACGTTCAATAAAATTAGTCTTATAATTGAAACCCGGGGATACCCCGGGCTAATAATACCTACAATTAATAGTTAAAAATACATTAAATATTACCCTAGAACATTATAGGTCCACATTCTTCCCATTCTTCAACGTCGCCAAAACAAAAGACTACCAGAAAGAGATCAGACATCAATTAGTGCTCATCAAAACTAACCTTATTGACATTTCATTTAATAACAACATTAAATATTATTTTTATTTAAAAATAAACTTTTTTTTTTAATAACCATAAATATGCAACTTTTTTCGGTTTTTCTGATATTATTTATCTAATTTAATTGTGTTTAAATTTAATTGCCGTTTTAAGTATTTGCTATTACCAGACAATTACGTGTTGTGCCCTTGGCATTTCAGACCAGTTGCGTTTTAGAGGACATGAATTTTAGACAAACTCTGTTTTAGACCAGTTGCGTTTCAGGCGACTTGTATTTTTAGACTAATTGATACTTAGACCAGCTGCGTTTTAGACCGGTAGCGTTTTAGACAAGTTGCGTTTTATACCCAGTGACCAGCTGCGTTTTAGACCAAATGCTACTGCGACCAGTTGCGTTTAAGACGAGATGATAGTAACCCCTTTTGAAAAGGTTATAGATGGATGCCGCCGTAGTGGTTTATGTGTTTGCTACGGCAGAGTTCACAAATTCGAACGATTTGTGCAAGAATATGAAATCTACCTATATAAAAATTAAATGTAAACAATGTATACAGAGTCAAAGAACTAAAATCTGTATGAAAATTACACACATTTAAAAAGATGCTTGTATTATTTACCTACTTACTAAGAATATAAACACTAAGAATAGAAATATAAAATAGTACATTCATAATTTATTACTTGTATTTTGTACATTTAACTAAAATCTTATAGTGTATAATAATAACTGGAAAAGTATAGTAAGAGCCTAATTATATATACGTCACCAAAAAAAGATCAATAAATATTGTCACCTCTAACTATTCTAAGCTCCCTTAAAAGAACAACCATTGTAAACATTACAGAAATGTCAACACATACCTTTTATCTTAAAATGTACTATCATACCGTTGCCTTACTCGAATATTTTTAATACAATTACTTGTGACGGAATAGTGATACCATATCGACTTGTTACCACCCTTCAGTAGCCTAATGGATGGGCTGGTATGAAGGTATTCAAAATAAACTATTTATTTTGTAGTAAGAATTTTGAATAAGTAATTTTGTTTTTGTTTAGTTTTGAATTTTAAGTGGTACAAAGAGTTATGTGTTTTTAATAATGGGTTTAGTTTTTAGTCATTTCTCGTTATTTGGTTTCATATTATTATTATGTTTTTGTCAATATTTTTTACTTAGTGGTAAAACGGTCGTGTAATTGGCTTCTCAGCACGAGGTCGAGCATTTGAATCCCAGGCAAGATGTTTTTGTATCCGTTAATTTAATATCTGTAAAGTACTCGCAATACAGAGCAAAACAGCCTTCAAAAGTATACTAAATAGTTTGGCGCTTGTTGAATACTACTGAGATCACTTCAAGCATTTTTTTTCTTTGAAAAGAAAATACATCAGCTGATATTTGTCACAAAGTAGGTACTATCAAGATCAACTCAAGCAGTTATGGATTAACTACTGCACACGGTTACACCAGTAGCGTGGTGACAAAGTAATAATACAATATGTCACCACCCCATCTAATCCCATGGGTGTCGTAGAAACCGACTAAGAGACTATCTGTGAATATTATCTTTTACATAGAAAGAAAAAAAAATGAAATTAAACCCTATGCCAATCCGTCTGGCCAACGTGGTATTAGTAGGCCAAGTATTCCTCCGTCACGGGTGGAGGCCCGTGCATGCAGTGGGACATTAATGGGCCGTTATGATGATGACACCAGCTCCTTGTAAAGAATACAGTTAAGCTCGAAAACAAAATCAATGTAATAGCCCCGTTGAAGGAACGCTTTAACATCTAAGGAATGCCTTTTACTTTCCTTCTTTCACAACACCTTTCTTTACATTTCCTGTTGCACCCACAAGCATCCAGGAACGGAACAAATATCCATTCCAAATATTTGTAACGAACGGAAATCGAATCTATGTACCTTATACAGAAAGTGTAGCATTCCAATGTGCTTAACATTGAAATGTTTAATATCGTAGTATGCAGTAATAATTTCCACAAAAAAATTTTTTGGTTCTAGGTTTTTCTTGTGGACTTTTAGGTTCAAAAATAATGAAATAGGAAAAACGTATATTTTTTCGTGTAGAGTCTAAGTAAGAATGGTACTTGATATAAATGCTATACAAGGATGTTCACTTCTGTACAAAGGCCTCTTCAAAATATTTGTTAGACTTTACATGGGCCTAACTAAGTTCACCTTGTCTTCCCACCCAGCATTTTCCGGCACACCATCGCCATTACAAAACCTTTTCGTCTCAATGTAATAATGTAACAAGAAGGTATAAAGAAACACAATTGTCCTGCTTGGGAACCGAACCTACGAATTGCCGTTTGTGCTAATAGAAATTACAGTTAACTTCGATTTAAGAAGACGTTTTAACCCCTTAGTACAGCATTAATGAGCTGTTAAAATTAAAACGCAGCTCTAAATTATAACCCGGCAAAAATGAAAAGCTATAATAAATTAAAGAACATGCTTTGTTTGTTCGCACAATAGGATTTAACAACGTATAATGATCGCGATTATGGCAAGTTGGAATTTCATTAAGACCGCCTTTCTAACTTACTTAGTAAAGAAGCTTGGCTTAAATTAAAATATATTATTAAAAGCATTTTTGGTACTTAATATTAAAGACTAGATGAGTCTATTTGTTTGTTAAACACTCATTTATTTTTCGTATATTTTTTTTTGTTCTTTGTGAAAGTAGAAAAGCTGAAATTGCTTCTTTAGTTAGCGTTTATAAACTTGAGTTTAACTTTATCGGCTGAAGGTAAAGCGGTACCGTATGAGGCTGTCATAAATGAGGTCGCAGATTCGAATCCAACGCAAAATATTTTTTCGTGTGTCTTAATTGGCTAGAGCCTGTATGTTCTTAAGTATAAGCAGAGTGAACTTTGTAAAGAAAAACAATACTTAAAGGATTAAGGTACCCAAGGCCTACCAGGTAGGTAGGCCACCATAGGCAGTACAAGATAGTAAGTGGTATTATTCAAAGATGTCAGTAATTCCAGAGCACAGCCACAGCGCTGCCTTCCCTACGGCAGAACTTTTAAAACCTTAACAGCCTATTACTGTCCCACTGCAGGGACGGGCCTACTCCCATGACGGAGGGATACTTGGCCTACTAATACCACGCTGCCCAGACGGATTGGTATAGGGTTTCATTTCAAGTTTTCCTTCTTTTTATTTAGTAAAGATTATATTCACGTATAGTCCCTTAGTCGGTTTTATGACACCCATGGGATGAGATGGGGTGATGACATAATATTGTATTCTTACTCCGTCATCACACGTAGAAAACTTTAAAACCGTATAGGTCTGTAATGTCACTATTTTACTTTAAACATATTTTGTTAGCACACTACAGCTTTGGTGGTGAATTTTGTCTTAGTTTATATTTAACCTTTAGCTACCGACGTGGTTTTTTTGTAACATAAGTACCGACGTGGGGCCTGTGAGGCCACAAAACAAAACATCGATTTTTATAAAACATGTTTATAATTTGTTTTAAATTATGCTATATTGAGATCATTTGGGATACCTGAATGAAAGAAAAAATAAAATTAGAATCAACTTTATTAAACTTTTGAAATTAGAGGCCTTTTAATCTTTGACTACGTTTTTTAACTAAAATTCGACACTTATCATAATAACAGACATAAAAAAAATATTTTCTTCTTAGGAACTTAAAATATTTTTTTTTCTTTAAGATGAAGGTTATATTTATTAAACAAAGAAATAAAAATATTTGCAAACTTCTAAATAAAAAAAATGACATACAGTAAAGTCATGTATTCACATTCAGGACAAACTTGCTTAGCGTACTGTAAACAGACGTGTTTTTTACATAAGAAACATCTATAAGTTGACTTTCTATTGACTTCCTGTATCATCATCGCTGATTTCTGGAACAAAATCTTCTCCTACGTTGTCTATTTCTGATCCGCTGAAGTCCTCCCCTATCAGGTTCTCAATAAAAGTGTCGGTATTTTTATCAGAAAGATTTATAGGGTACCTAGGTATTTTAGAAATGCCTAGTTGTTGTGTGGGTAATTGTCCAGGCCCAGGTACATCCATTTTTAAAATAAGTAGTTAGATATCTTTAAAAAAGCACTCCAAATTAAAAATAGCTAAAGCAAAAAAGTAACGTAAGTACCGACGTCGGGCCTGAGAGGCCGCGTCGTAATTTCAAATTCCCATAACGTACCAAAATCACGTCCACCGGCACAACCCCCGCACGGAATGGCGTCAGGGCAGCTAGAAGCGCAGCTACTGGGAAGCAGGGATCTCTCCTAAGCGAGGAAGGGGTAAAACTAACAACATGGCTATCTGCCGCGGCCTGACAGGCCCCACGTCGGTACTTAAAGGTTAAGAAAAGTCACTCCATTTTGAAATACACAATACATTATAATAATTTAAACTTCTTAATTTAACAACTTATAAATAAGTAAATCTACTAAAACCACTACATTATTTAGGTTACTTTGACGTTAATGCATCAAAATAATGTTATATCATACATAACATCCTACATACAATAAAGCCGAGATGATGTACTCAATGTAAAAGCCAAGCCATTGTTCTCTGTTGCTGAACAATGTACAGTAACTATCACTACAATGCCTTCACTAATTAATTGTTTAACAATATGCTGACTAAAACATTAAACTTTTATACCTTAAAACTCTATCAATTACTGTCATCATGACAGCACATTAAAAATAACTTTTTCTGTTTTAACTGTTTATAAATCAGTCAAAACAAGTGACTGTGAGTGCCTCAAAATAACACGTGAGGTAGAAGGAGTGGATTTAGATCACTTTTTCCTTTATTTTTTTTTCGTAGAGATTCTATTAAATTTATCCCGTAGTCTACTTTTACGACACAATTAGGATGAAATGGGTTATTAAAACCCTGTAGTATTATTTCGTTATACATGAAAAGTTAATTCAACCATGAACTAGGTACACGACAAACGAAAAACTCTACCAACATAAAAGCAAAAACGTGTAACTACAAACGACTATATAAAGAGGCTAAATGATATCTTGATGACCAAAGAAACTCTATCAAAACATGAAAGTAGGTCGTATACCTACTGAATTATTCTTTAGTTGGTAGATAGTGGGCCGTCGAACATAATGTTATGTTGGCACCTGTAATCAAGAAGTCGTTGGTCACAGCTGTTACTTTTCTTCTGTATTTTTAGCGGCTAGTTAGCAATGTCAAATAGATGGTAAGTTAGCAATGCTAGATCATTGCCAAGCCTCTGATTGTTCTAGTCAGTTTGTAATTTCACTTAATATTTTGCCAACATCTTGGTAATAACTGACTCTCAAAGAAGGTACCCAAATCGGTTGATTTTTTTGGTCTACTTATTGCTTAAGTCATGCATTCATACTTTAGTAAAAATTAAAAGAAAAAATAAGAACATTTAACAACAAAAAATGAACTACACTACTCCTTAGCACTTCATTTCTCTACCAAAAGTATTATTGTGATCATGTTATCTGCAACTACTCGTGTGGCAAAGCGTTTGATAATTCTTTGTGCGATGTACAAATTTTCCTGGGTCTGGATGTTTTTTGAGTCAGTTAAATTGTTGTTTGTATAGTCACTTAAGGCATGATCCCTAGTACGGGAGTTGGCTTTTTGAAAAAATAATAATTAAAGAGAAACTAAAAATATATAAACATAGCAAACTACCTGTCTAACCATGACCCTTACCATACCACCTCACGACAAACGCTTATCATTATTTCTACAAACAAAAACTTAACTTCGAACCACATAATCCGTGAAGGTACACCCTCTTATCATGTACTTAAACAAATATTTCTACTTCACTCACATACGAGCGGTTGTAGACTGGCGATTTTTAAACGCTTGTTGAAGCATATTCAAAAGCGCGTATATGTGTAAGCTTTATTCAAGATGAAATTTGTATGAGAGATAACACAATAAGTGTTTTCTCGTATGACTGCTTTTTCAACACAACATCTAATTACTTATAACATGTTTTAATAAAAATTAAATATTTATCCTTTTTCAACTGGGACTTGATATGCTATCAAGTCCCAGTTGAAAAAGGATAAATATTTAATTTAAGTAAGAATGTGTAAGAAATATTATAATAGTATACCTATAGTTCTAGGTGGCAATATTTGAAGGAGGCCTATGTTCAGCAGTGGACATCAATTGGCTTATATGATGATGATGATGATGATAGTCCTATACCTACATCAACTTGTCATTAAGCCCTTTGCCAATCTGTGTAGACAGCGCGCTCTATGATTACCTTCGCTACTGAAGGACAACCGTTCATACAGTGCACATAATTGGATTGGTATTCAGAAACGACACAGATTTAATGAAGCGAATTTCAGTGTTATAGTAAGCAAATTATACCAAAAAGATCGTTCAAACGTTTGAAAAACGCTAGTCTAAAACTGCTCTAAGCGTTACTAAATCCCATTGCTTTCTTAAAAAGGTCCGACGGAATGGGGTCTCAGTTTTTATCCCAGATCAGATATTTCCGGGAAGGATCACGTTAGTAAATAGAGAGGGAAAGAAATAATTAATGGCATAAGGGTTTAGGGATGCTGTAAATTATTTAGTGTAATCATAATGTAGTGTTTTGCATACAGATGTGTATGAAGACTGACTATGAATACAAAATGTTACTACCCCATTTTCCCCATCCTGAGCGTGTTGTCGAAGTCAATTAAGAAACAAAACATTGTGATAGTCGTTATCATTGTATTGGTCAGATACGAAGTATAAAAAGTCCACTGCTGGACATGCTATACGATTGTATACGGGTTGCATTCTGAGCTGGTATTGTGAAACAAAAGAAGAAGAAGAATGCTTGACATAGGACCCGTCAACTGTTTCCACCGTGCGTGAAGTTTGCTCATAGTCAGTTTCATCGACTGATTCATAAATGCTAGAGAAGCCAAGTCATCAAGGTCTTTAAACAGATGGGTGAAAGCTCAGTGAGCGACCTTGTGTCTCTTTCTCGTACGATAAAGTTTTTAATAAAATAAACAGTATTAATTGGTCTCTCCAAGAAATTAAAATCGACTCGAAATGTTTCAAAGGTTTTCGGCCTAAAGGCTGGTACAAAGAAAAGGCAAATAACATCCTTAAATTTTCCAATTTTACAAGTAAAACATTTTAAACGATAACTGTAATTTAATTTCGAATAAATGTTAACTTTGTGAAAAGCAATCAACCAATCAAAATACGATGTTCCTTAATGGACGTTTTGAATAATAATATAGACGGATGGTCACTCCTTATAAATCCCGGTTCTAGATGGTCTTCGGAGATGGATATAGTTGCAGAAAAGGTAAGTGGTGCGAACCAACAAACAGCCTCGTTAGCAAAGCGGTCATGTGAGCTGCAGCCGTGCATGAAGTTGGTTTGAATCCTAAGCAAGTTGAATGTGTAAAAAAGGTGATTATTTGGATGATACGCAAATAATTGTTTTGAGTTGTATTTTGTGCACATTATTGTAATGTTTATAAAAGTTCTTGAGACACAAGATTTGATGATTGACGCAGGAGTTGTCTTCTTTAAAAGAGAAAAAAAAAATTAAAATAGCTTTATGACACCTTGTGAAAAAAGTCTTGAATGGTGGCACCGGGTTCTAAAGGCAAATCACCTTTCTCTGCCATTCAATGTTGGATCACCATCGGATATCAACATCATCTGATGTTATCTGAGTTTCCTAGAAATTGTTTTAGTCGGTAGAAGGCTTTGTTAAATTCTAACGACCAAACTCCAAGCCGAAAATGTTGGAGCATTTTCAGGATACCTTGGAGTCAACATTTGACTAGCCAGTCAGCCATAGTAAACAGAACGTAAAACAATGGAGTTAAATATGGATATTTCTTCTGAGGCTATTATGCAATATTGTGGATGCTTCTTTTAAAGCATTTACTTGTTCGAATTTATATCGAACACTTTGCAAAACGTAATAATTGCATTGCATGCAAATATTAAAAATATACATTTTACTTTAATATTAAGTGAGTTCGTGTTCACATCTCCTTGGAGACACCGCTGCGTAATCTAACCATTACCATAACCATTAATTTTACAATTTAAGTTTAGTAAAAACCATTATAATAAGTGACTATTATTAGTTAAAAACGTGTTAAGAGTTTTGTGTTATGCTTGTGTGTATATTGATACGAATTATAAATCAATTACCATACTATTGACATTAAATAAACACCATTACCATCTTGAGAAATTAGTGTGTGCGGTTACCATAACACCCATATACTAATTTGTACATACCCAGAAAAGACACAAGTACCGATAAATCTACTTTGAATTCAAAAAAAATATATAGGGCGTCCTGCAATTAAAACTGACCCAAATCACTATTCAACCAAAAACAAATCACTAGAGTAAACAACTAAAACCATTATAACATAACGCTACATTTTGTACAAAAAAAAATCCTTTCCTTAACTTTGTAGGGGTTCACTTAAAAAGGCATTTACCCAACGACGGCTCCGTGACTTATCGCTGCCCGTTAAAAAGAGACAGAAATATACACTTTACTTAAAAGAAGAGCAGGATAGTAATATGCGTCAGAAATATTTAAATTAAGTCCTCCCTGTAATGTTCGACATTATTTTTTTATCGGCATGTCCAAATAAAGATATGTAGTCAACTAGATTTGTTTTTTTCCCCTCTTTTTGGGGTAATGTTTTTCTTTCGAGGGGAAATTGTGAAATGCGAGAGCCATTTTACTGATGTCCTTGTAAATTAAGTATACTAGTTTTGTAATATTTGTAAATTAGATTTTTGTTTTGCTTATTTTTTATTGGGGTTGGAGAAATTATGGACTGGAAGTACTAAATCATTTTAATTTAGTATTACCAGTGAGAAGACAATTTTGTACATTATTCTTAATTATAGAAAGTATTTCGAAGTTCTTTTCTAAGTATGAAGAAAACTAAGGCTATAAATCCTCTATAATGAGCCATCTTGGTTCCTTTCTGTGATACAAATGTTATAAACTGATAGGTAGTTGCTTAGATGAAATTAATGTTAATTCAACAGTTCTTAAAGACCAAATTTCAAGAAAGGGATCCTGTAACGATTCTTCTTCAATGATGTAAGAAAGCTTACTCTACTAAAACAACGCTGTCTTTATAGATGGCTTAAGTACGACCTTTTAACAGAAGTGATGTCAGTAGTCATATTAATTTATAGGTATTTGATATGATATAAATTGATATGACTACTACTTTGTAAAATGTATATTACGCACACAAGCGATATATCACCCTATTTGTTTTCCATACAATATTACGTACCGAAATGAAAAATTCCAGACAAAATTACTCAATATCCCTAAAACGCAATACATAAAACAAGAGCTCGTATCCCGATCATATAAATCTTTCAACTTCCATCAAACAAACCGATTTCTTACGTAATAACAATGTCACTTTCACGATTTGACAACATGTCAGAATTGCAATGCGATTCTGACAGTATGTTGACAGCTTACGTGACAGTGACAATCCTTCAAATAACGTCAGAATGTGTTTTTAGACGGTATGTCGGCGCGTCACTTACCGAGTAACATAGATAATTTATCCCCGATACGTATACAAACTCTCCCTCTTTTTTTGTTATTTTCGTAAAAGTTTTTCCTTGAATGCTTTGCGAAATAAGGTTATTTGTGATACGTTTGTTTTGGAGAAGATTTTTTCAATGTTTTCATCGAGTTGAAAGCAAATGGGCTATCGATTTTTTGACGAAAATGGTAAATTAGAATGAGTAAACTGTTTTTCTTATGCTTTTTTTTCTTTTAAAGGTCTGATAATGAGGAGGCAGTTCCTTCTCAATAACCTTAATGCTCAAGTTTGAGCACAGTGTCCCTCTGCGAGAACAAACGTCTGCTACTGACGAAGGAATAGTTAGTTTTAAGTAACTCATACTTATCCATGTAGTGACGGAGTAAGAATACAATATGTCACCTCCCCCTCTCATCCCATGGGAGGCGTAAAAACCGACCAAGGGACTATCCGTGAATCTTCACGAAATAAAAAAGAAGTAAAGCTGAAAATTAAACCCTATACTAATCCGTTTGGCCAGCGTGGTATTAGGAGGCCAAGTATCCCTCCGTCATGTGAGGAGACCCGTCCCTGCAGTGCGACATTAATGGGCTGTTATGATGATACTTGGTGCGTTAAAATTTGAAAAGGTTTCTGTCTAGTTTTCTTCCTTTTGACTTGGAAACGTTTATTTCTTAAGTCAGTTTCTTTAACAACATAAGATAAGTTAAGGTGGTAGTACTATGCATCAGGTCAACCAGACACTATTTAGTGAGACTTTGATAGTAGTTGTACAATTACTGTTGTAACTCAAAAGCTACACACATCTTGAATAATTTATCATGTTATTAACATTTAGCTAGAACACCTATTTATGAGATAGACAATTAACCAACTTTTTGACAAAATAAAACCGATAAACATTGCCTTTTAAACAAACGTCATCTTCTCGTTCACTCTCGACTTAATACATAACAACGAGAATCAATAAACGAAAGACAAAATATTCTAACCAATAAGAGGACTCGAACAACAAAAACAAAAGCCGGCCATAATTGTGTTACACAAAGAATGTCAAACCCAATATTCTTTAACTGAACAGCAAATAAATTTTACTCATAACCCTTCATGATGAAGTACTAACAAAAAGTTTGTACTCATAAATTATTATAAACTTTTTCGTTCAAAACATTGGACAAAGAGTCCTTTTTTGCTTATCGATTGTCCCAGAGCTACATGTGGGGGCGGGAATTGATTTATTTCCACTACTTTTTGTTGATTAATTCAAAATTAGGAGCTATCTCACATTTTTGGAGTTAATTGGGATTGACTAATGTATTTTTAACGTGTCCTTTTTGAAAAAAAAAACGATGGCGTCTTTTTATTGGAAGAATCAGGTTTCTGTAAGTAGAATAGTTACGAGTATTGTAGGGATTCTTGTTTTGAATAATATGCTTGATGCGGTTTAACGATTTAGAAATGAGTATTTTGTTTTAGTCATTCTATATTTCTTCATGTGTTTCATGTTTCATCATAATAAAACAGTTTTAATGTCATGCTGCAAGGTGTACTCAGTGTGATAATAATGATAATTAATAGCCCTAACAACCAGTAACTTGGTCCTTGCCTGATGCTGGTGGGTCCACCTTTTTTTATACTTTTAAATATTTTTAATTCTATATTTAAAAATGTAATTAATTGTGACAAATGTAAATAAAGAGAATAATAATATTACCATTGAGAAACATAAGTAATTCTTACTTAATCCTACAGATATTATTATGATACAAGGGAACTTTTATTAATGTCTGTGGATGTGTGCTACTGTTCACGCTGGATAGGCTATACCACCTCATATCCAATTTGGTGTAATAGTAGCTGACACATGGAAAAATATTTATTTATCCTGCGATTACCTTTTTTTCAGCGACCTCCAACATGGCAGGTGTACAAAAAATTATGTTGGTGTATCACTTCTTAGATCCTTCTTGATGACGACAGCATAATTTACTGCTTACAATAATATACTAATATTACTGTTACGACTTTATTAAGCGGTTTATGGCCTGGCCTGCCACGGAACATTAAGGTTTTTTAGGATAATGCAAAATTGTTCGATGTTATGAGTTAAATGTCTACAATTATTTATGTTCATATAATATGTTTGAGATTTTCTGCCAGTAACGATTAAACGGATCAATAAATTATTAATTCAAAAATACATTATGGTTTAGATGTTTTGGTGATGTTTTGGTCAAATGGTATAGGTTACGTTGACGTTGAGAGCTTATTATGAGTTGAAACATTGAAGTGTTGTAAGTTACACCAATGGACAAAGAATTACATCTCTACAGAGGGATACGAAAAGTCCGTTACGTTTATAACAATTATTATAATTTTCTAATTACAAAATTGACTGTTCAATAATTTACAATTTATCTGAATTCTGAAGTAACAAATTAATATAAAAAAATTTACAACCGAATTGATAATATATTTACACTTAAATTATACTTATTAAACATGTTATTATTATATTTTCTTTATTTATTTTTTATACTTATACTTAAAATATTTCTTTTTGTATCAATTTCATTTTATTTAAAGATATATTATTTACACCTATGGATATTAAAATATTCTCTGTGGACAGCATTCTGGATATGGCTGCGTTATATTCCCATATCTGTAAAATCCAGGCTCCGAATCGTCTGCCTTGCATCTGAAAGAATAATTACACTTTTTAAGTCCATCTCATCAGTGTTGTAATTGAAACACCAACAATTATCCATTATTCAATGAAAATTCTAACTAAGATTTTGTTGCATACAGCACCACCAAGAATGTATGGGAATCAAATAGAAGATTCTAATAAAATGAATGTATGAATAAATGTATCTAATGTAATGTATATAATGTACTGTAATGTATGTAATGTTTTTTATGAAGTAATAAAAAACATTTGTACAAGAATGGAATTGATGTGTTCAATGAAAAAGTACCATTAGCCGCCTTTGTTTCTGACTTTCAGTCACGCTTTCCATTAGGTTTGATACGGTCATATCATCAGCATCATAACAGCCCATTCATGTCCCACTGCAGGGACTCCTTTCGTAACGGAAGGATACTTAGCCTACTAATACCACGCTGGTCAGACGGATCGCTATAGGGTTTAATTTCAAGTTTTCTTTCTTTTTATTTGCTAAAGATAATATTCACACATACTCCCTTAGTCGATTTTTACGACACCCATGGGATGAGATGGGGTGGTGACATATTGTATTTTTTACTCCGTCACCACATGGAGGAGAAAAACTACCATTAGCTGCCTTCGTTTCTGAACTGCATTCGCCCTTTCCATTAGGTTTGATAAGTAATTTCTATAAGGCAAGCAACACACATAGACATACAGGAAAGAGCTCGAATAAATCTTTTTATCAAGGGTTTTAAGACCCTTACCCAAACAAAAATGGAGTTCTGAAGCTTCCATCAATTTTCAAATTGACTTTAACGGTATACATAACATAATTTTGAGACATTCACACAACGCCATCTAGTCTCATGATGAGTAGATTCTATACTGTAAATATTAGACAACTGATCATCATACTGTCGTTATTGTTAAAACGTTTAACGATTAACCAGACTAATGCAAATATTGATATTCATGCATAAAAAGATTAACATTGAATTATCTGAATCCGAAACCTTTGAATAAAACTATTTCTTCTCTGTTGGCCTAACCTTTTATCTACAATATTGTTATATTTTTATTTTTGTGGTATATATACAGAGTTGAAAATAACGGCCATTTTATCTCCTATAGGGTAAACTGTCCAATTTCTGGCACACAACCAATACTGCTCCGAATGACGATAAAAGTTACATTGTCGAAATGTATTCATTTTAAGATAATTTAATGATGCAATTTAATTTAAACATAATAGTTTTTTGGCAATTCGCCGATGGCACTGAAATATTTAAGTGTTTTAAATTACAATGTAGTTTTAATTATGAAGGATGAATATGCATACAGAAAATATTGATTTTCTATATTACTCTTGAATTTGCCCAGCTGTGCTTTGACATTAGTGATGGCGTGTGCGGTAGTTACCACTTACCATCAGATGAACCGGTTACTCTATCATCTAAAAAGGAAATAAAAAACATCTTCTTGGAGAAGGACTAAAAACACAAAATGCCACCACGGCATCTCGTCCGGAGAGTGGGTGGGCTATAAAGATTATGCATAAAAATTGTAAAATTTCTAGGATTCTGAACTATGAGGAATTCAGTACTATTTATAGGTTTCAGTTTATACTTGATTAGCAAACTGGATCGTTTTGACCAGCCAGTTTCTTTGCGTGACATACTAACTTTGTAGTTCTAATCCCTTGTTATCTTTTTACTACACCCTCGATATCCCGAGCATCGTCCGCATATCGAGGTTATCAGATGTCATAATAAATATTTTTGTGGTACTGTAAAATTGTGGAGGTCCATAGCCAG